>JBBMOL010000012.1:1437556-2875112 GCA_037954665.1 Laguncularia racemosa
ACTCCTTTGAAGAACACACCTAGTAGTCTTTCTTATAATAAATAGGGTGTCTTCAAGAGAATTTACTTACCTAAAATATATCATCATGACAATAATATAGAAAGAGGTCTTACCACTAAGTAAGACATCTAATACTCTTTACACATTTTGATTATCATACTCTCACATTGTTTCTCTAATTTGAGCATTAGAGTCCAAGCGCTGGAGATGCCTTCGACCCCTTAATAGGTCATGTGTGTTTATCTTATAAGTTGGAGTTTGTGAGTTTGAAGACTCAATCCAACCCAAGACTAATTCAATGTAATGAGAGTAATCAAGATTTGTAAATCATCTTTGATTTGTAAGAAAAGTCAATCATTTGTAATTTTGTAAAACTCTTCCTAAAACAACTTCAATGTTTGTACAATTACTCATAATTTTTACCTATAATTTTCCATAATTTTGCTTCTTAGTTTGCAAATTCTCAATGGCATGTAAAATATCTTAAAAGTTCGTGAAACAACATATGACTCTCAAACCTATGTAAAAGCTCATCAAATCACATTAGTACATAAAATCCTTCAAACCTTCATAAAATAAACCTACTATTACTTTGTAAAATTTCAAAACTTCACCATTCCACTCATCTATATCATCATAAAACTACTTCGTACTTCGTAGTTGGTCATTCTTTAAAAGGTAGCTACTTTGTTTTACATTCATGTACTCCATAAGTGATGCGTGAAACCTTAGGTATGTTAAACCTAAAACCCCGACGTCACTATTGGATTCAATTATCCCGAGGATCATCTTGAATAAGTATTGCATGACTAGACCCCAATCACACCTGTTGACTGAAACTTAAATTATCGAAGGGTTTTCCAAGCAATTCGGTTAAGGATTCATATGGAAGAGTTCTTTTGCAAAAGAACCAAAAAAAGGGTATATTTCGTAATTCACGAAATTGTATATTCACTCAATCATAAGATGTCTCCATGGCTGGCCCTCTTACACGGCTTTTATAGCATACAATAACAATATGGAAAAAAACCCTAAGTTGCCTAATCTATCCTTATCCACATGTAACTAAGTAGGCAACTAAACAACATAAGTTATAAACTAACAAATAAAACAAAAGCAAACTGAATATGTCTCTAACTTTGTTGGTTCAAAAAACAATTCTAATGTCTCTAAATATCACATCCTTCCATGGTCACGTGAATTAAGTTAACACATGTTGGTTCTCCTTTAGTGTAGCTTGATTCCTTGGCTTGCAAGTCCATGACTAATCCTTATCTAGCTTCATTCATCCTCTTAGCTCTAGCTCGAGTCATCGAGCCTCCGATACCATATAATGGATCATGGGATTTTGGCTCCTTCCTTTTTTTATGCTAACTAATCCTTATCATTCCCTCCTTCTTCAAAAAGATTTATCCTCGAATCACCTACATCATAAGAAGTAAGATCATAAATGTTAAAGGTAGCACTTACATTACCATAGTGGTTTAGCAGGTCTATCTTGAAGGCATTGTCATTTATGAACTCCACCACTTAGAAAGGTCCATCCCCCTTTGGATGCAACTTGGATTTGTGTTGCTCAGCAAAATGTTCCTTCCTTAAATGTACCTAAACCCAATCACCTGGATGGAATATAGCTTTTACGTCCTTTGTTGGCCTATCGGGCATAATGTTCATTCTTCTTTTCAATGTTAGCCCGTACCTGAGTATGTAAATCCTTAACAAATTCTGCCTTCTTTATGCCATCAAGATCAATAAACTCATTAGTAGGTAAAGGCAATATATCCAATGGAGTTAAGGGATTAAAACCATACACAACCTCAAATGGAGAGTAAGATGTAGTAGAATGTATAGTCCTATTATATGTAAACTCTACATGAGGCAAACATGTTTCCCATTGCTTCAAATTTTTATCAAGCACATGCAACAATGTGGAAAGTGTCCTATTAACCACTTCTATTTGTCCATCTATTTTGGGTAAGCTATAATGGAAAATAGTAGTTTAGTGCCTCGCCTATTCCATAAAGTGTGCCAAAAGTGGCTCAAAATTTTCACATCTTTATCACTCACGATAGAGTTAGGTAAGCCATGTAACCGAATGATCTCCTGAAAGAATAAATTAGCTATATGTCGTGCATCATTAATTTTAGAATAGGCAATAAAATGAGCCATGTTACTAAACCTATCGATGACAACAAATATGCTATCTTTGCCATTTTGGGACCTAGGTAAACCTAATATGAAATCCATAGAAATGTTAGTCCAAGGCTGAATAGGCACAGGTAATGGGAGATAATCCCCATAGGGCATGACTTTGGATTTAGCCTTCCTACATGCAATGTATTTATCACACACAATTTGTACATCATGTCTCATCCTAGGCCAATAAAAATGCTCACACAAAATATCCAAAGTTTTCTTTACTCCAAAATGTCCCAGGAGATCCCCCCATGCATCTCTCTCACTAACAATTCTCATATGGAACTCTTAAGCACACACAATCTATCCTTCTTAAATAAATATCCCTCATGCCTATAGTAGTCCGCATACCCACTTTTAGAACAAGCAGCCTAAATCTGATTAAAATCAGCATCATGTTCATATAATTCTTTCATACTTTCAAACCCAAGCAATTTAGTATGTAAAGAGGTTAATAGAGAATACCTCCTTGAAAGGGCGTCAGCTACTACATTTTCCTTGCCTTGCTTGTATTTGATGACATACGGAAAGGTTTCAATAAACTCCAACCACTTGGCATGCCTCTTGTTCAGCTTTCCCTACGTCTTTAGGTACTTCAAACTCTCATGATCAGAATGGAAGATAAACTCCTTGTGCTATAGATAATGTTTCCATGTTTGCAACATTCTCACTAGAGCATACAACTCCTTGTCATATACTGGATAGTTTATAGCAGCACCATGTAGTTTCTCACTGAAGTAGGCTATTGGTTTGGAATCCTACATTAACACACTACCAATACCCTTCTCGGAAGCATCACATTCGATCTCAAAAACTTTATTAAAATTAGGTAATACTAACAAAGGAGCATTAGTTAACTTACCTTTCAAAGTTTAGAATGCCTGCTCGTGTATTTCGGTCCACTTAAATTCGACATTCTTCTTCACAAGATCATTCAATAGAGTAGCAATGGAGCTAAAGTCTCTCACAAATCGCCTATAGAAGCTGGTTAAACCGTGGAAGCTCCTAACATCGTTGGCGTTCTGTGGTGTTGGCCAATCTCGGATTACCTTCACCTTCTCCTCATCTACAGCTATTCCATCTGCTTTTACAACAAACCTAAGAAAAACCATAGATTCCATACAAAATGTGCACTTCTTCAAGTTGGCATACGATTGGTTTTCCCTTAAAACAATAAAAACACTTTGCAGATGTTATACATGATCATCCAATGTTCTGCTATATATCAGGATATTATCAAAATAGACTACAACAAGCTTTCCTAAGAATTGACACAATACATGATGCATTAATCTCATGAAGGTACTAGGTGCATTTGTCAACCCAAAAGGCATTACCATCCATTCATATAAGCTATGTTTGGTTTTAAAAGCAGTTTTCCACTCATCACCCTCTTTCATACAAACTAAGGTCAATTTTCGAAAATAAACATGCACCATGCAACTCATCAAGCATATCATCTAATCTAGCAATGGGATGTTTGTACTTAACTGTAATTTTGTTGATCACCCTGCAATCCACGCACATACGCTACATCCCATCCTTTTTAGGGACTAATATTACTGGAACCGAGAATGGGCTCAAACTCTCTCACATGAACCCTTTCTCCATCAGCCCATCCACTTGTTTTTTAATTTCCTTAGCCTCCCCAAGACTGGTTTTATATGCTGATCGGTTTGGAATGGAAGCACCCATCATGAAGTCAATCTGGTGCTCTATCCCTCGTAGAGGGGGTAATCCTTGTGGCACTTCTTTAGGGAATAAGTCTTCGAATTCCTACAATAAAGATAAAACAACATTAGGCACAGCAAAGTTAAGGTCAGTATTAGAAAAATATATATCCTTGTACATAAGTACAAGTAACTGTTGTTTGGCCAGCACTACACTCTTAATCTCACTCTTTCTCGCCAGACTCTCCGTTCTCGGTGTTTGAGTGTATTTTTCCTCTTTGCTCACCAATGTTTGTTTTTTACTCGTTTTCTTTTTTTCTTCACTTTTCTCTCGTGCACTCGAGTGTTTTTCTCTAAAATCCTTTATAATACTCATCTGATCTTCACTAGCTTCCCATGGTTTCTACGGCATGAGAACCACTTTCCTTTTGTTTAATACAAAGGAATACTGATTCTTATACCAGTCATACGTAATATTCCGTCGAATTGATAGGGTCACCTTATCAGTATGTGGCTCGCCTGCATAGGTACCATGTCACACATAACCTCATCATTGTAGTTCCCTATGGAAAAGGCTATAAGAACCTACTTGGTCACCTTAGCCTCTCCACATTCATTTAGCCACTGTAATCAATATGGTCTCGGATGTTTCACATCTTTCAACTGCATCTTTTCTACTAGCAATGTGCTAGCAACATTAGTACAACTGCCACTATTGATTATCAAGCTACAAACTCTACCCTGCACATGACACCATGTATAGAAAATATGTTCACGTTGGATTCCCTCGCCATCCTCCTAGAGTTGCACATTAAGTACTCTCCTCGTGACATACAACTTGCCACTTACAAGTCCCTCTAAGTCAACATCTTCATACTCCTGTGATGATAATTTTTCCTCCTTCTCAAAGCTCACACTCTCTACATCCCCACTATCACTTATAATCATAGCTCTTTGATTTGGAAATTGGGATGCAATGTGCCCAAATCCCTAACACCTAAAACATTTGATATCTCTAGTCCTAGAAAGGGTTTTAGTGTCAGTGTTTCCCTTAAGTGTAGCAACTGGATTCTTAGCATTCACGTCCTCCTTAGGCTTTGAATCGGTGGAGTTTCTCTTCCAAGTAGACTTTCATGGAGATTTGGAAGTCGAACCAGTCTTCTGCTCACTCCTATATTTTAATTGTCGCTCTACTTTAATAGCTTTGTGCAGCAATTCTTTCATATCTAAATAATGGTGCAAATCTACTACATCAGCTATTCCCTATTTAACCCGTTAATGAATCTAGCCATAGTGGCTTCATCCTCCTCCTGAACTCTAGCCTTAATCAAGGCTATCTCTAACTCCTTATAATAATCTTCCACACTTTTGGTTCCCTGTGTCAATCCCTGGGCTTTTCTAAGTCCCTATGGTAGTGACTAGGAATGAAACGCTTCTGCATAATAGTTTTCATCTCCTCCTAAGTGCTAACAAGTCGCTCTCCATACTTGCGCCTATTACACATCAACTAATCCCACCATACACTGGCGTAATCTGAAAACTCTACTGCAGTCAATTTTATCTTTTTCTCCTTAGTGTGGTTGTGACATTCAAACACATGATCCATTTTCTCTCCCACTCTAAATACAACTCTAGATCATTCTTTCCCTAACATGTTGGGATTTTGAATTTAATACTTCCTAAATTACTATCACGCCTCTTGATACTCCCCCTACCCCTAACGTGTTGGTAATCTCCCAGAATCCTCACCTTCTTCTATCCAAACTCCTCCCCTATACAGTCTACCTACTCCTCGCTTGACAGTGGTACTACTAAACGATTTCTTACTCCTCTCCATCCTATCCACTCTTTTATGGATCTATTCAAGTTCACCCGTTAAGATCCTCTTCATCTCCCCCATCAACTCCTCAAACATCACTTTACTTTCTCCTCCATTAGTATTCTATCCCGACATAATTCTAAAGTTTTTAACAAAGTAAGATCACAAGTAAAACAAAAATAATTATGTATGTTCCTCACTCCTACTCGTATTTTGCTCACAAATAATATGCTCACAATTTCACTCGTATATATCTCTCACAAAATATGATCCATAACCCGCTTTTTATAATTCTTTTGCTAGGAACTCAAATTGGATCTCCTAAACACAAATCACTAAGTCAACACCTAATGATCACTAATTAGTTCCAATTCACGGTGTAAGGAAGATCAAGTGTGGATTTCTAAAAGATATGAATAAATTATCTACTACTAATTTCGGAACTAACAAACAAGTCCCTATCACACAATTAAATGGAAACAAAAAATTGCACCAAATATATATGAAGAATATTAGTGTAATTCCAATGCACAATTAGGAAGAACAAGATGCAATTTTGCGGTTAGAATTGGAAATTGAATTTGGCAATTGAATTGGTACTTGCCAAAACTAGATTCTCTCTCTCTCTCTCTCTCTCTCTTTTGAATTTCGGTTCTTCATTCTTTCTTTTCCAACCGAATTGATTTTTTTTTTTTGTATGTATGCCTCTCAATATGAACTTTGAATTGAACAACAATTGAATATCCAAAGATTGTCTAAACCTAGATGCCGTTGGTCTACAAGGGATTTATGGACCGAACAGAAATATTTTTTTTATACGAATTTCTAGATATGAGTATGGAAAATAATAACAGATGAATAATGAAAAAGGATAGAAATTACTTTATTCAAGAAGCTGAAGCTCTGATACCAAATGATGTGTGAAAACCTAGATATATTAAACCTAGAACCCCAACGTCGCTATTGGATTCTATTACCCCGAAGATCATCTTGAACAAGTATTGCGTAACTAGACCCCAATCACTCCTATTGACTGAAACCTAAGTTATCAAAGGGTTTTCCATGCAATTCAGTTAAGAATTCCTCTAGAAGAGTTCTTTTGCAAAAGAACCAAAAAAGGGGGATATTTCTTAATTCACGAAATTGTATATTCACTCAATCATAAGATATCTCCATGGACGGCCCTCTTACACGGCTTTTATAGCATACAACAACAATATGGAAAAAGCCCTAAGTTGCCTAATATATCCTTATCCATATGTAACTAAGTAGGCAACTAAATAACATAAGTTATAAACCAATAAATAAACAAACAAACTGAATATGTCTCTAACTTTGTCGGTTCAAAAAAAAAAAATTCTAATGTCTCTAAATATTACGTCCTTCCATGGTCACATGAATTAAGTTAACACATGTTGGTTCTCCTTTAGTGTAGCTTGATTCCTTGGCTTGCAAGTCCATGACTAATTCTTGTAGAGCCTTGTTCATCCTCTTAGCTCTAGCTCGGGTCATCAGGCCTCTAATACCATGTAATGGATCATGAGATTTTGGCTCCTTCCTTTTTTATGCTAGCTAATCCTCATCAGTAAGGCTAGGTAAATGCGATTTTTTTTTTCTTCCTCAAAACATCTCAATGTTTTACTTAGGCTTTTATAGCTCATAAATTATTTCTTTTATTTGAATTTTTCTCTAGTGTTGGTTATATCGGTCTAACTTTGTAATTTTCTTTAAGTTCAACAAAACACCAAAAACAAAATGAAAAATGAAATTTCACTTCATATTTATTAACTAGTCTCCCTATATACAAATTCCCTCACCACCAAACAGAGGGGCATCCTTGGTGGTCCCCTTATTGCAAATCTTATGATGACAGAAAGATTAAAGAAATACAGGGTGGATCGGACCAAGTCTCATATAGAACTTGATAGCTATTTTATCACTGCTTTAGAGTTTACTGATAGTGTTGATATTCATGGCTTTGACATTTTGGACTAGTGAAAGGGGCATACAAAGGCTTTCCCAATTCTTTGTTATATGGCTCCACAAGTTCGGATAGGTTTGCCATCAACCATTATTTTGGAGTAACCATGTAGCACAGCAAGGCTTATTTTCGATGACTATAGGGCCTCTTTGTCAATCGTATCCATTGAAGTGCCACTTATGTTGAAGATTAGCACAAAGTGCATGAAAATTTTCGAAAAAAGAAAAAAAAAAGTAGGGTGGGGGGTGGAAAGGAATACTTAAAGGCATGCAAATTCATTGTCCTCCAAGAGTTTTAGGGAGCTACACTAAGTTTATTAAGGATTTTGTAACTCTCTCATAATACAACTAAGTGTATATAAAAAATGTAGTAATACTTTGATAGATAGCCATACAAATTTGTAGAATATTTGAAAGGTTATGAGTATGTTGTTAGTTAAGTTGAGAGAGAAAATTGTTAAAGAAAAATTCTAAAAAATTCGTATTAAAAAATGTCTATAAAGTACATATATATTCAAATATCATTTCTTCAATTTCTAAGTGCTGCAAAACTTTCAAAGGACATAATTATTGAAAATGACTTAGTTTTGATCATTAGATTGAGTTTGGATTAGTTATAAACTTATCTAGGTTGTCCATTCTAAAAGAACATAGCTCTAGGAATTGAAACAACATATTGACCTAACTAATAGATATAGCTGATCAACAAGACCTAATCTACAAAATTATGCAAATTTGGTGAGATGTTTGAATCTCTCTTAAGAGATTTAAATCTCTTTTTATAGAAGGTCAAGTTTTCATTTCTATGAAGAAATGTTTGAATCATTCTTTAGAGTTGTTCAAGCCACTCTTCATAAAAAGTCAAATACTCATTTCTATGAAGAGATGTTCGAACCACTCTTTGAAGTTATTCAAGCTAGTCTTCATAGAAAGTCATAATTTGTTTTCATACACAAAGCTATTCCTAATATTTCCATACTATCCTTTTGCACTTCTTAATGCTTTCTACATAATTGGATATCTATCTTACAAAGTGGAAATGCGAGAATAGGAAGCATGTGGCATGATTAGCTTCAAAAATCACTACTTTATTCATTTTCAACACGTAACACACGCAAGGTCAAAGCATTCAAAAAGAAGTTTCTCCCTTAACTTAAATAATATGCTACCATTAAGTTTTCATGATGGATATTCTTATATTCACACTTTATATGAAGGTAGCAGCACTATCTTATTTGTTTTTTGTATTACCTTTACAATTATTTGTAAAGAGAGTAATATTCCCTCATTTATATTTCATTCCTTACTATGAGAAAATTAGGCTTTAGAGATAAAATTTTTGTGATAGGAAATATTTATCTCTAAAAATACTTATTAGCAATAGGTTTGCAATGAATTTGGGATGATAAGAAAAAAGACACTATTTTATAAATTTATTTGTTTTTGAAATAGAATCTAAGACAAATTAGCAACTAATTTGCAAGAAAATTAATTCTATTGCAAGATTGTCTTAGATTCCATTTCAAGATATGAGAAATTTTTGGTGCAATATTTTTTTTTCGTTGTATTTTGTTGCAAATCCATCTTAAAATGTCAAATATATAATCTTCACCTTCATAGACAAAAAATTCCTATCTCTAAGAATATTTATTAGTGCTAGATTTGCAACGAATTTAAAACAATATAAAAAAGACATGTTTTTACAATTTTATTTGCTTTTAAAACAAAATCTAAAATGGATTATCAATGAATTTACAAAGAATTAATTCTATTACAAGTCTATCTCTAATTTTATTGTGGAAAATGAAAAACTTTTGGCATAATATTATTTTTTGGTTTTGTTATAAATCCATCTTTAAATGTAAAAAATATAATATTGACTTTCAAAAGTAGAAATTTTCTAACTCGAAAAATATTTGTTAACAATAGATTTGATTTGTAACAAATTTATGTCAACATATAAAGAAAGTCAAATTATAAATTTATTTATTTTACAACGTAATCTATTATATATGATATTATATATTATTTGATATGCCTATTTAATATAAAACACTTATTAAGTAATAAATAATAAGCACATATATTACGGTCCCATTATATAAATTTATAAATATAATAAATAATTTAAAAAAATTATAATAAACATGTTATATCTTTACTATTTCACAAAACTATAAGGTTAAATGTGCATAAAGAAAAGTACTTAAAGGATGGTGACCACCCAAAAGTTACTATTATAGGGGATATAATGGTGCTAAATAAGGATAATCAATGAGGCATTTAGGGAGCTTGGATTGTTAAATTTTTAAATAAAAAAAATCAAATGTAATTTAATGAGATTCAAAGATAGAAATTTCTTTGATTTGTAACCATATTTTGTGCCTTTGATTCTAACATATTGCAAATTTTGTTGGCTTTTTGTGACTAAATTAATTTGTTTTTGAGACAAATTTTCTTTTTTTTTTTTTCAAATTTGTGATGGATGTACAATCAATCAATGAATAGAATTAGAAAAAATTATTTTTGTAATAAAAATTTATGATGAAAATTTTATTTCGAAAAGTTTACTACACAAAATAAATATTTTTAAAGACATAAATTTTTATATCTAAAACAAATATTTCTTGTGATGTTATGGTAGGTTCCATACAGTAGAAGTTTGATTTTGTGTCCATATCTTATATTTGTACTATTAAGTTTTGTATCAATAAAATTACAAGGCGGCTTCTTGCTCATTTGCACAAATTTGCACAACGTAATAGTAGGAAGCGATGTAGGATTGTGTAATTGAACGAGAAAGAATTGCAGGAGACAGTTCATGGGTCAGAGAGTTGTGACCCTGAGTCGTCTGAATAGGCAATTTTGTTGAACCACTCCAGAATCGGCTTACTCGAGGTCAATTTTGATTCTGGCTAATCTAGAACTAGGAACCATCTGTTGAGTTTGGATAGAGCTGCTTCGGAGCCTGTATCCCGATATATGTCAAAAGTTATTTCAAATGTGTAGAGAGAGATATACGAAAAAGAAAAAAGAAAAAAGAAAAAGTGAGAAATACTAAGAAGCAAGTGTGCTTTCTTCCACAACTTTTCCAATCGCCCAATTCAAATTCAATGCACCTCTATATTTTTGTTATAGTCTTAACCTCCAAAATAACCATAGAAGATAAACAATAACCATAATTACTTTTTTGTTTTCTTCTTTAAATTTTGTGGTCCAACATAATATGAAATGTCCAATTGATCTAAATTTGATTAAAGGATGGAGGTTGTATATCCTAGAGAGTTGCTTCTAATATTCTTTGAAAGCCCCATAGTCAAAGAAATAATCCTTAACCAAATCACACTCCTCTTTGCAATTCCAATAACAAGATACTTACTGTATGCCTCTCTTCTTTAGCGCATCATCTGTGGAATAGCTTTTCCTTTTAACTTCCATAGGAATATGGAAATTTTAGAAGGGATTCTATTGTTCCAATAATGTTGATGTTGTGAAATAGAAAAGTCATGTGATTTCTTCAGGAATCTCCATGTCCATTTGTTGGAAAATTTTCCATCTTTTGCTGGCTTCCATAGGATGCAATCAAGAGTGGATGAATCACATGAAATCTTTGAAATATTAGATGCATGTTCTTGTCCTAAGCGCTATTGTAATAATTCCATATTCCATCCATCATCTATTATGTAATCACTTACTTTTTCCATACAATAATCTTGTGATAGCATCAAATGATGAAGATTAGAGGACTCATACCTGTTGTCAAGCTAGAAATTACTATTTCTATACTGAATTTCGAAAAATATATGATTATTTGCCTGTGATTTGGCTCTAATAATTCCCTTCCATATATGTGAGTTTGAATTCTTTTCCTTTACAGAGCATGGGTGTGAGTCTCATAGATACTTAGAGTTAAAGTAATTAGCAAACGAAGAGTCCCTTGATCTCAACCACCATCATAGCTTTATGTCTTGTACCTTTACTATATATTTAATCTTTTAAATACCTAGACCTCCTTCTTCAATGGGATTACAAACCTTCTCCCGTTTAATCTAGTGAATTCCTTTTTGATTCTTTGATGTTTTCCAAAAATATTTTGTAAGGCATCTTTCTAATTCCTTAATTATAGATTAGGAGGTTTTTTATGCCTGTAGCACATATAAAGGCATGGAATGTAGAATGCTTTTCATTAAAACTAATCTGCCACCTTCAAAATGCCAATAGTTAGCTCAATTTTCGATTATGTACTTTATTTTTTGGACTAAGTCAAAGAAGACTTGTTTCCTTTTTTACTCGACAACCAAAGGACAACCCACGTATTGTAAAGGAGATTCGCCTCTTTGAAAGCCTAATGCTTTCCATGCTCTAACCACAAAAGGAGAGATATCTTCCCCCATAGTTAAGAAACCGCTTTTGCTTCTCTTTATTCTCTAACCTGAAATGTTCTCATACCAACTTAAAAATGAATGTAACTTCTTGATTGATTTGAAGCATCCACTAATAAAGAGTATGCAATCATCAATGAAAGCTAAATGAGAAATGCATTTAGGATTACCTACCTAGAAAGTCATCTTTGGATTATTGTTGATTAAAGCATTAAGACCTCTTGATAGCACTTCTGAGTAAATAACAAACAAAATTGGTGATAGTGGATCTTCTTATCATAAACCTCTTGAAGACTTAAAGAAACCTATAATATTACCATTAATATTTTACAAGAACCAGCAGTTAAAAAATAGCCTAGATACCACATGTCTAAAGGATGAGCTAAATCCAAGGTTGTTTAGTACATTCATGAGGAATGACCAATTCACTCTATTATAGGTCTTTTCCATATCTAATTTAATTACTATCATAGGTCTTTTCCATATCTAATTTAATTACCAAATTTCAACCTCTTACTTTCTTTTTTTATGGAATGCAAAAGATCCTGACTTATCAAGATGTTTTTCATAATATTTCAACCTTTATAAAACTTGTTAGGTTTTCAACTAAACACTCAGGTAGAAAAGTGTTTAGTCAATCGACTAGTATCTTAGATATGATCTTGGCAAATACATTACAAACACTGATGGGTCTGAAATCTTTCCACTCCCATGGTCGATCTTTTTTAGATATTAACACAATTGTCATTGTAGTGAAGTATCTTAGAAGTGGTTGCCCAACTATTTATTCCTTCCATTATGTCTTCTTTGATGATATCCTAACTAAATTTGTAGAAAGAACTACCAAAAACATTAAGGCTCACAGTTGCATTGTCATCCAATTTTTGTATGATATGCCAAACTTCCTCTTATTTTAGAATAGATACTAGTAAACTATTCCACTCCTTTGTCATCCAATTTTTTAACCATTATGGCTTTTGGAATTCTAAAACATCCTCCTATTGGAAATTTTTTTGAGAATTCAATTGCTAATTTATTAATTTTCTTTTAGGTCTTTGATCCACTAACCATTCACCTCTTTGATTCTGGTGATTCATGATTTGCTCTGTTTTTTCCTTATGATTGCATGAAAAAAAAATGGGAATTACGTTCTCCTTATTTAATCAATTTAATTCCCACTTTTTGTTTGAGCAAATTGTCCTCACAAGCTAAGTAGAAAGAAAGATGTGCTTGAACTTCATGCAAAGCAATCTTAGTATCTTCGGTTTCATCTACTTCCAACACTTGCTTCAATTCATCCACTTTATTTTCCCATTCCTTGACTATGTCAAATACACTACCTACTACACTCTTATTCCAATCTCTCTTTTCTTTTTTAGTTGAAGTAATTTTTTTTGTAATTTTACTAGACCTTTACACTCCACTAGACTATCCTAACTCTTTTTTATTATCTTCACTAAACCCCTCTATTTTATCTGAACATTTAGGAATTTGAATGAGCTTGGAGATTTAAGTTGAAGCTCTTTAATTCTGATTAGTAATAGGCAATGATTTGAACATGTCTTGTTTAAATGAATGATTTCTGATGCAACATTCTTTGACTACTATAAGTTGACTAAAACTTTATCCAATCTTTGCTAAAGTAACCCTTGGTTTCATGTGAAAACAAACCCAAAAAATACTACTTCCTCTAATTGGCAATCTAGGTTAAAGTCATTCATTGCTTGGGTAGAAGGTGGATTTCCACTTTTTCATTCCTTTGTTAATCTAATACAATTAAATTCACCACACAACTTCTATGGAAGGTTATCTTACTGCGGCAAAATTTGCAAGTTTGACTAGAGTTTTAGTCTTCTTATTGTGGTTGAGCTAGCATAGATCGTAGAGAAGTAATTGATTCTATTAGTTAAAGGATTCCAAAATTGAGCTGATAAAACTTGTTCACTATCCCACTTTATTTGTACTTGACTAAGATCCCTCCAAATTATCTAGATCTTTGAGTTGATGTTGGATATGCCTTCTTGGACATTCAATGTTTTGATTAGCAATTGCAAACTTTCGATTTTTATCATAGGCTCTAGAATTGCAATGCACTTTAGATTATGAATTCTACTCAATTTTTTCACTCGACGTATTGATCTTTAATTACCAATCCCTCTAATATTCCAACACATGAAATTCATGATAACATTGAGTTGATTGCAGATCCTCCTCTAGTCACGTTCCTTGTTACTCTACTCATTTGGACTCTTTTACTTCTTCTTTTGTTTCTATGTATAGTTATCTATTCTTCTTGTTTTTTCACATTTGTTTTAGCCAAATGGTTGTCCTCTAATGCATCCTGCTCATATTGTTCCGAATCACTTTTACTTATAATAATCTCTTCAATACAATGCAGTGAAGGAGGAAGATCGGAATTGTTTTCTTCCATATTTGTTTTTGTTCTCAAAATCTTCAACTTTGGTTGTTTCCTCTATGTTTTGACTTCCTGATAAGCCTTTTTAACTTAGATCATTCCTCTTGAGTATTTTAATAGCATTCGCTTGTTTAACAAAAGATATTCAGTTCTTTTCTCTTTTCAGATGTTTGGATTATGCTCCTCGACATTGGTTTGCTCCAGTGCTTTTATCTCTTTTGTATCCAATCTGTTATCTCTATCCTCTACTTTCCTCTTAACTCTATATTCCATTTTTCTTTGTTCTTTTGGTGTATTGGGATTATAGTTGCTATTCAATTTGTAGCTCTCCTGTGAGTGTCTAATCTTACAATACGTCAAATAATATTTGGGTACATTGCATCCTCATAAATCACCTACTAATAATACCTAGATTTTTCACTTCCAAGCTAGATTTTGTGTTTGAGAGGCTTTGATATATCCAATTCTATCAGAATTCTCACCATAGATGGACGAACTTGTTAAGATTTTATTCAAAATTGTGTTAGTGGAGCCTTAGCTAATTAGTTCCTATTCTTAAGTTACTGTTAGTTGTGATAAATCAGATCTTTATCTATTGCAGATTTTTAGGCCTATTATCTTTCATTAGTTTGTTATGTAATTGCCTATAAAAGGCTTGGTTTCCTTCTTCTCTAAATAAGCAGAAAAGGCATTTTACATAATCATCTGAATTTTGTCTCCTTCATTACCTTACTAAGCCAACAAATTTTTAGTATTAGAGCCATTACTTGGGCAAGTAGGTGAGTAAATTAAGAAGTGAGGGGACAGCTAAAAGTGGTTCACGCAAACCTTTCAAATGGCAGTAAATGGCACTGCAACTTAAATCCAGCCCTTAATTCCTCTCTTCAAGGGTGAGAGCTATGAATTTTGGAGCATAAAAATGCGTACTCTGTTTATGTCTCAAGAATTGTGGGAGCTAGTCGAAAATGGGTATGATGATCCAGATGATGAGCAACAGCTTCAAGAAAACAAAAAGAAGGATGCAAGGGCTCTGTTCTTCCTTCAACAAGCTGTTTCAGATGATATTTTCTCTCACATTTCTACAGCAACTACCTCTAAGGAAGCATGGCAGACTCTCAAAACAGAATTTCAAGGCTCCTCGAAGGTAATTACTATGAAACTTCAGTCTCTTCGTAGAACATTTGAAATGCTTCAAATGGGTAACTCTGAATCTGTTTAAACGTATTTATCAAGAGCTTCTGCAATTGTCTCTCAAATGAGGGCATATGGTAAGAAAATTACTAATGAGACTGTGGTTTTAAAATTATTGAGAAGTTTAACTCCTAAATTTGATCATGTGGTCGCTGCAATAGAGGAGTCCAAAGATTTATCTACTTATTCTTTTGATGATTTAATGGGTTCTTTGCAAGCTCATGAGGGTAGGCTAAATAAATCGTTAATGAGAATTGAAGAAAAGGCATTTCAAGTGAAAGGAGAGTTCTCTCACATTAAATCAGATAGAGGCGGTTCACAGGCAGGTTATCATGGTCGAGGTCGTGGTGACAGCCATGGACAAGGTGGACGTTCTAGTGACAGCCATGGACGAGGTGGACGCTCTGGTGAACAACGGAAATTCAGAAACAATCCAATCAAATGCTACTATTGTGGAAATTTAGGTCACAAAGAAGCTGATTGTTGGACAAAGCAAAAGAATGAAGGAAAGCATGTGAATGTTGCTGAAGAAGAAGAGGGTATGTTGTTCATGGCTAATTCGTTTGACAAAAATGTTGCTAATGCTGTTTGGTTCTTTGATAGTGGGTGTTCTAATCACATGTCAGGTTCAAAGCAATTGTTCAAAGAGCTTGATGAGAAAAAGAAATCAACAGTTCGATTGGGTGATGACAAGGTGATTCAAGTGGAAGGAAAAGGTACAATTGCCATCAATTCTAGTCATGGCCATACTAAACTTTTAAATGATGTGCAATTTGTTCCTGGTTTGGCTTACAATCTGTTAAGTGTTGGGCAATTAATGACTAGTGGGTACAGAATCTTGTTTGATGATAACTCATGTAGAGTTGAAGATAGGAAAACTGGTAACACCATTGCTAATGTTCAAATGGCTCAAAACAAAATGTTTCCACTAGATGCTTCTAATGTTAATACTGCTCTTGCTGTTAGTAAGATTGATGAATCTAAATTGTGGCATTTGCATTATGGGCATCTACATGAAAATGGATTGAAGTTGTTGAGTCAAAAAAATATGGTTAATGGATTACCAAAGATTGACTCTTTTGAGTTTTGTGAAGGATGTGTTTTGGGGAAACAAAGTAAGAAATCCTTTCCCGTGGGAAAATCGTGGAGAGCTGATAGTTGTCTTGAATTAATACATGGGGATTTGTGTGGACCCATGCAAACTGACTCATTTGGAGGGAGTCGGTACTTTTTATTGCTGATTGATGATTATAGCCGTATGAATTGGATCTATTTCTTGAAAAGCAAATCTGAAGCTCTTGTCATTTTCAAGAAATTTAAGAGCCTAGTCGAAAATCAAATGGGCAGCCATATCAAATGTCTCCGAACTAACAGAGGTGGTGAATTTAATTCTATTGAATTTAATGTATTCTGTGAAGAATGTGGCATTCACAAGGAACTTATTGCACCATACACACCGGAGCAAAATGGCATAGTTGAGCGGAAGAACCGGACTATTGTGGAGATGGCTAGAAGCTTACTCAAAGCCAAGGGTCTTTCAAATTCTTTTTGAGCTGAAGCAGTTGCAACAACTGTGTATCTATTGAATATTTCACCAATAAGAGTTGTGATGAAAAAAACTTCGTATGAAGCTTAAAGAGGTACAAAACCACATGTAAGTCACTTAAAAATTTTTGGTTGTATAGCCTATGCTTTAATTAATTCTCAATCTTGCCACAAACTTGATAAAAAATCTCAAAAATGCATTTTTGTTTGCTATAGTCCCCAATCTAAAGCATATAGGCTATATAATCCTTTAAGTGGCAAGATTATTGTTAGCAGAAATGTGGTTTTTAATGAAGATGCAGAATGGGATTGGAAATATGCTCAAAAGACAGACCAAGCTTCAGTTTTAGAAAATGGTGTTGCTGATATTACATCCCCAAATTCAGCAAGTAGCAGTCAAAACAGCTCAAGTTCTTCTAGTCCAATTAGCTCTAGCTCCAATTCTTCCTCATCCACTAAAACTTCTCTAAGGAAAACCCAGTCCTTGAGAGAAATATATGCAACTTGTTCTTTTGCTCTGTGTGTCTCAGATCCAATTTTTTATGAGGAAGCGGCTACAATGGAAGAATGGAAAAATGCTATGAATGAAGTAATGGTTGCAATCCAAAAAAATCAGACCTGGGAATTGGTGAATTTTCCTAAAGGAAAGAATGCTATTGGGCTCAAATGGATGTTCAGAACCAAGTACCATGCTGATGGGAGTGTGCAAAAGCATAAAGCACGACTTGTAGCAAAGGGGTATGCCAACAACACAATATCGACTTTGAAGAAACGTTTTCACCAGTTGCTCACCTTGAAACTGTAAGATTATTGCTTGCTTTAGCTGCTCAATTGTATCTTCCTGTTTTTCAATTTGATGTGAAGTTTGCCTTCTTAAACGGAGACTTAGAAGAAGAAGTCTATGTCTCTCAACCTTAAGGCTTTGTTGTAAATGGCCATGAGGATAAATTTTTCAGATTGAGAAAAGCCTTTACGGACTTAAGCAAGCACCGCAAGCCTGGTACAGTAAGATTGATAGCTTTTTTTGTGAGAATGGTTTTATTAGAAGTGAAAATGAGCCCACTTTATATTTGAAAAGAGAAGGCAAAGCTGATTTTCTTATTGTTTGTATTTACGTTGATGACATGATTTATTTTGGGTCCAATGAGTGCCTTATTTCTGATTTTAAGTCTTCTATGATGAGGAACTTTGAAATGACAGATTTGGGATTGTTGCAATATTTTCTTGGGCTTGAGGTAAAACAATGCGTAGATAGCATTTTCATTGGGCAACAAACGTATGCAACCGATTTGCTCAAAAAGTTTAGCATGGTAAATTGTAACGTGGCTTCAACTCCAATGTATCTAAATGACAAATTACAAGCTGAAGATGGGACAGAGAAGGCTAATGCAACTCATTTTCGGAGATTGATAGGTGGACTGAATTATCTGTCTCATATAGGGCTTGACATAGCATTCTCTATTAGTGTTTTGTCCAGGTTTATGCATAGTCCAACAAAACATCACCTTGGAGCAGCTAAAAGAGTCTTACGATATGTTGCTAGAACTGTTGGCTTTGGAATTTGGTACACTGCAGTATCAGATTTCAAATTATTTGGCTATACTGACAGTGATTGGGCAGGTTCCTTGGATGACAGAAGAAGTACATCTGGTCATAGCTTTAGTTTTGGTTCAGTTGCCATCTCATGGAGCTCAAAGAAGCAAGAAACTATTGCTTTATCTTCCTCGAAGGCAGAGTATATCGCTGCAACTTCTGCAGCATGTCAAGCAGTGTGGCTTAGGCGAGTTTTGGCTGATCTGGGCCAAGAGCAAGTTGCAGCAACTAAATTTATTGTGACAACAAAGGTACAATAGCAATGACATAGAATCCAGCTTTCCACAGCAGAACAAAACACATAGAAACTCGGCATCATTTCATTCGAAGGTTGGTAGCAAATGAAGAAATAGAGCTGGAGTTTTGTGGTACAAATGACCAAGTTGCTGACTTATTCACTAAGTCTCTCTCTCAGCTAAAACATGTTTGCTTTCGATAGCAATTGGGCATGTGTGATTTTGAATCAAGGGGGCATGTTAAGATTTGATTCAAAATTGTGTTAGTGGAGCCTTAGCTAGTTAGTTCCTATTCTTAAGTTACTGTTAGTTGTGATAAATCAAATCTTTATCTGTTGCAGATTTTTAAGCTTATTATCTTTCATTAGTTTGTTATGTAATTGCCTATAAAATGCTTGGTTTCCTTCTTCTCTAAATAAGCAAAAAAAGCATTTCACATAATCATCTGAATTTTGTCTCCTTCATTACCCTACTAAGCCAACAGAACTAACAGTTTGGTAGCCTCATTAGTATGCAAAGGTTTTCCAAAAGCGATCCAATGGAAAACAAAACTACTTGATTGAAGTAATGTACTTTTAGATATGGTAAAGTAATCCACACTGATGCTATTGGACATTCTATTTTAGGATCAAATTCCTTTGTCCACTTGAATAAGCACATGAAATATAAACCTAATTGTCACACTAGTATCTTCCAAACCATAGTATAGTCTTCTTCTAATTCAAAACGAATTAAAACATGTCTTTCGTCAATCAACCCAATATGGTATATACCTTTCAAATCCAGAGCAACGAAGAAGTTTCTGATTTCGGCCATTAGAGGTCTTACTTCGGAGAATTTCCCCACCAAAGCTAATTTGAGGGATGATGCTAGATCATTTTCCTCTTCCTCCGTAAAAAGAATCGCTGGCTCTCCTTTGTAAGTGGTCGCATATTTATAAGCTTGAGCTGTTGTGTTTTCCTGTTGCTTTAGTAGAGATGCGAAAGAGGGTTTTGCTTGTTTCGACAAGGACGCTTCTGGAATGGGGGGAAAGCGTTGGGTGCCTAGGGTTTCCTTCGGAATTTTATTTTTTTTTTTTGATAAATGAAGTAGTCAAAAGTTGACATGCCACGGAGTTGTCGCGTGCACGTATAAACTACTTTTATTGAAAATCATCACTTCATAATAGATGTGATCGTTTATTGAAGTGGCTTTTGATTAAAGCGTAAACATACGTCACTGGCATGGGCAAATCGTAAATTAATTGTTATTAACATTAAAAAACAATGTTAAGAGCCAAGGCTTTCGCACATTGCGTTGACTGACTCATGTCAACCGAAACCAATGCAACGTGTTGAATCCAGAGTAACTACATCTGTCACTCGCAAGTGCAAATTAAATATTAACATAAATAAGTAAATTACAATGTTGCTGGTCAACTCGAGTTTGCCGACATTCCAACTCTGTTAAAATGGTTTCATAGCCAATGAACTCCTGGGCAAGGTTTGCCAACATTTCAACTTTGTGTTCTCGTTTTTTTTTTCTCAACATTTCAACATTTCGATCATACAGGAGTCGATCAATACGGATATATAAAATGGAGCTTCCCATGACTTGGATACATAAAAATCAATACTGATGCATCTCAGAAAACTTCTTCAAAGAAACAACTTTTATAGGGGTACTTCGTGATGAAGAATAGAAGCTGGTTGTTTAGCTTTGGTCGAAAGCTTGGCGATATATCTGTTTTGCAAGATTTAAAATAATAATAATGATAATAAAAAATTGAATTATGCATTGATTTTCTTTCAGCTTCAACCATTTCAAGTACATCTGCTTTTCATAATGTTAGACTTAGCTATGCTAATATTATCCTTGCTTGTAGGCGCGCATGTTCCCAATTTAAAAATCGTAGAATCAACTATAAAAACATATGAATATGAAGAGATTAAGATAGGGAGTGAATGAACAGTACCATAGCCTAGACATGGGAATGGGTTGGGTCGCATCATCGATCCAGCCCGAACCGGCCTAGCCAGTTTGAACTGTTCGTGTACTCGCCAATTGCCATCCACGTGCCGGAGGGTGTATATAAAGGAGGAACAACGAATTCATAGTGGTGGTTATTATTAATATTAACTCTTTATTCTTATGTTGACGAATTGTTATTTGTTGATTGAACAAATTATTTGTGTCTATTTGTTAGGTTTTCTTGGAGTTTCTTTTGCAAAGATATAGCAAATTCTACAATGAAGCATATAAACTACCATTTGCATTATTGTGCGATGCTCTTTTTTCATTTTTTTTTTTTTTTTTTTGGCCGAAGGAAATTTTAGTCATAACATCAGAAAACTTTGCACACAAAGCCTGAATGCAAATATTACAGGAATCAAACCAAAGAATAGAAGCTCAATTCTGTGGTACTAGATTCATCCAGTTGGCCGGGCAAGAATTCAACCGTGTGTGAGTTGTTACCCAATCCGCGGCTTTGTTGGCTTCGCGTCTGACTAGATTGATGGCAATTGAGTTAAAGCTGGAAAAGAGGAATTCTAAATCATGTACAAAAACCTGAAAATGCCATGCTTCCTTTGCAAGATTCATAAGTGTTTCGAAGACAATAGCACAACCAATCTCCAAAATGATATCCTTCCAGTCCCTCAAGCCCGCAAATTTTACTGCTTCTACAATAGCTAGAAATTCTGCATATTCTAGTGAAGAAGTAGTGGATCTCTTGGAGCCTCCACCACATATTACACCAACTGAATTTCTTGCAACGAAACCCGTGGCTGCATCTCCAAATAATGGATCAAACGCTCCATCACACTTAACCTTGATACAGGTTCCTAATGGAGCACTCCAAGAGGATTGCTCTATCCGAAATGCCTTGAGGCATACATTTGGGATCGCACGCCACATGCACTTCACTTCTGACCAGCACTGCTGCTGTTGCATCTGCATGTTTAAAGCTGTGGTTCTTTCACACATTTCTGCTGCATAGGATTGAGGAGCTTGTAGGACATCCATAGGGCTTAGACTATTAGCTCCCGTATCAATGGAACATCTAGGCGAGGGCGAGCCTGCAGCTGGAGGGCTGAGAGGATTTATGGGACTATCACTTGAAGGAGCTTCTAAAGCTTTTGTTCTCCTGCTCCATTCACATAGCTACTATGTTTACTCTTTGGATCATTACCGGCTTTTATTACATTAATTTCAGCACAAGCTTTTTCACAAGACCTGATTACTGCAACTATATCGGGAGCTTTGAAGCTGAAAACTGCCTCACGTCTAGCCTTCCAGATACACCACATCGCTGTGCAAAGCTTAGCAAACAACCCCAGGGCCTCTATCTTGTTATTGGCAGTGCCATCTAGACACTGCTTTAATCAAACATCTATAGTAATTATTTCTTCTTGTTCAATCCGGATGCCTAGAACCGCAAACCACACTGGTCTTGTCCAAATAAAACACCAAACAGCATGCTCAATCGTCTCATCACACCCACAAAACGCATACCTCATATTATCAGTTACGTGCCTCTTCATCAAATTACTTTTTTGGCAAGCAGGGAGATAGCCATACCTGGTTCTGGATGGTTTTATGTATCTAGTGAGAGGAGGAGGCACCTGTAAAAGTCCGGACATCATTGCACCTGATGTAATTATAAGCTGAACCAACACTACTAATCCCAGAACTCTCATGTGACCAAAGTAGCTCATCTTCTCTAGCAACAAAAGGAATCGGTATCTTTTGTATAGCACTAACAGTGGAATCTTCAAACCAGCAATTCAACTCTGAAATTTTCCAAGATTTGGCGTCGACATCAATAAAATCCAAAACAAAGAGATCCGTTAGAAATATGCTTCAAGAGTACAAAATAGTTTAGTTGCTATCGTGTCCTTGTTGTTCTATTTTTCCTTATTGTTGTTGTTGTTGTGCTATCCTAGTTTTTAGGAATCAATTAGATAGTGATTTTGTTGTTATTAATCATGGCTTATTTGTAGGACCATGTAGTTAGTGGATCAGTTTCCTTTGTTTTTTGTATTGTAATGCAACTTTCAAAACTTGAATGAAGTTGTTTCCATTCTTCCATCCCTTAACTTTGCTGCAAAAATATTTTTCGCATTAGTTGCAACTATCCTTCATATCAGCAAAGGCAACTCATTTTATTTCAACAAAATTATGACAATTGGTATCAGAGCTCTTCTCTTAAGAGACTTGTGTTTGGATTTAGCAAATTATGGAAATGGAAACCAGTCACTCCTCAATTACTCCACCTGTATTCGATGGGAACAACTATCAGATGTAGGTTGTACGCATGGAAACATACCTAGAAGCCTTCGACCTTTAGGAAGAGGTAGAAGAAGTGATGCACAAACCCTAGGTATGTCAAACCTAGAACTCAGCGATTGATATTGAAATTGGATTCCCAAGGAACGTCTCGAACAAGTAAGAATGGAACTAGACCCTACCACACCTATTGATTGAAACCTAAGTTATCAGGGATTTTCCCAAGCATTTATATTGAAGAAATCGTTGAGTTCTTTCTCAAAAAACAAAAGAGAGCTTTTTCACGAAAAGTTATATATTCAAAATAATGATAATGTTCAAGGAAGTGCCACCCCCTCCCCTTTCACATGTCTATATTGGTTTACACATAAAAAAAAAGAAAAAAAAAAACCTAGACTACCAAACATAGAAAAACCGACCTTAACTTCCTAATGTCCAAAAATCTTACAAGAAAATATACTAAAACACAAAACTAAACAAACAAAACAAGTCATAACAAAATTGAGTAGCTCTCCTTTTCGGTTTAATTTCCTTTTCAAAAATAATTTATCCTAAGGCTTCCATATCCTTACACCCCTCTATGGAAACAAGAATCAAGTTGATAGAGGTCAATTCTTCTTTAATGTAACTTGGTTCTTTCTCTTGTAGATCCATAACTAGTCCTTGCAAAGCTTCACTCATCTGCTTAGCTCTAACTCAGGTCATTGGGCCTCCAATACCATCTAGTGGGTCATTGGACTTCGGTTCATTCCCTTTTGATGCTATTCAATCCTCATCAAGAAGACTACAAAATTCCCACACTTCCTACTAATCTAACTATGGCTAGATCAAAGCACACAAGGAGAAGAAGACAAAGAAATCAAAGGCAAAAGCTTGTTGTTTGTTGCTATTTTGTCCACCATTTTCACTCGTATCATGTCCTTGAAGTCGATAACAAAGAAATGGGATATCTCAAGACTAAATTTGAGGGAAATGAAAGAATTCGATGAATGTAAGTGCTAAACCTCGTTCATGATTTTGAGTTGCAAAAAATGAAGGATGAAGAAACCATAAAAGAGTACTCTAACCGATTGCTTAGCATAGCAAATCAAGTTAGATTATCGGGTTCTTCTCTAGATGATTCAAGGATTGTAGAAAAAATTCTTGTAACAATACCTAAAAGGTTTGAAGCTATAATAACAACCTTAGAAAACACCAAGGATCTATCTAAAATCACCTTAGCTGAGCTTTTTTTAGTGCATTGCAAGCATAGGAACAAAGACGTGTAATGAGGCAAGAAGGGATTGTTGATCAAGCACCAAGATGATAGGAAGAAGAAAAATAAGAAAGTTCAAGTAGCAACAGTTAGTGATAGTTCAACATTAAGTGGCAAAATAAAAAATGGAAACAATAAGGTTTAGACTTTAGAGTAAGAGGAACAACTATCCTCCATGTCATCATTGCAACAAAAGAGGACATCCTCCCTTCAAATGTTGGGGAAGACCCGATGCAAGATGCAGCAAGTGTAACCAAACTGGACATGAAGTTATCATATGTAAAAATAAAGCTCAACTAAGAGGAGAAGACGTGCAAATCGCTGATTAAGAGGAGGAAGACCAATTGTTCATGGCAACATGTCTTGCAAGTTGTGAAACAGGTGAAAGCTGGCAGATTGACAGCGGTTATATGAATCATATGACCAATGACAAGGAGCTATTCAAGGATTTGAGACTAACCAACATCACCAAAGTCAAAATTGGCAATGGTGATTATATCTCCATCAAAGGAAAAGGCACAATTGCAATAACAAGTATTAAAGGTATAAAACTAATTCCTAATGTCCTCTTTGTTCCTGAAATTTAACAAAATTTGTTGAGTGTTGGTCAACTTATAGAAAGTGGCTTTAAAGTCACTTTCAAAGACAAGTATTGTCTGATTAAGGATGTAGCCAATCAAGACATCTTCAAGATTAAAATGAAGGGAAAAAGCTTTGCTTTGAATCCATTGAAGGAGGAGCAAACAACCTTCTCGATTAAAGAAAATGCCATGAAAGTTTGGCACAAGAGGCTTAGGCATTATCATCACTAAGGACTGCTACAAATGAGATCTAGGAGATGATAAAGGGTCTTCCAGATATTGAAGACAAAAGCACAAGTTGTGAGGCATGCTGGTTTGGTAAATTAAATAGAAAGCCCTTCCCAAAAGCAACAGTAGAGCATCGAGGAAATTGCAATTGATTCACACGGATGTCTCTAGACCTCAAAGAACACCTTCTTTAAAGGGTAGTCTTTATTAAATTACATTCATCGATGACTTTACGAGAATGTGTTGGATCGTTTTTTTTTTTATTGAAGTTTACATCAGAAGTTGCTCCAACTTTTTAGAAGTTTACGGCAAAAGTTGAAAACAAAAGCGACTGCAAAATTCAAAGTGTGAGATCTGACAATGGGAAGGAGTATACCTCAAGTGAATTCAATCGATTTTGTGAAGATGCTGGCATTGAACATCAACTCACAACTCCTTACACACCTCAACAAAATGGAGTTAGTGAAAGAAGGAACAAGTACATTATGGAAATGTCTCCATACATGCTACACAAAAAGCAATTGCAAAAGAAATTTTAGGCTGAAGCAGAAAGCATAGCTATGTTTCTTCAAAATAGACTTCCAACAAAGGCGGTAAGAGATCAAACACCATTTGAAGCCTAATATGGTTACAAACCATCTTTAAGTTCCTAAAAATATTTGCTATTTGTGCTTCACCCATGTTCCACAAATCAAGTGCAACAAACTAGATAAAAGAGCTACATTGGGGATCTTTATTGGTTATAGCATAGTGAGCAAAGCCTATAAAGTCTTCCAACCACAAATTGGAAATGTCATCGTAAGTCGCGATGTTCATTTCATGGAAGATAAGGAATGGAATCGGGAGGTTGTAGAATTTGGAAAACTTACTACAATAGAATTGAAGATGAATTTACTTGGTTCAAACACAGATGAAGAAGATAAATGGCAAAGGAAAATCACATATGATACACGAGTAAGAGGAAACGAGTTACTCTCGAACATCTACAAAAGATGCAATATTGTTGTATGTGAACCGGTTAATTATGAGGAAGCTAAGAGAAATCAAAAGTGGATAAGAGCTATAAAAGAAGAGCTGTCTATGATAGAAAAGAACAAAACATAGAAACTTGTAGAAAGGCCTAATGATAGAAAAGTGATTGGTGTCAAATGGGTGTATAGAACTAAGCTAAATGTTGATGGTTCCATCAACAAACACAAGGCAAGACTCGTGGTAAAAGGGTATGCACAAGTGCCTGGTGTTAACCACTCAAACACCTTTGCACCAATTGCTCATTTGGACACCATAAGACTTTTACTTGCTGTAGCTGCTCAAATGAATTGGAGAGTGTATCAGTTGGATGTGAAATCATCATTCCTAAATGGTGTCCTGCAAGAAGAAATTTATGTTAAGCGGCTAGAAGGTTTTGAGCAGAAAGAAGAAGAGGACAAGGTATTTCTTCTCAAGAAGGCCCTTTATGGATTGAAGCAAGCTCCAAGAGCTTAGTACAGCAGGATAAATGAATACTTGCTGAGTTTACGATTTATAAAAAGCTTGTCAAAGGCCACTCTATACGTCAAACATTAGAGTAATGATGTTTTGATAGTTTCTCTCTATGTTGATGATGTTTTGTTAACTAGAAATGATTTGCAGCTGGTTAGAAAGTTCAAATATACATTAACAAAAGAGTTTGAAATGATAGATCTTAGATTGATGACATTCTTCCTCTAGGATGGAAATAAAGCAAGCTGAGCATAAAGTCTTTATTTGCCAAAAGAAATATGCCAAGGAAATTTTAAATAAGTTTAGGCTTGAAGGATGTAAGGCATTGAGTACTCCCATAAACCAAAAGGAAAAACTATGTAAGGATGATGATGTTGGTGGAGTTAATGAAGGCCACTTTAGAAGCTTAGTTGGATGTTTGATGTATCTTAGACCACATGACCTGACATTTTAAATGCCGTAAGCATTTTTTTTAGATTTATGCATTGTGCAAGTGAGTTGCATCTTAAAGTTACCAAGAGAGTGGTTCGATATGTGAAAGGCACAAGTGAGTTTAGAGTCAAGTTTACTAGAAGCAAGGAATTCCAGCTTATTGGTTTCTGGGACAGTGATTGTGGTGGTTCAGATGATGATATGAAAAGCACTTCTAGCTATTGCTTTACTTTTGGATTCGGCATCTTCTCATGGAGCTTAAAGAAGCAAGAAATCATGGCACAATCCACTACTGAAGCTGAATTCATTGCTGCAATTGCTACGGTCAATCAAGCGTTGTGGCTGAGGAAAATTTGATGGATGTTAATCTAGAACAATAGGAAAGTACCAAGATCTTTAAGGACAACCAAGCTGCCATAGCAATCTCTCACAATCCGGTGTTCCATGAGAAAACCAAGCATTTCAATATCAAGTTATTTTTCTTGAGAGAAGTGCAAAAAGAAGACAATGTTCAACTAGTTTATTGCAAATCCAAGGATCAATTGGCGAATTTATTCATAAAGGCACTTCCAACCAATAGAATGGAGTTTCTAAGAAAGAAAACTGGTGTTTGCAACTCCTAAAGCAAGGAGGAGTGTTAGAAATATGCTTCAGGAGTACAAAATAGTTTAGTTGCTATTATATCCTTGCTGTTCTATTTTTCCTTGTTGTTGTTGTTTTGTGTTGTCCTAGTTTTTAGGATTTAGTTAAGTAGTGATTTTGTTGTTGTTAATCATGGCTTATTTGTAGGACCATGTAGTTAGTGGATCGGTTTCCTTTGTTTTCTATATTGTAATGCAACTTTCGAAATTTGAATGAAGTTGTTCATTTTTTCATCCCTTAACTTTACTACAAAATTATTTTTCGTATCAGCTACAACTATCCTTCATATCAGCAAAGGTAACTCATTTTATTTTAGCAAAATTATAACAAGATTGGGAGTTAGCAAACTTGGTTTAAAGGACGATTTATTTTTCACTGAGTCCTGGTATCCACCTATCTAATGCTACCCTTATGGAAGAGCCATTACCAAA
This sequence comes from Laguncularia racemosa, assembly GCA_037954665.1. Classification (NCBI taxonomy): domain Eukaryota; kingdom Viridiplantae; phylum Streptophyta; class Magnoliopsida; order Myrtales; family Combretaceae; genus Laguncularia; species Laguncularia racemosa. The sequence continues at coordinate 1,465,902 of JBBMOL010000012.1, forward strand.
CTACTACATGGATCCTTTATGAACCGCTCCTTGCCATGAAGAATACTCGCCTATCCCCAAGAATCTTAGGACCCTTTGGTAACCTATAAGAAGTTTTTTTCTGGGGAAAATAGATATCTTTTAGAACATGTGCCCAAAGGACGATGGGGCTTGAATATAATCTCCATGCAAGCTTAGTAAAAAGAGCTAAGTTGAAATCTTCTAGAACTTTAAAACCAAGCTCGCCTCTAAACTTTGAAGAGAAATTTTGTCCTAAATAATCCAGTGTATCATCCTCTCATCACTTCTTTGTCCCTACCAGTACTAAGCAATCATAGAATTGACTTTATAGCATCACTTCTTTAGGAACTTAAAATAGCTCATGGAGTAGTTTAGGATATCATTGGCAACAAACTTGATAAACACTTCCCTATCTACAGTTGATAGAATATTTCTTTTCTAGTTTTTTAACTTAGCCTTAACTTTATCCTTGACATTTCTAAGAGCTTCTGACTTGTTCCTACTCCAGATTGTTAGAAGTCCAAGATATTTCATTGGATTCAATGTTATTAGGACTTCCAAAACAGCCCCAACCTCTTCCATTCTCTCAAGTGTCGTGTTTCTATTGAAGAATAAGCTCGATTCCTGATAGTTGATCTTTTGCTCAATGCAAAACAATAATCCTAGAGGATGTTTCTTAAAACTGGCACGTTAGAGACTAAAGCTTCCACAAAGAAAAGTGACTCATCAATGAGAAGTAAGTGTGATAGTAGAGGAAAAGATCTTCTAATACTCATTCCTTTCAATACCTAGCTCTTTACTGCTTTCTCTATATTGCATGCCAAGATGTTTGCAACTAGGATGAATAAGTAAGGTGATAGGGGTTCATCCTACCTATGGCCTCTATAGGGATTCGCTCGACTGGAAAACTTCCCATTAACTATAACCCTATAGGATATAGACTTAACACAATCCATCACCCACTTAATCCAAGCATCATAAAAGACACATTTAGACAAGACCACTTTTAAAAAGTCCCACTCTAGTCAATCATAATCCTTACTCATGTCCAATTTTTAGGCGCAATACATTTTGTCGCTGGACTATTTAGTTCTCAAGAAGTGAAAAGCCTCATGAGTTATTATCACATTATCATAGATAACTTTACTAGATGCAAAAGCATTTTGACATTCTAAGACGATTTCATCTAAGGTAGGTTTTAATCGATTGAATAGGACTTTGGAAATGGTTTTGAACACAAAGTTGCAAAGACCGATAAGACAAAAATGACCAATCTCTTCTAGAGAGGCAACCTTAAGGATCATAATTTAATCAATAAAGATAAGGGAAAGGGGGATGTTACTTGTACAAAGGAACAACCGAATCATCTCTACCATAGAATCACCTACTATGTGCTAGTAACATTGATAAAAGATTCCCCGAAAGCCATTTGGGCCTAGCGTTTTGAGCACTCCAAGTTGGAAAACTGTATTCTTTATCTCATTCACCATCATTGGGCCACATAACTTAGCATTCATCCCATTACTAATGCGAGTAGGCACTACTTCTAAGACATTGCTCTAACGTCTATTGCCATCTATTCTAAATAGCTATCTGTAAAAGGATACAATTATGTTCATGATAGGCTCCTCATCCTTAATCTAACTTCCATCATTGTCTTTCACTCAGAATTTTATTCCTTTTCTTATGCATCTGTTTAAACTGGTGGAAGAACTTTACAACCCTATCATGTTGTAATTTTGCTAAATTAAAATGAGTTGCTTTTCCTAATAGGAAGGATAGTTACAACTAATAGGGAAAAATAGTTTTATAGCAAAGTTAAGTAGTTTGAAAGAATAAAACAATTGCTACACTCATTTTCAAAAATGCATTACAATCTTAGACTTAAGGAAAACTAATCCACCAACTACACGGCCCTACAAATAAGCCCTGATTAACAACAACAAAATCACTACCTAACTGATTCCTAAAAACTAGGACAACGCAACAACAACAACAAAGAAAACATAATAGCATTGACACGATAGCAGGTGCCACAATAGCAACTAAACTATTTTGTACTCCTAAAGCATATTTCTAACACTCTTCCTTGCTTTAAGGAGTTACAAACACCAATTTTCTTTCTTAGAAACTCCATTCTACTGACTGGAAGTGGCTTCATGAATAAATTCACCAGCTGATCCTCAAATTTGCATTAAACTATTTTAACATTGTTTTCATTTTGCACTTGATATTGAAATGCTTGGTTTTCCCATGGAACACCCAATTGTGAGAGATTGCTATGGCAGCTTGGTTGTCCACAAAGATCTTGGTACTTTCCTCTTGTTCTAGATTGATATCCATCAAAATTTTCCTCAGCCATAATGCTTGATTAACTGCAACAATTGCAATAATGAATTCAGCTTCAGTAGTGGATTGTGCCATGATTTCTTGCTTCTTCAAGCTCCATGAGAAGATGTCAAATCCAAGAGTAAAGCAGTAGTCGAAAGTGCTTTTCATATCATCAATTGAGCTACCCCAATCACTATCAGAGAAACTAACAAGCTTAAATTCCATACTTCTAGTAAACTTAACTCTGAACTCACTTATGCCTTTGACATATTGAACCACTGTCTTAGTAGCTTTGAGATGTAACTCACTTACACAATGCATAAATCTGGACAAAATGCTTATGGCATTTAAAATATCAGGTCATGTGGCCGTAAGACACATCAAGCATCTAACTAAGCTTCTAAAGTGACTTTCATTAACTCCACCAGCACCATCATCCTTACATAGTTTTTCCTTTTGATTTATAGGAGTACTTCTTGCCTTGCATCATTCAAGCCTAAACTTATTCAAAATTTCCTTAGCATATTTCCTTTGGCAAATAAAGACTTCATGCTCAGCTTGCTTTATTTCCATCCCAAGGAAGAATGTCATCAATCCAAGATCTATCATCTTAAACTCTTTTGTTAATGTATATTTAAACTTTCCAACTAGTTATGAATCATTTCCAATTAACAAAAGATCATCAACATAGAGAGAAACTATCAGAACATCACTGCCCTAATGCTTCTAACAAACTTTTTCTAAATCCTAGACTCAATAAGTATTCATCTATCCTGTTGTACCAAGCACTTGGAGCTTGCTTAAATCCATAAAGGGCTTTCTTGAGAAGAAATACCTTGTCTTCTTCTCCTTTCTTCTCAAAACCTTTTAGCTACTCAACATAAATTTCTTCTTATAGGACACCATTTAGGAATGTCGATATCACATCCAGCTGATACACTCTCCAATTCATTTGAGTAGCTACACAAGTAAAAGTCTTATGGTATCCAAACAAGCAATTGGTGTAAAGGTGTCTGAGTAGTCAACCCCAGGCACTTGTGCATACCCTTTTACCACGAGTCTTACCTTGTCTTTGTTAATAGAACTATCAACATTTAGCTTAGTTCTATATACCCATTTGACTCCAATTACTTTTCTATTGTTAAGCTTGTCTACAGGTGTCCATGTCTTGTTCTTTTCTATCATAAATAGCTCTTCTTCCATAACTCTCATCCACTTCTGATTTCTCTTAGCTTCCTCATAATCAACCAGTTCACATCCAGCATTATTGCATCTTTCATAGATGTCAGAGAGTAACATGTTTCCTCTTACTGGTGTATCATCCACAATTTCCCTTTGTCATTCTTCTTCATATGAGTTTGAACCAAGCAAATTCATCCTCAATTCTGCTATTTTATGTTTTCTAAGTTTTGCAACCTCCTAATTCCATTCCTTATCTTCCATAAAATGAACATTGCAACTTATGATGACATTTCCAGTTTGTGGTTGGAAAACTTTATAGGCTTTGCTCACTGTGCTATAACCAATGAAAATCCCTAGTGCAACTCTTCTATCTAGTTTGTCACACTTGATTTATGGACATAGGTGAAGCACAAACAGCCAAATATTTTGAGAACTTCAAAGATGGTTTTTAACTATACAAGGCTTCAAGTGGTGTTTGATCTTTTATCACCTTTGTTGAAAGTCTATTTTGAAGAACATAATTGTGCTTGCTACTTTAGCCTAAAATTTCTTTGGCAAATGCTTTTTATGCAGCATGCATCTAGACATTTCCATGATGTACCTATTCCTTCTTTCACTATCTCCATTTTGTTGTGGTGTGTAAAGAGTTGTGAGTTGATTGTTAATGTCAACATCTTCACAAAATCAATTGAATGCACATGAGGTATACTCCTTCCCATTGTCTAATCTTACAATTTGAATTTTGCGACCACTTTCGTTTTCAACTTTTGCCTTAAACTTCCAAAAAGCTAGAGTAACTTCTAATTTAAACTTCAAAAAAAAGACCCAACACATTCTGGTAAAATCATCAATAAACGTAACGTAATAAAGACTACCCTTTAGAGAAAGTGTTCTTTTACCAAACTGGCATACCTCACATCTTAGGCTTTTATCTCAATATTTGGAAGACCCTTTACCATCTCCTTAGATCTCATTTGCAATAGTCCTTTGTGATGATAGTGCCCAAGCCTCTTGTGCCAAACTTCTATGACATTCTCTTTGACCGAGAAGGCTATTAGCTCCTCCTTCAATGGATTTAAAGCAAAGCTTTTTCCTTTCATTCTAATCTTGAAAATGTCTTCATTGGCTACATCTTTAATCAAACAATACTTGTTTTCAAAAGTGACTTTACAACCTCTTTCTACAAGCTAACCAACACTCAACAAATTTTGTTGAATTTCGAGAACAAAGAGGACATCAGGAATTAGTTTTGTACCTTTGCTACTTGTTATTGCAACTGTGACTTTTCCTTTGATGGAGATACAATCACCATTGCCAATTCTAACCTTGGTGATGTTGGTCAACCTCAAATCCCTAAATAGCTCCTTGTCATTGGTTATTAATCCATACAACCACTGTCAATCAACCAGCTTTCACTTGATTCATAGCGTGCTAAGACATGACAATTGGTCCTCCTGCTCTTGATCAACGATCTGTGCATCTTCTCCTCTTAGTTGAGCTTTATTTTTACATATGACAACTTCATGTCCAGTTTGGTTACACTTACTGCATTTTGCATTAGGTCTTCTCTAACATTTGAAAGGAAGATGTCCTCTTTTGTCTCAATGATGACATGGAGGATAGTTGTTCCTCTTATTCCAACCCTTCTTGTTTCCATTTTTTATTTTGCTACTTGATGTTGAACTATCACAAACTGCTGCAGCTTGAATCTTCTTGTTTTTCTTCTTCCTATTGTCTTAGTGCTTGAACTAGCAAAGCTCCTTTAAATACCCCTTCTTGCCTCATTACACATCTTTGTTCTTGTGCTTGCAATGCACTCAAAAGCTCAGCCAAAGTGATTTTAGATAAATCCTTGGTGTTTTCTAAGGTTGTTATTATAGCTTCAAACCTTTCAGGCACAGTTACAAGGATTTTTTGAACAATCCTTGAATCATCTAGAGAAGAACCCAACAATCTAACTTCATTTGCTATGCTGAGCAATCAATCATAGTACGTTTTTATGGTTTCTTCATCCTTCATTTTTTGCAACTCAAAATCACAAACAAGGTTTAGCACTTGCATTCCTCGAATCCTTTCATTTCCCTTAATTTAGTCTTGAGATATCACCATATCTCTGTTGCTGACTTCAAGGACATGATGCGAGTGAAAATGGTAGATGAAGCCATAGTAAACAAGCAAGCTTTTGCCTTTGATTTCTTTGTCTTCTTCTCCTTGTATGCTTTGATCTATGCCATAGTTAGATTAATAGGAAGTGTGGGAATTTTGTAGTCTTCTTCCACTACTTCCTAGTGGTCCAAGGCTTTTGGGTATGTTTCCATGCGTACAACCCACATTTTATAGTTGTTCCCATCAAACACAAATGGAGCAATCAAGGAGAGGCTGGTTTCAATTTCTATAATTTGCCAAATCTAAACACAATTCCCTTAAGATGAAAGCTCTTATACCAATTATTGTAATTTTGCTAAATTGAAATGAGTTTCTTTTATTAATATGAAGGATAGTTATAGCTGATAGGAAAAAATAGTTTTACGGTAGAGTTAAGTGATTAGGAAGAATAAAACAACTACTACGTTCATTTTTGAAAATGCATTACAATCTTAGACTTAAGGAAAACTAATCCACTAAACACATGGTCCTACAAATAAGTCATGGTTAACAACAACAAAATCACTACCTAACTAATTCCTAAAAATTAGGACAACATAACAACAACAACAAAGAAAACAAAACAACAAAGACACGACAACAAGTGCCACAACAGCAACTAAGCTATTTTTTACTCCTAAAGCATATTTTTAACTTATCCCATCCTTTAGCCAGCTTATTCTCTCTTCTAAAAGGTTTCAAGTTTTCTAATCAAGATTCCCTCCTATTGTCTATTAGCAGCAATATCCTCCTTTTGAATTTCTAAAAGCTCTTTTTGGACTTTCTTATTCTCAATGATATTGTTTTGAAAATTGGCTTGACTCCATTTATTTAGATTTTGATAGAATTTTTTTAGTTTGAAGTCGAGTGGGAAGTGATGTCCAGGCAGAAGATGCTCATTCTCAAACTTAATCATTTCCTTCCTTTGTTGTCTTTAAAGCACATATCAACAACAAGCACCACATGATCTACTCCCACCATCTTGTGTTTAACCTGGGTTCATGAAAATTTGGTTAGCCATTCATTAGCTTCCAAGGCTCAATCTTTATCCTCTCTTTTATTCAACCATGTGGATCTAGGCCCTTGAAATCCAAGATCATTTAGATAGGAATTCAAGATCATGGGCCCAAAGACTTCCATCAAATGTGTGCATGAAAGGTTATATCACCTTTCTTATCATGATTGAACAAAATATCATTAAAATCACCTATACATAGCCATGGCTCCATGTTATCTGCTCTAGACTATTCCAATTATTGCCATAAGATATTTCTATGTTGCAGGTTTAAATCCACATAAATCCATGAGATGTAGGAGAGGAGAGTACCATCCATCAAGCGAACCGATGATTTTATATGGTTCCTACTATAACCCTTGATCTTGATTGACACGTCATCTAACCACTGTATTACATAAGTATCGCACTGCATATGACTTCAAAGAAATGATATGGAGATGGCATATAATGGGATGACTAGGGAGAGAGTGGCAGGAAGGAGAACTAAGCAATCTCAAGAGTCCCGAATGTATAAGTGATAGATAAAAGAGCCTAAGAGAACCTTAGGCATCAACTTTGCAACTTATGCAATTAAGATTTGTAATTGCCTGAGTTGCTTTATTGATCTTTGAGAGCAGAGACAATACATTAGAATGTCGTTTCTTTAATATCTTCCAATATGATCAAATGAAGAGGAATAGCTGAATATTTATAGGCTCTTGAACTTAATAACATCTATCGAATAATTTAGGTGATCAATGGATGAGATGGAAGCTTGCTTAATTTATGGTTACCTTGAATAAGCTTGCTAATAAGTCAAGGCCAATAGCCATCCTCATAAGTGCATGAGCTTGCTTAAAAAAGGTTGAATGTAGAAAGACCAATCCAACAATCCCTATTCCAATCCTACTAAGCCTAATCTCTTTAAGTCATCCTAAGTATTGACTAGACTTCTTAAGCTCTATCACCTAGCTTATGGAGTCAAGCTTAAATAATTAATAGGCTTAGCCTAGTAATTAACATGGCAAATGTTAACCCTTTACAATCACCATAAAGCCAAACCCAAAAAAGTGGGGTTTGGTCGTATTACGTAGAATTCATTACCAAACCTCATTCTTCTTCGAATCTACAAGATTTTTGGAATTGTTTTTTGTTTTCTTGAGGAATATAATAATAAATTTTGTGGCACATGATAAGATCCTATAAATGTTGAACTATTAGGTAGGGCTTATACCTTGACAATTGCAGTAGATTATGATCATTATCCTTAGGTGGTTAATTTTAGCAAGCCACCACAACCTTTATGAGAACCATTAGCATAAGCAGTAGGAATACTTACTAATTGTGCAAAAGAAACTTTTGGATTGTATGATGATGAGGTAGATATCTTAGACTTCCATTGGTTTCCTTCTTCTTTTAGCAAGAGATCTCTTCCAATTTTGTTAGCTTGGCTAAGGTGTATCTTTAAATTTTAGCCTTTTGAGAAGCCCCTATATGGATTCATCAACAACTCGTTTGATGGCTAAGGTTTGCAAGGCTAATATGAGTTGGGATAGAGAAGATTTGGTTGCAAATGAGAGTTTTAGGGAAAGTAGGGGTGAGGCTAGGAACTCCACAATATAATGAATTTTAGAGGTGATTTTTGGGTTAGTGTTGTGTAGGAGGGTATAGGAGAGGTCATGGGAGTCATTTCTCCTGCATGACTATGAGATATGTTTCTCTTGATTTAGGCTAGAGGTCTAACTTTTATTAGGCTGACCACTTCCCCCCTTTCTCTAGGACTAGGTTTAGGTTGTGTGGGTAGGGTATCATTTGAAGTTTCTTGAGATAGTGTTAGATGTAGGGGTGTTAGAGAGGTAGATGGACATAATTTTTTTAGGCTAGCTACATTTTGAGTGGCTACACTCCTTCTAAAGGATAGGATATAAAGTGAATCACTCATCTTAATCACTAAATGGCATGTGGATAAAATACCTTCAATCCTTTTCATAGCTAAACTTTTGAGTCTAAGGTGAAGTGAAGTTGGGTTAGACATGCTAGAGGTGGCTTCCATGGATGAGGAAGAGTGGGCCAGTGATACGCTACTTGGTGAAGTTTCTCCATTAGAAAGCATTTTAACTACATTTGCCATTAACCAAGATCCAAACGTCAAATTGTCTCCCTCCTCATTGCAATCCATAGGGGAATGGCTAAACTTTTCACATCTGAAGCAAACATCTAAGAGCTTTTCACATTTAAAATTCAATAATATATTTTCATTCCATTTCTACTTATCTAAACACATGCCTTTAGAGGTTGAGACCACTCAAAACAAACTCTGACTTTGAGGAGACCTCTCAACACACACTCCCTTTAATTTGAACAAGTTCAACTTCAATAACTTCTCCAACATAAGATCCTAGCTTGATTGCATTGCTGTTTGTCATTTGATCTAATTCTAAACCATGAATTTAGATCTAGAAACACCACCTTATCTAACATCACATCCTCTATGTTTTGGTGAGATTCCCACAAGTTCAACACCAATAGTTTCCCCCATGAAAGCCCATGGTCCAACCCTGATGATCCCCAACACTTGCTAACTTTCACCAAAGGTACACACATATGCATTCAACTTCATATATTCAATCTCACGCTTTCTACTATTTTTCCACAATTTTTTCAAAACTAATACAACTACCGCTTTATTCTTTGTCCTATCTGATACGACTTGATAGACCAACATAACTCTCGTACTCAAGTTGCTTTCTCATTGAGTATCCAAGTCTACAACTTTTGAGAATCTCTTATCTCTATAATTGGCTACATCTTGGTTTTCATCCATGATGTTGATTATGACCTATACAAGCAAGTAACAAGCAACAGTGAATAAGTCAAAGCCATTGTGAGTTGAGTATGCCCCTAAATGAGAGAAAGTATATCAATGACAATGGAAAGAAACACTTAACATAAAAGCAAACCTACTGACACTTAAAAGAGAGAAAAAAAAGTAAGACTAAGCATGTAACACATGCAACACATGTATCAATATGGAAATACATAACCCATCAACCTAAGAAAAGAAACACCCGACATACAATTGAAGACTTAGGATGATGACAAAAACTTGTCTATTGGTTCTTTGTGTTAGGTAAAGTCTTTGATTGACAAAGCTTAAGTCGCTTGACATATTGTTGCCTTATACTCCAAAATTGATGGATGTTAACAAGTTATATGACAAATTAGAGTTAAGGATAAGGCTGATTAAAATGGTATGTCTTCTGGGTTTAGGGGTGTAATCTGATTAGTTAGAAATTTATGCCTTTAATGAATAAATGTAGTGATTAAGGTTTTCTTTGAGGGAGGCAAATACAACATCTAAGGGCTTAAAGTAAAAGGGTGCAAAAAAATTAGTGTTAAGGTTTAAGCATGTAAGAGTAGAGAGTATAAGTTGTGTGAGGTTGATGATAGGTAAAGGATAAGGAAGCATTAGGTTTGATGAGATCGTAAAGGAGAATAGTGGGTGATGGAGAAATGAAAGAGCCCTTAGTTACAGGGTAAAGCTCTCAACATGGAGAGGATGCTTGTGATGCTATTTTAAGAAAGATAAATATTGATGTTGTTTTGTGTTGTAAATATATTTCAACAACTTTTAATGTTAATTTTTTTTTCTCCCATGTTTCTCATCTTGGCTAATTTTCTATGTAATTAGAGAACAATTAATATCACTCATTTGTTGATTATAAATTTATATTCACATCGTGATGCAAAGTTCTCTAATATATATACATTTGAATGATGTAAAATACCCTAGGAAAATAAATCAAAATGAAGGGCATTTTAGTAATCTATCTCTTTTAGTTTCTTTTAAAACAACATTATTCTTCTTTTGTTTGGTGTAGAATCGGATCCATAAAATGAACTAGGCCATCGAAGCATTAACAGCATACATTTTTCTCCTATCAAACACTTTGCATATCTTAGAAATTGTCAAAGAAAATCCTTCTCTCTATCTTTTCTTTCTCTACAACCACACCTCTCTCCAAGCTCCTCTTTCATGGCTTTAACATTTCTATGCCCTTTATTTTGAATAAACCCATAATCTTATCACTATTTACCTGTTATCGTGTCTTTACATATTCTGGCTCCTCATTGTAAGGCCATGTGCCATTGCATATGCTCGATAGAAACACTTGGCATCTTTCTGAGACTGAAAGACCACCGCCCTCATATCATAGCACTTAGTTCGTAACCAGCATTCATGTGCAGGATTGGCTAGCACCTTACTCTTCAATGACTAGTTTCCATCTCATTGTGGACATTATACTCGTTGTTATTGCCTAAGTTGTGCTTTTGCCTAAAAATATCTCCCAAGGATAAGCTAGAGAATTAAGTTCAAGGTTACACAATAAGACTAGAGATGGGATGGAAGAGGAAGAAAACTTTAGGAGGAAGAAAGAGGAATCTATGATGTATGTTCACTCCAATAATAACTTTCTATGTTGTTCATAAAATTGGGTTCGTATACTTTCTTAAGTGTTCTTCAAATAACTTGAACATTTATACAATTAATTAAATGTTCGTAAAATTAGTAGGTTATTGACTTGGAAATTTTTTCATTTTATTAAAGCCTTGTAACATTTCTTCAAAAGTTATAATATTGGTTCAATCTTTGTATAACTACTTCGCATTTGTAACATGATTTTTTACAAATTATTGAAACTGCTTAAATTATAATAATCGTTACCAAACTATACTTAAAAGTTCGTAACATTCTTTTAATCTTGCAACCTTACTTGGTTTCGTAAAATTGTTAATAAGTGTGTTATTATAGAATCGTAAAATTACATAATGTTAGAAACTCTAGTATAGTTCTTGACATAGCTCCAATGTTTTTAAATTGCCTGGAAAACATATAAATGTAGTTAATTGTTTGTAAATCTACTTTAACTCATAAGAAAAGACAATCATCTGTAATTTTGCAAAACTTTTCCCATAAGCACCTTCAAGTTTGTCCATCTATCCATGATCTTTACATATAATTTTCCATAATTTTGCTTCTAAGTTCACAAAATGTCTCAAGCATTTGTAAAACAATATATGGTTTTCAAACCTATTCAAAAGCTCATCAAATCACATTAGTACATACGGCGCTTCAAATCTTACATGCAACAGTAATAGCTCATAGCACTTCAACATTGCCAAGACTATTATATAGCAATATATAAGAATAATTATCACAAGTTGAGTAATATCAATGCAAAGATTTAATAATTAACCCAAACCGCAAACCTCTCATTAATAACTTAGATAATTGTCCGCTTTTCTAAATTTGTGGGGAGGCCAATCCCACGGTAAGGTCCTTGTGTAGCAAGACTATCACTCTCATAATGCTTTATGTCTTAGTTATCTAAACCATTAGGAAATTCTGGAGCAACATCTTCTAGAAAAGAAATTTCTACATGCGATTCTTGTCTTGGTTCTATTCCTGTGTGTCCTCTACTGGTTGCCGTATTTTTTTGCATGAGATGATTCTAGAGTGCGCTCATCACTTAGGATATGTGAACATGGTGGTTGTCCCCTACCAATGCTCTTATAAGTATCCCTTCACATCATATTTACAATTGAAATGTCAAAACTATTCAAATATGGTATCATATATAATAAAAAGAAGATGCATCAAAATTAATAAATTTTAATAAAGCTACTATGCATTCCAAAATGAGGCAATAACAATACCTAGAATATCTCTCTCTTTCATTACATAACCTTAACAATAGAAGTAGCAAGAAACATTTAAAAAAACAAAACAAAACAAGCAAACAAACATTGCACAAAAGTATTAACATAAAATGAACTAAAACTATATTACTTTCCTAAACTTATTGTCCACATGGATATAAATAATACGCAAGGGAGTCAAGATTTTCATGTATTATAAATATTTAAGTACATAAAACTAATGCTTGAAGATATTTCACATATCGCCTTCACTACTATTACAATCAAACTCATGCTCATATTTTTCTTCATCACAACTTAAGAAGCTAAGTTCAAAATCTTCTTCAACTTCTTGATAGACTTGACGTGTTGTATGAACTTCATTTAGATCTACTTCTTCTAAGTGTCCAACATTGACAAGCACTCTTACATCACAAGTTCTAAAGTTGCAATTACCAATGTAGGTGCTATCATTTCATTGTCTTGGTAATACTTGATCCTTGCATCTAATACACTTTTGTCTTACTCTTTAGAGGAATATCAAATGTATTTCTTGCTTTAATTTTATATATAGCCTACCAATCCCTTGACTCTCTCTTCTTAACCAGATAAGTTGCATAATAAACTTGTTGAGCTAAAATGAATGGTTCATTGGTACCACATCTAGAATTATGATTAACATCAGCAAGCCTATATCAAGGATCTACTTTAATCCCTTTTTCAATATCAAACCAATCACACTTAAACAAAACAACTTTATTCCATGCTCCACAATAATTTAACTCAATGATCTCAATCAATAGTCCATAAAAATCACGATCATAGTCATTTTAACAACTTCCTCTTACACAGACTCTACTATTCATTATTTCCTTACTCACTCCAAAATCAGGTGTTTGAAACTTGTACCTATTACCCTTTATAAGAAGTGACTATATGTGATGGGCCTTATATTAGGTCATTGATATATAACGATAGGCGCAATTCAATTTGGTATGATTCATTTCTCATATTAAACCGAACTGTATATTATGGTTTGGTTTTTTTTCCTAAATCAAACATAATCATATAGTTTGGTTCATGATTTTTTTAAGCCTAAAACAAAACAGTTTGATCCAATTCAATATATAGTTCCATCTGATTAAATTCATGGTTCGAACCGTTTTACACATGTAATTAATTTTATTCTATATATAAGTTAATAAGTAAAATTATACCTTATATAAAAAATATTTAATTTCTTATCATTTTTCTGATATCATTCATTATCTTTAATGCTCATTTGATATATTTAAAAAGATTTTATTATCTCTCTTAAGATAATTATGATTTCTATATCAATTAATAAGTAAAAATAAATAAATAAATAAATAGTAAGTCACTCAATAAAAAAATAAAAGGAAAAATTAAATAAGCAACCTAAGATCCTTTTTGTTAATTATACATTGTCTAGATTTTTACCACCATTTTCTTTTTTTTTTTACTTCTCACGATTTGGTTTAGTTCACAATTTTTTCAAACCTAAGAAAAAAAATAGTTTAATCCAATTAGTAAATTTTTTGAATTGAAAAAGATGGTTCAAACCTAATTTACAGCTCAATTTGATTCAGCCTATTTCATGGTTTGGTTGATTTTTTTATCCGCCCCTGCTAATATAAGCATTAACATTATTAGAATTCCCAATAACCTACACAAATACCATTTATAAATCAATTCAATATATTCTAGAAAAGAAAAAGAGCCTAATTAGACAATATGTTAAAAGCACTTATGAAATGCTTTAACCACTTTATAAGCTTTTCTTCTCATAACTTCTCTATTTCTTTGCCACTTTTTTCCAATCTTTCCAATCTTAATATGACATCAAATTTTCTATCATTAAAAAACTATAGTAGCATGTAACATTACCGATGATGTATATGAAACCTTTAAAAAACCTACTTACTATATTAGTAGTACAAGTTTTTCATAGTTCATCAAAACATAAAATCTTACAACTCTATATTCATTTAGATTCATCAACTTATAGATACCATTATAGCCATAAGCTTTTCCCAGATGCCAAAAAATTGATAAACTTCCCATAAACTCAACATCACATCAGTCATCATTTTATGGAACTTGATTTAATCTTGTCTTTACATTTGGTTCAAAATAAAGGGAACAAAATGTTGAGATTTTCTCAATATTGTAGGCCTTACATAGCAAACCTTCCCCCATAAACTTGCTTCATACTTTCCTACTTCATAAGCTAAGTGCACAAGTAAATGCTCCATGGAATCAAAGAATCTATGAGGAAAGAAAACACTAGGCTCTGTAATTGCTTCACATACCACTTGAGGCAATAACTCACAAAAGGCAATTGGCATTAATCTTTACATAAGCACGTGGCAATTATGGCTTTTTAGCCCATAAAACTTACATTTTTCCAAATTCACACAACGACCAATGTTTGAAGAATATCCATCAAGAAACCTCAATTGCATAATCCAATGGTATACTTCATCTTTTTTATCTTTTGTCAATGTACACAAAGCGTTAGGCTTCAAAACCTTTCATTTTCTTCCACTAACTCCAGCTCCAGACACTTGCAATACAACTTTAGATCCATTCTAGCTTTCAAATTGTCCTTCATTTTTTCTATAATGTCCATCACCATGTTAAATAGATTCTCAAAGACATTTCTTTCAATGTGCATAACATCTTAATTATGATGAATGAGATTTGTGTGCCAGTATGGTAGCTCCCAAAATATGCTTTTTTTCATCCAATTGTGCTTTTCACCAAATCGAACAATTTTTTGCTTGTGATGTTAAATTCCCAAAGTGACATTAGGGAGTATGGATACTCTCCTCAACACTTGTTCTCTAGAGAGTTATGTATGTGGAAAATCTTTTTCAATTCAACCTTTTCAAAGTTTATCCTTCTACTTCCTATATGGATGACTAAGAGGCAAAAACTAGCGATGATAATCAAAAAATGATGTTTTCCCACCACTCTTCAATGTGAATGATTTTGTCTGTTCAATGCAATAAAGACCTCCTAACTTCCCATAAGTACTTTATTTAAACAACATTACATAAGCAAGAAAGTCACTGGTTATCTAAAGTAAAGCAACTCTCATTTGGAAATTCTATTTTTGATGAGCATTATAAGTTGTAATCCCATTAGTCCATAATAGTTTTAGCTCATCAATTAATGGTCTCAAGAACACATCAATGTCTCTCCTTAGATTTTTAGGTCTAAGGATTATCATAGCTAAAAATATTTAAGATTGCTTCATGCATAACCATGGAGGCAAATTATACACTATAATAATTATTGGCTAACACGAGTTAGGAGTTGCTAACTAAATAAAAGTATTAAACCCATCTATGCATAAACTAATACACACATTCCATGGTTTAGTTGTAAATGAAGCATGCACTTGTCAAAGCATTTCCATGCCTTACTATCATTAGGATAGGAAACTACACCTTCTCAAATATGATTGTATGCATGCCATGTCATATATTTTGCAATCTTTTCAAACATTTAGAGTCATTGGAGTCTTGGATATAGTGGTAAGTAGTGCCTTTATAAGGAACATTCTTTTGCTTGCCTTCAGCAGACCTTTTTAGTTTCAAATGGAGATGTCCCCAAATTGGACAAACAAGCTTATTTTCATGCTCTTTGCTTAACAGCATGCACAAATTGATACATGAGTCAATTTTCCCATATCCAAGTCTAAGTTTTGCCACTAACTTCTCACAACTATAATAGCTATTTACTAATTTCTCATCCTCTAGCAACATAGTTTTAATTAATGATAGAAGGCAATAAAAAAATACCCTACTCATGTTACACTTACACTTAAGATTTAGAAGTTACGACACTGTAGAAAGTTTTGTTTGCTTTTTACAACCCTCCCACAATGTTTCATCTCCAACATTTAATATAGAAAAAAAAAACTGCATGGACTTGGGATTTAGTGTATCTCCTTCAATCTAAACACCATGACAATAAGAATTTAGACACCCAACATGATGTGCTTAAAAATGAATCCAAACACATGAACTCAATCCAAATTATTAATCAATCTACAAATACTCAATTATACTTAAAATTGGCGTGAATCAAGGATGAACAAATCTCAATGGCATGAACCAAATTAGATGAATCACAAGGGAATTCTAATACCAATCAAATTACATATAAAATATAATTTCAATTTCTAAAATTGGTTTGTAATCCTAGCAATATAAACCCTAAATTGGCGTGAACAACAAGTAGATAAATCAACCTATTATCACTAGATATTACACACTAGTAATAAAAGGAAGCAACATAGAAGATCTTGATATTACTTACAAGAAATTCCAAGTCAAACTCGCCACAATTTCCTAGAAATTGATAAGAGTGACGTTTTAGCAAGAGGAACTCTCTCTCTCTCATGGAAACAAAGTGTATTTTTTAAAACATGACAAAAGCTCCCTAAAAACCTTAGTTAGCAAGTATTTATACTTGCTCCAATTAGGTAAAAATGTTCAAAAAATTACACATATGCCACTAAGTGGCCAGTTCTAAAATCAAAGTACAAATACCAAAATAAACAAAAATTGGCTGGTTCTCATAAAAACAATTACATATTCAAATGGTCTTCAAGTGGTAGGTTCTTCAATTCAAGTGAATAATTTGTTAGACCAATTCTTCTTTAGTTTATGTCGGTACATGAATAACCCACAAGCTGAGCTTTAGCGAGATTATTCATCGCCTTGTAAAAACCGACAAGTATACCTGCTGGAATGCACAACAAATAAGTAATAGAAAAGAAGTTAGTCTACAAATATTTTTTGGGTCGGTTTGTTCAAAGAGGACCTTCATCACCAAATTTTATAACCCTTTGGCTCTTTCCCTAGTGATAAGTCCCGTAAGATTTTGATTCCTATCACAACATCTATCATTATTCTTTTATATAGGTTGATATCACTATTCACACTTCTCCATCATTTTTAGAAAGTTCTCCATGTGCATAGCATCATATATATAACTTATCAAAACCTTTGAATAAAGGTGAAATTTCACTTCTTAAAGTAACCTCATATTTTTACACTTAGATCATAGGTATCTAATCTAGTTTTAAAATACAATTTGGGTTTAGGAGAAGGCAAAGTCAAGAAATGATTCAATTCTGTTAACAAAATCTTCAATCAAGTGACCATTACTACTAAATCAACGATACTTCTAACTACAATCAAATAACATATCATCTACACTATATTGGACAAACTTTTATTACTAGTACGAGTACACATATAGTTCAATATAATATATAACAATTAGCATCCACAAATGGGAAATGCTTATATTAGGAAATGTGAGAAATAAAGCAAGCAAAGTAAAAAATTCAATTTGTCAAAATACTATACTCATGTATATACTTTTGATGAATCTATGTTCAATAATAATATGGCAAATATAATTCTAAACAAAATATTCTAATTACCATCCATATCGATGGTTTAAAAGCTTATTTAGTTTCATAAAGTGAGTAGTCTAGTGATAAGGGTAGAACTTAGGATATGTAGTGTGAGGGTATTGGTCCGAATGTAAGGTTACACGCGTGCTATGTAGAAACATGCTACACATGGCCTAATGAGAAAAGCAATGCGTACAAGGATGATTAGGGGGTAAATGAGGTGGAAAGGAGGAGTAGGCAGGTGAGTGTTCTATGGGTAAATATGAAAATATTGCAGTTTTGATCTTTTGAGGAAAATCCAGTAGAATAACAACATTTTATCCCGAAGAAGAGTCCCTTTTAAATGAGGAAGCATGGGGTATTTATAAGATTTTGCTATGAGTTTTGTTTGTCGAATGGTGATGATGATCAACGGCTCTAAACGAATGAGCTCACATATAGGCATTTTATGGGTTTAGGCCCATTACTAGTCGCTAATGTGTGAGTCTTATTGAGAAAGGTTAGATCAAACCAGCCAATCCAACGAACCCTACCCCAAGCTCACCATACTAAATCTCCCATAATCATCTCAAAACATAGACTTCACTCTCTAGGCCCTGTCACCTTAAGCCAAAGATTCAAATCCATTAAAACATCATACTAAAAGCCTACGAATTGAATTTAGCCCTCTACCCATAGCTATAAACCAGTTATAGGAAAAAGAGAGTTAAAAAAGCATCAAATGTTTAATGTAATGGGGAGTTGCCAATCATCTCAAGGTATGCTTGTCGAGTTAATTTTAAAATTTTATATTGTCTCCTTAATTCGATTTATATTTGATCTATGCTTATCCAATATAAATCCTCAACTTGAACTAAAAATTTCATTATTTATTTAAAGTCACCACCCAACTGAAGTTAGGAAAAACTATTAAATTAGAATTAATTGAGCAAATTAATTCTAATCTGATCAACTAGTCGACAAAATCTCCCTCTTTTAGAAAAGAAAAAAAAAAGAAAAACTAGAGATTCTCAACTCGGGAGCTATCTTATTAAAACCCTAAAATTACCATCTTATCCTTCTGAAATCTGAATTATATTATGATATCCTTTTTAGCATAAAAGAAAAATATTAGAAAAAATGATATAAGGATTATACTAATAATGATTAAAAAATATATATAATTTTATTTTTTTAGATTTGCCCCATAAGAGTATCTACGTATCCGCTATTCAGGATCAAACAGGTCGTAGTTCGCTTTTTATAAAACTTTAGTGAATTAGTTAATTTTAATTACGAAAACATGTCAGGTTTATGTTTATTACCATTTAAATTTATTTAAAGAAATTTCTAAGCCTAAACTATATTTCTTAATTTTGAAAAACATCAATTATTTTCATTCAATTATTTCATGAAAAGAAGTTTTCTAAGTGATAAAAATATTTATTATTTTTTATTAATTTGAAAATTTTATTAATTATCTATTAATTATAATAGACATATATTAAAACTCTAAGCCTAATTCTAACAAAAAAACATTATTTTTTTTTTCCGTTTCATTTTTTATTTTTATAATAGTAAATGAATAAATAAATAAATAAAGGAGGGATCCAGCTAACTTAGACGCAGGTCAGATCGGATCGGATCGAGTCAAGTTCGCAGGTTAGAATGGGTCATGTATACGACAGTTGGAGCTCTTCGAAGGTGGCTTTCCAGTGGCCTTTTTCGTCGATTGGTGGGTGCTTCCGAGCTTTCCGAAGATGGGGAAGCCAATGGTGATGGTGGTTTTCATCAAAACCCACCCTAATGCGGCGATTTGAAGATCATTGGCGAGGGTTTGAGAGAGAGAGAACTCCGACGAGGGTTTTTTTTTTGTGTTCTTCTACTTTTTTTTCTTTTGTCTTTTGATTGCTTCCTTCACTTCCTCTCATCAAGTCCTATTTATAGGCTCCCAAAACCGAGCTTGATAAGCTCAAATCTCCTCGCCATTGACCCATCCCCATCCATTTTTTATTTTCTTTTGATTCATGTTAATCTTTGGTTTTTGTTAAGATTGATGTTAATTTGATGATATTTATCCTATTTTAGTTAAAGATCTACTAGATTTGTGCAAAAAAATCGAACCAAAATGGTCGGATTTCCTTTCTCCCGCATCAATGCTAATCTCGAACGGAGGTTGATGACAAGCATGTGCCCAGCACGTGTGATTTTGTAGTCCAATCGCGTGCTACCACATAGCAACTGGAAGAAAAAAATTGCAAAACGACATGAATGTCTAGCAACTGGACCAGTTGGGTTAGCCCATTTTCTCTTTTTTTTATTAAATGTAAATTGCATATATGCGTTATAATTTTTATTATTTTTATATTATTTTAAAATTCTAAAAATTTATAAAAATTCCTTAACATCTTTTATTATTATTTCTACCTTCATTTTCCAAAATTGGTATATTATTCCTATTTATTTTATTTTTTGTCATTATTTTTCCTTCATTTTTGAAAAATAGAAGAAAAATAAAAAAATGAAAAATGAAACATTATTTTGTGATTAAAAAGAAAAATTTAAGTGTTTACAACTGCCCCTCTTTATAGCAAAGTTTGAAAAACTTAACTACAAAGACAACAAAGACACTATTTTTGCTTGATAGACCGAGTAGATAACGCTATAGTTGGCTGGCTATTTGAACCTGGTTCTACTAGAGAGTTGTTTAATTATATGTTTAAGTAGGGAAAATACTCCATAAGCTAATGATCCCATGTTGCGAAAAATGATCACTTTATGATGATTAATACTCTTTGGGAGTGGCCTTAGATAAAGAAACATCTCACCGGACTAGTAACTTGAAGAGAGAGATCATCTAAAAAAGTGCTCTTATAAGCTAACTAATCGATAATAGGAAGCGTCTCATTAGATTAACAACCTTAAACAAAGATTGTTTAGGAATGTGTCCTTATGAGCTAACTAACTGATAATAGGAAGCGTCTTACAGGACTAACAACCTTAAAAAAGAGATTTCTAAAAAAGTACTCTTACAAGCTGACTAATTGATGATAAGAAGTGTCTTATAAAACGAGCAACCTCAAAGAAAAGATTTTCTAGAAGAGTGCTCTTATGAGTTAACTAACTGATAATAGGAAGCGTCTTACAAGACTAGCAACCTTAAAGAAAAGATTGTTTAGGAAAGCATTCTTATGAGCTAGCTAACTGATAATAAAAGGCGTTTTACAAGACTAGCAATCTTAAAGAAATTATCTAGAAAAGAACTTTTATGAGCTAACTAATGGATGATGGAAAGTGTCTTACATGACTAGCAACCTCAAAGAAAGGATTTTCTAGAAGACTGCTCTTATGAGCTGACTAACTGATAATTGGAAACGCCTTACAGGACTAGCAACCTTAAAGAAAAGATTGTTTAGGAAAGCACTCTTATGAGCTAGCTAACTGATAATAAGAGGCATCTTACAAGACTAGTAACCTTAAAGAAATCATCTAGAAAATTGTTTTTATAAACTAACTAATTGATGATGGGAAGCGTCTCATTAAACTTACAACCCTATAGAAGAAAGTTTAGGAAAGTGCCCCATTATGAGCTAACTAATTGATAATAAATTCCTAAGTGAGATTCTTATTTTTCCAATAATAGTCAAGAGTTTATGATGACTTAAAACTTTTGAACAAATGATAACTAAAACTTTTCTAAAAATCTTCAAGACAATTGCTCTCTAAACTTAAGGATAAAGTGGCAAAGTGTTTTCTAGTAAACTTTGAAAATTTTCCTCTTTCTTCTCTAAAAGAAATTTTTTATTTTTTAAATTATTATTATTATTTTTTAAGCATTGCTAACAAGTAAAGAGTTTGACAAGGGCTCCCAAAAATACAAATAAAGGGTAGGCCTCCCCTACTACTCAATAATCATTTACTCTTTTGCCTCATTTTACTTAGAGAGTTTGGTTTAATCTTGAAAAAGTGGTGTCTTGGCTTAATCAATTACCTCTTGAGGGTTTCTTGCAATTAAGACTCATATCTTCTTCTTAAGGGGGGGGGGGGCGTGCATAAAATTTGGGCCAAACAATGCTAATGAAGAATGACTTTAAATTCCCTCATTCTATTTGGAAATAGTCATCTCATTCTCAATTGGTTTAATCTAAAAAGACTTCCTGGGGGGGGGGGGGGTGCTAAAATTTGGCCAAACAATGCTAATGAAAATGATCTTTAAATTCCCTCATTCTATTTGGAAATAGTCATCTCATTCTCAATTGGTTTAATCTAAAAAGACTTCCTTATAATCTCTCGGTTTAGATGTTACTCTTGACTTTTATTCTAAAAATTATGATCTTTCTTGTAAGTAATATGCTTTGATCAATCCGTTAGGCCTTTTTGGGACTTGTAATGAAATAGGCTTTTGGTTTCAAAAAAAAAGTACCAATGTCAAGGTCTTATTTTGAAAGAATTATCATTTCAACCTGGGTTTACAAGTCAAGAAACCTTGAGAAAAACTATAATAGCACTTACCCTGGCAATTTTGCTTAAGATAAATTATTTTCAATGATTTGGAGAAGTTTTCAAAGAAGGGTGGTATATTTTTTAATTGTAATGTTTAGGTTCTTGTATTTAGCCCCAGGTATTTTCAAGTATTGTTGGGCTTTTTTATTGTGTATAGGTTTAACTACATTCTTAGGCTTTTCTCATTTCTTTTCTTTTCTTTTTCTTTTTTTCTTTTCTTTTTTTTTTCTTTCATTTTCTTTTTCCATCTTTTTTTCCTTTTCTTTTGAGCCTAATATTGATCATCTCTTGTGGGTCATGTGTGTTCTTTCAAAATGTAGACTTTTCTTCATCAAAAGAAATAAATTATCTACGGCAAAAATTACCATTGAATTATTGTAACTAGGGCAAGCACTATTTAGTTAATTCCCCCTCTTTTTTTTTTTTTTTGATTGATTGATGCCCCTATCTTCCTAATCATCCCATTTTGGGGTGGTTCTTAATAGGTTAAAATTTGAAACTCTTTTTATGTAAGCTCAAATGGGGTTGGCAAAGGATTATTGTGTTTAGGATAGCAAAAATGAATGCCTAACATTATTTTAATCAACGTATTAAATTCAAGATAAGCTTCCTTTAAGGAATGAGTCAAAAACCTCACATTAATAACACTTAACTCTCGAGTGTTTAAGGGTTAGTGTTTGAGATGTGGTTTGCCTCTTGTCATCCTAAACCACTAAACAAATGAGATATCCTTCAATTTTACTAGATTTGCCCATATTCACCATGTCTCATGATTGTCTTTGGGAGTTATGTGCACATGTCAAGTGATTTAGTCTTAACTTGGCTCTCTTAGGAATTTAGTTACCCAAGACTTAACTAGTTAGGATAGTCTTCTTTATGCCCTTGTTGGTAATTGACCATAGCCACTTTGAAAATGTGCCCCAAAATTAATTGTCTTTGTGTCTATTTTATATAACTCTGATGAAGAGAAAGTTCAAGTGTAACCCTTAGGATTGGAGAGATTTGGAAGGTTTTGTGTTTTGAGGCTAAATCAACATATGAGGAGACCTTTTAAAGTGAATGGGGTCTTTCAAATTGAGAGTAGGTTATAGAGGTCTTTAGCTTTATGTTCAGAGTAAGTGACTATGAGCTTTGGGTTAAGCTAACCATTTAAAAGTAACTTTTAGGACCTTGAAAGGATCTCTTATTTTTAGCAACTCTTCAATTTTCTTGACTTTATTCTTTTCTTTATTGTTCTTATTTTTTAGTAATTATGTAAACAAGATACTCATATGGATGCAAAAAGAAAAGGACCAGCATTTGATTAATGATGTAATAATATTGAAATTTTATTAATATTGCAAACTTGGAGTTCAGTACTTTGAAAAAAGAAAAGGAAACAATATTTGTCTATCTTTCTAATTCCTAGACTTCTTCTTCTTTGGCTGCGTAGGTGTTGGTTCTCCATTGATAACGACTTCTAATGCTCTAACTCTCGCCTAAGTCTTCTCCAGCTAAGCTTCCAGGCTTTGTTTCTCTGGTTAGACTCCTTGAATCTACTTTTCCATACATCCCTCTTATTGTTTGCGGTCTCAAAATGGACCTCCATTTGAGCCTTGACCTGTTCCATATAGGTTTTTATTTTTGGACTTAGGTTGTTTAGCGTTGGTTAGGTGACATCTGGAACTCGATACACCCTCTCTCCTGTCTGGTACCATTGGTTGATCGTAAAATCTCTGGTTGCTCAGTGTTTGCTTACTTCCCCATCCAGATCTCCAAGGTCTATATTAGGACTCTCAATCTGAGACTCCCATAGGGCTTTGACCTCTGCTAGCTTGGCGATTTTCTCAGCCACTAACATACTCGGATCTTGGTATTCAAACCTGATCCTTTCTAATGATAGACTGTAAACTATGTCTTGAATAGTGCCGAACTGACAGACCACTGAATTTGGGTGATAACCAGTGCACTCATTAAGCCTGATCAATGGAACAACTTAAAAGTTCCGCATATTAAGATAACCTTATTGCAGCAACTCTACCTAGCGGTCCACATAATATCATTAGCACCAAAACCTTTGAGTACTTTCACCCAATTGTGGTTGGAAAGATCGTTTGGCAACTTCATCCTCTCTATGCAAGAATCTATGAGATCTACTTGTTAGGCTAATGATTTCCTAACCATGTTCAACCTGAAGCACTTGAGATGGCTTACAAACCAGATTAAGATGAGGTTGATGTTTGAGCGGAGAATTCCATGACCTTTCTTCTTTACAAAATTCAAATTCCGAATCTATTCATCTAGTAGGGTTGGGATATAAGATTTCCCTTCCAAGAAATAAAACACCAACTTCGCAACCCCATAGTGGATGTGAAAGATCCCAGTAGGAAAAATGATAGTTGCAAATGCTATCAAGATGAAAGCATAAACTCGCCTTTATTTGTAACTCTTGGGATCTCCACATAAGATGCTTTCTTGCTCCCATCATCACACCGAGCCACGAACCAAGCCTCCAATTCATCCATTCGGAGGCAATACCCGTTGCTATTTCCCAACGCTCGACTAATCACTGCCTTGCGAATTCCCAGAGTCTACTGAAAATACCGACCGGCCCAGCTTCTAGATCTTGGCACGTACACCCCATCAGCAAGTGAAGAGGCCTACAAAAGTTAAGTATATTCTTCTAGGATTAGCGTGATCTCGTGTAGCCCAATAAAGAAAGTTGCGAGCTCAATTTCCCAAAGGTGTGAGACAACTCGAATCAAAGGCAAGTTGACCTCCATCTTCATTAATGAGAGGATGGGCCCTATCTTTCCTTGGATGAAGGCATGTTCCTCCGGGTTATACAAGGTGAACCAATAGTCTAATACCAGTTTTGGATCCAAAGGCTTGCAGAGCTAGATTTCCTTACGGAGGAGACGGTTAATTACAGCACTAGCCATCTATCAGGATTACAATAGAAATTTCTAATTACCAATGAAATCTTTTACAAAATATCATTAATTCTTTTATAGGTAATTGTATCTAAACTCCAAAAAAAAAAAGGAAATTATATCATTAATTGTTTGCCAGCCTATGACTTCATGTATGCAAGGTAGGTGGGTTCTAAAAGGTCCCCAAGCTCTATGGCCTCCTACATTCTTGAAGAAATGGATCTCAGGCCATATCGAAGCATTGGGTGGGGTAGCCTAATCGGCCCCAAATAGTGATTATTTCACTTCGCCTGGAACTTACACAATGGCCCCCCATCCTAGGGTCCTAAGACGGCCTAGGTTTGACCTTATCTAATCACACAACTACATGCATGAAAACTTAATAGCAATAACAAGATAAAAAAAAATAGACTTTACTAAATCCCTAGGTCAAGAACATATACGAACATTAGTGCCAACA
The DNA here is from genome assembly GCA_037954665.1 of Laguncularia racemosa. Lineage (NCBI taxonomy): Eukaryota > Viridiplantae > Streptophyta > Magnoliopsida > Myrtales > Combretaceae > Laguncularia > Laguncularia racemosa. Next base: position 1,491,569 of record JBBMOL010000012.1, read on the forward strand.
ATACTTCACACTGTATGAGTTAATCAAAGATATCTAGAAGTAATGAGTTTAGAAGTTTTATGTGGCTAGCCCACTAGTTAGTTCCCAGTGGAGTCGCCATCCTGTTAAGTCTAATTTTAAAATTTTATATTGTCTTCCTAATTCGATTCAAATTAGATCCTATACTCATATAATATAAATCCTCAACTTGAACTAGAAATTTCATTATTTATTTAAAGTTGCCACCCAACTAAAGTTGGGAAAATTATTGAATTAAAATTAATTGAGCAGATTAATTCTAATATGAACAATTAGTCGACAAAATCTCCCTCTTTTAGAAAAGAAAAAAAAAAGAAAGAAAAACCAAAGATTCTCGACTCAGGGGCTATCCTATTAAAACCCTAAAGTTACCACCTTATCTTTTTGAAATCTAAATTATGTTATGATAATCTTTTTAACATAAAAGAAAAATATTAGAAAAAAATGATATAAGGATTATACTAATAATTATTAAAAAAATATTTTTATTCTTTTTAGAGTTACCCTATAAGGGTGCCTACGTACCCGCTAGTCGAGATCAAACAAGCTGTAGTTTACTTTTTATAAAACTTTAGTAGATTAGTTAATTTTAATTACAAAAACTTTCCAGGTTTGTATTTATTACCATTTAAATTTATTTAAAGAAATTTCTAAGCCTAAGCTTTATTTCTTAATTTTGAAAAAAAAAACTAAAACTTCTAATTTTGAAAAACATCAATTATTTTCATTCATTTATTTCATGAAAAGAAGTTTTCTAAGTGATAAAATTATTTATTATTTTTTATTAATTTAAATTTTTTTATTAAATTTTTATTAATTATCTATTAATTATAATAGACATATATTAAAACTTTAAACCTAATTATAATAAAAAAACATTATTATTATTTTCATTTCATTTTTTATTTTTATAATAGTAAATGAATAAATAAATAAATAAATGAGGGATCCAACTAACCTAGATGCGGGTCAGGTTGGATCAGGTCAGATCAGCTCGGGTTTGCAGGTCAGAATGGGTCATGTATACGACGGGTAGAACTCTTCGACGGTGGCTTTTCCGACAGCCTTTTTCATCGATTGGTTAATGCTTTTGAGCTTTCCGAAGATGGAGAAGCCAATGGTGATAGTGGTTTTCGTCGAAAACCACCTTAATGCGGCTGTTCGAAGGTCGCCGATGAGGGGTTTTTTTTTGTGTTCTTCTACTCTTTTTTTTTGTCTTTTGATTGCTTCCTTCACATCCTCTCATCAAGTCCTATTTATAGGCTTCCAAAATCGAGCTTGATAAGCTCAGATTTCCTTCGCCGTTAAGACCTATCCTCATCCATTTTTTATTTTCTTTTGATTTTTGTTAATATTTTATTTTCGTTAAAATTGATGTTAATTTGATGATGTTTATCCTATTTTAGTTAAAGATCTGCTAGATTTGTGCAAAAAATCGAATCAAAACGGCTAGATTTCCTTTCTCCCGCGTCGACACTGATCTCGAACGGAGGTTGAAGATGAGCACGCACCTGGCGCGTGCAATTTCATCGTCCGATCGTGTGCTACCATGTGGCAATTGGAAGAAAAAAAATTGCAAAAAGGCACGAATGCCCAGTGACCGGACCAACTGGGCTAGCTCATTTTTTCGTTTTTTTATTAAACACAAATTGCATATATGCGTTGCAATGTTTATTATTTTTATATTATTTTGAAATTCTAAAAATTTATAAAAATTCCTTAACATCTTTTATTATTATTTCTATCTTCATTTTCCAAAATTGGTATATTATTCCTATTTTTTTATTTTTTTTCATTATTTTTCCTTCATTTCTAAAAAATAGAAGAAAAATAAAAAAATAAAAAATGAAACATTATTTATGATTAGAAGGCAAAATTGGGGTGTTTACAATGCCTTCTATAATCTTTAATATTATAATACTATAGCTTTTGTGGTGTTCATATGGCTGTTCTAGTACTCTTTGATATTTAATCTTGGAATTATGACATCAATGTAGATGTTTATGTCTAATCTCATAAGCCATATTTAAATAAGCACAAGAAAATAGTAGAAAGTATAAATGCATATGGTAGAGAAGGTATGCATTGGATGGAGTAAATGTAATCCAACATCTACATGTGTTGTTTCTTCATGATTTCAAATATTATTATGAGTGAGATTTAAATATTAATGATGTTTTATGAAGTATTTTGTGGGAAAAAAATACATTAATAAAGGCATTCTAAGTTCGCATAATGAAAAAGAGCAAACTATGTAGGTGTCTCTATCTTTTCATTCTTATCGCAAAATGACTCTCTAACGCTATATTTGGCAAATTATTTTTTTTTTTTAAATAAATGGAAATGAGAGTTAGCCTCAATTTGGTTCTATAGCTTTACATTTTCCTCCATATTGAACCACTCGTTTTCTCATTTCCTAAAAGTACTCAAGAAGAAAAGCTAGAGATATGAGGATAGAAAAATTATTATTCCAATTGTCAACTAATTGAAGAAATGGCCTAGGGGCATCTCTATTAACAATGAACCTTTGCCTATAATTTAACTTTAGAAGCATGAATAAGAATTCTGAGACCATTTAAAGAATTCAATTACGATATCTTTGTTCTACTCCCTTCCTTAGTTGATGTGCACCCCTAAAACAATAGAGAAAGTTACAAGAAAAAATACCGATTTTGTTTGGAGTGGAAGTAATGGTAGATGAAAGGGATGTTTAATAATAATATAATGTGAAAGCTTTATAAGTTAATTGTGCCATTAAAACAGAGCAGCTTGTTAAAATAAAATTCATTGACCAATAGAACAAAAATAACAGAAGCAAATTAAACATGCTAGTCAAAATTATAGAAATGTAATACATTTCATTTTAAGCAATATTTGCATCCCTATGTGAATAATATATCCCATTTTTAGCTTAACAACATCCTTCTCCGTAAACTTAGAATCAAAGACTAGAAGACAAACATCAAGTAACTACAAAGACATCATAAGTTTAATACAATCTCACCTTAATAATTACGAGGCAACTTGTGCTGTCAATATATTGAAACATACAGCATCATCCATGGATAACAGATCTCTACGCAAAATAGCATGCTGGGGTAAAAACCAAATCCATAAATTCTGAAAGTAAAAGTAATTTAAAACCAAAACTTACAAGATTATAGGAAATTTCGTGTTCTCAATGTTTCAATTACAAATTAGCAACATTCGTAAAGTTTTCCAAGTGCAGCCAGCCAATTCTCTAAAATGATATATCCTTTTATATAAATACAATATCATCTCTATAGGAACAAATGCTAAAAAAAAAAAGATAACCATACTATTATTTTGAAACTCGTTTAAGAGTAAGAACTACATTACAAAGATCAGAACTCAAAAACTATCTCAAAATGAAAACATGGCCCCTGATGTTTACTTCTAAAAACAATGCTCTGTTTGGTGCTTTTCTTTTTTCCCCATTAGCTGATATGATGATGTTCTTGTTAGTGTAGGTAGATCCTCAGGTTTTCTCATTGCTTATAGTTGCCATCTTTTCTCAATGTTTTGAATTATTAATATAGCATCATGATAAACAAATCACATATGGACAGTAGGCGAGGACAAACCAGAACTAATATGTTAGATGCACAAATTTTCACTGCTTCAACAATGAGGGTCTATTAGAAAAAAAAAAAAAAAAAAAACTTCAAATATTACTAAATTTCTCTCTCTACCTTGAAGATCTTTAAGGATAAATATGTATGAACCAAGTAAATTTGAAACCAGGAAGAGTCCCAAAGCCTTTTATATATTAAAAGAAGTTGGTGAATTTTCTAAGTATTCCACAGGAGTTTTGAAAAGCTAATCCACAAACTACTACCATCTGAATCTATTTTAAGTAATTGATGAAACCCTAATCCAATCTAACAAATTTGGATGAACAAGATTAGAAAGAAAAAACAAAATGTGTACCTTCAAACTGTGAATACAATGGACGACGACATGAAAAAGATGATGACCAAAGCCTAAAATAAATTGCAAGAGGAAAATAAATTCGGATTCGCATAACAAAGCATGAAAAGACCAAATCTTTGAACGACGAGAGAAAGAAAGACTGGAAGAGAGAGAAGGGCACCCTTCAATTTCAGTAGACATGAGAAAGGAAGAGAGAAACATAGCTAGGAGCAAGGGTTAGAAAGAAACTATACTATGAATTCACTAAAGAGTATTAGTAAAAATATAATTTTAATAAAAGTATAATAAAATTGTAAAAGTACGATACAATAATAAAAAATGTAAGTATATTTGCTAAAAGTTATTAGTAGTAAATTAAAAGTTAAAAGTACACATAATAAAAAGATAAGCATATTTGTTATAAGTTAATAGGAAAAAAAAAACTAAAAGTTAAAAGTATAAATAATAAAATGATAATAAAATAATAAATGAAAAAAAAAACTTTTTACTTTTTTGTGGTAGATAAACAAAAAGAGAAGTAAAATGTTGAGAAATATTGCAACACAATCTGAGATAGATTTATTCCATCTCTAAAGGTGGTGAATGAAATTTTCTTTTAACTTTTAGAAACAAATTTGCAATAGAGATCTAAAAGTAATTTTAGTGTCGAAAAATTCACCTTCTAACTTTAGAATTAGGGATTGATCTGCAACAAAGGTTTTTTGATCGTAGATCAGCTAGTAATCCATTGCAAATTTTGTTATTAAAAAAACATATAAATATGCAAAATTGCCTCCATTTTTTATTATCACAAATTCATTGTAAATCTATCACTGATTAATTTATTTAAAGAAAAAAAATTTCCATCTCAAAAATTTTATCTCTAAAGACTAGTTTTCTTGTAGTGAATAACCTATAATTTAATAAACTTTGTTTAACTTATAAATTAAATCGATTAATTAATTATTTTATAAAGTTGGACAACGATTTAATCAAGTTAAAAATACAATCTAATCTAGCATAACAAGCAATAGAACTTATATGTTATGCCCAAAACCACTATGGTACCAACAATTCACCACGTACCCTACTTAAATAAAATACGTAAGATTGCAATTACTAAGTGGGTTTCTAAACTAATTTTAGGATTTTGAAATAGTTCTTTAGATTTTGAAAACATTTTAGCAATACATTGGATTTTCAAAAACATTTAATGATTATTGGTCATAAAAACGTTTGGTAAGAAAAAAAAAAAAACTAGATTCTAAGGTCTATAAGGCCCACAAAAAATATAATTCATAAGTAATAGGCCATGGAGTCACAAGCAACTCCTAATATGTCTTAGTATAATTAAAAATATAAAAACGTAGTATGAATATAACAAATCTCGGTCATAAAAATGATCAACGTAGTCTATTTTTGTGATCTCATCCTATATCTCCTCAATGCCATGACCTAACAAGTCGTACTATTAATCAATAAAATTTTCACCTAAAAAAAAAGAGTAAAGGAGGAGTGAGCCATGAGGGCTAGTACACAGTAACACAAACACAAGCACATATGTCAAACAAGCCTACAACTAATGTAGCAATCAATCACTTTATCTAATTAATTAACTTAATTAAACACCCAGCATGGGAGTACTCATGATTATGCACATCACGACAGGAGATAAGGGGTCTAACTCCACCATAGCAAACATCAGGGGTTGACAAGAATAGCGAGACTCCACATTGTTGAAAACCAGTGTACCTAAGTAGCCTCATTGAAGTAAATCCATCATTATGCAGCCCTACTGATCACAATTCAGCTATATTGTATAGCCCATCAAGACCCATATCCTCGAATTATGCCTAATATACCTCCTCTCTACTTATAGTGCCCATTATTTGACAAGTTTTCACTTATCAACTACCTTTGGTGACCTAAGCGCTTAACTATTGTGTCATCTCAGGGTATATGACTTCAATCATAATCTTGATCCAAGGTTTGTCATTTGTTGACTCAAATAACCATGCATAAGCAGCAAACAATTACTGAGTTGAGTTGATTATTAGTCAAGTTTACTTTTTCTACCCTAGCACATAACACACAAGTTACTGCATACTTGAAAAGTCGATGTTTCCCGAATCGCAATCCAAGTTCAATTGACTCAATTAAGTTAGTTTTATGTATCAAAAGAAAATTATAACATAGTTGATTATTTTAAATGATTGAGTCTTATTCTAGATTTGATTTAGGCTACTTAAGGCCTATACTAATTACAAGCCTTATTAGGGCAATCTAGGGTCAATTAACTTTTAGCTAATTATGACCCAAACCAATTAGAGTTTATTTAATTAAACCTAATAAGTTATTTGAATTTTAAGTCTTGTTGGGTTTAATGTCCAATTAGAATATTGGTGCCCTTTTAGTATAATAGGCCCAATTATGTTTAAAATTAGGCCTACTAGGCTACTAACTCTAATTGATTTAGTTAAGTCCACTTATAGCTACTAATACATTTTAAGTCAAATTAGATTAATTCTATCTATTCTAAATTGACCTGGGGCTATTGTGTTTACTTGATCTCATTAATTGTGTCTTAAGTCCAATTTATTTATTACATTCTATTGGGATTACATTTTAAGCTTTTATCTTATTTAGGGCCTTGATAGGTTTAAAATCCAATTAAATTTAATGTATTTATTAGGGTCCATTTAAAGTACAGGTCTTAGAGTTTAATGAGGCCAAACATGTTTAGGTCTTAAGCCCATTTAAGTTTAATTACAATTAGGCAAGCCTATTTTATTTCTTATACCTAAGTTTAATTTATTTTAATTAGTCAATTTTATTCGAGCCTTGAATTGGTTTGAGGCTCGATTAGATTATTTATCATGCTAAGGCCCTTTTAAGGTATAAGCCTTAGGAAGAAAATAGGCCCAATTATATTTTGAGTTTGGATCTTAGGCCAATTTAAGTTATTAGGTCCATATTATCGTGTTAAATTTTATTTTAGTCTAATTATGATGATTTAGTTAATCAAGTCCATTTAAATAAATTATGTTTAATTTCATGAGCCACCTAAGGGTAAAAGGGTAGTCATTAGGTCAACTTGTGGTTAGGTTGGCCTTCTCTCGATTTAATTAAACTACAATGCAACTTAATCTTAACTTGTCACAAATTAAGACATCAACTTTAAAAGGATCATAACTTTTTCATTTTAAGCTCAAATTAGGTGAAACTAAAGTTATTTGTCTCTTTATTACTTCCACTACCTATTTTATCAAAAAGAACTTGATTTTATTCAATTTAAGACACTTAAATTATCAAACCAATTTTAATTACGAATTTCTAGCTTTATTATTTTGTGTTTGAAATAATAAAGTTTAAAATTAATTTCAATTAAAAAAAATGAAAAGCTAAATTTTGAAATTTTGAATTAATTTTGAACTGTACTTTGAATTTAAACTCGTTCTTCACTCGTTTATCTAAATAAGTTTGAGTTTAAGCTTAGGCTTGTCTAAGCAAGTTTATCTAAACAAGCTTAAGCTCAAATTAAAACTCATTTATGTTCGTTTATCTAAAGAAACTTGAGCTTAAGCTCATTTAGATAAATGAGCTTGAGCTATTTAGATAAATGAACTCAGCTCGTTTTAGACTTGTTTAGATAAATGAGCATAGTTCATTTAGATAAACAAGCTTGAGTTAAGCTTCAACCTATGATTTTCAAACTCAGTAAAAACTCAATTCAGCTCGATTTGACTTGATTCAAACTCGATAATTTTTCTAATGAGCCAAGCTTGAACCTTTAAAGCTTGGCTTAGCTTGTTTGCACACTTAATTGAAAATGAAGTTAAAATTGATGCTAATTCAACGTTTAGGTCAATATCAAGAAATAAGCGAATTACAAGAGATATTTAATTTATTTGAATAGTATAGCTTTTTAGAATTCTCATTTACTCTTATTTTCTCTTCAAGTAACTTAATTGTCAATTCAAGATATTTTAAAGACTTATCAAGTGAGCAATTATGCCTAGGTGAGGGAATTCTAATGATCTATTATCTGCTTATTGTTTGCTAATTGCATGTTATTTTGCTTATTGCTATTAATTGTCTATTGGAATAATTTATTACCTTTTATACTATCATTTGAGTGACTACATTATTAATCAACAAATTCAAATTCTTGGCCAAGATGACTAGATATGCCCATTGCATGTCTATAACCTAATAGGTACATGTTGTCAGTCTATCTTACTGTCCTAAGACCTATAAGCAAGTATGTCTGTATAGTGAATATTAATATTAAGTATCAGTCCTACAAAAAACTATGATTACTAGTATTAACCTTTCCTCATATTATCTAATTTTTTAAACAAAATGAGAAAATTAGCAAGTAAATTATGAAAATAACAATCTATGGAAGTATACCCAAATATTGAATCTCCTTAAAATTACTAATAAAATTAACTAATTATTATTCAATTCCATTATTATATTCTTAAACCATAAGAATTTCTAATTTAAACTAATAGCTCTATCAAGTCTACTAATTCTTAACTCTAAATTAATTAATCAGAATCTCTTCCTAATTAAAACCACTAAAATTGTATTACCTTTAATTGGTGAATTCCACTATTAGATTTAACCTTAATCTAGAAGATGTACGTCATTCTATCTCTAGGATTGTATACAATTCCTTATAATTATGCTAGATCTATTGCAACACAAGACTTTTCGATCTCTATATATGCAATCAAACTTCAAACTAATATGTCGACAATATTAATTTAAAAATAATAAAGCACACATAATTAGATCACAAGAATATCAATAACTTTACTAAATAATAAACCTAAAATTACATGTTCATCTAAGGTTTATCATACTTGAGTGCAAAAAAAAATAAAATAAAAATTAACTATCATCATAATGAAATTGAAAACAAAAATATAAAAATAATACATAAAGAAAAGCGTTAATAATTCAATAACAACATATATACCTTCTCTAATGTTAATTATAAAACTCTATATCTTCAAAGCTCAAACTTTGCCCCTATTTATGCTAATCAAGAACCTCTTGTCTAAGAAAGTTGTAGTTTCTTAAAGTAGAATCAGAATTTTCATAAATGAGGAAATTAAACTTTAGTAGATAGGAAATTACATCTTCATGAATTAGAAAACTTGGATTCATAAGAAGGAAATTGAATCTTCTAGATTAATCACTCTTCAAGAAAGTAATTTTCAGCTTCTGCTATTAATTTGGAAAGTAGAATTTTCACTTAACACAACTATAGCATGGTCATGCAAATGCCCATATAACTCTTGCCATGAATTTTCTTGAAAATCTACAAAAATAAGTCTCAACACGACCTTGGATATGAGCACGTTTGTAGTCATGTACTCTTGTATGGCTCCTGGTATAGTCTTTCTTCAAGCCTTCCATCCTTATGCTTCACACAACTCCCAACACAAGTGTGTTGGAGATCATGTCAACTATTCTAACTTGGCAAATTTGTCATTTTTGGTTCAATTCATGTGAAAATGTCATAAATTTGCTTCATTTTATTGAAAGTTACTTTTAAAGGTCTAAAATCGAAATAGAAACTAATTAAACATAAAATCCCTCCAATTATGCTTAAAAATTGAACCAAAACTATCTAAAATTTAACAAATAATGAGTGTTTTAAAACACTTATCAGTACATAAAAAGGAATGCACTGTGTTCAAACTTTGTAAAATATTATTGAAATGTTTTCATAAAGATTTTATCTAAAACTCTAACACGTGCCCTTAGAAGCTGCTTTTTTTAAATTCAATGTGTGCTCTTAGAAACCACTGTTTGTAAAACTTCAGTGTGTGCTCATAAGGCTGCTAATGGTAATTTTATCTAAAACCTTGGTGTGAGTTCTTAAGGTCGTTAATAGTAATTTTTTCAAAAATTGATTTTTTTTTGGGTTGTGGGGGGGGTGGGGGGGGGGGCAAAGTTGTTTGATCATCCCTTGATTTAGGCCTGTGTAGCAGTTATTGACTAATTAATCGATGGTATATACTCCAAAGTCAAGATCACCTAGATTAGCCCTTGTGGAACTCTTTTCTCAATGAGGTTAATTGTAAAGTTTGTCTAGCAAGATTGAGTTTGTAGACCACCTCATATGAATAAGGTGAGGTACTCCGTACGATTAAGTACAAAAGGTAATTAATGTGTAGACAACATAAATCTACACTTTCCATGATTTTGGACTTTCATAGATGTGTTGCTTGCATTCATCACACTTACATTCATTTAGTGTGTAGATAGAATATATGTTGTGTTAATTAATGCTTAAAACCTTGCTTAAATAGTAGTGATGAGGGAAAAATTCACTAGCCATGGTTTTGCTCACCCCCTAACAGTATTCCTTGTAGATTACTTCAAAGATGGAGATGGGCTAAGATTAAAACAAAAAGTATTCCAAAATCAGGTCTTGAAGGATAGGTGTACATTTTAAAGTATATTTAACTGAACTTACATCTAGAGATAAAATGTTAAGTTTTGTTATCTCTATATTTCCATGATCTTTATCTTGCAAATTTTTAACTATTCCATTTCACAATTTGGTAGAGAATACCAATTTTCTACAATTCTAGTGAACTATGGTATAACAATTTTCATAGTTTTTTGCATAATAATCAATTATATATACTATCAGTTAAAGTAATGAGAGAATATTGTAAGGTAGTTTTTATATTGTGAATGCACACGTGATATAATGACTTTAAGATAATTGTACCATGCCCCCTTTAGGATTGTTATAGGTACTATCTTCAAAATTCTCAAGGTTTACATTAACCTTCTCCAATTCTTATTTATCCTTTGCATAAATTAAGTAGGCATGATCATAATCCAAAAGTTGATGCCACTTCTTATCATTCTAATATTTGGCTATTACTTAATTAAGTATTGCTTTTTTTGTTCATGTTCTTAATCAATAGATGGACATTCCACCTTCAACATATAATATAACAAAAATTGCAGACTTGCTATCTACAAAACACAATATGCAATGGACCACTTTGTTTCTCATTGCCAAAACTTTAATTGTCTCATATTAAGTTCACTACTTATATCATGACATTAAGAAGACAGTCCATCTATAACGCTATAATGAGTGTGTTCCATTCATCAATTAGCCCTAATATAACTTCATCCTTGCTAAACTAATCTATATCCATTGCCGACCTAGAAGGCAATTAATTGGCTTAAGAGGGTGGCTAACTAGCCTTCATCCCTTTTTTTTTCTTTTTACTTCTCTCTTTCTTTTCTGACATATAATTTTAATTTTTGATTTCTAGGTTTATCTTATTAACTAACTAATTAGATTATAGTTGATACTTACTTCATGAAATCTTAATCATGATTGTTAAAATGAAGAGTCAACTTATACGTTGTTATGATTATTTTATGAGGCATTTTCTTGTCAAAAATGGATGCAAAATCCTTTAGATATATACTTTAAATAGAATTATGAATTTAGATATATAATTCTATAAGTTTACAACTCTATGTATTTTATATGATTTTACTAGTTCAAATACATTCAAATTTCATGTAGAATTGCAGTTTGACAACTTTGGTCATAATCTTTAGATAAAAAAGGATTCTTTTAGTAATCAAGACCTAGGGTTTATTTTCTATATTCAATATTCCTAATTTATCTTTTATAATTTCTAAGGTTTTGTTTCATTGTAATTCGTACTTTTATGAAGCCCTAATATGTAGAATTTAAAAGATTTCTTTGTGATAACATATTCTTAAGGTTTAATTTCCATAAATTGTTAATCCTAAATGTTTAAGGGTTTTTTTTTAAGCCATCGATTTATTATATGATGTTTGATATATTGTAATCTTGATTTATCAATTTAAATACTTTTTACATAATTATCGATGGAAATAGGATTTAGGTACTCACTTGTTAATGGGTGCTTGCCGTCTTCTCTCTATCCTTATGATAGCGAGAGTACTCTTACTAGAGTGATACATGAGTTAAACGGTGAAGGTCCATTTATAGAAGTGGGTGAGAGATGTCTTTTTATGTTTGTTTTCTATTTTATGGATTGACACTCTCGTCAATATCTTTAATTTATTGTGGTTATTATTATTTTATTACTATTCTCTATTAATGTCTTTTATTTTATTTTATATTATCATGCATTCATTTAATAAAAAATCTTTTATTTTATTATATTATTTAATGTTTTACCCTTTGGGATATTTCAATGTGTGTTTTGGATATTTACTTCCATCCAGGGGGGAGTTATACAATTTGTTTTCTACTTTTCTCCCCTCCCCTTTATTATTATCACTCGCATGATTAGCTTTGTCAGTCCGGAAGTTAGATAACGTATGGGCTGGAAGCAGTTGATTAGTTGGACTGGGCTATATTATTTGGGCCTATTATATTTAAGCTATGTACAATAGATTTTTTAATTAACAAGCATTTTATCACACAGAGGACTTGTTTAGACTTCTCCCATCCTCTCTCTCTCTCTCTCTCTCACACACACACACACACACACACACGCACACAGACACAATGTCCGACAATTCTGATTAGGGAAACCTAACGACCGATGGTATCTTTCGAGGAAAAGGGCTAGGAGAACGAGGACTAATAATCAAACATCCAGTCTGATGATATGATAAGTCGATGTCCCTAGCTAGTACTTACAAGCAGTTTCAATATTGGGTGGCTTGGCTGGAGCCTGGAGGCACTGCCAAGACAATCCATGTGGTCAACACGATATCAACCACAGACCAACCACCCATGTTCCGAATAAATATACTCTCTGGATTAATATAATGTTAAAAGATAAAGTTATCCGTGTCGATCCTGTAATTTTATCCACAATTGGTGACAGCTTTTGTCAACTTTAATTTTGAAATGATGGCTAAAATGGAAAATAATTATCCATATTTTTTTTTCTTTTCAATTTGAAATATTTCCCTTTCAAGTTATCTATTTGAATTATCCATGTTTTTTAATTTTAAATTTCTTGTATGAAATCCTCCAATATTGCAATGCAAAGAAAAGGTCTATTAATAGTTTCATTAGTTTCATCATAATCTTGCTAACATAGATTTATTTATTATAATCAATGACTCTTCATATATTATAATTTATCCATTTTTATTTTTGCTAAAGAATTATTAATGCACCCAATGGAGCTAGAGTTTGTTTTTGATGAGTTCTAGGGTTATGCTTGAGTATTTAAGGATTTAGTATTTTAGAATGAAGGACTCCTTAGGCTCCTCAAGTGTTAGTAGGTCAATTTCTTTTGTGTTTCTTATCACCAAGGACCAACATAAATTTGATATGGTAAGTTCTATTACTAGAAAAAAAAAATCTTTCATTGGAAAATTCTAATAAAATCATTAGTAAACATGTTGGAGGACCTCTTTTAGTTGTTTTAAGTGGGTGAGGGATTCAAAACAAAAATTAAAACTCAAAGGGCTCAAATTAACAAAAATAACAAAAGGTGAAAGACTTAAACATAAAAGTTGAAAGGTCAATAATTTAAATAGATAAAGTAGTAAAATATGATGGCATACTCTTCTCTTCTCTTTTGAAATGGTAGAGACATAAAACTGTTTTCAACTATTTCCCTAAAACCCTTGACTCACTAAATGCCCACCTAAATTTTATACCACTACTCAACACGTTGCTAGGTAGACACATAACAATTCGTCAAGCTATATTATGAACATATATCAAATATGAGTAAATCAAACGAGTTTCACTTTATATTCTAATATACAATAAGAACAATTCAAAGTAATTTACTTCATTCAAAAACTTACATAGATTATTAACATTGTACACACTCATTTTTTCCATGAAGAATATCATTGGGATCCTTTTTATAAATTCCTATATTTACAAGATGAAGAAATTAGAATTATAATTATCTTATTTTATTTTATCTAGCTCGATTAGGTTTGCTGCAAAATATCCAAGATAGTACAGCTGTTTACATCTTTTCCATACTTGAATATGAAAATACATAACAATCCCTTCGATATTATTAGAAAACCCATAAATCCTAGTTTTACAGCGCGGATCCAAACTTCAATTGTGTCAAAATCGGGTCCTTTGTATTCTAGGCACATCCATATGGCTGTCACAACTAAAACTTGGCATATTTTTTAAGATTTTTAAAGCCTTTCTAGCTTCTCATCAATTTAAGATAAAGAGTTTGGGTTTTTTTACATTATTTCAATGGTCCTGAAGTTGGTCGTCATCCAAGTGGTTTATTGCTTAATCAGACGAAGTTTGCACTTGAAGTCCTGCGAGATGCTGGTTTTCGTGTTGCTAAACCCTCTTTCATTCATGTTTCTCCTAGGCATGATTCTACTCCAAAAGTTGATGCCAGTCCTCACTAACGTTCTTGTATTTGGCTATCACACTCATGTCCTTTGTGGACAGTACAACTACAAACTCATTTGAATGTTACACAGGAATGTTTATCACTTCGCTCTTCTTTTTCTAAACAGTATCCAACTATTCTGGTTCATTTACCGAAGTTGAATAAGCAACTAGCGATTACCCTAGGGCCTAGGCAAAATCCAGAAAAATATAAGGAAGTCCTAACGACCATGGGATCCTTCGAGGAAAAGGCCTAGGTGCAGACTGATAATCAACCTTCCAAATTGTTGATATGACAAGTGACGTCCCTTGTTAGTACTTAATAGTTTCAATATGGGTGGCTGGACCTGCCAAATTCAGTACATGCAGTCAACTCCATATCAACCGACCACCACCAAACACCCTTGTTCCCTATAAATATCCTTGGATTAATTTTACAGTATAGAGAACGTGTTTTTTATTTAAAAGATTGTATTAAATCCAAAATTGGTGACAACTTTTAATGTCAACTGCAATTATGCAATGATAGCTAAAATATAAAATGTAAAATAATTATGGTATTCTTTTTTATTTAAAATCTTTTTTTAAGTCATTCATTTGAATCCTTTATATATTTTTTTTCTATTTCAATATAAATATTTTAATTTTTTATTAGGGTGTCCTCTATCTTTGCACAGCAACGAGAAAAAGTCTATTGACAGCTCCATTGCAATCTTTGCTAGCATACACTTATTTATTACAATAAGTGACTTTTGATACATTATAATTTATCTGTGTCTTTCTTTTTCTTTTTTTTTTTTTTGGATGTTGCTGAAGGATTATTTCAAGCACCCAAGGATAGGATTATGCTTGTGTATTTAAGGATCTAGTATTTTAGAATAAGGGAATCGGTAGGCTTCCAGATGGTTGAATTTCTTTTGTGCTTCTTAACAGCAAGGACCAACATTAAATTTGATATGGTCGGTTCTATTATTAGAAAAATTCTAATAAAATCATTAGTAAGCATATTTGGGGAACTTTTTTTTAGCTGTTTTTATAGACTAAGATAATTCCAAAGAAAAGTTTGAATTTGAAAGGGCTCAAATTGACAAAAATAATTAAGTGAAGGTGGAAAGGCTTAAACATAAAAGTTAAAGGTAAAAATTTAAAATGGATAAGATAGTAATATATGGAGGTATAATTTTAAACTCCTCTCATTTGAAATGGTAGCGCTATGTAAAATTGTTTTCACTGTTTCCTTGAAACCCTTTCAAACTTGTGCAAAGCACTTTTAACTCACCAAATATTCATCTAAATTTTAGTCACTACTCAACACGCCATCAAATAGAAACATAACAATACATCAAGTTGTGTTATTGGATATAATAAAATATGAGTAGATCAAATGAGTTTAATTGAGTATCTTGATGTACAATAAGAATAATTGGAGTTGGTTTACTTTACTCAAAAGCTTACATAAAATATAGATGTGATATATACCCTATCTTTTTATCCATGAAAAATATCTTCGGGATCCTTTTATTTAAATTATATAATTTACAAGATGAAAAAAATTAGAAAAATATTGACAATTTTAAGTATTAATTCATAAATCGAGATTAAAAAAAAAAATGAAAAGGATCCACTTCCGAAACTTATTCTTTCTAATCTAGTAATTGCTTTGCTAGTACTTATTAATTAATATGTTCCCAAAATTATTTATGCCATGAATTTTCACTTCAAAATGCCAATGTAGGCAAGTCAAATGTTTAGGATGAAATTGCACATGTAAGTCCAAGGTCCATGTACGAATTTACATATTCCGCATCAGATAGATTATAAAAATACCTACTCGATCTCTTTCCTTTTTAGGGTTACCTAGTCAATTGGTTTCCTTTCATTTTTCTCTGACATTAGAGCGTTAAAAGTGGAAAAAATGTTACTACCGACTGACAATCACAAACATATAAATATAATGACCATTTCTAGTAGGCAAGACTTATATTCATAATTTTGACCATCCGTAATACATTGCAACAAATATTTTTATATAATAGAGAGACAGTAAATTAGTGGGAATTTATCAACAGTTGCTCTAGAGATTCAATTTATATTAGTATTTCTATTTTTAGCTGCAATCTTTTTTTGTTATAATAGTTATCAATAACTTATATATTAAGAATACACTGTAAATTTTATCACGTAAAAGCCGTTGAAAAATGAAACTAAATAATATAGTATGCATTGTACTTTTAAATGCTTATTAATTTTTCATATATCGAGAAGGCAGTATATATTTCATAAATCAGAATATATTTATAATTAATAGAAGTATACAAAACTGTTTCTAACAAGAGGGGCACACATATTTTGTTTTTCATCATAAATAATCTAATTATATCCCATTTTGTAATTACGCACACATGTATAAATCATATCTCTTTGTTATTGTGGTCGATTTCCTCATACATTTCATCCGAGACTCGCTTGAAAAATTGTAGAACACGATACAAAATGACTTCAACGTGTCGAAGTTTCTGTGGGGCTAAAGACTGGTCGACATGATCTGTCCAATCAGGATTTGGATTTTAAAAATTCTTTTTAATTTTCTTAAATTTATCTTTTCAAAAGATTATTATGTGTAATTTATAATTGAGACTATAATATATATAAATATATATAATATCAAAATAATATTATAAGTATTTTAAAAATAAAACTTAAATAAAATAAATTTCTAAGACCCATTTCCATCGAATCATGGCAAAGCCGACCAAAGCGGAGAAAGGTTAGCCGGCTTTTACTCTTGGAGCTTAAAAATACATAAAGATAGTTCATCAAATATTTCAGTACAATGATATTCCTAAAAGCAATGATTGGGTTCATCTTTTTTTCTTTTTCATTAGATAGACAATAGGGAAATGAAGCCTCTACGAAAGTGGTGGAAACCTCACTGATGAATGTCACGCTCAAATTTTTCAAAAATGTACAAATTTACCTGCGACTAATAATGACTAAACATAGCTTATAATTTAATTTAAGCCCAGTGCATACCACCTTTGCTCTAAAATTGTAGTAGGTGACTTAGGCATGATATATCTAGCTAGCTAGCTAGATGCCTATTTGTCAATAAAGCCTACAAAAAGTACCACACATATAGAGCAACCGGAAATATGGAAAATGGACCATACCCTGAAAGATCGTGGAACTACACCTAGGAAGGTGACCATCTCATTCATGATATGGATCACTTGTACAGCAACAGCACATCTAGGTCTAGACAAAAGGCAATGCCACGTCTAACACTCCTTGTGTGTGTGTGTGTGTGTTTTTTTTTTTTTTTGGGACCGCACCAAAACCCTAACCCTAATACTTTACATGGGACCCAGCTGCCCTTTGGTCAGTCTCATTGGACACTTTTTATTTAATTTTAGAGAAGGCAAAGGTCTTCCCCTCCAACATAAATTGACCCAAGAGTGGTGATGTCGCAATCTTCGGACACGTGGGAATCGACTGACACGTGAATATGCTCGACCTGTGTAGGGTCAATCTCTGCTAGGTCATGGCCCACCCGTTGATTAGAAGATCCGAATCCAAAGCTTGTGAAACAGTGAAGGGTAGGGTTTGGTTTTTTTTGGTAGGCTTTCACTTTCTTTTGTTTCAATGTGGGCTTCTTAAATGGTCCCTCCATGTGGCTTGCTGATGAGTTGAGCTTTCCGGCTAGTTGCAACCATTGCAACCTCTTTAAACTCCCATTTTGTGGTGGACACTTAATGCCCACAAATCAATTTAGATTTGCAGATTTTTAATCAGTATAGGATTATCCCATATGTTGAGGGCACTTATTAAAATTGCCAAATAGAAAAGTTTTCATATTTTTATTTACTTGATTTTTAATAAGACGTATAATTAATGCAAGAGCACGTGATTTTTTTATTATTTTATTATTTATATCTTTAATGCCTACCTCAGAATGCCTATTAATAAGGACCTTTTTAATATACATTACTGTTTTGGTGGAATAGGAAGGATGCAGGATTATTCAGTAGAACATAATTGTATATTAGAAATGGGCAATTAGCGTTAGTTCGTTAATAAACGTCCCAATAGCCAATCTAGCCTAGTAACTTTTTTGTTAGTAAGTACCTACATCAATAATTTTTTTTCCAGTTGTAGCAATAATATAATTAGGAAGTCTTTCTTAAATTGGAAAAAAAATGCCACAAGATATACAGCATCTTCGGTGTAACTTGTCAATGATTCATAAGTGTTGTGTAATAGTAAACATATTTTGTAGCTGATTTTACACTGCTAACGTTAGTGCTCTAGCAAGCATCAAACCCTATGGAAACCTAGAACTTGTAGGACTCTACAATGTTCAAGTTGGCTGTAGGGCAGGTATTCGACATATCACAAGATGGCTGGCTTCTAGGTTTGACTTTTATGAACTCACTTGATAGGATATATTACATGATATAACCTATAAGCACCTGTAATTTATATCATGTAAAAAATGTAGGCTTTAAGTTTAGAGTTCTTTATAATTTTTCAATATATATTTGATACCTTACTATCTTATGTTTAAACTATAAAATATATTTGGCAAATTTAAAGTTGATTGGTAAATGAAAACTTAGCTAACCTATAACCATTATTTGAGGATAAAATTTGGTCAACCAATCAAATCTTATATCTCTCTCGTTGAAGCTGGTAGTGTGAAATACACTACTTATGGTATCATATTGAAATTGTGGGGTAAGACTTGGTCGACCGTATTCTTTGCTGAATTCTCCATTTCAACTAACATCTGGTCTTACGCCGGCTCCTTAAACCAATGCATGAGAGAATGACAAAACTTCTTGTTAGAAATCTTTCTAAATAATAATCGACATGCAACACAGTATCAAAAAATGCTGACAAAGTCGGCTTAAAGTCACCAATTTCAACTTCGGCTACTGCATCCAGTCAATCGTGATCATTCCATTTGCGAGCAATCGATCCAAAATTGCTTTCCACTTTGTGATACTGAAGGCGTATCTCTTAATTGGTTCTTTCTTGGGCTCTCTCAAGGGGAAATTTACATTGATAGGTGGTGTTTAGTCTTAATCCGTAGAGGGTCAACATCACATTCTATTTCATCCTAAGAATGGACATCGTTTGCTTGATAATTTGGTGTTGGATTACGTGCCGTCCCCATGGATAAATTGTCCTCCTCATTTTTTTTTTTTTTAACTTTGAGCGATTTCTTCACATTCCTAATTGTGGTAGATAACTGTTGCAGTTTAATAATAGGTGTTTTTTTAGCCTCCTCATTTCTAGGATCAATCCTTTCTTAACCAAAGACAAAAGATAGGAATAACTAATATACATGATGCAACGTACGGTTCCTAGCTTCTTTGGATATGTTTACTTAGCTTTTTCTAGAATCTCCTTGTTCATGTTTAAGGGTTGCTAAATTTACCTAATTATAAGTTTGGTGAAAAAAATAATAATAATAATTTACTCCATTTGAGGCTAAACATTTATCGAACTCGGCATGAGGCCAGAGGCACCAACTAAAAGCCAAATTTGTTAAAGAGAAGCTTAAACAGTCCCTATACTGACAGTGCAACCGATGGATATGTCTCCTACGACATTGTCTCCTCAATACCCTCTCCGGATATGGTACTCGTCTTAACCATGGGTCTATCAAGGACCATCTTTCACCTAATCATTGTCCTCCATACGAAAATTCAGAAGGTTCATGTGGATTCTTAATAGGATCCAATGTAGGTCCCTCATATGATCTGCCTGCAGAGTTCGTTGGTGGAGTTCTATCCCATTTTTAAATTTGCATCCGGCAAGGTCTCAACCGATGGCAATTTGACCATGGCTCATTTGTCATTCAAGCCGTAACCTTGGTTTGTGTAAAGATTCTCTTTTCTTAACTCTCAAAGATCTGTTTACTTAAAAATAATAAAAAAATAATGGATCAATTATTTTTTTGTTCATTCAAAACTTAACTTCATGTCACTATTAATAAGATCAATCACACATAAAAACAAAACCCCTCTTTTTTTTATATTCTTTTATCTTCGTTTATATCATTTAGTCAACAAATACCTTGGTTATAATATAAAAATGGTAAATATAAAAATGCACAGCTGATTATGTCCCTCAAGTTATATGTTGCTTTCTACTACTACATTGTTTCAAACGAAGTTTTACCATAAAATTTTTCTAGTTTGAGGTTTAAAACTAATGTATAATTAATTCAATTATGGAATCATGAATAGTCATTTATTTCTTCCTCCCTACCTTTACAAAGGAATCCATATTCGTTCTTTTTTATATGTTGATGAATCATACACTGCCGCAACAACCTCCGTGGTCATAGTACATCGCTGTATCATCACATACTACCACACAATACAAGATATATAATGTATCTCTCTGTGCGCATGCATTTATATAATAGAACTTCTATATATATATAATATGACCCATGTTACATCAAAGTATTATAAAAAATAAATAAATAAATAAAAAGGAAGAAGGGGATAAGGAAATATGTCGTGTGAATTTTTTTAAATATTTAAATAAAAAAGTTAAATAATATATTCTCAATTACATTTTATTTAAAACAAAGTCCATCACCAAACAAGTACATAATAGTTTTTTTTTTTTGTCATATTTTCTATCTATTATATTTTGGAGACTATTAATATCTATATACTAAGCTAGTAGGTCATATCCCGACATGGACTTGATTCCCTTGATTGGATAAACCCTATTTTGTAATGTGATGAAAACTAAAATTTGATCATTTACAAGACAATTTGCAAAGAAGTGAAACTTACTCATTGGAAGCAAAGAGTAAGTAAGCCATTCAAAGAAACTAAAATGAAGTATTTTCTATTGTTCTGTTATTAAAATTTAGTTACAAAAAGTATTTATATATATATATATATATGTCTAACCTATTGAATATGTACACATGTCAAGGCTTAATAAACATATATATATATAATATTACATCTCCCCTCAAGTGGGAAAATGTAAAAGTCCTAACTTACAACAAAGCATGTGTAGCTGGGTCTCTGCAATAGCTTTTATCATTAAATCAGCAACTTGAGTAGCAAATGGAACATGAACAATTTGAAGAAATCCAAAAGAAAAATGGTATTGAGTAAAGTGACTATCTACTTTAATGTGCTTTGTATGACCATAAAGTCATGAATGCTCAGCAATTAATTTCATAGCTTGACTATCAGTAAAGAGATGAATAGGCAAAGGGAGAATGAAGATCATACAAAACATTAAGACAACCAAAAGTTCCTTTGTATATTAGCTAAGCTTCTATATTTAGCTTCTATAAACGAGTGGACACAGTAGCTTGTTTTTTAGTTTTCTAAGAAACTAAAGACGAGCTAACAAATATACAATATCTAGACAGAAACTTTTAATCCACACAACAACTTCCCCAATTGGCATTTGAATAACCAAGCAAAGATAATGAACTAAATGAAGGAAAGAAAAGCCTATCATTAAAAGTTCTTGTAATATACCTTAATACATGTAAGGTAGCTTGCAAATGAGAAGTCCTTGGTTGAGAAACAAAATGACTAAGTTGTTGAACTAGAAAAGACATACTCATAGAAAATAACATCTCTACTCACCAAACGCTGATGATTATCTAGATCATATAATTTGTATCCTTTTTTACTTGGTCGGTAACCCAAAAATACGCATCTTCTCCCTTTAGCGTCAAATTTATCTTGTGCAAGAGGAATAGCAAAAGTATAACAAAGACATCTTATAATTTGAAGGTTTGAATAAGAAGGAAGTTTTTTATGTAAACACTAATGTGGACACATCCAATTTAAGGATCTCATGGGCATTCGATTGATAAGATTTGTGGTTGCCAAAATACAATCTCCTCAAAAAAATCTTAAGAAGATTAGCATGTAAACAAAGGGCTCTTACAGTATCTAACATAATGATGGTGTTTTCTCTTAACTATTCCATTTTGTTGAGGAGTGTATATGACACCCATTTGATGTATTATACCATGTTATGAAAAGTTGACATTATTTGATCTAAGAACTTTAATAGAAGTTTGGAATTGATTTTGTATATACGGTAGAAACTTATATGTAGAAATATATTAGTTTTTTTTTATGTTCATTAAGCCTTAGCACATGTACATATTTGGTAGGTTAGACATATGTATAAATACTTTTTGTAACTAAATTCTAATAATAGAACAATAGAAAATACTTCATTTCAATTTCTTCTAATAACTTACTTGCTCTCTGCTTAAAATTAATTGTTTCATACTGTAATTTATACAATAGCGGTCCATTTATTAAACCAAATCTTTTAATCACATTATCCCAAAGCTCCTTAGACAATTTAGCATAATGAAAGCTTCGAAAAGGTCCTTTGTCATGGAAGTCAACAACGAACATCTTATCATATAGTCACATCTAATTCATTCATACAATTCAACTTAATTATTTTTTTGTTTCACACAAGAACCATCAATAAAACCTAATTTTGCTTTTGCTCCTAAAGCCAATCTAATCGATCGACTCCATCCTAGAAAATTTGTGTCATTGAAGATCATGCTAATAATCATGACTCTCGGATTATTTAAACCAAAGGGATACGATGGATCATCATTTACATTATTGATTCCTAGCTTAACTAATATCTATATTATTCATGTTTTTCTTTTTCAATCCGTAGTTAACCAAAAAGAATCATGAAAACGATAGAAAATTGGATTATAACTACTATGATGCCATAATGAAAACTAAACTTTGATCATCTATAAGACAACTTATAGAAAAGTGAGACGTACTCATTAGAAGCAAAGAGCACATAAGCTATTGAAGAAACTAAAATGAAGTATTTTATGTTACTCCGTTACTAGAATTTATTTATAGGAAGTATTTATATATATGTCTAACCAATCAAATATGTACACATTTCAAGGCTTAATAAACATAAAAAAAAATTACATAATCTAATGACATTATGCATGCCTATAACAAAAACTATACATTAGGTTTTGCACCAGCCAATTATTATTTTATATAATACATCATTCTCTTTCTTTTAAGTATATTCGAGGTTCAACATTCTATCGATGGTTCCAAATAACATCTTGTTTGATTTTTTTTTTTTTTCATATATAAAATAGAATTCAATTGAAACTAATTTGCTTTTTTTTTTTTCTTTTTAAGGGTACGTTCATATGGTAAAAGCGAAAAAAAGTTTATAGTCCCGTATCCGGTTCCTTAAAATTCCAATAACTAGTTTGCCAGATTATATTTAAGTAGTCCTCCTTACGGGTTCCAAGAATAAATGGAATTCAACTTTAAGAAATTAAGGGTCATGATTTTTCTTTTTTTTTTAAAAAAAAAGAAAGAAAGAGTAAATAAAACATAAAGTGATGTCTGTGAATAAGTAGCCTGATTAAGACACGAGGGAAGTAGGGTGGACAGTAGAGGGAGACAGGCAGAGTTTGCAGGCTTCCACATGTGATCTTTCTCTCTCTTACTTTCATCGATTAAATATCGAGGTGGATGGTTTCCCTTTGCTTATTGCCTTGCCTACTTTTGATTGGTGCAGAATCCCACATGCCCTAATTTTGCACTATTCTCTCTCTCTTGTAAAGGTATAAGCAATGGACGATTATGTTTAAAGATTATGACTAAGTATGCTCATGCATGTGACGAAGACAGAGGAAGCCGTCCCTCGCGAAAGCCCCTTGTCCAATGATATTGTGGCGTCATTATGCAAGAGGTAGGTCTAGCCCTACCACTATATGTGCATGAAGTCACTGTATACTATGTGAATCTAAATTCATGGAACATGGTCACTGTAGATAAATTAGGGAAAAAAAAAAACTAATGCAAATGAAACGCAATGTGATTTAATCTAGTGGGATTCGGTTTATTTTTGCGCCATAATTGTGTAGTTGATAGGGTTTCTTATTGTTGAATTTCAATTTTTTATTCTCTTTGTCTTGTATAATTTATATATATAGTAAATAGTATTGCTACATTCGATCTCATATCTTATTTTATATTATATATAAAAAAAATATAAGATTGAATAGAAAATATAAATAATTAGTTTTTATTACAATCTTATTTATTCAAGCAGTAATAGTAGTTGGAAAAAAATTCAAAAGAAAAAAAAAGGTCTCTTCTATATTGTGCTTATATCAACATCATATTTTCCTTCTATAATTATATATCTAATTATATCAAGTTTGTGTATTTTATTATTGCATTATGTGGGATATTGCCAACTTTTATCCGTTTGCACTCATTTGATAGATTTTACTATCACAAGCTAATTTCATTTAAATAATAGGGGTTGGAAGGAAACAAAAAATTCTGAAGTTTATGCCTCTCTCATGAGGATTTATTAGTGCGCTACAGTTCTCTATTTGTTAAAATGCCAACATTACAATCATTTTATTATTTTTTGCACCATATCAGTAAGACCCTTCTCGTCCCTCCTCTTCTTCTACTTCCCTATGCTATACTGTTGACGATTTCTTTTACCAAACACATCCCATCTTGATGACTTATATTGGCATTTTCATGCTCTTTGCAATAAATCCAAAGTGGAAGTTAACAATCGATCTTTTCCACTTTAAAGTTCTCTCTATTTTCTAACCAAAAAGGAAATAAAGAAATTATTGAAACCAATTTGAGCTAGACTTTTTTCTCTCAATATCTAATCAATATATATAAAGTTTTAAAACCAAGTTTAGAATTTTATGCCATCTAACCGTTTATAAAGCAAGCCCATGCCTCTATCTCTCATTAAGTAACACACTAAATAAAAAGATTCCATTCGATGGCTCAAAAATTATTTATATAAAAACCATGTAACTAAACTAATTGGAATGATATTTTAGTTATGTTAAAATTTAAGTTTAACCACTCCTTTCAAATAGGAATGTTTTTTTTTTTTTCAGTAGGAATGGAAAATATCATATTTGATATATAAACTTTATCCATTTTACAATTAACTATTTAAAGTTAAAAAAATATTACTTTAATATCTAATCTTTACCCGTTTTTATAATTAACTATTTGAAATCAATCTATTTTTACAATTAACTATTAGAATTTTATCTAATTTTACAATTAACTATTTAGTATAAATATTATAAATAACATCAAAAAGTTTGCCAGTAGTAATTAATTATAAAAAATAGCATAGTTCACATACTAAGTGTGATATTAACCCTAATAGCAATAATCATGATCTCATTACTATCCGTGTTAACATTGTTGAACTTTTTAGACTTCAAGAGAGAGAACATGATCTTCCAATGTTACATGTCAAAATAAAATCTTAATTTGAGGAAATATATTTACAACTTTAATGATTTACCTTATTAGAAAATGTGGATCATATCAAATCACTAATTAAATTTTACATACTTTTTTTAATTTTATGTTTAAATTTGAAATTACTAAATGTCATAACTAGCTAAACATTTGCTTGTCAAATTTTCTAAATGTTGAATCTATTGAATATCATACTTAATTGAACTTTTATTTTTTAAATTTATTACCTTTATAGAATGATGTAACAAATATTTATTGGTTAAAGGATACAAGTTAAAACTAAGGTAGTAAATTAGATAGTTTAAGTTTGATTCAATATAAAATTTAACAATTTCAAATTTTTATTATGAAATTAAAAAAATACTTAAAATTCAATTAATAGTTTTAACATTATCTTAGGAATCTATATATAAGAAAGTGGTAGATACCATCACTTTCATCATACCTAACATGAGCATGTGCTCTCCTACTAATTAAATACAACTAACTCCCAAAAGGGCAAATTTTATGTATTTTACGTTTTAAATATGAAAAAAAAAGAAAGTATTATAGGCTAACGTAATATATATAGTGTATAAGTAATATATTGTGGAAAATAAAAGAGGATGTGTCTATATTTTACAACAACAATGAGAAAAGGAAAATCATCTGTAATTTTTTCAACTAAGTTTCACAATTTTTTTTTTATATTTATGAATCAATTTTAAAGTTATCCTGATTTTTTGAAATATTCTATAACATTATTATAATATTATCCTTTTTATTATAATCCCAACTATTAATCATATGTAGTAATACCTTATAAAAATAAATTCAGGAAAATTAGGAAACAGATGCAAAACCTTTTCTCGAAGAAGTTAGATAATTCAATGGGCAAGTGAGTATAATCATAATTTAAACGACCGACTGAGCTCCAAAGAAATTAGTCACCACGTCTTGCCAGAAACACCTATTAAGAATCATTACTTCGGTTGTACGTAATTAGCGCTTTGAACTGCTCGGACTCGGACGCATAGCTTCGACTTTATGGACAGAGAAAGGACGTATCGACTTCTGTCGACAAGCCAATTCACACCATCATCTACTCTATCCATTAAAATCTACTCATTAAATGAATGGATAAGAGATTGGACGGCCAGAGATCGACCCGATTTCAAATTATTGTCCAGGTTAAAGCAACCATATCATGACACAGTTATTTTCAAAGATTGATCTACCAAAGTCCAAAGGTTTAGTTGAAATAGTAGAAGTGAACTTAAATAAGAGCAGCGCAGAACGAGGAAGATGCAGCACTTTTTAGCTGGGTGGTGGTAACTGCGGAATAGGAAAAGTAGTGTCTCATCTCACATGATCTGGGCATGTGAAACGTTTTGTTTGGTAAAATAAATGACAACGTGGAAGTACCCAAAAGTGGAGAAATTGAGGAAAGCGTTTTACCATCTTGAAGCGAGCAGCTTTCTCCCTCCTGTTGAAGTGAAACATGTGATGAGAAAATGGTGGAAGCGATTCAAAGCTATCTATAATTGCCATCACACCATAAAACCATTTCCATATATTTGTAACTTTTGAAAGACACACGTTCCTTTGTAAGCGTTGTTAAAACTCTTAAAATCATTATTGATAAACTTATTAGATGGTTTTGAAGCTTTGCAACAGTGTGAGTTAATAATATATTTTGGATAAATATCATACTTGATACCTAAACTTTATTCTTTTTTATAATTAATTATCTAAAATTAAAAATATTAATATATTATCTACAAACTTTTCAATATCATTTATAGTATTAGAAAATAGTAATTAACTATAAAAATAGATAAAATTAAGTAGTTAATTAAAAAAATAAATAAAATTTAAATA
Organism: Laguncularia racemosa; assembly: GCA_037954665.1. NCBI lineage: Eukaryota > Viridiplantae > Streptophyta > Magnoliopsida > Myrtales > Combretaceae > Laguncularia > Laguncularia racemosa. The sequence goes on from JBBMOL010000012.1 coordinate 1,519,109, forward strand.
GTTAATTGTAAAAATAAGTAAAATTTAAATAGTAAATTGATACTTTAAAATTTTATATAATTAATTATAAAAATAAATAAATTTCAAATATCAAATATGATATTACTCATATATTTTCAAAAATTGTGTGCCTCAAACAAGCATTCTAAAAATTTAGTGTCTATCTTTGCATGACCTATACTTTTTTTTTTAATGCATTTGCAATTTATCCTCAAAAGTGATAAATTAACTCAAATGCATAGTAATTACAACAATTAGTGAAAGGGTGACTAGTATCTATTTCAATTCCTTGCCTTTTCCTTTAAAACATGTTAACCAAACATGAGAAGGAAAATATTTCCCCTCATTTTCTTCATTATCTTTATTGTGTTCTCGATTTGCTTTCTTCCTTCTAAAGTTTACCAATCAAAGCATAAAGTGAGCAATTGAATAGTAGATAGGTGGCTCAATCATACATAAAGTAACTTGTTTAGCAAGGATTATTGATAGATCACAATACATAAGCTCAAATTATCTTTTCATATATATATATATATAGTGCACAACTCAAAACACTATCTAATTACACTCATAACATTAAGCTTATTGGAGTAATATTCCCTTAAGGTAATAAATTTTCCTCAATGGCTTACTAACTCAAATCAAGTTAACTTGTTCACAACTTAGGTGTTGACATTTGTGTCACATGACTCTTGCGCTTCACTTGGTTCTAGCAAATTGATGTGGTGATTATGCGTATAAGAATTACTTAGAAAGAATGACAAGAAAGAAAAACAAGCAATTTTAGAGTCATAAATGCACAAATGACAAATTATAGAGCCTAGGATGTTGACCTTGCAATTCTTGAGCGATTGAGATCGTTCCATACATAGATTGGTCATTTCTTCTTTGAAGAAAGGAAAACTTAGCCCCCTCGTGGTGGTCAAGCAAAGTATAAATTCCATACAAGATGGTAATCAAAACATTTTGCATGTGATACAGCCCTATGACACCTTCCATTTACTTTGATAACCTTACATAGCAATCATAGTTTTGACATATGCCATACCTCTTCACTCTTTCCATCTAACTCGTAGTGCTAAATCACCAAGTAGTTCTTGAATCTCCTATGCTCGATCTTCCTCTAAACCCTCTTTATTTCAAGACTACCATGCAATAATCAATAATTTCTATCGTATAGCCAACATATGCTTTTACTATCATAAACAATATGACAAACTTTGGGATCCTCCATCCTGGGACTGACATCCACCATATATTAACTGAGAATCACAATCTCTTACAGTACAAACAAGTTATCAAACTAAGCTTTTCTCATTATCACTAGACATCCACAAGATACCTCTTATATATTGAATTTTACAATACTACAGTGAACCAATCCAAAAAGCAAAGATATAAAACATTAAAGGACTCTAATAGGCACCTTAAATTGGATGCCATGCACATCCATCCATTTTTCAATCTAACTCATACTCCATTTATACCAACAATCTTTTGCCTCTAATCATTACTCATCTATAAAGAACTACTTGACATAAGCTCATAAGTCTAAAACTATTATCTTTTGTAATGCCTATTAAAAGCGCTTTTAAAGCCTAAAAATCTAACTAGTGGGTTTCCTCCAACTGTTGAATGCCTATAACACCATATCATCTTCTAACTTAGCATTCCTATCTTACGTGTTTGACCCCAATTCTATCTCTCTAAGAACTCAACCCTTACATAGCCCTTTCTATTTAAGTTAATATTATATTATACCTTGGCCTCTAAGTTTCCCTCTATGATTGCTTTTGCCATCAAACTATTATTCTCTAGCAATTAGACCACTTGCAACCTTATTGAATATGGATCTAATCTTGTTGCTTTTAATGGGCTTTACTTAGTAGACTACTCTTAACCTAAAAGACTATCCTTGAAACAGACATAGTCTCTTTGAATTAAAGAATCAAATATTATAGAGGGCATAACATCATCACCTGTTCTTTTATTTCAACCTTAAGGTCAATCTTTTTCAAATTGTTAATAAGAGACATGAAATTAGAATTATGTTATCTTACTATGATCCCACAATTATTTGCAACAAATACAATCTACTCCAACAATAGGTATCTCCTATGATACTTAGCTATGTATAGCTCTTCTAATTCCTTTGCAATCCTACAACCATCTTCTCCACCAATGCTTTCTTTTATGCACTATTGTTATATTCAGTTGGATTACTATTAGGGCCTTCTCGTCGAGTTTTGCTTATTCCTCATCCTATATAGATTCCAACTACTTATCCAAAATATTCATCAAGTCTAAATGCACCAAAATATCTCACATTTGCAACTTCCATAATCCAAAATTTGTGCAACCATCAAGCTTCACAATACCTTATTTAGTAGCCATATCATTAGTATATAAATAAAAAACTCTAATCTCTCACCTTGCTCTCATACCAATTTATTAAGATAGAATCAAGTTTTTAGGTTATAGATCAAAATAAAAAAAAAATTATAAGAGAAATAAATAAGTAAAAGAAAAATTATGACATGTAAAATATATATTATAAATCCTTGAAAAATAGAGTAAAAACACCACAATAGAACTAAACAAATCACAATAAAGTAAACAACAACAATATAATCAATTCTCTCGTAACCAGGCACTTTCTTTAATAAAGCTCTTAAGATTTTCTATTTGCTACAATGATAATTATTTACTACTCATTATAAATATGTCTATACTACCTATAAGAAAGGAGAACAAGCACCTCCACTTTGGATTTAAATTTACTAAAATTATTTATGCTGTCTTTTTAATCCTCCTCTAAATCATTTTTTTTTTTCATTCTATCACAATATTAACTTTTTTTATTTACATAAAGCACATGAACGTATGCTATATACACATGATACTCACAACAACTCCTCACATTTACACTATTCAGACATCATGTTCGTAACAACAAATATATATCCATTTTTGTGCATCGAATCCAATTAATACTCTTGCAACATATGGAAGTGATAATAAAATACTAGCCTTGATCCAATTACGAGGGATTTTCAAATGCAGACACTATCACCAACAAAATTGTCTTATCAAAAGAAGAAATCGGTATTTACATAGATTACTTAAAAAAAAAGGAACTCTACGGATATAATTCAGTAAAATTTCACCATTTACTAACATACTAAGTACATTGATTACTAATGTATAAATGATAGTAAAGTTTTAATATGTCATGGTTTTTATAAATCATAAATAATAGTTTCTTAAAACTATCTACTATTATGACAATGTGTCAAAATATTATTATTGTTTACATATTATTTATCTATATATGTAATATATTAATATCAATAATTTTTTTTCGACGATGTAAAGACTCTCTTAGAATTCACAACAGTACAAAATGTTATGATTAGATCATATCTATCTATATGAAATCCAATGACACATATTTAGTGTCTTTAAAATTTTTTATTATTCAAATAATATTTAATAATAAAATAGACATTCACCCTTTATTTCTCTTTTCTGTTATCTATATCCATATCTATCTATATATTATTAAAGTTAATAACACATGAAAGATACATATTCACCATTTATACCTCTTTCCTATTATTTATATTTATATTTATAATATTAAAGAGGATATCACGGTATTAATATATTTGATATTTTATTGTTTACTCCTTATTTTATTTTATAGCCCTTATCCTTATAGTATAAAGTTTTGATATATGAATAATATTGTAAAACACAAATAAAACTAAAATTATCCATCCATTCCTCCATTTTTCTAATTTTATGTAAGCCGTTACAATAATATTTTTATCCATTTCTCCATTTTTATAAGTCATATAACTAATATATCTTTCCATATGAATGGTTATCGTATATTTTTCTTTACACGTATCGCTGAGTACGCCAACCACTAGTATGAATTTAAGCATTTATTGTGAAATTTATTTCTATAATTGAGTATGCTTTTGGATCAATCAAAATTAGAGTCTTAGGCCTGTTACATCAAACATTATGTTCATATATCATATCTAACGTTTGGACTACATTAATTTTATAACTTTGTTTAAGCACCGACGACCTGTTTACTTCCAGATCTATAAGTAGTATTTTAACTTTTTAGTTCTTGTAAAATGTTTCTACGTCATGATTTTCTATTTTCTTTTCTTGACTTTATTAACAATCGTTTCACTCTTTGAGTTCATGACCCTTTAACATGAAAAGTGAAACAACTTAAAGTGATTGTATATTATAATTATTTTTTTATTATTAATAAATTTTATTTATTATAATTTGAAGTGATTTATTATTAAAAATAAAATTAATAATTCTTATAAAAACCCTCAATAGCTTTCTAAAGGTTACAATAACCTTTTTACTGTTGATAAACCTTTTTTTACTCATAATTCATAATATTTTATTTTAATTAAAAATATACTTATATAATTACTTTTAAATAATTATTATAAAATTTCTCTAAAACAGTAAGTATGTTAATTTAAATAATGATACCATAAGCATCTGTGTTATAATACTTATTATACCATATTATATTATCATCAAACCAACTTGACTTGGATTCAAAAATCAAATTTATCATACATGTCCCTACCGATTACCTTTCAGCCCCGGTTACATCATGTGACAATTAAGTGAATTATTTTCCTCATTGAATCATTAGTCCATGCATATCCTTGATGGCATACACAAATCTAATCAACATTACCAATTAATCATTTCCTTTTTTTTTTAATTATTATTAACCCTCTACTGTTGTACCTAATACCCTCAACAAGTCTTTTCTGGCTTCGTTTTCAAACAATTATCTTTCTTTCTTTTTTATTTTTTTCAAAATGGAATGAGTAGGTAAATTTTCAATGGGACCTTGCCACCAATAATTTCTACCACAATGAATCAAGCATAATAATAGGAGATGCTGTTATTTATTAAACTATTTTCCTATGTCGCATTTCATCTTTATTCCTAGGTTGAACCGAAACCATGTTCGTACTTTCAAATGTGGAGTTGAAAATTTTTCCCTTTGAAACTTACTCATATGTTTTAATATTTTATTATATGATAAAGTGGTATTTTCTAATCTTTCACTTTTTTATTCTTTTTATTTAAACAGCAAAACATGCCCTCATGTTTCTCTCCCTTTTTCTTTCAAATATTCTCCAGGATACATTCTTATATACTCTTAAAATTGAGTGTTTAACTTCTAATTTTTTTTAAGTGCCTTTTCATCTCCTAACTACCATTTTGCTCCTTAAAAATAATAAAAATAAGATCTTTTATTTTTTATGTATAATAGGATTTAAATTGAAAATAATAAAAATAACAATTTCAGTATTTTTTATTTTTTTTTAATGTATGATAGGATTTAAAGTGCATTTTGTTAAAAAAATTAAAGAACTAAATGCTTACTTTCAAAAGTAAAACGAACTCCAATGTACTTGTGCCATGCCGTGATATGCACGACTGATTCCACATGGAGAAATGTGAAAAAGAACAGAAAGAAATAGAACTATGATTCCTCCTTTCAAGTTCAAAAACCCAAAATCCTACAGGTGGTTATCATTTTACCTTTCAAAATCACACCAAAACACAAAAATGCGTATAAAGCAAGCAAAGAAATCGCAAGTCCATTTCTAGTCTATTTTCCTATACGAAACGTCTGCTAGAGTGGATATAAGGGCCCAAGTGGTATGTAAAGTCTACTCCATCATCTATTATTTTCAAGTCATAGGGGCCCCTGACGCCACGCAAGTATTTAATAACCAAAAAAAGAACAAAAAAATCGAAAGCAGGATCTTCGAGAGCTCAAATTTGCCGGCCGGATTAGAAAATCCGATTTACCAAATTATTCCTTACCTAGGCAAGCAAATAAATGGAGAAATAAAATATTAAAATAAATAAATAAAAAAGAAGAAAAAATTACAGTGCGAATAAATCAAACGGTATGCCTCTCGTAACATAAACTTGATCCCATTAGAAATTAACAAACTAAGTATAAAACTAAAAAATTAATGATTTACAAGAGATTGTTGTTATTATTATTGCTAATATTATGAATAATCCGAGTTGGGGAACCGAGCGCACTCGGCACGGCCAGGGCTTCCCAAGCCGACGCCGAGATGAGCGGCCGGTTGTGCCATCCGAGGGTCAAGCTCCCTTCGTTCTCCTCAACACTGTAACCTTCGGCCGAGAACAATGTCAACAGCATACTCGCTTGTTTGAAAGCGTTGGACCCCAAATGCAACGGTCTAAACCCGGCTCGCCTGAGTCGGCTCCTCCATTGAGCCAATGGCTGGTGCCTCTCGAACCGAGCCGATCCTTCGCAACACACTACGTTACATATCTCCCTTTGCAGATAAATCTCGGCTAGGGCCTTATCAGGTTGGACCGAGCAAGCTGCTTCAAGAGAATCGAACATAGTCGAATAGTAATATAAGGACTCCGTGAACCGGTCCAAAAAACTGGGTTGATTGTGGTTTGCTTCCTGCTCGATAACCGTTATAATTTTCGGGTTTAAGCTCCGGATCCAAGATAAAACCGATTCGATGGGAGGATTCCGGGTTGGATCCGACCCGAGAAGCTTGTGCAGCTGCAGGATGGAATTAACGGCTAGGGCTTCCGAAGGGTTCACCTGGAGCATCCAGGGCTTCACATCCTCAAGCCGTGAAGCAGCCACCCCACGGAACGCGAACCGGACATTAACGGACCGGGCCAATTCAGCAAGCCGAAGGCCAATCTCGCGAAGTGTATCGCGTCCATCGGGCGAAGGCGTCCCAATGCCAGTTAATCGAACTAAAGGAGGTCCACCGGGTCGTAAAGCCAAGGCTTGGATCAAAGCCGGCCATTGCAAGCCATGCATTAAGTCGAAATCCACCACGTGGACGGAATCATGACCGTCGAATGCCTCTAATATGGCTTGGTTAGCCGTGAAGTGAGCGAATTTAAGATAAGGGCAGGCTTCATAAAAATGATGATAGAGAATGCCGTTCTCATACACCGAGTCCAGGGTCCTCGTCGATGAGCAGCCTATTCCCAAAATACGCCGGCGCAGCGCGTCGATGAAAAACCCAGCGACTTTCCCGATGCCGCAACCCGTATTGACGCGCATGAGCAGACCTTGCATGTCCTCGATCAAAGAGCCAGCCAATTGGAAATCACAACGTTGGATGGATTCCGCACACGTCATCAGCAAGTGGACCAAGGTTATCCCGGAGTCCTCCTCCAAGGCCGTTGTGACCGTTGTTAGTTGCGAAGGAGGGGGAACAACCTGGTGCGGCTCGGGTGGAAGGTTATTGTAATTCGGTGCATCCGCCCATGTGGGGTCAATGAGATCCGACTGCAGAGATGAGGACTCAGAGAATTCGGACAAGAGGGAATCCACCCAGGAGGCTAAATCGGAGGGATTGTAGAGGACGGTGTCGGCGGCGAGGTGGGAGAAGTGGGAGGGGGAGCTCACCATCGCGGTTTCGAGGCGTTCGAGGCGTTGCGCCACGTGGCGGAGGTCAGAGGAGCGGACTTTGTAGCCAGCTCCAGCGAGGAGGCCGTCGAGCTCCGGTGGTTTGGTGGAGGATGAAGCTGAGCAAGGTGATGACGAGCTACTGGCGGCGGTGGAGTCAAAGTGAGAAGGACCCATTTTTCAGAGAAAGAGAGAGAGAGAGAGAGAGTAGAGAATAAAGGAGTGTGATGACTTTCAAGGGTTATATGTGAAGTTGAAGTTGATGATCTGGTTCGTACAGGAGCGTTACATGGTACAGAGAGAGAGAGAGAGAGTAGGAAGACGAGTTTAGTGAAGTGAAGTGAAGTGAAGCGAAGCGTAGTGAAGGAGAGGTGGTGTTGGTGGGCATATAGAGATAGGGATGGCTGACTTAGAGAGAGAAAGAGGAGAGAGAGAGCGCGTGCAGTATCGTATGGTGCTGTTCTGTAGCAGCATGTAGCAAGTACCGACGTAGGAAATTGGGAGTTGGGACCATGAATTTCTTTTTCTAATAATATGAATTGTTTATCCAAATACAGGATAAAAAAAGGGCGGGGGTCATTTTCACTTTTCTTTATTATTATTATTCCCTGAAATTCGACAACAGGGAGAGGAGTTTATGGTCTTGTCCATGTTTTAGTGTTAATCGAGTGATTTTCCCAATTAGTATCGTGTATGTTATCACTTTATGTTAATTGATGTCTAACCTACTGGATTTATATTTGACCTGTTTGGGGTTTTTTTTCTTATATTGTATCAGTTCTCAATTTAATATATTTCAGCTTGAAATACAACGTTTAGAAAATTATCCCATTTATATTTTATTTCATAATTATGATAAAAATATAATTAAGAAATGAAAATTAGAAAGTAAAAAATTTCACATACTTTTATAAGAAGAGGAAATATTAATGGATATTTCTATAAAAATTAATAAAATAATAAAAAATAAATCTAATTTTATAGGGATTTGTTATATATATAGTTATTTATCTTTTTTGTATCTTATTCTTATAAGTGTATAATATAAATGCTAAAAAGACACAAAAAGGCAAAAAAAAAATCCAAATAAACTTTTAATTAAATTGAAACATTTGTCGATGAAAAATTGATCATTTTTATTTTATTTTTTTAATGGATGCCCTAATATAGGGTTTTTATGGACATTAAAGAATCTATTCAAAAGATAAATTTTAGGCTAAATTTAGAAGTACACCTTTTCATATATGTTATATATGATTTAATACCTTTATTTTGAAATTAAGTGTTTGAATAAAAAGTGTCGTTGGCCACCATATGACAAATTAACATTACAAACAAAAAATAAAATAAAAAAAATGATAAATTATGTTTAATACTAGACTAAACGCTTGGCCTATTTGCATACAATAGAAAATTGAGAAAATATAAAGTGATTACTAAGAACTACAAGTTTTTACATGAGATTTTAATTTATAAAAATTAAATACTTTACCGATTTCTTTTTAGTATATCTTGTCAATTTTACATTTTGTTCATAGTTCAAAAGATATCAAACTTGATGTTTTCAATTGGTATCTTTTAATCCTGAAAGGTATCTCGTCGATTTTTTTTTTTAATTTTGAAATATGTGGAAGATTGTTGTTAAACTTAATACATTTCAAAGGCAAACTAAAACATTAGAAGTTAGTTTCATTCGTTTTTTATAGTGGACAACCTTTTATTTTGTTTTGTGAACAATTGTCATAACAAAATTAGTAGAGATAAAAAATAATTACTTTGAGACATGAAAGTTCAACTTTTCTAAGGTAATATTACCCTTACTATAGAGAATAAATCATCCTCAAAAATCAACAAAACTATCTCGAACTCTCTTTTGTAAATTTTTGAAAAAGTTAGATTATGAATAATTGAAGAAATCTACCATATTTATTCCCATTAGAGAAACACAACCATTTAATTGAAATGGATATAGCATTTGGTTTATGCTTGCTTATTTAACAAGCATGACCATTCATCAAAATTATTGATAATTAGCCAACAATTAGTTAGTAACCAACTAACAACTGACATGGCCTTATAACCCATCAACAACCAACTTGTAATTGCCTTTACATCAAACCAAGAACCGGTTCACAATTGGCCTTACAATCGACCAACAACCGATCTTACAGCCAACCTGCATTTAGTATGCAACCGGCCTACAACTAATCTTATAAACACTTCACTCTCTTCTTTTTCTCTTCAATATGAGATTAATACTCTATATATATTACAATTTACACTAAGAATACTTCCACTAAATTGTAATATAGACCTTTTACATAGTAAATATAATGCATACAAGAAGATATCTCTCAATTTAGGCCTTCAATTAGTATAAGTACTTTAGAGTCTTAATAAAGTAAATGGTGTCTTATAGATTAAACTAATACTTCTAGTATTAAAATTGAAAATACTATACATGTAATATTTATCAATTTATTAAGAGATTTATAACTACTTTTGGCACGATTTTGGCCATGATATTCATGAACATTTACAAGAGTAAACATAATATATTCTTGTTGAAGTAGCACCAAATCTATGTTCATATAGGTGAAGATAAACTTTTTTATTTAACTTCATTAAGATTTTTAGTTTCTCATCCTCCAAATCCATTAATGTAGTACTACTTTGATTAATTCAAATGGGACGCTCCATTTAGTGCTAATTTAGACATTTTACAGTAGCTTGTTCTTACCTATTGAACTTTGAAATTAGCTATTCTAATTCAAAGTTAGGTTACTACTACAAAGTCATAGACTTTATATGAATTACATAACGAGGGATTTTAATCCTATAACTTGCATGTTATATCTATGGGTTTATTAGTGGCCACCAATGGGCAAGTATTAGTAATATTTTTACAAATTGTGACTATCTATTACTATTATTACATATCTAAATAATTTTATTACTTACCCATCATTCATTGGCACGTCATGCTTTTACTAATGAATCTTTTTTTAGCTTACACCAATCGTAGGGAAAAAAACATTCATTGATATTAATATACAATATATATGAATGAGTGGTTGATAATTATCAATAATATTTATTTGAACATATAATTATAAAATGGATAATTCATAAAACCCTACCGTTCAACGTTTAGCATATATTTTCATATATTAGAATTTTATTAATATTTACCTACTATAAATCAATCTACTTAAAATCTTTCTCTTCTTATAGAAGCATGTTTCATAAATTTAAACTAAAATCTATTCTATAATATTTGATACCTGCTTTAGAACTTGTTTAGTTGTACATGGCCATTAGATTCAGGGTAAGTAGTTTCCAATGCACACTCCATACATAACTATTAGAGACGAAAAATACTAAAAGTGACCTTCAATTTTTTTTTAATTTTATTTATTTTTTAAATCTGCATCTTTCATAAGACTGGCTCATTCCCTAGAATGAAGGCATATATATACATTTCTATTACTGAGTAAAGATATATTCGATAATAGGGCGTTACATATAAAAGTACCTAATTCGACAAACACATTTTTTGATACATATTTGACTGGATAATTACCTAACCCAATATATATATATATAAGAAAAAACCTAACTGCTTCAGTAGCCTTTCAGGAATGTTTCTACTTCGGATTATCCTATAAATAAATAAATGTAATATCTGCATAATTTCAAAATATTCTCTCCTCGGTGTCATATATTTCTTCTTGATTGTTACAATATTACTATGTCTTTTTTTTTTTTTTTTTTTTTGCCAGTACTATTTTCAAATTGACGAATTACGTTGTGGCGTCGAAGTATTAAGAACTTTTAGTTACAGATGGAAAACTTGTAATATTTAAAATTTGAATATTAGACTACAAACCGAAAGATCTTCAATAATTACAAGAGAATTTGAATACAAAGAGCGCCATCCTAAAAGACTGATATTATATTTAATTGATTGGAGTAAGGCTAAAAGTAAAAAACTATTTTCCTGGTGTTATTTTATTTTATAATATATATATGTATTTTTAAAATAAAAGTTAAATCTTATAATTACTAAAAAATTTGAATACAAAGAGCTCTATCTTAAAAGACTGATATTAGATTTATTTCACTGGAATAAGGTTAAAAATTAAAAAAAAAAAAAAACTATTCTTCTTGTGTTGTTTTATTTTATGATAAAAATATATTTTTAAAATAAAAGTTAAATCTCATGATAAAAATATTGATTCCTTTAATTAAGACAATAAAAATATAAATCTTTTTTATCTATTCTATAAATAATAAAATAAAACGACGATTTCATTGCATTAAACCATGATAGAATTGATGATGACTAAGCTATCATTGTTAATTTAGTATTTTAGTGGGCCATCTTTACATTTGATAAATTTGGCAAAAACAAATTAATATAGTTACATTACATGTGCCGGCGATCACAAATTCACGTGTGCCCTAGGAATTAAAAACAATTAGGATCCATTATTTAATTAGTTACTAGCAAGTGCCAGCACTCTTCTCTACTGACATAACTACATTCATAAATTATGATATCCAACCAAAATAATATATATATATACATATATTTTACTCAAATGAGAAAAAGCACAGGCACATAGGACCAAAAGATATTTTCTAGATTAAAAATCTGGCTCAAAATGACCCGAGTAGGACAATTTAACTATTTTTAACATTTTATATTCCCGTTCGATTCAGGACTAGCACCAAAAATATTTCTTTATGATTCACTTTAATTTTATTTTAATTCACTCATCACAACAGCATATTAACTGATTCTTTCCGAGTCTCATTGGCTGAGCCACTACACGTGTGTTTACATGCAAATACATATGAGATTCCTTGACCCGAGCCTCAGCTCTCAATAAGTCCTCTTTAGCAGGCCTTTGTAAACAAATTAAGTCTAAATAATACAATGTTAAGCTTGAATTTAAGCTTCATTTGAAATGGTAAAGTTTGAATTTAACTTGAATTTGATTAAATTTGTAATTTTGAATTCGAACTCAATCTGAAACAGTACTTGATGAGCTTGATTTCGATTTGATTAAACTTATTTCAATCCTTTATCATGCCTACGGTTTTAATAACAAGTGCATCAAGCCATTCGTTAACTATCATTCAGGTGTTCATTTTTTCATTTCGGAAAAAGAAAAATCCCAAATATATAGTGATTATGTAATTATTATTGACATATTGAATAAAAACAAATGTAATTAACTTATAATATTCTTAATAAATGCTTTATGGAGGCTTGTTAACGAGACAGGAATACTTATTTAGATTTTCTACCCTGCAAAATAGTTTAATCTAGATTTCGATTTTATTGTTAGACACACGTACTATGTAGATTTCCTTTTCAAAACATTAAGCGAAGATTGTTTTCGCTGATTAATTGGTCACTGAGCCTTTATTCCATGCACTTTTAATGCATTGGTGGTCCTTGATTTTTTTTTTTTCCCACTCATCATAACATGGAAGAAGAAATTCAAACTTAATCTATTCTATAGAGAAATTGCTATTGATATTACAAAACTATAAGAACTTTTTTGCATCTCAAAATTTTATTCGAGGAATTTTGTTTCATTACGCTATCTTCATCTTTAATCCTTAGCATCAAATCCAAAATTAGGGATCTACTTTTTGAGGTTCTTAAAGGATGGAAGTCCTTATATATTTTGGTTGCATTAAGATATATTATTTTATTTTAATTTTTTTAACAAAAATGATTTTAAGATGTAAATAGATAACTTAAAAAAAAAATATCTCAAAAACCTAAAAAAAAAAAAACCCTTTAAAATACTAATATAATACCCAACGTCCCAATTAGGGTCTTTTAACAATGCGAATATTCCTACTAATTTTTCTACCAACAACATGACGAGAACATGACTTTATTTGGCATACCCGCGCATCCACTCGTGGTTTCATCATGTCTACACGTTACCCTATTTCTCCGATTTCCAGTTCGATTTCACTTATTCGAAACCCTATTTCTTTATTAATAAAATTCAGTAGATCTTTAAGCATAGAGGTCATCGAAAAATGAATCAAAATTCATTAAATAATATTACAGTAAATTGCGTGCTCTACATAGTATTCCCTGATATCGACAGAATAATGCTGCTTCCACGTCGTTGTTATTATTTGTATACACAAGATGTGCACGTCTACATTTATATCCATATACTACTTGCCCACTTGAAATCAACTCAGAGATTTTTAAACCATTTTCTGTATAACCACATATTTTTTTAAAAAAATGTATTTTTAAATTCTATTTTACTGTTTTATCCTCAAATTAAATAATTAAAATACACTAAAAAAAAAATAAAACCAATAAAAAAATGGTCAAGTGTCCAAATGTACTTTTCTTTAAAATTTAGAAATTCAAATGGTCATTTTCAAATGATGATATATATACCCTTAAAAAAGCAGTACAATGCAAGCGGAATATTCGTATTGTGGACATCTGTCAAATGATCAACTTCATAAGTGTCCACATAATACTGCATATATACACTTTGTGCATCAATCTGAATCAATCAGAGTAAAAAAATATATCTACATATTGCATAATGAATAGTGATAAGTTATAATAAAAAAAGGGTTTTATATGATAGTGACATCCATGTAACTTGGATATTTTAGAAATTTAGATGTCCCGTGTGGGTTCCCCTTTCTTAAATATAAGTTTGTGGTGTTGGTTCACAAAAGAATTATTGAGATGGAGAGAGAAATGGGAACTATGATTAAATTAGGGTTTTCAAGAGTCAAAAGAAGGCAAGGGATCGGACCTTTCTTGAGCATGGTACTGCTCTTCCTTCAAATAGTTTTTTCTATTTGGTGTACGACAAGTGATCATAGGCTTTTTCCTTAGATGTTTGAACGAAGGGATAAATCAATCGAAAACTTAATTCGTCCTCCTTATGATATGATACTTATTAGAGTATAGAAGAGTAACTGGAAACCGAGAGAAGCACTGATTGAGTAATATTAAATCCAGAGTAATTTATATATTTAAGGCAAATATTATATATGCACCAAACTTACACCTATGAGAAATACAACATCTTTTGTTTGTGTAAGAGATAGCCTCTCGATCCCTATTTTTTTGGGTCCAATCTATCTATATTATATGATAGTTTATCATTGCTATGTGATGTGTGTTTGTACTCTAATATGCTTGGATGAATGAATTTCATGTTTTTTGACAAAAAGAACAAAAAAAAGTTATGTTTGTGTGGAGAAAGTAGATTATACTTATCATATTATCTTTTTTGATAATTATCAAAATTTGTAATAGTAACTTCAAAAGGTTATAATAATGGGGATTTCATTGACCATTAGTCTATAAATAATGCAACATAAAACGACAATACAAAAATGTGAAAGTGAATAACTTGTATTACTAATAATAATTGAATAACAATCCTTAATTACATTACCTATCAAATATTTAAAATTAGAAACCTTATAATTAATAATAAGACCAAATAAAATATATAATAGAAAACTAAATGAATCAAAATAAAATTTAAAATCTAGACAAGACTCTTTGACTCTTTGGAATGCAATAAAAATGTGCAAGTTTGACATTTGAAATGGACCGAAATGATGTAGTGGTTTACTCCAGTTGAAAATAAAATCAAATTAGTCTTTATTGACATATTATGCATTCCATAACTTTTCATAAATAAAAAGTTATAAGATTTTTAAGTTTAACTTTTGAAACTAAGCTTTTTGAAATGGTAGCTTCCGACTCTCTTCAATTTTTGTACTTTTGATTTGTAAACTCTAGTTTCTTCTTTACTTCCTTATTAACTTCAACAACCTGTTCTATCATATGTGTAGTTAGATTATTGGTCCATCACCCTAGGGGAACTTAATTAAATCAAGAGTATGCTGAAGAACCTTAGTAAAAACTATAGATAATGGTACCATGCACAACATTGTTATATGTAAATTTTGCTTGTGCTAATGCAATATCCCACTACTTTGGCTTATCTCCATATGTACTTTTAATCAAATTTCCCAATATCTTGTTCACAACTTTTGATAAGGTACCAATAACTTGAATACCAATTCTATCCCTTAGCGCTAGTTTCAAGCCATCTAAGTATCTTGCTAGTTGTTGCCCTTCCGACTTAAGAAGGTTATTCCTTTATAAAAGTCTCATGAATTCTACAGTATATTCATACACAATTCTATTCCCTATTGACATCTCTAATATTGTTGAAACAAGATCTATTCATAATTAGGGGGTAATTAATCTTTCTTTAACAAATTCTTCATGCTATACCAAGTTCATACATAACCTCATCCTTTATGTGCCCTTCTGGACTAAATTCTCTCCCACCAAGTGGATGTTCTTCCTTTTAATCTACATGCCACCAATCTAACTCTCTTATTTGGTTGAGTCTTTAAATAATTAAAGCATTAATCCACATTTGCAATCCAATAAAAAAATTCCTCTATTCCCAAACAACCATTAAAAGATGAGATATCCACCTTCAACCACAAATCCCCATAATTTGTATCAACTCTATAAGCATTTCTCCTCCTATGGCCTTGATATGGCTGTTGATGATTATACCTGTGCAGTTTAAGGTTGTCATCTTCCTTCGAATCATCTTCATCATAGGTATATTGCCTATAAGCAATAACAAGCCTGTTAATAGGGTCACCATAAGCCAAATCTATCTCTGGCCTTCTATTGTCATTTTGTCACTTGTGTGCATGGATTCCTAAAACATCTAAATCTTTTACAATCTCCTCAGAACATTCCTTGAGTCATTGGAATATGAGATTCATCTATTTTTATAAATGTCCGTCCAAATGTTGTAACGTGTTGTTCCACTAAAAGACCTTAGCTTTGTAATCACCATCACGAAAGTCGTTGCCATCACCACCACCAACTACCATGCCACTCTGATGCCAATTGACATAATGTTAAGTGATAATACCATAATATGAGAGGAATAACTTGTATTATTGATAATAATTGAGTAATAATCCTTAATTACATTATCTATCAAGTATTTATAAGTTTAAAACCTTAAAATTGATAAGAAAATTGAATAAAATATACAATAGGAAGCTAAATAAATAAAAAAAAACTTTCTAATTCTAGACAAGATTCTTTTACTCTCTAGTATTCAATAAAAACGTGCAAGTTTGACATCGAAAATAGATCCAAATAATGTAGTGATTTACTTTAGCCTAAAGTAAACTTAAATCAATTTTTATTGACATATTATAGTCTTCACAACTCTTGATAAGCAAAAGTTACAAGGTTCCAAAGTTAAACTTCTGAAATTAAGCCTCTTCTATTGAAACATTAGCTTCTCACTCTTTCGAATAATTTATAGTAGTTTTTGACTTATTTGAAGCCTATCCTACATTGTTTTCGACTGACTTCTAGTTCTCTACTTTTGATTTTGATTGTCTCTTTTGATGTCTTTGATTATTTTGCTTCCAATGCTTTTGATGATCATATTTCTCCATAATTTGGAGTCTTGACTAATCCATGTAAGTACAAGGCCTCCCTAAGTACATAAGTATCCTTAAGAAAGGTTAATAGTGGATGGTTAGTTTAATGGTCTCTACTCCAAGCCTAACAAACCAAATCTTCTTAAATTATTTTAAGTTCATAAATTTGAGTCCTTAAGCCATGTCACTTATGCTTGTAAGCTATTTGAGCTACATATTATAAAGTTTAAGTTTGACTCAATAAACTAATTGAATAGTTCAAACTTGAGCTTAACTAAATTATTTTGAAGAATCAAAGTCAAATGAACAGTAAAGTGAACATGAATACCTCGTTAGTAGGTGCAAGTAAAGCTTGACTTATTTATACCTTTATTAATTTGTATATGGTGCCACAAGATGATGGTAACTTTAATATGCCAAAACATTTTCAAATGTGCTTATATTTATAGATTTAGCTCATATGGTATATATAGACTTGATATACCTAGGTCATTCTTGGTAGTGTATGTGTAGTGTTAGGATGATATTTTTCTTTTCTTTCTTTCTTTCTTTCTTTCTTTTTTTTTCCTCCGGTGCTTTAGGACAAGCGTTAACTAGTGCATTTTTGTACTTAATCGTAAATTCAAGTCATCCTTTGTTTAAGAGGCAATAAATACTAAAATCACGTCATGCAAGAATACAATCAAAAGCCGTATAGATAGCATAATCGGAGATTCTCTGTCGTATGTATCGACGATGCCATCAAACGTACAAAATAACATGGTTTCTCCCAAAAACTTATCGTTATACGATAATCATTTGATTAATGGCAGTCAATACCTTGGTCCATGCAAATGCCCTATTATCGTACAACAATGTTTTGCATGGGCACCCAAATTAGAGATCCTCTGAATTCTTCTAGCATCCCCATGATTTTGGAAATATAACCATATATATTAAATTGGTTTATATGCCCTTCGAGAAAGAGCGAAAAATGTTGAATGGGATTTTTCTTCTTCTTCTTTTCCCCTTTTCCCTTCTCACTTTTCCCCTCTTTGACCAACGAATCAGAGCTTGATGATGTGTAAATATTGGAAAATGTAGAAGTTTTTATTATATTTCAACTGAAGTAGAAAAAAAGATATTTTTTGTATAAACGACGGAAAGAAAAATCCTTTTTCCTCTTTTTCTTCAAATTTGTAATATAGTAGGCAATAGTCAATGAAGTTGAATGAGTAAATCTTATAAAACTTACATTGATTCAAGCAATTATCCTTCAATTGCTCATTATATTTAATTAGTATGAGACTTGTGTAACGGTTAAGATGATTAAATGGTAACTTTTTTTTTTAATTTATTTCATACACGCTTAACTTTCAATTTTGATATTGAACATTAAATTGGAAAATGTTTTCTATACCAAAAATTAATTATGAAAGCAAAATTTCAAATGAAATGATGCATGCTGTGCTACTTGATGTTGTCTTAAAAATGGAAAAAATAAATAAATCTATATATTAAATGTTCAATATACCTAGGGCGTTGGGAATTTTAGTAGTTCATTATTTTATCTTATGGAAAGATGATCATATAAGAATTTAAATGCATACTTTTTGAATATATTTTAAAGGGTCTAAATATCTATTTTTAAAAATAAATTAACTAAGTGCGATAATCATAAGGGATTGTATTTCCAATTTATCCTAACTCAAAACTAGGAGTTGTATGACAATTTTGATTTTAGTTGAAAAAACCTACTTTGTAGATGATCTAGTTTTTTTTTTTTTTTTCCTAATCAAGGGTAGATGTAAAATCATACTATTGAGGGTAGATCTATAGTATTAAAATTAATATTAGAATTACTCTTTATAAAAATATTTACTTATCATTATAATTATAATATATATTATATACGTAGAAATAAATGTACCATTAACACAATTTAATTCTAAATAGAAAAGTAAATTTAAACTTCTTTTAGATGTTAATTACACGTACTTGATATACTTTATAAAAGGTTAAAGAAAATAAACTTTTTAGCATTTCATTAGGTATATATATTAGTCAAAGTATTATTGTCAATTTATACAAAATAAAATCAAAACATAAAACTCAATAAACTTTTATTGTTAACAAAAGTAAATCATAAGTATTTAAATAAAAAAGTACAAGTAGAATAAAAATGACAATATAATATAAATAATGTAGTATTTTATAATTTTTATACTGATTTTGTAAGATTATTTTATTAGTAATACCATATATATATATATATATACACACACACACACACAAGTTTTTTTAATATGAGTAATTAGATATTTAATTATTCAATAATACTCACTCTTTTTCATAATATTAATAGTAAAAGAAAATGTTAATACTTTAAAAAATATAAACTGCTATTATTTACTGATATTTTATATAATATAATTGAAACACTTATGTTATTAAATATAATTATTATTCATTATAAAGTTACTAATAAATAAATAGTTTTTATTTAGAATTTATTTAATTAATTATTTTTTTATTAATGAAATTCGGTTTTAGTAGTTATAGCAAAAAAATAAAAAATAAAAAATAGAAGATAATAAATATAACTTGAAAAAAAAAAGTGATTTTAATGGGAATCAGACTATAGTTTTGAGTATGTAAAAATAACCATTTAACCATTAAATCATACTAAATTTTATAATAAAATTTATACTTAAAAATATAAATATAAATATAACATAAAATTTTAATTTTAAATTAAATAATTTTGTTTTTTGAGGTGGGGGTCCCTTTCGACCCTTCCTTCGATGCACCTCCGCTTCTAGCTTAAGTAATGTATTTAAGAGAAAGGGTGAAATAAGAAAAAATGAAAATGCCTTTAGAAAATCAACATGCATTTCTTTCTTTTTTTTTACTAGGAATAGATTATATTAGGATATTGATGAAATCATCCTTATTACATGGCTTTAGATGGCTGACGCCATTGATCCGATATATATACTCACTCATAGGGAAAGAATGAATCATTTATATAAAGAACTTGAACAAATTATTCGAAAACAAAAAAAAAAAATCCAATTATATATATATATATATATATGCTCATATATAAAGAATTTACATCATCTGAATCTAAAACAAGAATATCCAGCAAAAAAATGTATGCAGATCTAAACTGCCTTCCCTCAATAATAAGAGATCATGTGTGTTCATCCTAAAGTGGTCCTTTGTACAAGGAATCCGGGACCATTGTTTGAAGCAGGGAGGACCCTCCAAAAAGTCACGAATTTAGGGGGGGTAAGGCGAGAGAGAGAGAGAAGAAAGGTGTAAGGTTACATACATTAGACGAGGTCCCTGTCCCTATAATTATTCTTTTTCTTTTTCTTTTTTAGTTTTTATTTTTATTTTAATAATAAATTTGGTGAATAACATAATGTTACGTAACACGAATTTCATGTTGGGGCTTTCTAGGGACTGGGGACCAACTTTTGCCCGAGAGAACATGTTGTGTTTGGGACAGACACCCTCCCCTCCAATGTGTGACCACTCCGTTTTCCAAGCTGACACCATCACGTTATTGCATATCTCCCTGTTATGTCTATACATATTTATCAAAATGTGTGTATGGCTGAGTAAGAAAGAGACTATTGATTGGTACATTCATTTATTTCCTTTGATTCCCCATCTCTATCTCTATCTCACCATGAATTATCACTGATTACGATATTTGTTTTAATAATTGAGATTTAATATTAATGGTTTAAATCAATTACGTTTTTAATTTTTTTTAAGAATGAAATTAAAAAAAAAATCCTTTCTTCCTTTAAAGATTTTTTAAATAGGTATGATTTATTAATTTTGACTCATTCCAATATCTATTCATTAAAAAAATATATATTATAACCTAAGAATTTATTTTTTCTTTTTTTTTTCCCCATGAATTCACTATCAAACATATTTTATTGCCTGGAAATATGCTTAGACCTGCGAGCACTGAGCAGGCACAACTTGCTTAATACGTAGACACCCATATGTTCTCACTGTGCTTCAGTATAAACGTCAAAAATAATATACAAAGTACTTCATGCTAGGATCTTTGAAAATCGAAAGCGGAGTAGTCCAAATATTTATTGTAAGATCAGAAGGGATAAACATGACGGGAAAACCAAGGCTGATGAAAACAATTTTGAATATCATATTTGATACATAGGTTTATTTTAACACGATTAGATAAGTATAGCTATTAATTTATAGAGTATAGTGGATATGAATCAAGTGTTGTCCCACAAACTCTATAATTATTAGTACTAATTTATATCGTATTATCTAATTGGCAAACTATATTTAATGAGATGGATTAAACTATTAAAAAGTCTAATTAACAAATTGAATCAACTAAAAAACAAAAATAGTGGCAATTGAATAACCAGAATGCAAAAAATTAATACCTGTTTTCCTTAAAATTACTTAGGTGACCTACTAAAATTAAGTCTATTCCATTTCTATATTTCTGGATTGTGAGAATCCTTTGACTTGTTTAGGTCTTTATTTGAGCTTTTTATACCTAAACTTACCTTCGGCAGATCACTACAAAATTAGGAGTATCAAGTCTAGTCTACATATTTGAGCTCTAGCTTGAATCAACCGAACATATCTCAAAACTAAATAGGGAAGACTCTAAGCAGATAAAGAGTCAGATAAAAATACACCATTCATAATATTTAGAACAAATCTCATTTATGAATGCATTTGTCATATGAATTTCAATCTCATCTCTTATAGATAGAAAATGGGATTACTCCGTAAATGATTCCATTCTTTTGATTAGTATTCATATTTTATGTATATTGTCACTCTTAAAATTCTATATGTTGATTAAATATCAAAGTAGTTATATTAAAATAACTTTTAGCACCCTTTATAGCCTTTATATATATATATATATATATATAAATATTCAACCACAATAGAAAGGAACTAAAATGTTCGGACTTCTGATCAAGCTCTCGATACAGGTAAATGTATACATATTTATGAGGGTCCCATTTTTCACGTCTTATCCTTAATATTTTTTAGGACTCCAAGAACTTATTCATAATATATAATCTCGACTTGCAGAAGTAAGATGGACGTAGAATTATTATAAAAAAGGAACCATCTGACGATGAATAAAAAGCGTGTTCAGGAGAGATGTCGTATTATATTTAAGGAATGCACAGTCGGATGACAAACTAGGACCAGCAATCATGTTATAGAATTGGTGATCGGATAGCAATAGCCAGAAGGAGGAATTAGTGAGCAAATATCTTGCTGTAGAGAGCACATATCAAGACACAAAAAAGAAAATATGATGTGGTTACATTTATCACATTGTACACACAAAATATATAAAAGGGCATCATCTGTGTGGAACTCCATGTAATTTGAAAATTTCATGCGCAAAAACTTTAGCAATAAAAGGGCATCATCTGTTTTATGACAGGGCACAAAATGAGACATTTTGCTGGACCTTTCAACAACTACCATGATAGAATCCTTTCCTCTTTGTGTTCTAAGCAACCCTAACACAAAATCTATACTGATATCAGTCTAGAGTTTGTTAGGTATAGGTAAAGGCATGTACTCACCTTGTATGCCTTTCTTCCCTTTAGATCTCTTGCAAACGCCACACCTTTCTAACACCCTATGGACATCCTTTATCATACCCCTCCAATAGAAATTCTCTCTAAATATGGCCAAGGTTCTCTTTTCACCAAAATGCCTAGACAATCCTCCTACATGTGTTTCCCTCACCAATAGCTCCCTCACAGATCCAGAAGTTATACATAACTTTCCATATTTATATAGAAACCCCTCAACCACGTAATAACCTTCATATATCTTACCCCTAGAACACCTTTCCATAATGACTCCGAATTCTTCATCACGCACATACTGTTCCTTTAACAATTTAAAACCCGGTAGTTTTGACTAAAGAGAAGTGATAAGTACATACCTGCGTGACAAAGTGCCAGTGACAATATTCTGATTACCCTTCTTGTACCTTATCACATACGCAAAACCTTCCAAAAACTCCACCCACTTGGCTTGTCGTTAGACAAATTCTCTCAGGAGAAGATAATGTTGCCACGTCATTAGAGCCCTCACTAAGGAATAAAATTCCTTATCATAAATAGAATAGTTCAAAGTTGCACCACTCAACTTTTCACTAAAATATGCTATGGTTCTCTTTTCCTACATTAATATAGCACCAATCCCTATCCTAGAAGCATCACATTCTAGCTCAAAAAATTTATCAAAGTTAGGTAAAGCCAATAATGGAGCACAAGTGAGTTTTTCTTTTACCTCTTCAAAACTCTTCTATGCCCTTTCACTCCAGATGAAATGAACATTCTTCTTAGTCAGTTTTGTGAGAGGACTAACAATGCTACTGAAATTATGGACAAAGCGCCTTTAAAAGGATGCTAGTCCATGGAAACTTCTTACCTCAGTAATTGAGGTGGGTGTTGGCCATTCCCCGATTGCCGTCACTTTCTCCTCATCCACTTTAACACTTGATTCAGATATAACAAAACCTAAAAATGTTACCTCAGTTTGATAAAAGGAACATTTATGGAGATTTACAAACAACTGTTGCACCCTCAATATTGAGAATACTACCTAAAGATGCTCAACATTGTGTTTTCGGTCTTTTCTATATATCATAATATCATCAAAATAAACAACAACAAATTTTCCTAGAAACTCTTTCAATACATGATTCATTAATCTCATAAATGTACTAGGAGCATTACTCAAACCAAAGGGCATAACCAACCACTTATATAGTCTATGGCATGTTTTAAAAGCGCTTTTCCATTCATCTCCCTCTCTCATCCGAATTTGGTGATGCCCGCTTTTAAGATCCACTTTGGAGAAAACCTGTGAACCATGCAACTCATCCAACATATCATTAAGTTTAGGAATATGATACCTATATTTGATGATAATTTTGTTGATGGTTCAGCTATCGATACACATTCTCGAAGCACCATCCTTCTTAGGAACAAGAAGGGTGGGAATAGCACATGGACTGAGATTCTCCCTGGCAAATCCCCGCTTAACCAACTCATCCACCTGGCATTTCAATTCTTTAGCCTCATCGAGATTCATGCAGTATGCTGGTCGATTCGGTAATACTAAACCTGGCATAAGATCGATGGCATGCTCTATCCCTTTCAAAGGTAGTAAACCTACTGGCAAATCATCAGGAAAAATATCAGTATACTCATTTAATACCTAAGATACGGCTGAGGGTAGAGACTGAGGTTCCTACTCCCCAAGTGCACATCTCAACTGAAGTAAGTATATTGGAGTCTTTTCTGTAACAATTCTCTCTAACTCACCCTATCCTATCAACAATACATTCTTTTCCCTAGAATTATTAAACTTCACTACAACCTCTTTTACCTCAGATGGCTTACTGATTTGTTGCTAAGCCCTTTGAACTTTTAAAGGTGACATTGGATTCAGAATAATGCATTTGCCCTCTTTCTAGAATACATAAGTATTCTTGAAGCCATCATGTAAGACTCTCTTGTCATATAACCAAGGCCTGCCAAGCAATATATGGGATGCACACATAGGCAGAATATCACACTTAATTTCATCACAATATTTATCCCCTACATTGAATGGTACCCTAGCTCTTTGGGTCACATGCAAACTCCCTTGATCACTAAGCCAATGCAATTTATATGGTTTAGGATGTGGAGTGGTGGTAAGTTTTAGTTTTGATACTAACGATGCAGCTACTACATTGGTACAACTACCACCATCAACTATAAAGACACATAAATTTCCTTGTACCCTACAAGAGGTATGGAACAAGTTTTCCCTTTGTTCTTCATCCTTAGTTGTAAATGTAGTCAATGCTCGGTACAACACATTAGCATAATGAAACATTTCACTAGAAATTGTAGTGTTTAAATCCAACAATACAATAATATTCCTTACACTTCCACGGCTTCAGTACACAACTAAACCACAAATGAAGTACACACACATAACTACCTTCAAGTAGATAGAATTAAATTCAACTACAAGTGTTTAAGTAATTAGCTCAATTACTTTCACACTTTAATGATTTGTTTGAATTTTAAATTCTACTACCCAACTTTCCTTTTCTTGCTACGATTTTACACTACAAATAACCACAATATGCAGCACCTCACCACACACACAAATGTACAATTTCACACTGCCACTCCTTCCCTTACTTACGGTGCAAACACTCTCCACCACCACTTACACCACTTGCAATCCCTTTACTTAACACACACACATAATGCCACACACATACACCCTTCACTCACGGTGCAACACACACACACACACTTCCAAATATACAATCTTTCACCATTACAAAACACAATGCAAACCGTAACTCGCACACAAAAAGGCAGCAACAATTCAAATTTCAAATTACTTCACTAATTGTAACCTTTCCACAATTGGTAAGAAGCAATTTTCAAATTCAAATGACCATACAATAACTTCTTCAACTTAATGTTTGTTTTGAAAATCAAATAATTTCCAAATATTCCATGCAACTCAAATTTGGAAATGATCAATTGCACTCCCTATTTCCGAAACAAACAAGCAAGGATTACACTTCTCCTTTCTTCACAAATTGAGATACTACCCAATTCCGAATTTTGGTTCAAGAAATGCACTACTTTCTTCCCTTCCCTTCACGATGAATTCAACAACAAAGGAGCTACAACAAGACCTCCACTTCTATTTCAACAAACAACAATTACAACTCTTCAATAATACAATCAAACAACTCAATTCTTCAATACATAATTTCGGATCAAAAGTTAAGAACCCTAATTGTCAATGAAGATCACGAATTCAACCAACACCAAATCCCTTCTCTTAACTTGTGCTCTAATACTAAAAGATGATATGCTTAAAAGGGACTCTAAGCATATGCAAATAATCCAATTAAACCACTCCTAAATGACAAGATCACAACCGGTTCAAATTGGATCAAAATGTTAGAATTGCGTGAACCCTATTAGAGTGCAAGTAGATTCGAATGCTATAACTTACAAATTAATAACACACAATGATCAAATTCTTCAAAACAACACTAAACAAACTTAAATGCCACGTGAATTCAAATAAAAACAACATGAACCAATCCGAGATCCCCTTGCGCAATAAAGTGATCTACGGTTCAAAATGATGCTAAATTGAAGGTTAATACTTAAAGGCTAAAACCAAGCAATTGAAGTAACAAGAATTTGATTACAAATGCAATCAAAATTTAGTTAATACACTTCCAAATCAACCCTAGATATTACTCACTAGAGAAGAAAGAAAATTGCAACAAGGTTAATTAGATATTACTCACAAATTAGCCTTAAAGCCACTTGCCACAATCTCAATTGGGATTTGAAATTGATAAGAGCAATTTAAATTAGGAAAAACCCTAACCCTCTCATGTAAAAATGATGTTCTTTTTTTGAAAATTTAGCTAACTCCCTCAAAACCTTACTTAAGCAAGTATTTATACTTACTCCCTTTAGGGTTAAAAAGTTCACAAAATTACAACTATGCCACTTTTAGGTGGCCGGTCCTAAAAGATAATTACAAACAAATGGAAGTGTCCTAAAAAGATTACAACATAAATTGTCCAAGTAAATAACAAATATATATAAAAATTAGTCTTCAAGATGCTGGTCTTCAAGTTACTTTTGAAATGAGTCCTGATGAGGTTCCCGACTCACTAAAAAAATGTAGGTGATTTGGCACCCTATAGGACTGACAAATGCACCTGTTGGAATAGATAACAAGTATATGATAAGAATGAAGAAATTAAGCTAGCTTCCTCAGGATTAGGTTTCTCATGAAGGATTCTCAACACTAAATTGTATAGACCCTTAACTCGAGCAATGGTGATAGGTCCTGTGGGAATCCGATTCCTATCATTATTGTTATGCAATATCTCATTAAGTTCACAATTCCAATAAATTGCAGAAAATCAATGTTTTCCTACCTCTAGGTAAAACATGTAATCTCTCTATTCATGAAAATCTAATTTACTAGACGAAATCTCTTTCAATCTAATAAAAATCAGACATGCAATCAATTTGCACGCATAAACCAATTACAAAAACAATGGAAACACATGAATAGATGCAAAGATATAAATAATTCATTAATCAATCAATGGTTTAGCACATGAGTTAGGGTTTCACAAGATGAAAGATATAAAGAATTACTCATCCATGGAGTTTTCAATAAAAAACAAAGAATCTAGAGAAATAGAATTGATTCATGCTAAAAAGAATAATCCCTTATTATTTTGTGATGTCCAATGATGCTTAGACAATTCTCCTCTTGAAGTTCGTAATACAACTCTCCTAAGGTTTCCAGAACGAAACCAAAAGAAAAGAAGTCTTTTTAAAATAAAACAAACCATCTATTTATAGTTATTGTGAAAACAGGGTTCAGCATGGGCGTCAGCACGACCGTGCTCAAGGTCGTGCTGACTTCAGAACACATTATTTTTCACTGCCCAGTTCAGCACGGCCTCGGCATAGTTGTACTAGGGGCAAGGTTGAAAAACAATTAGCTATTGGTCATTTTTTTCATCCGGCACTACTGTTTGCATGGATTGTGCTGAAGGTTGTATTTTAATGAAAATCAATTTTCTTCATTTTTTGCCAAATTTCACCTCATCTTTGCTTATATCATCCTTAAACCTTTCTTTTGTCTTCATTGATGCTTGAAATTAAAATTTAATCATATAAGTACCATTTTATTCATAAATTACATGAAATCCATATAAAATTATAAATAATAAGCACTAGAATTAAGGGTCTTCTGACACTTATCAATGACAATCCCTATTTTTCAAGGCAAGAATGACCCTGAGTTATATTTGGAGTGGAAGAGAAAGGTAGAACATGTGTTTGATTGTCATACTTTTTATGCGGAGAAGAAAGTTAAACTAGTAGTAGTTGAATTCACTGATTAAGCTAACATTTGGTGGGATCGGCTTGTGGTTAGTAGGCGAAGAAATGTGAGAGACCTATTCGATCATTGGAAGAGATGGAAGTAGTAATGAGAAAAAGGTTTATACATATTCATTATTATAGGGACTTGTATAGGAAGTTATAGGGGTTGACTCAAGGTTCCATGAGTGTTGAGGATTATTACAAGGAGATGGAGGTAGCTATGATTTGGGCTAACATAGAAGAAGATCATGAGGCAACAATGGCTAGATTTGTTAATAGCTTGAATAGAGAGATAACTGATGTTGTGGAGTTGCATCATTATGTGGAGATGGAGGAATTATTACATAAGGCTATCAAGGTAGAGAGGCAATTAAAGTCTAAGGGTTCCTTTAGGTATGGCTCCTTTTCTAGCTCTTTAGGGAAGTCAAACTGAAAGAATAGCAAAGATGCCTCTAAGCAAAAGGAAGATGCAAAGGCTAAGGAATCAACTATTTATCCTAAAGGTAAAGCCAAACTTAAATTCTCTTTTAGATAATTTGATATGAAGTGTTTCAGGTGTCAAGGATTGGGGCACATTGCATCTCAATATCTAAACAAGAGGGCTATGGTTGTTTTGGATAATGGTGATAGAGAGAGTGTTAGTTCAATTGAGGAAGAGATGCTACCATTGAAGGAATGTAGTGATGTTGATATAAAGGGTCCTGTGAAAGGAGATATGTTAGTCACGAGGCATGCTCTAAATATATAAACTAAGGAAGATGTTGATGAGGAACAACGTAAACACATCTTTCATATTAGGTGCCATGTGAGTGGTAAGGTATATAACATCATTATTAATAGTGGTAGTTGTACCAATGTTGCAAGTTCTTTAATGGTTGAGAAATTACATCTACCTACACTAAAGTATCCTAAACCATATAAGCCGTAATGGTTGAATGAATGTGGTGAAGTTAAGGTGACAAAGTAGGTTGTAGTTGCATTTTCCATTGGCAACTACAAGGATGAGGTTCTTTATGATGTGGCACCAATGCATGTTGGACATTTTCTTTTGAGGCTTCTATGGTAGTTTCATAGGAAGGTCACTTACAATGAGTACAAGAATGTGTACAAATTTGTGATGAATAGCTAACTCATTATGCTAACACCTCTCAAACCTTTAGAGGCATATGAGGATGAAGTTAAGATAATTAAAGAGTGCAAATTGAGAGAAAACAAAGTAAGTACACAAGAAAAAGAAAAGAGTGATAAAAGAAGTGAGTGTGTACAAAATAGTCGGAAAAGCAGTGAAGAGAGAAGTAAGAAAGTGAGCGCTTTTGCTACAAAAGGAGAGATTAAGAGAGCTATGTTGGTAGGGTAACAATTACTTGTACTTTTGTACAAGGATGTTTATTTTTCAACTAACAATCTTAACTCCTCTTTGCCCAGTGTGGTTATGTCTTTGCTGCAAGAATTTGAAGATTTGTTTCATAATGACATTTTAGATGGATTACCTCCTTTAAGAGGTATTGAACATCATATTGACTTCATTATGGGGTCATCAATCCCTAATAGACCCGCTTATAGAGTCAATTCGGAAGAGACAAAAGAGATTCAAAGGTAGGTGAATGAGCTAGTGAAAAAGGGATTCATGAGAGAGAGTCTTAAGCCATGTTCAATTCCTATGCTTTTGGTTCCCAAGAAAGATGGAACATGGTGCTTGTGTGTTGATTGTCGAGCCATCAACAAGATCACCATAAAGTACAGATATCCTATTCCAAGGTTAGATGATATGCTTGATGGGTTGTATAGTTCATGTCTGTTTTCTAAAATTGATTTAAAAAGTGGCTATCATCAAATTCGCATAAAGGAAGGTGATGAATGGAAAACTACTCTTAAGACAAAATATGGGTTTTATGAGTGGTTAGTCATGCCATTTGGGTTAACTAATGCACCTTGCACCTTTATGAGTCTAATGAATCATGTTTTGCATTCTTTCATTGGAAAATTTGTTGCAGTCTACTTTGATGATATCTTAGTGTACAACAAAAGTTTGGATGATCGTGTTAGACACTTGCATGCTATTTTGAGTGCTTTGAGGGAAAATAAATTATATGTTAATTTGCAGAAGTGCGATTTTTGTATGGAATCTATTGTTTTTTTTTTTTTTTTGGATTTGTTATAAGCTTATAGGGAATAAAGGTGGATGAAGATCAAGTAAGGCAATTAAGGACTGGCCTACACCTAAAAATGCAAGTGAGGTAAGAAGTTTTCATGGTTTAGCAAGTTTCTATAGGAGATTTGTAAAGGACTTTAGTTCTATTGTAGCACCTTTAAATAAACTTATTAAACAGAATGTTGTGTTTAGATGAAGGGAAGTGCATGAGAAAGCTTTCAATACTTTGAAAGAAAAATTGACTAACGCACCTTTGTTGTGCTTGGCTAACTTTAAAAAAGCTTTTGAGGTTGAATGTGATGTATCAGGGGTTGGAATATAGGCTGTTTTGATGCAGGATTCCAAACCGATTACCTTTTTCAGTGAAAAGCTTAGTGGGGTAACATTGAATTATCCTACCTATGACAAGGAGTTGCATGCATTAGTAAAAACTCTTCAAACGTGGCAACATTACTAGTGGCCAAGGGAATTTGTCTTTTATTCTGATCATGAGAGCTTAAGATTCTTGAAATCTCAAGGTAAGCTTAATAAAAGACATGCTAACTGTTTAGAGTTTATAGAAACATTTCCTTGTGTGATTAAATACAAGAATGGGGAGGAAAATGTTATTGCTGATGCCTTGTCCAAAAGGTATGTATTGCTCACTTCCTTGCAAACTAAATTACTTGGTTTTTAGTTCATTAAAGATTTGTACATCAATGATGCTAATTGCCAAGTATGGAATGCTTGCTCTAAATGTGCATATGGAGAATATTATAGGCATGAAGGATTTTTGTTCAAAAAGGATAGACTATGTGTGCCTATGTGTTCTTTGCATAAATACTGGTTAAGGAGTCCTATGCAGGAGGTTTAATGGGACATTTTAGTGTGCAAAAGACTTTAGACATATTGCATGAGCATTTTTATTGGCTTAACATGAAGCATGATGTGCAATCTGTTTGTGACAAGTGTATAACTTATAAACAAGCAAAGTCTAAAGTAAAACCACATGAGTTTTATACACCACTACCTGTACCTACTTAACCTTGGACTGGTATTTCTATGGATTCTATGATTGGGTTACCTAGGACTCAAAGTGGTGAGGGTAGCATATTTGTTGTTGTTGATAGGTTTAGTAAAATAGAACATTTTATTACATGTTCTAAAACCAACGACGCAACATATATTGCTAATTTATTCTTCAAGAAAGTAATATGTTTACATGGATAGCTTAGAACGATAGTAAGTGATTGAGATGTTAAGTTCCTAAGTTATTTTTGGCATACTTTATGGAATAAATTAGGGACTAAACTCCTGTTTTCAACTATTGCACATCCCTAAATAGATGGGTAAACTAAAGTAGTTAATAGGACACTTACTACTTTGTTGCGTGCTATCATTCAAAAGAACTTGAAACAATGGAAAAGTTGTTTGCCTCAGATTCAGTTTGCATACAATATAACTGTTCATTCTACTATGTCATATTCACCTTTTAAGATTGTGTATGGATTTAATCCTTTAACTCCTTTAGATATCTTACCTTTACCTACTAATTAATTTGCTAATTTGGATGGAAAACAGAAGGTCGATTTTGTTAAGGATTTACATGCCAAAATTCGTGCTAATATAGACAAGAAGAATGAGCATTATGCAAGGTAGGCTAATAAGGGGCACATTAAGGTTGTTTTTGAGCCTAGATATTAGGTTTGGGTACATTTTCGCAAGGAAAGGTTTTTAGAACAAAGGAAATCTAAGTTATAACCTAGAGGAGATGGGTCATTCCAAGTGCTAAAAAGGATAAATAATAGTGCCTGCAAGATTGACTTGCCCAGCAACCATGGTAGCATGAGTGCTACTTTGAATATTGCTAATTTATCTTTATATGATGTAGGTGATTTAAGGATGAATCCTTTTGAAGAGGCAGGGAATGTTGGGAATCAACTTGCACCAACTCTTTCCATTGATCCATTGGAAGGAATTGGAAGACCAATGACAAAGGCAAGAATAAAACACATGGAGCAAGCTTTGGATGGACTTGTTTAAGATCATCTAGACCAAGCATTGCGGTTGAGTAATCTAAGAGATGAAGAGATCAGTTTCCATTTATCAAGCATTTCCAATAATAATAATGAAGATCAAAGCTTGGAGCAACACTAGCAAATGGAAATTTTGAGCTTGAAGGCCATCGTTGCTTGGAAGCTATTGAAGGTCGCTTGGGAGACGAAGAAGGCCGTTGACTTTGTCTTTAAAGGCTGTCGGCATAGTAGATGTAGTCCGCTAGCCTACTTAGCCAGCTTAGGAATTTAGGCCGCTAGCTATGGGGCCAACTTTGAAAGTCAGTCTTTATTTTACGTCTTGTGATTTCTTTTGTCATTTGTTTCCTTTATTTGTAAAGATTATAAATAGTCTTTTAGGGTTCAAATTTAGGACCATTCATATGAAATTACAGAATTCTTCTTTGTTCTTTATCAAGAACTTAATTTGATCTTATCAAGGAAACTTGTGGCGATCAAAACCCCATTATAACTCGATTCTAATTTGAGATTGCAATTAGGGTCAAGTTTCATTGGTTTGTTTTGAAGACGATCCTAAGGTTCTTTTTCCATCCGATTGGGTTCTAGGTTTATCTTAGCCTAGGGTTCGCATCACTAACATCTTGTATTTAGGTTGCATTTGGTTCCAAGCATTATACATTATGACGAGTACAACATAGTTGAGTATCAAGAGAAGATAGGGGCGGATGCTAAACTAAATAACGGTAGGGAATCGAATTTACTTTAATTGAATTAATATTATAATCATTTCTTAAAAAATGTGCCCTTGTTATTACAGTTGTATTGCATAAAGGGTTTTGTTAATAATTGTATATACAACATTTTTTAAACTTAATGAAATTAAAAATTCTTTTTAGAAAATGATTAAGAGTGTTTAGTGTACTTTGTAATAGGTTAATATATATATATATATATATATATATATATATATATTGCTTTTCGTTATAGCATATGTATTAATTGAGATATAACTATTAGTTTGGTATCGATCTATCCTACTATGTTAGACTTTTAAGCAAGTATAGCTATCAAATCTATAGTATTGTGGATATTAATATTGAGTGCCAATTCCATAGGGATTATAATTACTAGAAATTACCCTTTTTCTTATTATTTAATATGAAAAATTGAGTGGAGTGATTAAAATCAAATAACAAGTAAACTAAAGAGAATAACAATCATTAAAAGTGTACTCAAATATTGAATCCTTCTAAAACTACTACTATAATTAACTAATTATTATTTAATTTTATTATTGTATTCTTAGACAATTGGAATTCCTAATTTGAACTAAAAACTCCCTCGAATCAACTAATTCCTGATTTAAAGTTGATTAATTGGAATCTTTTCTTAATTAAAACCTCTAGAATTGGATTACATTCGATCTATGAACCTTGCTATTAGATTTGACCATAATTCAGAAGATTTACATTGTCCTATCTCTAGGAATGTATGCAACTCTTATCAATTATACTAAATCTATTCTAACATAAGATCTCTTGATCTTTATATAAGAAATCAAACTTCAATTAATATGTTAGTAATATTAAATTGAAAACAATGAAGAACACATAATTGGGTCACAAGAATAACAAATAATTTATTAAATAATAAATCAGAAAATTTACATATTCATTATAGGGTTCATCATACCGAAGTGCAAAAGAAAGTTTAAGCTAGCAACATATTGAGTCTAAAAGCAACAATATAACAAAAGTGCATAAAAAAAAAAAGCATTAAAACAGCAATACTAGAACTCCATCACTATGCTTTTATCAATGTACAATTCTCTTCAGCTTGGATTCTACACTCCTTTATAATGATCCAATGTATCTTGAAAAAGAAAGACATATCTTCATGGAATAGAAAGTTAATCTTCATAATGTGATATCCTGAAAATTTGAAAAACTATATAAAAATTAAAGAAAATTAGCGGAATAATAGATACTTCTAGGTCGGGGTAACGAGGATAACGATTTTGCAAAATTAAAAATTTTGGGGGAAATTGAAGAAAAATTTAAAATATCGTGATACACTAATATTATTCTAATAATTTACGAATAACAAAAAACTTTAGATAAATAATAATTGCTTTTAAAATAGAAAAATAAGCAAGACATGAAATCTGTTTGATAAGTATAACAAACAATAGGAAATAAATATTTAAAACAATTAGAAAGAATAATTGTATGCAAAGGAAAAGGGATAATGAGCGTAAAATTTCAAATAAATTTAAGAAACGAAGTAATTGAAAAATATCTATATATAGGTATATAAACAAATAAATAAAAATAATTGTAAGTCATGATTTTAGTTCTTGCAATTTAAATTAAAAGAATAAATTTTTCAAAACTTAAATTACGAACAATATTGAGTTAAATAATGAAATTAATTGAAATTATAAATTTAAGAAATTCAAATGAAAATTTTGAGTAAATATTTATGTCCAGAATAATCAAATTAGCTTAGACGTAAAGTTTCGTAATAAAATATTAAAAATATAAAATTTACAAATAATGTCATACGTGCACAAAATATTAAAATATAAATAATTATAATATATATAA
Source organism: Laguncularia racemosa (assembly GCA_037954665.1). Taxonomy (NCBI): domain Eukaryota; kingdom Viridiplantae; phylum Streptophyta; class Magnoliopsida; order Myrtales; family Combretaceae; genus Laguncularia; species Laguncularia racemosa. Next base: position 1,553,854 of record JBBMOL010000012.1, read on the forward strand.
ATATATATATACATATGGCAATAGGAACAATGAAAAAAAAATCAAAACACTATAAAAAGAGAAGAAAGGCTCCGGAAATCGCTAAAGCGGGAGAAAAACAGTAAGAGAGAGAGTAGGGGATAGCAAGGAACGCAAGAGAAAAGAAAAGAAAAGAAAAAGAAAGGAAAAAAAGGAAAAATGAACAAGAAATTCATAACTTTCACATATGACCTCCAATCGACAATCCGTGATCACCAGCGTGTCCCTTGAGGTAAGTACAACTCAACAAGACTAAGTTTATGCAAAACGGAGAAATTTTTCATATTTAAGGAATAATCATTAAAAATAATATTGAGCTTAGAAAATTGATGAAATAGGTAGAAACATGCTAGATATGATGATCTAGATTTTGAATAGAGTGTAATGATGTATTTTCTTGAATTTTTAGGTGAAAAAAAATTATCCCATAAATATACTCGCAGATTACTACAAATAGCCATGAAAACGAGACCTAGGTGAGAGGGAAACTCCATGATGTGCTACAATGTTGTGTTCGATATGGATGTGTATAAGTGTATGTACAAGTGGATGTACATATATGTGCGTGAATATACGACTTTCGGGTGTAGAAGTACGTGTTATATGTGTGTGTATGTGTTCGTACATACGTGTGTATATATGTATGTACACACATGAGGTATAATTATGTATAAAAAGTGCGCGAAAGTAACCATCCATTTGTAGTTTTGCATAAACAGGGTTAGCATGGGTGTTAGCATGGCCATGCTCGAGGCCGTGTTGACTTCAAAAATGATATCTTCAATACCAGGTTCAGCACGGGTTCTAGCATGGGTGTGCTCGGGGCAAGACTGAACTTTTTCTTGCTTCTGACCATTTTTTTGACTCAACACAGGCTATGTTGAAGGTTGTGCTAAACTAAAATTTCAAATTTCTTCATTTTTTGCCAAATTTCACCTCGTCTTTTGTTCATATCATCATTAAAGCTTTCTTTTGTCTTCGTTGAAACCTAAAATTAAAGTTTAATTCTATAAATACCCTCTTCTTCAACCAACATTGGCTTTAGCACAGGCTGTGCTGAAGGTTGTGCTGAACTAAAATTCCAACTTTCTTCATTTCTCACCAAATTTCATCTCATCATTAGCTCATATCATCCTTAAACCTTTCTTTTGTTTCCATTGAAACCTGAAATTAGAATTTAATTCTATAAATACCCTCTTCTTCAACCAACACTGGTTTCTGACACTTATCATATGTATTTATAGTGATTGATATATTTGTATATGTGTATTTGTATATTAAAGGTGTGGATATGTATATATGTATGTACGTGTAATTGTATATGTATGAGCATAGTTATATGTGTGTATGTGTATGGGGGATATGTTGTATATGTATGTAAGTGTTCTTGCATATGTATATATGTGTATCAATATATATATGTATTGATGGAAAGAAGTTTGTGTTGGAAAATGTAAAAGTGTATGGGGGATACGTTGTATATGTATGTACGCGTTCGTGCATACATATGTATGTGTATCGATATATATATATATATATATATGTATTGATGGAAAAGAGTATGTGTTGGAAAATGTGAAAGATGTGGGTATTGGATTCATATATGAGATGCGTGTATACACAAATGGGAAAAGATTTAAATGCATCAGAAGCGTAATGGGTTTAATTGTGAGATTTGGATTGACATTTTTTTTTCTTATGCTTGTTGTGGAATGGTCAATGGAATTGCTTTATTTTCTTATGTAGATTGGTTGTTATTATATATTGATTTATCACCCTAAATCGAATAATTAAAGGTTGTGATTTAATTAAAATGAGACATGCATTATACGAGATATTGCATAAATTTGAAGGCCATCACTATCATAAGGCATCTGGAAGTAATTGTGATATTATTGAACCGTCTTGAGCGAACAATTGGATTAAGGGATTATCCACGCCTTGCTGGTTCCTAGTCCGAAGTGTCTTTGAGGGTGTTGCTCCAACTGATGCAAAGTACACAGGAGCGTCCGGTGTTAAAATGAATATATTGTGAATATCAAAGTGATGTGAAAGTAAACTGGGTTGTGAGACCTGGGCACTGATGGTGGCTTTGGAATCCCTAACCCAAGGTCAAGGGGGCGTAAACCCTAGACTTCACGTTGGTTACCGGAAGACCACGTGAACTATTTCATTCATATGATTACTCATGCATAGCATATGGTTGATAACTTGAATGAATTGCTTGTGCGTGTGTAGCATTGAGAGTATTGCACTCTCATTCACTAAGCCATAGTATTGCAGGTAAAAGTCATAAAAGCTTGGGATGGGATGAGGAGTGAAACGTCGAGTGTTTTTGGAAGCTCAGAACGATAAAGTAAGAAATTGATTGATAGGCTTTATAAATAAAATATTATCTGAGGGCCCTAATGTAAGGTTTTATTCCATTTTACTGGTTGGTAGGGGATACTGACTCTCTTCGATCATGGTTGACCGTGGGGTACGGAATCCATAGTTATATTCTATTATATAATTATATGTAATATGACTAGTTACAAATGTAATTAACTAGCTAGAGTCTTACGATCTCTAATTCGTAAGACGGTTATCATGTAACGAGTGCACACGTGCCATGATGATTTTAGTGAAAACTTCTAGGCCCCCCTTTAGGGCACAACACATAAAATAGGAAAGTTATTTTCAACAAGTAAGAAATTGCTTCTTCAATGTTGTTTATTAATTAAAAAAAGTAATCTTCATCAACCGTGATTAAAAAAAAAATGGTATTCGTGTGCAACACAACCTTAGACACAACCATGTAAATGCCTATGCAATTCTTGGCAATAAATTTTCTCCAAAAAATTGTAATTTTACTTCAACACTGTCTCTAACATGGCCATGTCAATGGGCATGTACTTAGCACGATCATGTACTTAGTTCTACAACTTATCTTTCTTTATAAGCTCAACATGGTTTCCAACATATTCGTGTCAATGAGTGTGTCAACTATTCCACTTTCATAACCTGTTCATTTTAATTTCAATTCATATAAAAACTTGTGTGAATTTGTTTATTTTTATTCAAAGTTACATTTTAGGACCTACAATCAAAACATAAGCTAATTAAATGTAATATTTATCTAAACTATAAGAAAATTAAACCAATGATTATTGTAAATATTGAAAATAATAAGTATATTATAACATTTATCAAGTCCCTCCACACTTAAGCTTTTACTTGTCCTCAAGTAAAGATAAACCTTTGAAGATTAAGGACAATTTTTTTTTTTTTAACTTAACCAATTACCTTATATAATAATCACTAAATTCATACTTGAACAAATTACATTCATCATAAAATTGTATATCTTTAATACCACTTCTACCCAATCACATTCAACGTACTTTAAACATTAAATATTAGAGTTTAAAAGCTAATTTATGCAATACCAAAGTTTATCATGCCATTTAGACAAAAATTTATAAACCCAAAACCGCACTAAATATTACCCAATTAAGAAAAAGGTTTTCAAAATTTCATCCACTTAATGAAGGTATATACTTCCCCTTTTTCATCCTGTTGAGTACCATGACATCTAACAAAAGCTTTTTTTCATCTATCCCTTGAAATCCTTAATTTTTATAATTATTGGGAGATTTTTTTCTTTTTAGTAGCATAGAGAAAATTCATCAGCCAATAAATCTCAAATCAGACAATCTTAGGCTATTAGGTTTTAAGATACCCCTTTAAACCTCAATTAACTCCATTACGTATTTCAATCAATTCAGTTTTCTCGAACTTTTCTCTTGACTCATGTAGCGAACTTTAGGCCATTGATCATGAACTCATCACTCAAGTCAACAGATATTATCCCCTAAAGGACACCCTACAAGCTCAATTGCTCAAGTCAATAAAGCCCACTGCTAAACTTTATTTATTTTTTTATTTTATTTCCCAGCTTTAATTTATAGAAAGAACCTTCAAAAAAAAATTTTCTTTAGTGCGATTACTCAAGATCATAGAACTCATAAGGACTTCTAAGAGATAGGTATATATTAAAGTATATTAAAGTAAGTTTAAAAACCCAAATTTCCAATCTCGATTAGTAATATTATTCAAATCTAGAGTTTTTAAATTCTAAGCCTAAATAACATGTAACTTTGATTGACAAAGATTTCACAATTCAACTTTAACAAAGTGTTATAAGTTCACTACTAAAAAGTTAAACATATATCAAGGAAAAAAAAAACTCCAATAAACCACCAAATTAAGAATGTAATTTATTTATTTAGTACTATTAAGAGTGATAAATTATCCTTTAGTAATTTCTTGGTAAAGTAAAAATTTAAGTATTTATATTATTTCTCTCCCCCACACTTAAAGTTGTACATTATCCTCAATATGCAAAATACGTACAAAAGATAAAAATAAACAAATTAGAACTCATGGGAAATGAAATAAAGTAAACTAAGACTTCCCTGGTTTAATTAGTTTAGCTATATCTTGACTCAATATTCCAACTAATAAGTATAGTAGCCCTTGGAATTTTTTTTTAAAAAAGTAAAAGCATAAAATAAAATAAAAGAGGTAAAATTATATAAAACTAAACTAAAATAAATGAAACAAAACAAAAGCAAACTAGACTAATTAAAGCTTGGGTTGCCTCCTAAGAAGCGCTTTTGGTTAACGTCATTAGCTTGACGTGTTGCACACTCAATAATTGATAAGTATTAAAAGAACCTTATTTATAGTGTTTATTAAATATAACTTTGTGTGAATTTATCAAGAAAAAGAGACTTAAGTGCTTAATATTTGATTTCAGGGTTTAAATAGTGCAAATTAAAGATTTAAAGGAGATTTGAGCGAAGAAGCGAAATCTGGCAAAATGTGAAAAAAAGTGATTTTTACATGTGCACAACCTTTAGCATGGCCATGCAGATACCAATGCTGGAGAGTAAAAAGTTATTATAATTAGTCATGAAATTGTGTCATGGCCACTGCACAAGTGAAGTAGAGAATTGTGCTGAAGCAAGAAATCTGCCTCGAGAAGAAACTGCAAGAATTTTGGAGTGCACAACCCCGAACACGGCCATGTTGGAGGCCATGTAGAACTTAAAACATCAAAATTTTACTCTTTTCCAAAGTACACGGCCTCAAGCACAGGCGTGCACTATGTTGTGCATGCTACCATATTTCTTAAACTATAAATACTCGCTTCATTACGAAAATTAGGGATTCAAATTTATTTTTTCTCACAAACACTCTAAAAATCCTAAGAGAGCAAAATTACAAATATAGAAGGAGAAATCACTAAAGCATAATTGGAAATCACAAAATGCCTATAAAGGTTTATTCTTTTCATCATAAATTCTTATTACTTCATTAGATTTCTTGTGATTACTGTAAATTTTATGAAGGAGTAGATTTATATGCCCTACATCTTGTGAAACTCTAAACCATGTGATTGAATTACATATTGATTCATGAAAAGTTTATGCCTTTGTATCTATTCATGTATTTTAACCGCTATGTAATTAATTTATGAGCATGAATTGATTACATGTTCGATTCTTGTTAGATAGAGAGATGTCTCATCTAATAGGATAGATCTTCATGAATAGAAAGATTGCATGTTTTACCTAAAGATAGGAAAACTTCAATTTTCTACACAAAGATTTAATCTTTATTTAGGAATTATGAACTTAATGAAATCTTATAAGGCGATAGTGAGGAAAAGGTCTCCATTATTCTGTATAGGGTTATTAATTGATTAACTCGAGGGAGTAATTAATTCAGTTGTGAATTCCTATAGTGTAAAGCATAAACAATTAATTAAGTAAAACCTTATTATAAGAAAGTTAAGGCTTAGAGTGGATCAAGATGAAGAGTATGTCTTTGTAATTGAATTCATTTATTACAGCAATTATAATTAATCTTAAGTTTATTAGATTAATTAATTAGTGATTTAATTTATTAATTTCATATTAAGATTTAGATTAGATAGTAGAAAAATAGTAATACTAGTATTTATTTTTAAGATGCTTAAGGATGACACCCATTGCAATATATACTATACTAGATAGGTATACTTACTTAACTAGGTCATTAGATTTCTTTGAGTTTATAAATTTATAATTTGGTATGATTAAATAAACGACCCATTAATAATCACGGAGGCCAAAGATTGAAATGTTATTTAAACCCCTTTAGACAATCTTTTGTGCTTTTCATGAGACATAATTTCACAGGATTTACATGAATATTCATGTACACAACTAGCAACAAACAAATCAATTGTGTCAAGAAAATGACAACTATTGTCATGCTCAAGGGAACATCACATTGTATCAGAAACTTTAAAAACTAATTCTTTCTTACCAATTCTAAGAATTAATTTACTATCTCCTACATCAACAATTGCTCTTATTGTGGCCAACAAGGGTCGATCTAGGATTAATGGTACTTTTATATCCTTATCCATATCAAGAATGACATAAACTATCGGAACGATAAAAGTGCCAACCTTCACCAACATTTCTTCAATTATACCTTTAGGAAATTTTATAGACCTATCAGCAAATTACAAACTCATTCCAGTTAGCTGAGGTTCTCTTAGTCTTAGTTTTTTAAATAATTTATATGGCATTAAATTTATATTAGCTCCTAGATCAACTAAAACTTTTTCTACAAACAAGTCACCAATCAAACAAAGTAAAGAAAAACTTCATATATCTTTTAATTTTCATAGTAAATTGTTTTGTAGGATTATTGATCATTTTGCACTAAGTGGAACTATTGAGATCTCTTCCAATTTTCTTTTGCTTGAAAGCAAATTCTTTAGATATTTTGTATACATTGACATCTACAACAAAGGCTCAACAAAAGGTAAATTAATATGAAGTTGTTTAAAATCTTTTAAAAACATACATGAGCTCTCCTCAATGTGTTCTTCCCTCAATTGATGATGTGCTTAAAACCAAGATTAAGCACATGTAAAACTAATTTGAAAAACAATCAAACAATGTCAATCAAACTAGCTTCCAAATGGCGTCAATTCTCAATGTTTATAACCAATTCTTCAAACGAGGATGTGATCAATCTTAAGTATCCAAATTTGATTGCTCTGATACCAAAAAGATGATGTGCCTAAATGGGAATTAAGCACAAGCAAAATAATCCAATTAACAATCCTCAAAAGACAAGGTCAATTCCGTTCAATTTGGAGCAATATTGTTATGTGAACTCTAAATGCAATAGTTGATCTGAATGATATATTCCATGAAATGAAATATCACAATGATATATTCCTCAACGAAGATCACTAATACTCTTGAATACCACGTGAAATAATATACAAATTCAACAAGAACAACGACCGTAATTCCACCTTCCAAAAGGATTGATTTCATGGTTCAAATGAAGCAAATATTGATGGTAAATAACAAGTGCTAAAAACCAATCAATTAGGCAATAATAATTTGATTATAAATGCAATCAAATTTGACCAAGAAGACTTCAATCAAACCCTAGATATGACTCACTAGAGATGAAAAGAAACACAACAATAAGAAATTGATATAACTCACAATTTGTCTATGTTACACTCACCACAATTCCAATTCTTGGGATTAAAGTTGATAAGAGGAATTGAACTAAGGAAGAACCCTAATTCTCTCACGTAAAGAATGTGTCTAATTCTGAAAAATTCTCCTAAGAAACCCTACTTAAACAAGTATTTATACTTGCTCCCTTTAGGATTAAGAAGTTCACAAAATTACAACTATGCCACTTTTAGGATGGTCGGTTCTAAAAGACAATTACAAACAAATGAAAGTGTCCCAAAGAAATATTACAACATAAATAGTCCAAAGAAATAATTATAAATAAAAATAGTCTTCATCATGCTAGCTCTTCCATAAGATTCGTCAGCCCAGCTCATTGCCGGTTTAGGTTGATTCATGGATAACCCACAAGCTGAGTCTTAGTAAGTTTGTCCATCGCCCTGTAAAGCATGATAAGTGTACCTATTGGAATATACAATACATGAATAAGAGAAAAGAGATTAGTAAACAAATAATTCAGGGGTCGATGTGCTCAAAATGGGCCCTTATCACCAAGATTTGAAATCTTTTGGCTCTTGCCCTAATGATAGGTCTTGACGGATTTTGATTCCTATCAATTGAGCTGGAAAAGGAATGCATGGAACATATTCTCTAACCTTTAGAGGCCACTCCTTTTTCTCTTGCTTTTTACCTTCCCCTTCAAATTCCCCTTCTTTTTCATTCATTAGGAAGATTGCCTTAACTTGTTTCTTAAGATTATGTTTTGTGTTTCTAGGTAGAGTTTTTTAAGGTCTTTTTGAAATCATCTTTGTAATATGTCTAACTCGATTCTCAAGATTCTGGATTGAAGCTTCTTAATTCCATAACGATGCTTTTGTAGCTTAGAAGCGTGTTTTAGTAATGTGAACAAACTTTGTTATTAAATCTTTCAAATTGGGCTTCTTTTCCAATGTTGATGTGTTTGTTGGAATTCAAGTGAAACATTCCTTTGTTGATTTTCTTAAGAGAAATTTGGATGATTTCTCCAGCTTGGAATATAGGTGTTGCTGTAAGGGTTATTTTGCTGCCTATTCAGGAATTCGACATAATTAACATGCTCATTGATGTTAAAAACATAATTTAACTGACCTACTTGTTGTGTCATGGACATCTACTAAGGCAATAACAACATCTACATCATAAACTCTTGCTACTCTTTGTTGTCTAGCTCTTATCGCATTCTACTGATAGCTATTCATAACCATATTTTTTATTAAGTTTTGGGCCTCTTTAGGTATTTCATTATTTAAAGTTCCTCCAGCGGCTGCATCTATCACCTGCCTAGTGATTTGATTTAGTCCTCCATAAAAAGTTTGAATTTGCATCCACAATGGAAGATAGTAATGTAAGCATCTCCTCAACAAATCTTTATATCTTTCTCATGTATCGTATAATGTCTTAGACTTTATTTGAGCATAAGAAAAGATGCCGTTCTGTAATTTCATAATCTTTATTGGTGAAAAATACTTTATAAGAAGTTTCTTTACCATTTGTTCCCATGTAGTGATTGAACCTTTAGGAAGAGAAGTCAACCATTGTTTAGCTCTATTTCTCAAAGAAAAAGGGAAAAGTCGTAACTTAATGGTGTCATTTGTAGCCCCATTAATTTTGAAGGTATCACAGATTTCCAAAAAGCTTGCAATGTGTGTGTTTGGATCTTTATCCTACAACCCATCAAATTAAATGAATAGTTGAACCATTTGAATAATATTAGGTTTAATTTCAAAGTTGTTGACTACAATTGCAATTATAACAACACTTGAATTAGCTCCTGTAAGTGATAACCTTGCATAATCAAACATCATTCTCTCATCTTGTTCATTAGCTATGTTGATTAATTAGTTATCATCAGAGTTTTGAGCCAAAATTTGACTTCTTTAACTTACTTTTCAATGTCCCCTTAGCATAAATAATAGAAAAAAAATAAAAAACTATAGAAAATAGATATTAATGAAAACTAAGCAAGGAAAGAAGTAATGATTAGATTAACAAGATATAGGTGTTCCTAATATCCTAGTCCTTGGCAACAACACCAAAAACTTAGTATCAGTTTATCTTACTACTTTAGACTTATAGGTAAATGCATTTATCGATTCTATAATATTATAGATATTAATATTGAGTGTCGATCCCATAGGGATTACGATTAGTAGTAATCATCCTTTTCTTATTATCTAATCTGAAAAATTGTGTGGAGTGAGTAAAATTAAACAACGAATAAACTAAAGAGAATAACAATCATTAAAAGTATACCCAGATATTGAATCCTCCTAAAACTACTAATGTAATTGACTAATTATTATTCAATTTCATTATTGTATTATTAGATTGTAGGAATTCCTAATTTAAACTAATATCTCTCTCAAGTCTACTAATTCCTAATTCCAAGTTGATTAATCATAATCTTTTCTTAATTAAAACCCTTAGAATTGCATTATATTTGATTCATTATTGTATTCTTAAACCGTAGGAACTAATGTATTTTAAAAAGGAAAGTTATATCTTCATGAAATGGAAAGTTGAATCTTTATAAAATAGGAAAGTTATCTTCAACAAGTAAGAAGTTGCATCTTCAATATTGTTTATTAATTAGGAAAATAATCTTTAGCAACCATGATTAAAAAAAAGAAAGGTTATCGAGTTTAATTTTTTCATTTTTTTTCTAAACTCGGTTTACATTAAACCCTATGCTCATTTAATTTAAATCCTCAACTAAGATTAGTAAAAAAATATTATTTTTTAATAATAAAAAAGAAAAGGAGTTGCTACTTGATCGAAATTGGGAAAAGTGTTAAATTAAGGCTAATTGAATAGATTAGTTTTAATTTGACTACATTATACATAAAAAAATTCTTTTATACCAAAAATTGTGGAGTGTAAGGGCTATCTTATTAAAACTTTACACTACCACTTTTTAACCTTTCAAATTAAATTTTTTTGAGAAAAAATAAAAAAGAATAAAGAAGAAAAGGAAAGAAGGAAAAAAAAAATATTTACAAAAGAGGTCATCTCGAGGGTGCCTACGTACCTAGTATCCAATATCAGACCCATCATAGTTCACAAGGGTTGTTTTTCTAAATTTGTTAAAAATAAAAATTATGAAAAAAAAATTATATCCAAAATATTTTTTTATGCTCTAATGTCTTTAAATATATATATATATATATATATATATATATATAATGACTAAGAAAATAATTTAAAAAAACACAAAAAAAATTCTTAATATATAAAATAACTAAAAAAAATCTAAATGTCTTAAGAAAAATTAAAATAACTAAAAAATTTATAATTTTTTTTATGAAAAATCTAAAATGTCTTAAATATATATATATATATATATATAAGAAAAAAATCTAAATGTCTTTAAAATATAAAATGGCTACAAAAAATTCTTTTAAGAAAGGAATTTTTTTTTACTTTAAAATGTATTAAAAATATATAATAAATAAAAGAAATTCTTTAAAGAAAAAAAGAAAAATCTTCTTATATATATATATATATATAATAACTAAAGAAATTTTGTTATTGTTTATGAAAGTAATAGTAAATAATAATAATATTATAATAAATGGAAATTAAAAAAAAAAGAACTATATGAACTTAGGTTAGGGTCGTCGGATCCAATGACGATGGTGGAGAGTAGTGGAGGACAGTGGGTGAGTGGTGTGGTTGTGTCGGCTGGAGCTTCCAAAAGTGGGGAACGCGACCAAGTTTTCAAAGTGGGATGATGAGAAAAAAATTATTTTAGAGAGAGAGAGGACGTTGCCCGAAAAAAAAAGTCTAAAGGAAATGTTTTGAGTTTTTTTTTCTTTTTTAGGAAATTTGTTTACTGGTATTCAAGCTGGATGGGGCTTTATTTATGGGTTAATATGGGTTTGAAATGGATGTGGGAGAATAAAGTCTAAAGATCGAATTTTTTATTATGGATGCGTTTGTGATTTTAATATGTGATTTAAGGTCTTTTATTATACTTTTAATTTGATTCCGAAACTATTATGCTTCGTTGTTTGATCTCCTATAAGTTTTGAAATATCCAAAAGAAAGAAAAAAAGAAAAAAAAATCGAGCTTCACATGTTCTTCCATAGCGGACCGCAAGAAGTAGAAGATGACGAAAACGTAGAAGTAGAAACTCTTGCACAATGCAGGAGCAAGGATTTGAACCTGGGACCAGGGGGCATTATGTGCATGTGTTTTCCATTAGGCCATTAGCTCATGCCTCGATCAAATAATGCAACTAAATTGCATTTATTATATTCTTTTTTTTTTCAATAATAAAAATAAAAATAAAAATAAATTAATTAATTAAAAAATAGAAATAGAGTAAAAATAGTATGTCTACAATGGCATTCATGTGCAACATGGCCTTAGACACGACTGCGTAAATGCCTATGTAACTCTCAACAATAAATTTTCTCAAAAAAATTGCAATTTTACTTCAACACGTTCTTCGATGCAACTGTATCAATGGGCGTGTACTTCTACACAACCTTTAGCATGGTCATGTACTTAGTTTTGCAACTTGTCTTTCTTTATAAGCTCGACACGATCTCCGACATGGCCGTGTCGATGGATGTGTCAACTATTCCACTTTTGTAACTTGTTCATTTGAATTTCGATTCGCACAAAACTTTTGTGAATTTGTTTCTTTTTGTCCAAAGTTACTTTCTAAGACCTACAATCAACATATAAGCCAATTAAGTGTAATATCCATCCAAAATATAAAAAAAAAAATTAAACTAATGACTATTTTAAATATTACAAATAATAAGTATATTTTAACATTTATCATCATTTATAAAAGATAAAATAAATACATAAAAATCATATAAGTTTTGTTTTCAACAAAAATAGATAATAAAAAATATTAAACAGAAAATTGCAAGTATAGTCGAAATAGCAAATTGACATAAATATAAATATTATAAGCTTTCTTTTCATGACAACTTCACAAAATTGTTTTATTAGCAATGCTAAAAAATCAATTTAAACACAAGTTATCATGCAATTAATTGTTCAATATCTACATTTAAATTCGTAACATTAATTGTAAAAAGAAAATGTTACTAAAGTAAGTCGTATGATTGGCAAGCTTAGTGATAATTTATGTGATAAGACTAGAAAAAAAATGTAAAATAGGCAATGTAATAACTATTTATGGTGCATTACTAATAAAAAACAACAATTTAAGAGAATTTATTTAGTTACATATATTTTTCATTAAAAAATTAAATATTATTAGTTATTGTGAGAAAATTTCAAAAAAAAAAAGTAAATATAAAATGTCATTTAAGCAATAAATATATAGTAAAATGACACTTATGAGATTTAAACAAAAAAACCTCATACTTATAAAACAATCACCTAACCATTTAACTATATGCAATTGTATACTATTTAAGATTTACATATCATGTTTCTTTTTTTATATTTTTTGAAAATTTAAAAATTAATTTTCCTCCCTCGCCACCCCCCAAATCTGTCCCTGGAGCAGATCATTACATAATGTCAATATAACTAACATTTTTGGCAATGTTAAAGGAGATAATATGGACAACTTATGCACTCAATGTCAAAGTTGTCAACAACTTGATTTACGTACCTAACAGACATGTATGGAAGATTTATAAATTAGCCTTTTCTCATCAATCCTAAAATCATTCAAAAATTACAAAGAACGATAGAGAGAAAAATTAGAGAATTGGTGTGTTTTCTCCTAATGTCTAAGAAAGTATTTTAATTACTTCTCTTTATGACATAAAGAGATTGCAATTCCTAATTATTTATCATAGTGAAATTCTTCTATCCATACATGTGGTTTTTATCTTGAATTATGGTATTTTATTTAACGACAAATATATTTTCAACCAAAATATAAATAATTTACAATTTAACATTATCATTTGCAAGTACCCAAGTGAAGATGTGGGTGAAGCCAATGGACAACATTGTAAATGATATTAGTCTATCCAACTATCATAAGATCTCTAGGTAAGTGCACATATCGATTTTTATAGTGTAGTAAATATTAATATCTAGTATAAATCTTACAAGAATTATGAGCACTAATATTTATCTTTTCTCCTGTTATCTAATTGTCAAAATCGAATGAGCAAAATTAATAAGTAAAAAATAAGAAAACAATAATCTATAAAAATGTACCTAGTTATTGAATCCCTAAAAATTAAGAAAACAATAATCTATAAAAATGTACCTAGTTATTGAATCCCTCCTAGAACTAGTAATATAATTAACTAATTATTATTCAATTCCATTATTGTATTTTTGGACCATGAGAATTCTTAATTTAAACTAATAGTTTTCTCAAATATATTAATTCTTAATTCTAGGTTGATTAATTAGAATCACTTCCTAATTACAACTCCTAAAATCGCATTATTTTTTCCTTTGTATATTATATTATTAGGTTTGACCCTAATCCGAAATATTTATGTTGTCCTATCTTTAAGATTGCGTGGAACTCCTTCCAATTATACTAGATCTATTCAAATATAGGATTTCTCGATCTCTATGTAAGAAATCAAATATCAAATTAATACAATGATAATATTAATTTGAAAACAATAAAGTACACATAATTAAATTACAAGAATATCAATAACTTCGTTAAATAATAAACTAGAAAATTACATATTCATTTTAGGGTTTATCATATCCATGTAAAAAAATAAAATAAAATAAGCTAGCATCATATTGAAATTGAAAATGAAAATATAAAACTAGTACATAAAAAAGAACATTAATAAGACAAAAATAATAGTAAAATCTATAACTACGTTATTATTAATCTAAAACTCTATATTCCCCAACTAGAACTCTGTATCTCTTTTTATATTACTCAAATGCTTCCCATTTAGGAAAGTTAAAATTTTTAGAATAAAATCGAAATCTTCATAATTGAGGAAAAATTGCCTTAATAGGCAAGAATGACTTTCTAGGAAATAGGAAACTTAACTTCTCATGGATGAAAATTGAATCTTCGAGATAAATAGCTTTTTAGGAAAGTGAAATTGAGCTTGGAAAGTTGATTTAGAAATTAGAATCTTTGCTTGGTATGGGTATGGTATGGTCATGCAGATGCTCATGTATCCTTTGTCTTGAAAATCTCCAAAAATTTGCTTTCAAAATGCCCTTTAACATAGGCATGTACTTGACCATGTAGCTTTACATGGCCTCTTGCATGACCACTCCATCATGCCATTTTCTTTGCTTTGTTCAACACGAATTTAGACACAACAATGCTATGATCCATGTCATGCTTCCCAATTTTATAACTTTGATTTTTTCTCTCTCTAAATTTCATGTATTTCTTCCATTTCATCAAAAATTACAATTCAAAGTTCTGAAATCAAAACAAAGACTAATTAAATGTAATATCCATCCAAAATATAAGAAAATTAAACTAAAGACTACTGTAAATATTACAAATAAATAAAATTAGTAATTGCTCTTGTAACAAATTGGTCTCTTACCTCAGCTAACTCTTATAGTGTGCTTATTAATTGCTCTTGTCTGTCAATTGACCTGTAGTACCTGCCAATTCCTCACTTAAGTGTTTCATTAATATTCTTGGCTATTGTTAAGTTCTCTACCATTGAATTTTGATGATGACAAAATAATTAAGTGTCTTACTAACATGGATGATAAATTAGATTAAATGCCCGACTTCACTTATTTGATGTATTTGAGAAATATGTCTAATTCCATTCCACTTAAGTTGGTTCATGAATTCATGGGAATCAATTTTAAGGAGGTTTATTAATCATGTATTTATTAAGAGTAGATTATTTATGTTTATTTATTGAAAATTTATAAGGTGCACAAGCATAGATATCTTTATAGAGGATTATAAGAAGATGTTGTTGCATTTCAAACTCACAAAGATTTATTCAAGTTATGGATAAGGATGGAAGTTGAAATATATTTGAATTGATCAACTTTAAAATATTTGTTTGAAATTAAAATTAGATTATCCAAGTTTATGCACAACTGATCAAGGAAGCTATCAATATAACAACTAGATCTTGTTTGATAAGTTACACACACAACAGAATTGAAATATCAAGCAGCGGCAAGGTAACATTCAAATTTTGAAAATAAAAAACAGATAAAGATCAAATTTAAGATTTGAGGATAACAACTTTAATGGATAATTAAAGATAAACTTAAAGAGATATGATGAACGTTCAAAGGCTATAGATTGAAGACAATATAAATAAATAGTCTTTTTAAAATCAAAGAACATAGAACAATGTAATAAAAAAACTATATACTACTACAAACTCAAACACCATTCTACACTACATTGTCATTTATTTTATTGTTTTGTTTTGAGCGCCAATAATTGTTGAGGACATTTACCATAGTATTCCTTGAGCTTTTTGTTCTCTTGAGAGTTAGAAAGTGCTATTTAAGAGAAGTTATAATGGCTCTTTGTAGATTTGTAAATTAGCTAAATTGAGGGTTAGATAGACAGAGTAAAGAGTGTGAAATGCCAAAGTTTGGTAGACTTGTTGTAACTTCTCTTGATTTTTTATTATTAGTTTAGTGGAGTGGTATCGATATAAACGACCAAATCCCCAACAGTGGAGCAAGAAAAGAGGTGATACATAACATGAAACTTTTAAAAATCTTACGTCTAATTTTCCTTCCCTATTTCTTTAATTTCCATTTTTTAAAATTTATTTTTGCGTTATTCTTGAACATTTGACATGTGTTTCAAGCCAACAACTATTATCTTGAGGGGTTGTGTTAAATGTTTTCAAAGAAAAAATAAATATTTTTTATAGATATCAATTTATCTTTCCTTTCAATATTTAAATCGAGACCTACAACTATCAATTATGATATTTTTGCTACAAAACAATTTTTTTGTAGTTGAAAGTGGTATAATTAGCAACCAAATCGATATTTTGGTAACAAAAATATTTTTCCTTCTTAAAAAAGCCCCATGCATTGCATCTGTTATCGATTATGAAATTGACTACTAAAAGTTAGATTATACAATTGAATTACTACAATAGTTAAAGTTAGTGGTATTAGTGGTGGTAATAGTGGCAATGATAATAAGAGAGCTAGGATATTGTGTTTTTAGGATAGAGATGATGAGACGACAATTGTGATTATCACAATGGTAGAGGTATGAATCGTAGTGGGTTGCCCCAGGAGGGTGGGGATTTGTAGAAAGGGTTGTTTTATTTTAGAGTTTTTAACGTTTATGAGCTACATTTTATTTCACTGTACTCAAAGTTCATGTGTTATTGAAATATGTTAAAAAAAATTTCACAATTATGTTGCACCATAGATAGATGCTGTTTTTGTCCAGCATTTAGTTCCCTTTAGCTCTCTATTGTCCGGTTGCAAAGCAATTCTTACCTTAAAAGTTCGGAACACAACAGGCATTCTATTGCGATAAAAAGCCCAACAGAGCGTCTCATTGGTGCATTGAAGCCCAATTATTTGGTCGAACGCTTCTTAGAAGCACAATCCGGCGAAACTCGAGATGAAGGCTCAAGCGACCCCCAGCATTCAAATTTCAGCCCAAAAATAAACAAGCCCAGTATTAACCCTTGTAATTTTTGCATATAATAATCTTAATCAATGTTCTCACAAGGATTATCGTTAATAAAGTATATACGTACATTCACCTTTTTTTTTTTGTTCTCTTCAATATAAACCATGAACACTTGCGAGAAAGTATTAAGTACAAAAAAAAAAAATCAAGAGAATTGCATCGACAATTTGTAATTAAATCCGAAGCCTATCATTCTACTCTATTTTTACCACTAAAATGTAGCAGTTAGAGTTGGTTTTTCTAACTTGTTTAATTAATTGGTCCATTTAACTCACCAGTTATAGCAATCTACTTGAAGCATCATCAACACTTATTGCTCAGCAGACAAGAATCAATCCACTAAATGCTTAGAATGAGCTAACGATCCACTGACAGAACCCAATATCTATCAAATCCACCTACAATTTATCGAAAACTACTCCGTAGTCCATTACTTTGATAAAATAAACATTTTGATTGCCTACTATATTAACTTATATAAAAGTTTTTTTTTAAGGGGTATGGTGGATTGTGGATTGACCTCCTTAATACGCTAAAATTATCATTTATTAGTTATTAAAGTATTTTCGGTAAAATAACCAACTTCATTATTAAATTACCACTCATAGATTTAAGTAATATATGCTTATTTAATATTTTTTATAACAAGATTCCTTATGGAATTATTATTATGAGTCTAATTCAACCACATAGGTTTAAGTAATTGATGACCGTTTGATATTTTTTATAATAGAACTCCTTATGAAATTACTATTATGGATCGCAAATGCAACTATAAATACTATAATAGCTAATCCATAAGGTGTAAGGAATTACAAACTCCTCTTAGGTTGAATGGTTGATCTAAACTCCGGACAGACTGGCTTGGCCCACTTATTAAATGGGCTAAGACAGGCCGAGCTATTTAATTTCTGAACCATCATGAACCAGGCCAGGTTGGCTAAGAATATCTCATTTGCTAGCTCTAAAGCTACCAGCTATCGGAATCAAAAAGACAAAAATCTCAGAGAGACCAAAAAAGCTACTTTCTATCCATAACATTCTTACATATTGCAAAGTGTGGGTATACGTATGCAAGGAAAACTAGAATTGAGTTTGCTCAGTCAACTGACCTTCCGCTAAGGAATCTATCCTAGCTTAAAACAGATTTTATAGAAAACACTCATCAGGGATGAACTGAACAGAAATGGGAAGCAGCAGATTATATTTGATTAACCACAGCTCATACACCAGCTCAATGAATAGATAGATGGTAATAAGGAATCTAAATGCATATATATATATATAAGGCATGCGCTACTATAATCTAACAAGGCCAAGATGTAGGAAATACTTTAGTACATGTAAACAAGATCGAAAGCAGGTATAAATTTCATTTATCCAAAAAAAAAGATCGAAAGCAGGTATTAATGGTCATAGATGAAGCAAAGTAAACAAGTTGGGAAAATAGACCTTTATACACCTTCCTGCAAATCAGACTAAATTAGAAGATAGAAAATGTGGATGGAAAATGATTCTGCCGAGTAGCAGAACATCACAATTGAATCTGTCCCGAACTATTCCCAGAACCAAGTAACTAAGACAAAACACAAGTGACTTCTTCATGCAACTCATAGGAAAAACCACGTTGCACCATATAAGCAAGTATTTCAACAAAATGAAAGCTTGAAGTTAATAAAGCAAAACTTTTCAGATTCTCACTAAACGCCATAGTTTAGCTTTCACAATATAAGGAACAGCAAAAGAGAACATAAATTTGCCTGATCATCTGTGTTGAATTCATGAGACATGAATTTGGAGAACAACATCTATGAAATGCAAAGATCCCTAGGACCCTATAGTAGGAATTGCAGTAGATTTCCTAGCTCAACAATCAGGGGAACCTTTGTGTATGAAATAGAGGTCAGAGATATAGAAGCTAACACTGAATCACATGCTTTCTATCAACAGTTTAATTCCACCATGACAAGTGAAGTTTAACCACTGATTTTTACTTATTTTTTTTATTTTTTTTTTTAAAAAGGGAAAAAAGAAGAAGAAATTAAAAGGATAGAGCAGTATGCTTCTGAGAGGCGTGCTGATGATTTCTATGACAAACAGAGCCACTTCATTCCATCGATGATTCAAGTGTATCCCAATCATAATACCTTCATTGAGAACAATAATATATGGACTTCAAGTTTCCATTTGTATAGGTTCACAAACATGAGAATAATATATCCAACTTCATGAGAAAAAAATATTGAATATAGGAAAAACACGAAATTTCTTTTCACAGGACATATTTGAGGACACCAGCTTTTCTAAGCTATTGATTTGCCAATCACATGAAGGTGGCTCATCAAAAGCCTATGCATTCTAGATTAATTTCATGTTGAGATATAACTATATAAAAGAAGAGAATTAGCCAAGAACATTGCTGAAGAAATTTCCACCAGCCAAAAGAAGTGAATCATTTCACAGCATACTTCATGATATTGTTGCTGTGCCAAGCAACTTCCCAACGCAGCAAATGCACACCATTATTAACCACACAAATGGTCCAAAAACAACAATGAAGAATTAACTTCTAAGAGGAATACTAGAATTCTGATATGTTGATAAAGTCACACAAAATTAAAGGCATTTAACCTCTCTAAGTGCTAACATTGTGGCAATGAACAAAGCATCCTCCAGGTGTTTTAACCAATAAATAATAAGCAACAAAAATCAATATCTCATACAGACACAAGTTTACCAGAAGTTCCCTTCCCGTGGGTATCACTTGCAAAATCATCACGACTATTCTCACTGTCAGTCTGCTTGGACACAGTCGATTCCCGCTGAGCAGGAGTGCTTGGTCCAGTAACCGATTGCTGGTATATGACTCCTCCAATGATAGTAATGCAAAGGCAAAGTATACCAAATGGACTTGCATGCTTATCCCAGATAGTCACATTGATAACAACTGTAAGAAACTTATTAACCACCCCTGTAACAGTAAAAGCGGTTGCAGAGATCGCCCTTCTAGCCGCAAACCCAAAGAAAGAAATTAGTAAACCAAACAAACATGACAGAGAGACTGCAACAAATGCATCTATTTGGAACCAATTATGGGAATCAGCCCCCACAGCAGAAAAAACATCATTATACTCTCCCGTGAGAATCCAAAATATTGGGGCCATCATCAAAGACAACAAATTGTTGTAAAAAACAAAGCCCCAGGTGTTCAATCCAAGATTCATGACCATGTGCTTGATATAAACCATCTCTGTAGTGATAGTGATCAAATAAGCAACTGCCCATGAATATGCAGTTAAAGTGAAAGCTGAATCAGTTGCAACATACCCTATAGCACCACCTAGAATAATCAATAATGATGCGAACGTGAGCTTAGATGGGCACGGTTGCTTTCTAAATGCAGTGTCAGCAATAGCAACCAAAAGAGGGGTCAGAGACCGAAATACGATAAACGTATCCACATTGGCATGGCGCAAAAGATTCGTATTCGTGAAAATCGCGAGATAGAACACAAATGCAGCAGGCATGAACTTCTTAGCAATCTCAATGGTGAAGGGATCATGATGGAGAAACCCAAATTTCCCCAAAATATAAACTCCCAATGCTGAAGTTAAGTACTGCAGAGCAGTCAGGAGCCCTGGGTAGTCGAATTTGGTAATGGCAAGCTTGTTTATCACGGCAAGCAAGCTTGATGACAGAGCATATCCCACAATGAGACTGCTCGTCGTATAGTATTGCTTGGTCGAATCGAATCGAGTCGAAGCCATAGTACTCTGGCAAACCCTAACTTAAGACCAAAGCTAGTGGTACAACGTGTCACAAAATCAGATCTTTTACAAACAATGAAGCTCCAAAACACTAACGCGTAGCAATTTAACAAAACCCAGTCTCATCAAGCTGCAAAAAAGTAAAAACGAAATATTTGTGGGTGATTTAAATCTAACCGAATACTAAAGACCCAGATCAGAAAAATTCATTAATAACCCAATTTTAATAAAGAGAGATTTGAGGCAATAATGAACTACGTGGGAAAGTGACATTAATGGAAAATCTGCTGTGTGGGAAAAACTAAGGATCTATAACGTCAAGAAGAAGCTACTAATGTTGACAACAGGGAATAGACGATAAATACGATTAAATTATAAGAGACGTAACCATTGATAGAGTTTATGTCGTAATCAAAATGGAATGGAAAACCTGGGAATCGGAATTGGGATTTTTGAGTCCGTGATCGAAGGGACCGACAGAGAGAGAAAGAGAAAAACAGGTAGGTTTTGCGTTGCTGTGTTGTCGCGCTGACCGCTGCAGTGGAGGACTCACTCTTCAAGGTAATATACAAGCAAGTTTTGGACGAAAATTGATGCCAGGTTTCTATCCTTCCCGTATAATAATAATAATAATTAATAACAGTAATAGGACTACATTTGTTTTTTGATAAATTAATTGGACCATTTTCTATTATAACAGTAAATCTTGTTCTCTATTTCCATAATGGCAAAATTTTCCTTTATTAGTAATTAAGTTTTATATAGCAATGGATACGGTTTGGTTTGGTTTGATATGGTTTCCCTCCTCTCTTTAGGATTGAATCAACTATATGTTACAATTTGGTTTTTATTTTAAATCGAATCTAATTATATGGTTTGAATCATATCTGTATGTATTATTAATTTTTTTATATATAAATTAATAAGTTATGAAAAATTATATTAAATATAAAAAAAGATGATTATTTATCATTTCCCCTATATCAGTCAAAATCTTTAATATCTATTTGATATATTTAAAAAGATTTTATTATCTTTCTTTAAGTAATTCTGATATCCTTATAAGTTAATAAGTAAAAATACGAAATAAAAAAGTAATGAGCTATTTGATGAAAACAAAATGAGATGAGCAATTGATTAAACGATATGAAATTATCCTTTTTGGTTATGTATTTTCTAAACTTTCACCACTTTTTTTTTTTACTTCCTATAATTCGATTTAGTTTAAAATTTTTTTCGAACCTAAAAGAAAACAGTTTGACTTGATTCGTAATTTTTTTAACTTAAAAAAAATGATTAAAACCTACTTTACAATTTAATTCGGTTCAATTTGGCTTAGTCCAATCTGGTCCACAATTCAAACGGTTTTTTTTTTTTCCTAGCCTTAGTTATATAGGTGTTTATAGGAATAATTTACAAGCAGATTTAGTTTGAAAAGCCATATCACAAGATTAGTAACAAATCATTATTACATTATTGCATATCCTAATCTTATAAGAGGAAAATTATTCATAAAAGCTAGATAAGTTTTATAATAAGTTTTAATATTCCATCTATCTATAGGTTCTATAGCTATTATTAGTAAACTAGTTAAACACTCATGCCATAAGTGGATTTGAACTTAAGTATATATATTTATAAAAAAATAATAGATTTATTTAAAATATTATCATAACTATTGAGTCTAATTTTTTATTTATATTCCTAATCCGATTTATATTAGATACTATGCTCACCTAATATAAATCATCAATTTAAACTAAGAATTTTATTATTTACTTGGAGTCGCCACCTAACTGAAGTTGGGAAAAATTATTGAATTAAAACTAATTAAGCGGATTAATTTTAATTTGGATAACTAGTCAATAGAATCTCCTCTTTTATTTAAAAAAAAAAGAAAGAAAAACCAGAGATTCTCGACTCGGGGGCTAACCTATTAAAACCCTAAAGTTACCATCTTATTCTTCTGAAATTTGGATCATATTCTGATATCTTTTCCTTATTTTATTTTATTTTTATTATATATATTTTTTATTTTTGATACATATTAAAAATCTATTAAAACAACTCATATTACTTTGGAAAACAATTTTTTTTTTAAATTTCTTTTTTAGAGTTACCCTATAAGGGTGGTTACGTACTAGTTATTCAGGATCAAACAAGTTGTAGTTCGCTTTTTATAAAAAAAAAAAAAAGCTTTGGTAGATTAGTTTAAGTTTTAATTATGAAAATACCCTGAGTTTACGTTTTTTATCATTTTTAAAGTTTTTAGAAAAAATCTAAGCCTAAGTTTTATCATTTTATTTTCTAAAAAATTTTGATTTAAGAAAAACCAATTTTAGATTTATTTTGAAAAATGATTTTTCTAAGTGATTAAATGATCTATTATTGATTCACGTTATTATCCTAACTAATTATTTAATTTTAAAATATTTTTTTCTCATTATTTATTATTTATTATTACTTTTATTTTTTTTATTTATTATTATTTTTATATTAAACTAAACATATCTATTATTAAAAAAAATTAGTTAAAACCCTAAAATTATTATTTATATTTTTTAGGATTATAAATTTCTAATAAAATAAATATTTAAGTAAAATAAATACAAAAAAAAAAAATAATAAAAAAATCAAAAAATCAACTTACATGGGTATGGGTCATGGTTCGCAGGTCAGGTTAGGTCGGATCGGATCGGATCAAACCGGGTCAGGTCGAATCCATCGGAAGGTTATCGTCAACAGCGTTCCAGCAGTTTTTGAAGGCATTTGAAGGCGGCTTTTGAGCTTTTTGAGGATGGCTAATCAACGTGGTAGTGGATTTCTTCAAAAACGCCTTCAGGTGGTGGTTCTTGGATTGATTGGCGGTTACGGCAAGGGAGTACTCTAGCGAGCTTCGAAACCTTGTGTTTTCTCTCTTTTTCTCTCTTCTAATGTGTGCCTTTGCTTCCCCATGTCGTGCTCTATTTATAGGCACCAGAAATCAAGCTAGATAAGCTCAGATTTCCTTTTATTAGCACGAATCAAATTTTCGGTTGAAACCCATCCCCGATTTGCTTTGATTTGTGTAAATATTTGATTTTGTTGTGATTTGATTTCTAATTGGATGATATTTATCTTATTTCAATTAAAGATTTAGTGGATTTGTGCAAAAAATAGCATCAAAATGGTTGGATTTTGATTTTCTGCGATCGATAAGCATTTCAAATTGAGGTTGAAGACGATCACGCGCCCAGTACGTGCGCTTTCTTCGTCAAATCAAGTGTTGACACGTGTCCCAAGTGAGATGAAAAAATTGCAAAATGCAAAAATGCCTCCCCGAGATTCGACCTGCATTGACACATGGGTTGATGTGGGCCAACCTGCTTTGGCCCGCACCAAAAGCAGGCTGAATAAAGAAGCCTAACTCACCTTGCAGGCTAACACGAGTTAGGTGGGCCAGCTTGCAAAACCACAATAATTTATTTTTGAAAATTATATATTTTAAAATTGATAATATACTCTTAGTACTTGATAATATATATGTCACATAATAATTAGATAAAACTAGCTACTACTAAATACAAATTTGAACAAAAAATCTTAAATCTCTCATTTTTTTAAGAAAATAATTCTGTGGGCTAATGCCGGGTCATGCAAGGTGAGCTAAAAAGCTCACAATTTATGCAGGCTTCATTTTTCTAGCCCAACCCACAAAAAAATTGAGAATTAAATGGGCTAGCTTGCTTGGGCCACCCTACGTTCCTAACTCTAAATGTATGTTCATAAATTATTTTAAATATAATATAAATAATATTATTTAATTCAAACCATTGGTTTTATGACCAATAGTAGTCTTTTTACATTTTGATATTATGAAATGTTATATCATTTTATAAGGGTGACATCTTTTCATAAATATTTGAAAATATGTGATTTCATATTACGCCACGTAAAGATTATAACTCTTGGCATTTTTTACTTGTATCTCTTGGATAGTAATGAAATGGTATGAGTATGAGTGAAAAATAAAAAAGTATGAATAAGAAAAGTTTCTGAAATTATATATTATAATAGATATATCAAGAAGTTCAAGTTTACAAAATTGTTAAATCTTTTATGTCAATATTTATAATGAAATATTTGAACTATAAATAAGTAGGTTGGCTAAAGAAGCTATAATGCCCTAGGACTTGAGTTGTGTATAGCTCACTACATGTCATCACTAGGTTATGATACGCAAAGGCTTGGAAGCCGGTACAATCTTCGTTAGGGATACAATCTAGGTAAGTTTGGGGTGAGTGTTTTAAAACCTAAAGCTGCCTTGAAACCTTATAGGGTCATGCAAAACCCATCATCAAACCCAAAACCCACCTCGATAAGAATATTAATAACCTAAGACATGCCTCGATAGAACCTGTTTGTTTCCTATTTTATTGTACTAACTTTACTCTTTTAAGTTTTAGTTACAAGAAAGGCTAGGAGTGCTATGGGAATGGGATAAGACTATTTGCATGAAATTAAAAAAAAAAAAGAAAGAAAAAGAAAGGCTCTTAAGACTTGGCTACTTAAACTAACATTGAAAAGGACTAGTTCACAATGAACTAATCACATTAGCACGAGGACAAGGCAAGTAGACATTTGGACAATTGGCCACTGGGACAAAGAAAAAAAAGTAAAATATCTATCTCCTTATTAAGTTAGAGTGAGTTCTTATCTAGTGACATGTGGAAACGCAAATCCGACTCGAACCTTATAGAGTTTAAAAAAAAATTCCAAAACCTTAGAAAAACCCTATAGGGTTTTTATTGGGTTGAGTACTTTATAAGAGCCTATCCACTTGCATTTCTAATATTTGTTCAGATCTATAATAATTACAAAGGTAATACTACAAGAGGTCTCCAACTATGCTTCCATGAGTGGCTCATGTGAGTCTCACTTTACAACTCTAAATAAACAAAAGTATAGCCCAATTGGATTCTACTAGCCTCTATAGAAATATTTACACTAATACAATACTAAGCACTCTATAACCATAACTAAGGTCCTATCTCCAATACATCAACATTTGAACTAGAACATAAATAAACACTATTCATGATCTAGCTTATAATAACTAATCATTATAGTAGTAAACAAACTTATCATTGTTACCTAAATCCCGATAAGGACCGAAATTATTCTCATTATATACTACTAGATTATTTAAAGTACTTGCAGTTGAAAAAGAAGTTCCATGAAGGGGTGAGCTATTGCCTAATATATGATTACTATAACCATATGCATATGTCAAATAGATCACAAATAGATACATAAATGCATGACATGTAATTTATAGTAGCAATTTAATTATCTTGTTATCAAGCTCCATATAAAAAACAGTCTTGATGTTGCAAGACTTAGGGTAACGCAGTAATACATAGATATAATATATACATATACGACATTAGGTACTCTCCAATACTCATGAGTTAAGGAGTAGACCTACATTTATTTAGATCATTTGGTGCATGACTTTACTTGGAACACCGTTACCCACCGATCATCAAGGTACCACTTTGAGATCATTGGTACTCCCAATCCCTTAAACCTAGCCATGTGTAAGTAACATTCATTTATTAACTTACTAGATAGATGTTAAGTTCATTAAATTCTATCCCAACAAGCACAACTACAAAAACAGTAAATATTTAAAACAAGTTTTTAATCATTAATTGGAAATTTATAGCCTTAGATCTTAATAATAGTGTATTACATGGTAATCGACAATCTATGTAGATTAAACACAATACTAATTGAGTTAACATCTAACATCCTGTAGTTAATTTATGATGTTTTGTATTGATCAAGTTGCCATTAATATCAGTTATGGCTTTATTATTATTATTATGGTAAAATATACAATTTAATGTTGATGTAAAGCTATTATATATATATATATAACAAATTTATTACAAATTATACTAAACTATTGTACAAATGTATCACATTATAACATAATACTTTTAAATATAATTATGATTAATTAATTAATATAATAGAACTAATTTATATAAAATTGTTACAAAGTGTAAAACACTTTAGTTTTATATATACAAGTTATTAGCATAGTAATATAGAATCATTATACACGTACTTATTAAGATAATTAAAATAAGTTATCCACTTTATTACATATAATAGATAATAGAATATAATACATTATTTAGTTTATAACATAGAATTATTTTGTATACTACTTAGTTAAAGTAAGTAATTATATATTTTACACTAAACTATTGCATAGATAATATATAACACAAACAATATATAATAGCCCTTGTACACTTTGATTACTTTATAAGATAATATTCATACAGTTACATATATACTAACTAATAACTAAGTTGTAAAATACGATTTATGTATGCGAAATAGAGTACTCATTTAATATTTAATGTTATTAATGAAGCACTAGTAAATTAATAAATAAAGTATTTTTTTCTTAATAAAATGAGATTGGTTGCTATTCAATTATAGATCGGTTTCATGTTTGGTTGCTAGCTTAATCCAAAACCGACCTTTGTGGCTGATTGCAACCACTCTCTAAATTCGTAAAACTATTTTCAAGAAAAACTCCATTTTCTCTCACTTCAACATTGTAATAATCGACATCAAACAATAATTCAAGCTTTTCATCAATCTTCAAAAGAAGATTCTAATAGTTCTCCTAAGATTTCACTATATTTAATACAACTAGGTCTGCACATTAAGTACTATTAATTCTCGAATCTATTGTTTGTAATCCTACATTCCCATAAACCATTCAAAAAACACAATTACTCTTCATTATAGGAATCAAGAAATGCTACTTGCTTGTTAGATGCACAAAATCAGTAAGTGCACTTCATGTCTTGTTACTTCTTAACTAAAGAAATTCCTAAATAGAAAGTTTTCTGCTATGAATCAAGGTAAGAGAAGAGCAGAAAATAAGAAAAGAATTTGATAAATATTTTTGGTAATTTAGATTGTTGGTTGTTGGTATGTAACTTAGGTAGAGAAAGTGTTATGAGAGCATATCATTCTTCTAAGAAAAATGAGTAGTTTCCATAGGAAAGGAATAAATAGTACGTATGTCAAAAGTCTTAGAAAGAGGATTAAAAAGCAAAACGGTTGAAGTTATTAAAATATCCTTGAATGTACTTATATTTAAAGCATGGGGTATTTCAAAAGTGTATCTAAACAAATTTTATAAGAGAAAAATAAATCACTTGTGTAAAATACAAGTGATTATTTAAAAAATTATTTACTTATGTAGAAGATTTTATCCAACCTTTATAACATCTAAATCAATTCATTCTAAGTTGAGAACAAATTGGGTTCTCAAATTATATAAATATTTTTTTTTTTTGAAAAAGGAATTAGAGCTCCTCCATTGAGAACCTTTAGTAGAAAGTGTGAGGACCTAAACTTATATATATATATATGTGTGTGTGTGTGTGTGTGTGTGTGTGTGTGTGTGTGTGTGTGTGTGTGGAGAGAGAGAGAGAGAGAGAGAGAGAGAGAGAGAGAGAGAGAGAGAGAGAGAGAGAGAGAGGTAAAATCAATGTATATATATATGTATATATATGTTATATGCTAAAAATAAAATATAAAATATAAAATAAAATAATAATAATAATAATAATAATAATAATAATAATAATAATAATAATAATATGGGCATATATATATATATGTAAAAAAAAATGTATATATTATATTATATTATATTATAGCTAAAAAGAAAATAAATAAAAGAGGAAGGAAAAAAAAATACAGAACAACACCCTCTTTCAATGTCAGCAAAATTAAGTAATATTATATATATATAGACATTAGAATATAGAGAGAAAAAAAAATCATCAAAAACTAGATAAAAAAGAAACCAAAACTCTCTCCATTTCATCCGAATTTTCTAGGAAAATTGAAATTGAAATTTCCAACATGCAATCATCAGGATAGGAAGAAAAACAAGATTGAAGTAGGATGCAACAAGAATTTGAAGAAATTGAAGAAAAAAAAAATCAAATTAAGTAGGGAGGATTTTGTCTGTTCGTTCGAAGGGGGTAGGGTAAATCTACTGCTAGAACAAGCTAGGGTTAAGGTTTTGGGTGGGAGAGGATTCTGGCCGACATAATGGTTGCCGGCTTTGGTGGCCGGAGGCCAGTGAACAGAGCAGCCCCTAGTAACGCCTAAAACTTCCTATTTTTGTTAAAAATATCAAATTTTGATTAAAAATTATTATTTTTGGTATTCTGTCATAATTTTGTATGAATATTAATGCGATAATTTTATTTTTTTGAAATTTGATTCACAAATATGTGGTCCTTAAGAAATACTCTGTTTTGGTCGTAAATTAAATTGGAAACTAAATAGGTCAAATGATGTATTTTTGATGTAATTTTTAGTATATAAGATCCTTATATGATTTATTAGATCACCAAATCAATAATTGTTCAGATTGGAGTCTTTTTCTATTTTTAAGGAATTTTTAAAACTAATTACCCTGTTTTGGCCGAATTAAATGCTTAGCAAAATTAGAGAATTTGATTTGATTAGTTGAATTTCATGTTTAGTTGAGGTTCATTGAAGCATAATATGATTTTAAGAAGCTTGGGTTAGTTATGAAACAAAAACGGGAGTGTTCGGTGCAAGATCGTGATAATTTAGAACCATACGATACAATATAGAATCAGATCGAAATTTAATTACATTAATATATAATAGAGCATAGTATACCCGTATGTATATGAATTATAAATTGTAGAAAAATGGTGGATTATACGAGGTTAGGATGGAATTTAGGGGTTTGGAATACTGAATTAGCAATGTAGGGTTCAATAGAGTGAATGAGGTAACATTGATTGGTATACTGATGATTCAGGTGTTTCTGTTGAGTAAGGAGGACAAAGGAATTTGGCTGGTGCGACTATTTGGATTGGCATACATTGTTTCAGGTGAGTACCCCCTTAACTCCTCTCTTGGGTACAAGTGGTTGATAATGTAGACTACTTGTTGTTGGCTGAAATTACCTTATACAATCACTTACTGTGATCAATGCAGGAGGATTGTTGAATTACATTGGTTTGTTGATGGCTGGTTGTGTGTCATGATATGATTGGATTATGAGAAAAAAAAGGGGGGGGGGGGGGGGGGGGGACATTCTAGAAAATCCTAGAATAAGAGTTGGGTGCGGGATTTGATTATACTATTCCTAATTGTATGTGATGTAATAAACTTAAATTATTGAATCTTCATGATTGTGATGTAATGCTGGGTTATTTTTAGCTTATTAGATGGAGTTTATATGACTGGTTAAGTTCATACTATTGTTGTCTTGGTAACGATGAAATATTTAAATGGATAATAAAACGGGGTTTAGGCTATAAGTACCTACTAACCCAAAACACTTAATGTAAGAAAAGTCCTGTTCCCTACCTAGTAAGTTTGTGGTATGACCTTTGAGTCGACCAGGATGGGTTTGAGGCACGGTCGACGGACCGGCCCGGTTCAGTGACCTATGGGGATCTGGTCACCCCTTTTGTTCGAGGTAGGTGAAAGGTGAGCTGAATGTTTCTAACTAAAAAGAGTATATAAAGATGTCTTAATTGGTTGAGAAAACATTAAGTTTTGAAAAGTACATAAGGGTAGTTTATCTACCAGTTAACAGGCTTTGCTTAGATTAACTGAAAAATATTTGTGACCTGTGAGTAAACAGGAGTGATTGAAATGGTCTCTAATGAAAAGGTTATTAGTTTAGCAAAATGGAAATATAGGAAAAATATCACTAAGTAAGATCATGGTGATGTTAAAATGTAATAAACTGAATTGGGTTTCTTGCGAGTATAACTTAAGTTGAAAACTTGCTTGCTTGAGTAATCGCTTCAAGGTATTTGATAATATTGTTGATTACTATTATGTGATTTTGTTGTTTGTTTTTACTAGGTTGCTTGATTTTATACTCACTTTGCTTCTTAAGAAGCTGAGGGGTTAGTGTTTTTGCTAACCTCAGGTACAGGTAATGAAGAATAAGTTATTGGAGACTCGGGTTTTTGGAGAGCGTCAATAGAGGCAAAGAAGCCCTTAGTTTCATTTTGGAACCTCTGTTATTTGTAATAAGATCTATAGGTGTTAATCTTCAGATTGTAATGTAAATATTTGTGTGTATAAGGTTGGATTTGTAATCTTTTGAGCCACTTAAGGCTACATGATTAATCATGGGCTATGCCTACTTACCGGGAATGCAGATCTTGATGGTATATATATATGATGTATGATGTGACAGGAGATTTTAAGTACATGTGTTTAGATATGATGTGAATATGAAATGATAGCGCTGTTAGTGCCATTTTACAGGACGTTTATAAAATTTCATACAGGTTGGAGTTACAGGTTCAATATTAGCAGAATTTGCCTTATCTCTAATTCAGAGACGGCATAGCAACCCACCTACAGGTACCAAGGATAGTTACAGGAATTTTGGAACAGGCTCAAGAATCAGACCTAGTACGTGGGTCGCTACAGAAAGTATCTCATTTTAATTCAAACTTTACATGATATCATGAAAGTTAACTAAAATGATCCTATAAATTCGTTTTATGAAATAAATAGTATAAGAGCTTTAATTCTAATGTAAATATCAAATAGTTCTAACTCGTTATTTATTTGAAATTCAAATAACAAGATTTGGATTATAATGAGACCTTAGGGCTCAATTAATCGACTTAGGAAATCAATATTTATTATTGAAAATTCATCTTTAGAGTATAATAATTTGTTGAGTACATATAATAAATATTGTATATGCATATATACTAAAATAATTAATTAGAAAATAAGTAAACTATACTGTAAAGTGCAAGAATTAGCAAAGTAAGTAAATAAAACCTTGAATTATGCTTGGGAACCTTAGTGGTAGCATAATCATTAACCTTATGAGACTTACATGAGATGGAATATGAGGAACACATGCTTAGCTATTTTCTCTTTTTTATTAGATGTTCCAAACATGTTGGTGAAGTTTAGCAAGAAATCCTCTCCATTCGAAGAAAGTTTCCACCATGTCTGACCCTTTAGCTTCTATAGGAAACTAAACATCACAAATTCATCAAAGTTCATGCATGAAGCACTCTAATATCAAATAAAAAGAGATCAAATTTCAAATTGGAACAATGGTCAAAATTAAGGGCAACATGCGGAGTTTGGGTATCAAATAATATTTTGCCAGTGTGAGCTTTTGGTGGTCAAGGGAAGACCCTAAGAGAAGTCCAGTTGACAACCACCCCTCTTTGTTGGGGCTTCAATGGTCGAAGAACTATGAGACCTAATTTTTTGCCCATATTTATATATATATTAAAAATACTAAATAATTGAGATTAATTGTAAGAAAATTTATTTATAGGCTATGCTAGATGTTGTTTCATGTAGTACCTTATTTTTAAGAACTTTGTTGAGTTTTATTGTACATTCTTAAGAAATTATTTTTTTTCAACTGCATTTAGAAACCATTTTTCAAACTCTTAATAATGTTGTTTATTGCATGTGGACTCTTGTTTACATATATTTTAAATGCATGATATGAGTTTTTAAAAATTTTTGGGGTCAAATATTTATGCTAAATTATTTAAATTAATCCACCAATTATTGGAAATAGTAAGAATAAATAGTTTTTGCTAAAAATTCTTGATGCATGTGGTGAATTTTGACTCTTGGGAGTTTTATATAATGTAAGGAACATTTCCAAATAATTTTTTCAATTAGGAACAAAATTTTCATGTAATTTATTAAGTTTCAATATGTAAATTAACAAATTATAGACAAAGGATTTATTTGACAATTTCATGTTAGAGAATTAAACTACATAACTTTCTAGAGTTATAGAATTTTGTGGAATTAATTGAGTATGTATGCTTATACTATCTATAATGTAAATAACTCATATTTGGTTATATATTGGCTTAACTTTATATTTACCTTAATATTTCTTGGTACTATTTGTGGTAATTACATGTCTTAAATACTAAAGATTTATGAATAACACTTGATAATTAGTTTTGATACATAGAAAGAAGGAAGTGCCTGGTAGAGTATTAAGGGTGATTAGATTAGATGTGAAGTTACGATAATACATGAGTAAAATGGTGATGTGAAAAGGACTTTTGGTGGCTTTGTAAAGTTGGTTAGTTTAATATCTTAAACTATTTGAGAAAATTTTGTGATAATGAACATAACGATATAAAGCTTATTGAAATTGGATAAAAATCGAGAAACTGCTAACTATCATAATTTGATATTGTAATAAGGGAAACACGATATAGTAAGTTATGTTATATATTTATATGCTATAGTTGTATACCAACTCAGTGAGGTGTTTATTAAGATCATCTGAATATGTGGAATAAAAGTATTTACATCAACTAGGTGAGTACCCCTTACCTTATTGCTTTATGATGTGTATTGGTTGAAGATTACAAGTCACTCACTTATTGCAAATTTAACCTCATGTATTCACTTATTGTGTTTTTCACAAGAGTATTTGGGATTAGATTTTAGAATGGCCGGTTAGGTTTGATTACTAGATACAATATTGATAATGTTATGTTGTTTTTTATTTTGCTTTGAATGAGTATTAGCTAAATAAAAAAGTGGTAGGCTCCAAGAATCACTAGTGTGTGGAGTAGGTATGAGATATTATATTATGATTGAATTGTCGTCTATTGATAGACATGAGATACTTGGTTATGATTAGGTTTCTTTTTTTCTTCCTTTTTTTTTTTTTTTGGTAAGTGCTATTGGGATTAGATTATTGAAGTTAGAACTTGTTTCTTGATTACACTGGCTATTAGTAAGAATTCGCCTAAGTGTAAGGTTATCAAAGTTGTGATTCTATTTAGATATGCCAAAGGGTTTGCAAAATTAAAATATAAAATCAAAATGTAGAAACATAAGTTTCTACATTGTAAAATGGCTAACAAAAACTAGAGATATGCTTAAAGTAGAGGTAAAAAACTTAAAATACTTAATGCAAATTAAAAAATGAAGAAACTTAGTAATTTTTCCTTTGAAAAAAAATCTTAATCCATAATCAAACGTGCATAGAAGAAGGATAAATAAAGTCATGTTATTTTTTAGTTGTTTTGTTTGAAATAAGTTATGAATTGAAGGAAACCAAACTTTTTAGCTCATCTTGAATTCTTGATGGCATAAATTGAAACAAATAACTTTCCTTATAAACTTTGCAATTAGAGCTAAAAGTTGTATGCAAGCAATAAATGTCAAATATGGGAGTGGGAGAGAGAAAAATAGAAAATGAAAATGGAATGGGATATAGAAGATGACGTAGAGCCTTAATAGTTGACATGCTATAGAAGCCTTGTTATATTTTTTATTTTTTAGCTAATTTAACCTAAAGAGATAGAATTGGAAAACTTGGTTAAAATCGTAAGATTTTACTGAGTTTAATGTGTAGACTTGTGATTTTATCAAAGTATACATGAAAATTATTTTATTTCCGATTTAACTCACAAAATCTTATAAAATCGTCAACTCATAGAATCGTATAAGTAAAATTGTGATTTTAACAACCATGCCTAGTGTATTGCTAAATGAGAATTGTGTAATTATAGTATGAATTGACTAAGTGCTGTGTTGAGATTTGTGCTATTTATTGGTTGGTTTATCATGGATTAGTTCTTAGTACTTGTTAATTGCATTCATAGCATGACACAAAAAGGAACTAAAGGTCATGTGTTTGGAAACTCAGTTTTTAGTAAATGAAAATTGCTTGGCTTAAGAATCTCAATTTTTTTTAAGCATATAGATTTTTTGAGTCTTTCATAACTCTCTCAGCTTAATTCTTTCACAATTGTCTTGTTTATTTCTCGAGTATATCTTGATTATGTCTCAGTTGAGTTGCCAAGTGCTGCTCATTTATGATACTGACTAGTGCATATCATATACATTAGCATAGCATCTATACCACATAAGCATTGATATAATGCTTGTTTATTGATTATGTATTTGAATAAAGGTTTATATTGTTTGTGTTTTGTTTATCTAGTTTCATACTCACTTAGCCCTATAA
Organism: Laguncularia racemosa; assembly: GCA_037954665.1. Classification (NCBI taxonomy): domain Eukaryota; kingdom Viridiplantae; phylum Streptophyta; class Magnoliopsida; order Myrtales; family Combretaceae; genus Laguncularia; species Laguncularia racemosa. Next base: position 1,588,898 of record JBBMOL010000012.1, read on the forward strand.
TGAGCTAAGAAGTTAGTTTTCTAACCTCAAGTACCAAAGATTAAGTTTAAAGTGTTGCTCGATACATGAGATTGGGAAATGAGAGCATCAAGAGCTAACTCTTGCTATACTTTTTTCATGGCTTATATATGTAAATTGTCATATTATGTTATGTCTAAATGTGCTATGAAGAGTTATGAGTATTCAAAGTTATAATACAAGTTTGATGCAAAGTTAAGTGCACTTTGATATTAAGAAAGATTTATGAATGGAGTGGAACTCCTGATATGATGAGAAATATACAAGATTTATGAGAATAGGTTCAAGTTCAAATTTTACTAAGCTTATAATGACTAAATGACTTCTATTGTGATATTTTACGTTAATTGTAGGGAGATTGGAATGTTATCTATGAGTTATAAAGTTTATTAAGATGTTTGTTACAAGCAAAATCTTATCCTCAACTTGAGGATGGTATCGCAACTTGTCTCTTAGGCATTGATACAACTAAATAAAGTAGATCTTAGAGAGTCAAGGCATGACAAATATGGACAAAATAAGTTTTAAATGGAAACTCCTTTATTAATGCTATAAATAAACAAATTCCATATAGACTTTACAATCAAATCATTACTTACCATTGACTCTTAATTGTCAAAGAATGTTTATATACGAGATGTGCAAGACTATTCCAACATTCAATTTTGTTTTTAACGTTAGAGACTAATGTTGTTCACATAGACATCTTATAAACTCTTAGGTGGTCTAATGTTAGCATGTCGTGCAATAACATACCAACATTGATTCCTAATGCTCAAATTGTCTTGTGCAATGAGAACAAAAGTTAGCATGTCATCTCACCTCTCAAAGATTGGCTCTTTTAGGATTTTTTCTTCTACCTCTTGTAAACTAGTGCTATATGCAACCTGCTAACCTTATAGCTAATGTGTCAATCCCCCTCATGATATGAGTAGGAGTCAGTCTTTGCTCTACCCTTCTAGCTAGTTAGTTTACCCTTTTGCTAGAGCTAAAGGTCTAGTATTCTCTTGCTTACTAGAGTGACTTATCCAATAATTGAGGGACTTGGAAATCCTCTGTCTATCTTCTATCCTTGTTCTATCATTGCACTCACTTAATTCGGATCCACTTTATTCAGTCATTCTATGAGCTAGCTCACTAGCTCGACCTCTATCATTATAACTTCACTAGCCAATGAAAGAAAATAGAAGAATGGGTCCAATGTTAGCACATTGCGTTATGATATACCAAATTTGTGCCAAATGTTAGCATGTTTTGTGCCAACATGCCAACATTAGATCCTTAAATTCAAATTTATGCCAACATAAATGTAAGTTTTTTTTTTTTTAATTATACCCTTAAATGCTTTTAAATTAGTTTCATATAAGATAAAATGGTGCAAAAATGAGCTAAATAAAGATTTAACTTAGCATAAGCATTGGGGAAAATGCGTAAGGTTCAATTCATGACTAAGTTGTATGTGTATTTTAGGTTATCTACACACCTAGCATACTTCTCTAATGCTCCTACTCCCCTCAAAATAGTGCTAATCTTTAGTTTAATGAAAAACCCCGACATTCTAAATAAGGTTAATAGAATTAAGAAAGAAGATTTGGAGTTAATGAATAAAGGGTTTATAAAATTTAAGGCTAATTTTTTTTCCAAAGTGACCATTATGCCCATAAACTTGATTTATCAAAAATAACTTTGAAATAGCTTAGTGACCTTAAAATAAACTTTCAAGAACTTAATTAAGTGAATAAAATCATTAAGAAATTAGTTGGAATTAATTAGAAAAGAAAATTGAAGGTTTGAGATTAATGTTGCAAAATGACTATTTTGCCCTAAACTCAATTTGGAGTTATTGAAGCTGGCTAAAGTTACTAAACAACTTAATTAAAGTTATTTTGATTTGTTGAAATTTGGAGACAATTTACTAAAAACGATTATTTTTGCATTTGAAATTAGTTTTATTGAAAATAGATTTGAAATTTCTTAGAAACCTTAAATATAGTTCCAAGACATTAATTAAGTGAATAAAATCAATTACAAAATATTTAGAGACAATTGGAAAAGAAATTTTAAATTTGGAGATCAATTGGGTAAAATGATGACTAAAATACCCCTATGCTTATTTTATAGAAAAGTAGTTAATTAATTTAAATTCTAAAAGCATTTTGTGAAAAAAGAAGCATCATTTTACAATTGGAGTAAGTGGAAGAAATTAAGAAAAAAAATGATACCAAAACAGGCTAAATTAAGAGGACATATGTCATCATAAGCTACAACTCACTAATTCTTATGGACTCATTTACCCTCACTCTTAAACCCTTACTAAACCCTACTATTTAAAATCATTTTAGGACAGAAAAACAGTAGCACCCATTTCATTTTTTTCTAGAAAACTCTCTAAGGAAATGCTTTAAAAAATTCATTAAGTCTATTATACTTCTTAAACCTATTAATACCCATTAAACCTTATATTAATTTAGTTGTTTTCTTGTGAGTTTTAGATCGAGGATTAAGTGAAATTCCAAGCTAAGAGGGGGCTACATTCCACATGATTTAGGTGTGAAAGTAAGTAAGAAAATGATTTGATTTAAGTTAATTTTAGTTTGCAGATTATAAATCTAAGTAATGTATAATATTTATTGTGAAGGAAATTAATTGGGAGTTTAGGAAAAACATCATCTTGGAGATGGGTAGGCATGGTTGGGAGATGATTTGGGAATTTCTTGGATCTCCAACATGATAAGTTCAAAATCTTTTTTAAGTTGATTTAGAATAGTTAGAAGTAATGGAACATGATGATTTGATGATTTTCTTAATATTAATAGTGTATTGTAAGAACCCATTGTGACTTCCATTTATCTTGCTTCCCTTGAGTGTCACTTGATTATTTAAGTGTTAATTTAGAATTTAATGTACTAAATGTGTTATTAGGTATTGGAAATGTGATTATAAATAAAGTCTGATACACTTAAATGGAGATTATGCTGAGTATTGTTATGATCGTCACTATGATGATGGCTTTGAGGCTTAAATTGTTCTTGTTAAATCTAATTTGAGTGTTAATTGATGATAATTTGAGGATTGGAGTAAGAATTTATAATATCTAGATTGAATTTGTTGATTCAATGGTATATATGTAAGGTTAAGAGTGGAAATTGGTGATATAGTTGAATTACGTGGTTAAGTAGGATCAATTGATAACTACATTATTAATTCCCAGCATGTTAACATGTTTTTGATGTGATAAATTTGATGAAAATTGAATTTATAAGATAAGTATTGAGTTTAGAAAAAATTGATGATGAATTGGGTTGACTTGAAGAATGGTATGAACTTAGAATTTTGATTTTCTTGCATATTTTGGTATGATGTTTGATTTTGGGGAAAAAATGATAAATTATGTTTATTTTTGGTAAGTTTGGTAGAATTATGGTTTAATCATGGATAGAAGTTGGATTGGATATGAGAAGAGGCCCAAAGGTAACAATTTGTTGAAATTAGATTAAAGAATGGATGAAATTGCAAGTTGGAACATGCCTTGCATTATTTGCTCTATTTTGATGATATTTTGGGATTGAAAGTGAAAAATAAATTATTTATTAGATACTAGGAAATATTAGGAACAAGTGGGTTTTGATTTGAAGTAATTTGAACCTAAATTAAATAAGTTATGGGTTCCTAAATGGGCTTAATTAACTAAACTATCATAATTAGGCTAAAATAAAATTTAACTTGATAATATGGGTCTAATAACTCATGGACCTAAGATCTATATTCAAAATGTAGTTGGGTTTATTTCTTTCTAAGGCTTATACTCTCAATGAGCACAATAAATAACTCAAACGAGTCTTAAACCAATTTAAGACCCTAGTCAAATTAACAAATTTAAAATAAGCTAGACATAGACCCAATAATATAAAATGGACTTACATAACTATAATAAAACCTAAATGGGCTAGAGATCTAAAATATACTTGGACCCATTAATCTTTAGGGCTTGTACCCTAAATGGGCTTTAGAGAATAAATTAAACCAAAATGAGCTTTAACCCATAAAGGTCTTAAATCAACTAAATACTCAAATGAAATTAAAATTGGACCTAGCAATTAGTTGAGCTTAAAACATAACATATTGGATTAATTAAACATAATAGACCCAAAGTAATTAAAATAAAATAAAGTGACTTATAGAGAATTAAAATGGACTTAGTATCTAATACTAGACTTAATCAAAGTAATTAAGACTAGTGAGTCTAATTTTGAATATAAGTAGGCTTAATATACTTGAAGGGCCCAAACACCCTAATTGAACCTAAAAATTTTAAATAATTTATTAGGTTTAATTAAATACATTTTAAATGGTTCAGGTCACAATTAATTAAAAGCCAACCGGTCCTAAATAACCCAAATTGGGCTTGTAACTATTGTGAGTCCTAAGTAGTATAAACCAACTTTAAAATAGGATTCAACTTAAAATAATCAACTAAATTATAATTTTGTCCATGAAGCATAAAACCAACTCAATTGACTCAATTAGGAACTCGAATCGTGATTCAGCAATCATTAACCTTTTAGGTACATACTAACTTGTGTGTTACATGCTAAAATAATAAATTAAACCTAACTAATAATCAATTTGACTAAATAACTTCTTACTGCTTATACATAGTTATTTGATTCAGCAAGTGACAGATCTTGGATTTGGATTATAGCTACAGTCATATACCTTGAAATGACACGATAGTTAGGTGCTTAGGCAATCAAAGGTGGTTCGATAGATAGTTAATAAGCACAAACGTGTCAGATAATGGGCATTGTAAGTGAAGAAAAGGTATATTAAGCGTAGTTTGGGAATATGGGTCCCAATGAGCTATACAATATAGGTGGATTGTGATTAGTAGAGCTGTATAATGATAGGTTCATTCAAACAAAGCTACTTAGGTACAATGTTTTCGGTGACATGGAATCCGCTTACTTCAATCAACCCCTAATGTTCACTATAGTAGAATTAGACCTCTTGTCCCCCATCGTGATGCTCGGAGTCATGAGTACTCCCATTTTGAATGTTTAAATAAAATAATTAATTAAATTAAATGATTATTTATTGCATTAGTTATAGGCCTATTTGACATGCAAGAATGTGTTTGTATTATTGTGTACTAAGCCCTTATAAAGGGCTCACTCCCCTTTTTCTTTTCCAAGTAAGAATATTTTTTATCTGCTTTATATTTCAATAGGATATGGCACTGAGAAGAAGTATTAGGATAAGACTGTGGATTTAGATTATATCATCTACAATTATGATTGACTTTTGTTTCGTTTTTCAAACTATGTTTCTGTGTTTTAATTTTATACTTAGACTATTTTAAGAGTCACCTGTGACTCTATGAACTATTTCAGTTTATTTGTATTTTATGGGTTCTTTAGATCCTAGAATTTATATTATCTTCTTTTTTTTTTTTGTTTTATCACTCTTTTTCATAATAAACAAATCATCAAATGTTTTCAAAAATTTAATGCTTTGTTAAAATATTTTTAAAATCTAATTTATGATTTCAAGATGATAAAACCAATTTAGAAACCTACTTAGTAATTAATTATTCTATTTAAATAAGGTACATAATAAATTATCATATCGAGATGTGACATTTAACACAGCCAAGTAACAATTGACACAGCATTCCTAACAATTCTCAATCGTCTTTTTCGCAGTCATTCGCCACCATGCGCTCTAACGGGTTCGCAACCCCCAAAACCCTATGGCTAGACCTCACCCCTAGGATCGATCCTTTTAGTTCTTCATCTAAAGGCCACTTTTAGCCCCTCTCGAACATTGGTGTAGTGGATCATTCGATAGAAATTCATATTAGCTGCCACGGAGACCCACAATACTATTGGACCCTTCCTTACTACCCGACTCATTAAATACAAAAAAATACGTGCAGTTCAGCTCACTAGATGGATCTTTGAGGCAACATCCAAAATCATTGATGTGTTCCTCTAGAGTTGGCATATGCCATGGATTTTTTTTTCTTTTTTTTTTTAATGCTTTATAGATCTTATTTATTGTTGATTAAACATTGAACAAAATATCTCTCTTCGCTTGGATATAATATATCTTGCTGAAAGTTTAATTTCATTTGTTATTGCTAGTTAAATTTTGCAATATATATACATACACACACATACATACATACATACATACATACATATATATATATATATATATATATTAAATGTATAATTAATTTAAAAAACAATTTAACCTAAATCCATATATTAAAATAAAATTAAAGGGTTTGTAGCGGCGTGATGACTATTTGCTATAGATGTGCGAAATGATTTCAGGCATTCAACACGTAGCAATAAGACATTTTGCTTACTGCTTAGCCCTAGAGCAGCAAAATGATTGCCACAAGGGTTGAGTCGGTTAAGTTTCACGTGCAGCCCTACGTCGCCGGTTTAGGGCTATTCCAGTGAAAAAAGTCTTAATACAGCCAATCTTCTTCTTTGGAATGAAGACCACCTTGTACTATTTCACATTAGAGGTGATTTCCCTCTTCAATGAACCGTAGACAAGTTTGGCTGGAGATCATCCACTACAATTTATAAGACTATGGCTGAAGATACAGCAATTTCATATCATGATGCGGAAGGAACAGCCTACGGTGGCTTTATCAAATACTTAAGCACAGTATATTGGTGCTGTGATTGCTATGCAAGAGAACATATGCTTGAAAAGGCTTTTAGAAGATCATTTTCACCCAGTTCAGAAGAACCGGTGGCTATTGCATATGATAACATAAGTGCTATTCAATCAAGAAAAGATTCAGTGGGTGTTACACTCTATATACTATGTATATATAGTGTGTAAATAACAATAATATAAATTTAGCATATATGAATTTTTCTTTTTTTATCTAATTTGCAGTAAATCTTATTTTCCATGCAAATAACAGGAGCATATTGAGATGTATGATCATGACATTTATAAGTTTAAGTAATTTTTTTTAAAGAAAAATACCACTTAACCTTAACATGCACATGAATTGATTAGTAACTTACAAATGGTAATAAAATTATAACACATAAAAATATAAATAACAATTTTTTAAAAAATACTTATTATGATTAATATGTACTATAGTTATATATTACTTATTAAAATACATGACATATTATTATCAATAAATCTTTTTTTTCCAACCACAAGAAAGTAAAAAGCTATGTGTTTAAAAGGTCATTTATGATATGTGTACCGTAAGAAACCCATCTTTTATTCTTTTACATTTACAAGTCATTTGATGATTTATTTATTTACATTTAGGAGATATTTCATAAATTTGCATGCTTTATTTTATAAATGTGCAACAAATAAAATTCCTCGGTAAAAAATGCAATCATGGTTTGTCTCATAAATATAAAAACTTATTTTTTAGGACACAGCTCGATGTAGCCCCAAGTGTAGGTTTCAAATAGCCCTCGGATAGTTACATTTCATTGTTTCTTTCTTTCTTTCTTTCTTTTTTTTTTTTACAATTATTATAAATAGTATAATTTTAAAGAGGAAGGAATCTAACATAATTTATTTTGAGAGAAACCTAGTATTCATACTATTATTATGCCACTGGTTATAGCGAGCCTAGCACTTTTCATGGTATTGCTTTTAGTAAATAAAATGTCTTTCAGCACATATGTTATTAAATGCAAAAAAGTTCACTTTTTTGTAGATATATTAACATAGGCCTAATAAAAAGTAAGTCAATACATCCCTTCATTAGCTGTACTACTTCAATAATGATATCGGCATGTGATAGCTTTTAGTCAATATGGATTAATTCAAATGCGAATCAATTAAAGTAACATATATATTAGTTGGTATCACACTTTCAAAATTTTTTAAATTATACTTGTGAAACAGCTACATCTCAATTGAAGTGCTTAATCGGAGCACAATCCACCCGGACATATATAGATCCTACTAACGATGACATACATAAAACTACAAGTGTTCATCTAGCTGGAAAAGCATAAAACTACATATTAGGGCTTGAGATGGTTATAATGGGGTTTGCTTAAAGCTCTATCACTCTTCAAGCGGCTGGAGCATAATCGTAATCGTCGTCGTCGTCGTCTCCATCACCTTCCGGCATTGGAGCTGATGAGTAGACGTAGCCTCCGATAGATATTTCACTTCCATCACTAATTATCTTTTTCTTATTATGATGATAATTTCCACAGAAACACATTTCCCCATCTTGGGGAAGCCAAAGTGAGCTCACCAAAGTTGATGAGCGAAACATTCTCACTTCTTTTTCCTTATAAAATGAACAGAGACAAGACCTTTTAGCTAAAAGGGATTGTTTGTTTCTAATACAGTATTGTAGGAAAAAAAGTGACTTGCTTCTGCGAGGCAATGCATGAGAAGGGAACCCTAGAAACGTATTTATAGAGGAAGGCTCGTGTAAAAATGTGCCAAAACGTAGGAGGAGCGTGCGAGGCTTATGGGAGCACGTGCAAGGTGGATTTCCACGTGTCATGCAGACAGATTGCTACGTATTACTGAGCAATTTTCTATGGACTTGCTTTTTGACTTGTAGTCACTTTTCGTGATCATGGAACAGTAGCTAGAAAGCTACTAGTGATATCCTGTCCAGAAGGATGGTAGTTGCACGTGAGAAAATGGAAGCTGTGTGTCCAAGTCCATGATGAACATACAGGGGCATCATCATCACATTTGAGTTATATAGATAAGATTCGTGTTTAACAAAATACATTCATTGTATATGGAATTGCGAAGTTTCTAGTTATATAATTTTCCCCAAGATAAAATCTTTGTTTATTATGAAAAATCTTTTAAGGAAAATTGCAATTTGATGGAGGGGATACAAGAAGCGATCATACGGTTGGGAGCACGGGTTCTGCGCACGGCTGGAAACACGGCCGTGTCTCGAGCAAGGGTATCAAACCGCAAGACCTCACAATGTCTAACACGGCCTGAAGCACGGCCGTGTCTCAAGCAGGGGTATTGAACAGCTAATTCCCACAGAGTCTAACACGGCCTGAAGCACGGCCGTGTCTCAACCAGGGGCATCGAATAACAAATAGTCACAGAGTCCAACACGGTTCGAAGCACGGCCGTGCCTTAAACCGTGTACGCGCAGATTCGTCTTTTCCTTTTGATAATTTTAGGAGAGTATATAAACCTTTTTGTAGTGATGTTAGGGTTACGTCTTATTTTATTCTTAAAATACATTTCGTGAGAGACTTCTCGCCTTTAGTGGTTGTGCGCAACCATTGTTTGTTTGAGAGATTCATTCGTTGAGTGTTTCTCTAAGCTTTCTACGCTAACTCGCTGCGTCAGTTGGTATCAGAGCAAGGAAAATTTCCTGTGGAGATGTCAGGTGACGGAAGTTTAGGAGGTAGTCACGTTCCGGACGTTGCTCGGGATGTGGAAACTCTGCGAACCGAAGTGCAGGCTCAAAGGGTAGTGTTGGATACCATGGATCAGAGACTCCGACGCTTCGAACAACGTTTTGATGATCTGGTGGAGTGTTTTGACGCAATGGGAACCAATACAAACAGGGATAGAGACGTTAGGGGAGTACGACCGGGGGCAAACCTTGCTCTTGGCATTCCGATCAACAGACCTATCGCTGTGAATCGAAGAGTCCAAGAGTATGATGTGGATTTTGAGGAGGACGATGATTGGTTGGCCGGGAACCCGCAACCACAGCGGAGAGGATACAATGGGGGTGGTTATGGCTGGAATCGCCAGGGCTATGATCAGGGAGACACCAGCGAATTCAAATTAAAGGTAGATATACCTTCTTTTAACGGTAATTTGAGCATTGAAGATTTAATAGATTGGCTGGCAGAAGTGGATCGTTTCTTTGATTATATGGAAGTGCCGGAGAATCGTAGGGTGAGGTTAGTGGCATGTAGATTGAAAGGAGGGGCTTCGGCCTGGTGGGAGAGATTGCAGAATAGGCGATATAGAGAAGGAAAGCAACCGGTGCAGACGTGGTATAGAATGAAGCAATTAATCCAAAGGGGATTTCCTGCCTCCTGACTACGAACAAATATTGTTCCAACAATACCAGAAGTGTAGACAAGGCCTGAGAACAGTGTATGAATATACGGCGGAGTTCATGAGGTTGGCTGAGAGAAACGACCTTAGGGAAAGCGAAGGACAGCAAGTGGCTAGATACCTGGATGGACTGAGGTTGCAAATTAAGGAGAAGATAGGGGTTCATGTTTTACGCAACGTCAATGAGGCGAAAAACATGGCCCTTCGGGCAGAGATGATGCTACAAGAAAAGACCAGTAGGTTTGATGGAGGTAACCGAAGGTTTAAGAACGAAGGATTCAGTACCGTAGGTACGGATAGAGGGAAGGTTGTCCTGGAAGCTCCAGGCGGAAGCAATGAGAAGAGAGAAGAAAGGGGAACAAGTAGGAGACCAATGGAAAATAGGGAAGCACCTAAGCAAAACAATCCCTATGCTAAACCAGTTATGGGAAAGTGCTATAGGTGCAACCAACCGGGTCATCGTTCCAATGAGTGCCCCAGTAGGAGACCAATTAATGTTATTAATAGAGAGGAGGATGATGAGGTGTGCTGTGAACAGGATGGAGGGGATGAGCTTTATGGTGATGATGGTTATGGAGATGATGAGGAAACGTATGTCATTAGGAAGTTGATGTTGGCACCGAAGTGTGATGAGAAGTCCCAAAGACATCAGTTATTCCGTACTAGATGTACTGTTGATGGTAGGGTGTTTGACTTGATAGTGGATAGCGGGAGTTGCGAGAATATCATTGGTAGGGAAACGGTGAGAGTATTGAATTTGACGATTGAAAAACACCCGAATCCATATACCATTGGATGGATTAAAGCGGCTGAGAAAATAGAAGTCACCGAGCGATGCAGAGTACCTTTCTCTATAGGGAAGTATAGAGATGAGGTCTATTGTGATGTCGTGGACATGGACGCATGCTACCTTCTGTTTGGGAGGCCTTGGCAATTTGATGTTGATGCCAAACACGAAGAAAGGGGGAATGTTTATCGGTTAGAGAAGGATGGGGTAAAGTTCACTCTCCTACCTCTCAAAACATCTCACCGCCTTAAAACTTCTAAAACGGAGGGGCGTTCTTTCCTCACTATCACCCAATCTAAGAGGGAGATGGGGGAAGCAATTAAGGAGACGCATACAATCCATGCATTAGTTGTCCGACAGGTGATGTTTGTGGAGGAAGATCAAAGTAGTGACTAAGAGTTGCCAGACAGTGTGAAGGCGCTACTGGAGGAGTTTAGGGAAATAACATCTGAGGAGCTACCCGATAGATTACCTCCCATGAGGGATATCCAACATCATATTGATTTGATTCCAGGAGCTAGCCTACCTAATCTTCCACATTATAGGATGAGTCCAAAGGAGACGAAAATATTGCAGGGAAAGGTGCAAGAACTACTCCAGAAGGGATTCATCAGGGAAAGCATGAGCCCTTGCACAGTGCCCGCTTTGTTAACCCCAAAGAAAGATGGTAGTTGGCGCATGTGTGTCGACAGCAGAGCAATCAACAAAATTACCATTGGCTATAAATTCCCGATACTAAGGTTGGAAGACATGTTAGATTGCTTGAGTGGGGCCAAATTCTTTTCCAAGATTGATCTGAGAAGTGGTTACCATCAGATTCAGATCCGACCAGGAGATGAGTGGAAGACGGCCTTTAAAACTAAGGAAGGCCTATATGAATGGATGGTCATGCCTTTTGGCCTCAGTAACGCCCCAAGCACCTTCATGCGTATTATGAATAAGGTACTTAGACCCTTTTCTGCTCGGTTTGTCGTAGTTTACTTTGACGATATCCTGATCTATAGCAAAACTGAGAAGGAACACATCGATCATGTGAGGGAAGTGTTGAATGTTCTGAGGGAAAACAAGCTCTTTGTGAATCTCAAGAAGTGTGTATTCCTCTCTAGGAGATTGTTGTTCTTGGGTTTTGTCGTTAGTGGTGATGGAATTACCGTGGATGATGAGAAAGTAAAAGCTATTAGGGAATGGCCCATTCCCAACACCGTAAGTGCTTTGAGGAGTTTTCTGGGATTAGCGAGCTTCTATAGAAGGTTTATTCGTCACTTCAGCACCCTTGCTGCACCTATGACCGAGTGCTTGAAGAAAGGGAAGTTCCAGTGGAGTGATGAAGCTGAAAGTAGTTTCGAGCTGTTAAAAGAAAAGTTGTGCAATGCTCCAGTCCTTGCATTACCTGACTTTGATAAATTGTTTGAAGTCGATTGTGATGCAAGTGGGGTGGGAATAGGAGCGGTGCTATCTTAGGAAAGGAAGCCCATTGCCTTTTTCAGTGAGAAGTTATGCGAGTCTAGGCGGAATTGGTCCACTTATGACAAAGAATTTTATTCAGTGGTGCGTGCTTTGAGGACCTGGGAACATTACCTAGTGGGCAAGGAATTCGTGATATACTCCGACTGTGATGCTCTTAAGCACTTGAATAATCAGACCAGGATTAGTAAGGACATGCATGTACGGTGGATTCAATTCTTATAGAAGTTCCCGTTTAAACTTAAACATAAATCGGGAGTCTACAACAAAGTCGCAGATGCTTTGAGTAGGCGAGCCAGTTTGTTGGTGACACTTCACACTGAAGTGGTGGGATTTGAGCATATGAAAGATCTATACGTAAGTGATAACGATTTTAAGGATGCGTGGGTGTCGTGTTGGGACAAACAACCTAGCAGTGATTTCCATATTTATGATGGGTTCCTCATGAAAGGAAATCAGCTTTGTATTTCAAAGCCTTCTCTGAGGGAGAAGCTGATCCGTGATTTGCATGGTGGTGGATTGGCAGGTCATCTGGGCAGAGACAAGACCATTGCGGCAGTCAGCACTAGATACTACTGGCCACACTTGAGGCGTGACGTTGGGAGGATTGTGCAACGATGTTATATATGCCAGACCTCTAAGGGTCAGGCCCAAAACACGGGCCTCTACACCCCACTCCCCGTTCCTGAGAACATATGGGAGGATTTGTCCATGGACTTTGTCCTGGGATTGCCCCATACCCAACAGGGTGTTGATTCCGTTTTTGTTGTGGTTGACAGGTTCTCTAAGATGGCACATTTTATCCTATGTTGGAAGGTTGCTGATGCTCAGGTCATTGCCAAGTTGTTTTTCAAAGAAGTGGTACGCCTCCATGGGGTGCCTAAGTCTATTACTTCAGATAGGGATGGCAAATTCCTGAGTCATTTTTGGCGAACCTTGTGGATGCTGTTTGATTCCTCACTGAACTGTAGTAGCACGGCTCATCCACAGACGGATGGCCAGACAGAAGCTACAAATCGCACTTTGGGCAATCTAATTAGAAGTATTTGCGGTGAGAAGCCCAAGCAATGGGATGTGGCCTTAGCTCAGGCAGAGTTTGCTTATAACAGTGCCGTTCATAGGACAACAGGCAAGTCTCCATTCTCTATTGTCTATACCAATACTCTTAACCATGCTGTGGATTTGATCAAGCTTCCAAGGGATACGACGTCTCACACAGCAGCTAAGAACCTAGCGGATAGTTGGCAGCAGGTTACATCCGAGGTGCGGGCGAAAATTGAACAATCTAATGCTAAGTACAAAGCTGCAGCTGACAAGCATCGCCGGCGACAAGTGTTTTCAGTGGGTGATCAGGTTATGGTATTCTTACGCAAGGAACGGTTTCCTGTTGGCAAATACAGCAAGCTTCAACCTAAAAAGTATGGTCCGTATAAGATCGTGTAGGCAATCAATGATAATGCTTATGTGGTCGGTTTACCAAACACCATGGGCATTTCAAAGACATTCAATGTCGCTGATATCTTTCCTTTTTTCCCTGACGATGTGGCATTATATCCTACAGAGAACTCGGGGTCGAGTTCTTCTCTGGTGGGAGAGAATGATGGAGGGGATACAAGAAGCGATCATACGGTTGGGAGCACGGGTTCTGCGCACGGCCGGAAACACGGCCGTGTCTCGAGCAAGGGTATCAAACCGCAAGACCTCACAGTGTCTAACACGGCCTGAAGCACGGCCGTGTCTCGAGCAGGGGTATTGAACAGCTAATTCCTACAGAGTCTAACACGGCCTGAAGCACGGCCGTGTCTCAACCAGGGGCATCGAATAACAAATAGTCACAGAGTCCAACACGGTTCGAAGCACGGCCGTGCCTTAGACCGTGTACGCGCAGATTCGTCTTTTCCTTTTGATAATTTTAGGAGAGTATATAAACCTTTTTGTAGTGATGTTAGGGTTACGTCTTATTTTATTCTTGAAATACATTTAGTGAGAGACTTCTCGCCTTTAGTGGTTGTGCGCAACCATTGTTTGTTTGAGAGATTCATTCGTTGTGGTCGGTTTACCAAACACCATGGGCATTTCAAAGACATTCAATGTCGCTGATATCTTTCCTTTTTTCCCTGACGATGTGGCATTATATCCTACAGAGAACTCGGGGTCGAGTTCTTCTCTGGTGGGAGAGAATGATGGAGGGGATACAAGAAGCGATCATACGGTTGGGAGCACGGGTTCTGCGCACGGCCGGAAACACGGCCGTGTCTCGAGCAAGGGTATCAAACCGCAAGACCTCACAGTGTCTAACACGGCCTGAAGCACGGCCGTGTCTCGAGCAGGGGTATTGAACAGCTAATTCCCACAGAGTCTAACACGGCCTGAAGCACGGCCGTGTCTCAACCAGGGGCATCGAATAACAAATAGTCACAGAGTCCAACACGGTTCGAAGCACGGCCGTGCCTTAGACCGTGTACGCGCAGATTCGTCTTTTCCTTTTGATAATTTTAGGAGAGTATATAAACCTTTTTGTAGTGATGTTAGGGTTACGTCTTATTTTATTCTTGAAATACATTTAGTGAGAGACTTCTCGCCTTTAGTGGTTGTGCGCAACCATTGTTTGTTTGAGAGATTCATTCGTTGAGTGTTTCTCTAAGCTTTCTACGCTAACTCGCTGCGTCACAATTACACCCCAAAGCTATTGGTCGGCTACATTTACATAATTTTTAAGAATAACTATATAACCCCAAATCATTACTAAGTTTTATAACTCTTGCTATTTATACCTTTTAAGATTAGTTTTAGGGTTTTAGCCGTCGCTTATTTATTCTTCATTTTAGTCATGCTTTTGACCTTTAAAAGTGGGATACCGAGGTGACCAATTGTGCACTTGAAGTAATTATGACTTTGTTATTATTAATTGATTAATTCCTTCCGATTTTGCGTCACTCTTCATATTATTTTCTTATAGCACAGCTGGTACCGAAATTGCATGTAAAATCCACAATTTTCTTAGAAGTGTGTTTAGGGTATGCGATCTATTTTTTATTACTTAATGCAATTAATTTGGATTAATCCAACTGTTGAAATATAGGTAGCGATTTCAACTGACTATGGTAACTAAAGATTTAGAGGAAATGAGTTATTATTCATATTTTATTAGTTGAATTGCTTAAGAGGGAAATGATCTAGTAATAAGTAATTTGATGACTCGGAAGGGGTATTAAGTTCTTACTAAAAATCCAAGTAATTTATTATTGTACAATTTTATGACAACATAAATTTATACAATTATTGAAATCATATCTCGATGTCTAACTCATGATGATTTATTGATGGTTTTGAGCAATTTATAGTCGTAGGTTAGTTTATTTTTCTTGGTACTTAATCCATTTTGTATACAGTTTTGAATTCCTAGATATAGAAGTAGAACTAATACAGTTTGAAGTTAACATGACAGCCTCTATGGAAACAATCTAGCCTTGAAAGTTTTTATCACTGCATGTGCAACTCCTTACATTTGCATAGTATAAAATTACTGCTTAAAGAAAACAAGCAACAAGAGTCCATCTTGCAAATGTTGTTCATAAGAGTTTGGTGAGGATAATGTTGTCAAAATCATGGTCAAATCATGAAATCGTTCAAGTTTGCGTTTTTACTTCACTATTCCTAGTTAACTTAGTCACAAACTTGATTTGAAATAAAATCAGTGAAATCATGAGTCAACTTAATGAAATTGCAAGTTTAGAGCCATTTATATCGATTTTGGCGCTTGGCTTCTTCTCCTTTAACTATTGTGGTGTTTTCTATTTTGCTACTAGTGTCGTTTTTGTTCTAGTTGGAATCGCGTTATGGTCATTGTTCGTTTCTGTTCGCATTTTGGCTTGTCGAAGAACTCCATTGTTTCTATTCACGTTTTGGCTCGTCAATGAACTTTGTCGTTTCTGTTCATTTATATTGTTTTTGCTCGACGGTCTAAACCCATCTTTGTTCGTTTCTATTCGTTGAACTCCATCAAATCTGTTGTTTCTGCTCGATAGTCCAATCACGTTTTGGCTGGAATCACGTTATAGTCAGTGTTTCTTATGATTAAAATGTATGTTGAATTTATGATTATTTTAAATAAATTTATAATATTTGAAAGTAATTTTATAAAAGTTATAAAAGCTTATATTTTTATATTTTATTTTTACGTTCTAATTCTATAGACCCCTAGCGATTTTACATAAAATCGTAAGTTTAACAACCTTAGATGAAGATGCAAGAGAAGATGGTGAAAAAAAATAAGCGAATGCTCTCAATTCCTCCAAGTTAGATTCCTCTTCTCTAAAAGTTATTAGGATTTCAAGCAAAAAGAGAAGCTAGAAATTATTTATTTATTATTTATTTTTTTATCATTCTACTCGACAACATTATCAAGTTCTTATTGAATAATATATGGAATATTTGTATTATTTTGGATCATATTTCATGGAGAAACCAAACATAGGAAGATGTAGTTAACGATCTGTCTATGAAATGGAATTACATAAATAAGAAGTGTAAATGCATATCATGTTTTGTGAAAAAAAAATTATTATGCTGGTTTGGTTAATTTTGTTGCAAACATAATTTATTAATAAAGCTTAGGAAGAATGCTTGGGTGAATGTGGGAAAATATGAACACGTTGCTCTCAAATGCTTAAAATTTAGTATCTAAATTCCACTTGTTATTAAGAACTTGGTGATCATATTTACATTCAATTCCATATGCTCTCTAGCTACAACCTCTCGATAAAAAAGGTTAATTATGACAATAAACCTATAGTTGCACCATTTTTTTTTCTATCTTGTATACCTATGCTTTGGTTAGGTGTGATCATATGATCATAAATATCCATCAGATCCTATCAAAGCTTGGGAATTCAACGTGCTTAGATGAGACTAATATTAGAATGGGTGACTTCCTATGAAGCCTCATATTACAACCTGTAAAAAAGATTAAAAAAAAAATGGACAAGAGACATAAAAGAGGAAATGATTTTCATGCCTTTTGTTTCCCTTTACCCACATACATTCTATATGCCTATTTTTAATATCAACATAATGTTTTCTAAAGAGATAAAACATAGATATGTAAAGTGTAAAGTAACAAAATATGGGCATGTTAAGTAAAAAAGGGTGAAAACACAAGTAATGATGTGAACTGGATCCAAGAATGATCAACTGACAAGCAAGAACAATAATTAAGAAACGATCATTTTGTATTTGTTGCTTATAAGTTGATATAATCTAACTTTTTTTATATTATTCACTACAAAAATTAATCCATGCTTCCATTAATCTGATGTGATGCATGGATTAAAAGAAGCAATGTTTACCACAACCACTTAGATAGATAAGAATAGGTTTAAAAGAGGAAAAATCTTTGTTAAGAAGTGTATTCAAAGTTCTGATCTCTAATAACGTGAATAGTAACTCGTAATAATCTTGTAGGCATTATCATCTTTTGTAATACTGTGAAAGGTCCATCTACTCTTTTGATATCAATTTATTATTTTATCCTAAGACCTATAAGCAAGTACATCTATTAATTTTATAGTATAACAAATAATAACATCGAATGTCAATCCTATAAGGATTATGAGTACTAATATTAACTTTTTCTCCTATTATCTAATCATTAAATCCAAGTGATAAAATTAGCAAGCAAAATTAAGAAAATAACATTCTATGAAGTCATACTCAAATTTTGAACCCCCTTAGAATTACTAATATAATTAACTAGTTATCATTTAATTCTATTATTGTATTCTTAAATAGTAGAAATTCTTAAATTAAACTAATAAATTTCTCTAATATGTTAATTCTTAACTTTAGGTTAATTAATTGAAATCTCTTCTTAATCAAAACCTTTAGAATCATATTACTTTCGATTTTTAAATTCCATTATTAGGTTTGACCATAATTCGAAAGATTTATGTCGTTTTATTTTTACAATGATGTATAACTCCTTCTAATTATGCTAAATCTATTCAAACATAAGACCTCTTGATCTTCATGAATGAAATTATACTTCAGATTAATACACCTGTACTATTAATTTGAATACAATCAAGCACATATAATTGGATCACAAAAAATATTAATAATTTCATTGAATAATCAATTATCAGTTACACTTTCATTCTAAGGTTTATTATACTCAATTACAAAAGGAAAGTTAAGCTAGACCATATTGAAATTGAAAACAAAACTATAAGAATAATGCATAAAGAAAAAAAAAGTACAATAAAAGAAATAAACTAAAATTCTATACCTAATCTAATTTTAACTCCAAAATTCTCTCTCTATGAAGCTTGGACTCTACCCTTTTATATTGATCAAGCACCTCTCATCTAAGAAAGTTGTAGTTTCTTATAGTAGAATCAAGATCTTCATAAGTTAGGAAACATGACTTTAATAAGCAGAAATTTGATTCTTCCAAATTAATCATGCTTTAGGAAGGTAATCTTCAACTATTGCAACTAAATTGGAAAGCAAAATTCACACATGATATGGTTTTAGCACATTTATTTCTATGCTTGTGTAACACTTGGCAAATAATTTTTTCGAAAAGTTCCAAATTGGCTTCAACATAGTCTTAAATATGATCATGTTTATGCTCCTATCAACATGGCATGGCTATTGGCATGGTCTTACATCAACTTTTCAATTTTCCTATCCTATAAGCTCAACACAACTCCCATCACGGTCAGTCTAGGCCCATGAATTCCATTTCACTTTCGCAACTTGATCGTTTTCTTTCAAATTTGCATGAAACTTATGCAAAATTGCTTCGTTTCATCTAAAGTTACTTTTAAAGACCTAAAATCAAGATATAAATTAGTTATAGTGTAATATCTATTCAAATGTACTTATAAATTAGATTAAAACCAAATAAAAATTAACTAATTATAAGTGTTTTTCAACACTTATCAAACTTTCCCATACTTAAGCATTTGCTTATCCTCAAGCAAAGATAAAATTAAAACTAAGGACAAGATTACTTCACCAATTAATCTACTATAGAAAACCATCACTTGATTCACACTTAACATAAATAATTGCATTCATCACCATTCAAAACCAAGGTGCCATCAACCCTTAGACATTTCTTACCCTATCATATAACTATATACTAAAAATACTAAATATTAGAGTTTAATAGTTAATCCATGCGATATTAAAGTTTCACTATGCCATTTAAATAAATATTTATAAACTCAAAAATGTAATAAACATTATCTAATCAAGAAAAAGTTATCCAAAATTTTGTCTACTTAATTAAAATGTATACTTTTTCTTTTTTCATCTCATTGAGAACCATAACTTCAAATGTAGGCATACTGCATCTATCCCTTCAAAGCCTTTCCTTAATGAATTTAGATTACTTTCAAAGTTAATTTGTATTTACTTCTATTATTCTTAAAACACTTTAATGCTAGCCTATAATAATCCTTAATGACAATATTTTCCAAGGTTTTAAAAAAGGATTTTCATGAATGACCATGCAAGGAGAGATTTTAGAAATTGTGCAAATAGTGCTCACTATAGTTAGTAAAAATGTAATGAGTAAGCTAATGTCTTGGATCCTTAACTTGTTTTCTTTTCTTTGCCAATCACGAAAAAACTTGAAGTCATCTCTTTAGTATCTTTTTTGTACTTTATATTTTTATATTTATATTATCCGTTTTATTTGTAAATATCATATCTATGATACCTTGAAAGATGATATTATACACATTTTAGTTTGTGATGATAATTTAGATACATTTGCTCTTTTGACGATGGGGGCTCATATAAAACTTTCTTTTTTTCAATAGATCTTTGATAGACTTTAATAAAAAAAAAATTTCTTCCTTATCTTTTATAAGTTACATGCACTAGTTTGAATGCATGATTTCCCACAAGTGTCATGAATGTGTCCTTAGATCTTATAGTTTATTGGGTATTACAGAGATATTATTGATGCAACAGTTGCTAGGTTACTAATATACATAAATATTTTTACCTTTTTATGTTAAAAGTACAACTTTATATTGTTATATTGATATATTGCTTCATTGTTTGTAGGTAACTTAAGATAATGATTTCTAGATTACTCCTATATGTAAAAATGAAAAGTGAAGATTTTTTTCAATATTTTATATTTGTATTTTATAGGATTTACAACTAGAAAAAACATGTGAAGATTTACTTGATGAGAAAAAAAAATGGAAGTATTTGATAATGAGAAATTTATATTGTTTGAATGGGTATTTTCATCAAGGAAATTTATATTTTCGTAAGTTTTCTAAATTGCCAAAACATATACCTTTTATGGTAGACAATAGTGCCACATTGGTTTTCTAAAACTATCATTTGACTTTTAAGGTGGGTATTAGTGCCCTTATAAGGTATATGTAGGCCTTTTAGGATGGACAAATAGTATCCAATAAGACTCTTATATATGTCTTTTTAAACTTTTAGGGCGGCCATTAGTGTCTTTAAACGTATATAACTTTTATCACTAGATAGATCTTTTAAGGTGCATTTGCTGTCCTAATATGAATTTTCATGATAGGAGCTATTTAGCACTAAAAGTTGCTCTTAAAAGTTATTACAATTACTACTTAAAGGGCACACTAAATGTCCTCCTTAAAAGCAAAACCACTTTACATTGGAGTTTTGTGGTGATTTTAACTGCCCCAAAAGCATGAATTGGGTGTACTGAAGATCAAGCTTGAAGATAGCTCAAGTTATGGAATGGAAAAAGAGAGCAACTATAGTGAGTTTTGACATTAACTACTAGTTCATTTTGTTAAATAGAATAAAATTACAATGTAATAATTATTACAGTAAAATTTTCATTTATTAATTTTAATTTTAATAACTGCATTCCAGGGAAAAAAAAAAAATCTAACCTAATATTAAATTCCTAATCACATAATTGAGTAATGAATATATTCAATATTTTTTATAATTAGAATTTCTTATGGAATTGCTATTACGGGCCTAAAATGCAACTAAATATTACAATAATTCTTTCATAAGGAATAAGATTATAGCAGGATTGTTATTACAATGAAGCAAACAAGTAGTGGAACTCTTGACAAGGCACTTAAAGAAGCTACTATATTGGATTATGGGAAATGTAATGTAAAGTTTTTTACCATTAAGTAGAACTCAATTTTAAGTAAGGAGTAAGTGTATTTATATACATTATGAAGGTAAGAATAGAAGTTATGTGTGAATGTTTTCGATGTGATGTTTGGTATCAATTACAGTAAGTTCAAGATAATATTAATGATTTGTGGAGTTAGTTAAATGCTTGTTATAGCTTACAGTCTTATCCTCAATTTGGAGATGACATAACAAACTGTCTCTTAGGCATTATGATCTTGGTGGGGCATTATAATAACTACACCATCTTAATCACACCATAGGTTGTTCAATCCTAAAAAATAATTACATACAATGTTAATTGTACAACTTGCCTTGGGTTTTGTTAGGGCATGGTTATTGCTAAGAAGCTCAAAAGTTCCTTATATTGCTACATCATATTTTTAAGAAACTCTATTTGTTAAGGAACTTTGCATTTTATCTCTAAGTTTCTTCATTAAAGTTCCTTTACACTTCTTAAAATTTTCTTGATTTTCAATTATGAGAGAGCTTTATACAATGAAATAAATTATAGTAAAAATTTGATGTCAAAAAATGTACACAAGTTGCCTTATTTATAGTGGAAAAGGGAAAAAAAAATGAAAAAAATGCCGTTACAATCTTCAAAATATATGATGGAAGTGGAATGTATGCATTGAAATATATATATATATTGGAATTTGCCACTCTTTTTCAATTGTCTAGTGTCATAATTAAAAAAATAAAATAACCCTTTCAAGTTCCTTGTCAAAGGAACTTTTGAAGGGTAGGGAACTTTTCCATATGGATTGATATTGTTGAAGCAACAAACTTAGTATTCCTTAACCATTGAGAATCCCAACCCCCACCCTCAAATAAACATGTTCTTAGTAATTACATAATAAAAAGGAAAAATTATAAGTGAATGGATCAACATTTAGATCAAATTTAAATGGTTATTAAACTGTTAACTGGTTTAAATAAAATATTAATATTATATCAAGTGGTCAAAATAGGTGATCAAACTTTCAAATAATTAAAAATAGTTTAAACAAAGTATTCATTACTATCCTATAAATATGTTAAGTGGTTTAAATAGAAAATTTATTACTATTCATAATGGTATCATAGGAATCTCTTATTTGAATTACCTAACGTAATGTTAATTATCTATTTTAATCACTTAAAAGTTCGATTATCTATTTGAACTTGATTCCAAAACGTTAATTCTCTTGTAATTTTTTCACGACAAAAATATACATCCATCAACAACGAAACAAAGAAAAGTGTATATTGCATACAGGGTTACTCCTACTTCATATCTAAATTACACTACTCACCCTTGCTTTCAACCCTTGGCCTTCGTCATGGTCTTCAAATGCGCAATGGGGCTTCGTTTCACTAAGGTGGCTTTCTGGTTGAACTCTGAGTTGACAACATTCACCAGTATTGAGAAGCAATCATAGGTGGAGGCCTCTATACTGACAATCTCAACTAATGGATTATCAAGCAGCATGAACTTCATCACGTACACTCCTCATCCATCACTGCATTGGCAAAGTTAACTCGAATTCCATATAAGCTACAAAAAAATAAAACAAAATAAACATGTTAATAGAAAACACATAGCCATCTTTTGAGTATTTACGTATCTCTTAAGGCTGTCTGATTGGGGGCACAAAGAGGATATATTAAGGCCCACTTCGCCATGGATCTGAATATTGCTCCATTTATGTGGCTCTCTTGAGCTAGGTACAACAACATAGCTTCTATGATCCTGAACGAACTCCGGTACATTCGGTCCCATATCTTTCTCGCATGACCTTGAGGATGCTCGGTATCCAAAACATAAACAACTGCCTTTCAAACACTAACCAACAGTTAGGGTCAAGTGCTTCTGAAGTATGCTGAATGACACATTCACCTGCATCTCAAATAAAATGTATATGTTATAGCATTTAATCGACGAGTGATGCTACTGTATTGATATTACGTTTAGGTGTTTACCCATTTGAGCTGATCCACTCCGGAGATGTAAAAGCGAAACCGCTCCCCGCTCATTGCATTCCACTTCTATAGAATTTGATCTTAAATAGGAGAAAGGTGTATGATTCATTGCATAATGTATCATTGAAGAGTGACTTAAATAGGAGTCCTCGACAGAAGAAAGGTGTATGCTCCTACCGCTAAATTAGCCTTTTCTCCTCGCTCATTGCATTCCACTTCTATAGAATTTGATCTTGATCCTATATACATGAGGGGAAAAAAAAAAAAAAACCTAATGAGAATCTAAGCACACCCAATCACATAAATGTTATATCTTTTCAAATTATAATTACAGATAAATTATCTAGCATTGATATGGTACATCACTTACATGGGCCATTGAATGAAAGCGTTGCCCAGGACGTTAGCTTTCCACCCTTTTGCTCTGTTCTCAAGAATACAAGCATAAGATGTATTACATATGCTTGTATTTTATATTTTCCACAGTCAAACATTTCAATTTGTGCACATTTATCATTGGAACACTAGATATCTATTGGTTTTCCTCTTCTAGACACGTGAAGTGCTAACCTCCATTTCACAACCACTCATCTGCAATATTGGAAAAGATGAGAATATATCAATACGGCACATACATTCCCATTGCACAAATGAAGTACTTTCTTCAAAATTGTCACTATCCACATGCATATTTTGGCGACACGGCCAATCGACAAGAATTTAAAAATCGATACTCTACTTGCCATTTTCTAGCCTTGCAAACATGCTTGTCAACTTTGACTAATTGTGATTAAAAGAGAAAAAAAAAATAGAACATAGTTACCTATTCATTCATGCACGGTAAAATAAACAAGAGATTATGCATCAACTTGACAATCTAACACTCTGAAATAATATATTATGCAACATCTCTCCACGTGCAAGTCAAACACAGTGATGAATGTTTGGACAACCATATCAATACTGTAAATTTTACTTTTCCACAATATCTGCATGGAAAAGTTCAAGGATTCAATACTACATTGATCCAGACATAAGTATAAGAATGCAGTGACTAAAATATTTCGCATAACACACAAACAATGGTCCATATTACAAGCTTGTTTTTCACACACAAAAACCATCCTTTATGCCATGCTTTTAGCCCATTTGATTAAGCCCAACTACAACATTTGCAAAACTAAAGAAAGAAATATAGCGTCTTTAGATATTACCCGTATCATGGTGCAACAACTATACTTTGTAAATACATTTCTTCATTATGCTTCAGGGAGACCATCACTACTTTCTTGAGAGTTTAGAGATCCTTCCTAAGTAATTTTTCGTTGCAATGTGGTTTCATAAATGACAAGAAGTTCTATATATATACATTTTTTTTTATATAGAAAGGATATTCTTTTTTTTTTTTTTTTACCTTTGGCTTAGGTAGAGAAGGGTTTCAAAAGACAGAGAGGTATGAGAAAAAAAATATGCTTTTGTTGCCTTTTTCTTGGACCATTATTCCTTTTTAGAAAAATTACAAAAGTATGATATGTGGTTTTGGCGCTTTGGTAAATTTTACCGTGTCTTTACTTTTAAAAAGACATGACATGTGTGTCATGACTATTTGTTAATCTTAATTAGGGATGAGTATCACTTTTGATTGGTGCAGAATAATTGATTCAATAAAATAATATTATTAAATAAATTTAACAAAATAATATAATAAAAATTAATTAAAATTGTAGAAATTAAATGAAAAAGAAAATTATTAACAACAAAAATAATAAAAGAGGCAGAAAAAAAATTGAAACATTCCTTCTTATCGTTGTTGACTACCCTAACTTTAGGATGATCAGTAATAGCCCCAAAAGATTAGTGGGTTATATGACTACGGGATTGCGCGACCCCCTAACTAAAACCCAAAAACGCCCAACTATGATCTCTTGTGTTTTAAACATATTTTTCTTTTCTTTTTGTTTTTAACAATGGCATTCCCCACCCTAAGGATATCACCTGAACCCATTACGTGGTTGATCATGCGACCCACCAATCTTTTGGAGCCATTACTACCACCCCTTTGTCTTGAGTGTCGGCATCAGCAACGAGGAGGCTTTTATCCTGCCTGTCTATGCTTTTCTTTTTAAAAAAAAAAAATTAAGTGGTATTTTTACTATTTTAATTATATTTTATTTTATTTTAATATTTAATATTTTTTTAATTAATTAATATGTGACTAACTAATATTTGCAGATAGTGAGAAAATAAAAGATAGGTAATGAGTTTGCAAAAACACTAAAACATACTTCGTATTTTTGTCTCTTCTTTTTTTTTTTTTCATTTTTCCCCATTTCTAACATTTTTTATTAATAAATAATTGAAAATAAAATATATGGCACCTCTGTGGCAAGTAACTTTGAAAGTTCCACTCTTCAATTACATGCAAGAAAAGTTAAGGTTCTCACCCCGCTGAGCTGGAATTCGACTCAGAAGATGTCCCAAAAAAAGAACCACAGTGGAGGCCTCAAAGCTTGCTACGATGGTTTCCTAGCCAAACTCACTTCGTAATAAGTGGCAACGCCAGTGAGTTTCCCACTCTTCCCAACGTCAGGATATGATGGTGCAAAAGTTAGGATTATAGTTGGGGACGTTATTCTTCCAC
The DNA here is from genome assembly GCA_037954665.1 of Laguncularia racemosa. NCBI lineage: Eukaryota > Viridiplantae > Streptophyta > Magnoliopsida > Myrtales > Combretaceae > Laguncularia > Laguncularia racemosa. The sequence continues at coordinate 1,615,024 of JBBMOL010000012.1, forward strand.
GCTCAGATGATATATAATAAAGTGGAGTGGTGTTTGCAAGAGAGCAGTTGGGTTTAGTATTTATAACAGGGAAGATGGTGATGGTTTGCTCGGGGTAATGGTTAGAGCGTTCAGGATTCTGCGATGAATCGGCTGGGACTGGGGTTGATGGGGACTCTTCACTCGGCTGTGCTGGCTCCAGTGCAATGAAGAGTGCTGAAGTGTACGAGAGAGAGGAGAGGGAAATAATTTTAGAAAGCTGAGGTTTTTACTTCACCAAACGAGGATTGGAGGTAGATCAGGTCCGATTCATATATATATTGGTAAAGGCTCATGGAACTTTTCTAGGTCCTCGTTAATGGCCAGATGGCAGATACATCTTGACCTTGATGACCAAGCCGTTGTACTAAAAGCTCACTTTGGAAGTTATCCGATTTCCTTGAGGGTCAAGTTTCACATATATAGTAGATAGAATAGATTTAGGTTTTTGCTAGATTACAAGTTTTGGGGGGTCTCTTTAATCTTTTAAGATCCAAGTTTTCCTAAGTCATACATTTGATACTTTACTAGAAAGTTTAAGTTCTAATTCTTTTAGTAGTTGTCTCAATGTATCTGGCTTAAACTGTTTTGGTCTCATTTCATTAAAGTTTTCTAAGCTCAAAATTTTAGGTTGTCACATTGTTGTTTATGTGAAAATCAAATCTAAATCTCTACCTTCGCACCTTTACATATAGGGAACTAAAAGCTTTAGCTCTCTAATGCTATGTTTCATTGATCTTCAGGCATTCTTTTCTTTTTATTATGCTTATAGTAGTCCAATCCACTCCTAATTACATGTACAAGTGTTGACATATTTTAATTGAGTCATGTATAATTCATGCTATACATTTTTGTCAATTCAATTGAGTACTACATTGCCTATAATGGAAACTATCTCCATGCCATCTAAGAATTCTATTGATTACTTTTCACCTTCCAAGTATTCAGCTTTATAGCTCCAAGTAAAACATTTACCATCCCTTCAAAAGCACACCTCAAAGTCAAGTTTGGGTGAATCCTCTTAACATTATTAGATATTCCTATGTAGATATACCCTCAAATAAGAAACTTTACCAACTAAAATCTAGTCAAGAGGTCAAAATTGATAAGTAGGAATGTAATTAGAATAGGATTGGGATGGATTTTATAAACTCTAACCCATTTTTATAGAGTTTAGTATTTCTTAAAACCTTATGAAAACTGCATAAGGTTTTTTACCTTTAAACCAAAACCCTTACTCAATAGGATCATGAATCCTACAAAGGGTGAGTTAGATTTTTATATTTTTCATATAAAATAAGAAAAAAAATAAAATAAAAAGTAGTTAAATAGGATTAAAGTTATACTTACTAACTTGCACATATTAGAGTATCGCTTTCTAGCCTAACTTTTTGTATTCTCCTTATAACAACCTATGTACCATGTAATGGCAAAAACATGGAAATCTTCTACTAAATTATGCCTTGTTTGATAATGTACACTTCAGAATGAAGGCCCTTACATCTTAATCCATCGTCTGGCTAAATATGAGCTTAAAACTAGGGCAAGAAGAAACTAGTAAACTTAATTGGTCTACTGTTAAGACCCCCTCGGAGTTGTGGATACTTCCACTGAGTCAAAAGCATGACTTTATGCCCATTCATTTCTTCTTGTAAACGAAAGGTGTTAGGAGTTAGATATATCTTCCATAGCGTTGTAGATTATTTCCATGATTGGGAAAATACTTTAAGCTTTACGCTTGTGGTTCTTGCTGAACTTTTTATCTTAATGCATGAAAGCAAAATTCCTATTCATCGCTATGAATTTTTATCTCTAATGCAAAGATTTTTCTAAAATAATAATAAAAACAAACGTTTTTCTTCCTAAAAATAAATACAAAATATTTTTCTAAAAATAATAATAAAATATAAATTTCTCATTTCTATATTTCCTATAATGTTTTTGTTCAATTAGTCAAATAATGTAAGTACAAGCCCTACATTTTGAATTTTTGTCTTAAAAATTAACATCCTTGAACCCTTAATGTCTGATTTTCAATCAGACTTGTATCCTAGTTAAAATCAATATGCACATTCAATTTTAACTCTTATTTTTCTAACTTAGGGTGGTAGCAAAAGCATGTCAAACTCAATAGAATTCAATCTATCCTTTTTGTCATTAGTAGTTTACTGAGACAAGATTTTTAGAAGAAAAAAACATTTTTCTTAACTTTGGTCAAGTAGTTTACATTAAGTTGTGGGACTTAATTATATTAGCTAAAGCTAAAAGAAAAAAACGGAATCATGGACTCAGCACATATAAGACGCAAAAATATAATACATGTACTGTAGAGATATGATAAATCACATATATATTAAGGTTGTAAATTATGTATATAGTTAACTATATTAGATATACTAAATAATTTATATTACTTTGTATAATCAATTTACACGCATATGAAAAAAAGATAATGCTCTGGAAGTAACCTATATTTAGATTTACTATACAAAGTTGTCCCATAAAAATTTACAAACTGATTTCCAAGGACACCGCTGGAAGTAGCCCCATGCACAGGTTTGAAATAGCTCGGTGTTTAGGGCCATTTTAACAAGTGGCCAGGTAATTATTAAAAAAAAATCATCTTTTGTTATGAATAATTTAATAGTTACTACTTCTATATTTTTTTAACCAACTACTAAAGATAGTACAACTTTGAGAGTTAAAGGGGATTCTAATTTAGTCTTATTTTGATGGAAAACCGGTTTTCATATAACTATCTTGCTTGCTTAGTGGCAGTTTTTATAGTATTTAATGCCTTATATTTATATGCATTTTTAGTAAATAAAATGACTCAGCACATATGTTATTAATTGCAAAAGGTTCGCTTTTTTTTTTTTTTTGTAAATATATTAGCATAGACCTTACAAAAAGTAAGTTTGCGCATCCCTTCATTAGTTGTACTACTTCAATTGTACCAGCATTTGATGATAGCTTTTAGTCAATAAGGTTTAGTTCAAATGCGAATCAATTGAAGTAAAATTGTATATATATATATAGTATTAATGATATAAATTAAAATATTAGTCGGTACCACACTTTCAAAATCTCTAACATTATACTTATGAGACGGCTACATCTCAATTTAAGCGCTTAATAGCAGGAGCATAATCCACCGGCGGACATATATAGATCCTAATAGCGGTAACATATATAAATAGCATTGTACTCAAATACTCCATCTATATGATAGTAGTTCATCCTATCATCTAGCTAGGAAAGCACAAAACTACATATTAGGGTTTGGGAACTAGGGTTTGCTTAAAGCTTTATTACTCTTCAAGCGGCTGGAGCAAAATCGCCGTCGTCGTCGTCATCGTCGTCGTCGTCATCTCCATCACCTTCCAACGTCGGAGCTGATGAGTAGACATAGCCTCCAACGTATTTTTCACTTCCATCACTAACTATTTTTTGCTTGTCATAAGAATTTTTATAGAAACACATATCACCATCTTGGGCAAAGCAAAGTGGGCTCACCAAAGCTGACAGGAGAAACATTCTCACCTTTTCTCCTATAGAGTGAACGCAAACAAGTGTTTGTATAGCTATAAGGAATGTTTCTAATACAATATCGCGGGGAGAAAGTTTTTTCTTCTGCGAGGCAATGCATGAGAAGGGAACCCTAGAAACATATTTAAAGAGGAAGGCTCGTGTAGAAATGTGCCAAAACGTAGGAGGAGCGTGTGAAGCTTATGAGAGCACATGCCAGGTAAATTTCCACACGTCAGCCAGGCAGAATGCCACGTATCCCCTAGCATATTACTATGTCGGATTCGCTTCTTGATTTGGTGATTATGAATCTGCAGTAGCTAGAAAGCTACTACCGATATTCTACGGCAGTGCACATGAGAAAATGTGGACCATGTGGTAATCCTGTTGCCTTTCCAAAGTCCATGATGAACATACAGTGGCATCTTCACATTTGCGACGAATAGATTTTGTCGTAAGTTGTAACCTCAAGTTTATACGATGAAAGCATATCTATGTCTAATTTATTTGTGATAATTTACCGATGCAATTTTAGCAGTTTATAGCTTTATAGGTTAATTTATTCTTTTTTCTTAATGCTTTAATCGATTGTCTACACAACTTGATTTTCTAGAAAAAAAAAAGGTGCAACTACTACAGTTTAGAGTTAACATGATAGCCTATGTGGATACAATCTAGTCTGATAAGTTTTACCACAGTATGCGCAACGCTTTACTTGTAAAATTACTTTTGAAAGAAAACACGCATCAGAGTCTATCTTTAATTGTTGTTGATAAGAATCTAATGAGGATGCTAGATAAGATGGTGAAAAATTAAGCTAATGCTCTCATTTTCTCCAAATGGGTTTCCTCTTCCCTAAAAGTTATTAGGAGGATTATATATATATAATTCTACTCTACAAAATCATCAAGCTCTTGTTGAATGCAAGAAAATTATTATTATCATTTCGTTTAGAACGCCTGGATAAAGCTTGAAAAATATGAGCACCCATCTGTAATCCACTTGTTATTGGGAGCTAAGTGGATCATTTTTTAATTTAATTCTACATTCTCGCCAACTTCTCAAGAAAAAATGGCTAACTATATAAAAAGAAAAAAAAAACAGCATTTTCACCTTTTTCTTTACTTTATATATCTATATTTAGTTTTTAGCACTTTGTATACCTATATTTAGTTGGATATTAATAGTAAATACGTGAACGTACGTTGGGAAAAAAAATAAAAAACATAAAGAAATAAAAAAGGAAATAATTTTGTAGCTTTTTTTTTTTACTCCACATATATTCCATGTGCCTATTTTTAATATCTAAGTTATGTTTTATGTTTTATAAAGAGATGAAATACAAATATTCAAAGTGTATAAGCCAAAACACAAGTGTATGAAGTGAAAACATAGAAAAGAGTAAAAACACTGGTGATGGGAATTAAACCCAAGATTAATCAACTCACGATCAAGAACAACAACAAAGGAATGATTTTTTTTTTAAATTATTTGTTTATAAGTTGATATAATCTAGCTCTTATGGACATTACTTACTAAAAGAATTAAATCTATATTTCTATCAATCTGATACGATGCCTAGATTAAAAGAAATGGTGTTTGCCACAACCATTTGAACTGATAAGAACATGATTAAGAGAGGAAATATCTCCACCAAGAAGTGTATTCAAAGGTTTAATCTCTAATAACATGAATAGTAGCCATTTTAATAGTTCTTAGGGTTAATAAAGACATAAAAAGGAAAATAAGATAAAAGAAAAACGAAATAAGAATAAGTAAGAAAAAAAAAATTGTTAGATTCATGCTTGCCATTCGAACGCCTAGGAGAAGCATTCAAATGGACCTTGAGACCCTTTCTGTGCTTAATAGCGTGTTCCATTCCATTAGAATGCCACTTTCATCCTATTCAAATGCCATACACATCCCTTTTGGTGTTAGTAGTTCTAGAAGCACCAACCAAGGGAATATTGCGACATCCAAATGGCCTCTGTTGTCTAGTTGCTTGCCTTATTCACGGTGACTCCAATACTTAATTAAATCACATGAAATCCTCACCGGACTTGTAAGACTATGTTTTATTAAGCCCTTTTGGTCTAGCTTAGGTAATTGAATCAATAGGTGCTTTTTTTCTATCATTAGATCGAGGTTATTGAAGATTTGTCCTTAAATCCATTTCAGTATCCTCAAAGATATGAGGAGACAAATTAGAAATATTGAAGCTAGCCAAAACCCCATAATCTCTTAGTAGCTTAGTCTTATAGGCATTGTTTTTAATCTTTTCTAGTACTCTTAATGGTTTATATGCTTTTGTTGCTAGTTTCTATTCTCTCTTGCCCGGAAGCAATTCTTATCTCAAGGGAATCCATGTAAGAACACCCAGTTGAAAGAAGACTTGCTTTCTACCTCTACTACCATGCTCTTTGTAGCAGTATGTTTGTTAAGTGAGTTGTTCAAAGACTTTGCTTGTGTACCTTCTAAACTTCATTGGCTTTATCCAGACCACTTTAACTATCTTCCTTTGATGTCGAATATGGTAATATACCCTATGAAATAGCAGGATTATAACCATAAACAGTTGTAGATAGAGACATACCTATAGAGCCCTAGACCGAACTACTAAAGGTGAACTCATAATAGGTAGACAAAAATCTCAGTCTTTCCAATTATTGCCAAACATAGCTTTGAGGAACACTCCTAAATTCCAGCTAACCAATTGTTTTCCTTTCTGTGTGAGGAAGACCAGCTGTGCTGGATAACAATTTTGTATCATGATGTTGCCATAGTGTTTTCTTAGAAGAAACTAAAGAACTTAACATCACAACTAGAAACAATATCGTAGGACACTCCATGAAGTTGAGCAATTTCTTGTATAAAATGGTTAACAACAAAAATAGTATTATTTTTCTTATGATAAGCAACGAAATGAGACATCTTACTAAACTTAATCACTATAGCCGTGATAGAATCTTTTCCTCATTGAGCTATTAGCAAACTTAAAATAAAATCCGTGCTTACATCAATTAAAAGTTGCAATTGCATTGTGTAAACACTCCATTTTTGCCCCTAATAATTAATAATAGTCAATTTTCAATTTTTTTATTTTTTATAATTTTTTTATAATTTAGCAAAAAAAGGAAAAAATATTGAAAAATAAAATAAATAAGGAAAATATATCAATTTTGGAAAATAATCATAGAAATAATAAGAAAAGGAGCAAAATTTTTTTATAAATTTTTAGAATTTTAAAATAATGTAAAAATAATAAAAATTGCATCGCATATGTGCAATTTGTGTAAATTAAGAAAACTGAGAAGTGGGTTAGCCCAGCTGGTCCAAGTCATGGTTTGATGCGCGCGGGGGAGGGGTACGTCACGGGTTCGAGTCCCACGAGGGGCACTTGCTGCCGTTTTCATTTTTTTTCTTTCTCAGCTGCCATGTGGCAGCACATGATAGGCCGACCCAGATCATGTACGAAGCATGTGATCATCTTCTTCGCCCGAACAGACGCTAGAGGAAGCCAGAACGAGTCCGGCGGAGCTGGGATCATCTTTTTTTCCTCTAATCTTTTGGATTACTATCAATCTTAAGCCAAATCAATTAGATAAATCATAAAAAAAAAACAATGGATTGGCATCAAATCTCCGAGATAGGGTCGAATTTGAAACGGAAAAAATATGGGTTTAACCGAACGACAGATCTGAGCTTATCAAGAAGAGCTTTTGAGTGTCTATAAATAGGACTTGAGGGGAGGAAGCTAAATCATCAATCGAAAGAGAGAAAGGAGAGGAAATAAGAGAGATTGAAGCCGCTAGAGTTCACGAGCTGCGACTGCCGCTAACCACCTAGAGGGGTTTTTGACGAAAAACACTATCATCATCAGGTTCCTCATCCTCAGAAGCTTTGAAAGCACCTCCTGTTTGACGAAAAGAGACGTCGAAACTCCATCGACGAGGACTTCCAGCCGCCGTGACCTAACTCATCGATCCGACCCGACCCAGCTCGACCTAATCTGACCAGACCTACGCACGATACCCAGGCCTAGGTAAGTCGAATTTTTTGTTTTTTATTATTTATTTATTTGTTTGTTTATAATTTGTAAATAGAAAATAAAAAATAATAAAAATAATATTAGGAAAAATGATATAATTTAGATTAGTTTATTTTTTAATAAAAAATTATAAAAATTATGAAATAAAAATATTTAAAATAAAAAAATAAAAAAATAAAAAAAATAAAAAATGATAAATAATAAAAAATAATTAAATAATATAAAAAATAAAATAAAAATAATTAAATAATAAAAAATTAATAATGATTAAAAATAGGATTAATAATAGAGGGAGATTAGTAATAGGGATATAAAAATAATTTTTATCACTTAAAAAAAATCCTTTTCTTAAATAAATCCAAAATTGGTTTTTCCTTAAATTAATTTTTTTCAATAAAATAAAATCATAAAGCTTAGGCTTAGATTTTTTCCAAAAAATGCTAAAAATGATAAAAACATAAACCTGAGGTATTTTCATAATTAAAATTAACTAACTCACTAAAGCTTTTTATAAAAAGCGAACTACAGCTTGTTTGATCATAAATAGCAGGTACGTAGGTACCTGTCTGGGGCAACTCTAAAAAAAATAAAAAATCATTTTCTATATTGGAATAAGTTGTTTTTAATCAATAAGCAAAAAAAATAACAAAAATAAAATAAAACAAAATAAACAACAATAAAAGATATTAGAATATGGTTTAGATTTCAGAAGAATAAGGTGGTAACTTTAAGATTTTAATAGGCTAGCCCTCGAGTTCAGAAACTCTAGTTTTCCCTTTCCTCTTTCTTAAAAATGAAAAGAGAAGATTTCGTTGACTAGTTATTCAAATTAGGATTAATCTGCTCAATTAGTCTTAATTCAATAATCTTTCTCAACTTCGGTTGGGTGGCGACTCCAAAATAAGACGAAATTCCTAGTTCAAGTTGAGGATTTATATTAGATGAGCATAGGGTCTAGTATAAATCGGATTAGGAATGAAAATAAAAAAAAAAAAAATTAGACTCGATAGGATGGCGACTCCACTTGGGACCTAGTAGGCTAGCCACCTAAACCTTCTGAAATCACCATTTCCAAAATGTCTTTTGATTGTTATACTATTGATGCTAACCTATTAGGGATTTAATGAAATTTGGGGTTTATGTATTTTTTTTTTCTACCGTTGAGTCTGCATACATGTAATCGTGTAATTAGATACAGTTAAACCCAGGCCGTCTTAGGACCCTAAGACGGGGGGCCATTATGTGGGTTTCGGGCGAAGTGATATGATCACCGTTCGGGACTAATTATGCCATCCCACCCAATGCTTCGATGTGGCCTGGGATCTATTTCTTCAAGAATGTGGGAGGCCATGAGCTTGGGGACTTATTAGAATCCACCTATTTGCATACATAAAGGCATGGGCCGATAGTTAGTTAATGATATAATCTTTTTGTTCCTTTTCTGGAGTTTAGATGCATTTACCTATAATAGCATCATTTGTGCTTTGTAATTTTTTTTTTTTGTAATTGAAAAATTCCTATTGTAATAAATGGTTAGTCCTACAGTCGACCGCTTCCTCCGTAAGGAAATCTGGGTTTGCAAACCTCTAGATCCAAAATTGGTACTAGACCATTGGTTTACTCTATACGACCTTGAAGAACAGGCCTTCATCCAGCAAAAGATAGGGCCCATCCTTTCATTGATGAGGATGAAAATAAACTTACCTCTAATTCGGGCTATCCTCCATCTATGGGAAATTGAGCCCGCGACTTTCTTTATTAGACCACATGAGATCACTCTCACTCTGGAAGAATATACCCAACTTCTGCAAGCCCCATCACTAACCAACGAGGTATATATGCCAGATCTTGAGGTTGGGCCGACCGGTATTTTCAGCAAACTTTTAGGTATTCACAAGACAACAATCAACCAGGCCTTGGCAAACTACAATGAGTACTGTATATGGATGGACGAGTTAAAAGCATGGTTTATAGCCCAAGATGATGATGGGAATAGGAAGGACATATTATGCGAGGATCCCAAAAGTTACAAACAGATAAGGATGTACGCTTTCATCCTGACAGCCTTCACCACCATACCCTTCCCTATCGAAATCTTTTATATCCATTATGGAGTCGCCGAGCTAGTGTCCCAATTTCGTGGGAGGGAAATCTTATATCCCAACTCTACCGGCTAAACGGATCCAAAACCTGAATTTTGTCAAGAAGAAAAGCTACAGGATCCTCTACTCAAACATTAACCTTATCTTGATCTGGTTTATAAGCCATCTCAAATGCTTTAGGTTGAACATGGTTCGAAAATCTTTAGCCCAGCAAATAAACCTTGTGAACTCCTGCATAGAAAGGATAAAGTTGCCCGACGACTTCACTAGCCACAATTGGGTAAAAGTACTCCAGAGCTTTAGTGCTAATGACATCCTCTAGACTTCTAGATGGAGTCGCTGTAACAAAGTCATCTTAACCTACAAAAACCTCCAGGTCGTTCCTCTAATCGGTGTCACCTCCAAGTCGTTCCTCTAATCGGTGTCAGTAGATGCATAGAATATCATCCAAACTCGGTGGTCCGTCAGTTTGGTACCATCCAAGATATAGTTTACAGGCCATCGCTGGAAGGGATCACATTTGAATACCAGGATCCAAGCCTGTTAGTAATCGAGAAGTTTGCTAAACTGGCAGAGGTCAAAGCCCTATGAGAAGCCCAGATTGAGAGTCCTAACGTAAACCTTGGAGACCTAGATGGGGAAGTGGGTAAACATCGAGCCACCAAGGATTTCGTGATCCACCAGCTATATCAAATAGGAGAAAGGGCATACCAAGTCCCAAATGTCACCCAACCCGGGCCAAACAAGGTAGGTCCAGAACTGAGAACCTACTTAGAATAAGTTAGGGCCCGTATGGAGGTATACTTCGAAGTTGTAGACTATAAAAAGGATATCTAGAAGGGCGAATTCAAAGAGTCTAATCAGAGAAACAAGGCCTTGAAAGCTCAGCTAAAGAAGACCCAAGCTAGAGTTAAAGAGTTGGAAGCTATCATCAGTGAAAAACTGACACCTACACAGCAAAAGAAGAAGAGGACTAGGAAATAGATTAGCATTGTGCTTTTACTTTTTTCAAGTATCGAACTCCAAGTTTCCAATATTAATAAAAATAAAATTTCAGTATTATATCATTAATCAATTATTGGCCCCTTTATTTTATCATCTATGTGATATATGCATCATATTTACATACATGCATTAAACTAAGAAAAATGCGCACCCAGGTATCAAAGATAGCTCCTAAACAACTGAACCCTCCAAGGAGCCCAATTCACACCCGCTCAAAGACCAAAATGGCAAACAATGGCAACAACAGCAATAAACCACAACAACATCAGCACTGATATCGCCTTGGATCCTAGGATCGTATCCTTGGAACAAACAATCCAGCAATTGATTGCCCAAGTCCACCTCCTGACTAAAAGTATTGGCCTCCTTCGCACCACCCAATTAACTCAGGAAGAACATTCAGGAGCTAGAAAAGGGAAGGTAATAGAGGGCCAACCTCCAAAGTATGAGGAGATCAATTCCTACCTTAACCCAGCATTTGAGTGTGAACCAAGAGTCAACCTCGATCCAACCTCGGATGACATAAAGAGAGAAATGGAAGATAGACAAAAGGGAAGGTAAAGAAAGTCGTTCCAACAACTGGTGGACAAAATGAAGATACTAGAGGGGCCTGACGGTTTTGAGTAGGCAGGGATCACTAGCTTACCAGTATATGGGAAGAGGTGTAACCAGAGAAGTTCAAGACCCCAGAGTTTGAAAAATACGACAGCACTAGATGCCCCAAGATGCATACAAGGTTATATGTATGGAAGATGAGCAAATGTGCCTAATATGACCAACTCATGATCCAGACTTTCAAAGACAGCCTCACAAGTGCTGCCCTCGTCTGGTATGCACACTTAGACTTCAACCTAATTAACACTCGGGAAAGACTCGCTCGGGTATTTTACGACCAGTACAAATTCAACATCAAAGTTGCCCCTTCGGTAATGGATCTAGGAAGTCTCCGAAAGAAACACACTGAGTCTTTTAAGGAGTATGCTCAGCGCTGGAGAGCTCAGGTTGCTAGGGTAACAACCCTAATCTTTGAAAAAGAGTTGACATTCATCTTCGTTAACACACTTAAGAAGACCTACTTCTCATATCTGGTAAGCCAAACGTCATCCAGCTTTGCGGAAGTAGTAGTAGCAGGGTGTCAAATCGAGAATGCCATGACATCAGGGAGACTCCAGACAATAGATCCTCCCAGAATCACATCATCACAGAGGCCCCTAGGAGGTAATAAAGCTAAGGAGTCTACCATCAACACAATTAACTCTGGCATAGTAGACAAGGTTGGGACTCACGTGACATTTTAGATTGCGAATGCCCCAGTCCAACAATCACCAATGAATCACACCCAAGCTACCAGGGTCTTAAGGCAATTCACTCCGATACCGATCCCGCTTAGCTAGGTCTTTGCTCGACTAAGATTTGATCAGCTTTGAGATCTCAAGTGACCGGTACAAGCCAAGGAATTTTAACTCAAGCCTCAAATGTAATTACCATATGGGCCAAGAGGGGCATTCCACAGACAGATGTTGGAGGCTCCGAAATAAGATCTAAGATCTGATTGACGCCGGAATAGTGAAGTTGGACTTTGTCAGCGCACCAGCACCCAACACCAATACTAATCCATTACCCAACCACAAGCCTATTGTCAACATGATCACATCTGAAGAGCTGAACTCGGAATCAAAAGAGTCCCCAAAATAGGAAAAAACAACAGCACAGCAAGAAAGTCACTCGCGTCAAGTCTCAGATAAAACTCTTGAATCACAAATCAAGAGGAGATGGTTAGCGGGCGACCTGATTATCAATAGCCTAGGTGAATCATGTGGGAGATTTGAGTATTTGGCAAATTACTCTTTCACACCAACCAAGTATGGGCCACCTAGTGGATGGGGGCCCAAATTTGAGAAAGAAGACAATCCACCAAAGGAAAGAGGGGAATTCATAAACATGATTAAATTAGGCCAAAGACCGATAGTTGTAAAGTGTTACGAAAGACAGCCTACTGAGGTACAGATTCCAAAAAAAGATATATGTATTCAATGTCCCAATACCCTTAAAAAAGTATAAGGCGACACCATTCAACTATCAGGCCCTTGAGGAGGAGAGACCTCCCATTATGGGAGGAATCACCCGCTTTAGGAGAATTTATGACCCTAAATACAAAACCTCAACCGAAGAGCCCAACATTAAGGTAGAGAAAGAGGAAGAAGAGGGGGGGCTCTCTACATTCACGAAAATGGTCAAAGCAAGTGAATATAAGATCATGAAACAACTGAACAAGGTTCCAGCCCAGATATCACTTATGGGCCTCCTCACAACGTCTGAGCTTCACAGAGAAGCACTCTTCAAAGTACTCAAACATATCAAGGTACAAGAGAGCATCGCAACGGAGAAATTGAGCCATGTGGAAAATTCAATCTTCACCATGGATCAAATATCTTTCTCTCCCGAAGAGTTAGGAGAAGAAGGAGACCAACACACAAAACCACTGTTCATAGTGGTGAAATGCAGTAACACAATTGTCTCCAAAGTACTCATTGATAATAGATCTTCTCTCAACATATGCCCTTTAGCCACCCTTAACCTGCTAGGGGTCGATGCAAGCAACATCAAGCCAAGCTCGATAGTGGTTAGGGCCTTTGTTGGGTTCAAGAGAGAAATAGTAGGGGAGATCAGCTTGCCAGTGGAGATTGGTTCACAGATGTTCCACGTCTCCTTCCAAGTTCTCGACATTCCAAGGTCTTTCAATTTACTATTAGGAAGGCCATAGATACATACCGCTAGAGCCATACCCTCAAGTCTTCATCAAAAGGTCAAATTTATAGCGAATGGATAAATCATCACTGTGTTGGGAGAGCAAGATTATGCCATTTATAAGGAGACCGCCATACCATACATTGGGGAAGACGATTCCGAAGACTTTGGTCTCCAAATATTTAACTAGGTGAGTGTGGTAACTAGCAAGGAGGGCCATCAGTTCAAGAAGGGACAACAAAGGAAGTTTGGACTAGGGTACGTTCTTACAGCTTAGGAAGAGGCATTAGCAAGAGATATTAGAGGCAGAAGGAAAGAGAAGCTAAGCGATACCCAAATGCATTTTCCACCCTTCCGACAATCATTCAAGCAGGCAACTACCATTCAAGAGCCAAGGATAAGCAAAACCGATGTCAGCAATGAAGGCTTGGCCTCTCGTACGTTTGATCAGCATCCAGGTCTTAACAATTGGTTCTATTATCCTATTAATAGCACTAATTCAGCTCAAGAATAGGAACAATTATGAAATAAATTTCTATTGTAATTATTTTTCAGATTCAATAAATTGCAGCTTATTTCTTTTGCTCATATATACATGCTCTCACTCCACTTTACCCATAGATTCCCTATTGTTAAACATTAGGGACATTTCGCACAGGTAAGTAATGAAAACACCGATATCGCTTCCAACACTGTTGGATTAACCGTTGGGGGCGATGTCCTTAACCACGAAATGATACAAGAAAATTGGCAAAAGCATGAACAAAGTAGAATCTCAATTGACAAGCCAATGGAGACAGTGAATCTAGGAAACATCGAGGAACCCAAAAACCTCAAGATTGGGGCCAATTGTCACAAAAGGGGTAATAGTCCGATTACTGAATCAATTATCACCGATAACGACACAAACCTCAACAACAAGTTGATGACATATTTGTGTCAACAGTTCCACATAAACTATAGAAATTTAACTCCCTATCAACCTCAAATGAACGAGGCAATGGAAGCAGCCGACAAGAACATCAAAAGAATCATCGAAAAGATGACAATCACTTACAAAGATTGGCACGAAATGCTACCGTTTGCCCTTATGGCTTATAGAACCTCAATTCAAACATCTATTGGAGTTACCCCATATTCTTTAGTATATGGTACTGAGGCAGTCCTACCAGTTGAAATCGAAATACCATCCTTCAAGATCCTATCGGAAGTAGAGTTAGATGAGTCAGACTGGGTAAATAAGAGGCTTGATCAGCTGAATTTGATCGACGAAAAAAAAACTCGTTGTGTTATGTCACGGCCAATGCTATCAACAAAGAATGGCCCGAGCATTCAATAAGAAAATGAAACCTCGATGTTTCAAAGAAGGAGATCTGGTGTTAAAGAAAGTTCTTCCGAATGCTCAAGATTCGAGAGGGAAGTTTACCCCAAACTATGAGCGCCAATATGTTGTAAAAAAAGCATTATCAGGAGGAGCTTTAATATTAACTCAAATGGATGGTCTAGAATTAAGAAACCCCATTAATATGGATGTTGTTAAGATGTACTCTCCGTTGGTAAGGAAATTGAGATTTTGCTAATGTTTATGAATGCCAATATTTAGTGTAAATTTCACTGAGTTTAGTTTTTGTTCCTTTTATAAGCAAAGTTAATGTTTCTGAATGATCAATTATCTTGATCAATTGTCATTAAACTAACTTTCATATACACACATTACCCATTGTTGAGTCTAATTTTTTTATTTTCCATTCCTAATCCAATTTATATTAGATCCTGTGCTCATCTAATGTAGACCCTCGACTTGAGTTAGGAATTTCATTTTCATTTTGGAGTCGCCACCCAACTATGGTTGGAAAAGATTGAATTAGGACTAATTGAGCAGATTAATCCTAATTTGGACCATTAGTCAGCGTGATTTCCTTTTTCATTTTTGTGAAAAGAGGAAAGGGAAAACCAGAGTTTCTGGGTTCGGAGGCTAACCTATTAAAACCATAATGTTACCACCCTATTCTCCTGAAATCAAAACTTTATCCGAATGTCTTTTATTTTATTTTTGTTGTCTTTTTATTGTGTTTTTGAGTCACTTATTCTAAGAAAATGATTTTTTTATTCTTTCTTAGAGTTGCCCCAAATTGGTGCCTACGTACTTGCTATTCAGGATCAAACGGGCCCTAGTTTCCTTCCCCCCCTGGCACGCATAGGGCCGTAGCTCGGACCGGCTAGGCTAGCCTACTTACTCGACTTTTTTATTTTCGCAATTTGCATATATGCAATGCGATTTTTTATTATTTTTGTATTTTTTGAAATTTCAAAAATTTATAAAAATTATTTAATCTCTTTTATTACTATTTCTGCAATTATTTTCCAAAATTGATGTATTTTTCCTATTTATTTTATTTTTTGAATATTTTTCCTATTTTTGCTAAATTAGAAAAAAAATGTAGAAAAAAAGAAAAAATTAAAAATTAATTATTGTTGATTATTAGGGCAAAAATGGGGTGTTTACAGCTGCCCCTCTTTTGTAGTAAAGTTTGAAAAACTTAACTACAAAGATAAGAAAGATGTCATTTTTGGCCTCTCGACTGTATGGATAATGTCTTGGTTTGGCTGGTTATCTAGGATTGGGTCTTTAGTAGGAAAATGCTCCACGAGCTAATAACCCTACGAGTATTTTGTGACAGTTGGTATTGCTTAGGAGATGGTCTTAAATAACCTATCAAACTGGAGTAATGTATCATCCCAAAAAGTGCTCAATGGGCTGACTAATTGGCGATAGGAAACATCTCAAGGATTGTTTAGGAGTATGTAATAGCCGATAATAGGAAGCGTCTTATCGGACTAGCAAACTTGAAGAGAAGATTGTCTTAGGAAGCGCTCTTATGAGCTGACTACCTGTCAATAGAAGCGTCTGGTTAGACTAGCGACTGTTTGGAAAAACACCTTCGAAGAGCGCTCTTATGAGCTGACTAATTGTTTATTGACAAATTTGAAAAAGTTCTCCCATGAGTTGACTAATTGATATATTCGAAAAGTACTCCTATGAGCTAACTAATCGATAGATTAGAAAGTGCTCTTTTGAGCTAACTGATAGATTCCAAAAAGTGTTCCTATGAGCTAACTAATCGATAGTTTCAAAAAGTGCTCCTGTAAGCTAACTTCAAGAAAGAGTGTCTAGGAAAGTGCCCTCATTATGGGCTAACTAACCTATGCAAGGAGAAACATCTAAAAAAAGATGCCCTTATGGGCTAACCCTAAGAGAGGATGTTTAGGCAAGTGCCTCAACGTGGACTGACTAACCTATAGCGAGAGGACATGCCTCATAAGGTGCCCCTATGGGCTGACGTTTTTGAAGGGATGTTTGGGAAAGTGCCCCATTGTGGGCTGACCAACCTATGGTGGGAAGCGTCTTCTTAAACTCGCAACCTTGGGGAAGAAATGTTTCGAAAAGCACCCTTACAGGCTGACCTTGAGAAGAGCTATTTAGGGAAGTGCCCCATTGTGGGCTGACTAACCTACACATGGAGAAATATTTAGGGAAGTACCCCATTGTGGGCTGACATTTTCGAGGGGATGTTTAGGCAAGTACCCTATTGTGGGCTGACTGACCTATGCTTTTGAAGATGCTTCTACTGAATGGGTTAAATGTCTTGATAAAGGATGTGGATGATTGTTATTTGTTCTAAGATGCTTATCAATTTATCGTGGATAGCAACCAAACAACCGAACCTTTGTGCTGATTTGGTTTTCCTTTGCTTATTCTTGCTTTAAAATAGGGCTTAGGTTCCTGATGTGCTTTCTTTCTTATGCGCATGGCTTTTTTTATTGCAGTATTATCCTACTAATGCGCCGGGTTTTAATGCTCAAAAGTAGGTATAATTATATCACAAAATTTATTGAGATTCATTATCATTTCAATGTTTATCATTCGTTAGTGAAGTGGTGAGTAATGTGTTTAGGAATGTTTATCTTAATGAGAATTTGTTGGAATTATTGACCATTCAGAGACATTAACTTTTCTTGTAAAAAAAATAAAAACTGAACTCAATGAAATTTGTATTGAATATTGGCTTTCATAAACATTGGCAAAATTTCAATTCCCTTACCTAATGATAGTACATCTTAACAGCATCTGCATTAATGGGGTCTCTCAATTCTGGACCGTCCATTTGAGTTAATATCAGAGAACCTCCTGACAATAGCTTCTTCACCACATATGGTCCCTCATAATTTGGGGTAAATTTCTCTCTAGAATCTTGAGCATTCAGGAGAACTTTCTTTAGCACCAAATCCCCTTCTTTGAAGCATCGAAGCCTCATTTTCTTGTTAAATGCTCAGGCCATCCTTTGTTGGTAACACTAGCCGTGACATAATGCAGTGAGTCTTTTTTCATTAATCAAATTCAACTAATCAAGCCTCTTCTTTACCCAGTCCGATTCATTTAATTACGTTTCTGATAGAATTTTGAATGATGGTATTTCGACCTCGACTGGCAAGACTGCCTCAGTGCCATATACCAATGAATATGGGGTAACTCCAATAGATGTTCTAATTGAGGTCCTGTAAGCCATGAGAGCAAATGGCAACATCTCGTGCCAATCTTTGTAAGTGACTGTCATTTTTTCGATGATCTTTTTGATATTCTTATTAGCTGCTTCTATTGCCTTGTTCATCTGAGGTCGGTAGGAAGTTGAATTTCTATGGTTTATGTGGAATTGTTGACATAAAACTGTCATCGATTTGTTGTTAAGATTGATACCGTTGTCAGTGATGATTGACTCAGGAACTCCATATTAAGCTATTATGTCCCTCTTCAAGAAACGGACTATTACCCCTTTGGTGACATTGGCATATGATGAAGCCTTTACCCACTTGGTGAAGTAATCAATGGCCACCAATATGAACCTGTGGCCATTGGATGTTGTCGGAGTGATTGGGCGGATTATGTCGATTCCCCACATGGAGAAAGGCCATGGTGCAGACAACGAGTGCAACTCGTTGGGTGGAGCATTTATCTGGTTTGCGTATACTTGACACAAATGACAGTGCTTGACATAGTTGATGCAATCCGATTCCATGGTTAACCAATAGTAGCCCAATCTAATGATTTTTCGGGGCAACATGTAGCCGCTTATATGAGGTCCACATACCCCTTCGTGTACTTCTTTCATCAGTTCACATGCCTCATTTTTATTCACACGTCTTAGTAAGGTGGTATTAGACGATCTTTTGTAAAGCACCGACCCACTTAATAAGAAATGACTTGCTAACCTTCTGAGTTTTTTTTGGTCATTCTTGCTAGCCATTTCAGGGTATTTTCTTTCTTGGAGAAAAGTTTTGATGTCATGATACCAAGGCTTATCATCTTGTGCTTTTTCAATTACTAAACAGTAGGCGGGCCGATTTTCGATTTCTATTTTCAATGGTTGCACTTTAACTCCCCCTATTATCTGAATTATAGATGCTAGTGTGGCGAGTGCATCTGCAAACTAATTCTGAGTTCTCGGGACGTATGCGAAAGTGATTGCCTCGAATTCTTCTATTAGCTTTGTCAAATGTTGATGGTATGGTACCAATTTAGGGTCTTTAGTCTTATATTCCCCTCTTGTCTGTAATATGATAAGTGACGAATCTTCGTACACTTTTAATTCATGGATTTCCATGTGGCAAGCCATTTTGAGGCCGAGGATGCATGCCTCATATTCCGTGATATTATTGGTATTTGGAAATGTGAGCCTTATTGTTGAAGGGAATTATGTTCCGTCTAGGGATATTAACACTACCCTGATCCCATAACTAAATACATTGGCAGCTCCATCAAAGAACATCTTCCACTTAGGATTCCGGTCTATCCCACAATCTTCTACTGGTGTGCTCTCCACTGTTAGTATATTTTCAT
The DNA here is from genome assembly GCA_037954665.1 of Laguncularia racemosa. Lineage (NCBI taxonomy): Eukaryota > Viridiplantae > Streptophyta > Magnoliopsida > Myrtales > Combretaceae > Laguncularia > Laguncularia racemosa. The sequence goes on from JBBMOL010000012.1 coordinate 1,634,369, forward strand.
CAGAGAATTGGGCTTATGGCTCTTGGGAATCTCCCTCGAGTGGGTGTTCTGCCAATTGGTCAGCTAAAGATTGCCCTTTCATCGAGTTCTGGTTTATGTATGTGATATCAAACTCTGATAAAAGCATTTTCCATTTAGAGATTCTCCCTAACAAAACGGGTTTCTCTGCCAAGTACTTCAGATGATCATGTCTTGTCAACAGCTCAATGTGATAGTAAAGGGTATATTGCCTCAATCGGTACATGACCCAAATCAGAGCACAGCAAGTCCTCTCTGCTTCTGAATACCTCTGTTCTCCGTCTGTGAATTTCTTGCTTAGGTAATATATGGAACGCTCTCTTCCTTCTTCATCTTTCTGCCCCAACACGCATCCCATAGATTTAGGGAGTATCGTGAGATATAAGAATAAGGGCTTCCCTTGCTTTAGGACTATCAAGATTGGAGGCTTTATGAGATAGTCTTTGATTGTCCTGAATGCTTCTTCACATTCGTCGTCCCATTCTACTGTGACATTCTTTTTTAACAGACGGAATAGTATACGACATTTATCTGTAAGCTGTGAGATAAAACGAGCTATGTAATTTAACCTTCCCAGCAAACCTCTTACCTCATTGACAGTGCGTGGGGAAGGTAGCTTTAGTATAGACTTTACTTTGTCAGGGTCGATTTTAATGCATTCCCAGCTTATGACAAACCCTAACAACTTACCTGTTGTGACCCCGAAAGTGCACTTCTCCGGATTTAACTTGAGCTAGAACTTTCTCAATCGCTTAAACAACTTTCTCAGGATATTTGTATGGCTCTCTTCTTCTTTAGACTTGGCTATCATATCGTTGACGTATACTTCTATTTCTCGATGCATCATATCATGAAGTATCGCGACCATGGCTCTCTAATATGTTGCCCCAGCGTTTTTCAAACCGAAGGGCATGACTTTATAAAAGAAAGTTCCCCATGTTGTGATGAAAGTCGTCTTAGTTTTATCTTCTTTGGCCATTTTTATCTGGTTATATCCTGAGAAACCGTCCATAAATGAGAAAAGATGGTTTCTTGCAGTGTTGTCTACCAAAACATCGATGTGAGGTAGGGGGAAGTTATCATTTGGTGTAGCTTGGTTTAAGTCCCGGAAGTCTATGCATACGCGTACTTTTCCATTCTTTTTTAGAACGGGGGCTATATTCTCTACCCATTCTTGGTAGTCAGATACTTCGATGAACCCTACTTCTAGCAGTTTCTTGACTTCCTCTTTAATCTTTAGTAAGATGTCAGGCCTAAACCTTCTCAATTTCTGTTTTTTAGGTTTGACATCTTCCCTTGTGGGAAGCCTGTGAACTACTATTGATTGGTCTAATCCTGGCATGTCACCATATGACCAGGCGAACACATTTGCATACTCAGTTAATAGCTCGGTCATCTCATGTTTTTGCTCGGCACTTAAACTGGTCCCGATCTTGAGGTTTTTAGGTTTCTCAATGCTTCCTAGATTTACTGTCTCCACCGGCTCGTCGATTGAAATTCCACTTTATTCATGTTTTTGCCAATTTTCTTGTATTATTTCGTGGTTAAGGACATCGTCCCCAACAGTTGACCTAGCAGTGTTGGAAACGATATCAGTGTTTTCATTTTTTTTACCTACGCAAAATGTCCCTAACGTTCGATGGTAGGGAATTTAGGTGAAGTGAAATGACAGTATATATATAAGCAAAACAAATTGTAATTCATTGAATTATGAAAAGAAATCTCAATAGAAATTGTTTAATAATTGTTCCCTATCCTTGAGCTGACCTAGTGCTATCAATAGGATAACAGAACCAATTATTGAGAGCTGGATGCTGTTTGGACATGCGAGGGGTTGGGCGCCCATTTCTGATGTCAGCTTCGCTTATCTTTGGCTCTTGAATGGTAGTTGCTTGTTTGAATGATTGTTGAAGGGGTAGAAAGCACATCTAGGTGTTGCTTAGCTCCTCTTGCTTCCTGCCTCTAACACTTCTGGCTTGTGCTTCTTCTTGGGCTGTAGGAACATACCCTAGCCCAAACGTCCCTTGCTGTCCCTCCTTAAATCCACGGCCTTCCTTGTTGGTCACCACATTCACCTCGTTGAATATCTGGAGACCAAAGTCTTCGGAACCGTCCTCCCCAATGTAAGGTATGGCGGTTTCTTTGTAGATGGCATAATTTTGCTCGCCCAGCACGGCGATGATCTATCTATTTGCAATGAATTTGACCTTCTGATGGAGGCTTGAAGGTATGGCTCCAGCAGTATGTATCTATGGCCTTCCCAAAAGTAGATTAAAAGATCTTGGGATGTCAAGGACTTGGAAGGAGGTGTAGAACACTTGCGGGCCAATCTCTACCGACAAGCTTATTTCCCCAATTATGTCTCTCTTTGACCCGTCAAAAGCCTTAACCACCGTTGAGCTTGGTTTAATATTGCTTGGATCGACCCCCAATAAGTCGAGGGTACCAAATGGGCAAACATTGAGAGACGACCCGTTGTCGATGAGTACTCGGGAGACGATCATGTCGTTGCATTTTACCACTATGAACATCGGTTTTATATGTTGGTCTCCGTCTTCTCCTAGCTCTTCGAGGGAGAAAGATATCTGGTCCATGGCGAAGATAGAATTTGCCACATGACTTAATTTGTCTATAGCGATGCCTTCTGGTACCCTGATCTGTTTGAGCACATTGAAGAGTGCTTCCCTGTAGGGCTCGGAGGTTGCAAGGAGGCCCATGCTTTCAGCCAGGAGGTGGACTTGTGCAGCTTACTGCTGGACCGTTTGTTCTAGGGATACAATCCTACGGTCTGAAGTAGCGTCAGCACTTATGTTGTTGCGGTTGTCACCACTGTTTGCCATTTTGGTTCTTGAACGAGTGCAGATTGGGCTCCTAGGAGGGTTTGGTTGTTTGGGAGCTATCTTTGATACCTAGCGTGCATTTTTCTTAGTTTGATGTATGCATGAAAATATGATGCATGTATCACACAGATGCTAAAATAAAGGGGTCAACAGTTGATTGATGACGTAATACTGAAACTTTATTTTTTATTAATATTGGAAACTTTGGAGTTCGATATTTAAAAAAAAATGAAAAAGTACAATAGATTTATTTGCTAATTCTCTTGGTCTTCTGCTACATAGACGCCGATTTTCCGTTGATGACAGCTTTCAATTCCTTGACTTTAGCTTGGGTCTTTTCCAGCTGAGCTTCCAAGGCTTTGTTTCTTTGATCGGATTCCTTGAATCGGCCTTTTTAGATATCCTTTTTATAATCTGCAGCCTCAAAATATACTTCCATTCGAGCCCTGACTTGCTCTAAGTAGATTTCCAGCTCTGGGTCTACTTTGTCTAGCTTAGGTTGGGTGATATCTAGGACCCGGTATGCCCTTTCCCCCGTCTGATATAGTTGGTGGATTACGAAATCCTTGGTGGCTCGGTGCTTGCCCACTTCACCATCCAGCTCTCCAAGGTCTACATTCGGACTCTCGATTCGGGCCTCCCATAGTGCCTTAGCCTCTGCCAGCTTAGCAAACTTCTCAGCTACTAATAAGTCCGGGTCTTGATACTCAAATGTGATTGCTTCCAGCGAAGGCCGATAAACTATGTCTTGAATAGTACCGAACTGGCAAACCACTGAGTTAGGATGATAACCTATACATCCGTTGATACCAATTAGAGGCACGGCTTGAAAGTTACTGTAGGTTAAGATAACTTTGTCGTAGCAACTCCATCTAGCTGTCCACAAAATGTCATCGGCACTGAAACTTTTAAGCACTTTTACCCAACTGTGGCTGGTAAGGTCGTCGGGCAGCTTTATCTTCTCTATGCACGAGTCCACAAGGTCCACTTGTTGAGCCAAAGTTTTCTGGACCAAGTTCAGCTCGAAATACTTAAGGTGGCTTACAAACCAGATCAGGATAAGGTTGATATTTGAGCGGAGGATCCCGTGGCCTTTTTTTCTTGACGAAGTTTAAGTTTCGGATCTGTTCAGCCAATAGAGCCGGAATGTAAGATTTTCTTTCCAGGAATTGGGACACCAGTTCTGCGACTCGGTAATGGACATTAAAAGTTCCGGTGGGGAAGAGTATGGTGGCGAAGGCTGTCAAAATGAAAGCGCTCACCCTTCTTTGTTTATAACTCTTGGGGTCCCCACACAATATGTCTTTCCTATCCCCATTATCTTCTCGGGCTATGAACCAGGCTTTTAACTCATCAATCCGTATGTAGTATCCGTTACAGTCTGCTAAGGCCTTGTTGATTGCTATTTTGCGGATACCTAGAAGTCTGCTGAAGATACCGGCTGGCCCGGCCTCGAGATCCGGTACATACACTTCGCTGGTTAGTGCTGGAGCCTGTAAAAGTTGGGTGTACTCTTCCAGGGTGGGAGTAATCTCAAGTGGCCTAATGAAGAAAGTTGCGGGCTCTATTTCCCATAGATGAAGCATGGCCCGTACCAAAGGTAAGTTCATCTCCATCTTCATCAGTGAGAGGATGGGCCCTATTTTCTGTTGAATAAAAGCCTGCTCCTCTGGGTTGTACAGAGTGAACCAATGGTCTAGCACCAATTTTGGGTCCAGAGGTTTGCATACTCGGATCTCTTTGCGGAGGAGGCGGTCAACTATGGAACTAGCCACCTATTACAACAAAAATTTCTAATTACAAAATGTTACAATGATAGCATTACAGGGAAATGTATCTGAACTCCATGAACAAAATAAAAGTATTACATCATCAATCAATTGTCAGCCCATGACTTCGTGTATGCAGATTGGTAGGCTCTAACAGGTCCCCAAGCTCTATAGCCTCCCGCATTCTCGAAGAAATAGATCTCAAGCCGTATCAAAGCATTGGGTAGGGTAACCTAATCAGTCCCGAACGATGATCATATCACTTCGCCCGAAACCTCTACAATGCCCCCCCGTCTTAGGCCCTAAGACAGCCTGGGTTTGATCGTATCTACTTACACAATTACATGCATGCAGACTCTAAAGCAAAAGTAAATAACTGAATCCTAAATTTAGTTAAATCCCTGAAAGGTTAGCAATAGTATAACAATTAAAAGACATTTCTTAGAAATGAGTGATTTGAGGAGATTCAGGTGGCTAGCCTACTAGAGAGAAGTCCCCAGTGAAGTCACCATTCTATCGAGTCTAATTTTTTTATTTTCTATTCCTAATCCGATCTATACTAGACCTTGTGCTCATCTAATGTAGACCCTCGACTTGAGTTAGGAATTTCATTTTCATTTTGGAGTCGCCACCCAACTGTGGTTGGGAAAGATTGAATTAGGACTAATTGAGCAGATTAATCCTACTTTGGACCACTAGTCAGCGTGATTTCCTTTTTTCATTTTTGTGAAAAGAGGAAAGGGAAAACCAGAGTTTTTTGGTTCGGAGGCTAACCTATTAAAACCTTAAGGTTACCACCCTATTCTCCTTAAATCAAAACTTTATCCCAATGTCTTTTATTTTATTTTTGTTGCCTTTTTATTGTGTTTTGAGTAACTTATTCTAAGAAAATGATTTTTTTTATTCTTTTTTATAGTTACCCCAAATGGGTACCTACGTACCTGCTATTCAGGATCAAACGGGTCGTAGTTCACTTTTCCCAAAAAAACTTTAATGTGTTGGTGATTTTTAATTATGAAATTTCTTTTGATTTATGTTTTTACCATCTTAGTATTTTTTTAAAGAAAATCTAAGCCTAAGCTTGATCATTTGATTTTTTGAAAAATAATAATTATTTAGGAAAAAAGCAATTTTGGATTTATTTCAAAAAAAGATTTTTCTAAGTGATAAAAATTTCATTTCTCTACTTTTCAACCCATTTCTACTATTATAAATTTTTATTGATTTTTATTAATTTTTATTAATTTTTATTGATTTTTCTTAATTTTTATTGAAAATTTTTCTCCTATATTATTTATCTATCCTAAAACAAATCTAAATTTTACTATTTTTTCTAATATATATTTTTATCATTTTCTTTATATATTTTTATTATTTATTATTTATTATTATTATTATTATCATTACTATTTTATTTTTTTATTATTATTTTCTATTATCCTCCCTAAATTAAATCCTAAAAAAAACACCTAATCTAAATTCTAATTGTCGAGTCTAATTTTTGAACTCCCATTCCTAAATCCGATCTAGACTAGACTCTATGCTCATCTAATGTAGATCATCGACTTAAGTTAGGAATTTCGTTTGATTTTTGGAGTCGCCACCCAACTGTTGTTGGGAAATATTGAATTAAGACTAAAGGAGCGGATTAGTCTTAATTTGGACCACTAGTCGTCGTTATTTCCTCTTCTCATTTTTGTGAAAAGAGGAAAAGGGAAAACCAGAGTTTCTAAGTCCGGAGGCTAACCTATTAAAACCTTACAGTTACCACATAGTCTCCTAAAATTGTTCCTATCTAGAAATGTCTTTTATTTTGTTTCTGTTACTTTTTATTATGTTTTTTATTATTATAAGAAAATGATTTTTTATTTCATTTTAGGGTCGACCGAAATGGGTGCCTACGTACTTGCTATTCAGGATCAAACAAGTCGTAGTTTGCTTTTCCTAAAAACTTTAAGCGTGTTTGTGAATTTTAATTTTGAAATCTCTTTTGCTTTATGTTTTTACTATTTTTTTTTTTTTGGATTTTCTAACAAATCTAAGCCTAAGCTTTAATCTGATTTTTTGAAAATGAGTTTTAGGAAAAACATCAATTTTGGATTTATTTGAAGAAAAGGATTTTTCTAAGTGCTAAAACTTATTTTTTTCTATTTTTATAATTTTTGAATTTTTATTAATTTTAATGATTTTTATGATTTTTTCTTTTTTTGTAATTTTATGATTTTTTATCATTTTTATGATTTTTATTACTCTTCTACAATTTTTTATAATTTTTCTAATTTTTCATGATTTTTATAGTTTTTTATTATTTTTTAATGTTTTTTATTGATTTTTATAATTTTTGTTAAAAAATTTATCCTAAACTATTATCTATCCTATTTTGAAATCTAAAGTTCTATTATTATTTTTTCTAATATTTATATTATTTATCTACATTTTTATTATTTTATTATTTTTCTACATTATTAAATCCTAAAAAATCTAATTTCTAACATTTTCCTATTTATGGAAACATAAATAAATAAATAAATAACAAAAAAATTAATAAATAAATAACAAAATAATAAATCAAATCGGAGTAAAAATAAATAAATAAAGTAAATAAGTAAATTGGAAAAAATCCGGAAAATCCGACTTACCTAGATCCAGGTCGGTGCGCGGGTCGGGTCGGGTCGGTCGAACACGACAGCGGAGAGTGCTCGTTCACGGCGTTCCAGCGGCTTTTTATAACGGGTGAGGTATCGAATCCTAGGTTCTCGAGGGTGGTGAATCTAATGGTGGCGGTGGTTTGCTCTCAGAACGTCTCCTAGTAGTGGCTCAGCTCCGATTGGCGGTCGTGGCTTTGGTTCTCTCCGATTTACTCTCTTCTCTCACTTTCTCTCGATTTTGATCTGTGATTCAGCTTCCTCCCTTCCTCCTCTATTTATAGGCGCTTGAAATCGAGCTGGATAAGCTCGGATTTCCACTAATCGAAGTAAATCGGATCGACGGTTAAATAAACCAACTTCGATTCGTGTAAATCCTTTATTTTGTTGAGATTTGATTCCAATTGGATGATGTTTATCTCAATTCTGTTGAAGATCTGTTGGATTTGTGCAAAAAAATCGAATCGAAACGGCCGAAATTCGAATTTTCTCCCTCGCCGGCGATCTCAGACCGAGGTAGAAGACGATCACGTGCCCGGCGCGTGCGTTCCCTCTAGCCAATCAGATGTTGCCATGTGTCCTGGGTAAGTAAAAAAACACAAAACGCGGAAACTGCTTCCCCCGCTTTTCGAACCTCGCGATCGAGCCCTCCTGCGCGCGCCTTAGGCCATGGTCCGGACTAGCTGGGCTAGCCCATTTTCCTGATTTTATTAATTTCGCAAATTGCATATATGCAATGCGATTCTTTTATTTTTTTGTATTTTTTTGAAATTTCAAAAATATGTAAAAATTATTTATTATTCATTATTGTCATTTCTGAAATCATTTTTCAAAATTGATGTGTTTTCTTATTTATTTTTATTTTTTTGAATATTTTTATTATTTTTGCTAAATTGGAAAAAAATTGAAAATTGTTCATTCCTAGGGCAAAAATGGGGTGTTTACAACTGCCCCTCTTTGTGGTAAAGTTTGAAAAACTTAACTACAAAGACAAAAAAGACGCCATTTTTAGCCTCTTGAATAGGTAACGCCTTGGTTTGGCTGGTTACCTAGGAAAACTTTTTGGTAGGAAAATACTCCAAGAGCTAATAATCCCACGATTTAAAATGGTCCTAACGATTTAGAGTAATGTTCCCTCCCAAAAAGTGCTTTTAAGGGCTGACTAGTTGGCGATAGGAAACATCTCAAGCATCGTTTAGGAGAAATGATGATAGGAAGCATCTTATCAGACTAGCAACCTTGGAAAGAAGATTTACTTAGGAAGCGCCCTTATGAGCCGGCTACCTGTCAACAGAAGCGTCTGGTTAGACTAGCAACTGTTTGAAAGAATATTTCCAAAAAGTGCTCCTATGAGCTGACTAATCGGGAGAGTCTAAGAAAATGCCCCTCATGGGCTGACTAACCTTTGATAAAATGCCTCAAAAAGTGCCCCCTATGGGCTAACCTTGAGATAAGATTTTTAGGAAAGTGCCCATCTTGGGTTGACTAACCTATGATAGAGTTGTCTCAAAAAGTGCCTTTATGAGCTGACCTTGAGAACAGATTTTTAGGAAAGTGCCCATCTTGGGCTGACTAACCTATGATAGAATGTCTCAAAAAGTGCCCTTATGAGCTGACCTTGAGAACAGATTTTTAGGAAAGTGCCCATCTTGGGCTGACTAACCTATGATAGAATGTCTCAAAAAGTGCCCTTATGAGCTGACCTTGAGAACAGATTTTTAGGAAAGTGCCCATCTTGGGCTGACTAACCTATGATAGAACTGTCTCAAAAAGTGCCCTTATGAGCTGACCTTGAGAACAGATTTTTAGGAAAGTGCCCATCTTAGGCTGACTAACCTATAATAGAATGTCTCAAAAAGTGCCCTTATGAGCTGGCCTTAAGAACAGATTTTTAGGAAAGTGCCCATCTTGGGCTGACTAACCTATGATAGAACTGTCTCAAAAAGTGCCTTTATGAGCTGACCTTGAGAACAGATTTTTAGGAAAGTGCCCATCTTGGGTTAACTAACCTATGATAGAACTGTTTCAAAAAGTGCCTTTATGAGTTGACCTTGAGAACAGATTTTTAGGAAAGTGTCCATCTTGGGCTGACTAACCTATGATAGAGTTGTCTCAAAAAGTGCCCTTATGAGCTGACCTTAAGAACAGATTTTTAGGAAAGTGCCCATCTTGGGCTGACTAACCTATGATAGAATGTCTCAAAAAGTGCCCTTATGAGCTGACCTTGAGAACAGATTTTTAGGAAAGTGCCCATCTTGGGCTGACTAACCTATAATAGAACTGTCTCAAAAAGTGCCCTTATGAGCTGACCTTGAGAACAGATTTTTAGGAAAGTGCCCATCTTGGGCTGACTAACCTATGATAGAATGTCTCAAAAAGGTGCCCCCTATGGGCTAACCTTAAGAGAGGATGTTTAGGAAAGTGCCCATCTTGGGCTAACTAACCTAAGATAAAAATGATATCTCAAAAAGGTGCCTTTATAGGCTGACCTTAGAAAAGATCTAGGGAAGTGCCCATTTTTGGGCTGACTACCCTATTAAAAGGAATGTTTAGACAAGTGCCCAACTATGGGCTGACTTATCTTATGCTTCTGAATATGCTTTCTACGGACTGAGCTAAATGATGTGATGCCTTTCATGATATGATGATAGTTATTTATTGTAATATGCTTGTCAGTTTATTGTGGACAGCCACCAAACAACCGAACCTTCAGGCTAGTTTGTTTCTGCTTCTCTTCTTCTTTTCTTGACATGGGGTTGAAAATCTTGATGTGCTTCCTTTCTTTATGCACATGGCACTTTTGACGGTAATGTTACCCTACTAATGCACTATGTTCTAATGCTCAAAAGTAGATGGAACTATATTACCAAATATAGTGAGATTCATTATCATTTTAGTGTTTATCTTTTATTGGCGAAGTGGTGGGTAATGTGTTTAGGAATATTTGTGGTGATGGGAATTGATTTGGATTATCGACCATTCGGGGATATTAACTTTGCTTGTAAAAAGTAAAAACTTGACTCAACGAAATTTGTATCGTATATTGGCTTTCATAAACATTGGCAAAATTTCGATTCCCTTGCCTAAGGATAGTACATCTTTACAGTAACTGTGTTAATGGGGTCTCTCAAATCTGGACCATCCATCTGAGTCAGTATCAAAGCACTTCCTGACAGAACCTTTTTCACCACATAAGGGCCTTCATAGTTTGGGGTAAATTTCCCTCTGGAGTCTTGGGCATTCGGGAGAACCTTCTTTAGTACCAGATCCCCCTCTTTGAAGTATCGAGGTCTCATCTTCTTGTTAAATGCTTGGGCCATTCTTTGTTGGTAACACTGGCCATGACATAGTGCGGTAATTCTTCTTTCATCAATCAGATTCAGCTGATCAAGCCTCTTCTTTACCCAGTCTGATTCGGTTAACTGAGTTTCTGACAGGATTCTGAATAATGGTATTTCAACTTCAACTGGTAGCACTGCTTCTGTACCATATACCAATGAATAAGGGGTGGCTCCCGTAGATGTTCTTATTGAAGTCCTATAAGCCATGAGAGCAAACGGTAACATTTCATGCCAATCTTTGTAAGTTGTTGTCATTTTCTCAATGATCTTTTTAATATTCTTGTTGGCTGCTTCTACTGCCCCGTTCATTTGAGGTCGGTAGGGAGTTGAATTTCTGTGGTTTATGTGGAATTGTTGACATAAACCTATCACCGATTTATTGTTGAGATTGGTACCGTTGTCGGTGATGATGGACTCAGGAACTCCATATCGGGCTATTATGTCCCTTTTCAAGAAGCGGACTATTACCCCTTTTGTGACATTGGTATATGATGAAGCTTCTACCCATTTGGTGAAGCAATCAATCGCTACCAGTATGAACCTGTGGCCATTAGATGCTGTCAGAGTGATCGGGCCTATTATGTCGATTCCCCACATGGAGAAAGGCCATGGTGCTGATAACAAGTGTAGCTCGTTGGGCGGAGCATTTATCCGGTTTGCGTAGACTTGACACAAATGACAGTGCTTGACGTATTTTATGCAATCTGATTTCATGGTTAACCAATAATATCCTAACCTCATGATTTTTCGGGCCAACATGTAGCCATTCATATGAGGTCACATACTCCTTCATGTACCTCTTTCATCAGTTCGCAGGCTTCATTTTTGTCCACACATCTTAACAAGGTGGTATCAGATGATCTTTTGTAGAGAATAGACCCACTTAATAGGAAATGGCTCGCTAGCCTTTTGATTGTTCTTTGGTCATTCCTGCTAGCCATTTCAGGGTATTTACTTTCTTGGAGAAAGGTCTTGATGTCGTGATACCAGGGCTTGTCGTCTTGTGCCTTTTCAATTGTTAAACAGTAGGCGGGCCAACTTTCAATGTCTATTTTCATCGGTTGAACTTCGGCTCCCCCTGTTATCTGGATCATAGATGCTAGTGTGGCTAGTGCATCTGCAAACTGATTCTGAGTTCTCGGGATGCATGTAAAAGTGATTGCCTTGAATTCTTCAATTAGCTCTGTCAAGTGTTGATAATACGGTACCAGTTTGGGGTCTTTAGTCTTGTATTCCCCTCTTGTCTGTAGTATGATGAGCGACGAATCTCCATATACTTCTAATTCGCGGATTTCCATTTGACAGGCCATTTTGAGGCCAAGAATGCATGCTTCATATTCTGCGATATTATTAGTATATGAAAATGTAAGTCTTGTCGCTGTAGGGAATTGAGTGCCGTCTGGGGATATCAATACTGCCCCAACCCCACAACCGAATACGTTGGCGGCTCCATCGAAAAACAGTTTCCATTTCGGGTTTTACTCTATCCCAAAGTCTTCTACCGGCATGTCTTCCACTGTTAATATATTTTCGTCTGGAAATTGGGCTTGTAGTTCTTGGGAATCTGTCTCGACAAGGTGTTCCGCCAACTGGTCAGCTAAGGCTTGCCCTTTCATCGAGTTCTGATTTATGTATGTAATGTCAAACTCGGATAGGAGCATTTGCCACTTAGAGATTCTCCCTATCAAAGCTGGTTTCTCTGCCAAGTATTTCAATGGATCGTGTCTTGTTAGCAGCTCAATATGGTAGTAAAGGGTGTATTGCCTTAGTCGATGCATGACCCAAATTAGAGCACAACAAGTCTTCTCCACCTCTGAGTACCTCTGTTCCCCATCTGTGAACTTCTTGCTTAGATAATATATGGAACACTCTCTTCCCTCGCCATCTTTCTGCCCCAGCACACATCCCATGGATTCGGAGAGTATAGTGAGGTATAAGAATAAGGGCTTTCCTTGTTTTAGGACTATCAAGACCGGGGGTTTTATAAGATAGTCTTTGATTGTCCTGAATGCCTCTTCGCATTTGTCGTCCCATTCTATTGTGGCGTTCTTCTTCAACAGACGGAATAATGGCCGGCATTTGTCAGTGAGCTGTGAGATAAAACGAGCTATATAATTTAATCTTCCCAGCAAGCTTCTCACTTCTTTAACGGAGCGTGGGGAAGGTAACTCTAATATAGACTTTACCTTATCAGGGTCAATTTTAATCCCTTCCTGGCTTATGACAAACCCTAACAATTTCCCCGTTGTGACCCCGAAAGTGCATTTCTCTAGGTTTAACTTGAGCTGAAATTTTCTCAGTCGTTTGAACAATTTCCTCAGGATATCTATATGGCTTTCTCCTTCTTTGGATTTGGCTATCATGTTGTCGACATATACTTCAACCTCTTGATGCATCATGTCGTGAAGTATTGCGACCATGGCTCTCTAATACGTTGCCCCGGCGTTTTTCAAACCGAAGGGCATGACTTTGTAACAGAAAGTTCCCCTTGTTGTGATGAAAGTCGTTTTGGTTTTATCCTCTTCCGCCATTTTTATTTGATTATATCCTGAGAAACTGTTCATGAATGAGAAGAGATGATTTCCCGCAGTGTTGTCTACTAGAACATCAATGTGAGGTAGGGGGAAGTTATCCTTTGGCGTAGCTTGGTTTAAGTCCCGAAAGTCTACGCATACATGTACTTTTTCGTTCTTTTTCATAACGGGGACTATATTCGCTACCCATTCTGGGTAGTCGAATACTTCAATGAACCCTACTTCTAGCAGTTTCTTGACTTCTTCCTTAGTCTTTAGCAAGACGTCAAGCCTAAATCTTCTCAGTTTTTGTTTTTTAGGTTTGACGTCTTCCCTTGTGGGAAGCCTATGAACTACTATTGATTGGTCTAGCCTTGGCATGTCACCATATGACCAGGCAAACACATCCGCATATTCTGTTAATAGCCCGGTTATCTCACATTTTTGCTCGGTACTCAAACTGGTCCCGATTTTGAGGTTCTTAGGGTTTTCCATGCTTCCTAGATTTATTGTCTCTACAGGCTTGTCGACCGAAATTCCGCTTTGTTTTTGCCAATTTTCTTGTATTATTTCGGGGTCTAAGATATCGCCTTCAACAACTGACCCAGCAGCGTTGGAAACGATATCAGCGTTTTTATTTTCTATCTGCGCGAAATATCCCTGATGTTCGATCGTAGGAGATCTGAGTAGCATAAAAATGAAAGCATATATATAAGAAGAAAAAAAAACTGTAATTGAATTTGATAAAGAGTCTCAATAAAATTTGTTTAATAATTTCTCTCTACTTTTGAGCTAACCTAGCGCTATTGATAGGATAACAAAACCAATTGTTCAGAGTCGGATGCTGGTTGGACGTGCGGGGGGTTGATTTCCCTTTGCTGTCATCCTCTTCGTTTACCCGAGGCTCTTGAATGATGTTTGCCTTTCGGAAAGATTGTTGGAGAGGTGGGATGCACATCTGGGTGTTGCTGGGCTTCTCCTTCATTTTGCCTTTGACACCTCTTGCTTGTGCTTCTTCCCGAGCTGTAGGAACGTAGTCAATGCTAGTCTTGTTGCGGCTATCGCTACTGTTTGCCATTTTTGCTCTTGAACGTGTGCAAATTAGGCTTCTAAGAGGGTTCGGTTGTTTAAGAGCTATATTGATATATGGCGCGCATTTTTTTTTTTTTAGTATAATGTATGCAAATGCTATGCATGTGTCACGTGGATGATAAAAATAAAAGGTTTGACAACTGATTGACAATATAATATTGAAACTTTACTTTTATTAATATTGAAAATTTTGGAGTTCAAAATATTACAAATAATGATCTATCTCCTAGTTCTTTTGGTCTTCTATTGTGGAGGCTCAAACTTCCCGTTTGATGATGGCTTCCAGTTCTTCGACTCTGGCCTTGGTCTTTTCTAACTGGGCTTCCAAGGCTTTGTTCCTTTGGTCGGATTCCTTAAATCGTCCTTTCCAGATGTCTTTCTGCAGCTTCAAAGTATACCTTCATTCGGGCCTTGACCTGCTCTAGCTAGACTTCCAGCTCTGGATTGATCTTGTCTGGCCTTGGTTGGGTGACGTCTGGAACCCGGTATGCTCTCTCCCATGTCTGGTAGAGCTGGAGGATTACAAACTCTCTAGTGGCTCGGTGTTTTCCCACTTCGCCATCTAGCTCCCCAAGGTCCACATTCGGGCTTTCAATTCTGGCTTCCCAAAGTGCTTTGACCTCTGCCAGCTTAGCAAACTTCTCGGCTACCAACAGGTTCGGATCTTGATACTCAAAGGTGACTGCTTCCAGCGAGGGCCGATAAACTATGTCTTGGATAGTACCAAATTGGCGAACCATTGAGTTGGGGTGATATCCAATACATCCGCTGATTCCGATTAAAGGTACGGCTTGGAAATTACTGCAAGTCAAAATAATTTTGTCACAGCAACTTCACCTGGCTGTCCACAGAATATCTTCGGCACTGAAGCTTCTAAGCACTTCTACCCAACTATGGCTAGTCCGGTAGCTTTACCTTTTCTATACATGAATCCACAAGATCCACCTGCTGGGCTAAGGCTTTTCGGACCATGTTCAGCCCGAAGCACTTAAGGTGGCTTACGAACCATATCAATAGAAGGTTGAGGCTTGAGCGAAGGATCCCATGGCCTTTCTTCTTGAGGAAATTCTAGTTCCGGATCTGTTCAGCCAATAGAGCCGGGATGTAAGATCTTCTCTCAAGGAATTGGGTTACCAGCTCTGCAACCCGGTAGTGAATATAGAAGGTCCCGGTGGGGAACAGTATAGTGGCGAAAGCTGTCAAGATGAAAGCATTCACCCTTCTCTGTTTGTAAGTCTTGGGGTCCCCACATAGTATGTCCTTTCTATCCCCATTGTCCTCTCGGGCGATGAACCAGACTTCTAAATCATCTATCCGTATGCAATATCCATTACAGTCTACTAGGGCTTTGTTGACTGCTGCTTTACGGATGCCTAGTAATCTGCTGAAGGTACCAGCTGGCCCGGCCTCGAGGTCTGGTGCATAGATTTGATTAGTTAGCGCTGGAGCCTGTAGCAGCTGGGTGTACTCTTCCAAAGTAGGGGTGATTTCGTGCGGCTCGATAAAGAAAGCTGCGGGCTCGATTTCCCATAACTGGAGCATGGTCCGTACCAAAGGCAAATTCGCCTCTATCTTTGTTAGTGAGAGAATGGGGCCTATCTTTTGCTGGATGAAGGCCTGCTCCTCTAGGTTGTATAAGGTAAACCAATGGTCTAGTACCAACTTTGGGTCCAAAGGTTTGTACACCCGAATTTCTTTGCGGAGGAGGCGGTCGACTGCGATGCTAGCCATCTATTACAATAAGAAATTGCCTAATTACAAACAGAACTATGAAAACATTACAGGGAAATAGATTTGAACTCCATGAACAAAACAACAAACCATTACATCGTCATCAACTGTCAACCCTATGATGTTATGTATGCAAGTAGGTTGGTTCTAATTGGTCCCCAAGCTCTATGGCTTCCCGCATTCTCGGAGAAATGGATCTCAGGCCATATTGAAGCATTGGGTAGGGTAGCCTAATCGGTCCCGAACAGTGATCAACTCACTTCGCCCGAAACCTACACAATGGCTCCTGCGTCTTAGGTTTCTAGGACGGTCCAGGTTCGACCACATCTATACCGCATCTATTCACACAAACTTATGCATGCAAACCCCACAGTAAAGAAAACTAAAATCTAACTACTCCCTAAAAAGTTAGTAACAGAATAATAATTGAAACTTAAAGAGGAACAACTTGAAGAGATTTAGGTAGCTAGCCTACTGGAATGATTCCCCAGCGGAGTCGCCATCCTGTCGAGTCTAATTTTTGAACTCCCATTCCTAAATCCGATCTAGACTAGACCCTATGCTCATCTAATGTAGATCCTCAACTTGAGTTAGGAATTTCGTTTGATTTTTAGAGTCACAACCCAACTGTTGTTGGGAAATATTGAATTAAGACTAAAGGAGCGGATTAGTCTTAATTTGGACCACTAGTCGTCATTATTTCCTCTTTTCGTTTTTGTGAAAAGAGGAAAAGGGAAAACCAGAGTTTTTAAGTCCGGAGGCTAACCTATTAAAACCTTACGGTTACCACCTAATCTCCTAAAATTGTTCCTATCTAGAAATGCTTTTTATTTTGTTTCTGTTACTTTTTATTATGCTTTTTATTATTCTAAGAAAATGATTTTTTATTTCATTTTATGGGTTGACCCAAATGGGTGCCTACGTACCTGCTATTCAGGATCAAACAAGCCGTAGTTCGCTTTTCCTGAAAACTTTAAGCGTGTTTGTGAATTTTAATTTTGAAATCTCTTTTGCTTTATGTTTTTACTATTTTTTGGGGGGGGGGGGGGGGGGGGTTTTCTAAAAAATCTAAGCCTAAGCTTTAATATGATTTTTTGAAAATGAGTTTTAGGAAAAACATCAATTTTGGATTTATTTGAAGAAAAGGATTTTTCTAAGTGCTAAAACTTTTTTTTTTCTATTTTTATAATTTTTGAATTTTTATTAATTTTTATGATTTTTTCTTTTTTTGTAATTTTATGATTTTTTATCATTTTTATGATTTTTATTACTCTTCTACAATTTTTTATAATTTTTCTAAGTTTTCATGATTTTTATAGTTTTTTATTATTTTTTATGATTTTATTGATTTTTATAATTTTTGTGAATTTTTGTTAAAAATTTTATCCTAAACTATTATCTATCCTATTTTGAAATCTAAAGTTCTATTATTATTTTTTCTAATATTTATATTATTTATCTACATTTTTATTATTTATTTATTTTTTTTTATTTTTTGTTATTTTTTTACATTATTAAATCCTAAAAAATCTAATTTCTAACATTTTCCTATTTATGGAAACATAAATAAAACATAAATAAATAAATAACAAACAAATTAATAAATAAATAAATAAATAATAAATCAAATCAGAGTAAATTGGAAAAAATCCGGAAAATCCAACTTACCTGGATCCGGGTCGGTGCACGGGTCGGGTCGGTCGGGTCGAATCGGGTCAGGTCGGATCGGTCGAACACGGCGGCGGAGAGTGCTTGTTCACGGCGTTCTGGCGGCCTTTTGCAACGGGTGAGGTATCGAATCCTAGGTTCTCGAGGGTGGTGAATCTAATGGTGGCGGTGGTTTGCTCTCAGAACGTCTCCTAGTGGTGGCTTAGCTCCGATCGGCGGTCGCGGCTTTGGTTCTCTCCGATTTACTCTCTTCTCTCACTTTCTCTCGATTTTGATCTGTGATTTAGCTTCCTCCGTTCCTCCTCTATTTATAGGCGCTTGAAATCGAGCTGGATAAGCTCGGATTTCCACCGATCGAAGCAAATCGAATCGACAGTTAAATAAACCAACTTCGATTCGTGTAAATCCTTTATTTTGTTGAGATTTGATTCCAATTGGATTATGTTTATCTCAATTATGTTGAAGATTTGTTGGGTTTGTGCAAAAAAATCGAATCGAAACGGCCGAAATTTGAATTTTTTCCCTCGCCGGCGATCTTAGACCGAGGTAAAAGAAGATCACGTGCCCGACGCGTGCGTTCCCTCCAGCCAATCGAATGCTGCCACGAGTCTTGGGTAAGTAAAAAAACACAAAATGAGGAAACTGCTTCCCCCGTGTTTCGAACCCGCGATCAAGCCCTCCTATGCGCGCCTTAGGCCATGGTCCGGACCAGCTGGGCTAGCCCATTTTCCTGATTTTATTATTTTCGCAAATTGCATATATGCAATGCGATTTTTTTATTTTTTTTTATTTTTTTGAAATTTCAAAAATATGTAAAAATTATTTATTATTCATTATTGCCATTTCTGAAATCATTTTTCAAAATTGATGTGTTTTCCTATTTATTTTTATTTTTTTGAATATTTTTATTATTTTTGCTAAATTAGAAAAAAAAAATGGAAAAATTTGAAAATTGATTATTATTGATTATTGTTCATTCCTCGGGCAAAAATGGGGTGTTTACACTAATATTTTTTTCTATTTTTTTTACTTATAAATAACAAGTAAATAAATAAAGAAATTCGAAAAAATAAATAAAATAACTAAATAAGTAAATAAAAAAAAATTAGAAAATCCGACTTACCTGGATCCGGGTCGGTGCGCGGGTTGGGTCGGTCGGGTCGGGTCGGTCGATCGGTCATGGCAGCTGCGAGTGCTCGTTGACGGCGTTCTGACAGCCTTTCGAAGCGGTTGAGGTGTCGTTTTCTAGGTTTTCGGGGGTGTGGAACTCAACCGTGGTGATGGATTGCTCCAAAGTGCCTCCTGGTGGTGGTTCGGTGCTTGATCGATGGTCGCGGCTTCGAAGAATCCGACAAGGCTTCGATTTCTCTCCTTTTCTCTCTTTTTCTCACTTTTGATCCACGATTCTTCTTCCTCCTCTATTTATAAGCACTAGAAATTGAGCTGGATAAGCTCGGATTTCCTCAAATTGAAGCAAATCGGATTTCGGTTGAAAAACCCATCTCCGATTTGTGCAAATCCTTTGATTTGTTGCGATTTGATTCCAATTAGGTGATGTTTATCCTATTTCTGTTGAAGATCTGTTGGATTTGTGCAAAAAATCGAATCAAAACTGCCAAAATTCGATTTTTCCTTTGCCGGTGACGATCTCAGACGAAGGTTGAAGACGATCACGCGTCCAGTGCATGCGCTCGTTCCAGCCAATCAGCTGCTGACACGTGTCCCAAGTAAGGAAAAAAAAAATGCAAAACACGGATTCTGCCTCCCCCGCGTTTCTAACCTACGACCCCCCCCCCCCCCCCCCGGGCGCGCACAGGGCTATAGCTCGGACCAGCTAGGCTAGCCCACTTACTCGATTTTTTATTTTCGCAATTTGCATATATGCAATGCGATTTTTTATTGTTTTTGTATTTTTTGAAATTTCAAAAATTTGTAAAAATTATTTAATCCCTTTTATTACTATTTCTGCAATTATTTTCCAAAATTGATGTATTTTTCCTATTTATTTTATTTTTTGAATATTTTTCCTATTTTTGCTAAATTAGAAAAAATGTAGAAAAATGGAAAAAATTGAAAATTAATTATTGTTGATTATTAGGGCAAAAATGGGGTGTTTACACCCATTACCTCACAATGAGCAATAAATATTGAAATGATAATAAATCTCAATAGGTTTTATAATATAATTCTACCTATTATGAAGCATTAAACCTATTGCATTAATAAGATAACACTACAATCACAAGAGCCATGCTCATAAGAAGGAAAATAAATCAAGACCTTCAGCCCTGTTTGAAGCAAGAGCAAGCAAAAAGGAGCAAACCAACACGAAGGTTCGGTTGTTTAGTTGCTATCTGCAATACATTGGTAAGCATCTTAGAGTAAATAACCATCATTCATATATTATAAAACATCTCTTATCACATCATTTGAATCGTTCGCTAGAAGCATTTTCAAAAGTGTTAAGTTAGTCAGCCCATGAAGGGACACTTTCCTAAACATTCTTTCTCAGGGTTAGCCCATAGGGGCACCTTTTGAGACACTTATTTTTAGGGGTTGCAAGTTTAAGAAGATGCTTCCCACCATCGGTTAGTCAGCCCACGAAAGAGCACTTTCCTAAACATCTTCTCTCAAGGTTAACCCATAAGGGCACCTTTCGAGACACCTATTTTTCAGGGTTACAAGTCTAAGAAGACGCTTCCCACCATCGGTTAGTTAACTCACAAAGGGGCAGTTTCCTATATATTCCTTCTTAGGGTTAGCTCATACGGGCACCTTTCGAGATACTTATTTTTCAAGATTGCAAGTCTAAGAAGACTCTTCCCACCATCGATTAGTCAGCCTACAAAGGGGCACTTTCCTAGATATTCTCTCTTAGGGTTAGCCCATAAGGGTACCTTTCAAGACACCTATTCTCTAGGGTCGCAAGTTTAAGAAGACGCTTCCTACTATCGGTTAATCAGCCCACAATGGGGCACTTTCCTAAGATATCCTCTCTCATGGTTGCAAGTCCAAAGAGACACTGCTTGAATCTATTGATTAGTCAGCTCATAAAAGCACTTTTCTAGATAATTGATTAGTCAGCTCATAGGAGCACTTTTCTAATTTATCGATTAGTCAGCTCATAGGAGCACTTTTCTAATTTATCGATTAGTCAGCTCATAGGAGTACTTTTCTAGATAATCTATCAATTAGTCAGCTTATAGGAGTACTTCTTTAGATTATCCCCTTTATGGTCGTTAGTCCTATAAGACACTTCCTAATATCGATTAGTCAACTCATGAGAGCACTCTTCGAAGGCATTTCTCCCCAAACAGTCGCTAGTCTAGCCAGATGCTTCTGTTGACAAGTGGCCAGCTCATAAGAGTGCTTCCTAAGATAATCTTCTCTTTAGGGTTGCTACTCCGATAGGGCGCTTCCTATTATCAGCTATTCCACTCACAATAATATATTCTTAAACAATCCTTGAGATGTTTCTTATCGTCGATTAGCCAGCCCATAGAGCACTTTTCGAGAGGATACATTACTTTAGATTGTTAAGTTGTTTAAGACCATTCCCTGAGTAATACCAATCATCACAAAGCACTCGTGGGATTATTAGCTCATGGAGTATTTTCCTACTAAAGACCAAATTCCAGATAACCAGCCAAATCAGGACATTATCCATTCAGTCTAGAGGCCAAAAATGGCGTCTTTCTAGTCTTTGTGGTTAAGTTTTTGCAAAATTTACCACAAAGAGTGATAGCTATAAACGCCCCGTTTTCACCCCTAATAATTAATAATGGTCAATTTTCAATTTTTTCATTTTTTATAATTTTTCTTATAATTTAGCCTAAAAAAAGGAAAAAATATTCAAAAAATAAAATAAATAAGGAAAATATATCAATTTTGGAAAATAATCGTAGAAATAATAAGAAAATGAGCTAAAAATTTTTTACAAATTTTTAGAATTTCAAAATAATATAAAAATAATAAAAATTGCATCGCATATATGCAATTTGCGTAAATTAAGAAAATTGAGAAGTGGGCTAGCCTAACTGGTCCAAGTCATGGTCTGATGCGCGCAGGGGAGGGGTGCGTCATGGGTTCGAATCTCGCAAGGGGCACTTGCTGCCGTTTTCATTTTTTTCTTTCCCAACTACCACGTGGCAACACGCGAACGTGATCATCTTCTTCGCTCAAACAAATGTGAGAGGAAACCGGAGCGAGTCTGACAGAGTTGGGATCGTCTTTTTTCCTCGAATCTTTTGGATTACTATCAATCCTAAGCCAAATCAATTAGATAAATCACAAAAAAAACAAGGGATTAGCATCAAATCTCCGAGATAGGGTCGAATCTGAAACGGAAAAAATATGAGTTTAACCAAACGACGGATCTGAGCTTATCCGAAGGAGCTTTTGAGTGTCTATAAATAGGACTCGAGTGGAGGAAGCTAAATCATCAATCAGAAGAAAAAAAGGAGAGGAAATAAGAGAGATTGAAGTTGTCGAAGTTCACGAACCGCGACCACCACCCATCACCTTTTTGAACCGCCACCTGGAGGGCTTTTTCGACGAAAAACACCACCACCATCAAGTTCCTCATCCTTAGAAGCTTCAGAAGTACCTCTTGTTCGATGAAAAGGGACACCGAAATGCCATTGACGAGGACTTCCAACCGCTGTGACCCAACCTGCCGATCCGACCCTACCCGCACACTGTACCCGGACCTAGGTAAGTCAGATTTTTTGTTTTTTATTATTTATTTATTTATTTATTGCGTTTTATTTATTTATTTGTTTGTTTATAATTCGAAAATAGAAAATAAAAAATAATATTAGGAAAAATGATAGAATTTAGATTAATTTATTTTTAATAAAAAATTATAAAAATTATGAAATAAAAATGTTAAAAAAATATTTAAAATAATAAAAAAGAGAAAATAATAAAAAAAAATGATAAATAATAAAAAATAATATAAAAATATAAAAATTAAAAATTAAAAAATAAAATAATAAAAAGTAATAATGATTAAAAGTAGGATTAATAATAGAGGAAGATTAATAATAGGGATATAAAAATAATTTTTATTACTTATAAAAAATTCTTTTTTAAATAAATCCAAAATTGGTTTTTCCTTAAATTAATTTTTTTTCAAAAAAATAAAATAAAATAAAATAAAATAATAAAGCTTAGGCTTAGATTAAAAAGAATAAAAAATCATTTTCCATATTGGAATAAGTTGTTTTTAATCAATAAGCAAAAAATACAACAAAAATAAAATAAAAAAATAAATAATAATAAAAGACATTAGAATATGGTTTAGATTTCAGAAAAATAAGGTAGTAACTTTAAGGTTTTAATAGATTAGCCCCCGAGTCCAGAAACTTTGGTTTTTCCTTTCCTCTTTCATAAAAATGAAAAGAGGAGATCTCGCTGACTAGTTGTCCAAATTAGGATTAATCTGCTCAATTAGTCCTAATTTAATAATCTTTCTCAACTTTAGTTGGGTAGCGACTCCAAAATAAGACAAAATTCCTAGTTTAAGTCGATGATTTATATTAGATAAACATATAGTTTAGTATAAATTGGATTAAGAATGAAAATTAAAAAAAAAAAAAATTAGACTCGACACATTATTGGTGGCATTTATGATCCATGAGCCTCTGTCCTATTCTTCAACTATCACACAAATAATACATCTTATGAAAGTGGTCCTAAAAATAAAAGGCAAACATTTTTCTTCTAAAAAATAAATAAATAATATTTTTCTAAAATAATAATAAAATATATATTCTTCATTATATATTTCCCGTACATGTTTTTGTTTGATTAATCAAATAAAATAAGTACAAACTCTTTATTTTGAAATTTTTATTTAGTAGTTTTTAGCTTTAAATTTTAATATCCCTGAGCCCTTAATTTTTAGATTTCAATCAAACTAGCATCCTAGTTAAAGTTGATATAGCCACTCAATTTTAACCCTATTATTTTTTTCAACTTCGGTTTACACAACTCCAAAACAATACATTTTCTCTTAACTTTGGTCAAGTGGGTCAAACTTAATATAAGCTAAAGTTAAAGAAAAAAAAAAAAGAAAAGTTTACCTTAACACATGTAATACATTAATATATAACAATTGTACTGTAGAGATATGGTATACCACATATGAATTAATGTTGAATTTATTGGTTAACTATATTAGTTAAACTAAATAATTTATATTTATTTGTATACCGAATGTAGATGCAAGTGAGAAAGGAACATGTCCTATATGTAACCTATATTTAGATTTATCATACAAACTTGTTGATTTTTTATAATTGAATTTTTTACTTGTTAATGTTTAGAATGTGAACTTGAAATGCAATAAACTTTAAGTAATTGAATTTGCCAATTATTTATTGTAATAGTAGAGATTATTTACTTTTAAATGTTGGAATGTTTTGGCATTGTAAGAGTATCCCACAACTTTAGTGTTTACGAAATTGTACCGAAAGATGCGTTGATTTTTAATTCTAATTTATATTAACTTTTCATTTTTTTATATTAAATAATTGATGTAATATATACAATACACTTACTAGAATATAGCTTGTCGACCGGAATTAGAGTAAAAATTTCTTTTAGAAAAATATGTAAATTGCACTTCGAATTCCATTTTTCTGGCACATAATCATATCACTACCATATATATATATATATATATATATATATATATATATATATATATCTACTCTAGCAAAAAAATTAGGCCCTTTTCACCAGTGAAAACCTCACTAGTGATCTAAATTCTCTAGAGTGTTTGGTCAGGAAAGTCTTGCCATTAGATACGTACTGACGAATTTTATTTGCCAAAAAGGTACACGAAATAAGTTGACTACTTCGCAATTGCTAATTGGCCAATTAAATTAGCCATTTAGCAAGTTGAAAACCACAAAAGCATCTAAGTAGGCAAAAAAAATTGCTAGTTAGTTTATTTATTTATTTTTCAATTTCTTCAATTAATGAAAAATTAACAAATAATAAAATCAACCACTAATTTATTCTCTGCTAATTATAACAATTCAAATGACATTTTAATGGTTTATATCAATATTATTAAAGAATATAATGAATATTGATAATAATGATAATATATAAGGCAATACAAAAATTAGCACAATAACTTATAAAATTAAATTAAACATTACACAAGTGAACTAGTACATGAGTAGATCAACAAAACATTATAAAAGTAAACTAACATCCATATATAGTCCAATAAAAAGTAAGAATGTCTAGATATAGTAGGATAAAGATGAGCAACAAACTAAATTAAAAAAACACAATTCATGAAGAAGTTCTAACAGCTGAATTTGAACCTAGACTAGATGTTATCTACTCTTAACTCCCATTCACCATAGAAGATGACATGTTGGAAGTGTGGTCGAATTGTTGCATAGGCCTAAAGAAGAATGGTCCACGTTGGGTGGGAAATGGATATGGAGTAAACTACTGAGAAAACAACCTACTAGGAGAATATAGATAAGGAGCAGGACATGGAAAAGCATAAGGAGTAGAGTCTGCTATGATAGACCACCTAATTGGCCACTTGGGATGATGTAGTAGGTGGCGAAGGATAAGATGACCATAGACATGGCGTAGTACGCTAAAATTGGGTTTGCACATACTACAACAACTTCTCATACTTTTACTATAGGTCGGCAAATTTCTAACCGAGATTATCCTATCCAATCGGCCCACTAGATGTTTGCAAGGAAGATCCTAACTGCTCCTCGTAGATTGACATGCTTGCAAGGGGTGGTATTAGCCCACTGTATCCTAACCCTTGATATTAGCCCGACTTATGGCCTAAGATCTCCTCCATAAACATGGCATCAGACTTTGGCTTAGCCCCTTTCTCTTGTACTCGAGCCTCATTCTTCGACTTCTTCTTCAACATCTTCTCCTGCATAAAACAATCAAATTGTTAGCTAATGCAATTTAAAAAGTTCCAAAAAGTTAAATTGAACTTTAACATTGCATGCTTACATAATCTTGTGCAGCAACGAGGTGAACCCATTGTCCTGCATTTCACCTTTTCCTTCGGCAATGTGTATATGCCCAAGTCTTAATATCTTTCATATTCGGAAAAATAAAAAATAAAGCTAATAATAGAAATTTAACCCTATAGACACACCGGAAGGTTCAACAAAATGCCATAATAAGATAACAATCTCCCAAATACATTAGATAACAAACATTAAAACTATTTTGTCTTTTGTGCTAAGAGGAGCCTTGCTATATTGTTCATGTACTCGGTTGGTGAATTCAGAAATTTCCAACCTTGAAAGACCAGCTAACAAATCATAGAATAATAAAAAAGAAGGGGAAAAAATAATTTATTAGTACGATAAATAAAGAAACAAATTATGAGAAGTAAAATTTCTTATGCAACCGTCTGACTAAATGTTGTCCATCCCTTCTTGTCATTGGCTGGCAATAATTTTATACAGTATATTCAATTCGAAGATCGAGAAATATGCAAGTACATTTTTTACGCCTTACTAATAGTTCGCCTACCTAGTAAGAAACACAAAAAAAAATTTAATCGGCCCATATTGACTACTACCAAAAAGAAAACTTCTTTTTTCGTAATGAAGGAATACAGATGTGAACCATCCTACTAGATCTTAGCATTGATTAAAATTCTAGTCAAACACTAGAAGGCAAAATAAAAAGCATCATCCAAAAAAGAAAAAAAGAAAAAAAAAGAGAGAAGAAAACTAGATGTATATCTATCAGTAATACATTCAAGAGTATCATCATCATGGAAGTCCTCGAGATTGATGGAATACAAGTACCTAAAGGAGCTAGTTTCAATTTATTGGAAATCCCATTGACCCTGAAATCCTTATCATTGTTGGATATGGCTTAAAAAGATTAATCCTCCATCTTCTCATACTTTACTCAGTTAAGTACCTTATCACAGTTGGATATGGCTTACAAAGATCAACCCTAAAATCCTTACAAAGCTCTTTATAGATGTCACAAATCATTATATACCAACAAAACAATTCTAGGTTCTATACCACCAAAACTAGTACAGATACCATTTTTATTCACGTGGTCTTATATCATGCTAAGGCAAGGCACAAGGCCAGAATAATACAATATACTTCAAACACAATTTTGTATTTCATAAGCTACAATATACCATAATGGATGAAGTTACTCAGACATTTCAAAACATCAAGTGATTATATTTTATAGAATGTTGAAGTATTATGGGATTTATTCAAAAAGAAAAAAAGAGTCCTTTAGTTATGGCATAAGACTTTGCTCGGCTTTGATTTTAGTCTCCATTTCATTCATTTCCAACAATTCAATAAACAATTTTTCCCCATATATCCACCCTTCCATGGAAAAGAATCAAAACATCAAGTGCCCGCTGTGAATTATTACACTCAAAGAAGTGTTCTTCCCTTTGTATTTATTATTTCTTATTAATAAGATTATTGAAATTATAAAAGAATTTAAGTTTTTGGGTATGGTATAAAAGAATAGCCATATTTGGACTAAAAGAAAAAAAGGAGCAGCCATACAATTGAAGCAATGCTATTGACTGGAAAGCTATCTTTGCAATTTAACTTGATAACATCATATGTTGTCAGTTCCATCCACATGTTTTCAAACAAAGCAAGCTATTATTCTTGGACTCCATGTTCTCAAAGTATATCAACCAAATCAAAATATGCTTTTGTACTATATATGCCTCCATGATGGAACCCTTTAGTTTAGCTTTATTCTTAACATCATCTTTGAGTACATCTAAATATCTCTCTACTAGATACATCCACCTATATTGAACCGGACCACATTTAAGTGCCTCCCTAAGGAGATGCACAATGAAATGGACCATAATATCAAAGAGAAGAAGTGGAAAAATGATCTCAAGTTTTCACAAAGTGATGACAATTGTCTTCTCCATAGATTTCAATACATCAATCCTTACCTCTTTTGCAATTAATTCCCTAAAGAAGCGCAATATCTCACATATTACTTGATAAATGCCATCCCTTAGAAATCCACAAAAGACCACTAATAAAAGTCTTTGTAGCAAAATATGAAGATCATAACTCTTTAGCCTTTTAAAAGCTTCCTCAAATTGACCTAAACGGGATGATACATTTGATGCATAACCATCTGTACCATCATTAATTTATTGACACCTCTAGCTACTAGAAGTCTTGCCTAAAATTACATTCTCATACCAATTTAATTGTATTAGAATTTCTTCATTGCTAAAGTGTCTTGGAGCTAATCTACTCTCAACTATTCCATCAAACTTATTGCTTCGCCATACATTAGATGCCTCCTAGGAAGGAATTGCTTATGACCCATGTAACGGAGCTTACTTTGTGTATGTCTACTAGTTGTGTTCGCATTACATATGGAACAAGCCTTATATCCTTTTTTAGCCTACCTTGATACATCACCGCATGATGGAAAATTATTAATTTTCCATAACAAAACTACTTACATGTGGAATGACCACCTAGTAACAATATCAAATGATTTTACACCATCTGTCCATAGTTCTTACAACTCTTCAATAAGGGGGCTCTAAGTTCACATCAATTTCTTCCTAATGATCTTGGTCCCGGAATCAATAGCGGCATAAAAAAATATGACTCTTTCATGCATCTCTAAGGTGCCGCATTATATATGAATAGAATCACTAGTCACACACTATACGTTATACTAAGGTTTCCAAAGGGATTAAACCCATTTATGGCAAAACCTAATCTAATGTTTCAAGTCTTAAATTCAAATACAAGATATTTATTATCCAATCTTTTCCATGCTTCAAAGTCAGATGGATGTCTCAAGACACCCTCCTCAAGCATGTAATTCTCTTTATGCTACCTCATTTTTAGAGCTATCTTCCTACACATGAAAATTCTTTGGAGACACGATAATAGTGGAAAATGCTGCAAAACCTTAACTATAATCTTCTTGTTTAAGTCAATCTAAACTTTCCACCTTGATTTATTACACATCGAACAACAATCAAAGTTCCAATACTCCTTTCTAAATAGCATGCAATTATTTCTACATGCGTGGATTACATTTGTATCCATTTCTAGCCCCCTTAACATCTTCCATGCCTTGTAATAAGATGACAAGAACCTTTCACCCTTTGGCAATAGCCTATTTATAAATGCAAGTCAATTATTGAAACTCCTCATAGAGTGTTGACTATTAATCTTCAAGTTCATCATTTGTATTAAAGTCAACAAAAGTGAAAACTTGAAGCACCCTAGATAAACCTCACATTTTGCATCTTAAAATGCACTAGTCCACCTATTCATCTCGCCAACAATCTCTTCATCACCATCGTCCATATCATTATCCTCCATATCAGCATCATTGCAGGCCATGTCTTTCAAAATCTCATTATCCACTTCGTTATCAAATGTCTAAGCAATATTCTCATTACCATCATCCCCAATCACAAGAACATCAAGAGTTTAAACATTAGTTTGCCTTGGAATTTCTCCAAGGTACATCCATGTTGAGTATGACCAAGCTATGCCCCTTAAGAATTAATGAATCTTGAACATGTTAAAGGGATGCTAGTATGCATCAAGGCAATCCCAATATGAACAGTGGCTAAAACCATCTTCTTCTTCACCATGGTGCCACGTAACTTCTAAGAAACCCTACACCCCTTCAATGTACTCTCTTGAGAGCCTATTATGCATCATATGCCAAGTTTGCTCCAACATCCTATTCATGTATGTAATTACTAATTTTCGTCAATACATAAATATATTAGAAGAGTATTATTATTATTATTTCACCATAATAAAATTTTGTGGTATATTAGTAATCACATTATACTAAAATCCCAATGTTAACTAAGTGGAGAATAATAGTATATTACATATTACAAAATAATCTACAAATTTAAACATTTTTCTATAGCTATATTTCATGTGAATATACTACAAATTGAAAGATAAAGACATTACAAATGCTGAAAATCTTCTTAATGTAGCATTTAAAGATAAAAACATTATGAATTTTTCACACCATTTGAAAACCAAACACAATTTTAGATAGTTTGTCTAGTGTAATCCCTTAAAATTATGTTAATCAAATGCTACCTTAATTACATAACTCCTATGTTATATATATGTAACATAATTGTACAATTTAGTAGAGAAAGCTATTGATCCTATGAAGCTTGACCTACTAGTATGTTTAAAACTTGCACTCTTAGCATATTAGTTTCTATTCACAAAAATAATAGATGCATAGATCATTTCAATTCATATGTAGCATAAAAAAGTGTTGATTGAATGTCACTGTCATAGATACAATTATATAGAGAGAGATAGAGAGAATGCTCTATTAATCATATCATGACTAAGAGGCTTCAGGTTAAAACAAATTAGCTATGTTTCTTTTTTCCTTTTTTCTTTTTTGGTTTTGATGGAAAACTACTAGAACATGATGTACTGGATTAATTTCCTCATATATGAAGCCTTTTTTTTTTTCCTTTTTCTTTCTTTTGATAAAAATGTCTAAACAATTGGTCATAATATCTAAAATCTTAAAAGCTACTCTCAAGCTTTTGCGTTCTAGACCTCAAATAATTGTCATTTGTTTTAAAGAATTTTCACATATACCTAAACCAAAAGTAGAAAAAATCAATTTTATATTCTCATTTGTCCATCAAGAAAAGTATGCTTCTCTTCAAGGTCATTTGAATTCATAATTTTTGCATAGCCAACTTCACCTTCAATGCAGTAGCATGAGTACTTCTCTTTCACCTTTACAAGTTTTACCATTCTTTTTTTGAACCTGAAATGGACAACATGCTCTAGTATATATATTTCACAATGCAATTGTGTGCTAAATGCAAGAGAACAAGTTTCCATGCATAATTTTGAGATGCACATATTGTTTACCAAAAATATGCACCTAAAGGACCTTGTAGCTTCACAAGTAGTGGTAGATAAAGCACACAACAATAAATGGATCTACTTGGCATTGGATTTGGAAGTCAAACAAATTAACGATATAATATTTGTTAAATTACCAACCTACTTGGAGGATGATAAATGAAAAATAACAAGTGGTAAGAATTTTATCAAAATAGTTTAGTATAATAAATAAGCTAAGATAAGTTGAAGAAAATCTCACAATTAAAATTACACCCTTAACAATGTATATAAATACAGAGACTTGAATTATATATTCTAAAGTACAAGAGTCTGTCTCTAAATTTTCTTCTATAGATACACATATATGAACAAAATTTGTGAAAATATAGTTCTGCATATCTAGTGATGTAACCTCTTGTTAATTCAATTTTGCTCTTGACAAATTATGGAAGACTTGTTACTTACTATTTATTAGCCTATTATAATACCTAATTTAGATATAGTTTTTGTATTTTACTTTTAGTTGTTACTCGTGTAGGGCATGTGAGTTGGTTAATACAATTAGTAGTCATTAGCTATCATATGAGTACTAGAACTACTTTGTTTCATTAATAACATATAGAACTTTTTGAATTTGACCCCAAATTTAGTGTAAGTGTCTCAAGCTGTCCACGCATTTAGTGTAACTTTTTTTTAACACTTCAGTACATGGAAACATAGAAATTTGACCATTATAAAAATATCAAATGGCAATGCGGTTTGGTCCTAACTATAGTACAATTAAATCAATCTTATATATAATATATATATATTATGGGCTCCATAATTTTAAACAAGTAAAAAGTTATGACTTTTCAAATTATTGTAGCTAGAATCAAATAGCGTTATCGTTTAGTATTTTTATAAAGATTAAATTGTTATATTTTCATATGCCAAAGTGTAAAAAAAAAAAAAAATACAATAAAGGCATAGACAGCATTGCTCCTTCAAGCAATATGCTTAAGGATGCAGATTCGATGTGCGCCTTCAATTTTGTAAATTTTAGGGAAAAAAAGAAGAAGTCGCAAACCTTATTTTTGTTTTCGAAATCTATTTTTGAAATAATTATTATAAATATAATATTTATAATTTTTTTTAATAAAATCACGATATTTAAGAGTATTCCCTCATAAATTACCCTCCAAAGGCACATGTCACCTATTGGCAAAAACACGTCATCAAGCAACCATTAAAACTCGCAACTATTTTTTTTTAAATAAAAAAAATAGCCATTGTGGTCGAATAAGCAAAAAGATCCTCAAACAATTTTTATAGTTTAGAAAATTCATGAGAAGAAATTAACCTTGTTAGGGAAAACTACAATAAAAAAAATTTGGTAAAAAAGAAATTCAATACGTAAGTCACACACATTTGGCGTAAAATTTACACTTTAATCATCACTACCTTCCCTCAAAACTATTCGTTTAGTTTTATTCATCTTCATTATAAATCGTGTCTAATCCTGTTCTATTTAATCAAAAGCTTACATGCTAATTAACAATCTTTTTTTGTCCAACAAGGATATCAAATTTGATGTTCTGTGATTTATTAATTGTTAAATAATATTGAGATCTTAAATTTTACACGATCTGAAGACACAAGATTTATCACAATATTATTTTAGAAATTGATGATTGGAAAAAAAAAAAAAAAAGAAGAAGACCATGATTGGAGATTTATATCACTATATTCACACTGTCCTTTCAACAAATAAATATTTCCGGCTTCAAAAGAAATGTTGATAATTAAGTTTGACTTTTCGTTGTTTAACAAAATAAACATGTCTTGAGAGCATTTATACTCTTATTGTGTTTGAATTACAACTAAAAATAATATTACAATTTTATAATAAAGATGAGAAGTTCGCATGTTATGTGAATAATGATATCTGACCTTCTTCATCAACAATTACGGAAAGAAATTATGAATTAATTAACAAATATACTTATAACAATAATGTTTATTTATATAGTCTATTTTATATACATTTTACGTTATGCAAGATACAATTTACATTATAACAGTTGTTCTAATATTACCTTAAATTTAATTATTTGTAGGCATGTGTTGGGAAGGAGTCTTATTCTATTGATGTTTCTGAAGATACATTTGGATCGACAACTTCTTCTTCTTCTTCTTCTTCTTTTTCCCTCCTTTTTCCTTAGTTTCTTCTATGGGTTTTAGGTTTAGGTATCAATGTCTCATTGATGTTGTGTTGCGTATGGTTCCATTCGAATGAATAGACTACGTTGCTTTTCATTGTAATAATAAATTAGTTTCAAATAATTTTTCATTTGCTTATCACTCCTGGACATCTGTTATGGTAAAAAGAAAAAAGGCTTAAAGGAAGACTCAATTATGATAAAAAAGTCTATATGTTGGTGTAAATGATGAGGAAGTGAGCTTTAATCTTTAAATTTCCTTAAATTATTAGCAATTTTGAGTTGTTTTTATCTTCTAAAAGTTTTATTATTGCACCTTTGAATTGAATCTCTCAAATGTAGATTAATAGTTGGGGCAATACTCATAAATATTGTACTTTTTATAAAAAAAAATCATAAATATTATACTCGAAATAATTATTCTAAAAATATATTTTAAATATAAGAACACAGTTTGCGACTTTTTTTTTTTACGAAAATTTGCAAACTAAAGACATAAACTGGGTCTGCGCCTTTAATACAATTTACTTGAAAGTACAAATGACGTCTATACCTTTAATGTAGCTCTTTTTTCTTATTTTCTTTTTTCCTTTACTTTGGTATATAGAAACATAGCAATTTAACCCTTATAAAAATAATAAACGGCAATGCAGTTTGATCCTTACTATAATATACTCAAATCAGTCTTTTTATATATATATATTATAAACTTTGTAATTCCCAACAAACAAACTATTACACTAAAAGTGAAGACATTGCTCGTGCCTTCAGGCAAATTGTACTAAAGGTGCGAACGATTTCCACACTTTTAAGTAATATGCTTGAGGGTACGGACCGAATTTACGTTTTCAGTTTTACAAATTTTCATAAAACAAAAGTCGCAATTTGTGTCTATACCTTCGAAATCTATTTTTAAAATAATTATTTTAAATATAATATTTACAAAATTAAAAATATATATATATTTACAAGTGCCGCCCTTAATAGTTCCATCTCATTCACTTATCACACTTTTTTTTTTCACTTTGCTAAAAGTTTTAGTATTAGTAACGTTACATTTGTATTTTTAAAATGGATTTAAAAAAAAAAAAAAACCGTCGAAGTACGTTTTCTCTGTCCAAGACGTGATGTTTTGAGTAAAAAAACTCCAAATATTTAAATCGATGGGCCGAATTTAGTAGCACTATTTTTTTTTTAATTGAGATATTGATGAATGATTACGTCGCAGATTAATACAATGAAAAGGTTGCTAACCCAGAATCACTAATTTTCTAAAGGTCTATTTAACTAAAAAAATAAATAAATAGTAGCAAAGAAGTAAGTCTTCAATTTCTTACTCTTTTTGCTTGATGGTCCGTTGCCCTATTCACTTCTCTAACTATTTAAACAATTTATTACCACTTTTTGTATATAATTATATTACAGGTACCTTTATTCATCGTAGCTATGAATAACATCTAGTGTTGATTTATGTGCTTGGTATTCCTCTCCTTCTCCTTTTCAACTAATTGGAACTAGCCAATTAGGGTGTTTTTTTTTTTTCTTTTTTTTTTTAACAATGTAAGAAATGAAGAGAAAACCTAACCTATTTATAAAAATTTAATAAAAATCTCCTGAGCCAACTATTAAACTAACAGTTTACATTAAACCATTTAATGCATCTTTAAAATAACGTATAAATGAACTTAATATTCTCTTATGGAAGTTCACTCAAGCATATCTTAAATGGTGACTTGCTACTCTCTCGTTAGTGGATTATTCATAGCCCTTAAGGTTTTTTTTTATTTTTTACTCTTTTATGTTTTTTTTTATATTTTTTATTATTTATTTATTTAATTATATTTAATAATATTATTTTATCAAATTAATTATAATATATCTATTATGGGGGAACGTACCTGACTAATAAATATAATAAGTCATTATAGAATACAAATATATAAAATGTAAAAGGAGATAAAATTACAATAATATGGATGGTATAAATTACTTCATATTGTTTCCCTCATGCCGTGTGGAGCCCATTACATGTGCTTGCATTCGGCATGTTCGCATTTAGTCGGCGGGAGGATTCTCCGTAGGTGCTGTCTTGCTGGATGGATAGAACATGAAGAGAAGGGCCAAATTTTATGTGGACTTGAATTAATGTTCAAAATATAATTTATTTCTCAACAACCTTACGTAATGAAAAAGAATAAAAAATTAGATTAATTCTAGCAAACCAGTATGCAGCTTGTTAAAATTATAAAATGTAAGTCGTACAAGCACAACTTATATTAATACCTTTTATTTATATAACTAGTTTGTCTATTTATTTTGCATTATATAACATGTATTATCTCCATTCTTGAAATTGTTGACTTTCCATAGTTTTAATAACATAAGGAGCACCTTGATGGGTAAAATCGAAAACATCCACCCACCATGTATTTAGGGTGTATAAAATCATGAAAGCTCTTTAGTTTCAAGTTCTCTTGCAAATTTTCTTTTTTTTATCATCTCTAAAAGGAAAATTATGATAATTTTAGGCATGTTCTACCTTTTTTTTTTATCCATTTACGTCTACATCAAGCGATTAAAACTGAAAACGAGTTAATAATTTCAGGTTGAATAATAAGACAGATATAAGAAAGTTAAGTGGAAGAAACACTAAAGCATATGTTATATTATTGTTATTCACCTAATTCCAAAAAAGAAAAAAGAAATGAAAAATATTGAGAAAAAATAGGTTCAATTCCATATCACTAACCAAATTGAAAATTTCTCCAACTTGTAAGCCAATGTTTGATAATTCGGTAAAGATACAATTGGGATGTCTTTACACCAATTATCCATTACTTAAACCCATCCCATTTCGTTAAAAAGGAACGTAATAATCAAACAATGTACCCAAATAGTATAGGATTTTTTTTTTCAATTATATGCCTATTACAAAGCAACAAAAATATTGATAGAATATGATTATTAGTAGGATGATAAATATTTAACTATAATATACTCATTCATATTTTATGAATAAAATAAAATTTAATTAAGAATTAATCATTTTAGATGATAAATTAAAATTACAATAAACTTTGAGGATCTTTTAAATAAAAAAAATACGTTTTCAACAATTATTACATAATACTATTGATCTTTTATTGGGTTTAGTTAAATATCGTATTTTAATTATTGCATGATAATCAAAATTGGGTGAGATATTTGCAATCTTATATTATAATATATATATTTATTTATTTATATTCTAGAATGTATCTGTATATATATTGGATGGTGTTCTATCATTTATTATATATGGATGGTGTTCTAGAATGTATTTGAGGTCAGAGCAAATTTGACAAAGAAAGTACACAGGCCAAAATTCCAAAGAAATCCCCTTAAAACACAGAGAAACACAGCCGTGTGATTAGCTGTTGTGTACATCACGAGATAGCAACTTTACAATGAACGGTCAAACGTTCAAAATCCAGCTTCGGCCGCCTTCAAATTCGATCACTCAACGCGCACTTGCCTTCACGACCCTCGTGTCGTGTCGTTTCCTCGTGATTCCTATATATACATAATATATCAACAGCCCATTTTTTCTGCAGCCGCAAAAATCTAATTCCTATCTGTGAATTTTCCCGTTTGGAATTGCAGGTCCTTCATTTCTAGCTAATAACGAAACCCAAGTTTTTCCTTTTATTTTTTTGGTTTTAGCTGTTCTATATTTCCTTCTATCAATCAAGTCAGACCTCTATTTGGTGGACTTTCTGGTGGAATTTGAGGTTTGTTTCTTTATCTGGTTCTTGTTGGCACGATATAATATGATGTTTTATTTGTAATTTTTTATGTTTATATGAAAATTATAGTTCTTGTATGCATCAAATACTGATATTTAATCGGCAAGATCTTGTCTTGAGATGGACATTGATCTGGGTTTTAATCCTTTTTTCTTCCTTTTTATGTTTTATGCCATGAATGCTTGATTTTTTCTGATTAATTTTGGTTTTAGGCTCCATGTGATGTCTAGATCTCGTCTCAAATGTTGTTTTACCCAAATTTTCTACGATATTTGAATTATATAAGGAAACAAAAATTCTGTAAAAAATTTACAAAAAATCGATCGAATTCCCAATTTATCTAATTATGGTTAACTGAGATTCTTACCCGGATGAACAAAACGAAATCCTTTCTTTTCTTTTATAATGTTGAATGTACGAACGTTGGAGATTTCAATGTTGTAACTTAAGTATTTGCGATAAAGATCTTTGCTTTATAATATTTTTGATCTTCCCCATGAGATTTCATGATTATGACGTGGGTTTTCTGCAAATTTTGCATAAACTGACCTGATGAGTTTGAAAACGTGCCAGGGGAAATGTCAGAGCTAAAGCCAACTGCCCCCTTGATTACGCCATCTTCGTCGCGTAATCTTCCCGATTTTAAGAAGTCGGTTAAATTGAAATATGTGAAACTTGGATACCATTATTTGATCACTCATGGAATGTACCTGTTACTGACACCTTTAGTCGCGGTAATTGCTGCACAGCTGTCTACCCTTTCTCTTGAGGATCTTCGTGATATCTGGATGCATCTACAATACAATTTGATATCAGTTATCCTATGCTCAACTCTCTTTGTGTTTTTGACCACCCTGTACTTTGTCACCCGTCCTCGCCCTGTTTATCTTGTTAATTTCTCTTGCTACAAGCCAGATGAATCTCGGAAATGCACCAAAAGAACTTTCATGGACCAGTCCAGAATGACTGGTTTTTTTACGGAGGAGAATCTGGCATTCCAGCAAAAGATCCTTGAAAGATCAGGTCTAGGGGAATCAACTTACCTCCCCGAGGCTGTTCTGAGTATTCCTCCAAATCCTTGTATGAAGGAAGCAAGGAAAGAAGCTGAGACAGTGATGTTTGGAGCTCTTGACGGGCTTTTTGCTAAGACCGGTGTAAAGCCTAAGGACATTGGGATCTTGATTGTGAACTGTAGCTTGTTCAACCCCACCCCTTCGCTTTCTGCAATGGTTATCAATCATTACAAATTGCGAGGGAATATAATAAGCTATAATCTTGGTGGCATGGGTTGCAGTGCTGGTAT
The DNA here is from genome assembly GCA_037954665.1 of Laguncularia racemosa. NCBI lineage: Eukaryota > Viridiplantae > Streptophyta > Magnoliopsida > Myrtales > Combretaceae > Laguncularia > Laguncularia racemosa. Next base: position 1,672,192 of record JBBMOL010000012.1, read on the forward strand.
AATCTCGATTGATTTGGCAAAGCAGCTCCTTCATGTCAACCCTAACTCATATGCGGTGGTCATTAGCATGGAGAATATCACCTTGAATTGGTACCATGGAAATGACCGTTCAAAGCTTGTTTCGAATTGCTTATTCCGAATGGGAGGAGCTGCTATTCTTCTTTCAAACAGAAGGTCAGACAGATGGAGATCTAAATACCAACTCGTGCACACTGTTCGTACCCACAAGGGAGCTGATGATAAGTGCTTTACCTGTGTTACACAAGAAGAAGACTTGAACGGTAAAGTTGGTGTTACGCTGTCAAAGGATCTCATGGCAGTGGCTGGTGAAGCTTTAAAAACCAATATCACCACTTTGGGGCCTCTTGTCTTGCCAATGTCTGAACAGCTGTTGTTCTTTGCCACCTTAGTTGGGAAGAAAGTCCTGAAGATGAAGGTTAAGCCTTACATTCCTGATTTTAAGTTGGCTTTTGAGCATTTCTGCATTCATGCTGGAGGGAGAGCTGTTCTGGATGAATTGGAAAAGAACTTGCAGCTATCTGATTGGCATATGGAACCTTCTAGGATGACTCTTTATCGTTTTGGCAACACCTCAAGCAGTTCCCTGTGGTATGAACTGGCTTACTCAGAATCAAAGGGAAGAGTTAGAAGGGGAGACCGGACATGGCAGATTGCATTTGGATCAGGGTTCAAGTGCAACAGTGCGGTTTGGAAAGCTCTAAGAACCATCAAGCCAGAGAAAGAAAAGAACCCATGGATGGATGAGATTCACAACTTTCCAGTAGTGGTTCCAAAGGTATCTGTTATTTAAGTTCTGGCTGTTGATTTCCTGTTCAGAAGCAGCTTGTTTGGGTGGGTGATAGATAGTTCTTTTCCTGGGGATCTCAAATCGGAATTGGGGTGTTCAAATTCTTTTTGTACATTTACATTGTTGACACCGTAGAAAACGGTTTACTCAGGCTATTTCAGCTTTTGGTTTGTCCAAGAGAGTGGATAGTCTACTGCCATGGATGATGGTGATTTGGTTTTAGGGGCTATTGTCATTAGAATTGCTGGCTTGATTGTTGACCAGATACAAGAGAGAAAAATTGTTACTCATTGAGAGAAGATTTTTCAGCATCGCTCTTATACTGCTATTTTAACTTGAGCTTTCTATTTGACATCGAAATGGAATGAATTTTATCATCCCTGCTTTGCTTAACTCCGTGGGCAAAATAACTCGTGTTAATTTTCTGGAGATTCATGATTAGCTAAAGATAATGCAACTGTGATTTTCGTTTCACTTGATATTGTAGTCATATAAGGATATGCTCACATCTTTATGGATTGAGCAGACGGTCCATTATTATGGCATATTACTTGATTTAGAGTGCTCCATGAAGATGAAATATTTCAATGGACAGCTCTAAACTGAACTTGTTTGTTTGATTGGGGAGATACTGTTGCTGTGAGCTCAAGAGCAGAGGGATCTTTCTTCGCATAGCAATGAAGACTAATTGCTTGTAGCAATTGGTTAATTGATGGAGCTATGGCTCTTGTTTTCATTGGTAGCTTGAAGTATTAGTTATACCATTATGAGTTTCATCTTAAGATTTGAGAGAATGGATATTATATTCTGTTTTTAGACAACAAGGAATAGCTATCCCAATAATGGGATAGTTATTTCATATGCGATTCCTACAGACAAGACATAGGTAGCCATTCCTCATCCATACTAGATTGTTAAATTACCTAATTTTAGTCCTTTTAGCTAATTTATCATATGAAGATTCACGACCACTGTGTTTTAGTGGTCGGCTGTCAAGATTTGCGTGGTTGGGACTTTCATCTTCAGTATGAGAGCCGATATTCATATTTATCGATTTGGAAAGTCGATCTATCTTTAGTCCAGAGAGTTGCTTCGTTTTCATCTTATTAATATAAGATGCCTGGTTGATGAAGTCATGCATCAAACATCATTCTGTGGGCTATGTTACTTAAATATTTATTAAATTTATTATACTGGCTTCCTTTAACTACGGAAATTTTAGTAGTTGGGTATAGAATATCCCTCAGGTACCAAAATGTAGGGTATTCTGAACCTTGAAAACTGTAATATATAAAGACTAAGGAGGGTATAGGTTTCTTAGTAGCTTTAAAATGTATATGAAGTTATGTCCTATACTCTTAACTTGTAGGAACATGTTTTAGGTATTTTGGACAAAAGTTTGTCATGTGATATCCGACAATCACCTAGAATGTAACCTGTCTAGTCGTATAAGGTTTTCGAGTATTTTAACTGGATATGGTGTATTTTTATAAGAGCATAACTTTCTGGTTCTCTAAAATGCTCCTAATCTCACCCTCACAACCTTTCTTCTTCTCCAAAGTTGATACATGCGTCCCATATGTTTACATGAGTCATTCAAGGTACATCAAAAATTGGAGTTGCAACTCCATCACCGATCATTAAGGATCGAGATTTCCGAGCAAGTCCATAATTAGAAAAACATCATTTTGCAGAAGTTTTAAAACTTGCATTAGGGATACATATTAAACAATAGTTCATCCACCTCAGCTTCATGTATCCTTCCTACAAAAAAATCTACCACCTCATCCATCTTTCGTAGAATATTGTTGATCCTATACTCCTGATAGAGGGAGGGCTTTTCCCTACAAGCAAACACAATATTACAATATTTCAACTTTGTTTTAGCTTCGTGATCTAAATAATTTGCATGCAATCTATGAATCAGCGTTCATTTCCACTTTTGTAAAGCCTTTCCGCAAACGATACATGCAACCCAGTATACTCCCCACAACTCAGCTATTAGAATTTCAACGCATCGTAAATCCATTGAACTGTGATCTCTAATCACTCCTCCAATTGTAGCTTGCCCTGAATTAGTAGTGAAAAACTATCTGTATGTAAGGATATCCGTTCTACCGAGAGAATTTTCCAGCTCAAACTCTTTAATTTTGTTCGGTAGATTTGCCTTCTCGTCTTGTTAATTCTCCAATATTCATGTGCTACACTTCTTATTCATTGGGTTAAGGTAGTAGTATCTTGTTGCCTTTGAAAAAGAATGCAATTTTTTTTATGCCAAACTTTCCACAACATAAAGCCAAACAAGAAGGTTTATGGAGGGCAAGTATCCGTTATACACCCTTTCTTAACAAGATAATTTATTTTCACCCATTCTGCAAAAATTTTCTTGTGCGTTAGTTTGCCAAATTTGACTAACATGATTCGGACTCGAGCAACTTCTGAAAGCATGTTCAATGTCTTCATTTATCTCTTGACACCTTGGGCATTAGGCATCCTCTTTAATATCTCTAGCTCATAAATTTATTGCTACCAAGAGTCCAATATGCAAAATCCTCCAAATTAGTAATTTAATTTTTGGTGAAAGAAGGGATTTCCATAGCCATCTCTAATCAGCATCATTGTCATATTTTCCTGTAAACGCATGAGATTGAATTTTTGATCCAGATGGTAACCATCTTGCATTAGCTTGACTTCCTTTACTATCCTTCCTTGAAGGAAATAAACATATATGTCTCATCTTATCTCTAATTAAATCAGAAATTGGGAATCCTAACTTGTTTTTCATCCCAATGATTTTCACTCAGGCAAACATCCTTGACTGTTAGTTTCCAGACCTCTTCTCCGATTGGTCCCTATACCATTTTCTTAATTGTTTCTTGCTTAACCCACCAATCAAACCAAAAATTTGTTTCAGCCATATCCCAGAATACAGAAGCTATTCTCTAGTGCTATAGATTGACTCTGTTATTTCTTTCATAAAGAAGGAATCTGATTTTGTATGTGACCATTGTTCACATTTCAAGTTACTTTTATACTTAGCTCTTATAAGCCATTTCCATTTTGCCTTATTTCTATTTATCCCCCAAAATCTCATTTTTGCAAAAGATTTGTTTCTCTCATCAAGATTTGACAGACCCAAACCTCCCCTCTCCTTTGGTAAAGCTATATGCTCCTAACTAATCCAATAGGTTTTATGGCCATCGTTAGTCCCATTCCATATAAACTGCCTAATGATCATTCATAATTTGTCTATTATCCCCTTAGACAGTTTTGCCACTTGTATATAATAAGTTGGCAGTGCTTCAAGTACTGATTTTGCGAAGATAAGTTTGCCTACCATACTTAATTGTCTTACTTTCCAGCCAGGCAGCCACTAAGCTTCTTTTGTGCTTTCTCAATAGTAAAATTGAGATTAGATGCTTTTGTTTTCCCTCCATTATCTGAAGAAAATCCCAGATATCTTTTAAAGGAACTAATGTCCTTAAACTTGTAGTATTTTATGATTCTCTTTTTTCACTTCAGGTTTTGTATTTCTTGAGAAAAAAAATGCCTATTTTTGTCAAACAAATTTTGAGGCAGATGTATGTGAGAATCTATTCAGTTGGTCTATGATATTGATAATATTGCTAAGACAAGCTTGGGCAAAAAGCACCAAATCATCCACAAAGAATAAATGGGATAAATTATAATTACTTTCTCTTATTTGAAGAGGTTTCCATTTACCCTCCTGAACTTGGCTCTCAATTGCTCCACTCAAAAACTCCATTGCAATGATAAATAACGTGATAACTAATCACCTTGCCTTATACCTTGATTAAGGAAGAATTTGGCAAAGCATGACCATTAACTAAAATTTCTATAGATTTGGTGAAAATACAATTATCTATGAGTTTAATCCACCACTTAGGGAAATTCATACCATCCAGAGCCTAGTGAATGAGGTACCACATAATGGTATCATAAGCTTCTTCCAAATCCACATAATGGTATCATAAGCTTCTTCCAAATCAATCTTCATGATCATCTATCCTTCCTCTCCTTTCTTTCTATTGCATGAATACAAAATTTAATTTAATAGAAATATATTATCAGTAGTTTTTTCTTCCAAGAATAAAGCTAAATTGATTTAGATGAATCATTTTGTTTGAAAAAGGTTTAAGTCTAGCCATCGGTATTTTCGTTATCATTTTGTAAAGGGTTGTACATAGACCAATGGGTCTAAAAAGCTTTACTTGGCTAGCTTCCTTTTGTTTTAGGATTAGGACTAGCTCTATTTTGATTTATTTGCTAAGGAATTTCTCTAGTATTAAAGATCTTGGCTACTTGCTCCTCAACTGAACTCCTATGATTGACTAACACTATCTAAATAAAAAGAATTCATGCAAGCCATCCTAGAGACTTCCATGGATTAATGCCATTGTAAATCTCCTCTTTGTTAATTGGTTTGCTTAAAATTTGTTTCTCTTGCTCAGTTAGCCCATATCTCCATTCCATAGGATATGGGTTCAAAACCACACACTCCTCTTGATTTAAACTAAAAAGATGTACAAAATGTTCTCTAATAACATCCTTTATTTTCTATTGCCCATACACCGAGTTTCTAATATTGTCCTAAATTGCCAAATTTTGATTGTTTGAACTTCCATTAAGCACTAGACTATGGTAATATTTTGCATTCCTTTCTCAATTATGTATCTATCTTGTCCTACCTTTCATTTTCCACAATGCTTCCTCTCTATCTAAAACTTGGTTCAATTCCTTTTGAATATTTTTTTCTTGTTCTATTAAGAGATTCAATGGGTAGTTAGCAATTTCCCTTTCTAAGAAATCCAACCTTTTCATAAGGTCTCTTTTTTAACATAGATAATCCCAAACACTTGTCGATTCCACCTTCCCATGGTCCTTGGGATACCCTCCATTACTGATAAGTATGGAATTGCACACTTATCCTATTCGATTCTTCATGATTAATATGTGATTTTTATGAAAAATGCAATGAAATGTGTTAAATTGTGTTAAAAATCACATATTTTACATCAACACAAGTGGAAAATAATTTTTGGATCGTTTGGTATAGTTTTAAGTTGTTGTTTTTATTGACTTTACAAGTTGTGGGGACTATCATTCAGTTGGTAACCCCTTCATTGACCAATTCGTAGCTAAAATATGCAAAGAAAATGAGGGTTTGATGTACTATTTGAACGGTATATGAAATGATAGACAAAATGATAACTACTATTTAGATAGTAGTGAAAACGATAGATAGGAAGGTAGTCATAGAAATTCATGCTGACGCAATTCTCTATCCTATCGTTCGGATGATAACTTAACCTATTGTTTAAACAATAATCTGTTGACAAAAAACAAGAGAAGGCCCTTTTTTTTTTGCATTTTTTTTTTCTCTTTCTTTTTCATATCCTTAACACTAGGGTAACTTTGTTACATTTTTAACTTAGATTTAGGTTAGGTTTAGTGTAGATAATGGATTCCAACATAGAAATACTCAGGAAATGTCAACCAAGCATGGATTAAACTTAAAACTTCTCTTGCAAGGTTGTTTCTTTCCTTTCTCCACATCTATTTTGCTTTAGACATTGTTCTACCCCATTTTTTGTTATTCTTATCAAGATTTTGAATCGAATATGTTTTAGGATTATCATTTGGTGGTTGTTTTACTTGTTGTTCATGTGTTATATGTGGTTGTTGGTTTTGGTCATTGAACATGTATTTCTCTTATTCAGGAATACTTACATATTAGGATTATGTTCTAAAACATTGATTCTAATTGTTACCATTACTAGCTAATTCGGATTAGGATTTAATGCCTTCTAATTTGATTAGGGTTCAAATTAGTAACTAATTGACAACTTATATTCCACTTGACTCAATTAATGGTAGAACTAAATTGGCCATTTGATAATTCAATTAAATGGTTCTTAATCATATTCGTTCAAGGTGTTAGATATCCTTATTAGTTATATTAGGTTAGTTCTTAGTTTTAGCTTGGTAAAAATAAAAGCTTTATCAATTTTGCCTAGATATGAATGGTACTAATAGAGCTGAGAACTAGTACACCGTTTCTTGTGGAATATGACTTTAACTCACTATACTATACTGCTCGCACGGTCTGATACACTTGCTAGTTTATACTTACTTAAAAATGATTTTTGTAAAAACTATGCAGCTATAGTTATTTTTAATGTGTAAAAAAAAATTATTCAACTACCCTAATATAACCATTATTGTTTCTATCCCAAATTTTTTTTATTAACCCCATGCGAGACTCAGTGGAAGACCACATAAATTCAAATCTAAAAGTCTTATTTAAAAAAGCCCTATTATTATAATGATGAGTTTTCAATAGTAACAGACAATGGTCAAATGGCCATTTCTATACATGGAAGATCTTTGACTTGAGATATACATCCTTCCAACTCCCATTACGCTAACTACTATCAACTGTTTACTAAATTACACCACTAGCAGATTACCTACTTAACCAAGTGAATTTTGGTCTTATGTATCTCATGTCAACTAAGCCACAATTATTCATGCACAAAGCATATTAGTATGCTCTATTTCTAAGAAAAGGGCTACCACTTCATTTATAACACTTAAGAACCTGGAATACTATAACCCATTACATGTCAGTACTAGATAAGGACACGTTAAGACTTTTAATCTAGCAACTCTAAATAATACCTATAATAACTACTAAACACACAATAACATAATCCACTAAATAACTTAAACAAGTGACTCAACTATGTCTCACTTTGCAATCCACAAATATAAATAGCTATGATTAACTAAACACATTACACACCTATGAGGAACTAGTGTCACCAACACCATCATTAAAGTACTTAAGATAGCTAATAGGAATCTCCTCTCCTAGAAACAATAACACATGCCACTCACAGCACTTTAACTAGCTTCTTTTATCTACATCATAGTAGTAAAAATGCTCTACATCATCCTCATGTTGTGCATAGTTTGCTACATCTTCATCATACTTTAAGTAATCATCCATGCCTATAGCTAAAAAAAAAAAGGTCCTCAAATAATAAGCTAATGTTTAGCATGTGTAAACTAAATTCACATGCGCACAAACAAACATCTCTTAATTCACATGTATCAATACAAACAAATAACAAAACATCCAATTATTATCTTATTTAAGTTTTTTAAGTAACACAGGGATACTCATGACCTCGTCACACTTATTATAATATATATATATATATATATGATACATATATATTATGGTGTTAGGAACTATTACTCGATACCCTAGCATTAATAAGTCGCTTAAATCTACCAAATCATCTCGATATACAACTCCATTGGAGATATCGCTACATACCTATCACCAAGTGTCCCTCAAAGTTCTACCACTATAGATCCTTAGGTCAAGTTAAGCACAAACATCACTCAACTTATTAACCAAATATACTTTAGGTTTATTTTTAATTCTAACCTAGTAACCATAAGCAACATTCAAGGATTACACATACCTTAAAGAGTAGTTTCAGTCTATCTGCGATTATCAATACTACCAAAACCTATCATGTAACACAAATAGTCTAGCCTTAGTACTATCCTTAAATATTGCCTAAGTTCATTTGATTTGCAAAACCAAGGATTATCTTGTTATACTATTCGTGTTAAACCTCCCACAATGGATTATTTTAGATAACATTTTAGTCTAGATTAGAAGAAAATCAAGAAAAAGGAAGAAAGAAGCTTATTACAAAGGTTTCATGGGAAATACGACTATGTACATAGTCATGTAGAGGAACATAAGGAGAAACATAACCATGTACAAAAGGGCTAAAAAACACGCTCAAATACACGGCCATGTACTTAACCATGTAACTTAACATAGACAAATACATGCCCGTGTACCAGCTTTGTACCCCCATTGTGAACTACTTTTCCTTAAACTTTTCTAGATCCACATGCTTCGCTTTTCTAACTCTTTGAAACTCATATCTATTACTTCTAATTTGCAAAATAAGCATAAACATTTTAATCCATGCTATTTCCTTACAACTTTTGTTTAGATTATTACAATAATTATAGTTTCACAGGAATTCCTTTAGAATGCTACGTCCCTTTTGCACCAAAACTTCCATATGAGATTCAACTTTGTTGCAACCAGGAAAAATATCAATAATTTACTTAATTAGAGTACTTACCTTGTGAATTGTGTTGATTCAAGCAAATTTGTGTCAAATAGGCACAGTCTTGTGATAAACGTCTGCAAGTTAAGGTTTTTCTATTAGAGAGTTTAAGTATATACAGAGAGAGGAAAGAAGAGGGATTGATCGTGTTAATAGGTTTTTATACTCTCTGCACCAAAAGACTAATATGTTCTCATCATAAAAAGTATTTTATTTTTATTTGTTCTCGATTTCATAACTTTATTCTTTTATATTATTCTGAGTATTACACCATTTTTCACGCGAGTATTATGTCATAATTTTCATTAAAGTTTCCCATTAGAAGCCAAGGCCAATTATTAATATATGTTGCAAAATCTCTAATATTATTCTTAAGAATAGGCCTCAACTCTAGATCAGGAGAGGCACAAATGGCGAAAAAAGAAAAAAACCAAGAGATAGCCTAACCTAGACCATGACATGCATTTCTTGATTGGATAGTCGAACTAGTTCTACATTAAGACTTCTGTGCGCCAGAGCAAAAGAATACCACCATTTTTTCGATCCGCCTCAAAGCATAATTACCTACCCAACTGAGCTTGACAATAAAAGGAATATGCATCCAGATTATCCATTTTTGTTTCAAACAAGACAATTAAGTCCAACATGTACTCCTCCATTTCCTATAGCACAGTCTGTTGTTTCCTAGAAAGTCCTCTTACATTCCATGTAATAACCCTTGTTGAACAAATAGATGATGGAAGTTGGTTGTCCTCTATTTTCTGTATGAAAGATCTATACAACAACACTTCTTGACCCACCAACATCGCACTCTTCACTTCTAGCACAAAGTTCGCTACAAGGAGTTACCTTGGAGTCCAGCATAACTGCTGACTCCTCTCTATTTTGCAAGAGCTAAGGATACGTTTGTAACTTCTTGAGCTGAAAAACTACTGGCAGAGTTATTTGTCGGACTCCTAGATTTAAAGTATGTATGATTTGCTTGTCCACCATTCTCAGAGTTTTCTCCCATATGGTCATATGGTGATGTGAAACATAGTTTTCCCTCTTGACTGGGATTGGGAACACCACCATAAACTCTTTCATTGTTGCAATTCTCAAGGCGTTCCTCACAAAGGTTGTCGTCCCTATCTCGTGAGTCACTTAAACATGAATCTAAGGCAGCTGATCTATTGGGATTATTACATCGTCTAGGACTCGAGTTTCTTCATAGTTCACTAGCACACCATATCTTATTTTTTCTAATGTCAGGTAAAACAGAATGTATTTCAGATTAATCTATAGAATATCCAAATGTGGTTGGAGAAATTGAAGGTTGAAGGTGATAAAAGGCATTTTGGTCCATTTTGGCTTAACTTTCTAGCTAACCTTTTCGCTAAAGTGACTCTAAGTTTCTGAAATCTCTTGGAAGATATAACACTAGGAGGGTGGGATTTAAAAAGAAACTCTGTTATCTTGTGGCCTTGTGGCGTTTTGACACTTTCTCTTTCATTAATTGACTATTTCAGTGTCACATCTTTCTGTGTCACTACTGCTATCGGTTCAACTTTATGCATGGCTACTCTATCTCCAAGTGGCTTTTCAACTGATTTTGTTGTCTCCCAGCTATTTTTCCTAACCCATTTCTTCTACTCCCAAGCTTGGGTATTCCTTTTATCTATCTTATCTTCCACTTGTAATTGGTTCTTTTCCTCGTTATTTATCATTAAAGATTTTGTTTCATCATTTGCCCTACAGTTCTCTCCCATGTCAAGAACCTGATTTTTTTCTTGTTCCATTTTTATTTGATTTCCTATTTTTCCTTAAGAACTATCATCCACTCTGCATAGCTGGATGATGTGATATCCTCCCTAGCATTAACGCCCTACTGGACCAATCCCTCGTTTGCTTCTTCTTGAGTTATTAAATTCATGTTTACATCTTTAGTGATTTGATCTTGAGGCTAAGGAGACTTTTGATCACATTGAGTGTTTAAATTATTTATAGTTTCTTTCATATTCTGGTCAAAGGAATTTGTGGAGAAATCCATTAAAATAATATTAATTTAAAAAAATATTCACAAAATAGAATACTCAAGAAATTTTAATGGATTTCTCTACAAATTCCTTTGACTTTGTGAAATAGAGTACTCAAGAAATTTATTCCCAAAATAGATGGCGAATGTGTAGACTTAGAATGCGTTTTCAGATTAAATGAAAATTTTCCAACTAAAGATGCAAACTGAGTCTACTCTTTTAGTAAAATTTGTACTAAAAGCGCATACTTGGGATATCTTGGGTATACGCCTTCAATACATACGTGATTTTTTTAATATATAAATTTTAAATCAATATTTATAATTTATAATTTATGATTTCTTTTTTTGTTATTTTTATGTGAACTTTTAATTTACTTTAAAACAAAAAAAAATAATATGAGAAAATTTATCATTGGAATTTTTTTTTTATGAAAAATCATGCAAAGAAAATCATAAATAAATTTTGTGAAAAAAATTATAAGAAAATCTTAAAAACAATTGTAAAATATATATATATATATAAACATATATATAAAAAAGGAAAAAAAATAATTTATTATACAATGTTAATAAATTTATGAATTTCAAATAGTAATTTACATTAATCACAAATTTCTATGAAAAATTTATATATCAAATAAGATAAAATAATATCTTATTCCCTATTATTCTTTCTCCTATTGAACTATTATGTTAGCTACGAAAATACATTTGTGTGCTTTCTAGCTAGCCTTACATTTGGAGTAAAAGGAGCCTATGACTCCTATGTTTGATGGTATTATGAGGCATTATTAAAGTCACGGGGAAGCACTAAACTCCAATTTGTAGCACGCTGTGAAAATTCACCCTGATACATCGGTTACTTACCGATGCGTCTCTTCTGTAGAGCAGTTGGTATAGAGAAATGACCACTAATAAAATGACGATGTGGTGTGACAGATGTACTAAGCATTAAGACTAAACTACCCTCCATCTCATCTGCATCCAGTGGGAGTTGTTGGTCCTGTATTGGATATTCCAGTGCTTGCACCCAGTTTTGAGGTCATCTATAGGGCCGGTAATGCGGGCCGTCTGGGCCAGCCCGCCCCGACCCGCACCGGCCCGCGGGTCATCGCGGGTTGGCCCGCACTGGCCCGCAAGGCTGGCGGGTCAGAAAAGTCGACCCACCCCGCCCCGCGGGCCAACCCGCAATGACCCGCAAATTTTTTTTCCCTTGTGCAAAAAAATTAAAAAAAAAAAACTATAAACGGTCTCATACACGGCCGTGTATAGGGACCGTGTATGATTCTGTGGAAAACTGGAAATCTTGATCGAATACACGGTCACGATGCACGGCCGTGTATGGAGACCGTGTATGATTCTGTGGAAGTCTACCAATCACTACACGGCCGTGTGTCCCGTGTCTCTTGTGCCTTCATCATTTGTAAACAAAGTAAATTAGATTAGTTGACATTTAAGTTACTCTCTCTCTCTTTTTCTTACTATAAAAATGATGCTTGAATAGAGACTTCAATTTATATGTACTTAAAACGATAATCAAGCAATTAAGATAAAGTACTTTTCAGTTTTTACTAATTACATAGGAAAACAAATATAATAATGAAGCAAATAAAATTACATATATAAATCAATCATCACTATCATAATCATCAATAACTAAATTGGAGTCTCCTTTCGATGAAGTAGTCGCAGTCCCACCCACACTCCCATTGTCTTCTTCTTGATCTACAATTTATAAGATTACACATATAATTAGGAATATATTATATTAGGGTGAATACATTAAAAGAAATTATTGGAAATAGAACAAAAAAAAAATTACCTTCACATGCAAATCCTTGTAACCAATTTTGTGTACAAATGAGAGCTTCTACATTGGATGGAAGCATAGAACTGCGATACTTATTAAGTACATGAGCGCCGATACTGAAAGCTGACTCCGACGCTACAGTAGTAATTGGAATGCTAAGCACATCGGAGGCCATGATAGATAAATCAGGATATCTCTGGCTTTGACTCTTCCAATGTTGTAACACATCCAATTCTGAGTAGAAGTCCATATCCATTACTGGCTCATCTAGATAAATATCTAAAGAAGATTTACCAGAACTTTGTACTTCTACTTGACGGTATCGGAATTCCTACAATATTAAGAAAAAACTATTTACATACCAATATATATTACAAAAAAATTTATTAAGGAAATAAAAAATTATTAAACTTACTACTAATGTAGCAAAATCAATCTCCAAGCCCTTTCCAGCTCTATGTGTTGCTGCTCCCTTACTGCTGCTACCTCTAGATATGTCTTGTGTTTGAGGAGATGATCCAACCTGATTGCTTCTACTTCTAGATATGTGATCTGTTTTGCTCTTCTCATATTCTCCATAAAGTTTATATAACTTGCTTTTTATATGAGCCATCTTCTCTTCACAAGTGAGGGGATCAAGTTTGTTAAAACAGAAGCTCAAAAAATCAAATTTCATTCGAGGATCAAAGATTGCTCCAAGTGCAAGGATAACACTATAATCACTCCAATACTTATCGAACTTCTATTTCATTCTAATGGACATCTCCCTTATGACATGATCTTCACTATTTAAATTTTCATTGAGCAAGCATTCAATCCTCCATACTTGCAAAAAATAGTGGTTTGATGTTGGATATGATGATCCTGACATCAAATTGGTGATACTATGAAACGAGCTCAAAAACTTGCATATCTTTTCTGCTCTTTCCCACTCATCAATGGTTGGACAGTATTTATAATGACGATCATTCAATTGAAAGCAAGAAAAAGCACATCGATACCTGAGTGCGCTATCAAGCATAAGATAAGTGGAATTCCATCTAGTAGTTACATCCAAGCGCAAACCGATATTCGTATCAATGTTGCCAACCTGTTCAACACACTCCAAAAAGTGTTTCATTCTACTCTCAGAACCCTTCACATACTTCACACTTTCCCTTACTTTGTGCAATGCTTCATTACTTACATCCAATCCTTCTTTAACGATCAAGTGAAGAATATGAGCACAACATCTAATATGAAAAAACTCACCACTACATAACAAACTATGTTGTAAATTCAATTGCTCTTTCAAAAAATCTTGCATACAATCATTTGCAGATGCATTATCCAATGTAAGGGAGAATATCTTCCTATCTATGCCCCAATCTTTCAGAAATTCAAATACTTTTTTCGACAACTCAAACCCTGAGTGAGGAGGGGGCATTTTAGAAAAAGCAAGAATTTTATTATTCAATTTCCAATTGGCATCCACATAATGTGCAGTCAAACAAATATATCCCTCACTAGTAGAAGCAGTCCATAAATCAGAGGTCAAGCATGCTTTCCCTGGAATTTTTTGCAAAATTTGTTTCAAATTCTCCTTCTGAGTCAAATATAAATTCCAAACATCTGATGTAGCAGTTTTTCTACTGATTGGCTTATAATCAGGATTATATAGCCTTATAAACTGTGTAATCCTCTTATATTCAACAAATGAAAATTGCAGATCATGCTCAATAATAGCCATAGCCATGACCTCACGAGCAAATTTAGGATCAGGTTTTCTTGATCTTAACTTCCCCGCATGATCAATTATCATATCACCAACATCATGATATCTAGGAATTTGACTCAAACGACACTTCTCTATATGTCGACGTAAAGATGAAGTTCCATGTGAATGTGTTCCAATCACATATTCCTTCCCACATGCTTTACACTTAGCCCTATTTTTACCATCATTCCCAATACCAATTTTTGTAAATAATTCCCAAACTTCAGAAGAAGAGCTACCTACTCGAGCCTTCTTACCTACACGTTCTTCAGATTGAGAAGATCCTGGTTGTAGATTATCGTTATGCCCACCAACTTCAGATACATGATCCACATTAATAGGTTCCATTGGTTCCATTGCAGCCTCGTTACTTATAGGATCCATTCTGTAAATATAAAAAAATATTATTAGTAGTAGTTAAAGTATTTAAATTCAAGACGAATTGGAGATAAAAGCAAGTAAAAAGGGGAATGCTTTGAAGAAAGGAAGTTACACGGTTTTACAAACGGCCGTTTAAAGGAATCAGGAGACTACACGGTTAGGATACACGCCCGTGTATACGACCGTGTATCAGCGTGGAAGTTGGAAGAAGAGTTTGTAGGACAGATCAGTACACGGTTGGAATACACACCCGTGTAAACCAACCGTGCATAGGAAGGAGGACTGGAGGAGTGGAAGACACACGGTTGAGTTACACACCCGTGTAGTCAACCGTGTATGAGAACAAAGAAGGAAGCTAGAGGCATACACGGCTATTACAAACGGCCGTGTGGGCTATACACGCCCAGAGTTCACTGAGTCAGAGAGATACACGGTTTTTTTTATACACGAACACCATACTACGCCACACGGCCACCCCACATGGCCACACCACACCACACCACACCACACCACACCACACCACACACAACCACACACAATACAGTAGAGGACAATAGTAGAGAAAAGAGAATTGTTTTACCTTAATTAACGGCGTCTAAAAGGTAGCCGGTGGTGGTGGCACAACGTCGGTCTAGCTGCGGAGTATTGGGGGTGCACGGATGGTGAGGTCTGGGGTGGGCTGCCAGTTGCATTGGACTTGGAACTTATACAACCTGGCCGTGTGGGCTGCTCTCGAGGTCAAGGTGGACTGAGCCACGGACGGATGACGACCTGTGGAGTGTGGACTGCTGTGGTGTGGTGTCTGGTGTGTGTGTGTGTGTTGTGTTCGACTTCGACAGTTCGCTGTGGTGAGTGGTGACTGGCGTGGCGTGGGCGTGGCATGGCAATTTCAATCGCACCCGTCGGCTCAGCGACAGCGGCGGTGCAGGGCATGGTCGTCATGTCGTCCTCGTCAGTCGTCAGTCACGTCCTGCAGCAGGTCGTCCTCGTCGTACGTGATGGACGTGCGTGTCATCTCAAGCCGAGGTTGTCGTGCCGTGCCGTGCTGCCAGTGCTACTGTGCAGTATCCAGCGGGTTGGCCCGCAGCCCGCGGGGATTGCCCGCCCCGCCCCGCGGGCCAAGCGAGCGCGGGCCAAAATGGCCCGCACCCCTGCGGGTCAGATTTTTTTGGCCCGCCCCGCAATTCCCACGCCTAGTCATCTATGTCCTACGATCTTACAACATGTAGGAATTAGCTACTATTATTACCAAATGTTTGTAGGTTGCGCCTTTGCCTCAACCTTTGTGCCCTGATCCTAGTGAGCTTGCAAGTATAGCATTACCGCTAATGATCATGTATAAACTCAAGACTATAATCAACTAGAGCAATAACCGTAACATGATCTGAGGATAAGTTGATTTTCCATAATGTATCAGCCCGCATGTTACAACGGAGTGTAAATTGAATTAATATCAAAGACGCTGTGAATCACCCAGCTAGTGTTGATATTATACTTACCAGATATCTAAGAACTCCTCCCATATGTTCTATATCGATGGCTGATAAATCTATACCACCTCATGTATTCCTATTGCATGCCACGAAGGCTCTATATGTGTACCAATTGGGCCAGTTAGGAAAATGCCACTCAACTATGTGGAAACATATGAGTGACACCCAAGCAGTCCAAATTTGTTTGCTTACTCTACAGAAGGGTGGTAGGACATGAATCAGATTACCTACATATGACTTATACTCGACCTAAAGGGTAGTAAGTAAGATTTAGGGTTAATGATACATATGATAAAATGGAAAAGTAAAAAATGGTTGAAGAAATACCGTGCCTCAAGTGTTGCCAATTATGGCTTAATTGAAGGCGTATTCCAAATCTATATCTTTGTAACCTATTTTGAGAATAAATTTCCTAGATACCCTATTTTGCAATTATTTTTCAAAATTAATATTATTTTAGTAGATTTCTCTTTATACCTCTTCTTTGTTACGATATAAATTAGCTAGACTAGACTTTCTTTCCCATTTATGATAGTTTAAAATTTTATTGTTAATGAATGTGATCGCGAATGCTTCAAATTAACGTAGGGTTTAGGAAATCAAAAAGCTACCTATCATGTTTATAATTCCAACATGACAAATATTTTAGCCATTTAAAAATACACATATATAATATATAGTTATAGAGAAGTGGAATCGAATGGGTTGTGATTAACTATTGATTCATTGTAAAGGTCAAGGGAAAAAAAATTAAAATAAGACTAAATTATATTCATAATCCATTCCAATTCTTTTCTTATTCTCGCAATAGGAAACCAAGCTACATGAGGATAGAAAAACCACAAAAGATTAGGAACGTAAATAGTTATTTTCGATCCCATAATGGAACTCCATAGCAACCAATCCATTCTCAATAATTCCAATAGCTAAGCTTGGAATGTGAAAATGGAGAAAAGACAAAATCCCAAATGCAAATAAGTCCAGGATGAGTTTTGATGCACGACATTGCCCGATTCAGTCGATTCCTTGCATCTTCCGGAACATGGCAACAAACTCGTACACCTTGTCGGGACAAGGAATGACCTTGGACACTGTCTCTCTTTGCATGCACCTTGCCTTCCAAGCATCCAATTTAGGGCAGTGATTAGCCAACTTAAACCCTCCAAACCTTTCGTAAACATTGAACCATGAGGCTAGCCCGATTAAGATTATGTCCAAAAATCCAAATTTGTCACCTCCAAAGTAGTCGTTTTCTTTAAGAGCTTCACTTTCCAAGGTCTTCAATATATCTAGGAAGTCCTTCTTAGCTGCTTCTTGCTCCTCTCCTTTGCTCCTCCATATGGCGTTTCCAGCATCAAACACCTGCCATTCTCGTAGTATGTATTGTAGTTTAAATCAAATGTCTAAATGAAGAATAATGATTAAAAAAATATATAAACCCAAACAAAACAAATAGTTCTGTGCTATCATGATACTAAAGGGTGGATGCTTCAGGCACCTGAAAATCGTTAGATTAATGGAAATTTATGTGTATTATAGTTAATGACCCACCGTTCCAATGATTTTTAACCAATTTTCAACATTTGTTACGCATGCTTTCGGGGCCATACAGCTTCTTTTCACCGTATAACATATCGGTAGATGAGCACAAAAGGTTATTATCTAGCATGGAGTTGTGGGCATTCCTAGGCTGTTTGATTTGTCGTGATTGGTTTTTCGACATTATAAGTAAAATATTATAACATGCTTCTAGAAACTAAAACAATAAGTTGATTTGACAGAATTAGTATATGTTGGGTTATAATGTGGGGTGATCAGATAGAATTAGTGTAGTAGCTCTTTAGGTTGTGATTAGGCAATATGTATAGGCAGATAGTAGTCAAAGTATATGTCTAATTTTTATTTCATATTCGAGATGGTACTCGTGTTTTCTGGCCTTATTCTGCTCCTAGATCCAAATTGAAGAAAACGTTATCATATCTACATCTACCGATATATCTACATATTCCTCATGAAGAAATGTGAGGTAAACGTAATTCAAATAATATTCCATTTAAATGTTTTTAGTTGAGCATGGTTATGAGCATACAGATAATGTCAAAACAATTACCTAGAATTTGAGTGGTTTTTAATTCTAATAATCATACTTCTACTCATCAAATTTATTATATTTGTCATCTTTAAAATTATATTATAACAAATGCTCATAATTTTATACTTTAAATGTAAAAATGAAATTGAGATCGATTATTAGTAAAGACCAAGAAATTAAACCTTTTTGTCAATGAAATCAACCCAAAACCTTGCTTGGGCACGGCCATATGCACAGGGCGGGAGCAATGCTGGCGAAGGCCACGCCTCATCGATGTAGCCGACGATAACAGTGGACTCGCACACTGGCTTTTCCTTGTGTAGCAACACAGGCACCTTCTTGTAGATGGGGTTTGATTTGAGCAACAGATCGCTTTTTCCTCCAAACAAATCCTCCTCTCTACTCACATACTCAACTCCTTTCTCACCTAAGGCTATTTTTGCCCTCATGCAAAATGGACTCACTCCAAAATCTAAAATCAGCACCTCACCCTTAGACATCCTTATCCTCTTTTTTTTTTTTCCCCTTCAATGTAAATTTATAATCAATCGTATGTTTCACAATTCTCATGTCTCTACCAAATCATGTATTTATAGTTCTGCAGAGGAAGTTTGTGATTACTATGTAGCTGTTGCCTTGTATTAAATCCAAATGCACAGAAACAAAAGATCCTCGGGTGACATTCTCGTGATAATCGCTTACCTTATCAGCGGCTTCGTACTATGGACATAGTTTCCAGTTTTTGGCCAATGAGTGACAATAACAATAACTCTTCGAAATTGATTGGTACTGTCATCCAATAAGAGTCTTTTGCGGCAAAATCAATGACCAGTTTTCTTAGAAGATTTAAGGTAACATTTTTAGAAAACGTGTTAGTTGATGGATACTATGTCCAGAAATATATTTATACAGTTGGAATTAAAAGTGAGTGAAAAATATAGTAAATAGGTTTTATCTGTATTCTATCATATAAAATATAAGTTTTTAAATTTTAGAATCGGAACCTCTAACCCCCCTAAAACCTATATATCTTATATATATAACATATATGGTATATGATACCCTGTGAAACTTATAAACTTTTTTTTTTTCTATAAATTTTAAGTTTTCGTAATATTAAAAGTAGAATAATTTCTATATGATATTACAAATTTTTTATATACAAAATATATGAAATTTATAGTAAAATTTATAAAATTAAAAAAAAAATTGTTTCTACCTTTATTATTTGAAATTTATGTGATTTCACTACTTAGAAAATAGTAAATAAAAAGGGAAAAGAATGGAAAACTTAAAGTTAGAAAGGAAAATGGAAAAAAAAATAAGGGAAAGAATGAAAAATATAAAATAAGAGAGAAGACAATAGGTTTAGCCAATTAGAGTTATTAACTTAAGGGATTAGGCTCTCTTTTTTTCTATTTACTAAAATATTTATTAGTTAAAAAATATAATATTGTCATTTATTATTTAATTATTAATATTATTTAATGGTTTTTTATAGGGTAAGTACAAGATAGTCTAAAACCTATATCCTATATACTTTAAAGTACAAGTTTCATGATAGATATAAAATAAAATAACCGTATACCCCTATTGTACATGTGAAAAATATGATATAGTTATTCAAAAGTGATTATATTGTATAATAACAGTATACTATCCCAAACTATAGTACATAAGACCTATTAACAGTTTCATTTGTACTACTAATGAATTATATGTACTATAGTTTGGGATAGTATATTAAGGCTATACCCTATAATCACTTTTGAGTGATTACACCCTAAAGTCTCCCATATCTTGTAAGAGTAAGTTTTGGAAATTTTCTTTTGAAACCTACTCTATAACTCTCAATATCCACTTGAAACTTGCTTGGTCGAATAGGATACAGATAGATACCTTGTACAAATAGAGTTACCTACTCACCCTTAATTGAATTATGAATCTTGTGCTATATTTTTGAAATACCTCAAAGTGAAAACCTTATATAATAAAATAAAATAAAAATTGTTTTATTAAAATAAGGTCATGATAAATAAAAGATATCAAATGAGACTAATAATGAAAAGAAGGAGATAACATTAAGTCGGTAAACATAATAAATAAAAGAAACCTAAAGAGAGCACATTTCCATAAAATATTGAGTAAACATGGAAAGGCATCTCTCACTCACTTCTATATATAGGCCTTTACCACTATAAAAAGAGGAATTCTACGATATAGTTATATGATATAGTCACTTTTTATTATTAATAAGCCTTGTTTCACTATAATGAGAGAAGATTTGCTATTGGGAAAAAAAAAGAAAAAGAAAAAAACCTTTCAACATCTCCATGAAATTGTTGGTTGTCAATAACTTTCCCAAAACCATCGACAATCCTTTTTAGTATCAATGGACCTTATTTTACTATGATCATGAGTGGTTTATAATAATTAAAAAAATAATTATATCATATAATCACTTTAAATAATTATACTATAGAATTTCCATTATAATTTATTTAACTTTTGGCAACAAAGAAAGAGCAAGGGAAAAGCTTTTCGTAGCAAAAAAAAAAATTTTCTTAAATTTTGTTTGCAACAAGGAATGCTTTCCGGCAAAAAGATAAAGTATTGTACTTAAATGTTTCAAAATATCTAACATTAAAATAAGGTGTAGTTAGATGGAATTGATTTGTTTATTTTTCCTTTTTTTTTTCAAGGTATCAAAGCCGCAAATCCTTACAACACACGTCAAGTGGAGACGCAATCACTGCCTAAATTTCTGACGATTAGGGGGGGGGAACAACTTCGTAAAGTAGACATTTGATATAAGCAATCAACCACATTCGTCAGATGCATTGTAGAAATGCAAACCGAGCCATCAACATTTCAACCCTCAATTCCACTTCCGATGGAAGTGAATGATGAAGATGAAAAAGATAAAGCAGTTACTCCAGTATTGCAACAACTAGAGACACATGATTCGTGCATGGTTCGTTTAGGAGCAGAGGCTGCAATTGACACTAATGTAAGAATAGGTGTTAAGGAGGAGAGTACCGATAATGAGGAGTGTTCCAATGAGGATAATGGGGAAAGTGAAAATGATAGAGATGAAGTACCTAAAGAAGACTGTCCAACCAAACATACATACTCGAGACAGGCAATATATCAATCAAAGTAAGCTGAACCACCAAGCCTAGCAGTTGAGATCTTGTTCCATACTACAACGTTAGTAGGGATGATGATTACATTTATTTCGAGCAGGAGCAAACTAATATTTGCAGTGGTTTAAGCAACAGTGACGATTTCTATAAGGGCATGAGATTTAAAATAAAAGCAGATGTGATTCAAGTAGTGAAGGCTTACCATGTGAAGAACCATCATAACTTCACTGTTGTAGAGTCTAGTTCATTGTTGTGATCTATTTATTATTTGAGAAGAGACGATGTTGTAAATGGAGGCATCGAGCCCAAAAGAAGAAGTTAGAGGGCATGTTGTATAAATTGTTCTCTAATAACATCCTTTATTTTCTATTGCTCATACACCCAATTTCTAATATTGTCCTAAATTGCCAATTTTTGATTATTTGAGCTTCCATTAAGCACTAGACTATGGTAATATTTTGCATTCCTATCTCCATTTTGTATCCATCTAGTGCTACCTTTCATTTTCCATAATTCCTCCTCTCTATCTAAAACTTGGCTCAATTCCTTTTGAATATTTTTTTCTTGTTCTATTAAGAGATTCAATGGGCAGTTAGCAATTTCCCTTTCTAAGAAATCCAACCTTTTCATAAGATCTCCTTTTTAGCATAGATAATCCTAAACACTTGTTGATTCCATCTTCCCATGGTCCTTGGGATATCCTCCACTACTAATAAGTATGGAAATTACGCACTTATCTTATTCGATTCTTCATGATTAATATGTGATGTTTATGAAAAATGCAATGAAATGTGTTAAATTTTGTTTAAAATCACATATTTTACATCAGCACAAGTGGAAAATGATTTTTGGATCATTGTGTATAGTTTTAAGTTGTTTTTTTTTTATTGACTATGCAAGTTGTGGGGACTATCATTCAGCTGGTCTCCCCTTCATCGACATATTCATAGGTAAAATATGTAAAGAAAATGAGGGTCAGATTGCACTATCTGAACGGTATATGAAATGATAGACAAAATAATAACTACTATTTAGATAGTAGTGAAAACGATAGACAAGAAGGTAGTCATAGAAATTCATGTCGAGGCAATTCTCTATCCTACCATTTGGATGATAACTTAACCTATCATTTAAACAATAGTTTGTTGACAAAAAACACGAGAAGGCCCTATCTTTTTTCATGTTTTTTTTTCTCTTTCTTTTTCCTATCCTTAACACTAGGGTTTATCAGCTTTGTTACATTTTTAACTTAGATTTAGGTTAGGTTTAGTGTAGATAATGGATTTTAACATAGAAATACTCAAGAAACGTCAACCAACCATGGATTAAGCTTAAAACTTCTCTTGCATGGTTGTTTCTTTCCTTTTTCCACATCTATTTTGCTTTAGACGTTGTTCTAACCCCATTTTTGTTATTCTTATCAAGATTTTGAATCAAATATGTTTTGGTATTATCATTTGGTGGTTGTATTACTTATTGTTCATGTGTTATATGTGGTTGTTGGTTTTGGTCATTGAACATGTATTTCTCTTATTTAGGAATACTTGCATATTAGGATTATGTTCTAGAACATTGATTCTAATTATTACCATGACTAGCCAATTCGGATTAGGATTTGATACCTTCTAATTTGATTAGGGCCATTTGATAATTCAATTAAATAGTTCTTAATCATATCCATTCAAGGTGTTAGATATTCTTATTAGTTATATTAGGTTAGTTCTTAGTCTTAGTTTAGTAAAAATAAAAGCCAAGATATGAATGGTACTAATAGAGCTAAGAACTAGTACATCGTTTCCTATGGAATACAACTTTAACTCACTATGCTATACTATTCGCACGACTCGATACACTTGTTAGTTTATACTTACTTAAAAATGATTTTTGTAAAAACTATGCAGCTATAGTTATTTTTTATGTGTAAAAAAAGTGATTCAACTGCCCTAATATAACCATTATTGTTTCTATCCCAAATGTTTTTTATTAACCCCATGTGAGACTCATTGGAAGACCACATACATTTGAATCTAAAAGTCATATTTAAAAAAAGCCCTATTATTATAATGATGAGTTTTCAATAGTAACAGACAATGGTCAAATAGCCATTTCTGTACATGGAAGATCTTTGACTTAAGATATATATCCTTCCAACTCCCATTACACTAACTACTATCAACTCTTTACTAAATTACACCCCTAGTAGATTATCTACATAACCAAGTAAATTTTGGTCTTATGTATCTCATGTCAACTAAGCCACGGTTATTCATGCACAATGCATATTAGTATGCTCTATTTCTAAGAAAAGGGCTACCACTTCATTTATAATGCTCATTAACCTGAAATACTATAACCTATTACATGTTAGTACTAGATAAGGACACTTTAAGACTCTTAATCTAACAACTCCAAATGATACCTGTAATAACTACTAAACACACAATAACATAATCCACTAAATAACATAAATAAGTGACTCAACTATATCTCATTTTGCAATCCATAAATATAAATAGCTATGATTAACTAAACACATTAAACACCTATAAAGAACTAGTGTCATCAACACCAACATTAAAGTACTTAAGATAGGTAATAGGAATCTCCTCTCCCAAAAACAACATCTTCCATCTCACTCGCAGCACTTTAAGTAGCTTCTTTTATCTACCAATCAACACAGTAGTAAAAATGCTCTACATCATCCTCATGCTATGCATAGTTTGCTACATCTTCATCATACTTTAAGTAATCATCCATGCCTATAGCTGAAGAAAAAAAAAAAAAAAGGTCCTCGAACGGTAAGCTAATATCTAGCACATGTAAACCAAATTCACATGCACATGAACAAACATCTCATAATTCACATGTATCAATACAAACAAACAACCAAACATCCAATTATTATCTCATTTCAGTTTCTTAAGTAACACAGGAGTACTCATGACCTGGTCACACTTATTATAATATATATATATATATATATATATATATATTATGGTGTTAGGAACTATTACTGCACACCCTAGCACTAATGAGTTGCTTAAATCTATGAAATCATTTCAATATATAACTCCATTGGAGATATTGCTACATACCGATCACTAAGTGCCCCTTAAAGTTCTACCACTACTAATCCTTAAGTCAAGTTAAGCACAAACATCACCCAACTTATTAACTAGATATACTTTAGGTTTATTTTTAATTCTAACCTAGCAACCATAAGCAACACTCAAGGATTACACATACCTTAAAGAGCAATTTCAGTTTGTCTACAATTATCAATACTACCAAAACCTATCGTGTAACACAAGTAGTCTAACCTTAGTACTATCCTTAAATATTGCCTAAGTTCATTTGATTTGCAAAACTAAGGATTATCTTATTATACTATACATGTTAAACCTCCCATAGTGGATTATTTTAGATAACTTTTTAGTCTAGATTAGAAGAAAATCAAGAAAAAGGAAGAAAGAAGCTTGTTACAAAGGTTTCATAGGAAATACAACCGTGTATATAGCCATGTAGAGGAACATAAGGAGAAACATAATTGTATACAAAAAGGCTAAAAAAATGCTCAAATACACGGCCATATACTTGGCTGTATAACTTAACATAGAAAATACATGCTCGTGTACCAGCTTTGTACCCCCATTGCAAACTACTTTTCCTTAAACTTTTCTAGACCCACATGCTCTGCTTTTCCAACTCTCCAAAACTCATATCTATTACATCTAATTTGAAAAATAAGCATAAACATTTTGATCCATGCTATTTCTTTACAACTTGCTTGTTTAGATTGTAATAAAAATTATAGTTTCAAAGGAATCCCTTTAGAATGCTACATCCCTTTTGCACTAAAACTCCCATACGAGATTTAGCTCCATTGCAACCAGGAAAAAAATATCAATAATTCACTTAGTTAGAGTACTTACCTTGTGAATTGTGTTGAGTTAAGTAGATTTGTGTCAAATAGGCACAATCTTGTGATAAAAGTCTGCAGGTTAGGGTTTTTCTATTAAAGAGTTTAAGTGTGTACCGAGAGAAAAAAAAAAGAGAGGGATTGATTGTGTTAGTAGGTTTTTATACTCTATATAGCAAAACACTAATAGGTTCTCATCATAAAAAGTGTTTTATTTTTATTTGTCCTCGATTTCATAACCTAATTCTTTTGTATTATTTTCAGTATTACACCATATTTCATGTGGGAGTGTTATGTCATAATTTTCATTAAAGTTTCCCATTAGAAGCCAAGGCCAATTATTAATATACATTGCAAAATCTCTAATATTATTCTAAAGAATAGGCCACGACTCTAGATTAAGAGAGGCATAAATGGCAAAAAAAAAAAAAAAACCAAGATATTGATAAATGTGATAGCCTAACCCAAACCATGACATGCATTTCTTGATTAAAAAGTCGAACTAGTTCTACATTAAGACTTCTGTGCTCCAGAGCATAAGAATACCACCATTTTTTTGATTCGCCTCAAAGCATAATTACCTACCCAACTAAGCTTGATAATAAAGGGAATATGTAACAACTTTTGAGAAACTTTGGCTAAATGCCTTTCATAATTCATGTTCAAGTATATATATACATTAGGAGGATATCTTTCCAAGCAACTATATCTTACAAACTAGGAAAATAAATCTTCCTCTACCAAAATATACAATACAAAATATACATGCCATATTTACAAACTAAGTCACAAAACAAATATCTAAGTATTCACGGCCATGTTACACGGTCGTGCCTTCTAGCCGTGTATCAGGCCGTGTATGCTTCTGGTAGCTACCTGACACAATACACGGCCGTGCCTTCTGTCCGTGTATCCGGCTGTGTATGTTTCTAGGAGGTTCCTGACACAACACACGGCCGTGCCTTCTAACCGTGTATCCAGCCGTGTATGTTTCTGGAAGTTATCTGATACAATACACGGTCGTGCCTTCTGACCGTGTATCCGGCCGTGTATGTTTCTGTGCTTCCAGACCTTCTTGATTGATATCCCCCCTCAAATTGATGTAGACTGATCAAGAAGCATCAATTTGCCAACAAGAAACTGATGACGCTACCGAGAAAGAGCCTTAGTAAATATATCAGCCGTTTGAAGATCCAAAGATATATGCGGAAGAGAAATAACACCATTATCATAAGCTTCTCGAATAGAATGACAACCCACTTCAATATGTTTCATACGCTCATGAAAAATAGATTAGCAGTAATCTAAACAGCACTAGTATTATCGACATGAAGAGAGGTAGACCCAAGTTGAGGAAAACCAACCTCAGCCAACAAACCTCGAAGCCAAATAATCTCAGAGCAAGCAGACGACATAGCACGATATTCGGACTCAATAGAAGACTTAGACACATGATCTTGTTTCTTACTCTTCCAAGAAATTAAAGAGTTACCAAGAAACATACACCAACCAGTAATAGAGCGACGTGTATCAGAACAACCAGCCCAATCAGCATCACTATATGTGGTTAAGTGAATGGGAGACGCTGCAGAAAAGAACAAACCCCGATGAGAAGTCCCTTTTAAATACCGAACAATACGACGAACTGCTACTAAATGAAGATGTGTAGGTGCCTGCATAAATTGACTAACTTGTTGTATAGCAAATGAAATATCAGGACGTATAATAGTCAGATAATTGAGACTTCCAACAAGTTGTCGATATAGAGATGGATCAGATAGAAAGTCACCATCATGTTGTTGATATTTAACATTCACTTCCAAAGGAGTATCGACAGAACGTCCCTCTTGGAGACCAGCTAAAGCAATAAGTTCCTCAGTATATTTATGTTGATGAAGAAAAATACCAGCAGAAGAAGAATGAACCTCAAGACCTAAGAAATAAGTTAACAAGCCCAAATCCATCATATGAAACGAACCTTGAAGGCGTTCTTGTAATTGAGACATTAATTGAGTATCAGATCCTGTGATAACAATATCATCAACATAGACTAACAACAAGACAATTCCCTTGTCAGTCTTGCATAGGAATAATGAAGAATCATACTGACTTTGAATAAAAGAGAAGCTAAGAAGAGTATTACGAAACTTCTCAAACCAGGCCCGTGGAGCCTGTTTCAAACCGTATAGAGACCGTTTGAGCTTACAAACATCATGTGAGGGTGTGGAAAACAATCCTGGAGGAGGAGTCATATAGATATCTTCCTTGAGGTCTCCATGCAAAAATGCATTCTTAACATCCATCTATCGTAAGAACCATCCTTTAGATGCAGCAATAGATAGAATAAGCCGAACAGTTGTCATCTTAGCCACAGGTGCAAAGGTATCTTCATAATCAATGCCATATTCCTGTCGATTGCCAAGAGCTACCAACCTTGCCTTATATCTGTCGAGGGAACCATCAGATCGAATCTTAAGAGAATAAACCCATTTACAACCAATGGGTTTAACACCAGCAGGACATGAAACAATATCCCAAGTGTAATTATCTTGAAGTGCTTGAAGTTCCTCTTGCATGGCTTTTATTCAGCATGGCTGTTTAGCAGCCTGAGAATAAGAGGTAGGAATGGTAGTATTAGTTACAATTGCAGAATATCCATATCTATCTGGAGGACGAGTGTGTCGAGTTGATAATTGAAGCTTTTTCAGGAGCAGGGTCGGAAAGGACAAGTCCAGGCTTGAACCGTTTATCAAAATAAGAGTTATCAAAGTGAGGAAGCACAACAGTATCAGATGTCGAAAAATGTTGCTGAAAATAGTATTCATGTTCAAAGAAAATCACATCCCAAGAGATATGCCATTTATTATTAATCGAATCATAACACACAAAACCTTTATGATTAAGACTGTAACCCATAAAGCCACATCGAACAGACTGGGCTGACAACTTATGACGTTCATGGGTAGGTAAATGAATGAAACAAACACATCCGAAAGTATGTAGCATATGATAATTAGGATGTTTACCAAACACTCGTTGATAGGGAGAATCAAACTTCAATTGTTGAGATGGTAAGCGATTAATCAGATAAACGGTAGTAGATAAAGCTTTGGTCCAAAACTTAGCTAGAACAGAAGATTCTAACAACAATGTGTGCACCACATCTAACAAATGTCGATTTTTCCGTTCGGCAACTCCATTCTGCTGAGGTGTATAAGGACATGAGCGTTGTAAAACAATACCCTTTGTATGAAGAAATGCTTGAAACTCATGAGAAATATATTCACCACCATTATCAGACCGTAAGATTTTAATATAAGTGGAAAACTGAGTCTCAATATATGTCACAAAGGTTTGAAACACAGTAAACACGTCTGCTTTGGAATGCAAAAAATAAATCCATGTAAATCGACTGTAATTGTCAATAAATGTCACAAAATATTTATACTGATCATGTGAAATAATTGGTGCAATTCCCCAAACATCACTATGAATAATGTCAAAACATTTATTGGCACGACTACCCAAAACAAGAAAAGGCAATGTCTTACTTTTGCCCAGTTTACAAGAAGAACAATCAACTAATAAATTCTTATCTATGGAATCGAGGACACCTCTTTGCAACAAATGATTCAAAACAACATTATTTGGATGACCTAAGCGTCTATGCCAGATGCTAGCCTTATTGTCAACAACTGAAGAAGCTAAAGACAAAGTCCAAGGAACGGTAAATTGTAATGGAAATAACCTGCCCACTTTAGGCCCCTTCACTATCACCTTCCCCAACACTTGATCCTGCATAGTACAACCATCACGAGAAAAGTGGACATCACAGTTATTATCCACCATTTGCCCAACAGAAAGTAAGTTAGTAGATAATTTAGGAGAAACTAAGACATGTCGAAAGGAGGAACTAATATCACCAATTGTCGTAATATGAATATTATTTCCATCAGCAACCTGAATGTGTTGAGTACCAGTATATGGATGTTGATTATGCAATAAATCAGATGTGCCAGTCATATGATTTGTGGCGCTGGAATCAACAAACCAAGGAACAGAATTAGTAGTCTTACCTTTCTCTTGAAGACCAAGAGCAGAGAAGGCAGAGAGGATCATCTGTTGAACCATACTTTGTGTGAGAACAGATTGCTTGTTGCTAGCAATTGTGGATGTCGAACCAGGATTGCAAGAGTTGGATACCGCAGCATGAAAAGCTTGTGGCCTTCTGTTTTGAGGCCTTGTAGGACACTCCTTAATAATATGTCCTTTTTGCTTGCAATAATTACAAAACTTCTTACCACAATGCCGGGCAATATGACCAAATTCTTTGCAGCTGTAACACTGCATTGTTTCCTTTCCTCGAGTCTAAGCAGCATATGCAACATTAACTATTCCAGATGATCCACCAGTTGCACCAATAGCGGCTTGTGTCGCCAATCTCTGTTCCTCGTGCAGCAATTCCCTAAAACATACATCCAAACAAGGCATTGGATCTCTATTCAGCAACCCAGCCCGAGCGGTTTCAAATTCAGGTCTGAGCTTTATCAAAAACTGATCACGATGACTCACTTCATGAACAGCCTGAAGACTAACCAAACTCTCCTTTGACACCTTAGCATAGATAATACCAGAATATTCGCTCCATAAATTAAGGAATCCAGAATAATATTGTTCAATTGAGAGATTACCTTGACTATAATTACTCATATCAAGTTCCAATAGGAAATGTCTTGCAGTATTATCTTGATTGTAGACACGCTTCAAGTATTCCTACATTTCTTTTGCTGTGCCAAAGGATCGTAAGTTGTTCACCATGTGAGCCTCAATAGATCCCAAAATCCAAGAAACAATCCGTGCATCTTTTGCCTCCCATTGACCAC
The DNA here is from genome assembly GCA_037954665.1 of Laguncularia racemosa. Taxonomy (NCBI): domain Eukaryota; kingdom Viridiplantae; phylum Streptophyta; class Magnoliopsida; order Myrtales; family Combretaceae; genus Laguncularia; species Laguncularia racemosa. Next base: position 1,702,683 of record JBBMOL010000012.1, read on the forward strand.
GATCTTTTGACTCTGTAGGAGCTGGAGAAGACTCGTCAATATGACCCCAAAGTTCCTTCCCTTTCAAAAACATCTTGAATTGAAATTCCCATGCAGCATAATTCTTTCCCATAAATCTAATAGCTAAGATCTCATGCGTTTTCTCAGAAGACATTCTAAACCGAATTGTCACTCACAACTTGATTATCAAGAAATTGTTGATTGGAATGAATCAACCTAAAGCTAAAAACAACCAAGAACAAACCAACAATTCCAAGACTAAAAAGAGAACTATGGATTCAGCGCAATACTCAGTTTGTGTGGCTCTGATACGATAACAAATTTTGAGAAACTTTGGCTGAATGCCTTTCATAATTCATGTTCAAGTACATATATACATTAGGAGGATATCTTTCCAAGCAACTATATCTTACAAACTAGGAAAATAAATCTTCCTCTACCAAAATATACATGCCATATTTACAAACTAAGTCACGAAACAAATATCTAAGTATTCACGGCCGTGTTACACGACCGTGCCTTCAGGCCGTGTATGCTTCTGGTAGCTACCTGACACAATACACGGCCGTGCCTTCTGTTCGTGTTTCCGGCCGTGTATGTTTCTGGGAAGTACCTGATACAACATACGGCCGTGCCTTTTGTCTGTGTATCCGGCCGTGTATGTTTCTGGGAGATTCCTGACACAACACACAGTCGTACCTTCTGACCGTGTATCCAGCCGTGTATGTTTCTGGAAGTTATCTGATACAATACACGGTCGTGTCTTCTGACCGTGTATCCGGCCGTATATGTTTCTGTGCTTCCAGACCTTCTTGATTGATAATATGTAGCCAAATTGTCCATTTTTTTTTTCAAACAGGACAATTAAGTCCAACATGTACTCCTCCATTTCTTATAGCACGGTCTGTTGTTTCCTAGTAAAGTCCTCTTACATTCCACGTAATAACCCTTGTTGAACAAATAGATGATGGAAGTTGGTTGTCCTCCATTTGCTATATGAAAAATCTATACAACACTTCTTGACCCTCCAACATTGCACTCTTTGCTTCTAGCACAAAGTTACAAGGAGTTACCTTGGAGTCCAGCATAACCATTGACTCCTCTTTATTTTGCAAGAGCTAAGGACACGGTTGTAACTTCTTGAGCTGAAAAACTACTGGCAAAGTCATTTGTTGGATTCTTAAATTTAGAGTATGTATGATTCGCTTGTCCACCATTCTCAGAGTTTTCTCCCATTTGGTCATATGTTGATTTGGAACATAGTTTTCCCTCTTGACTGGGATTGGGAACACCACCATAAACTGTCATTGTTGCAATTCTCAAGGCGTTCCTCACAAAGGTTGTTGCCCCTGTCTCTTGAGTCACTTAAACATGAATCTAAGGCAGCTGATCTATTGGGATTATTACATCGTCTAGGACTCGAATTTCCTTGTAGTTCACTAGCACCCTGTATCTTATTTTTTCTAACGTCAGGTAAACAGAATGTATTTCGGATTTATCCATGGAATATCCAAATGTGGTTGGAGAAATTGAAGGTTGAAGATGATAAAAGGCATTTTGGTCCATTTTAGCTTAACTTTCTGGCTAACCTTTTTGCTAAAGTGACTCTTTAAGTTTTTGAAATCTCTTGGAAGATATAACACTAAGAGGGTGGGATTTAAAAAGAAACTCTGTTATCTTGTCGCCTTTTGACACTTTCTCTTTCATTAATTGACTATTTCACAGTCACATCTTTCTATCTCACTACTGCTATCGGTTCAACTTTATGCATAGCTACTCTATCTCCAAGTGGCCTTTCAACTGATTTTGCTGTCTCCCAGCTATTTTTCCTAACCCATTTTTTTCTACTCTCAAGCTTGGGTACTCCTTTTATGTATCTTATCTTCCACTTGTAATTGGTTCTTTTCCCCGTTATTTATTGTTAAAGATTTTGTTTCATCATTTGCTTTGGAGTTCTCTCCTTTGTTAAGAACCTGATTTTTTTCTTGTTCTATTTTTATTTGATTTCCTATTTTTCCTTAAAAACCATCATCTACTCTCCATAGCTGGATGATGTGATATCCTCCCTAACATTAACGCTCTACTGGACCAATCCCTCATTTGCTTCTTCTTGAGTTTTTGAGTTATTAAATTCATGTTTACATCTTTAGTGATTTGATCTTGAGGCTAAAGAGACTTTTGATCACATTGAGTGGTTAAATTATTTCTATTTTCTTTCATATTCCGGTCAAAGGAATTTGTAGAGAAATATATTAAAATAATACTAATTTTAAAAAATATTCATGAAATAAAATACTTAGAAAATTTATTCTTAAAATAGGTCGCGATTGTGCAAATCCAAAACGCATCTTCAAATTAAACAAAAATTTCCCAATTGAAGATGCAGACTAAGTTAGCACTTTTAGTAAAATTTGTACTAAAAGCGCATACTTGGGATATCCTAGTATATGCCTTCAATACATATGCCAACTTTTTATATATATATCAATTTTAAATCAGTATTTATAATTTTTTAATTTATGGTTTTTGTTTTCTACTTTTCTTATGTGAACTTTTAATTTAGTTTAAAACAAAAAAAAATAATTTGACAAAATTTTTCATTGGAAAAAAAATTTATGAAAAATCATGTAAAGAAAATCATAAATAAATTTTGTGAAAAGAATTATAAAAAAATCTTAGAAAAAATTGTAAAAAAAATGTAAAAACATAAGTATAAAAATAGGAAAAAATAATTTATTAAACAATGTTAATAAATTTATAAATTTCAAATAGTAATTTACATGAATCAGAAATTTCTATGAAAAATTTACATATCAAATAAGATAAAATAATATCCTATTCCCGATTATTCCTTCTCTTATTGAACTATCGTGTTAGCCATGAAAATACATATGTGTGCTTTCTAGCTAGCCTTACATCTGAAGCAAAAGGAGCCTATGACTCCTATGTTAGATAGTACTATAGGGCATTTTCAAAGTCACAAGGAAGCATTAAACTCCAATTTGTAGAAAGCTATGAAAATTCACCTTGATACGTTTGTCGCTTACTGGTGCATCTCTTCTATGGAGCAGTTGGTATAGGAAAATGACCACTGGTAGAATAACGATGTGGTGTGACACTATGAATCACCCAGCTAGTGTTGATATTGTACTTACCAAATGTCCAAAAACTACTCCCATATGTTCTATATATCGATGGCTGATAAATCTATACCACCTCATGTATTCCTACTGCACACCACGAAGGCTCTATATGTGTACCAATTGGGCTAGACACTCATCCCATAAGGCTATGTACGATGCATGCTATACCAGCTAATCTATATCAACCATCCCACACTAGCTGATCTTATGGAGTTCTAACTGTGTGTTCACATCATGTGAAATATATTAACAACCCCTAAACTGCCTATTAACACAGTTAGGAAAATGCCACTCAACTATGTAAAAACATATAAGTGACACCCGACCAGTCTAAATTTGTCTACCTATTCTGTAGAAGGGCAATAGGATGTGAATCAAATTACCTGCATAAGACTTCTACTCGACCTAAAGGGTAGTAAGCAAGATTTGGGGTTAATGATACATATGATGAAATGGAAAAGTGAAAAATGGTTGAAGAAATACCGCACCTTCAGTGTTGCCAATTTTGGCTCAATTGAAGACGTGTGCCTTTGCAAACTATTTTGGGAATAAATTTATTATATACCCTATCATGCGATTATTTATCAAAATTAATATTATTTTAGTAGATTTCTCTTTATACCTCTTCTTTGTTGTGATGTAAGCTAGCTAGACTAGACTTTCTTCCCCATCATAAAAATGTAAGTTTAAAATTTTATTGTTATTGAATGCAAAGATGGCGAATGCTTCAAATTAATGTAGGGTATAGGAAATCAAAAAGCTACCTATCATGTTTATAATTCCAACATGACAAATATTTTAGCCATTTAAAAATACACATATATAATATATAGTTATAGAGAAGTGGAATCGAATGGGTTGTTTTCACTTAATAACATACATTAACTATTGATTCATTGTAAAGGTCAAGGGAAAAAAATTAAAATAAGACTAAATTATACTTCATAATCCATTCCAATTCTTTTCTTATTCTCGCTATAGGAAATCAAGCTACATGAGGATAGAAAAACCACAAAAGATTAGGAACGTAAACAGTTATTTTCGATCCCATAATGGAACTCCATAGCAACCAATCCATTCTCAATAATTGCAATAGCTAAGCTAGGAATGTGAAAATGGAGAAAAGACAAAATCCCAAACGCAAATAAGTCCAGGATGAGTTTTGATGCACGACATTGCCCGACTCAGTCGATTCCTTGCATCTTCCGGAACATGGCAACAAACTCGTACACCTTGTCGGGACAAGGAATGACCTTGGACACACTCTATCTTCGCATGCACTTTGCCTTCCAATCATCCAATTTAGGGCAGTGATCAGCCAACTTAAACCCTCCAAACCTTTCGTAAACATTGAACAATGAGGCTAGCCCGATTAAGATTATGTCCAAAAATCCAAATTTGTCATCTCCAAAGTAGTCGTTTTCCTTAAGAGCTTCACTTTCCAAGGTCTTCAATATATCTAGGAAGTCCTTCTTAGCTGCTTCTTGCTCCTCTCCTTTGCTCCTCCATATGGCGTTTCCAGCATCAAACACCTGCCATTCTCGTAGTATGTATTGTAGTTTAAATCAAATGTCTAAATGAAGAATAATGATTAAAAAAAAAACATAAATCCAAACAAAACAAATAGTTCTGTGCTATCATGATACTAAAGTTGGATGCTTCAGGTAGATGAGCACAAAAGGTTATTATCTAGCATGGAATTGTGGGCATTCGTAAGCTGTTTGATTTGTCGCGATTGGTTTTTCGACATTATGGGTAAAATATTATAACATGATTGTAGAAACTAAAACAATAAGTTGATTTGATAGAATTAGTATATGTTGGGATATAATGTGGGGTGATCAGATAGAATTAGTGTAGTAGCTCTTTAGGTTGTGATTAGGCATTATGTATAGGCAGATAGCAGTCAAAATATATGTCTAATTTTATATATCGTATTCGGGTTGGTACTCATGTTTTCTGGCCTTATTCTGCTCCTAAATCCAAATTGAAGAAGACTTTATCATATCTACATCTACCGATATATCTACATATTCCTCATGAAGAAATGTGAGGTAAACGTAATTCAAATAATATTCCATTTACTTGTTTTAGTTGAGCATGGTTATGAGCATACGGACAATGTCAAAACAATTACCTAAAATTTGAGTGATTTTTAATTCTAATAATCGTACTTCTACTCATCAAATTTATTATATTTGTCATCTTTAAAATTATATTATAACAAATGCTCATAATTTTGTACTTTAATTTTGTCATCCAATAAGAGTCTTTTGCGGCAAAATCAATGACCAGTTTTCTTAGAAGGTTTAAGGTAACATTTTTAGAAAACGTGTTAATTGATGGAGACTTTGTACAGAAATATATTTATACAGTTGGAATTAAAAGTGAGTGAAAATATAGTAAATAGGTCTTATTTGTATCATATCCTATAAAGTTTAAGTTTTTTAATTTTAGAATCAAAACCTCTAACCACCGTAAAACTTATATACCTTATATATATAACCTATATGATAAACAATACCTTGTAAAACTTGTAAGCTTTTTCTTTTTTTTCTATAAATTTTAAGTATACGTAATATTAAAAATAAAATAATCTCTATATGATATTACAAATTTTTTATGTACAAAATATATGAAATTTATAGTAAAATCTATAAAATTAAAAAAAAAAAGAAGTAATTGTTCCTACCTTTATCATTTGAAATTTATGTGATCTCACTAATTAGCAGATAGTAAATAATAAGGGGGAAAAAATGGAAAACTTAAAGTTAGAGAGGAAAATGGAAAAAAAAATAAGGGAAAGAATGAAAAATATAAAGTAAGAGAGAAGATAATAGGTTTAGCCAATTAGAGTTATTAACTGAAGGGATTAGGCTCTTTTTTTCTATTTACTAAAATATTTATTAGTTGAAAAATATAATATTTTCATTTATTATTTAATTATTAATAATATTTAATGGTTTTTTATAGGTTAAGTATAAGATAGTCTAAAACTTATATCCTATATACTTTAAAGTACAAGATTCATGATAGGTACAAAGTAGAATAACCATATACCCCTATTGTACCATGTGAAAAATATGATACGGTCACTCAAAAGTGATTATATGATATAATAACAATATACTACCCCAAACTATAGTACATAAGACCTATTAATAATTTTTATAAAAGTTGTCGATAGTACCAAGAAGACTATCAACGGTTTCATTTGTATTATTAATTATGAAATAATAACAATATACTACCCCAAACTATAGTACATAAGACCTATTAACAATTTTAATAAAAGTTGTCGATAGTACCAAGAAGACTATCAACGGTTTCATTTGTATTATTAATGAGCTATATGTACTATAGTTTATGATAGTATATTATGGCTACACTATATAATCACTTTTGAGTGATTACATCCTAAAGTCCCCCATATCTTGTAAGAGTAAGTTTTGGAAATTTTCTTTTGAAACCTACTCCATAACTCTTAATACCCACTCGAAACTTGCTTAGTCGAATATGATACAGATAGATACCTTGTTCAATAGGGTTACCTACTCATCCTTAATTGAAATTATGAATCATGTGCTATATTTTTGAAATACCTCAAAGTGAAAACATTATATAATAAAATAAAATAATTTTTTTATTAAAATAAGGTCATGATAAATAAAAGATATCAAATGAGAGTAATAATAAAAAGAAGGAGATAACATTAAGTCAGTAACCATAATAAATAAAAGAAACCTAAAGAGAGCACATTTCCATAAAATATTGAGTAAACATGGAAAGACATCTCTCACTCACTTCTATATATAGGCCTTCGCCACTATAAAAAGAGGAATTCTACGATATAGTTATTAAAAAATCACTATATAATATAGTCACTTTTTATTATTAATAAGCCTTGTTTTACTATAATGAGAGAAGATTTACTATTGGGGAAAAAAAGAAGAAAAAAACCTTTCAACATGTCCCATGAAATTATTGGTTGCCAATAACTTTCCTAAAACTATCGACAACCCTTTTTAGTATTAATGGACCTTATTTTACTATGATCATGAGTGATTTATTATACTTAAAAAATAATTATATCATATAATCACTTTAAATAATTATACCGTAGAATTTCCATTATAATTTATTTAACTTTTGGCAACAAAGAAAGAGAAGGGGATAAACTTTTTCATAGCAAACAATTTTTTTTCTTAAATTTTGTTTGCAATAAGGAATACTTTTCGGAAAAAAGATAAATTATTTTATTTAAATGTTTCAAAATTTCTAACATTAAAATAAGGCATGGTTAGATGAAATTGATATATTAATTTCTTTTCTTTTTCTCTTTTTTTGGCAAGGTATCAAAGTGGCCAATCCTTACAACACGTGTCAAGTGGAGATGTGATCACTACCTATATATATATATTGCTAAAGACTACACCAAAGTTGTCTTGGTTAGATTTTTGCAGACGGCAAATGGTTGAATCATATGGAGGTTGTGGTATTCAACAATTGTACATTAGAATTTCTGATGATTTGAGGGGGGCCTCTGTAAGGTAGACATTTGATATAAGCAATCAACTACATTCGTCACACGACATTGCAGAAATGCAACTTGAGCCATCGACATTTCAATCCTCAATTCTACCTTCGATGGAAGTGAACATTAGAATTTCTGACAATTTGAGGGGGGCCTCCGTAAGGCAAACATTTGATATAAGCAATCAACCACATTCATCACATGACATTGCAGAAATGTAACTCAAGCCATCGACATTTCAATCCTTAATTCCACCTCCGATGGAAGTGAATGATGAAGATAAAATAAATAGAGTAGTGACTCCAGTATTACAGCAACCAGAGACACAGGATTCATACACAGTTTGTTTAAGAGCAAAGACTATAACTAACACTGATGTAAGAATGGGTATTGAGGAGGAGAGTATCGATAATGAGGAGAGTTCTAATGAGGATAATGGGGAAAGTGAAAATGATAGAAATGAAGTACCTAAAGAAGACTCCAACCATACATACATACTCAAGACAGGTGATATATCAATCAAAGTAGGCTAAACCACTAAGCATAGCAGTAGAGATCTTGTTCCGTACTATAACGTTGGTGGGGATGATAGTTACATTTATTTCGAGCAGGAGCAAACTAATATTTGCAGTTATTCGAGCAATAGTGATGATTTCTATAAGGGCATGAGATTTAAAATGAAACAGATGTGCTTCAAGTAGTGAAGGCTTATCATGTGAAGAACCATTGTAATTTCACTGTTGTAGAGTCTAGTTCATTGCTATGGTTTACTTATTGTTTAAGAAGAGACAACGGTTGTAAATGGAGGCTTTAGGCCCCAAATAAGAAGTTAGAGAGCATGTTCATAGTGACGAGATTTAAAGGTCTACACACATGCAATAACCCGCTGATTAGTTAGGATCACCTACAGCTGGATTGCAATCTCCTTGCTAACCAATTCGTAAATCTTGTTAGGGACAATCTTGATATGAAAGTAACTGAGCTGGCTTCCATTGTCAAACAGGAATTTAGCTACAATATCAGTAGGAGATGGGTTTAAGAGAGGAAGAAATGGGCTATCGAGCATGTGTACAGAAATTGGGAGAAGTCTTACAATAAACTGCCTAAACTTCTTAATGAGATAAAAAATACAAATCTCGAAACACAAATTGATTATGGGTGGAACAAATCAACAACCCTCGATGTGTCTACTTTGAAGTAGGTATTCTAGGCATTTAGGCCATGCTTTGTTGTGTAGAGACTCCTTAAAGTAGTTGTTAACATTAATGCTACTTTTCTGTATGGAAAGTACATTCACAAGTTGCTAGTTGCATGTAGCATTGATGGCAACAATCATATACTTCAACTGGCATTGCTCTAGTTGATCGGGAAACAGTTGAGACATAGGTTGGTTTTTGAGGAAATTGAAGGAATATGTTGTCAGCGACCATGTAAGTCATGAAACCATTTGCCTGATATCAAATAGACACATGGTTATCGAGTCAGTAGTTGAAGAAGAAGCAAATGAATGGCACCCTCCATTTGCAGTTTAGCAGTTCTGTCTATGACACCTTGCAAATAACTTCAACTCGACACATAAAAACATGTAATGCAAGAGGTTAGTCATATACATCGGGCTGCAAGCACAATCTCCAAAGTTGAACTATGTGATGGAGTAGGTGAGGATTATTAAGCTTGATGCATTGGACTAATTTGATGATGTGTCATTGGATATGTAGATGTTAGCTCATAACGGTTGGTATCGATTTGAGTATATGACTTCCAACATTGTCAAAAGCCACAATTCTGTATTGAAGGGGGCTAGGGGGTTACCTATGACTGCTTTGGTGAATAAGACATTTTAGAACTGCATGAGGTACTTCATCTAGAAGCATACGAAGGCATTGAAGAATATGGAAAATGGTAGAATTTTCACCAAATATGTAACCCAAAAAATCAATAGATGGAGTTCCCAAGCTAGCAACCACAGGGTCATCGACTATAGCAAGCAAGATAGACTTTTCGAAGTTCTCACCGGTAGTCATCGCATCGCAAGCAGGTCAAGAGGAGGGGGTCGAACGCACATTGTTGACTTTGCCCATAGTACATGTAGTTGCCAAAAGTGGAAAATATACATAATTCCATGCTCCTACGCTTATGCAGTAGTTGCCTTACTTAAGCTTAATATGACGCACTCTATACCTAGTTGATACAGATTAATGCATCAAGAGCACACATATAGGATGCACTTCATGCCTATGGGCGACGAGTTGGATTAGGAGCCAGTCCACTTCCCATCACTTCGCCTAAAAGGAGACCTCGTACGGAAGAGATGGACATTAGGAAGCGTCCAAATCAAATCACATATGGACTTTACTAAGCGTAGGGAAGAGGGGACATAATAGAAGAATGTGCCTACATCGACATGATAATGATGAATGATAGATACCAATACACATTTCATCACCTTCGACATTGCATTTGTGATGCTAATATTACCTTTTCCCCTTTTACAGCTTAAGTGAATCCTTGACCACTTCATCGACTTTGTTTTAACATAGTAGAAAGGGGATTGTTTATGGAGGTTGATTATTCTTTTGCATTTATATTTACAATTTTGTAATTAGATTCAAGGTTGTATTAAATATTAATTTCTTTAGACCTTTATTAATTTATTTTCCCATATTCAAAATTGCAATATTATATATGTATACATTCATGTGTAACGGAATTTGTTTTGCCATATAAATGCTAAGGTTATATGTCAGATAGAATGCATAGCAATTCATTACAAAATGTAAAAATACATCAACTTAATCATTCCTATCACATCCTATCTCCTTCCCCTAGTGAAGTGTCTAGTTAGCCGGGCAAAGGCATTGTTCGGTTCATGAGATGGCCTTAGACGTGGAGTAGGAGGAGCTCCAAACTCCTATGTTGGATGCTGTTGGGGAGTATCGTCAAAATTTCACCGAGGCATGAGACTCCACTTTGTAGGCTAAGTTGATGATTCATCTTGGTACATAGGTTGTTTTCCAAAGCATTTCTTTTGTAGAGTCGACGGTGTTAAGATAAGATCACTTATAGAATGCTGATATGGTGTCTCGTATTAGCTAAAAATTAGCCTCGAGCTAGTGTACATTACATTGGAATCAATCGGAATCTGTTAGTCTTGTATTAGATTTTGTTGTGTCTCACCTTGATTTTAGGGTCGTTGTTGTCTTGCTATCCGTTGCCGCGCAGGAATCGATTGTGCCTCCACCTCCACCTCCTGTGTATTCTATTGTTGCGCTTGCAAGTACAATGTTACCCCCCTATAGCGATGCATGAAATGAAGACCCTGAGCAAGTATTCTCATGGTTGTGTTTGTATCGAATGATAAGCAGATTTTAACAACTTTTGAGAAACTTTGGCTGAATGCCTTTTCATAATTCATGTTCAAGTATATATATACATGAGGAGGATATCTTTCCAAGCAACTATATCTTACAAAACTAGGAAACAAATCTTCTTCTACCAAAATATACAATACAAAATATACATGTCATATTTACAAACTAAGTCACGAAACAAATATCTAAATATTCACGGCCGTGCCTTCTAGCCGTGTATGTTTCTGGTAGCTACCCGACACAATACACGGCCGTGCCTTCTGACCGTGTATCCGGCCGTGTATGTTTCTGGGAGGTACCTGACACAACACACGACCGTGCCTTCTGACCGTGTATCCGGTCGTGTATGTTTCTGTAAGTTATTTAACACAAAACACGGCCGTACCTTCTGACCGTGTATCCGGCCGTGTATGTTTCTAAGCTTCTAAACATTCTTGATTGATATACCCCCTCAAATTGATGCGAACTGATCAAGAAGCATCAATTTGCCAACAAGAAACTGATGACGCTGCCGAGAAAGAGCCTTAGTAAATATATCAGTCGTTTGAAGATCAGAAGAGATATGAGGAAGAGAAATAACACCATTATCATAAGCCTGTCGAATAGAATGACAGTCCACTTCAATATGTTTCGTACGCTCATGAAAGATAGGATTAGCAGTAATCTGAACAGCACTAGTATTATCGACATAAAGAGAGGTAGACCCAAGTTGAGGAAAACCAACCTCAGCCAACAAGCCGCGAAGCCAAATGATCTCAGAGCAAGTAGACGACATAGCATGATATTCGGACTCAATAGAAGACTTAGACACACAATCTTGTTTCTTACTCTTCCAAGAAATTAAAGAGTTACCAAGAAGCATACACCAACCAGTAATAAAGCGACGTGTATCAGAACAACCAGCCCAATCAGCATCACTATATGTGGTTAAGTGAATAGGAGACTCCGCAGAAAAGAACAAACCACAATGAGAAGTCCCTTTTAAATACCGAACAATACGACGAACTGCTATTGAATGAAGATGTGTAGGTGCCTGCATAAATTGACTAACTTGTTGTACAGCAAATGAAATATCAGGATGTGTAATAGTCAAATAATTGAGACTTCCAACAAGTTGTCGATATAGAGATGGATCAAATAAAAAATCATCATCATTTTGTTGATATTTAACATTCACTTCCAAAGGAGTATCAACAGAACGTCCCTCTTAAAGACCAGCTAAAGCAATAAGTTCCTCAGTATATTTATGTTGATGAAGAAAAATACCAGCAGAAGAAGAGGGAACCTCAAGACCTAAGAAATAAGTTAATGATCCCAAATCCTTCATATGAAAAGAACCTTGAAGGCGCTCTTGTAACTGAGACATCAATTGAGTATCAGATCCTGTGATAACAATATCATCAACATAGACTAACAACAAGACAATGCCCTTGTCAGTCTTGCACAGGAATAAGGAAGAATCATACTGACTTTGAATAAAAGAGAAGCTAAGAAGAGTATTACGAAACTTCTCAAACCATGCTCGTGGAGCCTGTTTTAAACCGTATAGAGACCGTTTGAGCTTACACACATCATGTGAGGGTGTGGAAAACAATCCTGGAGGAGGAGTCATATAGATATCTTCCTTGAGGTCTCCATGCAAAAATGCATTCTTAACATCCATCTTTCGTAAGAACCATCCTTTAGATGCAGCAATAGATAGAATAAGTCGGACAATTGACATCTTAGCCACAGGTGCAAAGGTCTCTTCATAATCAATTCCATATTCCTGTCGATTGCCAAGAGCTACCAACCTTGCCTTATATCTGTCAAGAGAACCATCAGATCGAATCTTAATAGAATAAACCCATTTACAACCAATGGGTTTAACACCAGCAGGACATGAAACAATATCCCAAGTGTGATTGTCTTAAAGTGCTTGAAGTTCCTCTTGCATGGCTTTTATCCAGCATGGCTGTTTAGCAGCCTGAGAATAAGAGGTAGGAATTGTAGTATTAGTTACAATTACATAATAGCCATATCTATCTGGAGGATGAGTATGCCGAGTTGATCATTGAAGAATCATTGAAACATTTTTAGGAACAGGGTCGGAAAGGACAAGTCCAAGCTTGAACCGTTTATCAAAATAAGAGTCATCAAAGTGAGGAAGTACAACAGTATCAGATGTCGAAAGATGTTGCTGAAAATAGTATTCATGTTCAAAGAAAATCACATCCCGAGAGATATGCCATCGATTATTAATCGAATCATAACACACAAAACCTTTATGATTAGGACTGTAACCCATAAAGCCACATCGAACAGATTAGGATGACAACTTATGATGTTCATGAGTAGGTAAATGAACGAAACAAACACATCCGAAAGTATGTAGCATATGATAATTAGGATGTTTACCAAACACTCATTGATAGGGAGAATCAAACTTCAATTGTTGAGATGGTAAGCGATTAATCAGATAAACGGCAGTAGATAAAGCTTTGGTCCAAAACTTAGCTGGAACAGAAGATTCTAACAACAATGTGCGCACCACATCTAACAAATGTCGATTTTTTCGTTCGGCAACTCCATTCTGCTGAGGTGTATAAGGACATGAGCGTTGTGAAACAATACCCCTTGTTATGAAGAAATGCTTGAAACTCGTGAGAAATATATTCACCACCATTATCAGACTGTAATATTTTAATACAAGTGGAAAACTGAGTTTCAATATATGTCACAAAGGTTTGAAACACAGTAAACACGTCTGCTTTGAAATGCAAAAAATAAATCCATGTAAATCAACTTTAATCGTCAATAAATGTCACAAAATATTTATACTGATCATGTGAAATAATTGGTGCAATTCCCCAAACATCACTATGAATAATGTCAAAACATTTATTGGCACGACTACCCAAAACAGGAAAAGGCAATGTCTTACTTTTGCCCAGTTTACAAGGAGAACAATCAACTAATAAACTCTTATCTATGAAACCGAGAACACCTCTTTGCAACAAATGATTCAAAACAACATTATTTGGATGACTTAAGCGTCTATGCCAGATGCCAGCCTTATTGTCAACAACTGAAGAAGCTAAAGACAAAGTTCGAGGAACGGTAAATTGTAATGGAAATAACCTTCCCACTTTAGGCCCCTTCGCTATCACCTTCCCCAACACTTGATCCTGCACAGTACAACCATCACAAGAAAAGTAGACATCACAGTTATTATCCACCATTTGCCCAACAGAAAGTAAGTTAGTAGATAATTTAGGAGAGACCAAGACATGTCGAAAGGATGAGCTAATATCACCAACTGTCGTAATAGGAATATTATTTCCATCAGCAACCTGAATGTGTTAAGTACCAGTATATGGATGTTGATTATGCAATAAATCAGATGTGCCAGTCATATGATTTGTGGTGCCGGAATCAATAAACTAAGGAACAGAATTAGTAGTCTTACCTTTCCCCTGAAGACCAAGAGCAGAGAATGCAGAGAGAATCATCTGTTGAACCATATCTGGTGTGAGAACAAATTGCTTATTGCTAGCAATTGTGGATGTCGAACCAAGATTGCAAGAGTCAGATACCGCAGCATGAAAAACTTGTGGCCTTCTGTTTTGAGGCCTTGTAGGACACTCCTTAATAATATGTCCTTTTCGCTTGCAATAATTATAGAACTTCTTACTATAATGACGGGCAATATGATCAAATTCTTTGTAGCTGTAGCACTGCATTGTTCCCTTTCCTCGGGTTTGAGTAGCATATGCAACATTAACTATTCCAGATGATCCACCAGTTGCACCAATAGCGGCTTGTGTCGTCAATCTTTGTTCCTCGCGCAGCAATTCACCAAAACATACATCTAAACAAGGCACTAGATCTCTATTCAGCAACCCAGCCCGAGTGGTTTCAAATTCAGGTCTAAGCTTCATCGAAAATTGATCACGACGACTCACTTCATGAACAGCCTGAAGACTAGCTAAACTCTCCTTTTGACACCTTAGCATAGATAATACCAGAATATTCACTCCATAAATTAAGGAAGCCAGAATAATATTGTTCAATTGAGAGATTACCTTGACTATAATTACTCATATCAAGTTCCAATTGGAAATGTCTTGCAGTATTATCTTGATTGTAGACGCGCTTCAAGTATTCCCACATTTCTTTTGCCGTGCCAAAGGATCGTAAATTGTTCACCATATGAGCCTCAATGGATCCTAAAATCCAAGAAACAATCCATGCATCCTTCGCCTCCCATTGACCATGATCTTTCGACTCTGTAGGAGCTAGAGAAGACCTGTCAATATTACCCCAAAGCTCCTTCCCTTTCAAAAACATCTTGAACTGAAATTCCCATGCAGCATAATTCTTTCTCGTAAATCTAATAGCTAAGATTTCATGTGTTTTCTCAAGAGAGATTCTAAACCAAATTTTCACTCACAACTTGATTATCAAAAATTGTTGATTGAAATTAATCAACCTAAAGCCAAAGAAAAAAAACCAAGAACAAGCCAGCAATTCCAAGACTAAAAAAAAGAACTATGGATTCAGCGCAATACTCAGTTGTGTGGCTTTGATACCATAACAACTTTTGAGAAACTTTGGCTGAATGCCTTTTCATAATTCATGTTCAAGTATATATATACATGAGGAGGATATCTTTCCAAGCAACTATATCTTACAAAACTAGGTAACAAATCTTCTTCTACCAAAATATACAATATAAAATATACATGTCATATTTACAAACTAAGTCACGAAACAAATATCTAAATATTCACGGTCGTGTCACACGGCCGTGCCTTCTAACCGTGTATCAGGCCGTGTATGTTTCTGAGAGGTACCTGACACAACACACGACCGTGCCTTCTGACCGTGTATCCGGCCGTATATGTTTCTGGAAGTTATCTGACACAATACACGGCTGTGCCTTCTGACCGTGTATCCGGCCGTATATGTTTCTGAGCTTCCAGACATTCTTGATTGATTGATTTGTCATAACATTTCACCCTGTAAGTATGAAAAAAACGTAAATTAAATAAAAAAGCATGCAATTAGTTACTTTTGGAGTGTTAATGTAAATCGTACTTACCAGAAATCTAAGAATAGCCTCTATACATCTAATATATTACCGGCTGATCGATCCATATCATTGTATGTAATTGTCATGCACACTACTAGGGCCCTCTATATGAACCACTTGATCAACCCGCTGTTCTCACATGTTTATATACAATGCATGCTAGACTAGCCAATCAACATCAATCCGCCCCTGCAGGTCGATTTGATGGAGTTTTGGCTGCGTGTTCACCGACTGTGGGATATATTGGAACCCACCAAACTACCTGGCCACTCAGTCCTAAAATGCCACTCAATGATGTGGAAAAAAATTAGTGGCACCTAAGCCGTCCAAATGTGCATATTACCTTTGTAGAAATCAGGTAGGAGATTAATTACATTCCCATCGTACGACTCCCATTCCACCTGAAAGATAGGAAATTATATTCACTATAAACGATCAATATGATGAATTGCAAAGAAAAAGAAATAGGTTACTGAAATACTTGTGACATGTTCTGCCTATCCAACACATCTCAATATGCGCCGACAATGTGAGTAAGGTGATGTTAAGTGTCTCTCCTCATGTTCCAACATACCACCAATGGACATCCAAATTCTATATATAGTCCATGTCGGTTAAGGAGTGCTATGTGGGGAAATCTATCCTAGGCCCACACCTATAAAAGAATGGTATCCCTTCCAATCTCTTGTGCCAACGGTGATAACATGACATAAAGTTGGTTATACAACCACACCAAACATGTGGACCTCCAGCTATACATTTCAGCAATGTTGAAATGCTCCAACAGAAATAACCACATCACGTAGACGAAGGTGTTAGATTTATCGGTAAAGATAAATCCCCCTAGCAGATGCATTATGTATACACACGTATATTGATGGATTTGCTTAGCATCAGCGTCAGGTGGGGGCATCTAAAACATATCACGCAGCCACATCATGCTGATGTAGCCTCCCCTACCATTAGGCCTCGACCTTGCTCCTAGCAATTCTTCACATATCACACCCCAATCCAAGCAACTACTCCCTATAACTGTCTAATCATCAACGAGGAGTCCTAACTGAATCTCCACATCCTATAAGGTGATGGTAAACTTCATTGTTAGCATGTGGAATGTGTGCATCTCTTGTCTCCATTGCTCCACTAATGCTGTAATCATGTGCCAATCTAATGGAATGAATGGCAAGCGGCTCACACCTTTGAATCTCACCAAATGCAAGTATGGCTCCATTTGAGGATCAAGAGAGATGGTGCACTTGTCACGATAAAGTGACAACTCATGGCATCGAACAGTGAAAGTTGCTTGATCCTATAATTATAACAAGTGAAATGTTATACATTTGTAATGCAATATAAACTAATCAATAAATGAAAGGTTATTTACCTCTTTGTCCTAGACGACCTATGATTGATGTCCCTCATGTCGCGTCAAGACTGAAGGATTGAAGGGTTTAAGCTCCATCTATTATGCAAAAAAGAATATATATTAATAAAATTAGTATATGTTACCATTAATGTGAAAATATTAATTAACAACTAATTAGCGACTATTTACTCTCTAATTAATAGTTAATTAACAGCAACTAAAGTTTACACCTATTTTATAGTAATAGGTAAAGATATTACTTGTAGAATCAATACCCAATTTTTTTAGTAATTAATTTTACGATGATTAATTAATGACATATCAATGACTAATTACTATTAATTAATAGTTAATTAATAACAACTTAATTTTACAACTACTTTTGCAAAAAACACACAAACATAAACATATTACGCTTATAATTAATATAAAATTTTCACTAATGGTACTTAATGACATATTAACAACCAATTACTCTCAGTTAATGGTTAATTTACAATGACTTAATTTGACAAAAACTTCTACAATAATAAACAAATATATTACATTTATAATGAATACAAAAATTTTTACTACTTAATTTTCTAACAATTAATCAATGACATATTAACAACTAATTACTATTAAGTAATGATTAATTAAAAACAACGTAATTTTACAACTACTTATACAAAAACACACAAACATATTATATTTGCAATCAACACAAAAATTTTTACTAATTAATTTTTTAACAATTAATTGATGACATATTAATGACTAATCACCTTTAATTAATGGATTATTAATAACTACTTAATTTTACAACTAATTGTAAAAAAATACAAATATTTTATATTTGCAATCAATACAAAATTTTTCACTAATTAATTTTATAACAAATAATTAATTACATATTAATGACTAATCACCTTTAATTAATGATTATTAATAACTACTTAATTTTATAACTAATTGTACAAAAGCATGTAAGTATTTTACATTTGCAATCAACACAAAATTTTTCACTAATTATTTTTCTAACAATTCATTACTTACATATGAATGACTCATTACTACTAATTAACAGTTAATTAACAAAAACTTAATTTAACAAATACTTTTACAAAAATACATTATAATAACACATAGAGAAATTTCATTATGATCAATACAAAGGTTTTTCTAATTATTTTTCTAATGATTAAATAATGACTAATTAAGGACTAATTACTTCATCATTGATGATTACTTTTACAATAATTTTCACAGCAAAAAATTCAGACATTTCATTTAAAAAAATTACTAAGTTTTTTTTCTAATTCATTTGCTAATGTTAATTAATGATATATTAACAACTAATTAATTACTAATTAACAATTAATTAACAACAACTATTACTTCAATAAAAATAATGGAGTATACATAATTGCACTTATTTTTTTATGTATTAATATAAAGTAGTATAATAGCAAAAAAAATTAATTTTTCTCAAAAAAGCATACCGAAATCTTGTTTTGATGAAGATATTTCCACACGCGTACTTCAATAAGTTAAAACCTATGTGAAATAGAAATTAATAAAAAAAAATTCAAAAAATGAAATAGAGTGAAATTTGCAAAGGAAATTAAAAAATGTAAAAATGAACATACAAACTAAGGATTCCTATTTATATTACAAATTGTTGACGCAAAATTTTTTTCTATGCATTAGAAATCATATATTATGATACTGTATAAATTTACTGTATCACTTTTATAGGTTTGCAGTGTTACTTTATAATAACTTTTGTAGGTTTGCAATATAGGTTTGCAAGATTCCATCATGGTCAAAAAAGTATTCCGTAGTACAATTGCACTAAAGACATAGACTAGGTCTATGCTTTCAGTTTT
This sequence comes from Laguncularia racemosa, assembly GCA_037954665.1. Lineage (NCBI taxonomy): Eukaryota > Viridiplantae > Streptophyta > Magnoliopsida > Myrtales > Combretaceae > Laguncularia > Laguncularia racemosa. Next base: position 1,722,042 of record JBBMOL010000012.1, read on the forward strand.
AAAATTTTTGTTATACTAAAGTTGCAAACCACGTCCACATCTTCGAAACCTATTCTAAGAATAATTATTTCAAGTACAATATTTGCAGAATATTTTTTAAAAAGTACTATATTCAAGAGTGTTACCTGTAACTGCTGCATTGTAATCTATATAAAAGAGGCAGTGACCGAATCCCTACATGACACGTGTCACATGGGCTCAATCACTATAATATGTGTTATAGTTAAGGAAAAAAAATAATATGTGTTATATTTAAGGGAAAAAAATCAAATCAATTAATAAAGTCTCATCTACCTGTGCCTCACACTCACTACTCTCTTCCCATAGCTCTCTCCCTTGGCTTCTTTATAAATATTTCTCTTGTATTTTTTTTCTTTATTTATTTCATTCTTGTTCAAGAGCTCTAGTCAACATAAACATCAAGATCGTTTTATTAATTAGTAGTGTTACTTTTATCTACTCTTCACAAGTAAGTTTTCATTCCCTTTATTCCTTTTCTCCATGCTTATTTAACAAATATTATTTTATGGATAGAGAAGAAAGGATGTTGTTTGTATTGGATAATTTATTTAGGCATTAAATATATTGTTATTGTGGGCAGTTATTTTTAAATATAGTGTTGATGATATTAAATATTTTTACCATTTTTTATTCTACTTTATTTAATTTATTTATAAAAAATATGATTTTTTTTAAATTGAAAAAATGTAAATATAGTGCCTCATAAAATGCCGTTTTATTTTTTCCTTATTTATTTCATAATACTTTAAAAAATATGATTTTTTTGTTTTTGTATTTAATATTAATGTGTTATTGAATTTTTAAAAAAAAAGAAAAAGTCAAAAAACTATGTGGAAATTTGTAAAATGAATCAATAAATAGAAAAATCTAAAATTCTTATAACAAATCCACAAAATTTAAATATGTTGTCACATCATACTCTAATTTGTTTATACTTTATTTATTTCTTTTTTCTAAAAAAATACAAAAGCTTCAATACATTATCTAATACTTTAATAAACAAATTCTAAAAATGTAGAAATATCTTTAATTTTTTATTTTTTTTGTCTTTTGTAAATATATTAGTGAAATTAGAAATTTTCATAAAAAAAATTATGAAAGTAATGGGAAAATTGTGTAAAATAATTAGATAAATAGGGAAAATCTGAATATGGTGTATGAAAATTTTCTCTTATATTATGTAGCAATGAGCAGATACACGATGGGTAGGGTATGAGGTCCTACCCATATCCCACTCTATAAGGTACAAGTTTGTAAATTTTGGAATCGGAGCCAATCCTATAACATCCTAAAACCATCTTATACCTTGTAAAACCTTAGGATACAAGGTACCCTTTGGAACTTGTAAGATTTACCTTTTTTCTTATAAATTTAAATTTTAGATTATATTAAAGAAGTAATCTATATGCGATATTATAAGTTTTTCATATACAAAATTTATGAAACCCATAATAAAATATGTGAAATTAAAAAAAAAAAAGAAGAAGTAATTTTTTTTACTTTAATTATTTCAAGTTTTGTGATTCTACTATTTAGTAAGTGAGAAAGAATAAAGCAAAATAATAGAAAATCTAAAATTAAAGGGGAACATGGTAAAGAATAAAGAAAAGAAAGAGGGGGCATTAAGTTTAACATTTATAATTATTAATTTATGGACTCAAACCCTTTTATTTTTTCCTCCTTTCCACCAAAATATTTATTACCAAAAAATTATAATATTGTAATTTACTATTATTTATTAAAATTACTAAATAACATTTTATAAAGTAAGTATAAGATACATTGGAATCTATACTCTGTATACTTTGAATTACAGATTTCTAGGTGGGTACAAGGCAGGAAGTCCTCACACTTGTACCCTATCCTATAGAAGTAAGTTTTGAAATATCTATACTCAAAATCTATCTTATAACTTCTAATAATCACCAAAACTTGCTTGGTCGAGTAAGATACGAGTGGTATCTTGTATAACAAGGTTACCTGCTCATCCTTAATATTATGTACTTTTTCTTGTTTTTCTTCATTTATTTGTATGTTTTTGCATTTCAAATAGTAATAAAGAAATTAACAATATTTTGTAGATAATGCATAAATTTGTGAGAAAATAATTTGAATTATTATAAGAAAGGAAAAAAGTTAGTTTTTTTACATTTGAAGAAATTTTTAGCAAATTTTCTTAAATTTATTGTAAAAATAAATGCCCTTCCCAAGAAATAAATAAAGAAAACGAGGAAAATAAGGAAAAAAAATGTTTCAATAAAATGTTTTGCCACATTATGCAATGTTTACGGGTTTTTTTTAATTTACTCTAAGTAAAAGTAATTAGTCAATTAAAATCGTAGCAAAATGCTAAAAAATATTTGAAATTCTTCAAAACATAAAAAAAAAAAACCTAACTTGCAATTTTAATATATGAAAATCTTTCCATATATCCAATCTTTTACATGCACTCATTAAATTTATCAAAAAAAAAATAACTTTTGCTTATAAGTTGCAAAATAGAATGTGTAACGTTAAATAACTACTAAAAATTGGCATGAAGTGAGGGTTGTAAATAATTGATCCCAAATATTTTACATTGTAAATATTTATAATTAAATTATAGAAATATATAAACCTAGTTTAGCATTTTGTAGGATGTTGAGAGGACATGGCTCCACATTAATGATCATGTTGTTAGTGAGTGCATTGTAGGAGTTAGGTGTTTTCTTCAAGTGGTGCCTTAATTTGTGTAAGAATTTGATAGTTGCCATTAATGTCCTTGTTGGGATTACTTAAACATGAAGTGACACCACCTTTGGTTTATCAAACATTATCTGTTTCATAAGGGTATGACTTAGGGTTATATAAGTAGATTTATCATAGTGAAAACCTAACATATATTCATCCGAGTATATTAAACCTAAAGTTATAATTGTGGATGAGGATATATGTAATGATGGTCAAGCATTCATGGATGAAGTCAATTTCGATATCCTAAAAGTCATTGCTTGCACCATATGGATAGTGGGGATGATGATTCATATAGTGAAGTGACTAGAGTGATATGTTTGAAGATGTAAAGCAAAATTTATATCATAGATGTTTGAAGTTTTCTCTTCTCTTGGCTATTATTTAGATGATGAACCTAAAGGTTGATGATCAACAATCAGTGAAAAGTTTCATTGGTTTATTACCTTTGCAAAAAACCTCTTACTCGAGGTTAGGAGATTGCCCTCCTCTTACTACGAGGTATGACAAGTGTTGAGAAAACTAGGAATCGATGAGAACTTAACTAATGTTTGTCAAAATAATTATTTTTTTTTATTGAGAAAGGATTTTAGTTAACTAATGTTTGTCAAAATGTTTATTATTATTATTATTATTATTATTGAGAAAGGAGTCTAATGATCTAAATTTTGTCCAAGGTGCAATGACTTAAAGTGGAAAGAAAGGACTTGTAGATAGAAGAAGAATGTTGTAGTGAATGTTCTGAGACATTTTCTACTAGTACCCCAATACCTATGTACTAATTATTGAAAGATTGCGCCTCAAATGAGGTCGTATAAGGAAGAGCACGTTTCTAAAGAAAACATTATAAGTCATCCATCTAACCCCCAAGAATGGAAGTGCCCGGATATCAAGTTCCTTGAATTTGGAATAGAGGCTCAAAACGTAGGCTATTGCAACTAATTCCCTTTGGCAATTTGAGCATGGAGTATAGTTTATAGCCAATAATTGTATTTCCCTATAATATTCTATTGTAGAAAATATTTGGAAGAGCCAAATTTGTTTATATCCTTACTAATTTTGAGGTTGAGATTACCAAGCAAAAATATTGATGTTTTGCTTTGACCTATCTATGATGAGGTGATGAAATTGTAAACAAATGGGCTTGTCATGTTCAATGTCATAGTGGAATGCTCGTTCCATATGTAAGCTACATTGCTTTAGAAAGTTCATCATTTTCTAGCGCATGATGATGTTTTAGGATGAATTACTAAAGGATACAAAGCATATTCTATTTGTAACGTTGACGTGACAAGTGGATATAGCCATAGTAAATTTCTCTTCATGGGACATAAGCAGCTCTTACCAATGAGACAAATCTTGCACCACAATGCTTAGAAGTTTAATGGGGGAAGTCAAGAAGAGAGTAACACCTCGAGTATTATCAACCAATGAAATTTTGATGCAATTGTCCAGTTATGAAGATGTAGTTCTTGGAAAGCCATCTATTGGTATAAAGAGGAGACAAAATGATGATGGTACTAATCAAAGAAAAAAAAAACAGAAAAAAAAAAAAGAAAAAGAAAAAAGCATTCTTTGGCAATTACCATATTAGAGAGGGTTGTAAGTGAGACATAACCCTCATGTGATGCATATACAAAAGAAAATATGTGATAGATTAGTAAGGACATTGTTGAACATCAAGGATAAATGCAAAGATACTGATAAAGCTAGAATGACACTACAAGAGACAGTGGCACTATCAAGCTATCGGAGCAGTATACATTGTGACTTGATCATGTAACAAAGGTGTATCGCTTAATTAAGGACATGAGACTTCCAAACAGGTATGCTTTTAATATATCTATAACTTTAGGTCTATCAATAGCAATACTTAAGGGTTTGAAGAGCCATGGTTATCATTGTATTGCTTCAGCGCCTTCTGTCGGTGGTTCTACATGGGTTTCTTCGTGATGAAATTTACGATGCGATTTGTAAAGTATCTCATTTTTCCAAGGAACAGTATGCAAAGGAGGTACAAGTTGAAATCTTAAACACCATGTAGCATAACATAGTCATAGCATCATGTAAAATGGAGAAGATTTTTCCATTGGAGTTTTTTGACATCATAATTCATTTGATAGTTTGTACACCAAGAGAAGCATGCATCTACAGTCTAGTGTAGCCTAGGTGGATATATCGTATGGAGAGGTACTTACGCATTTTAAATGGGCATGATAAAAATAGAGTTAGTGATATACCTAAGAAGAATGTTATCACATATTTTTGGGGTTTTTGATATATGTGATTTTCTTTTAAAGGTTTTAATGGTTTTCAAGAAGATATGAATGATTCTCTTATGGATATGATGCACTAGAAGATAAATCAAAATAGAAGCTAAAGTTTATTTGATCTTACACACAAATAGAAATTAAGGTTTGCTCACCACAATCAGGTAAGGATTGATAAGACCTAAGAGAGAAGATATTTCTCATAAACATTCATGGGTAATGCATAATAATGTCTTGATTATGCTAGTATTATATATATATATATATATATTAGCATTTTGGTAAATAAGATAGAGTGTAAGAAGCATTAGTGGCATTTCTGTAAATAAAGTAGAATATAAAAACACATTAAATAAAATACTAGAGTGGGACCACCAGCTATAGCAAAATAAGATGAGTAGAGTATATGAGCAAGCCAAGATGAGTAGAGCATATGAGCAAGTTGGGATAAGCAAAGCATATGAGTAAACCAGGACGTACAGAGAGGTTGCAAAGTTAGGTCAACTAGGTCAGAAGTCGATTAAGGGGGTTTGGCCCATTTAGAAGTCAATCAAGGTAGGTCTTTATATGAGGTGCTTATTAACAGGTCTTCACATGAAATGCTTGGCTAAGGCAAGTCTTTTTATAAGGTACTCACAAACAGGTCTTCACATGAAGTGCTCAACAAGAAGTACTCATTACATTTGAAAAGATCATGTTCTAACATAAAAGATAATGATAACAAAAGGTCTAATACTAACTAACAATACAATACAAGTAAATTAATAAAGCAAAATGCATGAAGAGATGAATAAATGAGCAAGATCCTCAAGATGATATTGGGAGTCTTATGGCTTGTGGTCTTGAGGTTGGGTTGGTAAATTGAGGCACATCGGTTAAGCTAAAGGGATCAATAACAAAAACTTATGTTGCTTAGGAAATTATTCTATTTTTCTTTATGTAATTCAAAAATATGGAATCCAAATTAAACTAGCCCCCTAGGTACTGGGATGGTTCCAATATACCTTTAGAATTTAGTATGTAAGTTTTCACACAACAAATGTAGCTCATGGGTGCATCTAGAGCTATGCAAGCGAGCTTAAGTAGGCTTAAGTGGGTCGAGCCACATTAGCCCGCAAGTCAATGCGAGTTGGCCTATTCAATTTGCTTACACAACTCTAGGTACATCTACTTATGCTGACGTGGATGAAGAAGTGAATAAGATGTATTGGACTGTGTTGAATAGTTGTGAAGAGGTCTAACCTTACATAAGATAATTCTTCTCCATTTTCCCTTCTCTCATTTCCCCATTATTATTTTAGTTGTAATTTCTAACCAAATACCTTGATAAACAACTACTTCAAAGGGGAATTACTTTCTCATAGCATTAGAGATGTTAGTCAAATCCTTGCAACACAATTTGTTAGGTGGTTTAGAAATAAGGTGAGCTCATCATATTCCCAAAATCTTGAACGCTTTTAAGGAAACGATAAATAGCTTTTAAGTGATGTGGTTATATGTAGATAATATAGCTCAAATCATATAGTGATAAGTGTTGAAAAACACTTAATTAGTTCATTTTTATCAAGTTTTAGTCTATTTTATAAGCACATTTTAATAGATATTATATTTAATCAGCTTATATTTTGATTTTAGGTCCTTAAAAGTAAGTTTAGATGAAATGAAACAATCTTGCGTAATTTTCACACAAATCGAAATTAAAATGATCAGGTTACAAAAGTGGAATAGGCAACACAATCACTAATATGATTGTGTTAGGGGCTATGTTGAGCTTATAGAGAAAGACAAGTTAAAAAGCCTAATGTATGACCATGCTAGAAATCGTGCAAAAGTGCATAGGCATGGACACACCCTTGTTAAAGACTATGTCAAAGCCAATTTATAATTTTTCGAGAAAATTCCTTGTTAAGAAATACATAGGCATTTACACGGTCATATTAAGGTCATCTTATTCACGAATGCCACTTCTCTATTCAATCATGATTGTTAAAGATTACTTTCCCGATTTACAAATAACATTGAAGATGTAATTTCTTGCTTGTTAAAGTCAAGTTTCTTAGTTTATGAAGACTCAATTTATATTCTAGGAAACTACAACTTTCTTACTTGGGAAGCCCTCGATCACTATAAAAGAAGTGTAGAGTTCAAGCAAAAAATAGAGTTTTAGAGTTGAAATTAGAAGTAGTCACAAAATTTTACTAGTGTTATTGAATTTTTTGATATTTTTCTTTATGCATTGTTTTTTATTTTCATTTTCAATTTTAATATGATACTAGCTTAATTTTTCAATTGTACTCGAGTATGATGAACCCTAGAATAAAAGTCTAATCGATAATTGTTTATTCAATGAAATTATTAACATTCTTGTAATCTAATGATGTTTGCTTAATTATTTTCAAATTACTATTGCCAGCGTATTAATTTGAAGTTTGATTTCACATAGAGATCAAGAGATCTTATGTTTGAATAGATCTAGTATAATTTGAAGGCATCGCATGCAATCCTAGAGATAATATAATGTAAATTTTTTAGATTATGGTCAAACTTAATAGTGAAATTCATAGATAAAAGGTAATGCAATTCTAGGAGTTTTAGTTAAGAAAAGATTCTAATTAATTAGCTTAGGGTTAAGAATTACTACACTTGAAAAAGCTATTAGTTCAAATTAGGAATTCTCATATTCTAAAATTATAATAATGGAATTGAATAATAATTAGTTAATTATATTACTAATTCTAAGAGAATTTAATATATAGGTATGCTTTTATAGATTATTATTTTCTTAAATTTACTTATTATTTTCAGTTAATTTTATCATTTGAATTTGATAATTAGATAATAGGAGAAAAGGTTAATACTAATATTCGTAATCTCTATGGGATCAACACTTGATATTGTTATTTACTATACTATAATATCGATAAATGTACATGCCTATACATCTTATAATAAAGGATGGATTGGTATCATATAGCAAAACAGAAATATCGAATAACTTGGAGGTACTTTCTTGGTATCCCGACAATTATATTTAGGTTTATAACGAATGTGTAATAAATAGGGTCAGATTTATCATTGCATCCCAATAAAGCTTGCTTAAAAACACAAAACAGTGGAATCTCCATTGAAGTAGAGTATGGTGGAAGCCAAATCTTTTTCTATAGGTAACTGATTGAAGTTACACGGTTGAAGTATTTTAGAAATAATCGAATGTGCTTCTTCAAGTCTAAGTGGTTTGACACACATTGAGACAAATAAAGTGCATAAATGGGGACATGATAAGTATAAAGACAAGCATGATGTGCTATGATAAGGATCCATACGTACTTGCCTATGTTTGCCAACAAGTTTTCTACCTGAAAAACTGTAAGAAGCCTAGTGGTGATTGGAAGGTAGTTCAAGAGGTCAACCATGGACATTTGTATGATTGTGGATTGTTCCAAACAACCAACGAGATTGACGATGAAGCGAAGAAGCATTACAATAGGGTAAAAGTGTACCTTGGTTGATTCTTGTTAGCCCTATATTTATAGATCCAAGAAATTTGGCTAGAATTCCTAGTCCGAGCGAAAATACAACTGTAACTAATAATGATGGGAAGGAGTAATTCAATCATACTTGGTATTTTTTAGCATTATGATTAAAACCATGTTTATTCCTTTTTTCTTTTTCTTTTTTTTACCTAACTAACCATGATGAAAATATTTTGTAAGATGGATAAGGAAATAGACTTCACAAACATGTTAAAATCAAGGATTAAAGACCACCAGCAAGATGGCGACCTTAATGATGGTAATGAGCAAGAGTATGATTCGAATTTTGATAAGCAAGTCATTGTTGATGTTATGGTTAAACCATGCTTATGTTATTTTTCTTTCAACTAACCATAATGAAAATATTGTTATAGGTCATTGCTAATGTCATCATAGCTAACATTGAGCTCAATGCCCCTAATGAGAGAAGGACTTGCGATGAGTATATGGGCAAGATTTGTGAGCAATTTTTCTATAAGCATAATCGATGATCCTGACTCGAGTTATTGGATGCCGATAATAGCAAAGTCATAATTGGTGAATGTATAAATTTGCAGGTAAGTGAAATGCAGTATACTATACAATAAGACATTTTAATGACAACTGAAGGTGGCTTAGAGTAGATATGGTATGCATTACCTTGTGATCCATGAGAGATGGCAATAAAAAAAAAAAAGTCATGGTATGTAACCCTCTTATTCTTCTTTTTTCATTAACAACAAATTTTTCTGGGTGCTTAAAATTTCATATTATTTACCGTTAAAGCTTCTAATGCAACAGCAAAATCTTGAGGCCCCTTGATTAGGCAGTGAAGATTGGTGGCATGCGCTTGATTTGAGCACACCTAAAGTGTATGGAGATTGTGATTTTTTTAAGGGTTTTTATGAATTGCATGGTGGATCCAAGAGTGCTTGTAATTACATACCTGGTTGTCTAAAACACCAGTCGTAAGATTAGATAGAGTTATGCAACATTTTTTAGAACAATGAAATATCATGGTAACGTTGATGTTTCACTTACGTATGTAACGTGCTGTATGTTATTCCTTTAGCCTCTCATGTACATTTTTCTTTTTGAAGGGGTGATCCACTATTAATAGTAGAAACTGGTTGAAACAAAAATTGACCCATACATTTTAGAGAGTTATAAATTCATGTTTCTCATTAAAACTCTCCTAAATTTGTGATTTAAGAAGTTTAGGGCACAGGATGATTGTGAGCATTTTCTTTGCATCAAAAGTGTCCGTTTATTCTCCCCCATTACAAAATTTATACACTTTTTCTAAAAGAAAGATTTATTTTGAAGGGTTATGGGACTTGTTTCTCCAAAGTGAAAGTGGCGTTTTGATAGTGGTGGATTTCTTCTTTAAGAAAAAGAGTGAGTTAGCTTTCTTTAATGATTTATGATTCATATGAAAGAGAAAAAATTTGATCATGAAGAGACAAATCTTTGAAGGATTTCAACATATCTAATCATATTTATTCCAATATTGTTCCTAAGTTTATAACTTTGTTAATAAAATTGCTGACATAAAAACATCTTTAATTGTAGTAAGAAACAAATTACTTAACTAATCATATAACTTAATAAATAACACAAACAAAAATAAAATATAGCTCACAAGTCATAATAGAAACAAAAAAATTCTAGAGCATAATAACAAAGTTATCAATTCTATATTTCTAGTAGCTCCTCCTTTATTCTCATAGTCTTCACATCCAATCTTCTTCATCATCTATCTTTATAATTACCAAAAAGGAAAAAATCATAAAATACATTAGAGAATAGACAAATAATAGTTGTTTATGGATAAAAAAAATTCATTATTATATAATCAAAATCCTTATCTCTCTTCTCATTTGATAACCAACTTTAAGTACACATTAATATTTCTATTGTATATAGATTTAGTCTACTTCTATGCAAGCTAATTATTTATCCACTAGTACTAAATGCAGTTTCAAAAGCAACTATAGACACAAGAATAGTCAACATGTCCCTAATTATTTCTTGCAATGTAGGATATGTAATTACATTTAATTTCCACCAGCTATTTCTTACAATGAAGCCGTTGCTCATTTTATGAGCACAAGTACCTTTCCTTCTTGTTCTAATGATGTTGAAATTGTGTTGATCCCAAAAATTAAAAATCTTATGAAAGCAAGTCAATTTAAACCAATTAGCTTATGCAAGCTAATCATTTGAAACTGTTCTTAAATGATATTATCTCTCCTTACCAAAGTGCCTTCATTTCTAATTGATTAATTCAAGATAATGTAGTAATAGTCCACAAGATATTTCGCCATCTTAAATTGAAAATTAAATCGACGAAACAACTGTATGCTATTAAGATTGACATGATAAAGGCACATGATGGGGTAAATTGGAAATTTTTTAGTAAAATTTTAATGATGTTTAGGTTCATTGGATGATGAATTTGTGTGTCCTCGATTTCTTGTAATATTTTATTAAATGGAAAGAGGATTGGTAAATTCCAACCTACAAGGAGAATTAGGTTTGGTGATCTACTATCTCCCTATCTTTTTCTTTTTGTTGATGCTGTGCCATCAAGGATGTTAATAAAAGAGTTAAGGGAAGGTACTTTCAAAGGAATAAAAATTTGAAAAAGTAGTCCAGTCCTTACTCGTTTATTTTTTGCTGATGACCCATTATTTTTTATCATTGCAATCGATTGAGATTTGTCTAGACTAAAGAGTGTGTTATTAAATTTTTGTCAAGGGTTAAGTCAAGCTATTAACTTGCAAAAATCCAGTATACTCTTTAGTTAAAACACTAGTGAGGAGGAAAAGAGGTCTTTAAGTGCTACTTTAGGTATTACAATAATCCGGGGCATTATCTAAGCTTGCTAACAATGTGAGGTAAATCAAAATACTCAACTCTAGCCTCAGTAAAAGAGAAAGCGATGCACAAGCTACAAGGATGGAAAAGCTCTCTTTTATCCCATGTTGGTAAGAAGATCATGATAAAATCGATTGCTTTTGCAATTCCCACCTACTTAATGTCAGTTTTTAAATTTCCTAAAAGGTGATGCATGGATGTGACATCTCTTATAGCAAAATTCTAGTAAGGAGCGGATGATACCTCTAGGAAAATCCATTAGAGGAATTGAGGACAAAACCAAAAATGAAAGGTGGTGCCGTAAGCTCTAGAGACGTGGAAAATTTTAATAATGCTCTTTTAGCAAAATTAGCATGGAGGATGATTCTAAAGAGCATATATTTCCCAAAAACAAATTTTGTACAAGCTACAAAGGGTAGGGGCACTTCATGGATTTGGTAAAGTATTTTAGTCAAAAAAGCTCTAATGAAGGACAATATGATATGGTAAATTGGGGATAGAAACTCTATTAGAGTCTTTAAAGACCCTTGGCTTATTGGTGTAAATGGAAAAGTGCTTAATTTTGACCTTGTTATGCATGGTAATCCAAATCTAAGAATCAAAGATTTGTTTCAATAGGACACAAAATCATAGGATTTATGCAAACTAACATCAATATTTAATACAAGAATTGTTAGTAGTATATGCAGAATCCAAATTATTCAATACTTCAGTGAAGACACAATCATTTAGCCTCATAATACCAATGGAAAATACACTATCAAATCTGGGTATTATTATGCATCAAAAGGCAATAGGGTTTCCCCTTCAAAACAGCCATCATCTTCCCACGTTATTGCTAAAATGGTATGGAAATTAATTTAGCAAATGGAGACTATGCAAAAACACAAGCATTCCTTATAGAGAAGCTACAATAATTTTCTTAACACAAACTCAAATTTGATGCTCAAGAAGTGTAGACTAGACTCAAGATGTCCTTTTTATGAGCATGATGAGATAGTGAAACACCTCCTTTTGCACTATAAATGGATGAAATATGTGTGGTTTAGGATATTGGGCTAGCAAATTGATGTTCAAATCATCACAAGTTTAGATAGATGGATGATTGATATTTTAGTTTTTTTTTTTATAAAAATCAAATTGTGATGTTAAGAGTGTCTTAATTTTTATTGGTTTTTATTGTTGGTTCATTTGAAAGCATAGATGCAAGTGTATCTTTGAGAATAAACAACCTAATTCAAGATATGCCACAAAGAGAATTAAATATGCTCTTTTAGAGTTTTCATATGCCAATGCTAATAGGGCGAATCCCTTTCAAAAGCATCAAGATAATCCAAGGTTAAGTACTTAGACTCCTCCAAAAGATGGACTTGTCAAAATTAATTGTGATGGATCATGGATAAAGAATGATTGTTTAGTTAGTATTGGTGCTGTTGTAAAGGATAGTTATTGTAAACTTTTTAGGGGGATTCTCATCTAAGGTTAAAGTTGTTGGAGCTTATATGGTGGAAATTATTGCTTTAAAGAAGGGTTTAAAACTAGCTTTGTGGAATGGATGGAGTAATATTATTCTAGAGACAAATTCTTTGGTAGCGTTTAATGCTATTAGAGACCTAAAGAGCAACTAAAAGCTTCAAACTATTACTAAAGAGTTTCATTTTCTAAAAGGCCTTTTTGATTCTTTTTCCTTGTCTTTGATTATTAGGAAAGCAAATGCGTGTGTAAAGCTGGTAATTACTAGGCAGACTCACGAGTTGACCCGCCCCGCCAACAAAAAAATGCGGGGTGGGCCAAAAATTTTGGCTCGCGCCTACTTAACCCGCAGGCGTGGGTTGGCCTGCTGAGGTGTTGACCCAAAAAAAAAAGAAATTTGCTGTGCTGTCAGCTGTGTCTGGTGGACTGTGATGATGACTGACAACGTAACGACTGACGACGAGACATTGCCAATGCCAACGCCGACTGAAGTGACGAGATAGGGACAGCACTACAGCAGCTGAAGACTTTAGACTTCGGCAAAGAGTCAAGGACTATAGGAACGACACTCGACAGCACCATCCATAGTAAGCAGCACATACGCAACAGCACGGCAGCAGCCCACACCACACGATCCACACCCACCCACACCGTCACACTCAGTCACAAACCACAGTCACACACTCACACACTCACACCTCACACTCCCTCGATCATCGTCCATCGTCCTTGACTCCTCGTCCGATCATCCCTCCACACTCACAGTCACCTCACAGACCAAAGATGACAGCACAGTCCTTGTCTTCTTCCACTTCCATAAGCTACAGCAAACACGAACACGAGATACTCACCGACTCTAGCTCACAGTCACAGTGACAGTCGTCCTCCTCCCCCACTCCGCTGACCACCGGCCGCCTGTTCCATTTCCTTCATGCCACTATCCTCATTAGATGTTAATTAAGGTAAAGCAATAGTCTATTGTCCTTTTACTTATTGAAGAGTAGGGTATCATGTGGTGTAGCCATGTAGGGTGACACCGGTGGCTTGGAGAGTGTGGTGTGGTGCGGTGTGTGTGGTGTGGCAATGTGGGGTGGGGGTGATGCCGGTGGCAGTGGCTTAGAGAATGGAGAGTGTGGTGTGGTGTGGTGTGGCCGTGTGGGGTGACGGCAGTCCAATGGAGAGTGTAGTATGGTTATGGTGCAGCGTAACCATGTGGGGTAGGGGTGACACCGGTGGCGGTGGCTTGGAGAATGGAAAGTGTAGTGTGGTATGGCTGTATGGGGTGACGACGGTCCAATGGAAAGTGTGGTGTGGTTGTGGTGCGGTGTGGTCGTGTGGGGTGGGGGTGACGCTAGTGGCGGTGACTTGGAGAATGGAGAGTGTGGTGTGGTGTGGCCGTGTGAGATGACGGCAGTCCAATGGAGAGTGTGGTGTGGTTGTGGTGCAGTATGGTATGGCTGTGTGGGGTGAGGGTGACGTCGATAGCTTGGAGCGTGCAGTGTGGCCGCTGGCCGTAGCTTGGAGTGTGGCCATTTGGCCATCGGGCATGGCTTGGATGGTATGGGGTGTGGTGTGGCCGTGTAGCCATCAGTCGTAGCTTAGATGATGCCGATGCGGTAGCCGATGGAGACATGGAGTGACTATATTTATATTTTATAAATAAGTGTACTACTACTAATAACATTTTCTATATTTACAGAATGGATCCTCCAAGTAATGAGACTGCAATGGAACCTATTAATATAGGTGATGTATCTGAAGTCGATAGGCATAACGATAATCTACAACCAGGATCTTCTCAATTTAAGAACATGCAGGTAAGAAGGCTCGAGTAGGTAGCTCTTCTTCTCAACTTTGGGAAATATTCACAAAAATTGGTATTGGAAAGGATGGTAAAAATAGGGCTAAGTGTAAAGCATGTGGGAAGGAATATGTTATTAGAACACATTCACATGGAACTTCATCTTTACGTCGACATAGAGAGAAGTGTCGTTTGAGTCAAATTCCTAGATATAATGATGATGGTGATATGATAATTGATCATGCTGGTAAGTTAAGATCAAGAAAACCATATTCTAAATTTGCTCGTCAGGTAATGGCTATGACTATTATTAAACATGATCTGCCATTTTTATTTGTTGAGTATAGGAGGATTACACAGTTCATAAGGCTATTTAATCCTTATTATAAGCCAATTAATAGAAAAACTGCTACATCGGATATTTAGAATTTATATTTGAATCAAAAGAAGAATTTGAAACAAATTTTGCAAAAAAATCTAGGGAAAGTATGTTTGACTTCTAATGTATGGACCGCTTCCACTAGTGAGGGATATATTTGTTTGACTGGACATTATGTGGATGAAAATTGGAAATTGAATAATAAAATTCTTGCTTTTTATAAAATGTCGCCTCCTCACTCAGGGTTTGAGTTGTCCAAAAAAGTATTTAAATTTTTTAAAGATTAGGGCAAAGACAGGAAGATATTCTCCCTTACATTGGATAATGCATCTACAAATGATTATATGCAAGATTTTCTGAAAGAGCAATTAAACTTATAGCATAGTTTGTTATGTGGTGGTGAGTTTTTTCATATTAGATGCTGTGCTCATATTCTTCATTTGATCGTTAAAGAAAGATTGAGTGTAAGTAGTGAAGCATTGCATAAAGTAAGGGGAAGTGTGAAGTATGTGAAGGGTTCCGAGAGTAGAATGAAACACTTTTTGGAGTGTATTGAACAGGTTGGCAACATTGATACGAATGTTGGTTTGCGCTTAGATGTAACTACTAGATGGAATTCCACTTATCTTATGCTTGATAGCGCACTCAAGTATCGATGTGCTTTTTCTCGCTTTCAATTGAATGATCGTCATTATAAATATTGTCCAACCATTGATGAGTGGGAAAGAGCAAAAAAGATATGCAAATTTCTGAGCTCATTTCATAGTATCACCAATTTTATGTTAAGGTCATCATATCCAACATCAAACCACTATTTTTTGCAAGTATGGAGGATTAAATGTTTACTGAATGAAAATTTAAGTAGTGAAGATCATGTCATAAGGGAGATGTCTATTAAAAGGAAACAAAAGTTCAATAAGTATTGGAGTAATTATAGTGTTATCCTTGCACTTGGAGCAATCTTTGATCCCCGAATGAAGTTTGATTTTTTGAACTTCTGTTTTAATAAACTTGATCCCCTCACTTGTGAAGAGAAGTTGGCTCACATAAAGAGCAAGTTATATAAACTCTATGGAGAATATGAGAAAAGCAAAGTAGACCACATATCTAAAACTAGAAGCAATCAGGTTGGATCATTTTCTCAGGCACAAGACACATCTGGAGGTAGCAGTAGTAAAGGAGCAGCAACACATAGAGTTGGAAAGGGCTTGGAGATTGATTTTGCTACATTGGTGGTAAGTTTAATAATTTTTTTATTTTCTCAATTGTATTTTTTTTCGTAATATATATTAGTATTTAATTAATTTTTTTCTTAATAATGTAGGAATTCCATCAAGTAAAAGTACAAAGTTGTGGTAAATCTTCTTTGGATATTTATTTAGATGAGCCAGTAATGGATATGGACTTCTACTCAGAATTGGATGTGTTACAACATTGGAAGAGTCAAAGCTAGAGATATCCTGATTTATCTATCATGGCCTCCGATGTGCTTAGAATTCCAATTACTACTGTAGCGTCAGAGTCAGCTTTCAGTATCGGTGCTCGTGTACTTAATAAGTATCGCAGTTCTATGCTTCCAGCCAATGTAAAAGCTCTAATTTGTACACGAAATTGGTTACAAGGATTTGCATGTGAAGGTAATTTTTTTTTTGTTCTGTTGATAATATTTTCTTTTAACGTATTGTTTCAAGCATTTATCGTCTAATTTAATTATATGTATAATCTCGTAAATTGTAGATCAAGAAGAAGACAATGGGAGTGTGGGTGGGAGTGCGACTACTTCATCAAAGGGAGACTCCAACTTGGTTATTGATGATGATGATAGTGATGACTGATGTGATGATTGATTTATATATGTAATTTTATCTGCTTCATTATTGTATTTGTTTTCCTATATAATTAGTGAAAACTAAAAAGTACTTTATGATAATTGCTTGATTAACGTTTTAGGTTATTTTCTTTTTTATCGTATGAGAATGAGATTTAAGAGTAAGTACATATAAATCGAAGTTGTCTAAGGAAAGTGAATGGAAAAATTGAGCGATTGCAATTTGCAAATTTGCAATGTACCTAGTTTATTTAAATGTGAGAAATGGAAAGCACTAATTTAAACAATTTTCAATAGTTTTTTTCCTAACATATGTAATATAAATTATATTTGCAAAGGAAAAAAAGGTTTATCTAAGAAAAAACAAAAAATTTCACCTAGCATGTCCTATTCTTACATAATACACTCTAAAATCTAAATCTAAAAATTAAAAAAAAAAATTGCAAGTCATTGCGAGCCAACCCGCATTGGCCCGCGAGGCGAGGCGGGCTGATTTTGCTAACCCACTAGACTTGCAGGCCACTGCGGGCCAGCCCACGATGACCCATGGGCCGGTGCGAGTCAGGGTGGGCCGGCCCATTTGGCCCGCATTACCGGCTCTATGTATGTGTAGATTGAACTATGTCCCAAGGCAGAAAGGGGATGTGCTTGTATTTTTGGGATGTCAATCCCCCATCCTCTCTTTTATCTCGCATTAGCCCGCGGGGCGGGGCGGGCTGATTTTGCTAACCCACCAGACTTGCAGGCCACTGCGGGCTAGCCCGCAATGACCCATGGGCCGGTGCGAGTCGGGGTGAGCCGGCCCATTTGGCCCGCATTACCGGCTCTATATATGTGTAGATTAAACTATGTCCCAAGGCAGAAAGGGGATGTGCTTATATTTTTGGGATGTCAATCCCCCATCCTCTCTTTTATCTCTTT
The DNA here is from genome assembly GCA_037954665.1 of Laguncularia racemosa. Taxonomy (NCBI): domain Eukaryota; kingdom Viridiplantae; phylum Streptophyta; class Magnoliopsida; order Myrtales; family Combretaceae; genus Laguncularia; species Laguncularia racemosa. The sequence goes on from JBBMOL010000012.1 coordinate 1,739,857, forward strand.
TGTTAACTGATGATATCTTTAGACCTCTTGAGACTCTATGAATTAGTTATATGGTTGAATCTTTTATAATAAAGCATCTTTGACAAAGATAAAAAAAAAAAAAAAAAAGAGGTAACATTAGCTATTCTAAATAGTGGTCTAACTATGACTTTACGTAGCCATTAGTATCAATGGTTCTCAAGTATTACACCAACCTTGATTTCCTTGTAGATGCGACAAGAACACCATAACTTGCTACTAAAGTATCTATAGAAGAACTACTATTTATACTCTTATAAAGGCAAAATTTATCTCTAGATTAATATTCCTAAACTAACTCATAACAAATGTTTCAAACATTTTGTATCTCTAAAGATGCATTTGCTCCATAAACAAAAGGAAATACAAAGTCTATAATCATCATCTTAAAGCATGGATCCAAAACAGTATAAACAACCATAATATTATGCACATTACTCTAATATTTTTCAAACAATTTCAAGTATTTTCTCAGTCATCATATTGATATTCACATTAAAAGAACCCTTCCAATCAACCAATACTTCCCTAATTTCAAACACCTTTTTCAAAATAATAATTTGTAGTTAGATATTGGGTACCCAAAAAAAAACAATTGTTGCCTTATAAAAAACTACCAACTTTTTACAAATTGTTTTCTGCTAACTCCTAATCACCATCGATTGGAAGACGTTTATAGTGTCTATCCACATACTGAACTCTATAAAAAAACTTCTTTATATCCAATGGCCATGACTGACATGTCATATGTAGAGTTCCACCAAGTTTTGCAATCTAAGTAAAGCTTTCTACTATATAAAGCATCCAACTACTTATATACCTCTCCAAAATTTTCAACTCTTGATAATGTTGCTGACTAAAATGCAACATTGTTATGGATCTTCTTGATTGCGCTCTCTATTATAGCTACACTCTCCTTCGCAATTAAGTTCAAAATATATGTATGACAATTCATGTAGAGTTCCTTTCCATGAAGAATTAACTCATCTCTTCATAGCTTCAATGTTAAAGTTGTAATCATGGCATCATTTGTAAAACAAATATCTATAATGATTGTAGATTGTTTTCTATTTAGACCCAATGTCATCAATGAACTAAACAAACACTTAGCAAGAACCTCATTTGTGTGTAGAGTTAGAACATATAAAAAACCACATAAAAATATAAAAATAGTTAATGAAATATAATCTCCACTAAATAAAATAAAAAGATATATTAATAAAGAATATTACTCCAAGAGTCGACTCTGAAGCCTCTAATTATGGTCAATGAAGTGTGCTGTGATCGTCATATACCCATTTTTTCTAATTTGGTGTCCATAAATATGTTGTTACTGTAACTCAAGAATTAATTCATTTCAACAAAACTCTCAATTTTTCCTTCTCCCTATTATAAATGTTCATGATCTCTTTTTTCATGGTAAGACAACTCACATGATTAACAAGTGATTGAATGCTATCAATATAATCTCTAAAATACTCATACTCATACTTAACTATTGAAATAGGATATTCATGGACAATGATTGCCTTTACAAGTTTCCGCTTAGAATTTTCTTGATTGAAAGTTTAAATTCCTATTTCAAACAACTCTCTTTCTCACACTATTTTTTTTTTCTCGATAGATAAAAAGCATTGCCTAATGTCTTTTTTATTCTTTCTTTATGTGCACTTTAACAAATGATTGCACAAGTACTTTATTGCATTTTTACAATCTACTTTTGGTTTTCTAAAACAATGATTGCAAATAGCAACATCCTCCCCATTAACCATTTTCCTCACCATCTCATTCTATATAGGGTAAGTCAACTTACGTTTGTTGGGATTGTCGCATTGATTGGCATTACTTCCTACTTAAGAACTTGTTGTAGTTGTCAAATTTGTTGATAGTGGTTTCTTTTTAGATCTAAATAATGGGAATGGACTTTCCTCAATGTCAATGGGATTTGCATCCATGTCCATTTCAAATTCATCTATATCCACTATCCTATATTGCATAAAAGTATTAATATATTAATGCACATATTTTAAAAACGGTAAATCTCTAAGATTGATTAATGATAATATAAATCTCCGCATCAAGTCATAAGAAGACTAGAGAAAACCACATGATACTTGCAATGTTTTCAAAAATTTTGGTATATTGTTAAACCTGAATTCCTCTTGCTTGTATTTAATTAATCTATCAAAAGTAGTAGGGCATCCTCCCTCTCTATACATCAAGAAACATTCAACAATTAAAAAAAGACTTATAGGAATTTTTTATTTTTTTTTGTGGGGGGGGGGGGGGGGGGGGGGGGAGTGGGGGGAGGATGTGGTTGTGGTTGGTAGGTGTGGATAAATAGAGTTATAGGAAATTTGCAAGTACAAAATTGGTTTCTTGTATTCTAACTATAGCTATTTTCACATATTAGCACAATCTACTTATTTACCTAAGAGAAGGCTATATAGAGAGACCATTTCTTTGAAAAAAGAAAGAAGTAAAGACTAAGTTCAGCAAAAGATCACACTAATTGGTATAATATTAAGACACAAATATCTCAAACTTGCAAATTGCTTATAACTAGTAGGCATCTCTTCCAAAATATAAAACCAAAAGAAAAAAAAGTAGCAAAAGGCAACAAAAACAACAACAACTAAAACTCTTTTATGTTAAGCTACAAATAGTTGCAGCAAAGCTGTCACAAGTTATCTACCCTATTCTTCATTTATCATTTGCAAAAACTTATAAGACAATCCCTATGTATCAACCCCCTAGCCTTATTTACATACCTATAAACATAAACAACCGTGCATATATACATTAAGCAAGATTAAGAGATTTCTGTAATCCAATAAATAAATAAATGATGGCATTTTCTCAACAAATTGTTGGACATGTCAATCATTGTGATATGGTGCTCTCAAGTTCTTTCATTAACTTGCGAAACCCATTACTATCCAACCTGTCTACTAATCTCAAGCACTTTAAAACAAATGTAAAAGAAAAAGCATGCCACACTCAAATAATATTGTTTGTGCATTCATATATCATGAATAAGGATCATAACATTGTACGTGACAACATAATCATGGAAACAAACGGCTGAACATAGAAAACACCTTAATTATTTTGGCATAATTGATTGATTCTCTTCTATCATAGGACAATAGTTACTAGATCTGAAGATAAACATAAAGTTTGAACTTTTTCTTCTTCTATTGCAAGTCATAGGAAGAGAGAGAGAGTACCTATTGTGTTAATTAAGAGAGTCAAGAAGGAGGGATTGGGGGAGATGAAAGATGAGTGTTAACTTTGAGTGTCAAGAAGGTTTGAGGAAAATAAGAATCAAGAGGGAGGAACTAGGGGAGATCAAAGATGAGTGTCAACTATCAAGTGTCAAGAGAGGTCAAAGGAGATGAGAGTCAAGAGGATGACTGGATGAGATGAGTGTAGGGCAAGTTGTAACATGTGAGTGATAGAGTGAGGGAGAGGGAGATGCTAGAGAAATGAGGGAGACACCGAAGACTCATTGCTCTCATGCGTGTATTATGTAGTAAAGAGAAGATTTGATAGATAAGAGATGAGATTTTAGATTTTATTTTGATTTTTGAACGATGGGATGAGAGTTGAGATGTAGGAGTGAATAGTGAGGACAAACGTGAGACAATAGAGGGCTAGAGGCTAGAGGAGGGCTAGTAATGTTTTAGGTTTTTTTTTTAATTATAGACCATATAATATAATAATATTTATTCACTTAATCGTTGGCCCAAAAAAAATCATTTAATTAGTATAGACACCCTATTTTTGTCTTCTTTTACTTTTAAGGTTTTCCAAAAAAAAAAATTTGAAATTTTGAAAAATGAATAAAAATGAGAAATTTTGCAAAAAAAAAAAAGGAAAATTAGAAAATTAGGGGAAATAAGATTTTTTTTTTTTGGTCATTTTGGCAATCAATGAATCTCTTTTAGAGGTCTATTTCATTTATAGGGGTAAAAAGAAAACAAAAGTCATAATACATATATGTGATTTGATGGTTTTTAGAATTTTAATGGGAATATTAAATTTCTTGCAAATTTAATCTTTTCAACCTTAGCCTAGGTTAATATCATGAAATGAGGTTGATTTAAGTTAATTTTGGTCTTAAATGACACTTTAATTGGACTTGAATTAATCAATTTATTTAACCGAATGATTAATAAATCCAAACCCATAAAACCATTAAATTAGACTTAATCTGAAAATTATATTTCAACATATGTGTACAAGCATTTTCAATTTTTTAAAAAAATGAAAGTGGGTTGATTAGGTTCAATTTGGGTTATAGTGGAATTTGGTTCAGGCTTAAGTGTTATTTAAAACATAACTAAGTAAAGAATAAAGCCCAATTGAGTTGATTGGGATACACACAAGCTTGTCGGGGATGTGGGCTTAGGTCTTGGAAAGTGCACGTAGTTGCACATTTTATTTTCCGTCTCATACGTGCTACGTGTCAAGACACTACTGGCTTAAAGAATCCATGTCACCATCTTCTTCCTCATGCTTATATAGCACTTATAGTAGCATGTAGAGCGTATATTTTAGGCCATTTTTTTCATCTTTTTTCTTGCATGATTTAAGTCATCATCTTGGCCAAATTCAAACTTTTGGTGGGCTAAAATCAAGCTTAAAGATGAAAAAAAAAATCAAGAAATTACTTTTTAGTGGCCAACTATGCAAGCACGAATTGATATGAATAGACGTTGGATTTTGAATCATTGGCAAATTGATAAGTAAGAAACTAATTTAAGTCAACAATTCAAATTGATTTTGATTGAATTAATGAAAATCAAATCGAATATTAAAAAAAAAACATTTTAAAGATTTGATTTTTATAACTAATTTAAGCTTTCCTAATCAAAGTTAATGGCATGTAAGTACAAATAGGGGTCTGTAGAATATGTTTGGGCATAAAACACACTTCGAATCACTCTTAAATCACTTTAATTCAATCTTTCTCTCTCTAGAAGCTTAGGTGCACAAAAGGTTTCCTCTCTCTAAAAATTCTTAGGTTCTATGCAAAATCAAGCCCATCTTACATCTTATTGTGTTAAGAAAAACCTTGGCTTGAGTTTGAACTTTAGCCGCCAACCACCACTTCGCACCACCATCATCTAAGGTTCATGAGCACAAACCCCAGGCCAATAGCCACTATCTCTCTAGCGACTACTAAAATGAACTATATGGCTACCTTAGGCTTCTAGATTTCTCTCGACCGCTTGACCCTTACCAATTCACCCAATTCGACTCAACGACCTAACTCTACACTCGCACACGACCTAATTAGTTATGTAAACGGGTCAAGTTTAGGACAGGTTCAATGGAACCCGAACCTAACCCGACGAAGAAGAGAAATCCCAAAACCTGACCCGACTCGATAGTGTAATATATTCCTTAAACTCAAGCCCGCCTCATTTGCAAAAGGGAGAACCCAAACTCAACTTGTAACCTGACCCGAACAACATTGTAATTTTTTTTTCTTCAACTTTTTTTCATATGTTATTTCTTCAATTTATTATTAGCCTACTTGTGATAAAAAAAAGAAAAAGAAAGAAATCAAAATCTTATAAAACTCTATCGTAATATATATTATGTTAATTTGTCTGAAATTATAAGAAACTAAATAAAAAAGAACATAAGAAAAAATAATTTACACCGGATATTAAACTTAAATATTAAGAGAGGAACAAAAATATGGATACAATCTGCAAACAAGAAGTCCAATAATCCATAGATGAAAATATACATAAGAAACTATCAAATTTTGCATATTTATAAAACGACCATAATTAGAAAGCACAACTTGCAATGAAATGTAACATATATTAAAAACTGAAATTTTCTTAAAAAAAAAAACTATAATCATATATTTTTACTTACCCACTCTTAAAACCACATAATTCTGGAATTCACCCTCAATCCTCTTCCTCAATTATCTCTATATTGAATAAATCAATTAGTGGGCAACAAAAGCTTTATTAATAACTAAAGAAAAGAAAATATTATATAATCTAAACTCTTACCTCTTATTTCATATGATAACTAGCCTTAAGTACACATCAATGCCTCAATTTTATTTGAATTAAGTCGACTTCTATGTGAGCTAATTACTTATCCACCAATACTAAATGCAAATTTAGAAGCAACTATGAATATAGAAACAACTAATATATCCTTAGCTATTTCTTGCAATGTATGATACTTGATTCCATTTAATTTCCATCAGCTAAGGATATCAAAATTATTTATCCAAGACAACATAGGTTCTTCTAAATAATGTTCCAACTCTAATTTTACCTAGCCATCAGTGTTGATGGTACGCAAGTATTGTACCAACCTTGATTTTCTTATAAAATCGGTAGACATAGTATCATTGCTTAGTAGAGAACTTAAAGAAGTATTGGCAATGCAAGTGCTTTTACTATGATGAGATTTGGCATTACACTAATATTCTTGCACCAATTGAAAACAAGTATTTCGAACATTTTTGTATCTCCATGGAAGCACTCACCCTATAAATATTACCAAACACAAAGTCGACAACCTTCATTTTAAAGCGTACATCTAAAATAGTACAAATAGCCATAATAATGTGTACATCACCCCAATATTTTTCAAACTTCTCAAGCATTTTATAGGCCATTGTACTAATATTGACATCAATAGAGTCCTTCCATTCAATCAAAGCTTCCTTAATTTCATATACCTTCTTAAAATAATAGTTTGTTGTTGGATATTGAGTATTAGAGAAAAGATTAGTTACCTCATAAAATATCACCAACTTGTTACAAATTTCCTCTACTAACTCCTAGTGATTATCTGTTGGAAGACATTTGTAGTGTTTATTCAGATGCTGAACTCTATAGAAAATTGCTTTATATCCAATTGCAGTGACAAACATATCATATGTTATGTTCCATTTGGTTTTGCAATCTAAAAAAAGTTTTCTATGATACAAAATATTCAATTGCTTGCATCCCTCTCCAAACCTCTACTCATGATGGTGTTGCAGACTAAAATGTGACAATATCACAAATATTCTCTATTACTTTTTCTATTACATTCACACCTTCTTTCACAATTAAGTTTAAGATATGTGCACAACAGCGCATATGAATTACTTTCCCACGAAGAATTAGATCATCTTTTTGCAACTTCACCAATAAAGTTATGATCATGGCATCATTCATAGAACAATTATCTATAGTGACTGTAGATAATTTTCTATCCAAACTCCATGACATTAGCGACTCAAACAAATAATCAACAAGTACTTCATTTATATGCAGTGTTGGAACATACACAAAACTGCATAAATATATAAATAAGATTAACAAAAATATATAAATGCACTTTTTAAATAGATAAAATAAGAAAGATATGATAACAAAGAAGCTTACTTCAATAGTTGACTTTGAAGCCTCCAACTATTGTTAATAAAGTGCGTTGCCACGGTCATGTATCTCCTTTTCTTATTAGATGTCCACATGTCTGTTGTTATGGCAACCCAAGAATTTAGTCCTTTCAACATCACTCCCAATTTTTCCTTCTCCACATTATATATGCTTATAATTTCTTTCCTCATAGTGGTGCTACTAATATGACTTTCCGATTGTTGAATGCTACTAATATACTCTCTAAACCACTCATGTTTAACCATGGAAATGGGATACTCATGAACAATAATTGCCTTTGCAAGTTTTTATCTTGATATTTCTTGATTGAATGACCAATTTCCAATCCTTAAACCACTCTCACCATCACTTTCTTTCTTTTTTTCAATAGATAGAAAACATTGCCTTATGTCTCATTCTTTTTTTCTTTGCAAGCACCTATTCAAATGATTATGCAAATGTTTTGTTCCATTTGAGCTATTTGCTTTTAGTCTTTTGTTAGAATGATTGCATACAGCAAAAACCTCCCCAACTATTTTTTTTTCACCATGTCATTCAACACATTAGAAGTCAGCTTATTTTTGCCAGCATTGTCACTTGCATCGGCATTGCTTGCAACTTTAGAACTTGATGTAACTGTTAGTTTTCTTGATACACCTTCCTTTAAAATCCAAATGTTGGAAATGAAATGTCCTCAACTTCATTTACATCCATGTTCTTCTTAATTTCATGTATGTCCATTTTCCCTACATCGCATAATAAATTTTTTAAATATTTTAGTATCACAAATACCTATATACAATCAATCATAATTATGACAAAGCAAAAAAATACCATCAATCAAAGACAAGCAAGTGAGCATTTAATTTTTCAATAAATTCTAACCCTAAAAATACCATACACTTATGCTTGACTTAGTGAACTAAGATATATGATATTGCTGAAGGAGATGAAATATCCAATGATTGACTTAATGACTGTTGGAATCAAAGCCATATGATCTAAGCACCGAGTGTACGATAATTTTATATCTAATGAATAATCATATCAAATCACTGTGAAAGGAACTAATGGCACTTAAATAAAGTATATCCAAAATTGCAAATTGTGTCCATTTCCCTAATTTCTTTCTACACATATAAAGACCGACACAAAATATATACTTTTCTATATTTTGTGTAGAAATTAATCCTTCTAAGTATGAACCTCTATATGGGAAACTGGGAATCTTCATATTGATTGAGGAATGTTGTGATTTGATGAGCAATTGAGCGTTTGAGCATAAATTTGGATCAATATATATGATAGTCTCTTGCCCATTTTCAGACTAAGTAATCACTTAATCATGGAGATTATTCATATCAACATAATGTCAACAGATAACAGATGTTCACAGATGACCCACTACATTCAAACACCGATATCCTATATTGCAGGACTTTATTATAAACAAATTGCCAAAAAAAAATTCAATAAATAAACAATAAATAACCGTCTTCATTTATTACACTTGAACTTGTTTAATTACTAGAGTCTTTTGGTTCTGATGTACAAAACCGCGTGCATCGTCCGAGGACAAGACACTTGTAGTCGTCAATGGGAGCTTTCCAGAACAGTAACTAAGTGAGCGCCAGCCATTGACAGGAGAGAGATTTCTAGAGAGAGAGAATGAGGGGTTTTCGTTAAGCTCAAGCTGGTGGCAAGAGAAAGAGCATTTTCCAAATTCCAATCTATTCTGGCCTTCTGGATTGTATAAGTAGTCGTTAGGCCCCAACCGTGGAGGTGGTTTGTACAAGTAACAAGTAGCGACTAGCGTGGACCGTCGAGGTGGGTGAAGTCGTCAGTCAACACTCAGCCGTGGAGGTGGAGGAACAGGGAAACGCAAGTCGCAATCACACTTCGCAAAGCAAAGTTACACCAGGAATTGCAACGGTAATGACGATTGAGACGAGATAAATGTAAATTGTAAAGTGTAAGTGTAACTCTGTAAGTTAACTTAGCCAGTTAGTTAACCTAGTTACTATCACTTAAGTTCAAAGTTAGCTAGTTAAGTTAACTTAATTAGCTAAGCCGAGCCACAGGGCTAGGATAGTACTCGAGCAGGATTTGGGACTGGCTGGAGTACTGGACTAGAGAGACTAAGACAAAGGAGAGGATTAGACTACACCTACACTTGCTGCTGTGCATGTGTTGACTACTAACCTGCAGAGTCTGGATGGGCATGGACTGGACATTGACGTAATGATATTTCTTCCAATTTTGCAAATTGCGTTTCTTTCGGTTCCGTTTAGTTCGTTTCTTTCGTGGATCGTAGAGGCATAGACGTTGTGAATTGCTATTTTGCTGTTATTGTTACATAGCAGTAGAGCTTGCTTTTACTTATTACAAATTACTAAATTAAATTATTATTTAAAAAAAAAATCACGAATTGACTTTTCTATTGGTTTTTTTAAATCCCGTAACCCACCCTAAACCCTATAAGATCAATCTTATCAAGTTTTTATCAGGTCAATCAGAGTAGATACCCTATTACAATTTGCCCCAGTTACATTTCTAGACCCAATTTCAACAAAGGTTGAATTTCCTTTTCCCCTTATTCTTCTTTCATTATTATTCCTTTCATTTAATTAAAAAATAAAGAAGAAGAAGATTAAGAAAAAAAATTAGATGTAATAAATTGTATTTAGGGTTAGCTTGGTATTATTATAATAATAAATAAGTAAATTAAAATAATAAAGGGTTTTTTATCACTTATATTCTATTTATAGGCGTAAGATTAGCCCTTTTCCAAAATTAGGATATTTAGACGTTTCTTCAAAAGTCTACACAAAAAATTAGGACCTTTTTCTTAGGATTTTCTTTATATATATATATATATATATATATAATACACCAATTCACTAAAATCTTATAAAACCATGAGAACTATGATAAGTCTGAACTCGAATATAGGTATGTAGGCATCTATGGATTGATCTCAATCGTAAATAATAATTAGGTTCATTTTAGTTTAATAATTCTTTTTTCTTTCTCTTCTTTTTTTTTTAAAAAAATAAATTTAAACTTGTAAGATTAAAATGACAACTATATGGTTTTAATAGGGTAGTATTTGAATTCCAAAATCTTATATTTTTATTTAAAAGTTTTATGCAAACTAGTAGCTAAATTAGGACTAATTCGCTCAATTGGTTTTAATTTAACAATTAGTCCTAATTTAACATTTTCCCCAATCTTTATCAGGTGGTAACTCCTTTTTCTTCAAATTAGAAAAAATGAATTGAAATTTTCCTAATCTTAGTCGACATTTTATATTAAATGAGTACATGGTTTAATATAAATCAGAATAAGAATAATAAATTAAAATTTAGACTCGACAATTGGGTTCAAGTTTTCTAATGGGTTCAATATTTGTCCCATAACTTGACCCAAACCCTATAGGGTTTTAAAAAAAAAATCCCATAACCCATCTTAGTGCCTTAAGGCTTTTTATTAGGTTGGATAGGTCATTAACCTTGTAACACCCATCCATTTATATCCCTATTTAGCAATTGTTATATATACTTTTGAGGTACTAGATAGGTTTTGAGCCTTAACATGTGCATACTAAGATATAAATATGTGGCAAAGTTGTCCTATCTCAAGTTCTTAGGGTGTAACATATTTAATTCCCCTCAATCTCAACTTGCTAGCTCAAAAATAGTAAACACTTCTTTTGGAACTAAAAGCACTTATAACCTAAATTAACACCTAAATTTCTTTAACAAAAAGTCAATTCACTAAATAAGAGGTAAGTAAATAGAGTGCTAAGAGTGGTATTATAAGAATCTTAATTAGAGAGGAAGAATGAGTTCAAAAATTCAAAATGCGAGAGATATAATCTATGAGCTTGAATTATTAAAGACTATCAACAATACAAGTTTAAAATTATTAGACATGAAAGTAAAGACTTGTAAGAGATTAAGCAGGTTTAAAAGGTTGATTGCAAATCCATAAAGATGTAGGAGAGTTTCAATGGGAAAGATGGTATAACATGGAGTTACGCTAGGATGCTTATCTACTTGATCAAATTTTCAAAAATCATTACAATCAATACAAATCTTACAATAAAGAGCTTATGCATGTCAATTTCTACTAACATCCTTAAGTATGTTCCATGAAGTTTTAGTATAAAAAAATGGCTAGAAAGGCCTTGAGCCAGCCACTAAAAGTGATTTTCATATATTTAAATTTCTAATTGTTGTCTTTATATTCCATCGACTTTGTTATGGCTACCATTTGCTTATATGACCATAAAATTAAGTGAAAACAAATGCAAGAGGTCCCTATTATATTTTGATCTACAATTAGTTAGGAACCAAAACCTTCTAATGTAGTAAAGCGTATGCTTATGTATTATATATATGGGTTTTAATAATTTTAATGCATTAAATATGATAAATAGATATGTATGTTTGCTAATGGATTAAATTAAAGGCCCATGGGGGGTGAGATGTAAATTGATGAGTGGTTATTTATTGGAACCTACTTAAATTTACTAATAGTATGTGCGATTACTTTATGTCTTATCTATATGCTAAAATGGATTATCATCAACCTTGAAGCTATAAGTTGAATACAATGAATGCACAAGCTTTATTGGGATACCTAGGTAGAGCTTGCTAATCATTAATAATTGTTTATAAATTTTATTTCTATTCCTAAATGTTCTATGTTATAAGTTAGCAGAGTTGACATAGCTAAAGATGGAACCCATTAAAGAGCACAAAACCTAAACTTATAGAAGTTGCTAAAAGCCTAAGGCTTTTGGTCTATGAAATCTTGCATGAGCTTTAAACTAAATCCATTTTATAGTTAAGCTATGGCCCATAATCAATTCATGTTTATTTCTATTTGTATAGACCATATATATTAATACAAATGCAAGTATGTAAACTTAATTAAGATTGTGACCTATCAAAGCTAATAACTTAATAAAAGCAATCAAAACCCTAATAGGACTAGGTCACAATGATTATCAACCTAAAACTTATGAATCTACTTAAATCTTTAATTGGGTAGACCTATGCCTTAATATATGTGTAACCTGCCTTTTGCAACCCTACTCTCATCGTTTTCCTCCTCTCTCTCTCTCTCTCTCTCTCTCTCTCGCCCTCCCTCTTCTCTTTCCTCCCACCCTTTCTTTTATCTCATTTATCGTCACATGGGTCTTCACAGATCGCCACTGAAAAGATATCTGAGAGGCCAAAGCCCAAAAACGATAGACCCAACTCATCAAGACATTTCCAACTTTAACCCCAACGAAAAGCAAAAATAACACAGCGTTCCCATCCCTACATTTGAGTGGAGTAACCCCAAAGAAATCGTCTACTCCTCCCTCCTCTTCCTCCTTTTCCTTAGTCGATCATACAACCTCAGAAGATCTGATTTTCTTAAAATAAATAACAACGGCAACAGCAGCCGTGGAAACAAAGCAACCCGCTAATTCCATTATGTCTGATGAAACATGTTCTGGAAGGGGACCATCTTCAAAGAATGGAGAAGGACTCAGACAATACTATCTCCAACACATCCATGAATTCCAACTCCTCTTCCGTCAAAAGTCACACAACCTTAATCGCCTCCAAGCCCAACGCAATGACCTCAACTCCCGAGGTGGGTCTTACTTGTCCCTCTGTGTTTGTGCTGTTTCTGTTGCTAGTTTTTTGCATATCCCATCTGGGATTTAATAATTTCGTGTATTTTTGGATCATATGTTTTCAACTATGTTTTTTATTGGGGTTGTTTTCGTGGGGGTTATGTGTGTCTTTTTGAGCTGTATTTAGTGATTATACGTAAATATTGAATCTTGTTCATTTCTGAGAAATATAGTGGATTTGGTTGTGTATTTTTTTTTTTTTTTTTGGGTTCCTTGTGAAGTTTGAATGGTGTAGGAGTTCTTTTATGAAATTGGTTTTTGGCAAGATTTTAAGCTAAAAGAGGAAGGATTGAGACGGAGGAGACACCAAGCCATAATTGTGTGTAATTAATCACAGAGATGTTAGGACTCTGGAGGTAAACTTAGAGAGATATAAACCTTTTGAGGCATAGTCCTATGGAGAATGGGGAAATGGAAGTGGTATGTTGTTCAAGGAATTGCTGTAAAATTGAAGAGATTGGAGGAGTAAATTAGATTGTGGAAAAGAGGAAAAAGGACAAAGAGTCAGGAGAGAAGCGGAAATTGAAGACGCACTGGGAGAATAAAACCGTAGTTCCTCACTGCCAATGTCAGTTGTCAATGTCTGATATAACAATGATTTTCTTCAAACTAACCAGTGGTGATGTGTGTTAAGTGAGTGTTCACCTTTAACACCTTGGCCTTGCTTTGCCTAGTTTCATCCTGTTGGTAGTAATTACTCCCTGCTCCAACCATTTTGGCGTTCAGATATTGATGTTTTTGTAGATCAATTACAGTTTACTCTAGGCTTAGGCAATGCATACTGAAACCTTTAATTATTGTTTTTTTTCCTGGAGGAGGATTTTAATGCTATCCTTTGCATAGTGATAAGGTCGTGAAAATACTGGTTTTCTGTTTTCTTCTTCCGTGAGTGATGAGAACTAAAAGGAACTGTAGCTATTGTTTAGTGCTTACTTTGATGGATGATAGCAGTTTATGCTGCTTATTTATTCATCTTCTGAGATGGATAAATTGGATTGCAGGCCTCACATTCCGCTTTTCCTCAAATATGTGGTCCAATAATTTTCCATTAGTTCCTCATAACAATTGATTGTAAAACATTTAACTTTATATATTCTTTTTGATATTTAGAGCTGTTTCTCTACTTAATTGGAACCACAAGGAAAGAACATTTTGGTGTTTCTGTTCTTGCTTCTTCATAGAAAAAATTAAGAGGCTGATTTATATCTGAACTCTGAAGTTTCCCATTGAATGTCTGTTTGAGTAGTTCGAATGCTGAGAGAAGAGCTGCAGCTACTTCAGGAGCCTGGATCATATGTTGGTGAAGTTGTCAAAGTTATGGGCAAAAACAAAGTCTTGGTTAAGGTAAAGCAATGATGCTAGTTATCAAAACTTGGGACATTGTGTTATTATGTACTTGTTTTCACTTGAGAAAGTGATTTGGACTTTTCTTTGTCCAGGTTCACCCAGAAGGGAAGTATGTTGTTGATATGGACAAAAGCATTGATATCACAAAGATTACCCCTTCGACAAGAGTTGCTCTTCGCAATGACAGCTATGTTCTACATTTGATCTTACCAAGCAAAGTGGATCCACTTGTCAACCTTATGAAAGTTGAAAAAGTTCCAGATTCCACTTATGACATGATTGGAGGACTTGACCAGCAGATTAAGGAGATAAAGGAGGTATGGTTTTATATTATGTGTCTATAATCTCTTATGTCAGCTTCATATCCAATGCTTCATTGGATGCTGTCTTTACATCTGTATGTTTTCAGGTGATTGAGCTTCCAATCAAACATCCGGAATTATTTGAGTCTCTTGGGATAGCTCAACCAAAGGTAAACTTGCATACCAAGTATTTAATTGGAATTTATCTGAACCATTTCCACACTCCCCCTTAATTTGCTCGTAGTTTGACACATATTCTCTCTTATCTGGTAGGGAGTTTTACTGTATGGACCACCTGGAACTGGGAAAACACTTTTGGCTAGGGCAGTGGCCCATCATACTGATTGTACTTTCATAAGAGTCTCTGGTTCTGAGTTGGTTCAGAAGTACATTGGAGAAGGCTCTAGAATGGTTAGAGAACTCTTTGTCATGGCAAGGTTTGCTTCAACCTCGATCTCCTAGTTTAAACGCTCATTTTATTTTCTGGGCCTGATACTCTAGTAACTTTCACATTCTCAATTGCTTGCCTTTTCTCTCTCTCTTTTCAGCATGTATTATCTTAATTTAGAGAATTAGATGGGGCTCCTATGAAAGTGTCCTCTTTTATTCTCAGCTGTAGGTAGTCAACATCATAAACTAATGTAAGGTGCATACCAAAATTATGAAAAAATTCAACACACAAACTTAAATTTGAACTAGATCTCCAGTCACTCTGCCATCCACTCAGTAAAACTATAACAGGATCAGGTGATAATAGAACCTTTAATCAGTTAAGCTTCAAATATGACTTCATGGAATGTATTGTTGTCTGCTTAGATGGATTAAGTCTAACAAGATGCTCCTGAGTATTGAATCTCTAGGACCAGACTCCTCTCTTGACATAAGATTGGCTGACTTCCTTGAGGACATCGTTGTCTCTCCTCCCTCTTGCCGAGCCTTTTGGAAATTGTCTTCTAGATTTGCTCGTGGTAAGAAGAAGAAGAAAAGTAAACAATGTTGTAGGACTAGGGTGTCAGCTTGTGATGTTTCACTGTTATATTCTCAAATCTCTTGCTTTTGATGTATCACCATTCAGGTTGTCTGGATTTTCCTGCTCTTGTTTTTGTGTCACCCTTGAGGGTGTCTAGATTGTTTGTTTGTTTGTTGTTGTTTTTCCTTCAAGCTCTCCCCTTTCATTGTATTACTTATCTTATTTATATGAAAACCACAAAAAATTTTCCTTCAATATTAATTGTTGAGGCAAAGGGATCTATATGAAAACATCAAAAAGTGTGTCCTATCTTACTCAGTGGGGTTAACTACTTAAATTCTTTTAGCTATGCGAGTTATTGAAATCTCAGTCTAGCATATGTACATGTCCAATTATTTATGATAATTGAACTCTCCTTCTTTGGTTAATAGGGAACATGCTCCATCCATCATTTTCATGGATGAAATCGATAGTATTGGATCTACTCGGATGGAATCTGGAAGTGGCAATGGTGATAGTGAGGTCCAAAGAACTATGCTGGAGCTTCTTAATCAGCTTGATGGATTTGAAGCATCCAACAAGATCAAGGTAATTGATCTGACCCCAAAGAGCTTTGTAATAGGACATGCATAACATATATATGGAATCTAATACATTAATTGCCTATGACAGGTTTTGATGGCTACAAATCGGATTGATATCCTGGATCAAGCCCTTCTTAGACCAGGGAGAATTGACAGGAAAATTGAATTTCCTAATCCAAACGAAGAGGTTTGGACATCTCTCTGGATCATCATAACACTGACTTTGTTAATCCATAATCCTACAATGGATTTCTGTTTATATATGACTGCCCAAGCACACGTGTGCCACGTGGTGTCTTTACTATAGTAACAACTTGGCTTTGTCACCTTACTTACTGTGCATTACTTTTCCCTATGTGTTGAGAACTTCTATGCATACATAAGTAATATATGAATTGCTCTCTTTTATATTTCTTTAGACAGCAAAAGTGTTTCTATTTGTTGCCCTGCATTAAAAAGCAGATACCATGTTTATTGTTTGCCAAAATTACTGTGACTTTTTGGCTGTCAAGCTTGAACATATGAAAATGTTGTGGTAATTACCCTTGAAAGGAGAGAAAGCACTATATTTGCTTTGAGAAGCATGTGAAGCCTTACTTTTGCCATTTGGTTTCTTTTATGAAGAATCCTCAAAGCATCTCAGTATATATGATTGTGGGTGGTAACTGGGAGTTCCATTACCCCCAGGCCAATTTTAATTCACCAAAGAAACGTTCATCTCATGTAGTGATTATGGAGCTGCCACCAACTATTAGACCAACTCTATCAAGTCAATCAAGAGGCTAAACTCAATCTATCTTAAAGAGGAGAAGAATCTCAACTAAACTTAAATCAACATCTGGCCCCATTTGACTTTCTAAACAATTTCTACAAAGTATAAACTTGGTATGCAACTGCCTAACATGCTACTTAAGCTACATGCCTTTGTTGTGAAGTCTATTTTTTTGGTAAATAAGTAGGATGTAGCTTGTGCTTTTTTTTCGTTATTGAAGTTTCTTGTTGCATTGACACACTTGGTTTATTATCATTTTAATTATTTTCTCTATTGTGTGTACACTAGCTATTATAGCTCAAGGGCTCATCCCATTGTTCCTATTGCTGTCGAAGTATTGCAATTCCACCCTCGGTATTTGGGTGCGATCATACCAGAACCCTTGGTATTCTTTTATATTAATATTACATCAATGTGGTGGACTCTCAACTTTGCTTTTAGATTATTTGAGCGGATCCAACTGTTCCCTATGATGATGTTCAAAACTAAGTGTCTCTTGACCCTATGATTTGCTTAGTGGTGGATGAGAACAACATTCTTTTTCTACATTACTGAATATAATTGTTGTAGTGAAGCGAACCCTAGGTTGAGATTGTTCTAGAACCCGATCGGATGGAAAAGTAGCCCTAGAATTGTCCTTGGAACCAAGCAACAACTTGACCCTAACTCAAATAACGAATTAAAACCAAAATTATAAAGAATTACGATCACTACAAGATACCTTAATTGGATCGGAATGAGTTCCCAATGAAGAACGACAAGGAGGTTTTCCTTAAGAGAAAAATACATCCAAAAGTCCCTAAGTTTCATGCCCTAGAAGACTATTTATAGTCTACAATCGAATGGGCAAAATACAAAAGAAATTACTCCAAGCTTGGTCTTCATTATCATTATTGGAGATGCGTGACAATTGGAAAATGAACTCTTCATCTTTTGGGTTAATCTTCCGTAATGTTTGGTCCAGGTGATCTCGAATAAGTAAATTTAAGGCTTGCTCCAGGCGTTTTGCTCTTACCCTCATCTTCGATCCTCCAATTCCTTCCAATGGGTCATAGGAAAGAGTTGGTGCAAGCCAATTCCCATTATTCCTTGCTCCTTTGAAAGGATTCGTTGTCGAATCACCTGCATCATACAAAGTTAAATCAGAAACATTAAAATTAACACTGGCTTGATACTTACCTAACAATTCCAGTTGGTAAGTGTTGTCATTGATGTACTCGAAAACTCGGAATGGACCCTCGTCTCTTGGAAGTTGCTTTGATTGCCTTTGCTCTGGGAATCGCCTTTGTTGCATGTACTCCCAAACCCAATCTCCGAGTTTAAAGAGTATTTGATGAAGCACTTTGTTGGCATGTTTTGCATATTACTCATTCCGTCGCTCAATATTGAGCTTGATTTTCTCATGAACCTGCTTAACAAATTCAATCTTTCTTTTGATACTAACATGTTCAGATACAGGTAAATAAGTTAAATCAAATGCAGTAAAAGAATTTAGACCATATATAACCTCATCAGATCTCGTTATTCTTGAGAACAGAGCATTCTTAACTCAGTTGTACTCGCATAATAATTTTCTTTCCACTTTGTTTTCCTTTCACTGCTCAATTCTCTCCCTTTCTTTTCTCTTTCCCTTTAATCACACTCTATTTTTCTTTTGCAATAGCGCTCACTTTATTTTTGTCACTCATTCTTTTTTGTTCACTCTCTCTGTGTAACCTCACTTGATCTTCATATACCTCCAAAGGTTTAAGAGGTGTTTGCATAATTAGTCAGTTATTCATTACAAGTTAATACACATTTTTGTACCCACCGTGAGTAACCTTCCTATCAAACTGCCATTGACGCTCCAAAAGGAGATGTCTAGCATGCATAAGTGCAACATCACAAAGTACCTCATCCTTGTAGTTACCAATGGAAAATGCAACTACAACTTGCTTTGTTACTTTTAACTTCTCCACACTTATTCAACCATTGCAGCTTATATGTCCTAGGATGCTTTATTATAGGTAGATGCAATTTCCCAACTATCAAAGAACTTGCAATATTTGTGCAACTACCACTATCAATGATCATGCTACATACCTTATCACTCACATGGTACCTAGTATGGAAGATATGCTCACGCTGTTCCTCATCATCATCTTCCTTAGGTTGTATGTTTAGAGCATGTCTAGTGACCAACATCTCTCCTTTCACAAGACCCTCTACAACATCACTTCATTCCTCTAATGGTGGCATCTCTTCCTCATCTGAGCTGGTACTCTCTACATCACCATTATCTAAAACAACTATAACCTTCTTGTTTAGACACTAAGATGCAATGTGCCCCATCCCCTGACACCTGAAAAATTTTATATCACGTGATCTAGTAGAGGATTTAAATTCAGTTTCACCTTTAGGATAGATAGTTGGTTCCATAGACTTTGCATCTTCCTTTTGTCTAGATACATCTTTATGATTCTTCCAAATTGTCTTCCCTGAAGATCTAGAAGCAGAGGCATACCGAGAGGTACCTTTGGACTTTAACTGCCTCTCTACCTTAATAGCCTTATGCAATAATTCCTCCGTCTAGACATAATAATGCAGCTCCACAATGTCAGTTGTCTCTCTATTCAGGCCATTAATAAATCTAGCCATTGTAGCTTCACGATCTTCTTCTATGTTAGCCCGAATCATAGTGACCTCCATATTTTTATAATAATCCTCAACACTCATTGAACCTTGAGTCAACCCTTGCAACTTTCTATACAAATCCCTATAATAATGACTAGGTATAAACCTTTATCTCATTACTACCTTCATCTCCTCCCATGACCTAATTGGTCTCTTTATTACCATTTGCCTACTAACCACAAGTTGATCCCACCAAATACTAGCATAATCAGTGAACTCAACTGCTGCTAATTTAACCTTCTTCTCTTTAGCATATGTTTTACTTTTCTCTTCCATTCCAAATATAGCTCGAGGTCATTTTTTCCTTAAAAAGTAGGAATTGCCATCTTAATACTCTCTAAATTATTATCTTGCCTCTAAACAACCCTTTTTCCTCTCCTATAACTACCCATATCAACATTAGACTCGTCATTTTCCCTTCTTCATCCATAGTTCTTCTGAAAGACCTATACTTAGAAGGAAATTCAAGATCATCTAACCTTCTACTCAGAAGTTCAAATTGATCTTGGACTGCCTTCATAAACGTCTTCATAATAGAATCCACACGATCTCCTTCACTACTCATGTTTCCACAGCTTGCAATAATATTTTTTTTTTGGGACAAATGTAATTTTATTAATCTAAAAGAACAGTTTACATTGCCAAGCGGCAAATATAAAATACAACAATGGTACAAATACAAAGCAGAGTGCTTTAAGATGGTGCAAACTCTATCCTACATTAGAGTAGCATACGTTCTGATCTTGTTTACAATAAAACCTACAATAGGTAGATTTCCCCTTAGGCTTACGCTGTTATGCATTCGCTATATACAGTATACTGACGCTGCTAGGGCTGCACTCCATGTTTTAACTATTGGGGCCGAAGAATCCACCATCACAACCAAAGCATTTATGGCTCCTTGCCAGGTGCTGAATGAGGAAGGGCATTATAAGCGGTCACAAACCGAACTCCATATCATTGATGTGTAGTTGCATGTGAAGAAAAGGTGATTATGGTTTTCCCTTCCTTGGTTACAAAGAAAGCATGTTGCAGGTGTTGAGATTCCCCAAGAGATCATTCTATCCAGAATCGCTAGTTTTCCTTGCCAAGTTAGCCAAAGTATAAAGGAATGCCTCGGTAGAAAGGTGTTGTTCCAAACCACTTTACACCATGGCATTGCAGTATCTGGAGGGCTAAGGAATTCATAGCCACTTCTGATGGTGTACTCTCTCGAACTCGAATGCATCTAATGGAGACGGTCTAGGAGAGAGACATTCGGTTGTAAGGAGAGTGGTATATGGATGTTGTTCCAAAATGGAGTAGTTGGAATACTCCATTCATTCTCATTCTTTAGGGAGCAAAGTTTCGTTTGGGGGGGGGGGTGGGGGGGAATCTCGTGCTACTCATCTCTCTGGTGTTGAATATCGTATCCAAGGGACCTATCGAGAGCCAATAATCCACCCATAGTGATATCTCTAACCCATTATTGAGTTCCCATTGAAAGCATGTTCGAACCGTAGTTCTCAATTTCAGCAGCTTTCTTTAGGACCATGAACATACAACAGGTGCCTTAGTAGACCAAAAGCTTTTCCCTTTTAGTAGGGTAGCATGTACCCATTCTAGCCATATGCTCTTTGGACCATCCTTACATAGGTGCCAAGTGTGCTTAATTTGGATAGCCTTATTCCACTGATGCATATTCGGGATTCCTAATCCCTCACTCCCCAACGGCTTGCACACAGTCTCCCAACACACTTTGGCTTTAGTATATGTGTTAGGTTGATCGCTCTATAAGAAGTTCCTAAGTAACTGGTCGATTCTTGTTATTACAGACTTAGGGAGAATAAACATAGAGCACCAGTATACCTGCATAGAGAATAGGACTGATTTTACCAGTTGTAGTCTACCTGCATAAAACTAGTACTTAGATGTCCAGGAGGTGATGTGTGTTAAGATCTTCTCCAGGAGTGCCTCACAATCCACCTTCTTGAGCTTCGATGATATGAGCAGGACCCTTAGGTAGCGTATTGGCAGTTCCTTTTCACGGAATTGAGTGGCACAAAGGATATCCTTTTTGATTCTCAATGTGACATTGGAGAAGAATATACTGCTTTTATTATTATTTGTCTCCAAGCCAGAAATAGTGTGGAAATGTTGTATGGTTTTCATGACCAATGATATGGACTCAACATTACCATTTGTAAATATAAGTAGGTTGTCTGCAAAAGAGAGATGGGTTAATTTCTGAGATTTACATCGCCAATGAAGAGAGAATTGGGGATTAGAGGTCAGCCTCCTTAGTGATGTGGAGAGCACTTCCATACCCAGTACAAACAAATAGGGGGAGATAATTACCCAAAAAAAAAAAAAGGAGAGATGGGGTCTCCTTGTCTCAACTCTTTCCTATTCGCAAAATAACCAGTCAATTCATCATTTATGTTAATGGAAAACTTAGGGGTGGTGATGAACTATGCTATGAGAGTGCACATGTGGTGGGGAAACTTCATTGCCTTTAGGATTGCCAATAGAAATCCCAATGTATTGTATCATAGACCTTTTGTAGGTCCACCTTTAAGGTGCATCGTGGTGATCCCGAACGTGAGTGGTAACCCACCATTAACTCCTATGCAATGAAGATATTGTCTATTATCCTTCTTCCTAGTAGAAAGGCCGATTGTTCCCTACCAACCAAAGATGGCAAGACCACCTTAATGCGTGCCGCAAGGACCTTGGAGATTGCCTTGTAAAGTATATTGCAGCAAGCTATGAGACGAAAATTCCCTATCTTGGTGAGGTTTGCCACCATAAGCACAAAGGATATGATCGTGGTATTGATTTGCTTAAGTAGGTAGCCAGACAGAAGAAATTCTCTTGTTGTAGCAATCAGGTCATCACCAATGGTTCCCTAAGCCTCCTTGAAAAATCTGGCTGTGTAACCGTCTGATCCTAGTGCTTTTTCATTAGCTTGTGATGTGAAGCTCCATTTGATCTCATCATCCGTGTATGGGGCATCAAGCTCGTTGCTTTGCTACTCACTTAGGGTCCAAGTCACCATGTCTCCAACGTCCTCCAGGCTGCCAAGCATAGGAGGTTTGTCAGAGAGTTGCTGGAAGTAACCTTTACTTCAGTTTCTCCAACTGCCTCACTACCATCCTCTCTAGTCAAGTGGTACAAGGCACTTCGGTTATGTAAGCTTTTCATTGCTTTGTGGAAGTATGAGGTGTTTTTATCTCCTAACTTCAACCACTTGGTTCTTGATTTTTGCTTGTAAAAGCTCTCCTCAGCCCCTCGCAGTAGGTAATATGCTCTAAGGGCAGCCCTCTCTTCTTCCATGCAAGTTGAGTTCCCCGTGGCATGCATCAGTGTTTGGACTTGAACTAGGTGGTCCTTTGCTTCCTTAACTCGGCTGGATAGGTTGTGGAGAATTTAGATCTATTCAAGGTTCTAAATTCCGCCTTGAGTTGTTTGAGTTTCTTCACCACCTAGAACATTTTGGAACCCTTCACTTCCCTCTTCTAGATGCTACTAACTATCTCTTTGAAATCCTTGTGGTTAGCCCAAAAATTGAAAAACTTAAAGGGAACTTTTCTATTCCCTCGCCCCGTAGTCCAAGTGTATGATTGCCAATGAATGATCTGAAAACATAAGTGGTAGAAATTTGGCTTATGTTCTCAGGAGGGTGCTAAGCCAGCAGTGATTAACCACAATCCTATCAAGCTTCCTCAGTATAGGGTTTGACTCTTGTTTGTTGGACCAGTGAAGAGATCCCTCGATTGCCTCAAATCTTCCAATTCCACATCTGCAATGCAGGTTTGGAGGCTAGCCATAGCTTTCGTTATTCTCATTCTTTCCCCCTTCTTTTCCGATAGGAATCTTGTGGTATTAAAGCCACCTAGTGCCACCCAAGGACAACAGCTTAGTGAAGGCGCTAGACCCTCAAGATTTAGCCATAAGGATCTTTTTTCCTTGTCACTATTAGACTCGTAAATAAACGTTGTAGCCAAGACCATATTGTTACATAGGTTGGTTGCTGCACAATGTACGGATTGTACATGTGTTCTCTTTACCCTAACATTCCAATCCCTTGGCTTCCAAGCTATCCAAATGTGTTTTCTTGCAGTTATGTTAATCCACACCTACCATTGATGCCCTAGCGCATTCTTAATGGCGTCTTCGTTGGAAGGATTGACCTTCGTTTCAAGGAGGCTAATAAGACTTATTCCTTGGGCTTCAAAAGTTCTTCGAACTTTTGCGATCTTTATGGGATTATTCAATCCTCGTGTATTCCAAGCTGCTATATACATGATGTTGGGAGATCACAATTGCTAGGTAAAAGTTCTCCTCTTACGCCGCTTCTTTTTCCGTCAGCTAGAGGATGTAGAACTTTTACTGTTCTTGGAAGAGTTCCCAGGTGCTTGGTGTAATTGGGATATTGGTTTGTTGAGGGGTGTGTTCTCAAATTCATCTAACTCCACCTCCTTCTCCTCTCTACCATTCAACCCCGGGCCCTCTTACGCAACAAATTTGTGCCCCTTAGTATTCGTAGCTGTGGAAGGAGTTGTATTCGGTTTCTCAACATCCATATCTTCGAAGGAGCATACTATATCTTCCTCCGCGAGTTGCGCAGCCACCATTGGTTCCATGGTGTCCTCCTTTCCTGCTCAGATATGGTCTCCTTTCCATATTTTCCCTCCACCTCCAGGTCCAAGTTTATACTTTCGGTCAGGGAGCATTCATCTGCAGGGGACTTCTTGACTTCCTCCTTACCTTCCCCTTTCCCTCGATGGCTTGGAGTTCTCGGTTGTTTGCCCACTCCTTCCACCTCTGCACTAGTCGCCCTTTTCCCCTTTCTAGTCTGACGAACTAGCCTCCATTGCTCCCCATTGATATTGTGTTGGTCAGGCGTAACTTGGGGTTGCGTTTTTGGGATTTGGCCACACCACACTTGTGGCCAAACACCTTACACTCGCTACACTTGGGGGTAAGCCACTGATATTTAACATGTATCAAAGCAATCCCACCATCAACCCTTTCCACCTCCACTTAGGTAATGAGCTCATTCCATGCATCGATCTCCACTAATATTCTAGCATGGTTAGCCCTTTGACGTGACATGGTCAGTGTATCGACCTTGAGAGAGATGCCCACACCACTTGCAATGTGACTAATCCCATCAGCGGTCAAGAACTCACAAGGAATGGCGTTCAATTGTGCCCAAACCAAGACGTTGGTGGGTTGGGGCTTGTCAAGCGATATTCCCCTTCGCCATTTTTGCAGCATTAGGAATCTTTGGGCAAAGTACCAATGCTTCTCCAATATGGGCGTTAAATTCATCCCTTGAGCGAATCTAAAATAGAAGGCACCATCCTTGCTGCCCAGAACGTCCAAGATTCCATATTCCCTCCATAAGCAGAAAGCACTAGCTTTGACTAGTAGCTTTGACTAATGAGTAAGGTATTTTCTGGCCTAGGAAGTAACCTACAAGAGTTGATTCCCAATAGTTTGCTACTCTCTCCTCCATAGCTTTTGGTATGGTCACTCGGGGAATGGGACCTTTTCTCGCTGTAGGGATGAAACGGAGGTTAAAGTCATGTTGACATGCGGCACAACTAAGCGCATAGGTGGTTGCATATGACTTGTTATTGGTGGTTATGTTGGTGTGGTTGGCGAGTGGTGGTTGGTGGTTTCGACCCTCCTTTTTCCTGGAAACCATTGACTTTATCCAAAGGTGGTTTTGCAAGCAGGCTGGGAAGGAGGCAGAGGAGAGCTGTCAGTGATGGGGCAGACGTTAAAGTGGGGACAACCTTGCTGCATGGCGTCCTGATTTGACCTGGCACTATGCTCCAAAATTCGTCTTTTAGCTTTGTCCACCTAGTTACTTTTTGTGTTAGCAAAAGTAACTTTTGCTTTTTCCTTTTTTAGGCTTCCTTTGCACTCCACCTCTGGGACCGTGCCATTGGTAATGGTATTCTGATTTCCGGAGAAATCCATTGGGGCTTGATCAACCAAGGTTGACTGTTGAGTATCACCAACCTTGTTTGGCGAATGGGGGTTGCTAGCCATTCTGCCCCTCATTAGGATCTTTTAGCGGCCAACCTTCAACAAACCCCTTCAAGGTCTATGTTCGCAAACATAGAAGATCCTCACAGGCCCACCAGTCCCAGCCGGTAGGAGACAAGCAAGAAGGACGTGGCGTGTAAGCTGGAAGGATAGGATAGGATTTGAGGTAGTTAACTCTGCCATGCCACTAGGGAAAGTTGTTAGACGTGGCACATAGGCAGGAGGTAGTGGAGGGAGGAAAAGTAGGGAGCAGTTGTGAGGGAAGAAACCGCTCCTTGGTAGATGTACTTTTAAACTGTGTAATGAAATGGAAAAAGGCAGACTTTGAGTTTCTATAACCCGTGTATCAAGAGATCTAAGGGTTCTCTCTAATGAGCCCTTGCCATCACGCAAACATAGGTAAACAAGAGAGGGATTCCCGCTCCAAGGGTAGTGAACCCAACCCTCACACTCAAAACATAGTAACTAGGTCCTCTACTCGGTCCGCTAACACGATCAATGTCTATGAGTGTGGTGGATGGCGGATGGGGGTAAGTAGGTGGTGGTGGTCTCGGTAAGTGTGTGTGAACCTAAAGGAAGTGGTCTTCTAGGGGTGCGGGCTAGGGCAGGGGGTAAAGAGAGGAGAGAGCATTTTTCTCACTCTACCTTTGCTTTTTACCTTTTCATAGTAGCTTGCAATAAATTTGTTAATAACAAAAGAAAAATAATTTTTCCCTCTCAACTCTTCTTCATGTGTTTATATTCCAAAGATATGGATTCGATTCACTCGTTTATCACTTAATAATATGTGTATATTTTTGGTATTCAATAAACTTCTCCCCACAAGTTTTTTAACAAGAACCCTATCAACAACCCTACCAAGTAGCAAATAACGACATGTAATGCTAAGAATTAAGGAATAATTTAATCTAGTCTATCCAAGAGGAAATTTCATGACAACCTTTCTTTTCTTTTCTTTTTTTTTATACGGATTTTCTTTTCTTCTTCTTCTTCTTCTTTGTTTTTTGTTTTTTTTTTAAACTCTTTGAACACACTATCAATGAACAAACACTAGCAATCTACCAAATCAATTAAACAATTCTAAAACTTGTAGAACAAATTCAAATGAACACTTTTTTTTTTACTAACAAGAACAATATTGAACAACCGAATTCAAAAGACTAAATTAACAAAACACAATAGTGCAATAATGCTAAAGGATAAATAAAACCTGATTTCCAAGAGCTAAAGCTCTGATATCAAATGATGCAAACCCTAAGTTGAGATTGTCTTAGAATTCGATTGGATGGAAAAGTAGCTTTAGAATCGTCTTTGGAACCAAATAACAACTTGACCTTAACTCGAATAACGAATTAAAACCAAAGTTATAAAGAATTACGATCACTACAAGATACTTTGATTGGATCGGAATTAGTTCTCATTGAAGAACAAGAAGTAGGTTTTCCTTAAGAGAAAAATACATCTAAAAGTCCCTAAGTTTCATGCCCTAGAAGACTATTTATAGTCTACAATCGAATGGGCAAAATATAAAAGAAATTACAATATGGATCTAACATAGGCTAGCACCCTAAGCCGTCAGCCTATATTTAGGCCGACTCAAGTAAGCCAACGGCTTACAAGGCCAAGGCCTGTGGCCTACATTTAGGCCGAGTGACTAAGCCAGGAGCCTATATGGCCAAAACCGGCGGCCTTCATCCTAGGCCTGCTAGAAAAGCTAGCGGCCTAAGTTCCCACACTGGCGGCTTTCTTCCACTTCCAAGCGATCTTCAATATCTTATATGTAATGACATCCTTAAAGCTCAAAATTGTCCATTTGCTAAGATTACTCCAAGCTTGGTCTTCATTATCATTATTGGAGATGTGTGGCAATTGGAGAATGAACTCTTCATCTTTTGGGTTAATCTTTTGTAATGCTTGGTCCAAGTGATCTTGAATAAGTACATGCAAGGCTTGCTCCAGGCGTTTTGCTCCTACCCTCATCTTTGGTCCTCCAATCCCTTCCAATGGGTCATAGGAAAGAGTTGGTGCAAGCCGATTCCCATCATGTAGTCCTCTAGTCTACTTTGTAGATTCTTGTTAAATACCCTTTTATTTGAACAACTCCATAAGCCAGTGGATGCAATTTGTCAGTGGTGGCTAATAGCTAAAGTTGCATCTGATTAAGTCAAGAAGCAACAGAGAGGATATCTATTCCTTCCTCCATTTCTGTTATTGAATGGCTTAGTGGGATGTCTCATTAATTTCTTTTAGCCTTTGGATTGACTGTGACGGGACAAAATGCCCTTCATTTTGCATTAGGAAACAGACATATCTATTATTTCATAGTAGGTGCAAAATAGCATGATGAAAAATTAGGCTTGCATGATGCAATGGCAGTTATTTTTCCTGTGTCATTTTTTCTTCCACCAGTATTTTTTTTTTAATGCTGATTTTGCTTATATGCAGTCTCGTTTTGACATCCTCAAAATTCATTCACGGAAAATGAATTTGATGCGAGGGATTGATCTCAAGAAGATCGCAGAAAAGATGAATGGTGCATCTGGTGCAGAGCTGAAGGTACTTGATAACCTTACGCCTCTAGATCTTCCTTTTGACATAAAGTTCCAATTATTTTATTGTAAAGGATGATTTGCTCGAATTCTGTTTTAGCCGATTAAGCATGTGCTAACCTTTGTAATTGTCTACTCCCCTTAGAGTAACATTTCTGCAGCTTGTGACATAGGAAGGTAGTGCTGTCGGCAATGTGCATGAGAGGACGATGCAACCACTGGTTCTGAATGTTGCAACGAAGGGAAGTGGATCTGACCTGGCCACGCTTGAAGGAGGAGATCATGAAACGATACGGGAGTTGGCTTGTGTCGAACCTCTTCAAGAGTTTGTTGTAGTTGAGGCAATGTGGCACAGTTTAACAGTACATTGAAGATTTTGAGTCCCTCATCTCCCACGCTCCAACAATGCCGGAAATGTAATTACTAGGGTACTTCCTGGGAGGCTTACGTGATCCAATCCAGACTCGTGTAGATACTTTTGCTCTAGTTACTTTGGAATGCGCTATGGACTTAGCCATCAAAATTGAACGAGAGTTTGACTCGGGCATCTTCTTCACCATGGACCATGGAAACGGAGGCCGCACTAACCTTCGACCACCAGCACCACGGTCACAATACCACCACCGAGTGAACAGTAGCAATGCAGGATTCATCTCCTCTCCAGCATCACCGCGAGTTACCAAACTGACGCTGAATGATGAGGCACGAATGGCCTCTAGAGATGGAACTATCCTACCAAGAAGACATGATCATCCCATGGGAGGTGGGGTTTCATCAGCAGTAGGACATGGAGTTAATGAGGGCGCAAGACGACCTTCCGGACAACGGCAATTATCCCATGCAGAATTCTTGGACAAAAAGGCAAAGGGGCTATGTTTCAAGTGCGATAAGCCTTTTAACCCAAACCATCGATGCTCGAACAAAACATTCCAGCTGTTGGTGCTGGAAGAAGAGGCTCCAGGGGAAGAAGAATGGGACAAAGGGCAACCAGCTGGCGACCAAGCTCCTCTATCACTGTCATTATTGGCAATGCAAGGTTTCAACGAACCTTGTACAATGAAAATGCAAGGTAAGCTGGCCTCGTCCCCTATCGTGATTTTGGTAGATAGTGGAGCTAGTCACAACTTTGTGTCGTTGGAATGGATCACGTGTCATGGACTGCCACTATATGATCATTGTTCCCTCAAAGTAACACTGGGGGATGGAAGATCCGTGGAGTCCAATGGGTTTTGTTCTAACCTGCAACTTCAGGTAGGACCATACCACACGAGTGTGGATTGTTATGTAATGGAGTTAAAAGGGGTAGATCTGATTTTGGGAGAAGTAAAAGTAGATTGGGCCAAAATGACGATCAAGGTTACTCAAGGAAAAGAGGAGTATCTACTATGTGGAGATCCAACGTTGTGCCGCTTTCCAATCTCCTACAAGTCATTACAAAAGTTGGGAGATGTGGATGAATGTAAGTTGCTATGGGTGATGGCAGCAGCATCGCAAGGAGCGGATAAAAATCCAAGAGGCGAGTTTGGATGATTTATTAAGAAAATATAAGGACATCTTTGACACTCCACAGGGCCTGCCTCCCATTTGTACAACAAATCACCACATCCCTCTCATAGAAGGGAAAGGTCCCATATCCGTGAGGCCCTACAGATATGCGTATATGCAAAAAAATGAGATAGAAAGGTTAGTATGTGATATGTTGGAGGCAAAAATCAATCGTCCAAGCACTAGCTCCTTTTCTAGCCTGGTGATCTTAGTAAAGAAGAAGGATGATTCATGGAGATTTTGTGTAAACTATAGAGCCCTTAATGAGGTGACGGTGGCAGATAAGTATCCCATTCCGGTGATCGATGAGTTGTTGGATGAGTTGTATGGGGCAAGTGTATTCTCAAAGATTGACCTACGATCCGGGTACCATCAAATACAAATGGCTGAGGAAGACATTCATAAAATGGCCTTCCGCACTCATCAAGGTCATTATGAGTTTTTAGTCATGTCATTTGGATTGACCAATGCCCCTGCAACATTCCAAGCAATGATGAACGAGATCTTTCGACCTTATTTAAGGCAATTTGTCTTGGTGTTCTTTGATGATGTTTTAGTATATAGTGGAAATTGGGATACACATTCAACACTTGGAACAAGTTTTCTGTATCCTAAGGCAACGGCTTTTTTTTTGCCAATAGGAAGAAGTGTATATTTGGACAGGCTAAAGTGGAGTACTTGGGGCATATCATATCAAAGGAGGGAGTGGCTATGGACCTAACTAAGATACAATCCATAGTGGAATGGCCCCAACCATCCTCCCTTGAAGGTCTTCGCGGGTTTCTTGAACTATCCGGATACTATCGCAAATTCATCAAAAGATAGCTAAACCTCTCACGGATTTGCTCAAAAAGAATGGATTCGAATGGTCCAAGCAAGCTACCACCGCGTTCAATGGATTAAAAAGGGCATTAGTGACAGCTCTAGTATTAGCAATGCCAGATTTCTCCCACACATTCATTGTGGAATGTGATGCATAAGGGAGAGGACTGGGGGCGATGCTACAACAGGACAATAGGCCGATTGCTTACTTTAGTAAAGCCTTGGCTGATCGTACTTTGGCTAAGTCCACTTATGAGAAGGAGCTTATGGCATTAGTGCTAGCGATTTAGCATTGGGGACCCTATCTCTTGGGGAAAAGGTTTGTTGTTCGAACTGATCAAAGGAGTCTTAAGCATTTGCTTCAGCAAAGGATCATGACCCCTGATCAACGGAATTGGCGGCCTAAACTCTTGGGGTATGATTTCGAGGTTCAATACCGCAGGGGAGTGGAGAATAAAGTGGCTGATGCCCTATCAAGGAAGTTTGAAGAGACGCATCCGATGCAAATCACGGGACCTATCTGGACGAACCTATCCACAATTAGGAGTGAAGTGGAGGCTGATCCGGCCTTGGTTGAGAAGATGCAGCTGCTGAAGAGAGGAGTCAGCAGGTAGGGGGTTCCATCTTGTGCAAAACACCTTATACCATCACGAAAGATTGGTAATTCCAGCAAGTCCAAGTGGCCCTTAGTGTTTTTACATGAGTTCCATTCCTCACCCATTGGGGGGCATGTGGGGTTCCTCAAGACTTACCGGAGGATAGTTGCAAATGTGTTCTAGATGGGGATCAAGAAGGATGTAAGGGATTTTGTGGCAGCTTGTGCGGTGTGTTAGCGCCAAAAGTATCAAGCTTTGGCACCGGCAGGGTTGCTATGCCCACTACCAATACCAATGGCCATTTGGGAGGATGTCTCCATGGACTTCGTAGGAGGATTGCTGAAATCTAAAGGCTTTAATGTAATCCTTGTGGTGGTCGATCGTCTCTCCAAGTATGGCCATTTCATTCCTGTCAAGCATCGTTACACGACGAAGGGAATAGCAGAGGTATTCGTTAGGGAAATTGTTCGACTCCATGGCTACCTGAAGACAATCGTGAGTGATTGTGATCCCTCCTTCTTGAGCAACTTCTAGACCGAGCCCTTTAAATTACAGGGCACCCTCTTACACTACAGCACCGCGTACCATCCGGAAACGGATGGACAAACGGAAGTTCTAAATCGCTGTCTTGAAGGGTATCTTCGCTGCTTTGTGAGCCATCAACCAACACTGTGGAAAGCATGGCTTCCTTGGGCAGAATTTCACTACAACACGGCCTACCATATAGCCTCTAAAATGTCGCCATTCGAAATAGTGTATGGCCGCCCCCCTCCGGTCTTGCAATCTTTCGTTGATGAGGAAATATGAAACCTGAAGTTGCAGCAAGCATTACGGGACAAGGACATCATTCTTCAGCAATTAAGAGACAATCTAGTCCATGCGCAATCCATCTATTGCAAGAATGCCAATAAGCATAGACGACAGGTGGAATTCCAGGTAGGAGAATGGGTGTTCTTGAAGCAGCGTGTATCCCTTCGGCCACAATTTAAAAATTCCACTTCCAAACTGATTCCGAGATTTTTTGGACCATTCCAAATTGTGGAGCGAATTGGACAAGTGGCATATAAGTTGCACTTACAGGCCAATTGTCGCATGCATCCGGTCTTCCACGTCTCGTTACTAAAAAAGGTAGTTGGGACTTTTTCTTCCACAGTAGAACTTCCACCAAATCTGCCCAAGGATTCCGCAACTATGTTACACCTTCCTGTAGCCATCTTGGGAAGACGATTTAAGCGTGAGGGATCAATAGCAATTCCCCAAGTCCTAGTACAGTGGCAGGATCAAGAGCCTGAGCATGTCTCATGGATGGATACATCCAAGTTCACTTCCCTCTTCCCAGATTTTGTCCTTGAGGATAAGGACAGTATATTGGGGGAGGAAATTGATACACCCCTACCAACGAAGGTATATCAGAGGAGAAAGAAGAGGAGATATGAGAAGTTTCCGGGGGAAAGAAAAGAGTAGAGGTAGAAATATAAAGGATAGGGTCAAATATGTAATAACTAGAATAGGAAGAGCAAAGGTGGAATTGGTAGCTGAGCTGGACCATGGAGCACATGAAGGGAAGAAGGCAGGTGAACGTGGCTGATGTGGAAGAGGGGGGGGGGGGGGGGGGACCAGCAAGAATGATTATAAATAGCCGGTTTTATGGGAAGGGGGAGCATAACAGAAAAAGATACCAAAGTTAGTTAGAAGAGAGAGAACAAGGGTAGTTTGGCGGGAGCCTAAGCGCTTGACTACCAGTGAGGGTCTCGAAGGAGAGCATTCGGCTTCCTTCCAGCGTAGAGAGTAGCTAGCTATAGTCTTGAGAGTTTGTAATTTCGAATTCATACTTGTGTTCTCCAGATTTACCACCGGAATATTAAGTGAATCCTAATACATTTCCTTTCTATATCATTGGGATCATATCAGTTGGTGTTTTTGATGTATGGTTTCTATTATACTAAGCTATTATTCTCCTCCTTGCAGGCAGTGTGCACAGAAGCGGGGATGTTTGCTCTGAGGGAGAGAAGAGTTCATGTTACACAAGAAGATTTTGAGATGGCAGTGGCCAAGGTAATGAAGAAAGAGACTGAGAAGAACATGTCATTGCGCAAGCTGTGGAAGTAATTATATTCCAAAGATGTGTTCCTAAGGCAAGTCACCATGGCATGAAAACAACATATTGAGAGTTCCTTGAAAATTGATGTGTCTTGCCTCGTTGTAACCATGTTTTGGGATATGCATGGTGCTATATGCAGTGGTGTTGATGTTGATCTCCTTTTATGAAGTTGGAAGGGGTTGGGGAAAAATGAAAATTGGAACATCTTATGAATCCTAATTATTGTTTATAAGAATTGATTTTCGAACTTCTATATAAACAGGTGCATCTCTCTGATGTAAGGGACCTGCCTTTCTCGAAAGGAAACTAGATGTTGGACCCTATTGAAATATTTGTAAAAACAGACTTCGAGTAGTCAAAATTGTATTTAGCAGGGTAATGGTGATTCACCAGGGAAACTTTTCTTCTGGTTATGGTATTTTTCTATATGGTAAAGAGAATATATGCACTGTATTTTTGTGGTTACGGAGATACAAGCGTATATCCAGTTTAACGATTATATATACATTGTATTTTATGGTTATGGTACAAAGTGTTTTAAGGTTGTCTTTCCTTAGGCAATTTTCCGGATATTGCTCTTCTGCTAGATCTTTATGGGCATTCTAGGGCATTGACCTTACATATGCCATTAAAATGTAATGCAGATTAAATTCAGCATTGGTTCTGTTTGATCCTCCTTTCGTATGAATAGTTCTGTCGAGATCTTGGTATGCTTGGCTTATTCGTTGCCAAAGTAAGTGCTCCATTGTTCTAAAGGAAGAGACCATTAAGGATAAAACTGGGAGTTACGAGTCTACGAATTTTTTATTGTCCCAGCCGCTTAATTAGTCATTTAATCACTAAAAAGCCCATTTTGATATATATAGGCGTGAGCCCTACTGATGAAAAGTTCGGTCTGATCTGATGAGAGGGTTCATTGAGATGTGTGCAAATCTTGTAGCAACGAGCTTGAGCTTAATTGGAAAATTTTAAGACGTCGGCTCGAGTGGCTATTTGGTTTAAACATACTTGTTTTTAGATTGCTCAGTTTACATAATCATTTTTCTTCTAATTGAAATTATTTTATAACTTGAATATGATGTATAGTTAAACTTAATTGGAGTTTAATTAGGTATGGAAGCTCTTTAAGTAAATGTTTTAAGGTTGGAGCTTGATTTAATAAATAACTATGGCAATTTGGCTTTAAGTTGTCATAGATTGCGGTGATATCAAACTTGAGTAATTAATAAGAAATGAAGACTAAAATGTAAGGAAAGTTCCCTTTTCCCCTTCTTTTTGTTAGGATGAAGAAAAAAAAAAGAACTTTTTTATTAGACAGCTTAATGAAGATTGTTGATAGTTATATTAAATTGTTAATAGCTATTTCATACTATGATGAAACCTTATTTATATTGTATTTGAAAAGATAAAATTGTAGGAAAAAGTAATTGTATGATATAATCATTTTTAAATGACTGCATTCTAAAATTTTTCTTTTTTAATATTTTCTAAATTAGTAGTATGCTAAAAAGGATATGAATCTTATCGAAAGAGTATAAAAGTATTATCATGCAATCATTTTCTTTTCAATCTAGATTTGAATCTCGACATAGCATAGATGCCGTAATCACCTACATTAGCAAATCTAGGAGACTAGGACCACCAACTATTTATCTCGAGCAAAATGATGGGTGGACATGAAATAAGCTAAAACTGTGGATCGAATAGGACAACATTTTTACCCATTTGGTCAGATTTAAGCTGTTTAAATATATATATATATATATAAACAATATTCTATTTGTAATTAATCAATTCGTTTATGGTATTTGCATAGAAGAATCTTGGTATATGTTTATTGAATAATTTATGCAATAAACTTATATTCACAAGTTAAGATATGTAATGAAAATTTTATTCCATATTGTGGCCTTATCAATGAACTTATTTCTTGAGGCATATTTGAAAAATTTTCTTACATAAATAGTGGCTTGAGCAACCTTTCATTTAGTATTATCCATGCTTTTGTTGTTAACTTGCAAATCAGCTCGATGTTCATAATTTAAGGTTTCATTGCTTGAATACGAACCATTTTTAGGGAAGTAATAATGATAATTAAATCAAATATAATTGTAATTTTATGGTTTCAAAAACTTCCAAATCCATAACAAAAAATATATATATATATATTAAAACACATTTTAAGATTTGATTTGATTTGAGGAGGTGAGTTAAATAAATTGACCCCGCCATCCCTACATAAAATCCCAAGTAGAAAAAAAAATCTAGATAATAGCCCGTTAAATGCTCTCTTGGGATGAGTGAATGAAATGTAGATGGGGCAAAACCCCTGTTAGGCTATATTTTATAGGAGTAAATTCTAAAAATCTAGAGCCTTGACTTATGCTGTGACTTTCAGGAAGACCTTTGAATTTGTAGTGTAAAATTTACAGGTCCTAGGTATCCTAGTAAACTTCTGTTCTTTCAATTCGAAATATTATAACATTCATGCTTAACAGCATGACATTCAATTTTTAAGTTACTGCTTTTAAAGGATAAATTACTACGGATTCAAAGGTAATGGATACAGTATAGACCACAAAATAGCAACAAATACAATTAAAAATTATT
The DNA here is from genome assembly GCA_037954665.1 of Laguncularia racemosa. Classification (NCBI taxonomy): domain Eukaryota; kingdom Viridiplantae; phylum Streptophyta; class Magnoliopsida; order Myrtales; family Combretaceae; genus Laguncularia; species Laguncularia racemosa. Next base: position 1,775,895 of record JBBMOL010000012.1, read on the forward strand.
ATAAAACTAACATAAATTGGAGATATAAATAGGTTTGACATGTTATGAAGAATTTCATATAAGTAACGAGTAGACTAAATTGATTGGACTTTTATTTTATTTATTAGGTTTTGTTATATTTATAGTGATATTTTACATGTTTACACTTCGTAGGGTATCTTAATCATGATGACTTGCTATAGTTACTTAACCCTTAATAAGTAACCACAAAGCATCTTAAACCCAAGATCAATTAATCTGTTAAAATACAATTAATAACATTGAATGCCTTTGGCATTCCACTATTTCATTTACATCATTTTGTATTCATCGGAATAAAATACACAAGTATTCCAAAGGTATGCCTCATTTAGGTTTCAAAACAATACAAAATAATTTTTTTTTACTAATTCAGATTAAAATATATACAATCAACAGCTCATCGAAATTCTAATTCCATTTACAAAAGAAATTCATTGTATCTCTCAAATCTTTACTCCTTATCTTAGAAGTTTCGTGATAAGATTTACTTACCTTGTTATTGCATCTACCTAGTAAGTTCATGAAGTTGCGACTTACATCATATAATCTATAGTAGGATAAGCTATATTGCCCAGTGAGATAGGAGTGCAATACTCTCAATGCTATACATGTACAACAAATTAAGCAAGTTCTCAATTATATGCTATGCATGAATAACCATATGCAATGCAATATCACATGTGTCTTTCAGTAACCAGCTTGAAGTTTAGGATTTAACACCTCCCTTGACCTTAGGTTGGGGATTCTCATAACCATCGATGCCTAAGTCTCACAATCCATTTATTTTCATCTTATCTCTTAATTAGAAATTATCTTTTAATTTAAATTTCTTAAGCTTTAAGTGTCAATCAGCACATCAAGCACACACACTTTCAAGAACAAACTAAACTCAAAACTGTCAAAGATGTAACAACCACCAAGTCACTTAGTTTGCCAATGGCTAAACAGTAATTTCTCTCTATTACTTCTAGTGCATCCTGTAACAATGATGGCTTTCAACACTATGCAATATCTCATGAAATGCATGTTAAACTTTATTTAAGTCATAATAATTAATTTATTACTTTTAGGTGATCACGTAAGATATAATCATACCAATGACAAAATACAGGAAGCATCAGACCTTTACAGCCACGAAAAAGCTTTCACAGAATCACAGTACTACCATATATTCATTATATATATATATATATATATACTTCCCTTGTTGGCCAAATGCCTCTCCTTCCTTAATATTCGTCATATATATATATTAATTATTCCATTCATTGTGTCTTCCTCTTTACTTCTACATGCCCCTCACTAGATTCTTGTCGTAGGAGCTTCAACGTTTGCCGGATTTCGCTCCACACACGCACTGACCCTTGCAACCCATTCGCGCACACTTTTCATACCAATTTAACTACTTTGCTCCCTCACATACACCGACATTTCATAATACATACAATCATCATATCCCCTGCCCAATTTTCGGCAAACCATGTTCCTTACACACACACACTCATCCCCATTCCTGCACATAACCACACACACAGCAGCACACAACTAGTAGCACACACCACACATCACACACACTACACACGCAAAGTAGCACACACCTAGTAGCACGTACACACTTGCAGCACACATCCATGCATCACATGCAAACACAATCCATACTCGCCCCCTACCTTCCAGCAAGCGCATACACATGTTCACAACATCACACCCCACGTCCACGAACCACCATTCACTCCCATGCACACAAGCACAATCTTTACTCACACACACTACACTAGCATAAGTCATAGACTAGCACACACACACACTCCCTCAATTACAAAACAGAACACTTATAGATCATCCAAACAAAGCAACACGCAATTTCTGTACTCACATGGAAATTGGCCATAATATTTTTACATGATATTACAATAACCAATATATATATACACACACGGATAACAATACACACATTATAGAAAATAGTATACCGTAGAGTTCTTATTCATTTGAGTGCCATTTTCTTTACAGGTTGTAATAGTCTTCAAATGATTGTGTGGAATCAAAATCTTCTCCTAAAATACAAGAAAATAACACTATTACTTACTACTTATGCTAGTATCATCCTATTTATTATATTTCTAACAATTCCACTATTTTCTAAATTATAAGCTTATTTTTCTACATATATTAAAATTATAAAATTAGAAATTTTTCTGCGCAAGTCTAGTTTAGTTTTGTAAGGCTTACCATAAGGATCGCATAAATAGTCCCGGATTGTGATTTAGACTCGTACACATGCTCTATGGAATTTTTTTTCTCCCTTTTATCTATGTTCTTTTCTTTCATTCCCTTTTTCTTTTCCTTTTTCTATTATTTCCTTTCATTCTATCTCTCTCTCTCTCATTTTAACTATTGGGAATTGTTGGCTTCTTCTGGAAGACTTTGCCCCTTATATATATATATATATATTATAAAGGTATTTTCTTGATTTATCGGGTTCGTTCATCTTGTGTGGTAATTTACGTAAGGTTAGTAACTTTAGTGTTTGTCATGAAATTTTATAACTAAGCTAATGAGTTATTCTAAGCACAAATATTTACTTGGAATTTGCATTTAATTATCCTAAACTTATGATTCTAATTTATTTTATCGTTTACTCCAAAAATTTATGCATTTTTTTAAATTATTATTTCTTTTAATTTAAAATTATGCAAAATATAAATAAGACTTTTAAAATAATTTACAAGCTAATCCAGTATTAAATGTTTGTTAATTTCTCGAGTTTTACATTCTCTCCGACCTCAAAACTTTAGAGCTTACCTAGGCTTCCAAATAGATGGAGACACTTTTCCTTCATTTTGTCCTCTTTTTTTTAGTAAATTCTCATTCCAAATGTTTGCTCCATTGGACTTTAACATATTTGATACTTTTGTTGTGCAATTCTTGAGTTTGAGCATCAAGGACTCTCATCGGATGTTCCTAATATGTCAAATTAGGTTGGATCTTCAGAATATCCATTTTAGTTACTCTATTTGAATCTAAGATGTGCTTTTGGAGTAATGACACATGAAATACATTATGAATTCCTAATAGCTGAGGAGGTAAGGCTAACCTATATACTACTTCTCCAACCCTTTCCAAAATCTCATAAGGTCCTACATATTTGGGGGCTTAATTTTCCTTTCATCCTAAATCTTCTTGCTCTTTTAATTGGAGTGACCATCAAATAGACATATTCTCCTGGTAGAAACTTTATCTCTCTTCTTTTCAAATTGCCTAACTTTTCTATCGATCTTGGGTTTCCTTCGTTCTTTATCTAATAGTGGCCACTTTATCTATAATCTTTTGCAGCATGTCCTTTCTATTTTTGTCCCATCCCAATACAATAGAGATTTACATCTTCTTCCATATAGAGCCTCATATGGAGCCCTCTTGATTGACGAATGATGGTTGTTTTTGTAAGCGAATTCAACCAACACAAATGTCAATTTTAGCTATCTTTGAAATCTAATGCATAAGCTCTTAACATGTCCTCTAAAGTTTAAGTGATACATTTTGATTGTTCGTCATTCTGTGAATGATATATTGTGCTAAATTAGAATTTCGTTCTAAGAGCTTGTTGTAAACTTCTCTAGAACTTAAAACAAAGCATTGATCTTTATCGAATACTATGTTGTATGGTACCCCATGGAGTCTTACAATTTCCTTAAGATAAATTCTAACTAACTTATCTAAGGAATAAGTCATGTTGATGAGTAAGAAATGAATAGATTTAGTCAAACGATAAAATAAGTCATGTTGATGAGTAAAAAATGAATAGATTCAGTCAAATGATCTACGATTACCCATATAGCTTTGTATCTAGCCCTCATCCTTGGTAATGCTATAACAAAGTCTGTAGTGATCCGTTCCCACTTCTATTCTAGAATCGGCAATGGTTGTAGCAGTCCTTTGAGTTTCTGGTGTTCTGCCTTAACTTGCTCATAGATCGAGCATTGGAAATGAACCTTACCATGTCTCTTTTCATGCCTTCCCACTAGTAGCGTTTCTTTAGCTCTTGTTACATCTTAGTTCCTCTCAAATGTGCTTTATATCTAGAATTGTGGGCTTCATCCATAATTTCACCCCTTAGCTCCTTATTTTCTAATATACATAGTTGACCTCTTATTTTCAGGACTACATTATGATCCAGCTCGAAGTTTGTATTGGCTCCTTGTTTCACCTTGTTTCGAATATCCATTAATTTTGGATTACTAAATTACATCTCCTGTATTTTATCTAGAAGAGTAGGTCGTACTTCCAAGTTTGCTAATTATGGTTCCTCTTCATGCCATACGAACTTAATCCTCAAATTTTCAAATTCTTGTATCAATTATTGTTGTTTTGTCAATAATGATGCTACCTAGCCATTCTTCCTACTCAAAGCATAAGCTACCGGGTTGGCCTTTCCTAGGTGATAGTTGATATTGAGATCATAATCCTTGATGAGTTCTAGCCACCTTCTTTGTCTCATGTTAAGCTCCTTCAGTGTGAATAGATACTTCAAGCTCTTATGATCCGTATAAATTTCACATCTTTACCCGTATAAATAATGTCTCCATATCTTCAAGGCAAATATAACCATTGCTAATTCCAAATTATGGGTGGGATAATTCCTTTCACGTGGTTTTAACTATCTAGAAGCATAAGCCACAACCTTCTTATTTTGCATTAGAACACACTCTAACCTCATTGGTGATGCATTGCTATATACACAAAAGGTTCGTCTGAGTTAGGTAATGTTAAAATAGGAGCTAAATTCAACCTTTACTTCAAATCTTGAAAGATTCTCTCATAACTTTCATCCTAATCGAATTTTATGTCTTTCTAAGTCAAATTGGTCAATGGCTTTGAGATCTACAAAAAATTCTTTACAAATCTCCTATAATATCTTACCAACCCAAGGACACTTCTTATTTCTATAATAATAGTTGGTTGTTTCCAGTCAACTATAGCCTTAATCTTTGTTAGATCTATTGATACACCCTCTCTCGATATGATATGCCCTAAGAATGCCACTTGATTCATTCAAAATTCATATTTTGACAATTTCGCATATAATTGATGTTTCTTCAATAATCTAAAGGCAATTCTTAGGTGTTCCTCATGCTCTAGCTTAGTCTTGGAATAAATGAGAATATCATCAATAAAGATTACCACAAATTTGTCTAAGAAAGGTTTGAAGATTTAGTTCATGAGATCTATGAATGCAAATAGAGCATTCATTAATCCAAATGGCATTACTAAAAACTCGTAATTACCATATCTAGTTTGAAAAGTGGTTTTGGGTATATCTTTCAATCTAATATTTAACTGATGATACCCAGATTGTAGATCAATTCGAGAAAATACACTTGCTCCTTGCAATTGATCAAATAAATCATCAATTCTTGGAAAAAGGATAACTATTCTTGATAGTTACCTTATTTAATTCTCGATAATCAATGCACAATCGCATGGATCCATTTTTATTCTTCACGAATAACACCGGAGCCCCCTAAAGGGATACACTCGGATAGATGAATTCTTTCTCTATTAATTCTTCCAATTAGACCTTCAATTCCTTCAACTCGATCGGGGCTATTCAATAAGGCACTTTAGAGATCGGTTTAGTATTAGGCTTTGCTTCAATGGTGAAGTACATCTCTCTTGAAAGAGGTAGTTCTTGCAATTCTTTAGGAAATACTTCAAAGAATTCATTTACTATAGGTATTTCCTCTAATCTCAGTGGCTCTACGTTCGTCTCTATTATGCTTATCAAGCACATGTTCCAATCTTCAAGGTTTTCTCCTTTTACTTGTAAGACACTAGTAGGAACTTCAGAATTTCTTCTTAGTTGTCCCCAATACATTATGGTTTATGTTCCCGACTTGCTGAATAGTACTTCTTTCTTCTAGCAATCTATATTAACATAATGCTTTGATAACCAATCCACTCCTAAAATTGCCTTGTAAACCCTCATAGACAGAACAATTAAGTTTATAGGCATGTTTCTCCCATATATCTCAACTTGGTAATCTTTTATTATTTCTTTAGTGATCGCTTTCACTTCAGTAAGGGTACTAATCCTCACAGTCTTCAAAGAAGGTTGAACTTCCAACTTCCTTTGTTGAGCTACAATCGAGCTTATAAAAGAGTGTGTATCTCCTGTATTGAAGAGAACCATGGTTGGTTAGGTGGCGATTGGAATGAATCTTAATAATTACGTAGTAATAGGATTAAGCTCTAACTTTTATTTTCTTGAATCTTTTAGTAGTGAGTCTTTTATAATTCTTAACTTTCTAATTGATTTTCCTATTTAAGTTTCATATATATATAGAATATTATATAAAGACGAGTTTGATTCTACGTACTTGTTACTACATCTCCTTCACCCCAGTATCTCGTAGCTACTAAAATAACATCTTGATATTGTTCGGCTTCTTCTTCTACTTAGTGTCCAACATAAGTACCTTCGATGTCAAACACCTTGGCACTTGTGGTTTGCGTATTAGCTCCTTAATTTCTGTGTCAGAATGGTTGACTATTAGGTCTTCCAATTGTGGTCTTGGGCACTGTGATCCTTACCACGATTCTTTGTTGTCTCTTGCTACAAGCATTTGCAAAATGTCCATTTTGCCTACAAATAAACAAAACAAGTCATAGTATTTTCCCATTGACAATTTAGAATTTTGTGGTCACTAGGCCTACATTGGTAACATTTACCTTTTAATTGCGGACACTCTCGAGGGTAGTGTCATTCCCTACACTTCCAACAAACTACATTCATAGGCTTTACTTGTGGTAAAATGACTAGGGGTTTGTTACTCAATGGCCTCACATTTAACATTGGTCTTTTTCCTTTCTCATTCGGACTTATGGTAAAGTTTTTGCTAAAACTTTAATCCCTGCACTTGATTGAGCTTGGGACCTTTATCTCTTTTCCTCTCCATTTTGCTTGTTCTAGAGCCCTAGCTTTAATTACCACTTTTGAGTAGTTCTGTATCTTAAAGTCCATGATTCTCTCTTGGGTATCTACATCCAACCCATTCATAAATAATTTCCATTTTAGTATGTCCAGGTCTCTATAGGCGTTTAGAGCGAACTGCAACAATATGTTAAATTCATTCTTATACTAGTCTATGGTTTTTATACCCTTCCTCAACTGGAATAACTTCCCACTTAATTTCATTTTTACGCTTTCTAAAAAATATTCTTTGAAGAATTCTACACGAAAGGTCTCCCACGATATAGGCTAGGGTAGTGTTCTCTAACTTGCATCCCACTAAACTTAGGCTCTCATCTTCAACATGCGCATTGCATATGCCGCTTTTTGGTGGTCTGCCACTTCATAAGTCGCAAATGATCCTTCCACTTAGGCAATCCAATCTTTTACCTCCTTGGGCTTTCTAAATGCTTAGTCAAAATATCTATTGGATTGTATAACGTCAGAAAATATACTATTTTGAATTCTTTGATCAATCCCTCCTTGATTATATCCCTATTGTCCTTCTGCATACATCACAGGGGCGATTGAAATTAGAGGAAGTGGAGGTGGCATCTATTGTGGTTGGGGAGTTAGTATAGGCAGTACTTGCTATGGTTGAGGTGGTAGAGGAGGTGGTTATAGTGGAAGCTATCCTCTTAGTATCAAATACTGCATCATTAATGCCTATTGTTGTGCCATTTATTGCATTGTTGCTTCCAGTCTTACAATGCGGTCTTCTCCGCTTCTTTCTCCACTAGAGGCTCTTATACTCCTTCGACCCTATTGAGGTGCTCTACTCGGTATCCTAGGTTGCAATTCTAGGTTTTCTTCCTAAGCTAAGGTTGAGGTCTCAACTCGAGCTATTTCATCTCCAGTGCCTCTATATCGAGTTGGTGTCGTTGTCTTTCTCCCCCTACTCATATTTCCACTGTAATTTATTAATGCAATATACATAACATGTTAAGACATTTTCAATGATACCTATCAATAATGATACCGATATCAATAAAAGTCATATAACATATTTGCGTATTTGCATAAAAAGTAAGGATGCATGAATTTCACGACATTTTATACATTTTCCCAAAAATTTACATTTCTTATGCTCCTAGCCTATACATTTATCAACTTGGAGGGATATTATTATATTACAAAATTTCTCTTCCAAGTTTCCTCAAAATACGAGCTTTCTTATTATTTATATGCATTATTTTCCCCAAAATTTGTTTCAAATTTATCTTTATACTCCTAAGCAGTACTCCTCAAACCATCAACCACATCTTCATCACTCCTACTTAGTTCTTCTTCTTCCATAGAGTTTGATGCTACGCTTTCGATTTTTAGCGTGCTCTCAAGATCGAAATTCTCCTTAGGTAGTGGATCTTATTCCGTGTCTTCTTCCTGCTCCCCTTCTTCAGGATGTATCACATACATTTCCCCTTGATCTACAATATCAAGCTCTTTGTTCTCGATATAATCTAAAGTACCCCAAGAGTCCTTGAAATACAATAATCTACTATTAAACCTTGGTGCTCAATCATAAATTCTTCTTGCATACATCTGAGTATTCCTTTTGGACTTAACAAGAGGTGTAAAGACTTCTCGAGGATATCTCATTTCTATATTAAATCTGGCCACAAACAATATTTCTGACAACTCACCTTCCAAGCCCTTCATCTTAGCAAACCAAGCTTCCAAAGCTAGTATGGCAATATATTTACTATACCTATTCCCCAAGTCTTTGCTTAGTCTATCCAATTGATATTGCCATCTTTCTGTTAATCCCATTATCTGGTCTTCAATTATCTCATCTATTGTTTTGTTTAACTAGAAATACTCGTATCGAGAGTGAATCTTTTGCATCCTCAGCCTATGTTCCATCAAGTTATCCTCATCCTCCATACAACACAAGTTCCATCTTCAATCTAAGTGCTTGAGCATTGTCTACATCTCACCGAATACAAAGTTTTGTAAGTTGTCAGTTATCTAATTTCCCATTTACAAGTTCTACCCACTCTCTTCTATTAAGGTAGGTTTTTCCTAACTATTGGGTTGTCAAGTTAATTTCTTAAGACATTGACCTTCAACTTGGCTTCTATTTACTTTATGTTTCACCTTAAATTTAAATTCATGCTCTGATACCAACAAAAGTTATCACGCCCCATAGGATATCCTAATCGTGACAACTTACCACTATTACTTAGCCCTTAATAAGTAACTGCAAAGTATCTCAAACTCAATATCAATGAAGCTATTAAAACAAAATTAATAACATCGAATGCCTCTAGCATTCCACTATTTCATTTACACCATTCTATATTCATTGGAATAAAATGCACAAGTATTCTAAAGGTAAGCCTCATCTAAGTCCTAAAACAACATAGATTGAATTTTTGTACTAATTCAAATTAAAATATATATAGTCAACAGTTTATCGGAATTCTAATTCCATTTATAGGAGAAATTCATTCTATCTCTTGAATTGTTGCTCCTTATCTCAGAAGTTTTGCGACAAGATTTACTTAAATTGGTATTGTTTCTACCTAGTAAGTTCATGTAGTTGTGACTTACATCATATAATTTGTAGTAAGGTGAGCTATATTGCCTAATGAGATAGAAGTGTAATACTTTCAATACTGCACATATACAAACAAATCAAGCAAGTTCTCAATCATATGCTATGCATAGATAACCATATGTAATGCAACATCACACTCGATCTTTTGGTAACTAGCTTAAAGTCTAGGGTTTAATACCCCCTTGACCTTGGGTTAGAGATTCTCACAACCATCAATGCCTAAGTCTCACGATCCGTTTATTTTCATCTTATCTCTTTATTAGAAATTATCTTTTGAATCAATTCCTTAAGCTCCAAGCGTCAATCAATACATCGAGCACACACACTTTCAAGGACAAACCAAACTCAAAACTGTCAAAAGCACGATAACCCCTAAGTCACTTAGTTAACTAATAGCAGGGGCAGTAATCTCGCCCAATTATTTTTTGTGCACCCTGTAACAATTATGGCCTTCAACACCATGCAATGTTTCAAAAAATGCGTATCAAATTTTATTTAAGTCATAATAATTAATTTATTATTTTAGGGTAATTACACAAGATATAATCACGTCAATGACAAAATATAGAAAGCATCAAACCTTTATAGTCATGAAAAAGCTTTCACAAAATCATAGTACAATAAGAAAAAAAATTTCAAAAGTTTTGGATTTCTTTTTAATATAATAAGCTAAGTATTACATTGTGCTACTATATATATATATTTACTTCTCTCCTTAGCCAAATGCCTCTCTCTCCTTAACATTTGTTGTTTTTTATATATAATAATATATATTATTCCATTCATTTTTTTCTTTGTAAATACCTGAGTAATATTATATATATGTGTGTGTGTAATTAATAAAAATAAAAAAAAATCTGCCAAGGACAATACGGGAAATAAGATTTATGACTGGAGATAAGATGGTCATTTCGCGACCTAAGTATATAAGCTTCCTTTTTACCTAGGGTTAACACTTTTTCCTCATTTATATACCTCATAGAACCTTAGATACACTTTACATAAATCTGATGAGAAAAAAGGACTAGCAATTACTATGATTCATCGACTAGTTTGAGGTGAGTAGATCGATCAATAACAATTGATCGTTAAATTCATGTATATCTTAAAGTAGGAATTAATGTATTAAGATCATTTACAGATCTAGATCAATATGTGATAAGCAAGGGACGAAACAAGAGATTCACTCATCACGATAACGATTCGAGTTAAGTAAGTGTATCTATTAGTGTATTACATTATAAATTTTATGTTAGATAGACCAATTAGGTTGAATTAATTAGAAATCGAGCTGATGGATAGATTTACTAAGTGTACAGTGAGATACACGGCCTCCCAACACAACCGTGTTGGAACCGTGTTGAAGACCTAAAGTGAACTGAGAGATACATGACCTTCCAACACAATCGTGTTGGAACCGTGTTGAAAATCCAAGTAAATAGAGAGATACATAACCGTGTTGAAAAAAAAAAAGAAGAGAGAAATGTATATGGCCTTTGGCAAGGTCGTTTACTACCCTGTATTCAACTACATGGCCCCCAACATGACCGTGTTGAGTTAAAACACATTTATTTTCCTTTTGATATTTATAGGAATACAATTCTAAAAGCAAATAATTTGAATCATGTATAGGTTTGGAAGAACTGTAAAGCTAGAAAAGTATAAGACAAACTAAGTTTTGCAAAGTTAGGTACATGTATACCATGTTTGTTGCATGTGCTTAGTAAATTAGATTTTTGTGTGTGAGTTTAATAATATTGTAAATGAACCTGGTTGGGTATGCATGTGATTGTGAATTGTTGGGTCCAAGAAATCGAGTGTGGGTTGGTGTTCTTGGGGTAGCACCCCGATGATCGGTATATAATGTTATACCTAGTGGAGTCATGTATCGAAATGATCCAGGTCTTATGTAGAAGATTGTATGTGGAAGGTTATAACATGTATTATGAAAGGTTGTAGTGTATGGACTTATGGATTCATGAATAGTGGGGTATAACCACTGTCATATATATATTATTATGATAAGAGACTCATAAACAAAGGGGATTACCTTTGTCATATATATATATATTTTACTTGTGGATGGATTGTGAAAGAATGTTTATGAACGTGATGGATGAAGATATCTATGATGAGATTATGTATCGGCTAAAGATTGTGAAAGATAAATAAAATTATGTATGAATATTATGATGCATTCTACATGTGTTATTGTTTCTAGCATGGCATGCATGTGTGTGTGTAGGTATGTACTATATTAGGCATTAGTTTACCCCTCGTGGGAATTTTTTTTTTTTTAGTTGCAGATGCTACAGGAGAAATTGTAGGATATGTTGAAAACATGGGGAAAACAATTTAAGATCAAAACAATCACGAAAATGTAGAATACGTCTATTATGATGACTAATAAATAGACTAATGAAAGACGTGTTAAATTTTATTTTATTTTTAGTTGCAGATACTATAGAAGAAATTGTGGGATATGTTGAAAACTTGGGGGAAACAATTCAAGATAAGAAAAATAACGAAAATTTAGAATATGTCTATTACGATGACTAATAAATAAACTAAGGAAGACATGTTAAATTTTTTATTTAGTCATTTTGAGAATTTTTATTGTAAGTGAATGTTAATCATTTATGCTATTTAATTTAAGAAGAATTTTGAAGACTTGTTATTTAGGATGGAAAATTTTATTAATCTTTGTTATGCAGCAAATGATTTATGATTATTATTAGGAGTACATGAGTGTGAGTATTTGGAGAATAGTGGTGATTAAGCCTTTATGTGTCTTTAGGAAATGAGAACATGTGGCAAGCCATAACATACCTGGGTTTTGGGGCATTGCAATCTTCCTCCTTACTTTTATATGTCCCTCATCAGATTCTTACTATGGGAGCTTCAACATTCACTGGACTTTGTTCCATGCACGCACTCACACTCACAACCTATTTGCGTACACTTTTCACACCAATTTAACTACTCCGCTCACTCGCATACATCGATATTTCGTAATGCACACAATCACCATATCCCCGACCCATTTTCAATTAACCATGTTCCATGCACATACACACACACTCATCCCCATTTGTGCACACAACACACGCACTTCCCAGCACATACACCACACATGCACAATAGCACATACACACCACATGCACACAACAACACACACCTAGTAGCATGCACACACTTCTTGCACACATCTATGCTTCACACACACATAGAGTCTACACTCGCCCCCTGCCTTCCAGCAAGCTAACACACACATACACGACATTACACCTTGTGTCCACAAACCATCATCTACTCCCATGCACACGAGCACAATCTACACTCACACATGCCACACTAGCTTAAGTCATGTACCAACAGATACACACACATTCTCTTAGTTGTAGAACAGAACACTCACAGATCATCTAAACATAATAGCATGCAATTTTCATACTCACACAAAAATCGGCCACGATATTTTTACGTAATATTACAATAACCAATATATATGTATATACACACACAAATAACAATACACACATCATAGATAACGGTATATCATAGAGTTTCTACTTACTTAGGTCTTATTTTCTTTACAGCCCATAATAGTCTTCAGATAATTGTGTGAGATCAAAATCTTCTCCTAAAGTACAAGAAAATAACACTATTACTTGCTACTCATGCTAATACCATCCTACCTATTATATTTCTAGCAATTCCACTATTTTCTAAGTTATAAGCTTATTTTTCTACACATATTAAAATTATGTTTAAATTCTAAAAGTTGAAATTTTCTCGCACAAGTCTAGCTTAGTTTTGTAAGGCTTACCTTAAGGATTGTGTAAGTAGTCCTGAATTGTGATTTGGATGTTGTACACGTGTTCTATGTTCTTTTCTTTTTTTTCCCTTTCCCTTTTCCTTTTTCTATTCTTTGCTTTTGTTTTATCTCTCTCTCTCATTTTAACTTTAGAAAATTGTTATCTTCTTCTGGAAGACTCTACCCCTTGTATATATAAAGGTATTTTCGTGATTTATCAAGTCTGTTCATCTCATGTAGTAATTTATGTAAGGTTAGTAACTTTAGTGTTTTGTTTTAAAATTTTACAACTAAGTTAAATGAGTTATTTTGAGCACAAATATTTACTTAAAATTTTCATTTAACTATTATAAACCTCTTATTCTAATTTATTTTATTGTTTACCCCCAAAATTTATGTGGTTTTCTTTTAATTTGAAATTATGCAGATTGTAAATAAGACTTACAATAATTTACAAGCTAATCTGGTGTTAAATTTCCACTAATTTCCCAGGTTTTAGATTGAGTATATGATACCATAAAAAATTTTGGAAACCATAAAGTAATCTAGAATATGAAACCCATTGTACATGGAGTAGAATATGTGTTTAAGGTGAGTACTCATGTATAATAGGTAGAGCTATGCAAATGGGTTAGGCACGTAAGCTGTCCTAGACATTAGACTTAAGCTGAACTTGCTAATTCTTGGGTTAAAAAAATATGACCCAGGACTAGCCTAGGGTCTTATGGTTCTAAGCTATTTCATGTGAACTGGCAGTTCACAGGTCAATTAGGCTCCTGAATTGGCCCATAATTGTTTTTTTGCTTGAAAATTTTGAGTCTAAACCAAAGTCGAGTTGAACTGGCCTCCATGGGCCTGTTCGAGTCGGGTTGATGGGTCGACCTAACCTAATCTTATGTCTAGGCTATTCCATTTAACCTGCTTAAGAAATGGGATATGGTTGAATTTTCTAACTCATTAAAAAAGCAAGGCCAAATAAACTTGGCCTATTTAACTTATGGGTTAAAGTGAGTCAACTCATTTAACTCACAAACTAATTGACCAACCTAAAAAAAATAAAAAGAAAAACAAAAATTTGGCATAACTTTTTCTAATTACATACTACAATCACAACATAATATTGGCTCACTAATTTACTTCACTTTTAGACTTAAGCTAATAAACTATAAAACTCAAGTTGCATATCATGATTCATCATCATTTTCTTCACGCTTCTTTCTTACTTTCTTATCTTGGACCTTTCATTTTCCTCGCTCATTCAATCCCTTAATCCTTCTATGATTTTACAATATTCATATTATAAAGGTTATTGTAATTTTAATATCCATAATATGATATAACATATCAAGTCAATTCATTATATTTCTATACAAATGATATAAGGTTATAGGGAACTTTATATTTTGTACAATTTTAAATAAAAAAATAAAATTTATTGTTGGTGGGTTGTAGGTTAGTCTATATAATACACTAAAACGTATAAATTGATTAAATGAGTTGTATTAAGCCATTTAACCCACCAAAATGCATAAATAAGTTAAATGGGTTGGTTCGGTGAGTCAACTTATTTTATCCACCAACCCATGTGAATTGGGTTAGGATCAATAAAATTTAAACTGTCTACCCATGGACCAAAGTGGCTGAACTAGGTTGGGTTGAACCATTTTACTCACTTGGATAAGTTTAGTAGTAGGTAAAAAGTTATTTTCTATACCCTATCCTCTAGGTTAAGTTTCATTATTCCAAAAATCTTGAGTTAAAACCTTACCCAATATCCAATCCTAACTATTGAGTACCAATCATATAGAAACCAAGATGTTTCAAGATTTGCTAATTCTTTGTGGGATTTTCAAGGTTAAGGAGTGCATGTTGTCACTCCTCCATGTTTGTTACCTAGTGCTTCATAAAATTGAAATCCTTCACAAAGGAACTCGAAAAGTAACCTATTTCTTTCTTTCCTGTTCTTTTTTTTTTCTTATTTTTTCTAAAACATTTGTTGAATTGTTTTATTTTTTTTTGTGTACATTAAAAATACCATTCAATCAATTAATAAATTTAAATTTTATAAATTATATTTTTTAATGATGATAAAATATTAATAATATATGTTTATATTTTTTGTTTTTCTATTTTTATTTAGTTTCACATTATTAATAATAAAATTATCTTTATAGAATATTAAAGTATTTGTTTAAAAGTAATAATATAATAAGACTTACAAATTTGGTAGGAAACTTTCATAAGACCTATGGATAAAATATAGAAGTCCTTAATATAGAAAAGTTTCTTATTAAGCTAACAAGACATGTTAAAGACTTTGTAGAAGTCCTTACCATTGTACATGAATTGCAAATTTAGGTGAGATGTTGACATTTCAAGCATGGACAGGCCTAAAGGGGGGCCACAAGGGGTGTTGGCCCTAAGCCCAAAAAAAATTAATTATAGAAATTTACTATATAGTATATTAAATATTTTAGAGTAAATTTTGTTATGTTTTATTAGATATTATTAAGTGATTAAGTGTCTATCATTATAGATCAAAGATTATTGGTTCAAATCTCAATATAATCATTTTTCTTTTCAAGTTGCATTAATTGTTTGTCTCTCATTAAATGCGTTTCACTATCTTTTTACATTTTTTTTTCTTTCATCCATATCTAATAAAATTAAATTCATTTATTAAATAGTTAAGTTTCAATCTTAATGTATAAAACGTTAGTAAACAATAAGTTATAATTTTGAATGTTCTAACATTATTTTTTCATAATTAAAGTAATGAAAATGAATGGATACTATTAAGCAATTGATTGTCTAATTACTTATATTGAATTTGATTTTTTTTGTGATTTATTTTTATTGATAACAAAATCTCACTAAAAGCATTTTACTTTTCTAAGTTGTATTTATTGTTTATCTATCGTTTTTCTACTTTTTTTTTTCTTTTTTCTTAATATCTAATAAAATTAAATTCACTTATTAAAAAGTAATAGTTAGCAAAATAAATTCTAATTATATACTATTGATTTATTAGTATTCATACCATAAATAACAATGACGTTATCAATACTACAATAGTTTCGGTCTTGTCACATAAAAATTTAGTAAATAATAAGTAATATTACTCAATGTTCTAATATTCCTTTTTGACAATTAATATAATGAAAATGAATAGATACAAAGAAGCAACCAATCGTCTAATTATTTATATTGAATTGATTTTTTTTAAACATTTTTTTTGTGATTTATTTTTATTGATAACGGAACTTACACATGTTTTATGTATTAATTCCATATTTTTATAAATGGATAAGTAAGAAGCAAAAAAACTTATTCTTTCAAAAAAAAATTGAAGTGCATTAAACATTAAAATCATTTTACAAAAAGAAAAAAAAGAAAAATCACCCCATTTTAGAAAGTATTGCAAGTGGACATATTAACAAAATCCTTTTTATGTATATAAGATACACTATTATTATAAAAACTAATAAATATTTTTCTAGAAGTAACATTAATTTAAATAAAACAAGTCTGATTCAACTCTCTAACCATATAACTCTGCATCCATCCCTGATTTCAAGCACTAAATTTTGACGATGATCTTTAAAAGTTACCCATGTCTTGTGAAGTACAAAAAATGTAGTATGTAGTTCTTTATTCTTGGTTAAGTACTTAAACATAGAATAAGGCAAGTCTTACCATAAATATGCATATTTCCCAAAAGCCTTTTGCATCACGCAAGCATCATCACCCATCAGCGCAACAACATCATGTGCCGACTTGTGAAACCAAACCATACAGTGATTGATCGAAAACAACCCACTCTTTGGTTGCACATATCATGCCAACTATTTACCTAATAAAACCAAAATCACTCCGACTGCTTTTACTTTACATAAGTAGAGTCATAATACTGTCCAGTTATGAAAAGAAATCACGCAAGTGATAGGATAAAAAAAAAATGATTATCGATTTTTTATATTAATATATATTTAATACAAAGTGTAGCTAAATAAATAGGGATGTTATTGGGTTAGATTCAAGATGACTTTTACCAAATCCAGACTTAATCCAATAATTTATGATTTTTTTATAATCTATCTCTAAATTTTATAAAATCTTTATACTATATTAAAAGTATACATAAAATATTATTAGACCTAATCTTTCACTTTATTCATAAACTAAGGAGCTTTTAGGACAAGGATTCGAATTCATGGGAATCACATAAATCATTAAATTCATAAAGCTCCATCAAAGAATCATGGCAGATTAATGCTCGTTTTTAAAAGTAATAATGCTTTTTAAGGCCCTTTCAAGATTTCACTTTGAAGGAAGTTCTTTGTTATATTATCTTAACAAAATAAAAGTAGTTATCTTATTGCAATAACTGTTATAACTTAATAAATATACCATAAAAAATGTTAAGATGATAAATTGCCATAGAAACAAGTTTTGAATTTCAAGAAATATACTTTATCTGAGGATTTTTTCTTTTATTGTTGAAGATATTGATGAGAAGCTCTAGGTCCCATGGATGTCCTAAAAGGCCACGCTGCCCGGTCATTGGTCAATCCAATTAAAGCCACCGATTACCAAAAACTGGAAACGTGAGAGCAGGTGCAGGGATTTGATTGGGTCGTTTCCTTTATTGACATTGACCTGAAATGAATGAAAGTAGGGATGAGCGGGTCTTTGTCGTGTAGGAAAATTTCCTAATTTTGGGACCAGCATATTAGATAATACTTTGAAACTACCTCATATATATATAATTTATAAAATTTTTATATAAATTCTAAATTTATATAATATTAAAAATAATATATAATATTATAATTTCCTCATATATAAAATCTATACAATTTATAACAAGATTTGTAAAATTAAAAAAAAATATATAACTTGTTTAATTTTTATTATTTCAAGTTTTGTGATCATATTATTTAATAAATGAAAAAGAATGAAAGAAAATATTAGAACATAAAGTTGGAGAGGAAAATAGAAAAGATTGAGGAAAAGAAAGATGGACAATATTAGATTTAACTGTTTAAGGTAATTTATTTATAGACTTAAGCTCTTTTTATTATTTTTTACTAAAATATTTATTATTGAAAAACATAATATTATCATTTATTATTATTATTTAATAAATTTTTAAATAGTAAGTACATAGTATCCAGAAGTTTATACCTTATATATTTTAAAGTACAAGTTTAAACCTGGGTATATGATAAAAAGACTTTATACTTATATCTCATACTATAAGAGTAGATTTTGAATCATTTGTATTCAGAACTTATCATGTGATTTTTAATACTCACTTATAATCTATTTGATCGAATAAGGTACAGATGTATACCTTGTATAATAGATTACCTACTCATTCCTAAATAAAAGAACATTTGTTCCTCCATAAAATTCTAAATTACTTAATTTTATAGGTGAAATATAATTCTTTTCTTTTTTGGAAAAATTTCCTTTTGTATACCCTAATTATTCATTTCAAGTCATAAAAAGAAGACAACTAATTATTTATCATTTAGTTTAGAATAATTAATCCTT
This sequence comes from Laguncularia racemosa, assembly GCA_037954665.1. Lineage (NCBI taxonomy): Eukaryota > Viridiplantae > Streptophyta > Magnoliopsida > Myrtales > Combretaceae > Laguncularia > Laguncularia racemosa. Next base: position 1,794,861 of record JBBMOL010000012.1, read on the forward strand.
AAGATGGGTAGAGAGATAAATAGATACATAAATAGATAAATATGGATATTATAATAATATTATTTGAGAGTTGATGAAATTGAACTTATAAAGTCCTTAATTAATCTTCTTTTTAGTATAATCAAACTAATGCAATTCTACATGGATGTTACTTCAAGTTTGATACCGAATGATCATTATTGGATTGTCTTGACAATTAATGAATAAAATTGATAAGATTTTTTTGGAGTTATAGGTTTTTAAAAGCGATATGTATAAATTTAGTAAGTTGTATAGATTAGTTTTAAAGAGTAAAAACTATATAAGCCAATCATATGGTACTCTTAACTCAATCTTTTTAAGAATTATCTTTTTCTTTTTTTGTTTGTCCATATCCAATATGAATCTAATATAAAATTTAATGTTCGGTAAACTATATTATTTGAATATTATCTTAATAAGTATGATAAAAATGTTAATTAAAAAATAGATATTAAAAAGTAAAAATTTATATACTGTTAAGAAAAAAAGTTTAAAAAAATATTTTATATTTAAGAAACAATTCTTTAATCCATCTGTTTTATATTTCTGTAATGCCGGCAGGCTGTGTGCCGTGTGTGCACTGCCTCCAAGCCCACCCTACCCGTTTCTCTCTCTCTCTCCATCTCTCTCCCATTCCAACCCCCACCCACACGCACACTCCAGGTATTGACTTTATTTTTATCCAAGTTTCAATTATCATAATCACAGGTAATAATATTTAAACGTTAAATTTATATCGGCTATTGATTTCAGAAATCGGGAAAAAGAAAAGAATTTCAATTTCAAGGTTCAAATTTAGTTGAAATTCCTATTAATTTGTGTTCCGATCAACCCCTAGGGTTTTAATTACGATTTTTTTTTTTACTTTTAAATTTAACTAATGTTCGGTGCTGTACTAGGGGTTTTTGAGCTTCAGAAGTACTGTTATTGATCGATCAATCAATAATGGAAGGGGAAGTACAATTAGAGCCACCATCCATACAAAATGCTAGCGATTCCGATCCTTTGTTGAAGAACCAGATTGATTCGGCAACCCGAGGGAGCTCTAGTGAGATCAATGATGTGCATGATCTCGAAGCCGGTTCCATCCCGTGTTGCCGTATTTGCCTCGAAAGCGATACCGAACCGGGTGGGCTTTTATTGCTTAATTTGTGATTTAGGATCATACTCCTATTATTTAAGTTCGATTAATATAGTTTAGTTCTGCCAGTGAAACAAAAAATAAAAGAAAAAGAAAGAGAAGAATTTGGTGTTATATCATACGATGACACGAAGATTATAAATTTCAGAACTTTGTAGTGTATTAAATCTAGTTGCCGGGGATTATGGAATTATGTATTGGAGAAGAATATGTTATTACTCGGATTATGTATTTTGATTCTTCTCAAAGGAGATTGAAGAGTCTCTTGTTTGTAACGGAAACCTTCTACTGTGGTTTGTTGGCTGTTCTAAAGTTATATTTTTTCCAAGGAGGAGCTTTCTTGCGTATTGATTTGATGTTGTCCATTTTGCTGGAATAGAAAATGGGGATTACACATTAAGGACGGAATATGCAAATTTAATACAAACGTACATGCTTCCATTTATTTCCAGTAGAGAAAGATGCTTGGAATTATTGTTGGTTAACTTTGAAATTGTTATGTAATACTCTGGATAAAGCCCGCCCGAGTCTCATGCTTGGCTGTTCAGTCTGGTACATTGGTGGTTTTGTTATTTAACTCAAAATAATAGCATGTTGGCAGATCGTCAAATTGAAACCACCTCAAAATAAGTAATTTAAAAATTTTCGTTTCATGGCAATGTCCAATTTTGATTATGCTATGGATGTTTCATTATTTACTTAGAGTACTGTTTATTTATGTGCTGGTTCTAAAGCTGGTTTTGCAGGTTCCTTTTTGTGATTTTGTGAGACTTACGTTTTTCCCTTTCATCCTTTGCTGCTTTCTGTTTGTTTATATGTTTTTATTTAAGATAATCCAATTGCTGGTTGATACTCAACTCTATCATTTGATTTTAAATGAGCAGATGATGAATTGATATCTCCTTGCATGTGCAAGGGCACCCAGCAGTTTGTTCACCGCTCATGCCTTGATCATTGGCGCTCGGTTAAGGTACATACTACTAAAAGATTCCTTGTTGCATCTGAGTGCAGAAGGCCTATTGGGTGCTGGTTTTGACTCTCGCTCTCTTTTTTTTTTTTCTTTCATAGGAAGGATTTGCCTTTTCTCATTGTACAACTTGTAAAGCGCAATTTCACCTTCGGGTTGCATTATTTGAGGATAACACCTGGCGTAAAGTGAAGTTCAGGCTTTTTGTGGCTAGGGATGTCTTCCTTGTGTTTTTGGCTGTACAAACTGTGAGTTATCTTGCTAGAGTCTCCTGTGATTGTCTGGATATATTTCATATAGTGTTTGCACATCCTGTAGCAGATCTCATTCTCTTATGCTTCTTATCAAGTACGAGAAATTGTGTAACATGATAGTTCTTCTCAGTTAACAAAATTTTTTGTGCAAGTGATTGTAATTTTTGTTTAAGCTAATCCTTTCTTGTGAGATTTATTCTATATAGAACTTATAACTAAATGAAAGCTTATGCAACTTGTTTATTTTCTAAACAGTCTGAGCTGCACTAATTTTCTAATTTACAGTCTTTTGACAGATAATTTCTTGAGTAAACATTCTCTCTCTCTGGAAAAATTTAGATTTTACCTCCAGTCTAATGCTCTTTTCCATCCTGTTGGCCTCTTGAGAATCTGTCTTTTCGTCCATGGCTGATGAAACCCATTCTTGAGATCATTAGTAGAAAAGTTTGGCTATGTCTGACATGGAGAATTCAGTGGTCAAGATGTAGCTGGAGTAATTCTTGGGATAGCCATGCCAACAACTTCTTTGGCTAGAGCTCTCAGCCCTGAATGCTTCAACACAATGATAGCATATCTTGTCATTACCAAATCTTAAAACTGATTGCATCAGCCATGTGAAATATTTAAATTGCACAACTGACACTCCACATTGCAGGCAATACCCACTCACAGAATTTTCTTGACCCTTCTTTCTGTGCAAAAGATGATTTTTCTTGGAGAGCATTTAGAGTGTTAATATCATTGATTTATAAGATGAGGAATTAGTGTCTATGCTATATAAAATTGGTCCACCATCTTAAGTTGGAATCATCATGAAGCAATTGATTTGGTGCTAGCAAGATGCAGTGTTATGTGCTAATTGTGTGGGGAGATAGGTTGAGAAGCATGTAAATCTAATAGTTGGTATTAATGTTTTAAAAAAATAAAATCCGACCTTATCTACTGGCTTTTAGCTTTTTGATAAGCTAGTTAAGGTATCATATTTAAGTGGTTACAGAGGAACAGATCTTAAGTTCTCAAAAGAAAAAACAAACAAAAGGAGCTGGAAATCTTGATTCATATCCAGGTGGTCATTTGATACTTTGAATAGTTCTATGTGATTGGAACCAGTTAATCTCTCAAGCTCAACTTGTGAGTGGACTGTTAAATATAAAAATTTGAAATTTACACCTATTCTGTAGATTAATCTTTTATATATAAAATGGACGTGATATAAAATTTAGTAGTTGATGTAGGCTATCCATCCAGATTGGAGGTGTAACTGAAGTCTGAATTTGATAATAGTGATTCCCTGAAAACTAGATTTTTGGTGCCTAGAGATAAAATGTAGAGAAGGAAGCAAATGTGGGTGAAGATTTTTTTATGAACAAGACAGGTAATTGTAAATGCATTTAGAGCAGGCTATAAAGCAAAAGACTCTGCAATTAGCATGGTCTGTAAAATAAATATCTTGATTGGTTGGTGTACATATATTTAAATAATAAATATAAGATGCTAGTTGCCTTCATTTGATCTTGCCTATGCACTTTCATGGAGCACTTTGTACATTGGGCAGGCCTTTTTGGTGACTTCATCATAGTGAAAATAAGCATGTATGTTGAATTAAGTATTTTGCATTCCCTCTTTTAATCCATCTAAGATGACAATTCTACTTTCCAGGCTATTGCTTTGATCGGTGGCTTTGCATATTTTATGGACAAAGATGGAACATTCAGAAACTCATTTAGTGATGATTGGGACCGTGTACTGTCAAAGCATCCCATTCCATTTTACTACTGTATTGGTATACTTATGTGGCTTTTTCCTTCCCAGCGTTTGTTAATTTACTATATTACAATTTTGTGAGACTTTACTTTATACCACCTTATGCCTTTAGCATTTTCTGGTCCCTTTTTTTCTTGGGAGGGGGGAGTGGGGGTTGTTCTACTTTGAGGATTGTTTTTGGCATGTCATGAGGGTCCTCTTTTTTGGTTGTTTCTTATCACATTGCAAAAGAAGGGGTAACATACAGTGGGTAGTTTATTTATGCATGTGAGATGGCTAGCGACATTTGGCTTATCCAAGTTATTTCAAGGAAACCATATCATTTTTTGCGTGTCATCAAAATCAATCCTCTCTGCTTGTTCAGAATCTGACTTAAATTCCATCTAATGGCTTTGATTAATTATGTTGATTGCTGTTTGCTGATGTAATCTTTTGTCCATGTTCTTGGTGGCTTGGTCATTTCTTTCAGTTTGCTAATCTTTTTTCCTATATAGATCTGAGAAAACTAGATAAATCAAGCCATATATGTTGTTGAATGTTATAGTTATTTCCCCTCAAATGAAAAGTAGTTAATGGAGAGTAGAATGAAACACTGAGCTTTGTTGTTCATTTATTCTTTCCTGACTAGTTGTCATCCTTGCAGGGGTTCTGGCCTTCTTTGTGCTGCTTGGATTTTTTGGGCTTATACTGCATTGCTCCACCCTCAACAGTAACGACCCTAGAATGGCTGGTTGTCACAACTGCTGTTATGGATGGGGAATTCTCGACTGTTTTCCTGCCTCTATGGAAGCTTGCTTTGCCCTGGTCATAGTTTTTGTTGTCGTATTTGCCATCCTTGGTATTGCCTATGGTTTCCTTGCCACTACAATGGCTATCCAAAGGATCTGGCAAAGACATTACCACATCCTCACTAAGCGGGAATTGACTAAGGTGAGCACCAACTCAGACTATGTTAGGCAATTTTTAAGAGAAATCAGCAGAAATATGAAAAACGAAAGAAAAAAAATTAACCACTTTTGTTTGGAAATATAGCAAGGAATTGGAGGTCATATTTCTCTCTTTTTGTTTTTTTGGTTGGTATCATAAGAAAGGAACATAAATGAAATGTATAATTTATAAATAACCCATATTTTATTTTAGTAAAGATTGTTATGAGGGTGCTTTTTCTAGCTTCACTCTTATTGCAATTTGTTTTTGCTCATTTCTCTTCAATTTTGGAGTGAGATAATTATAATGGAGAGGACGTACATATTCCCTTGTATACAGATAAGGGAATGTTTGCCCTCAAGTGTTGTATGCTGCAAATTGTGGATAAACGTTATAACATGTGGTGTATGTTGAGAATGAATGTTTGCCCTCTAAGTGTAAATAGAAGATAATTGTTACAAATATGTCATGGATGTTGAGAAGGCATGTTGTCTCTAAGTGTAGATAAAAAATGTATATAACAAGCTTAACACAATATTGTTTAACCAAGAAAAACTTAATGCAAGATTGAGGCACGCATATACCAGTCATGCCCATATCCCATTTCTTGAATGGAAAGGGGAAGCATACTATTCTCAACTTGCATCAATTAAAACGTACATGCTCTATTTGCACTTGGAGGTAATCGTACATTTTCTCCATTGTAATTATCCTGGTTTTGGATAAAAAAGAAATGTGCTCCAATGTGGAATTGTTGCAACCCACTCCCACCCATTTCCTTTTACTGTTTAAATTACTAAAAATCAAATTTCTTTCCATTTTCTCCCTTCTCTTTCCATTTCCACCGGTTTATTCCTACCCTACCATAGTTTCAGTCTGTTATTGACTGGCTCAGGTTGAATGTGTAAGAATAAAATGCAAATTTTATAAAGAATAATGGACTTGAGCCATTTAGAATAACTTCCCATGTGGAGAATAGATAACTGAATCATCCAAGGCAATTTTTTACGGCTGATCCATGTGCCCTCAGCAGGCATCGGACCTTATGAATTAATAAAAGCAGCCTTTGGAGTACATGGGGTTTTTGTTTGTTTGTTTGTTTTTTGACACCATGGAGTAATGTTAATGGTACTTCTAATTATTCAGTTTGAATTTTTAGATCTTGCTGTGTGTGGGACAGTTTGAGGGTACTTCGTGTTTTCTATGTGTTCATATTTATATCTGATGAGAACTCTGAAAATGTTTTTGACTCTTCTGACCAGTGTTATGACATACCTTTGCCGTTGAATGTTGCTGAATCTTTCTCATGGTTTCATTTTCTGTCTTTCCCTCTCAAGACACTCTTTCGTTTATTCTTTCTGACCCTATTCATTTCATTTGTCCAACTTTCTTAGACCTTAAAATCTTTGGTAAGATCTTTTATTTACATCTAAGAAACTCAACTTTTGCTCTTTCTTTTCAAGAGATACTGATGTAGTGTCTGGCAGTTTTTTTCTGTTGCTCCAAATTGTGGTGGAATTTTGATAACAGATGAGGGAGCTTTTCAAGCCTTTCAAGGGGACTACTTGTTCAGTAGCCGGACTAGTGTCTTCGTTCAAATCTCCTATTTTTATTGATGTCTCTTTTACTAGAATATTGATGGATCTAATGACATGAAAATTTAAACCAATCAATCAAACATGAATGATGCACATGTTTAGGTTGATATAAGTACTTTATTTTAGTTGTGCTTCTATTAAAACCCTACAAACATTTTGCAGGAGTACATTGTGGAGGACCTTCGTGGCTGTTATGCACCACCCAAATTAGATGCAGAACATGAAGAGCGTTTGAGAATGCTAAAGCTTTTATAATTACTGACTCTGGTTGAATTTCCAGCATAGCTTCTGGTTTATCTTGCTGTCTTCATAATTCATGTAGCGATTTTAAATTGTTATATTGTGCATGTTTAAGAGGAAGGTGAAGATGGAGCAGATGAAGATACATTCAAATGTAAGCGTCAGCCTCCATGGCTGGTGAAAAGGCTGCTATTTCTCAGGCTACAATATAATTTGTATAGTTCTCTCCATTTTGTCTCTCTTTCTTGCATAGAGTAGTATAATTGCTGGATCCCTCTACAATATGTCAGAGTTCTGGTGAACAATGCTGTTTCTCATTTGTTCTATGGTAGCAGCACCAGTTGATGAGAGCTTCTTCGTCTTCCTTTTTTTTTTTGTTCTGGTCAAGTGGAGAAGATGTTGGAATGTTAGGTTATAAACGTTTTCATGATACATAAAAGCCCTTAGCATCTGTTTCGCCTATCGAGATTAAAAAAATGCTTTACACACTGGCCCGGTTATTTACAATGAAATGGAAAGGGTTCAAGGATTTAAGGGCCAAACCGGGTATCAATATTGGGTCAATGAAAATGTCAGGACATAATTTATATTTAATTACAAAATCAAGTTCTACCATTCCTTACTGCCCATTTTATAGCTGGCGACCAGCCTTTATCGTCTTACGGCTTTGCGTTGTCTTTAGCTTCAAACATCCTTGCAATGGAAAAAAGCCAGCCTCCAACTTCCTTCCCATTGCCGCCATGCTGATCACATCCTGTCTTTTTCAAGTTAATTTGATTTGATATTGATTTTGCATTTGAAGGGAAATTTATGTTTTTAACATATGTGCATTTATAGCATATTTGTGGGGGTGTAAGATGTAATGTCAGTAATTTTTGTTAAAGGTGTAACACGATTTGCTTATTAGTTAGGTTTGAAAACCTAATCTTTTAATTCTATTCATTTAATAAGTTTGTTTTATATATAGGTTGAGCATCTTTGTTGATTGAAAAATTCTAAAAACAGTTGTCATTGTTATAAAGTCTATAAAAAACTTGTTTCCAACATTATCGTTAATCTGCCAAATGCTTATAACAAAAACTAACACTAAAAGCTGTAAAAATGCTTGTAAATTTAGCTTCTTAACTCTAGGCTAAATGTATAGATAAGTATAATAAAATCCATTAATAGCTCAAGAATCAAACCATGGTTGACTTCTAGTGTTATGTAACTTGTGTTTCTAATTCACCATGCGATAACAATTTGCCACGTAAGCTACTTAAGTAGAATACGTAAGGTCATAGGACTCTAAATTATTAAATGAGTTTCTAAATTAGTTTTAGGACTCTAAAATTATTAATTAAAATATGAAAGCATTTTAATGGTTCATTGGATTTTCGAGAACTTTTAATGGTTCATTTATTAAGAAAAAGTGTGAATAGGCATTAAGGGTAGTCTAAGTCTTAAGGTCTAAGGTGTCTATAAAATACAATCATAAAAGAAATAGGCCTTTAATCCATAGGTGGCTCTTGATAACAGTATGAAAATATTATTGAAAACATAAATTAAATTAAAAAAATAGGAAATCAAGCCAAGTCATAATCAACATAATCTATGTCCTTGAAAATTGATATCTAAGTAGTCTTATTTAAGTGACCTTATTATTATGTGGTTCTCACTAATCACAGTCTAACTATATCGTACTATCCACCAAGACTCATAATCCCGAGCGATTCCTGATATACATTCTCTTTGCTTAATGTACCCATTATTTAATGCAATTTCACTTATTAGCTATTTGTCAAAACATCACTCGATGGCTTAAGCGCTTAACTACCATGTCATTTTGGGGTATATGATTGCAACCATAATCTTAATCCATGGTTTGCCACTTGTTGGCTCAAGTAATCAAGCATAAGTAGCAAGCATATACTTAATCAAGTTTAATTATTAGTCCGGTTCAAGTTTTTCTAATCTAGCAAGTAATTTGCATGTTATTATATATCTTGAAAGGGTTGAAGATTTCCAAATTGTAGTTCGAATTCTATTTGAGTGGATTAGGTCGATTTTATACAATAAAGAGAAAATTTAAGTTAGTTGGTGGTTTTAAGTATTTGAATTCTATTTTAAGATTGGTTTAACTATTTAAGACGCATATTAGTAATGAACCCATTTAGAGTCATATAGGCCTATTTAACCTTTTAGCCAATTTGGCTTGAACCATTTAACGTTTATTCATTTAAATCTAATGAGTTTAGATTAGTTTAAGGCTCAAGTAAGGTATTTGGATCCTCAAAGAATAGTGGGCCTAATTATATTTGGAATTAGACCTACTAACCCTAATTAAATTACTTAGATCCAATTATTAATATTAAGTCCATTTTAGATCTATTTAGGTCATTTTAATAAATTTAATTAACTTAGGCGTATTATATCCAATTAGTCTTATTTGTCATGTCTTAGACTCAATTGGTTATTAAGTTAAATTTTAAGTTTCATTTTAAGCCTTTAGTTGATTTAGGATCTTATAAGATTTAAAGCCCATTTAGGTTAATTGAATTGTTATGGCCCATTCAGGATATAAGTTCTAAAGATTAATGGGTTTAAATAAGTTTTGGATCTTGGCTTCATTTAGGTTCTATTATAATCATGTAAGCTCATTTTATTTAATTATGCCTGATTCTAGTTCATTTTAGGTATTTAATTTGATTTAGACCTTAATATGGTTTGAATTTTGATTTAGCTTATATTATTTTAATAAGGCTCATTTAGGGCATGAACTTTATAAAGAGAATGGACTCAATTAAATTTTGAGGATTTGGGTTCATTTGTCATTTGAGTCCATTTTATTAAGTCAATTTCTATTTTAGTTTATTTAGGTTAGTCAAGTTAATTAAACCAGTTAATTCAATTATATTTAATCATATGAGCCACCCATAAGGATGGTGAGAAGGTGGTCTTTGGGTTGATTTGGTTAGGCTAACTTGGGACTAGGTTGGTCTTGGCTTAAGTTAATTAAGCTAACAATGTCATGTTTTAATTTGTTATATTTGAAAACTTTAATTTTAATGGGTAGTAACTTATTCAATTTAAGCCTAAATTAAGAAAAACTAAAGGTATTTGAACCTTTTTTCACTTCCTCTATGCTTTTCAACATTAAAAAAAAAAAAAGTCATTTTATTTAATTTTGGGTCCTTAAATTTTCAAACACAAAATTATGAAGTATCAACTTTAAATGCTCATATCTTATCTAATTTAGGTTCAAATAACTCAAAATCAAAGCCTACTTGTTCCTTTTTTCCTTCGAGGGTCTAAAACACCATTGACATTTCAATTTCAAGCCCAAAACATTTCTAGAATACAACATTTATTCCAGAACACACCCATACATCCACATTCATTCTTAATAGCCCAATTTTAACCTAAATTTACTTCTAGACCTCATTTTACATCCTATCCAATTCCTATTCATTAATTAAACATAATTTCAACAAATTAACTCAATTTAAACATAATATATTACAATTTTTTCAGAATTAATCATATCATCAAATCAAGCAAAGAAATCATAATTCTTAAGATCAATCTTACACCAATTCATTATAAATCACTCATAGATTTTTCCAAACTTAAGATTTATCATACAACTTTAGTTTCAATCAAATTTATCACTCTAAGAACATGCCAACATGCTGGAAAATCATAATTTAACAATTAAATCAACTTGTTAATCCATTAGCCCATTCATATCATCAATTTCAACTTCTAAAATGCCATATACACCAAATTATTCACTTAAACCACTCCTAAATCTACATTCCCATACCCCAATCATCAAACCATCATATTTTAACTTTAAAATTAGATTTTACAAGAAATCAAATCCTTATTTCCTCATCATAGTGGCAACATCAATTTCCCTTACACACATATCTAATCATTATGCATCATGCTTCAATTCTATTAATAAATCCAACACCCAACATCACATTTATCAAGTTAAAACTTAGATCTACATACAAATCATCTAACGACACTCAATATACATCAACTTAGGTGGTGTTCACATGGGTTATGTGCAAAATCTTATAAAAATCCTCAAATTATTATGTCTAATTTCATCTAACCAACCTATATTACTAATTTAAGCTTGATTTTGTGCTTCCCTTAACGGAGATTCAATTTAACCTTCAAAACCCTTCTTGGTTGTCCACAACAAGCTTTAAAGATGAAGTTTTCTCTTGCTTTCAAATGATTTTTCCTTACATAGAACATCAAGCTCCATTTAGATTCAAGTTTAATAAGCAAAAACTTAAATCTAGCAAAACACTACTTACCTTACTCTTACTCTTCTCCAAACTATGAATGAGAGTCCCTCTTAGCTAACAATTTCACTTCAATATTCACCTAAAACTTGCAAGAAAAGAAGTAGAATTAGTAACTAATTTAAATGGGTTTTGAGCTAGATTGAAGGTTTAGGGTTTAAACTAGTTATTTTGGGGTTTCTTACCTTGCAATTTCGAAAATGGAAAGAGGAGGGGCTGCCAAATTTCAGTCATAAGGGGTCTTAAATAGTAGGGCTTAGTGAGGGTTTAAAGGTAAAGGCATATGGGGCCATAAGGGTTTAGTGGGTTATGCCATTTGATGCCAAGTGTCATTCTTCTTAGCATATTTGGAAATTTATTTTCCTTTATGTTTCTCCTCACTATTAGTTGCAAAAACACTTGTTATTTTCTCCAAATTAGTCGTAGGAATTCAAGTATTTAGTCACCCTTCAATAAAATTAAGTTCAAGGGCATTTTGTTCATTTTATCCAACTAACCTTTGAATTTAATTTTTTCTTTTTCAATTGTCTTCAAATAACTTGAAATTGATTTTATTTACCTAATTAAGATCTTGGAGCTATATTTAGGGTCTTTAAGCCAATTTGGGTTCAAATTTGATAAAATTGATTTCAAGGATAAAAGGTCCTTTTTAGTAAAATTGATTTTTCAACTTGGTAATTCCTTCTTAATAAAATTTAAATTATTTCTTTTTTATTGATGATATTCTCATTTATTATTTTTGGGATTTTTCATAACTAATTGAAAAAAAAAATCTATTGCATGGCTATTTGGTGTCTTTAATGACTGACTTAAATATAAATGGATTCATACATCCAATCAAGTTTTTATAAATAATTCTAAGGGTTTCTCTAATAAGGGTAGAATTTGCATAGTGTACTTTGTAAATAGGTTTGTATACATGAAATATATATACACACCAAAATTTTGCTTTAAAATGTTGGAAATTAAAGTGGAAGTGGATGAGGATGAAACTAGATGAACAACTGGAAGAGTATGTGCATGTGGATAATGACTAAGCTAAATAATTGGCTAATACTAAGAGAAATGTGCTTGTTATGGGCTAGGCTATAGATGATCCACTTGTTTAATCAATGGCTTACATTCTCTCAGTTCATTGTAAGTGTAAGGAAACACATTTTAGCTAATTTGACTTAAGAATGAGTTTTCTTACTCATTATATTTGAAACTAGATCTTACTACATAACATTATATTCAATCAGCATTAGAATACTAATGCAAATTTTAATATTGTTTCATATATATATTTTGAATTTAAATACCTTAGAAATTAATTAATTATTTTATTTTAGACACACATATATTGTATGTACATCCCATTGTTATATTATAAAACAAAATAGAGGAATATAAACAAATGATCATGTATAAAAATTAAAGCTACAAATATAAATTTTAACTCATTAAAGCTCTCTTTATATATTATCTACCCCATATTATCTAATAAAAATACAAGCTTTGGTTCACCACTTTCATTTCCACATCCATATCCATCTCCACAACTAGCTGTCAGCTCTTCAGTAGAAGTTGTCTTTGCCATCAACTCTTGGTAAAACTTTTAATGTTCAAAGGTTATTGATATTTGTTTGTTATTTAAGACATGTGGCCTTAGTGTTTGAGTCTACAACTTCATCTCTTTAGGTTTGTTTTTGAGTTGTTATATAATCCTCTTATTCTATTGATGAAATGAATATTCGTTCTCTTATAACAAAAAAAAAAAAAAAGAAAGAAAAATTGTTAAAACTTTGACTTTATACAAAACTTAATATGAGTCTTGAGGTTTAGGAGAATTGAGTATGTGTATTTGGTTGCATCTATTTTTGGATAGTTATTTCATAGAAAATTCTATGACATTATCAATCAAAGTTAACAATACTCTACCCCTTTTGACTTTTTTTTGGCTATCTTTTTGACATGTTATTATAGCAAGTTAACTAAAACACCTTTTTCTTTTCCCATAATTTGATAATTTAAATCTCACAAAATATAGTGATTATATATACTTACTATTTTACATATTAAATAGCATCTTAGTGGTTGTCTAATATTGCAAAAGAATATTTCAATACAAGTATACTACTATTTTACAATTTATGTTATAAGATATATGTTACATATATTGTTGTAAATACGTACTACATTACATATTAATCAACATAAGGGTTATTTAATATAAGGTAATAGTTTTAATATATGTTTTCTAATTAGGGAAATTATAAGCAAGAAAATCAAGGTTTGAGGTCTAGTTAAAAATATAAGATCAAACTTTGTAAGTGTTAAATGTTAAATAAAATATCAATGATATGTTCAGTGGTTAAAACAAAAGTCGAACTATGAAGGAATGTAATTGGTCTCATAACATACTTTTTGCACTTTTTTTTTTAGCAATTAATAATTTGAATACCTAACAAAAAAAAAAATATCCAAGTAAGTAGAATGTATGATTACATACTAAAACCAAACATTTTTTATAATAATGGTCACAACAAATGAAAACATAATTTGCAAATCTATAGAGTTAACATGTCAAAATGATTGATACATCATTTACCTAAGCACATCTATTATTACGTTATCCAAATTATATTAAAATTTTTTATATTCTCTAAGAAATTTTGTAAGTTTTTGACTTATTTTACAAATTTTCATCAATTGCTCTTTAGCTGATGATCTCTTTATACTTATTCTCCACAAAAGATAAAATAAAAAGAAAAAAGAATGGTTACTCAAGACCTTTTAGTAATATAAATATTTTTGGAGATATCACTGGTTTGAGTTTATAATGAAAATAAATAAAAAATACCAAAAAGTGTTTATATTTTAATAAATAGCAAAAGTCTTGTAATTTAGATAATGATATATTTACACTTATTCTCAATGAAAGATAAAATAAAAGGGGAAAAAAGAAGAAACAAACACTAAGATTCAAAGCCTTATATTAATATCTATTTTTTTGGGGATTATCGCTTTGAACATATGATGCAATAAATAAGAAATAGGAAAAAAAATCTAGTTTAATGAACAACAAAACCTTGTAATTTTAATAAAATAATAATGTGTAGATATTCATCATACATGTTTAAGTGCATTTTATAATGCAAATATAGCTAGAAAAAAGAGTTGAATTTACTCTAAATCTCCTTACAAGTGGATGGTGATTGAATTTGGCTTAAAATAAACATTACAGAATATTATTCATATTAAGGTTAAAAAAAAAATTACTTCGACAACATCTAAATATAGGAAAAAAGAATGGCTATTTTACAATAATACATGTTAATCCTACAAAAGCATATAAAAAGAATGACTTTTTTACAATTTTTTTCTATGACAAAATTAAACAACTTCAAGTTGGCACAACTGATGGCTTGTTTATAATTAGATCTATGTACATGATCTCTTTGAATTCTTTGGTCCAAATCTAGTGGGAATTACACTTGCTATCAGTGTCATTGAACACATCATCTTTAACATCAAATGGTTATACTTTCTAGGTTTTCTCTTGATTGTAAACCTTATATTTTGTTCATTGCAACAAATCTTACACATAAGGATTAATCTTTGATGGCATAAACCAAACCCTAGAATGGTGTCAATAGTGCATTAAAGCTCTTGTGTACTTATTATAGATTATATAGGAAAAGTAGGTAAATATGTATGGAATGTTAAAATGAATTCAAGAATAATTTAAGCTAATTGTAGATATTAAAATAAATACATTAATGATACCATAAAAAGGTAAGAGCTTCCAAAATTATATATTATGATATGATAACATAGAATGTCGTAGAAGGTGGACACTTCATCACATGCATACAAACTCTCTTTTCGTAGACATGTCATGCCATTATCTCTCCCTCTCTCTTAATCCATTTTGCACGCTCTTGCAACTTTATCATCTAAACCTATCTAGGATTTTTTTTTTGGGTACATCCTATTTGGATTAATTTCTAAATTTAAAACTTCAAGAATTTAATGTAGTAGCCCCAACACCTAACCACTAAATTTCAATCCCAAATACTCATTGTGGAAAAATATTTCATTGTGGAAGTTCTAATCTTGACTTGTAATTGGATCAATTACAATAATTTGAATCAAAATTTAATTTGGATGTGCATTTATATGTGTCCTAGCCTTCCTCCTTGGTGCTTCAACATTGGTTGCTTCCTTAGGAGTAGTCGTTCACGCCTTGTGGTTTGAGTAAGTGTTATTGGAGCTCTTAGATGGTGAAAGTATTAGATGGTAGTGGTGATTCTAAGATATAGCCAAAGCTAAGTTGGTGAAGAGGAGGTGTTGACATGGTGTTGGTATGAGGTGTGATCCAATCTTGAGCTCAAGTTAAACCAATGATTAAGATTACAAACTTATTTTATAATATCAGTAAGTACTCTTAATCACAATCTTAATTGACTTAATGCATGTAAATATTATTTGAAGTTGATATGAACTTGTTACTCTTGTATTTATATAATTTCATGTCACTTCAAGGATCTTTTGATAGATAAAATCATAAGATTTCATAGAATTTTTTAAACAAACCACATTTCTATCTTAGTAGAAACCTTATTAGTATCAATCTCATTTTTTTTTTCTCATGAAAGGAAACAATGAGTAAAGTTTATTACTATTTGGGATCCATCACAACTTTATCTAGAGCAATAGTTTGATGATAAATGTAAAGTTTAGAGAAAATTTTGATCTATTTGAATATGCAAGCATTATGAGTTTTAATTTGAGTGAAACTATATGTTATCAGGGTAATAGAGTGGAAGTGTAATGGAATTAAGGTGCTAAGAAATTTCTTAAGAAAAATATGAATTGCTTCCTAAGAACTTGATAGTTAGAGTTCTTAGAAGGCAAGACATTATAGTTTGTGAGTTGAGAAAAAAGTTGAGGTGAGTTTAGATCTAGGATGCTTATTCTTAATATGGGGTAGGAAATCTAAGTTATGTATTGATTAGTGATGACCAATTAGGTAATTATTTAAGTAGAATTGTTATTCTAGCTACTAAAATTGAATTAAATAGTAGCAAAGGAATAAAAGCCAGTAGAGAGATTTCATTACATATTTATTTTAGAATTCTAGACATGAATTTGGTGTGAATAGAAGGAGTGGAGACTATAATAAACATTTCTCTAATTAGATATCTTAAAGGTGTTTTATTTAATATATTTTTTAACATTTTCTATTTAAACCTAAATATTAATTGTGCTAGCTATATCCATATTAGAATTCTAGTAACCTTTTTTAAAAACTTAAATTATGACCTTCACCTTCTTTCTAAGTACCATTAGTTAAGGAACAAAATAAGTTTGAGGAGTAAATTTGTTAAAATTAGTTGACAACCTATGTAATGCATGATAGCAATTAGAATTATAATTGTACATATAAACATCAAACTTATAACTGAAATAACAGAACTTTCATTTCCACATTCCTTTCTCAAGGTCGTCTTCTCCCTTACATAGTGAATATTGGATATGGAAGTTCGAAGCTTGAGTCATGCCTTTTGATTTTAACATGGTATCAGAGCACTCTTCATCTTAGTACTTTCTTTAATCTTGTATGTGTGTATGTGCATTTTTTTTTTCAAGCGGTAATACAGTTTGATTGATTGATAATGGTTGGCATCATTGCAAATATGAATCTTGGTGTTGGATATTACTATCCTTTATATCTTTCTAGTGTTGATAATCCTAGATTAGTAATTGTGAATTTAGTTTTTGATGGAATGACTTTCATCGATTGGAGTAGAGTAATAAAGTTGGCCCTAGGTGCTAAAGCTAAATTAGGGTTTATTGGAGGAACTCGCAAAAAACTTGAGGATAATATTGTTGATGCTCAAAGATAGATTAGGATGAAGTGTGTGATCAATTTGGGCCAACTAATGGTCTTCTGTTGTACAAGCTTCAACATGAACTATCAAATGTAACTTAAGCTAATAGCTTAGTAATCATGTATTATAACAAGCTTAAGAAGTTGTAGGATGATCAGAATAGCTTAAGCTCTGTTCCAGAATGTGTTTGTAATGGCTTAAGTCATTGCACATGTGATATTATTGAAAAATTTGTTGAAATTAAAAATAGAAATTGAATCATGTAATTTCTCATGGGCCTAAATGATACCTATGAAAGTGTTAGACGTCATATTCTTGCTTTGGAACCACTTTTATTAGTGAGCAAAGCATATTATCTAGTTTTCTCAAGTTGAAAAGCAAAAGCAATTATCTGGGGCTTTAGCTAGTGTTGATGATTGAATGGTTGGTGATGCTAAATCACAACAAAGATTTGGAGATAGCAAAGATAAACAAGGTAAATCTAAAACTAAAATGAATTGCACATATTATATGAAATCAGGACATTTGGTAGAAAAATGTTTTGAGCTCATTGGATATTTGGATTGGTATAAGAATGTATAAGATAAAAGAGGATAAAAGTTTGTAGCAGCAGCTCTTGCTGAAACCAATTAGAATCAAGTCTCCTTTGATACTCCATTTGATAAGCATACCGTATCTTCGTCTTTTCAAGATTTTGATGTAGTGACTAAGTTTTGTTAGTTCATTTTCATTCACATCTTTATTCATTTTAGAACTCGAGCACTGAGATTGTTGTTACTGCTGATATTTATGATAGACTTTATGTTATGAAGTTTAAGCTAAATAAAGTTAATGGTATTTCTGATAGTTCTTTTCCAATCATTTCTGATGCTTAGTGTCATGTTTCACAAAATGATAAGGTTTTTTCAAGTCATCAAATGTTGAGGAACAAAGTTCCCTTCCTATAAACCCTCATTACTCTCTTGATTCAACTACTCTTATGAATAAAGAAAACTGTACTTCTTTTGTTCCACTTTGTAGATTAGAATGTGTTAGGTATACCCCTTCATGGTTTATTGATTTTATTCATACAGTTCATTCGAAATCATCAGTACATGCAATAAGTTCTAGTGCATCGCATTTCTTATATCCTCTCTTTAATGACCATTTGCTTACTCACTATCTAAAGATTATGTGATACCATTAGAAAATGTGCTTACTATTCGTGAGCCATGAAATTTCAATGAGATTAAACATGATTTTAAGTGGGTTGAGGCATTGTCTAAGGAGCTATTGGCATTAGAGTCAAATTAGACTTAGCTTTTAACTTCCCTACCACTAAGGAAGAAGGGTATTGGTTTTAAATGGTTGTACAAAATTAAGTACAAACTCAATGGCTCAATTGAAAGATATAAGGCTAGATTAGTTGCAAAAGGCTATAATTAAGTTGAGGGAGTTGATTATGCTCATGTGTTTTCACTAGTAGCAAAATTAACTATAGTGAGGTTGCTATTAGTTGTAGTTGCTGTTAAAGAGTGGCATGTTCATTGATTAGATGAGAACAATGCATTTTTATATGGATTTTTAGATGAGGAAATCTATATGGAACCCCTAATGGTCATGAATTAGTTGAAAAAGGTCAAGTTTAAAAGCTAGTTAAATTTATTTAGGGGTTAAAATAGGCATCTTATTAATGGAATCAAGAATTCTCAAATTTTATTGTATTTTTAGGCTTTGTCCAATCTAAGAGTGATTTTTCAGTCTTTACTCGATAGTAAGGCAACGAGTTTATTACGATACTTGTATATGTAGATGATGTCTTAGTGACTGGAAAATCTTTGATTGAAATTATTGAAGTTAAACATGCTTTGGACAAAGCTTTCATGATAAAAGTTCTAGCAGATGTCCCTTTCTTCATCATCATCATCATCTTCTTCTTCTTTCTAGCAATTGAAGTAAGTCAAACTAAAGTTGGTTTTATGCTCAATTAGAAGGAATTTTTTCTTGATATTTTTCAAGATGTGGGCTTAACAGGTGCTAAACCATCTCATATTCTTTTTCCTCAACATCTTAGACTTAATGGTGCCAATGGTGAACCGCTTGTAAACCCTGTCTTCTTATAGATGTATAGTTGGGTGTTTGTTGTATCTAACAATTACTAGATTAGATATTTCTTTTGCAGTGCAATAATTGAGTCAATTTGTTACTGCTTCTTGTTCTACTCATTTTTAAGTTTCTTTACATGTACTTAGATATTTGAAAGGATCATTTGACAAGGGCTTCTTCTCTTCTTCTACTGATTTATTGATTTATGGATATTCAGATGTTGATTGGGGTTCTAGTCATGTTGATAGGAAGTCTTTGACTAGTTATTGCATTTTTCTTAGTTCATCTCTTATCTCATGGAAAACAAAGAAGTAAAACATGATCTCAATCTCTTTCGTTGAGGAAGAATATGGAAGCATGACATCCACCACCAAGGAACTTTTATGGATTTTGTACTTGCTTCGTCATTTAAATGTTCATGTTTCTTTGCCAATTCCCTTATTATCTGATGGTAAATTGGCATAGTTGATAACTCAAAACCCATATTTTCATGGTAAAATGAGATATATAGAAGTGGATATCCATTTTACATGGAATCATGTTTCAAGTGGTTTTCTTTCTATTTTTCATGTCTCTTCTCCCAATCAACTTGTAGACATTATGACCAAAGCAATTGAGGAATCTTAGTTATTTATTTTTTCTTCCATGTTGGGGCTTAATGCCTTTCCAACTTGAGAGGAGGTGGGGTGTAGAAGTATGTAGAAATATTTATAGTCAATATAAATATACCAGGTTACTTATGAAGTAATAGAACTTTCGTTTTCACATTGCTTTCTCAGGTTCGTCTTCTCCCTTGCATAGTGAATACTAGATGTGGAAGTTTGAAGTTTGAATCATGCTTTCTAATTTTAACAATATGTATGTATGTATGTATATTATATACATATAATTTATATGTCATATATAATTTGTATATTATATATAATATATAATCCATATATTTTATACATGTACATTTATTTTTACATAAGTAATTTCGTCAATTTACAATTGGATTGAGGGCATGACGGTGCGACTCCATTTGTTTCTATCTAATGAAGTTATGTTTCCTTTGGGGAAAAAGAAAAAAAGAAAAAAAAAAGAAATAATTACAATCTTGAAAGTTATAAAAAGAAAAAAAAAATAAATTCTAGGTGCGTTTCTGTGTATTTATGGACACTCACCGAAATAATAAAAACTAATCTAGACATTTCTGTCTTAAGCTTGCAACCTTAATATAGGAATTAGAAGCTACAAGGCCCTAAAAGTCAAGGAAGATAAAACAGACATGACAATGACAATGAGAAAGCACACAACGTAGCATGCATTGTAATCTAACAGAATACCCCCCACACGTGGTGATTGCCTTGAGGGAGAGGGACCAAGACAGGAAGGAGAAAATCTTGTGCATGTCTGATGTAAACGTAACCTACGCATCTCCATAACTCCCGCGTAGCGCACACACGCATCATACAGAGAGAGAGAGAGAGAGAGATTTTGGCTTCTTTGTTAACTGTCATATCTACCGGGATTAACGGAAAGAGGCAAATAAAGCTATTGTCTTTCTCTCTCTTGTGTTTTCCTTTCTGGCCATAAACCTTGTCATGAACATTGAATGACCAGCTTGATAAAGGCTCTCTCATCATCATCATCATTATCATTATCTTACATTAGACGCCGATTCATCTGTAATCGGCGCCGAATCTCCACTAGGCATGTTTAACATCGGTTTCTTCTTCCTCTGTCTTTGTTTATTTTATTAATATATTCCCATGCATGAACAAGATATACAATGCATACGTCCTACGTGAATTTTGTCATATAATGTCCATATTTTACGTTGAATGTAATTTTTGCTGGTATTCTTGTTCTTGTACTTGCATTATATCTTCTCATGCAAAGTTACATTCCTGTTAACGTTGAAATATTCAACATCATACGTGTTTTGATAAATTATATGGTGCAATCACGATAGAGATTTTTTGCCATTTAATGATGCTTCTTTGGTAATGGTTCTTCAAAACGTTTTTAGATTATATCATATGTGTTCACGAATTATCAACAATAATTTAATTTTCCAAATATTTCTCATATCTGGCTTTTCTTCTTCTTCTTCTTCTTTCTTTTTTTTTTTTTTAACGTTGAAGGGACACGTCCGTTGTTTGATAGCTTGAACGCAGGTTTTTTCCTTAATTATGATGAGCTGTGATCCTATATATTTTGATTTATATCTATTTACAATATCTGCACGGATGTGAATTATATAATTTTCGTTAGATATGCTTAATCCATTATAAGAAGTCATTAGCAGGCAATAATATAATATCTAATATACAAGTAAATTCGAGCATGTTGCATAGGTTAAGCCTTGAATGCAAAAACCGTATGAGTGAAGATTTTAATTCTTGCAACATGCCGGTTTTTCGATGAATTCTACAGATAGCAATGTAAAAAATAACTTTGTAGTTGGCCCTGTAATACGTTTGTTTTTCAATGGTTTATAGTCTTGAGAATTGATTTATCATATGGTAATCATCATTCGCGATTCGAAATTTATGTTATAGTAATGACAAATTCTGTGTTTCTGCACCATTTTGTTTTCAAAACTGTTGATCTTGCTCCAGAAGTGATGCTAATCCTGATTAGTTGCCTGATTTTAACTTTTGTGGCATTCAGTTATGGAGAATTCGAAACAGCCATTCCGAGGTATTAAAGAAGACTTCAAAGGAAGAAAAGCATGTTACAAGCAAGACTGGGATGAAGCAGTCTGTTCTGGTGCTAGGTAGTGATATCCAATTTTTCCCGTGCTTCATATTGGTACAACTTTATCATAATCTAATATAGCTGGCTGCTCATTTGTTTCATTAATTTCAGGTTACTGGCTCCAACAACCTACATATTTTTTGCATCAGCTCTTCCAGTTATTGCGTTCGGACAACAATTAAATAGAGAAACAGGTGCCCCCTATGCCCCAAGGAAATTTCAAATTTGTTATCTGTATTTTCAATTCTAGGAAGCCAAGTTTTCATATACGATGCTAGATACAGATTGGCAATAGGAAAACTTTATCCAAAGCATTGCTTTCTTTGTCCTTTTTTTCCTAAAATCTGTGTGGTTGTTCAGATGGGAGGTTAAGTACCGTGGAAACTCTTGCTTCTACCGCAATATGTGGCATTTTGCACTCAATACTTGGAGGGCAGCCACTATTAATTGTAGGAGTTGCAGAGCCGACGGTTATAATGTACAACTATTTGTACTCTTTTGCTAAAGGAAGGTCTGATCTTGGACCAGATTTATTCTTGGCCTGGGCTGGATGGTGAGGACTGAGAAGATCAGATTATTCTATATTATGTCGAATAAGTCTTGATGTCTTCTTTATAAATTATTATTATTATTATTAAATTTCTTTTTTTCCTTTTTATGCATTTAGACGCTTTTCTATCTTGCAGGGTTTGCATTTGGACAGCTTTACTATTGTGCCTGCTTGCAATATTTAACGCTTGCGACGTCATAATCAAATTTACAAGGGTAGCAGGGGAAACATTTGGCATGTTGATTACTGTTTTGTTCCTTCAAGAGGCTATTAGGGTAGCAGCTTTCTGATAGTCTTACCTCTAAGCAAGCAACAATGAGTCTGGTGTTTTGCTTTCTAGTCCATTAAGAATGGAGAACTTATTCCTATTTTCCTGTGAAATGCAGGGGGCCATCGGTGAATTCAGAGTTCCTGAGTCTCAAAACCCTTCTTTGAAGGAATATGAATTTCAATGGAGATACGTGAATGGACTCCTGGGGATTCTATTCACAATGGGCCTCCTTTTTACTGCTTTGATAAGCAGGAAGGCAAGGAGCTGGCCTTATGGCACAGGTTATTCAATGTGAATTTTTTTAAAAATTTAAATGGAAGCATTATACTCAGTGGTGACTGACTTTAATGACTATTTGATTGAAGGATGGTTACGAGGCTTGACTGCAGACTATGGGGTTCCCTTATTGGTGTTATTATGGACAGGATTGGCTCTTAAAGTACCAAGCCGAGTTCCTTCTGGAGTACCAAGGAGACTTGTCAGTCCTCTCCCATGGGATCCTGAATCATTGAAGCATTGGACAGTGATTAAGGTACAGATGGGTTCCAAATGTTTCTTTGTCCATCAGTTGTATCATATTATGTTTCATCATCTCTAATCCAGTAAGAGGGACTTGTTTACCTGTTACAATAGTTGTCTACATCTGTTTTCCCAAACTCCGGAGCAGAGAGGATGAATTTCGTCTGATTGTCTACAAAACCTGTAGTGCTAATTGTTGGTTTCAAAGTGATGGAAAACGATATTATTTGTTGTGTGTCAGGCTATTTAAGATTTTCTTACATGACAATAATGAGACTGAACTCCGTTTGTAAATTTCAGGATTTGGGGAAAGTTTCCCCAATATACATATTAGCTGCCTTCATACCAGCCGTGATGATTGCTGGCCTCTATTTTTTCGATCACAGTGTTGCTTCTCAAATGGCACAGCAACAGGAGTTTAACCTTAAGAAGCCATCCGCTTACCACTATGACATACTTGTTCTTGGAGTTATGGTATGAGCTGATTGTATTTTTTGTTCACTTATGAATTAAGAGCTACACTAACTTGTATCATCATCATTTATTATCTTTGCTCTCCTGAAAATGTCATAGACTTTGATTTGTGGATTAACTGGGCTTCCTCCATCAAATGGTGTGCTCCCTCAATCTCCAATGCATACAAGGAGTCTTGCCACTCTTAGAAGACAGGTTAGGTCATTGGACTAAAGAAGTTATGTCCTGCTAATAATGGCGATCGAATCTCATTACTCCAATAACATTTTCAGTTGATCAGAAAAAAGATGGCAGCACGTGCCAAGGAAGGTATTAAACAACAAGCTACCAAGTCTGAAATTTTTGGGAGGATGCAGGAGGTTTTCATCGAACTGGAATCAACTCAAAATGTAATTTATAGAGTTTACTCGTATCTACCCATTTCAAGATCCTAATGTAGCAATCTGCTGCGGCATAAAGTTCTCTAGTGAGCTTATTCATGACCACCCATTTCAATATCCTAATGTTGCACTCTGTTGCAGCATTCAGCTACAAATGAACTGAAACAATTGAAGGATGCTGTTCTGCAAAGTGACAAGGCAAGCACGGAAGGTGAATTTGATCCCACGAAGCATATTGATGCCTACCTGCCCGTTAGAGTGAACGAGCAAAGACTTAGCAATCTACTGCAATCTATCCTTGTTGGTGTATCCATATTAGCCATGCCATTGATTAAAAAGATACCTACATCAGTTCTCTGGGGATATTTTGCCTATATGGCGATTGATAGTCTTCCAGGGAATCAATTCTGGGAGAGATTATTGCTAATTTTTGTTGCACCAGGAAGACGGTACAAGTAAGTTTCCATGTTTCTCTCTTTCAGTAACTTTTCTTAAGTGAAAATACAGTGAAGATGATTTTGCCAAAACTTCATTATTCGCAAATTTTGGCAGGATTTTGCAAGATGCACATGCTTCCTTTGTGGAATCGGTTCCTTTCAAGTGGATTGCTGCATTTACACTACTCCAATTGGCGTACTTTTTTATTTGTTGGGGAATTACATGGATACCTGTTGCAGGGATCTTGTTTCCCTTGCCATTCTTTCTGCTAATAAGCATTCGGGAGAAACTCCTCCCAAAATACTTTCACCCTCTTCACCTTCATGAATTAGATGCATCAGGATACGATGAAATCCCAAATGATATTGCTTACAGGCGTCTTGCCTCAATGAAGGTACTCATTCTTGAAGCTTAAGCAGAATAGTCTTCATGTAGGGTTATAATATCCAGTATCACATGGCAGCATATAACGTTACATGAATTAGTAACCTGAAGCAATTGAATAATAAAGTTAGCTTTCTCTGATTTTTTTTTTCCCTTTTCTTTTTGTTTTCAATGCAGGCAATGGATGGCAGAGAGAGTATAGATCAAGAAATGGAAAAGTGTGATGACGCTGAGATATTGGACGAGATGACAACCAGAAGAGGGGAGTTGAAGATTAGATCAGTGAGATACTTTGAGGACAACTTTGGTCAGGCAAGAAGCAGAGCTTCCATATGACATTTACTTTTCTCTTTTTACTTCTTGCATTTGCTATCTGAGCAATGCAATCCTATCATAACTATGCACCGCTTGGAATCCTAAATTTTATTTGAAGCTCTAATTTTCACAAACACAAAATTAAAGTTGCCTCTAGTAAAACATCGTCCTTGATATGTTATAGCCTAAAAACAACTCTCAAATGGATAGTTTCTGCAATATATCACCATTTCAAAGGGGGACGGAAAAGAAAGGACAGAAGTATTGATTTATCTAGTTTGGACCTTGGATGGTTTTCCAAAGGGTTGAAAATGTAGACATCCTCAGTTTCTGAGCAGTAAATACTTCATCGGTATAGCTTTTGAACATTCATGTATGTGAGTACATTGGCATTTCATCGATTAAATCGGGAATAACGCAGAGCAATCTCTAGAGCAATTTCTCACCTTTTAATGCCTGTGTTCACATGTTTCTTTGTTTACGTTTGTTGGACAGGTTTTACCAGAAGAGGTGGCTCAAAGTCAAAAAATTTGATATAATTGGAAGATGTAATTATTTTGTCTCATCTCATCAACTATATATAGAATGCCCAATAGAATGTATACCTTCTGCAAAAGTCACCCTCTAAGCAACAAGGCGAGGGCATAATATGGATACAGGAAGGGAGGAAGAGGAACGCCAGAAGGGTAGCGCAGACATATAATTAATTTTCAACTTCATATATCTTATAGGATTTATAAAGGAACAAGGAGAAAGTGTTCTTGTAGGTAGATGATGAAGCACTCAAAGTCCAACTCCTTAATAATTTCCTTTGGTTGACAATTAATGAATCCACATTATGGTTTTGTATACATCTGTTGAAAGCTAGACTTTGATAGCATGATATTTTCTTATTATTTTCTTTAATTAGATTGCCTTTATATAGGCAAAGGTACAGACTTAATGCGGAAGAAAAATAGATTTGGTTTCCTAAATTAGAGGAAATCAAACATATCTAATATTTCTAATATAGGAAGATATACTTCCTATTATATAAATCACCTATAAATATGGTAATCATATTCTAACATTCCCCCTCAAGTTAGAGTGAAGCTATCTTTTAAGCCTAACTTGTTCAGAGATTTAATAAAATCTTTAGCTAAGACTGCATGAGTTAGAATATTAACTAATTGTTCACTTGATCAAATAAAAGGAATGTCTATCAACTTCTAGTTCAACTTTTATTTAATGAAATGTTGGTTTACCTTAATGTGTTTAGTTTGATCATGTTGAACAGGATTATTAGCTATTTCTCAAGTTGATTGATTGTCACAATATAAAAGCATAGGCTCCTTTAGCTTAAAACCTATTTTTGTAAGCAAAATCCGTACTCATAAAAGTTCACATATTCCATGAATCATGCCTCAGTATTCTACTTCTATTGAAGATCTTGCTATTACATCTTGTTTCTTACTACACCATCTCACAAGATTTCTTGCAACAAATGTAAAGTAGCCTAAGGTGGACTTTCTATCAGTAATGTTTCTTGCCTAATCTGCAATAGTAAACTCTTTTACTTCCAAATGTCCATTCTTCTTAAAGGTTAGCCCTTTTCCTGAAGTTCCCTTTTGGTATCTCAAAATTCTCATTACATCAGCCATATGATCTTCACTCGATGCATGCATAAATTGACTTACCACATCAACAACATAAGCAATATCTGGACATATATGGGACAAATAAGTTAATCTCCCTACTAAATGTTGGTATCTTTCCTTGTTTGTTGGCACTTGGTCTAGGTAAATTGCTAGACAATGGTTCTAAATAATAGAAGTCTTTGTTGGTTTATACTTTAGCATACCAACTCTGAATAAGAGATCTAATATATACTTCCGTTGTGATAAGTAAATACCATCTTTGGACCTTGTAACTCCAATTCCTAGAAAATACTTCAATCTTCCTAAATCTTTCATTCCAAATTTAGAGGATAAGCATTCTTGAAGCTATTTCAATTCATATACGTCATCACCTATTACAATCATATCATCTACATAGATAATAAGTAATGTAACTTTATCATTCTTGTGTTTGATGAATAGAGTGTGATCTAAATCACCTTGATGATAGCCAATTCAATTCATAGCATCTGTGAACCTCTCAAACCATGCCCTTAGTGATTGTTTCAAGCCATATAAAGCTTTTTCAATCTACACACCTTTCCATTAAACTGTAGAGTATCAAATCCTGGTGGTATATACATATACATGTCCTCTTTTAAATCCCCATGAAGAAATGCATTCTTCACTTCAAATTGCTTTAAAGGCTAATTAAAATTTGTAGCTAAGGATAATAAAACTCTGATGGTGTTCATTTTTGCAACTGGAGGAAAAGTTTCTTGATAATCAATGTCATATGATTGAGTATATCCCTTTGCTACTAACATTTCCTTATACTGATCGATTGTCCCATTTGCTCTACGTTTAAGAGTGAATATCCATTTGCAACCTACTGAATTTTTTCCTAGTGGGATTGGAACAATACTCAATATGCCATTCTTCCGTAAAGCCTTCATTGTAGTTTGCATTGCCTCTATCCATTTAGGATCTTTTAGAGCTTCTTCTACCTTTGTAGGTATCTTTACATTCTCTAACTCATTCATGAATGCTTGATGCTGAGGAGACAGCCTATTTGTAGATACAAACTATGTGATTGCATATCTTATTTTTCCATCTAAAGAGTACCTCTCAAGTGTTTTGCCATGATTTTTTCTAGGAGGTAGTGAGTAACATGGAGTAGATAATGGAGCAGATAATAATGGAGGAACGACACTTTCATGAGTACTTACCTTAGGAATATTCGTTTGATCATGGACATGTACTTGAGGAGAGGAAGGTATGCTATCTTGTTGTTTGCTAGATTCATTAGATAGATGTTCAAGATTCTGTTTGCTGTTTGAAGCTTCACCATCTCCACCTAGACTAGATAATTCAATAAGTTGCAGTTGCAAATGATCAATCTGGTTGTAGGTAGCACATTGCATCTCCCCCTGAGGATTAACATTGGATTGATTGACATGAAAGAAATAATTTGATTTAGAGAATGTAACATCCATGCTAACATACATATGGAGAGTTAAAGGACTGTAACATCTATATCCCCTTTATTTAGATGAATGCCAAGAAATACACATTGCATTGCACAAGGATCCAGTTTAGTGTGTTGATCTTTTTGCAAGTGAACATATACAACACATCCAAATACACGTGAATCTAAGTGTAAAGTGGATGGAATTGTAACATGTTGAGCAAGTGCCTATAAAAGTATGCAAAAAGAAAGAACTCGTGATGGCATTTGATTCATGAGATAAATTGAATATGTCATAGCATTAACCTAATAACTTTAAGGAACATTACTGCCAATAAGGAGTGCTCTAGTATTTTCAAGGATATGCTTATTTTTACGCTTTGCAACCCCATTTTGTTGGGGTGTCCATGGACAAGTAATCTCATGGAGAATACCATTATCTTGGAAATTTTTTGATAATTCAGAGTTAAGATATTCTCCACCAT
Source organism: Laguncularia racemosa (assembly GCA_037954665.1). NCBI lineage: Eukaryota > Viridiplantae > Streptophyta > Magnoliopsida > Myrtales > Combretaceae > Laguncularia > Laguncularia racemosa. Next base: position 1,823,659 of record JBBMOL010000012.1, read on the forward strand.
TATCTAATTGAATGATTCTAATTAGAAGAGAATATTGAGTGTGTATCATATGATAGAAGACTAGAAATATATTTCGCACATCACTCTTATGATGCATAGTATATAACCAAGTCATTCTAGTACAATCATCAACAAATGTGATAAACCTTCAAATTCTAGATTGAGAAGTGATAGGGGCAGGTCCCCAAACATCTAAATGAATCAACTCAAATGGTGTTGTTCTTTAATTAAGACTAAGGGTATATGAAGAATGATGGCTTTTAGCAAAAGTACAAACATTACACTTAAGGAAAGAAGTGTTTGAAACATCACTAAACATAGAAGGAAATAATTTCTTTAAATAAGAAAAAGAAACATGACCAAGTCGATAATGCCATAATCAAATTTTCTTTAGATTATTTTTGTTGTGACTTTGAACTTGATGAACATAACCTATCGTAACATCATCCACATAGTATAGCACCTTCCTTTTAGTACCATGCCCAATGATCACTTGTTTTTGAATATCCTGAAGCAAGCAAAAATTGGGAAACATTAACACCACACAATTTAATTGTTCCGTAATTTGACTGACAAATAATAAGTTGTTTGATAAAGCAGGAATAAGTAAACAATTATGTAGTGACAACGTTGGAATAAGAGCAATAGATCCTGCTCTAAGAACATGAGTAGATTCACCATTGGCTATCGTGACACTATTCTTGGATGGGGAAGTCATGTATTGAAGGAGAGTTTTATTGTAAGTCATATGGTTGGTAGCACTTAAGTCAATGATCTAACTCATATCATGAGTTGTGGATGTGGACAAAACCATACTAGTGTTACTTGTGGTAGAAGAATCATTCAAGGACATGTAGTTGATTGAAGAAAGCAATTCACTCATTTCAATCGGTTCACTCTAACTTATTATTCGTACAACCACACTAGTACTTTTATTATTAGTTGAATTAGCAACCTTTGCTTGAGTAGGATGTTTATTGTTATGTGCTTTGTTTTGTTTTTGTCTTTCTAGAAACCAATTAGGATAGCCATGAATTTCAAAATAGGTATCTTTGGTATGATGACTTCCATTATAATGATTGCAATGTAACTTATCTTTTTACTACATCCTCAACAACTCGAGAAGTGCAAAAGTTAGTAGAGGTGGTTTTGGAAACCATTGCCAAGGATGAACCTTCACCAATATCCCTTTTTCCAAGCATGGTGGCTTGACTTTGAGCTTCTTGTTGAACAGTATTGAAGGGGCAAGTTTCATTCAAAGGAAATCACTTTGGACAAAATTAAACATTTCATCCAATCCTGTAAGAAAGTCATATGCCCTATCTTTTTTAATTTCTTCTTTCCTTGTTTGAAGATCAGAGGCATATACCATTTTAATTGGACATCGTTTATCAATCTCTTGCTAGACTCTATTGAGTTTAGTATAATATATATTAACTAGACATCCATTCTACTTTGTCCTTATGGCCTTGCAATGCAATTCATAAAATTGTGATTCATCTACTCCATCATAGAAGGTTTGAGTGGCACTATCCCAAATGTCGTTGGTAGTTGGAAGATTAATAAATAAGCCAAGGTGATGAGGTTCCATGGTTTTCAGCAACCATCCTTGCACAATAGTGTCTTCAATACACCACTTTGAGTAGCTAGAGTTTGCCTTATCTACTTTTGGAATCCAACCATTCAAATATTTGAGTTTGTTTAATCTAGTAGCATGGACTTCAATCATTCGAGACCAAATCTTGAAGTTTGAATCATTCAATTCAAAGCTAAAAAAGGTAGAGTATTGATATTGGGTAATTCAATTGGATTTGAATTTTGGCTCATATTGATGATAGCAGTATTGCTATCATCCACCACTAGTCTCTTGTTTCAAGACCAATTTTGAATAAAGATTTTAGTTTACAAAAAAATTTAGAATTTAAAACAAGTTTTGATACCATGTTGAAAGCTAGACTTTGATAGAATGATATTTAATTAGGTTACCTTTATATAGGCAAAGGTACAAAATTAATGTGGAGGAACAATAAATTTGATTTCCTAAATTAAAGGAAATCAAATATATCTAACATATTTAATGTAGAAAGATATACTTCCTATCGTACATATCATTATCCTTATAAATCACATTCTAACAACATCTTTCCCTTTTCTTTACGCATCTCGTTGCATGGTTATGATCATATGTAAATATGAATATGAATAATCGATTCATGATCTGGTTTATAAAGGTGTGCCTATTCGGTTATCTCAGTCATAGAACTCAGCGGATTTGCCAGAACGCTATCTGAAATTTGACCTAGCTTGAGGAGTGAAATGTTTCTGTCATTTGAAGGATTAAATAATTTGATTAGTCTCATGGGTGACGTGATGAGTTCAATAATGCAAAGAAGTTCAAACCATATTTTGCGTTTATCAATCAAATCATACGTACACTTGGTTGCACCGCCTTTTGTAGACAAGTAGTTTACGTATCTGAATAAACAAATCCAAGGAGTTGACTTCATGAAAAATTTCCGTGTCTTATCCTCCACCATACTTACACTAGAGATTTTAAATTATGGGGGGACAACTGACTCTTCAGCCATCACCATCCTTTCAGCTCAAATCTGGAAGATTGCTTGGTTAAGTATGTGATATCGGACAATAAGAGTTATAAAGTAAACTTGGAGTACCATTATTCTCTGACACCTTGTCTTGTGGTTTGCTGGTGTCAGTTGTTCTCACTCCTTCATTACCAGCAAAAATAAGATGATCGCGGTCCCTTATGATATCAATATCATCAATTTCAGCTTTACCCTTTAAAATAACTTTGGCGGGCTTGAAGCCGAATTTCTTTTCGCCTATCTGAAGTAGCTCTGCAAAAGTTTTCGGAAGTAGCACGAGCCTTCCGGCTGTTTCTCCAGCCTCAGGACAACTGATGGTTACTCTAGCATAGTTGATTGCATGAACCTTGGAACTTTTGATCTTATTAACAGAAAATGCCGCATAGTTCTCCCTAGTTTTGGCTGATGATATCATTCCAAACAGAGATTGGTTGAAGATATTTGTCTTACGCTTAAGATGGCTTTGAGTTAGTGGCATGTTGACAGATGCTTTCCGAGATTCAGTTCCGCGTGCTAAACCAGTGAATTTCATATTAGAATGAACTTCATTGCGCTTCTCGGCAATAACAGTGATGGGCTGTGTTTTTACATTCTCGTGAGATTTAAAAAGAATATTAATATCCTCATGTCCTTGATGATCTACTAGATCTCTAGGTGTCCAACCGTGGATGTCTGGTTTGTCAATATCTGCACCCTTGTCCAGAAGGAATTTTACTATCTCAATGTTGTCTTCTGAAACAGCAACATGAAGAGCCGTGCTTCCATCAGCCTTAGGAAGTGTGATATCTCCACCGAGGCGAACAATTTCGTCAAGTAAATTCAAATTGTTCTTTTCAGCCGCAGCGCATGCGAAATGGCCCACATCTCCAGAGCAAATATCGGCACCATTGTCTTCTAACAACTTGATCGCGGTTTCATGACCTCCCAAAATCGCTTCCCATAGTGGCACGTTGCCATCTGAGTCTGCAATTTAAATACTATCAATACCATTGATTATATGATGATGATAAAGTGATTGAAACATGCAGTATACTTAAAAAAAGTCAAAGAATCAGCAAAATAGTGAAATAGTTAGGATTTTCGTCTTCTTAATTACACAAGAGAGAAACTACAGCTTAATACAAATTATCCAATTAACAATAGTCAAAGCTGCGTTTGTGATTTCTGTGGATTATGCATAATATGAAAGCAAGAGTCACAAATAGGCTAGTTGTTGCGCTCTCATGATTAAACATAATCACTTGAAGATAAAGTCAATGCATAAACCAGTCTCTCGGAACTTAAAAAAAAAGGGTAATTATATGCTCTGACTTTATCAAAATTGAATACAAAAGTTTGAGCTCGCTAGAATAATTGAGTTAAGAGAAGAAATTCCAGAGACACCTGTATTATATGAAGAAGGCAATGGTCATTCTGAAGTCAGCAAAGCAACTACAAATAAAACTATATGTTGATGACAGCAGGACGGCCAGCAGGCATGCATCTGAGTACAATAATGTAAATTAGAAGCATGTATTCATGACACAATGAAAAACAAGACTGATGCTAAATTGTGGTCTCTAGAGTTGATAAAGGAAGTGTACCTACTCCATTCAAGTAATGAATATACCAAACATGCTGTTGAAAGTTGTTACAAATTATCACACAATATAAACTAAGAACTTTATGCTGATATCTCCTTGAAGGATATATGAAGCTCTTACTTTTTCATCCTCAGAGCATATATCATTAATATGAAAAGAGCCTTTATTATCTGCAAGTGTTCTCTAAATTGTGCAATAATATGAAAGGTACTAAAGATCTCTAAGTTCCAACTCCTAAGTCAAATAAAGAGACTATTTGTTCAAATAAGTAGAACCTTAGGAATAAGGGAAGCAATATGTTTTGATGTTGAAATCTATAAGTTCTGTCAGAAAATTGATGGAATTGCAAGATGAGTGGGACCAAACAGGATGATAAAATGAAAAGGCAACGAAAGAACATCTTATTAAGGTGCTGAAATACCTCTGCTATTAGGTTCCGCCCCATAATTTAGTAGTTGAAGCACACATTTTTCACTTCCTTTTGATGCTGCTATATGCTGAAATTATCGAGAGGAAATAGATTATTGAAGAACACACATGCAGAAATTTAACAAATGCGACAATGTCTTTACTCACCAGAGCTGTCCTACCGCTGTTGTCAGGTTCATTTGGATCCAGACCCTCTTCCAACAAGTGATGCAGCAACATGCTGTCTCCACTATCTGCTGCAAAGGACAAACTAAGATGTTGATCCAATCTACCACTTGCCAACGTGCTTTGTATCTTGGTAAAGACATTCTCCATTATTGGATCTTTAAGAGCCTCCAAATGCTGCCTCATCACAAAAAAGTTCTTGAGGAAGCAGAATGACATGCTAGAAGTTGAAAATCTTATCTGATTTCTTTCTAGACTAACATGAGATAGTGTGGCTGCATATCACAGAAACCAATTGAAGAAATAACTAGTTCTAGGTAAATTTCAAGCCTTCTTTTTGTTTTTAACCAAATTATACCTGATGGAGATTATCCCTAATGATGGTCTCATCTTCACCATTGGACTGCAATATGTTCAGGAATGTAGTTCGATTCAGCCGCAACAGCTGGCTCAATCGCTTAGTTCTAACTGTAAATAGCTGTGGTCTGTAGCAAATCACTCCAATCTCTCCACAAGGATCACCAGCTTTTACCTCCCCAACAATCTGCAGGTTTTTACTACAGTATCAGGGCTTCTATCCTTATAGTTAAAATTTAAAAAGAAAATACAGGAAAGAGAAGATCTCTGCTTTAAGTCCTAGAAGTGTTGGTCCATTTTCACCAAAATGGAACATCTGATTGCCTGAGAATTTAGACTCGCCTGTTCATTTCCATTTTGTAGAATTAGCCGATCCTGCAGGAGAACAGCTCAAATAAATATGATTGCAAGATGGATCAGAAAAATTTGTGCCAACTGTACAAGCAGAGCAGCATGCACGGTTCTAGGAAAAAGCAACATCCTGAAAAATAGCAGGATATATAAATAAATATCAATACCGCAGCACCAGTGACAAGTATGTAGAAGTCTGTTGGTGCTTCATTCTGCAGAATGACATCTTCATTGGGAGGAAAATACTCAGCTTTCATCTCTGAAACCTTCATAATTACATTAAGAAAGGACAACAATTTTAAGAATGAATTCAACAGTAAGATGCCAACAGAAGAATTAAAGATGATTTTACTTAATTTACCAGCTGAAAGAGCAAGTCATTGGAAACATTCTGGAACAAATACACCTTATCGATTATAGAGTAAAATAGATAGTGCGAGATGCTTGATCGAATAGCTTTAGGGAGAGAATCAAGAGTCTCTTGCTGCTGTAATCCCTCCGAATTGGTCTTAAACTTCAAACATAGATATGCAAGCATCTGATCCTGCAACCTAGGAGGCAACTGGTTCCTCCGAGCAAAACTAGAAGCAGCTTGTATTGTGTCCCTCTAGAAATGAAGGATGAAGGAGAGATATAAGTTAACTTAAGTACAGCACCAAAGGCATATAGAAGAGATGAATCATGGTCATCAGTCCAAACTATTGAAACAAGGTCTAAAATAATTTACTCACGAAACGTCTAGTGCGCCTTGTACCATGGACAACCAAATTGGTCATATTACCAATCAAATATGCCGTCAAGCCAAGGTTGAAAAACATGTAGAAAATGTCAAATAGCATCTCCTTTGTATTCATTGGATAGAAATCACCATAGCCTACAGTTGTGAGCGTAGTGATTGACCAATACATTGTTGTCACATACCGAATCCAAAGGCTCTCTTTAAGGAGATCCTTTCCGATCCATGTCTTTTCAGGATCATGGTAGCGTGCAGCAAGAAGATAAAAAAAGCATCCAGCACAATGAACTGCAAAAAGTGTGACCTACATGCAGAAATGCAAAGTTTAATGAGGTAAAGCTCACCTTTGGATTACAGTGTTTGAAGATATCAAGTTAGGATACGAACACATATAAGCTTTGCACACCGGACCCAAAAGTAGTTGTAGTGCATGTCTTTCTCCAGTCTGTTTCATCAAGCGCTTTTAGATATCATATCTAAGATGTGTTCAATACATTACAAAGCTTAAGATTCAGGAATTATCTTATCTAACCTTGCAAATAATGCACTAACTCTGCGTAGACGCCAAAGGCGAAACATGTTGAATAAGCCATAAGGAATAGGCCTTGGGGCAATTTTCCAAGCAAGTTCAGAAGGAATGGTGGAAATGACATCAAATGCAAACCAAGATCTTGTGTACCTCCAAGCAATCTTCTTTCGATCATCAACAAATAGGTAGGTCTTTTTGTCAAGGTATGCAACAAAGAATGTTAGGACGATGTCCACAAAGAAGAATGCATTGACAACATTATCGGTGATAGATAATGGTCCCCCCGGTCTCTGAATAAACCCGAACTCAAAAGGAGATACCCAAGCGGTGTAAACCACCAGAACAACTAGGTATGTCTCCCATGTCCTGCAATTTGCAAACACCACTCCCTTATGAGTCCATCGAATCACTTATTTGTTGAAACACAAGCAATTTATGACTTTTGGTCAGAGGATATAAACTAGAATTCTTGGTCAAATAACCCCCCAACACATAAAACCCATCAACTTGTTACCTTTTTTATGTGTGAAATTTCAAAATCTTGTGAAAAAATTCTACTTGCATGAACAAGAAAAAAAGTATATTATTTTCCCTTAAAACAAACAGAAAAACATTTCTAACATTCAAACATTAGTAAAAAAAAAAAAAAGTGATTCATTGAAAAATGAACAAAAAAAAAAACTAAATTCAATGAAATTCAAGAAAATTCCACATGGAAAACCATATTAAAGAAATACAGTCTCCTTCCTTTTGCCCTTTTGTATGATCAACGCTCAAAGTCAAAGCACCAGCAGCAAAACCAAGAAACCATTATACTAAAAAAATCATAAAAAAAAAATACAAGAAAACAAACAAACACTGTTTTTCATTTCCCCTTTTGAGAAATGAAAGAGAAACCCAGAAATCATGAACAAGAAAAGAAACATGCATCAAGTCACCTGTATATGCGATTATAAGGTGCTATAATGAACCTCCTAAGCTGTACTCTTCTATTACTTCTTGCACCTAGAGAAGGTAATATTCCAGTGGAGAGACTATAACGACTACCATCTCTAGAGAGCTCTTCAAGCTGTTCATGACCACAAAATCCAATTGAGGCCACCATAGGGCCTCTGTTCCTTAAGCCATCCATAGTAGAAAATACCAAGACTGACTCTCTACATGGATCATGCGATCGTTGATAGGCCAGGCTATATATGGTATATAAATGTACTTGTTTATGTTCTTGTCGGTTTGACGATGGGTTTAAGCTTTTACATTAATAGTTGTGGTGTTAATTATCAATTATCAATGATTTAATTAAACAATATAAAGTAATAAATATAAAATGGATAGTGCGATTAAAGTTCCATACGGGTAATGCTAACTTCGACATTAAATATACGGAAGACACGTGGCATTAATTAATTTTCCAATAATGTTGCCTTGTTGACTCAACACACATCGACGAACCTACGGACAAGCTACACTTGTCTCGTGAAATTTGATTGTGGGTAGCTTCGCATGCGGTATATATATATATATATAGCGAAGTTTGTGTGGCATATGGACAATTTTTTCCAGTCAATAAGGCAATCCATTCGAAAATATTAAAAATCCAAGAAAAAAAAATTAAAAGAGCTGCATTTAAGGTTGAAAAATGATGAATGTTACCAATTTATTATGTGAACTTTATATATTTTTATAATTAATTATTTAAAAAATTTATTATAATTAATTATTTGAATTTTACTCATTTTTATAATAAATTGCTACGCTCAATACCATAAAATAGCTTCAGAAAGTTTACAAGTAATAAATTAATATTTTTAAACTTTAGTAGTTAATTATAAAAATAAATAAAATTCATATATCAAACATGACATTAACTTATATTAATATTGTGATATATAAAAAAGTAATCCCATGTAAGTCCTGTTTCTTTAATGCATAAAAATCCTTGATTAGTGCCCACTTACTTTAATTGACATCATAGGTTAGTATGGGGATTAGATCACTTGTTACAAACATAAGAAGTTCTATATGCTTGCTTATGGAGGAATTCACTTAAATAATGCAATTTTTCAAAATTAATCGCGAAATGGGATACATGAGAAAGATATTGCGAAAATAAATGATGAATGTGTGTATTTGAAATGTGCCTTCAGTTGAGCCAAATTTGGCCTAACTAAAAATGCAATACTTGAAGGCGCACTTGAGGTTCGCTCCTTCAGTACATGACCCAAATAATTTGTTGTAAATAATTTATGCAGATCTACCCCCTCCATTTAATAATTTTATCATATGCACACATAGAAGGATTTTATAACTTTACCTACATACACAAAACTAGTATCCCTACCCTAGGAAATAGTTTGTTCACACATATCACATAGTACACTCCTTTAGTCTTTAAGGCTTTTTCCTTTTCACATGCAAAAGAACTCCACCTTCACATAATACTCATAGAACACTTTCATTTTCCTTCATACTCACAACAGTAGCCATTGTTACATAGGTTTGAAGAAGAAAAGCTTATAGATCTATAAGAATTATCAGCATTGTTCATCGAAATCGCTAAGATCTTTCTATTTTTTCAACAAAAAGCTCGATTAAGCTATATTTTAGTATGTATTTTCACCAGTGACTAAAGTTTTTTTTTCTTATTATTTTAGTTTTCATCATGCTTAAAAACCTTAGAATATTTGAGTTATAATTAGTTATAGTGTTTTGCTATTTTGCAAGTATTAGTGCTTGTTGTTAATTTGTAGTGTTTTAAACATAATTTATGTAAATTTTGTAGCATATAACATGAGATAGTTAATTTTTTTGTTATTATATGAAATGTTTGCTAACTCAAAATTTTGTATTAAATTTATGTTTTTAGAAAACTTTAGAATGTTAGTGTTGTAATAGTTTGTAATGAGTTTTTCTTTAAATATTAGTACTTATTATTAGTTTATAGTGTATTAATTTATTCTGTTTAATGTTTGCAAACTCAAACAGGACTGTTTACAAAATGGGTGTTGTATGAAGATATTTTTAAATAAAGGAGATTTTTTTTAAATTTAAAATTTTATCTATAGTTTAAAGTTCTATAATTTTTTTTTTTGTAATTAGATTATTTAAAAAATATCTATTTATCAAAAAATGTAAATTTAATTTATTTTTAATAAAAATATTTTTGAATATAAAATAAATAATTTAAAAAATTTTCATCATTTAAAAAATTACCAAATTTTTATTATTTTTAAATTAATATTTTGACAATTTAAATTTATAAAAAAATTAATAAATTATTTTTTGTATTCTTCTTATGTAAACTTTGAATTTTTTAAGAAGAATTTAAGAAAAATAAAAATTAATATATATATATATATATATTGTTAAAATGGGAAGAAGATAGACATTGTGATGTGGTATAAATGTTAAGTAATTGTTATTAACTATTATTGTAAAATAGTTGATTATTTATCTATGTTACGAATATCATAAGAATGGGTGATTGTGAAATTTTTTATCTATGCATTTAGAAATATTGTAAGTGGCAATTGGGGGTTAGAATATGATAGAGATGCAATTAAAAAGTTGAAAATGAGAAAGAATATGAACTACACTGAATTCTTATATAGAATATGTGAGAGTGTTAGAGTTGATTCGACTGTAGTAAGGGTAGAGATAATACATGAGCATTCTTCTTTCTTTCATGGGGGTAATGTATCTTACATGTTGATGGCAATTAGAGACGATGATGATATGAAAAATCTAATTGAAATGGCTGAATCTTTTGGAGAGCATGACATATAATAGTTGTACGTTAGGATATCTGAAGAATTAAGGGGTCCTCTCAACAACACACATTTGAAAAATATAGGCATATGCATTCACCATCCAATAGGGAAGAGATGATGATCGAGTCACTAGTGTTTGAAGCATATGATCTAACCCTTATGGAAGAGGCACTATGTAATGACAAAGTTGAAGTAGAAAGAGTAGTTACTTCGGTGTTGCAATGATTAGCTACACTCGATCCCTATATAGTGTGTGTAGGGGTGGAAACTGTAATGAACACGAAAATAGGAATGGGTGTTAAGGAGGAAAGTTCCAATTACGGCGAAAAGTTCTAGGGAAGAAGAGGAGGAAAATGTAAATCAAGGAGATGATATGGCTTAAGGCGATTGTCCAATTGCCCTAAGTCACTCCACACAAGCAATATATTAGATAGTGCAAATTGAACCAACTTATATAGAAGTTAGAGATCCTATTTCCTTTTACAATGTTAGCGGTGATGATGGTTACATTTATTTCGAGTAGGATTATAATGTGATGTGTAGTAACTTGAGTAGTAGTGACAAATTCAATAAATGCATGAGATTCAACATAAAGGTAGATGTTATTGAAGCTGTTAAGGTATACCATGTGAAGAATCACTACAACTTTAGTGTTGATGAATCTAATAAATCGCTTTAATTGATTTTTTGTTCAAAAAGGAAAGACACTTGTAAGTGGAGGCTTCGGGCCTATAAGAAGAAGTTAGAGGGGCTATTTGTAGTCACCAAATTTAAAAGTCCACACATATGCATCAATTTGATGATAAGTTAGGATCATCCACAATTAGATTGCAATATTCTTATGAGCCAGTTTGTGAATTTTGTTAGGGATAATCATGATATGAAGGTTGCCGAGCTCGCTTTTGTTGTTGAATAGGAATTTAGATATAGGATATCTAAGAGAAGGGTGTAGGATGGGAAGAAAAGGGTAATTGAGCATATGTATAGGAATTAGGAAAAATCTTATAATGAGCTTCCTAAACTACTTAATGTAACCAAAAAAAAAATAGTAATCTTGGAACTCAAGTTGATTAAGGATAGAGAATATTAAATACCCCCATGGAGTCTATCTTAAGTGGGTTTTTTAAGCATTCGAGCATTGCGTGATAGCATTCAGATTCCTTAAATCCACTATCACTATTAATGGCACTTTTTTTATATGGTGAGCATACTCATAAGTTGCTGATTGCTTGTAGTGTTGATGGAAACAATCACATACTTTGGTTGACATTTGCCCTTGTTGATGAAAAGTCAATCAAAACATGGGGCTAGTTTTTGAGAAATTGAAGCAACATATCGTTGGTGATCGTGAAGGGCATGAAACCATTTATCTTATTTCAAATAGACATATCGACATCAAGTCAGCACTGGATCAAGCATCCAATGGATGCTAACCTCCCTTTGTAGTAAGGAGGTTCTGTATACGGCACATTGCGAGTACCTTTAACTAGGCTTACAAAAATATTCAATGTAAACAGTTAGTCACTTACGCGAGAATGCAAGAATAAGTTCAAAAGCTAAACTATTTCATATAGTAAGTGAGGACAATCAAGTCTGATGCCTCCACATAGTTTGATAACATGTCAATAGAGAAGTGGATGCTGGCTTATGATAGTTGCTATTGCTTCAGTTACATGACATCGAATATTGTTAAATGCTAAAATTCGGTATTGAAGGAGTTCAAGGGTTACTAGTGGCTGCTTTAGTTAAGAAGACTTTTTACAATTGTGTAGGCTACTTTGTGACAAAAAAAATTTAAGGTGCTTAAAAATATAGCAAAGAATAAAGTTTTCACCAAATATGCAACTAAAATGATTGATAGATGGAGTTCAAGAGCCAATGTCCATAGGGTTATAGATTACAGTAGGTAGGAAAGAATTTTTTAGGTACTAACTAGCAATCATCATGTAGTGAGTAGGGTTGAGGAGAGGCGGGCAGATGCACACTGTTGTCTTCATTCATTGCACATGCACTTGTCAAAAATCTATTACTCTCACCCATTTGTAGTAGTTGCTTCCATTAGGCTTGACATGTCGTCGACTATTCTAAATTGGTATAAGTGGACGCATCAAGAGTAGGCATATAAGATCTACTTTTTTCCCATTGGTGATGAGCTCAATTAGGAGGAGGTAAACTTTTTGTTACTCCATTTAAAAGGCAAACTTGCATAGAAAAAGGAGAAACCTAAGCGTAAAAGATACCACATGGAGATGAATATTAGGGAGCGTTTAGATAGATCACATGTGGATTTTGCTAAGCGAAAGGGCACAATAGAAGAACGTATCCACATAGAAATGACAATGGTAAATGGTGGATCTTCGGATGAATAAATCATTAATTGTTAGTTTAGTCTTACACATTTATGATGTTGAACCATTAGTTATATAATTCTAACAGTTTTGGTGTTTCATTGTGCATATTAGTTAGAGCTTGGATCTTTTGATCTATTTGTTTTGGTTCAACGGAGAGACATTGTTCATAGGTTGTCTAGGATAGAGAGATAAAATATAGACAACTTGTAAAATTAATAACTTTAGGTTCCATTTTTCATACTGTAACATTTCACTTTTTCACTTTCAAGATCAATCATGACTTGCCGTTCGAATGCCATGAATTATCAGTTCAGCACAACGAGAACTTTATTCCAATAATTTGTAGATGGAGCCATATCTTTAGTTTTTGGACTTCATTAGGGTGAGCCACTTTCCTTTTATATAGCTTGATTGACATATGATCACTACCCTAGTTGAGAGGTGAAGGCTAGAGACTCATATGTTTCACATGCTTATTTGAGAGTTCACCATTACTCTATAGGACATTGAGGTCCAGCTAGGCCTTCCAATCGATGGTTAAGTAGTGATAGGGAGTAGTTCCCTTAATTGGATTACTACGTGTGAGAGATTACTTGGGCGAGATTAGGGAGGGTAAAGGGGAGGGGGGGGATGGTGGTTTGAGGAGAGGGGAGGAAGGGGTGATACAAAACCCAACACTCGATTTACTAATCCACAACTTATGGATCTCTCAAGAATGATGGGCATCGCGACCTTTTTTCTATAAACGAGACAAGAACCTTAGTATATGTGATAACGCCACAATCGATTATGGAAGGATCGATTGATAAGTTTTGGATGAACGCCACAGATTTACAATCCGATAAGTTCAATTAGTTCTTTCAAGAACCAAATAGAAATCACTCTCAATTTTATGAATAGACTTTGCTAAAAGATAGATGGATACAAATGAATGTGTGACAACTGTTTATAGTTTCATAACAAAAGTACACAAAATGTATAAAAAAACCTTAATTGCGACTAAGGAAAACATTATACGCCGGTAAGTCGGCTTAAAATTACTCTTAAGCTAGCACTTAAGTCGACGACTTAGATTAAACTTCCAACCGGCTTAAATTATTGGTAAGCCAGCTCACTTAGGTCAACAGCTTACAAAGCCAACCTTCAATTTATTTTTATGTTGGCCACTTTAAGCCGGTGGCCTTCTCTAAAGCCGGCCATTTAGGCTGGCGGTCTTCAATAATCTTGAAGCTTTTGGCCTTTGATTCCATCCTCGACTTCTATCTTCGTGATCCGCACTTCGAATAGGCCCGTGCTCTTTGCTCCTAAGTCCTTATCTTGTCTTTGATCATCTTTAGACTAATCTTCTAATGTGATCTTCATTGGGGAGAGGGGAGGAGCGCATTAGTTTGATGTGGCTTAAGGATATGTTTTTGTGTCTTACCAAGGGATGTAGATGTTGAACAAGTTACACGTCATATGCATGTATACATCTTGCAACTATTGGGAAGATTCATTTTCACCAACAAATTGAGCTCCCTTGTCTACAATATATTTTTTCCATTGTTGGAACATTTTGATGTTACGGGCACATATAGTTGGGGGTCTGCATGTTTAGCTTGGTTGTATCGCTAACTTAGTGTTGTATTTACCTCATCAATTTAGGAGATGGGAGAGGCAATAATACTACTTCAAGTGTGGGTATAGGATAGATTCCCACATATAGTGCCCTTTAGCTGCCTTGGGCTTTTTGTAGATGCTGGAGATCCCTTGGCCGTACGATGGAAGATGAGTCGAGACACTAGGTATCACCCCATGTTTGTTGTTGCTACTTATTGAGATGCGCTTGATAGGTATATTGCTGATCGGGTATTTCTTCGGCCTTTTTAAGTTTTCCATTTGATTATATGTATCATTATGTCTAACTCTTAGTTACTACCTTTTAGGTTGAGTGGGAGTTGTATGTAGGAAATCTGATTCACATTTTCCCCTCCTTATGTAAAGTAGGTAGACACATTTGGATGGCTCAGATATCACTCATATGTTTCAACATAATCAAGTAGCATTTTTTAAATCATGTTGCTAAGCAGTTTAAGAGGTTTTAGCATATCCCACAATACGTTAACATATAGACTAAGATCCATTAGATCGATCTATGAGGAAGGGATGACACAGATTAGCTAGTACAATATGCATCTTATATTGCCTTATGGGACGAGCAACTAACCTAGGTAGTTTATATAGAGGGCTCTCCAAGGGTTGAGCAAGGGCATATGAGATAGTATAGATCTATCAACAATCAGTATATAGGATGTACAAGAGCAATTCTTAGACATTTAGTAAGTAAAATATCAATAATAATTAGATTATGTATTGCGTAGCTAATACTAATTCATTTTATGGTATTTTGTTTGTGTAGGTTAATACGTTCCAATAAATCTACTTATCCTCGACCATTCTGTAGCTGTTGCTTTAATTGATCATAGTTTTTAGTTTCTACATGATCACGGGTAAGTGACACACTACCTATAGGCTAACTAGGATTAGGGCCTAGAGGTTGAGGCAGAAGCTTAGCATGTTGACGTTTGGTAATAATAGTAGTTACCTCTTGTACGTCATAGGACTAGGGGACTTAAACAACCTTGTCACTAGGCTTAACCTCATGAATATGCTATAGAAGCCCAATGGCTCCTATTTGATGCTGATGAGATGGTTGATAGCTCGACTCCATTGCCTAGCACTTATTTCACACCACGTTGTCATTTCATCAATGGTCCCTTCGCTACACCACTTGCTCCATAAAAGAGATGCTCAGGTAAGCAAACAATGTGTTAAGGTGAATCTTCATAACCTACTATAGATTGGAGTCCAATGCCTTCTCATGACTTTCGTGATTCACTCTAGCACTATTCAACATAGGAGTTACAAGCACCTACTGCTCCAAATCCAAAGTTGGTTAGACAACACACAAATGCATTTTCGTGATTTGCATGATAGTTCAATAGGAGAAGGAACAACATTGGATATCATACTATTTTATATCGTTTGATATGTAAATTTTTCATTGATATTTGTGACTCATGTATATATAAGTTCTGCAAGTTTTCCCAATTTTTCTTCCATTCATTGCTGGATACTTGCTTCTTATTAGTCTCATTATTTTTCATATGTTTTTTCCTTAATTACATAACTTTTTTTGAATTATACACTTTTTGATAAAGCTTTCAGTTCACATGTGAAATTATGATGTACATGGAGTTTGGGGTTACAAAGTTTTGCAATTACTACAACATGTAGCTTAGGTTTAGAGCTTTCGATCTTACCATTAATAATTTATTCCCATTTCAATTGCTAATATAAGGATTTTTCAATGCACAACTTCATAAAATCTTTACTGTATTTGAGTTATCAATAACGTATAAATAACTTAATAAAAACATAATTATCTTGAAGATAAAAAATAGTTTATTATATTTAACATCTTTCTTTTTAATAGTCATTGTTAAAGCAAAACAAATTGTGGATATTTTTTTTTAAAAAGTTACATTTTCTTCGACTTAAATTTTTAATACTAAATTTTAAAATTTTTGCTAAATTTTTTAATTTAGATTAATTTTTTCAAAATTTTGAAAATTTACATTTTCTCCAATTTTTAAAAATTTCAAAAAAAATAAATAAAATTTTTAAATTTATTAGATTTTTTATATATAAAATTTTCAATTTTTTTTCTTAACAATTTTGTCTAAGATTTTTTCACAACTTTTTTTTTTCATTAAAATTTCTAAAATTTTTTCATAAAAAATAATTTTTTTCTTTTGCATTTTGTTTCAAAAGAAATTCAAAAGTTTAGATAAGAAGAACAAAAAAAAAATTATTAAAAAAATTTAACTGAATTTATAATTTTCAAATACTGATTTAAAATTAATAATATTTTTAATTTTTAATTTTTTTTACTAAATCCTAGTTCACACCTTTAGTTTGTGCTAAATTTGGCTTAATTGAAAGTGCATTCCAAGTACGAGCGTTTGCCATCTATTTTCGTAATAACTTTTGCGGGTACTTTATTTTACGTTTAATTTTGAAAAATTGCATTATTTAAGTGGATTCCTCCTTGCTTGTGGCTATGAAAAGTCTTAAGTCCTTCACTTAAAAAAAAAAAATCAATAGGGGAAACAAGAAAACGATTTGCTAATATTCTGTATTAGTTTAGACAAAATATTTTATTCTTTGTTTGGTTTGCATATTTTCTTAGTTACTTGACAAAATTAATCCTAAAGTACTAAACAAAATGCTTATTTTTTGTACCATCCAAAATATAGTATAAAAGTTAAATTATGAAAACACAAAAATCCTTGTTTAGTAGTTTACATATTATGTTTAGTATAGTATTTTATATATCTAAATAGTGAACATCATAATAATCTTTATTCAATACTGCACACACCAAAAGTGGTACAAAGGAGTTGTACTGTCTTTTTTTTTTTTTCTCTATGCTATTCAATTCTCTTTGTATTATCTAGTGCTACAATCTAAATGTTACCTTAATGATCTTAGCTCAAAACAATTATGGAATTACACACTTTTGTAAGTACGTTAATAAAAGTAAGACCTAATAGATTATTAATAATGGATTAAATAAATACCTAATAATAACCAAACTATAGCAGTTAAAATAAATGAAATAAGGGTCAAAATATATATATAAGTAAATAAAATAAAATGATCTATAGGATATTATAAAAACTATTTTTAGAATTTTAGGTGCTATTCTAATTTTCCACTTAATTTTCTAATCGTTCAATGAAATATTCAATGAAACATTTTTCTTATCAAAATTTACACATTAATTTTGAAATTGCATTACTTTTCAAAATTTCATCCCATCATTTGTGGAAATAGATATTGTCATAGTTAAGATTGGAATTGTGACCTAACTTGGAGCTATGACTTAGAGTAAGGGGTCTTAACCCGTATATGAATCGTTGATTTTATGGGTCTATTCACTAATCTTGTTGGAACTGGTAGTTTTGACACATGAAGTAAAAAGAAACAAAGAAAAAGAAAAAATGACAAGAATTATAAGAAATAGTTAGTAATATAACTATGCAATATGTATGTCTAATTTTTAATATTCTTTTGCGCAAAGGAATTATATTACAAAAAATGGTTATTAGTAATTAATGTAATAATTTAATTTATTGATTTGTAAATTTTAGGATGATGAATTGCACTGGAGAAAGAATTAAGGAGAATTGAAAAAGAAATAACAAATAAGAAAATTAAAAAATAAAAAACAAAAGAAAAAAATTTAATAAAAAAGGAAAAAAAAAGGTTACAAGTTTGGAATTGCTAGCTCTAATGAATTAGCTCGTGGACCAGCCATAGGGTTATAAGCCTAGCTCTCTTAGGTAGCGTTTGGTTTTCCATATTTCGTGGTATTGGACTGGACAAAATTTTTTATCTTTCGTTTGGTTTGAAAAATTAGTTTAAGTACTAGACAAAAAAAGTGTTGGAGTATTGAACAAAATGACTAAAATTTATACCATATCAAATACAGTACAAAAAAAGTATAGGAGTATTAAACTTTATTTTAATAATGATACTAATTTGTTGATACTAGTTCTTATATTATCGCCTATTATATTGAGAATATTGGTTTAATTTATCTACTATTGGAATTTGCAATATGCATTAAAATATTGTAATTTAATTAAAATTAGTCTTTAAATATTAAGGCAAATTATTGTAATTTAATATATATTAATTTGTTATAATATTAATATAATTAATATTACGGTTATTAAATATAATTTATAATTTTTTATGATAATTATTAAATATTATTAATATAATATTTATAATGTGTTATATTATTAAATATAACACAAATTATTGTAATTTACAATATGAATTATTAATTTTTTTAATAAATGGATTTACATCTATTATTTTATATAATCGTTTAATTATATGAATTAAATAATCTCCTCAAATTGTATTTTTTTATAATATTAAAAATATAATTAAATAACTATGATATTATACAAAGGGTATAATTGTCAAAAATACCATGTTCGGTATAGTATTTTGTATTTTAAACAATGGATAGGATAAAAATATTTGTTTAGTACTAAACATATCAAACATGGTACAATTTTTTGTTGTCTTGTTTTTCTTGTTTTATATTGTTCAGTATTACAAACTAAACGCTACCCTAATCTTGGACCTATGACTTGGCGGCTCTAGATTGATTCCAAGTTGGTTTAGCATCGTGACGGTGTCTATGTGAAAAGATGTGGTAAAAGTTATTGGTCAAAGAATTAAAAAAAATGAAAAAAAGATAGTAAATTTAGTTAAAAATATATATTCCATTGGATATATTATTTATTGTTTCAAACTTTGAGTATAAAATTAAAAATGAATAAAAGTTTTAATATGATTTTTACATTATCTAAGAATTTTTATGAAAAAATTATTGCGGCATATGAGTTCTTTTCTCTCTTGAATACTCATTCTCATAAATTGATATTTTGTCACGGCAATAGTTAAAACCTGCAATATACTTGAAAATAGTTATAGCTAAAAAAAAAAAAAAGTGTAGATAAGGTGTTTTAAGTGAAGAAAAAGAAAAATACAGTTTAGTATAAAAAAATGAAATTACAATTCATATGCAAAATGAAATAAGACAGAAATAAGAATTATAATAGGAATAGAATATAGAAATAATAACTATTTTTTTGTCTAGTTATACTTAAAAATAACATTAGTTGTAAATTAGGATATATTTAAAAATACTAATATATTTTTATCTTGATTTATAACTTGACTATTATGTTAAGATTTTATTGATAAATAAGTAAATATATATACACTAGAAAAGACTAGTAAAATGGCTTTTCCTATGATCATGCAAAGGAATTACAATTTCCTCATTTTCTAGTAATAAGAATTTCATAGAATAACTATTAAGGGTGAGCAGGTTAGAGTGTATAAAGTATATGGCTTTACTTATACACGTATAGGTTTTGAAATTTAGGAACTAGAATCTATCCTTAAACCCCTTGAAATCACTCTAAAATTTGTACCCTATAAAACCTATCATCTACCTTGTAGGTTTTATTGGGTGCTTTGTTGAATCTATAAATTTTGCCTGTATTTTCATGAATTTCAAGTTCATATGATACTGAAAAATAACCTATATGTGATATTATAAGTTTTATATATATAAAACCTATAAAACTTATATCAAAATTTGTAAAACTAAAAATAGTTATTTTTTCCTGCTTCATTTTTTTCAAATTAATGTGATCTTACTATTTAACAAATGGAGAAGAACAAGGAGAAAAGAGTGAAAAAAAGTAAAGTTGGTGGAAAAAAATGATGAATAATAGGGGAAAGAAAAGATACGTATTAGGTTTAATTGTTTAAGTTATTAATTTATGATATTAGGCTCCTTTTTTTTCATTTTACTAAAACATTTATAAATTGAAAAATATAATATTATTATTTATTATTTATTCATTAATGTTATCTAATAATTTTTTTTATAGAATGAGTACATGAAACATTGAAACCTATATCCTGTATACTAGAGTATAGGTTTCACAGTAGGTATAGGATAGGAAAATCTTGTACCAGTATCCTACCCTATACGAAACAAATTTTGAAAAATTTATATTCAAAACTTATTTTATAATTCTTAATATTTATTTAAAACCTACTTAATCAAGTTGGATACGGAATGGATACTCTCTATAATAAGATTACTTACTCACTCCTAATAATTATTTCACTAATTAAATATAATAATAAATTAAAAAAAATAACTATTTTACTTTACTCCATACAACCCACCCACTTGAAACTAAGGCATTAGGACGCAAGTATAATAAGAGAAAATTGTCTGAAGTTACGTCGATGCATGAATCACTCTTTAATTATTTTAAAGGTAATAATTTGATTTTACATATAAAAAGTTTGAGCTTGTTGGAATCATTTATTTAAGAAGAGATTTCACATACAGCCTCGAGTGCCTGTACTATAACAAGGAGGTGAATGGATCATCCTGAAGTCAGCTTGGCAACTACAACTAGAACTATCATGTTGACATCGATAACTATATTTACAGCCATGCTTTTAAAGATAAGAACAATTAGTAAAATTTATCCGTGTGCATGCATGACATAATAAAAAATAAAACTCTAATTAAATAGTGTCGCTTGTTTAAAAAGACAATGAATACTTTTTATATAATACAAAATTATAATCTATTGAGGTTTTGAATACTTTTTATATAATACAAAATTATAATCTATTGAGGTTTGCAATTCGTGTAAATGGATTTTAACTTATTTATGATATTACTGGTTTTATATGTGAAAAGGTAGACGTATAATACTATGCATTTATTTATTTATTTTTATGTCAAAAGAAACTTAATTAATAAATCAAAGACTGAGTCTAGTGAACTGGAATTCCAGTCCATAACAGCAGCTCAGCTAAAGGTGATGAGGGTATAGACACCATAAAACCGTAATTCATTCTTATATTGTTTTATGTAGCGATTTCCTTTTTAACTAAAGGAAAAGAATAAAGATTAAAGGAGCATTTTAAGATAAGAATGTATGAGACAATCCCTTTACATTTCTAGGAATTTGCCTATGGTGAAGAGATAGTGTTAATGCCTTGAAACTCGGTAGCGTTACAATTCGTCATGTCTCCTCATTACGTAAAGACATGTAAAGATTCAAATATTATAATTTTTAACTTTTATATTCATATCCTCAAAATGATAAATAAAATAACTTGTTACATACAAGAACCTAAAAAGAGTTTCTATCCTTAGAATACATCATAAATAGTTGCTCATCATAACCTGTCTCCTCAATTTATTATAGCAGAAGCGTATAACATTCAAATACAACAGAAGTCTCAAATCAACTAAACATGTCATCACATATGTGTCTTTCATTATTTAGCTACTATTCATTATAATAAACATATTCTATGTTCTCCTTTGTATTTTGGTCCGTCTCTACTGAGGTCTCATCATACCCTATAATACTTGCAACTAAAAAAGGTCCTACAAGGAGTGAGCTAATACTTAACACTATGTATACCTACACACACATATGCATGCCATGACAGAAACAACAACACATACATGATGCAACATAATATTTATACATAAGTTTTTATTTTTCATATTATTTAGCCAACACACAGTCTCATCATTAGAATCATCATACATCCTTATACATATCCACACAATCCTTCCACAAACAAATATATATTCATATATATACGATAAAGGATACTCCATTTTGTCAATGAGCCTATTCTATACATGACGCAGCACGAAAGCGAAAACGAAACAAATCCGAATATGGATTAGTTTCACACAACAAAGAAACACTCTTTGATGCAAACTCTAGTTGCGCACAACCCGGAATTGGAGAAACTCTCTCACGAAATGTATTTGAAAAATAATAATAAAGCGTAGCCCTAGCATATATGACAAAAGAGTATTTATACTTCCCCGTAAAATATCTAAAAGGGGAAAATCTAGGCGTACACGTGGAAATAAATAATGAAATACACGTCTATAACCTGTCGAATACACGGCCGTGCCTCTAGGCCGTGTATGTTTCTGGGCATGTGTCGAGCACAGTACACGGTCGAATACACGGCCGTGCCTCTAGGCCGTGTATGATTCTGTGAATGTTTCTGACCGAATACACGGCCATGTCCCTGACCGTGTATGGAAGCCGTGCCTGCTTCTGTAGGATACCCTGATCTAGTACACGGCCGTGATGTACGGCCGTGTATGGAGGCTGTGTATGATTCTGTGGAATATTTTGATCGAGTACACGCCGTGCTTCAGCCCATGTATAGAGGCCGCGTATGCTTCTGTGAATTCCTTCCAATCACTACACGGCCGTGTGACAAGCCGTGTGTCCACCCGTGTCTCTTGTATCTCCATCATTCTCTCCCACCAATGGAGAACTCGACCCCGAGTTCTCGTCAGGATATAGAGGCATATCATTGGAGTGAAAAGGTGATAAGTCCGCAACATTAAAAGTACAGAGATATTCATATCTTCCGGGAGTTGTACGACATATGTGTTGTCGTTTATCTTATGCACAACTTCATAAGGTCCGTACTTCTTGGGTTGAAGCTTTCCATATTTACCTACAGGAAAACATTCTCTTCGAAGGTAAACCATTACCTGATCACCCACGGTAAAGAGTTTCTTCCGCCTATGCTTATCTGCAGCCCCTTTGTATCTGGTATTGGATTCCTCTATCTTGCGTTTAACTTCCTCGGCAGTGGCTTGGTGTTGTTCAGCCATATGTTTAGCAGCCACATCACCCACCCTATCCTTAGGTAATTTGACCAAGTCCAGCGCATGTTGTGGTGTTTTGGTGTATACCACCGAGAACGGTGACCTCCCAATAGTTTGGTGAATGGAACTATTGTAGGCGAATTCAGCCTGAGCCAATGCTTGATCCCACTGTCCCGGCTTCTCACAGCAGATACTTCGGATGAGGTTTCCGAGGGTCCTGTTAGTCACCTCAGTTTGACCGTCGGTTTGAGGATGAGCGGTACTGCTGTAATTCAGGGACGAATCAAACATATATTAGAGGGTCTTCCAAAAGTGGCTAAGGAATTTGCTATCCCTGTCGGATGTAATGGACTTTGGGACTCCATGCAACCGCACCACTTCCTTGAAGAACAGCCGCGCAATAGC
The DNA here is from genome assembly GCA_037954665.1 of Laguncularia racemosa. NCBI lineage: Eukaryota > Viridiplantae > Streptophyta > Magnoliopsida > Myrtales > Combretaceae > Laguncularia > Laguncularia racemosa. The sequence goes on from JBBMOL010000012.1 coordinate 1,847,265, forward strand.
CCGTGCGTCGGCGGTTTTCCTGCAGGGAATGAAATGAGCCATCTTGGAAAACCTGTCAACTACAACAAACACGGAGTCAGCACCTCGTTGGGTACGAGGCAAACCAAGTATAAAGTCCATCGCAAGTCCTCCCAAATGTTTAATGGCACGGGAAGAGGAGTATATAGGCTAGTGTTTTAGGATTGCTCCTTAGAAACCTGACAAATGTAGCATCTTTCCACAATCCGATACACATCCCTCCTTAATCGAGGCCAAAAGTATTTTTCAGTAACTGCGGCTAGGGTCTTATCTCTACCCATGTGTCCTGCCAGTCCTCCCCCATGCAGATCTTGGATAAGCTTTTCCCGTAAGGAAGATTCAGGAATCCACAACTGATTCCCTTTCATCAAGTATCCCTCATGGATATGATAGTCGTCACACGGTTCTCTGTTGGCACACTTAATCCAAGTGTCCTTAAAGTCGCTATCATTTCCATATAGTTCCTTTAGCCTCTCAAAACCGACAATATCCACACTTAAAGTAAGTAGGACATTCGCTCTTCTACTCAAGGCGTCCGCGACCTTGTTTTGCACACCTGACTTGTGCATTAGCCTGAAAGGAAACCTTTGCAAGAACTCAATCCATCTGGCGTGTATGTCCTTACTAATCCGGGTTTGACCACTCAAGTGTTTAAGAGCCCCGCAGTCCGAGTACAAAATGAACTCTTTCCCAATCAAATAATGCTCCCATACTTTAAGGGCCCTCACCACGGCGTAGAACTCCTTGTCATATGTAGACCAAGTCCTCCTTGCTTCGCACAATTTTTCACTGTAAAAGGCTATTGGTCTTCTTTCCTATGATAGCACGACACCAATTCCAACCCCACTGGCGTCACAATCCACCTCGAATAACTTCTCAAAGTCTGGTAGTGCTAGTACAGGAGCGCTACACAATCTTTGCTTCAAGTTCATGAAGCTCGTTTCAGATTCTTCGCTCCATTGGAATTTTCCCTTCTTCAAACATTCAGTCAAGGGGGCAGCAACGGTACTAAAATGTCTAATGAATCTTCTGTAGAAACTAGCTAAGCCAAGGAAACTTCTCAACTCTGCAACAGTTCTCGGAACAGGCTATTCTCTAATAGCCTTCACCTTCTCGTCATCCACCATGACCCCTTTATTACTGACCACAAACCCAAGGAACAACAGCCGCCTTGACATAAATGTGCACTTTTTAAGATTAGCGAACAGTTTGTTTGCCTTTAGTACAGATAACACACACTTTAGATGTTCTAAATTTCTTTTTCAGATTTACTGAACACTAGAATATCGTCAAAGTACACAACAAGGAAACGACCATTGAAAGGTTTTAATACCTAGTTCATTACTCTCATGAAGGTGCTCGCGCGTTACTCAATCCGAATGGCATCACTAGCCATTCGTACAGCCCCTCCTTGGTCTTAAACGCCGTCTTCCATTAGTCTCAGGGACGAATCCGAATTTGGTGGTACCCACTCCGCAAGTCTATCTTAGAGAAGATAGTAGCACCACTCAACCGATCCAACATATCCTCGATGTGTGGTATAGGGAATTTATACCCTATGGTAATCTTATTGATAGCTCGGCTATCAACATACATCCTCCAGCTCCCATCTTTCTTGGGGGTTAGCAAGGCTGGAACCGCACACAGACTTAAACTGTCTCGGATAAATCCTTTATCCAAAAGCTCTTGGACTTTCTCTTGTAGAATCTCAGCTTCCTTGGGACTCATTCCTGTAGTGCGGGAGGTTTGGGAGACTAGCTTCGGGCACCAGGTCTATCTGGTGTTGAATGTCTCGCAGAGTGGGTAGTCCCTCGGGTAAATCGTTGGAACCACCTCCTTAAACTCCTCAAGTAGATCCTTCACTGCCCCTGCCACCTCTTCATCAACCTCCTCCTCTCCTTCAGTCACACCTTTCACGATGAGGGCGTGTACCACCCGCGACTCCCTAAGTCTTCCATCACTTCCTTCTCAGATTGAGTGACGGTTAGGAATGAACGACTCTCAACCTTCTTTCCCCTAGCGCGTCCTTCCCTCTTCAATGGTAACAAGGTGTATCTCGCACCCTCCTTCTCCAATTTATAGACATTCTCCTTGCCCGCATGTTGCGCGTCTCACATCAAAATGCCATGGCCTCCTGAACAAGATGTGGCAAGCATCAATGTCTACAATGTCGCAATATGCTTCGTCGCGGTCAAGGTTGTCAAAATCGCGTTTCAACTGTACGATTCTACGTTTTTACGAGTTTATATATACAATCCCAGTTAACTCGCACAAAATCGAAGATCAAAATCGGAGTAAAATCGCGTTCAAAAATCGTCGATTTGCAGTTTTTACCATTCCACACAATTATCCCAATCGCAACCCTAGCCCAACCCAATCGGCAACCTAGCACATCCTTTGCAATTTCCGGCTTGCTGTCTGCTGTTCCTTATGTTGAAGAGAGACAGTGGGAGAAGTGAAAAGCGATGAGAGAGGAGAAGCGAGCCAGGAACCGTGTGTACTTCTGTTCTGTGTATTTTTCAAGCTCAACACACGGCGTGCCTTCAACGTGTGTTACTTCTGAGTATTTTCCAAGCTTAACACACGGCCGTGCCTTCAACCGTGTGTTAAAATGTGTGTACTTCCGTGGGCGTGTTTCCTTGATACACGGCTGTGCTCTTCCCTTATTCCTTCCAAAAACATTTTTCTTCGTGTTTTCTTATCCAAGCCTAAACTTTTAATAAACAACCGTGGGCTTAATTGTTAAAAGTCCTTTGGCGTCCAGCGGGACCCACGTGCTTTCCTGTCGTAGCGGAAATATAAGTCATACCCCGACATGTTTGTCAGTCATCACTCATCTCTTGTCAGTGTGTTACGTTGCATTGAAGTCTTTGTGTTTGTGTTCGTCGATTATTAGTCTTTTTATTCCTATTTGTGATCATGTTCGTATTAAAGCACTTGTGTTTGATTGCTACAACTTTCCTTATTTTAACTAATATTTTTATAATAGTAAATAAAATAAATGGTAGATAACTTTACCTAGTAATATATAATTTTGAAGGTTTTCTTGTTATAGTATCTTCTTTATTATGTACTTTTAGTCATTTTTTAATATTACTCCTTTTTAATGGTATATCTTCATTATCAATTTTTATTTATTAGTAATTTCTTAAAGTCATAATTGATTTTTAAATTTTATCTATTATTTTTTAGTTTTTGTATATAGAACTAGGTGAAACTAGTTTTATACATGATTTATCATTTTAGAAATAAAATATCTATATTATACAATTTATGCTCGATTATCTATATTATAACTTTTATTGCAAATTTGTAATTTATGGCTAAAATAAATACTTAATTTCCTTATTTCTATTATTAATTATATTTTTTAATGACTATTGTAAGTAAATTTATAATATTTGAAAGTTATTTTACATAGGTTGTAGAAACTTACGTTTCTACGTTCGTTTTTACGTTCCGATTCTACGGACCCCTTCGCGATTCTACGTAAAATCGCGATTTTGACAACCTTGGTCGCGGTACTTCCCTATTGAGAAAGGTACCCTGCATCTCTCCTTGACTTCAATCTTTTCGGCTGCCTTAATCCAACCAATGGTGTATGGATTCGGATGCTTCTCGATAGGCAACTGCAGTTGTTTCACAACCTCCTTTCCTATGATGTTTTCGCAACTGCCGCTGTCTACTATTAGCTCAAACAACTTCCCCATGATAGTACACCGTGTGCGAAACAACTGGTGCCTTTGCGTGATCTTTTCTTGCTTTGGGGTTAGCATCATGCGCGAATTACATACGTGGGTTCTATTACTTCTTCTTCTTCCTCATAATACTCTTCCTCTCCGTCAGGCTCACAGCAAATCTCCTCATCATCTTCCCTATCAAGGATGTTTACGCTTTTCCTCGCAGGACATTCGTTGGACCTATGACCCAGTTGATTGCATCGGAAACATTTGCCCAATATAGGTTTGGCATAGGGGTTATTCTGTTTCTGAGTTCCCCTCTGCTCCATCGGCTTCTTCCCTTCACTCTTCTCTTCCCTCCTGGTCATGTCCTCAGTTGACTTGTATGGTGTGGTTTTATTTCTCTCAAACGCTGACCTACTACCACTACCCACAGCTTCTCCTACATGTCCCTTCCGTCCTCCTCCATATCTACTCCCTTGTTCCTGCAATACTAATTCAGTTCGGAGAGCCAAGTTCTTTGCTTCTACTAAGGTTCTCACCATCGTAACCCCAAATTTGTCTTTAATTTGGAGCTTCAATCCTTCGACATATCTTGCAACTTGCTGACCTTCACTTTCTCTCAAATCATTCCAGAACTTCCCGCGCAACCTCATGAAATCCGCTCGTAGTTCGGCGGGAGGAAATCATGTTGCAGCAACTGCTTCATGTGATACCATGATCTCACCAGGTGTTTTCCCTCCCTTTGCTGCCTACTTTGTAGCCTCTCCCACCATGCCGAGGCGCCACTCTTCAACCTGCATGCCACCAGCCTTACACGACGGTCTTCGAGGATTTCCATATAGTCGAAGAACCGGTCTACTTCTGCAATCCAATCGAGGAAGCCTTCGATGTTGAGGCTGCCATCGAACCATAGGATGTCGACCTTCAAACGGTAGTCTCCGCCATCCCCTTGATCATAGCCTCCACGGTTCCTCCTATAATCACCTTCTTAGGGTGGTTTTCCATGATGAGCCATCCGATAACCACCACCTCTTCCACCGCGCCCTCGCTATGGCCTACTCCCGTATGTATCATCACTCTCTTTGTTGGATTCCTCACTCTCCACACATCCCCACCTGTTCTCAACGACAGGTCGGATTATGCGTCCCCCAAATTCCTCCACCGCATGTGGTGGATTCCGGCCAATGCCTCCAGCCCCTATTGGGGTTTACCGCTAGAGCATCGAAACGCTCGATCAGTTCATCAAGGCGCCGTTCCATACGCCCGACCTTTTGATGCATTGCGTCGAACTCTGCCCTTGGAACCCATTGATGGTTCCCTTGAAACCTCGCATCTTGAACACCGTCAAGAACACGACTGCTATCATCGCCTTGATGAGTTGACATCTCCACAGGAAATAGCCTTGCTTGATACCAACTGACGCAGCGCGGAAAGCGAAAATAAAACAAATCCGAATATGGATTAGTTTCATACAACAAAGAAACACTCTTTGATGCAAACTCTGGTTGCGCACAACCCGGAATTGGAGAAACTCTCTCACGAAATGTATTTGAAAAATAATAATAAAGCATAGCCCTAGCATATCTGAAAAAAGAGTATTTATACTTCCCCGTAAAATATCTAAAAGGAGAAAATCTAGGCGTACACGTGGAAATAAATAATGAAATACACGTCTATAACCTATCGAATACACAACCGTGCCTCTAGGCCGTGTATGTTTCTGGGCATGTGTCGAGCACAGTACACGGTCGAATACACGGCCGTGCCTCTAGGCCGTGTATGATTCTGTAAATGTTTCTGACCGAATACACGGCCATGTCCCTGACCGTGTATGGAAGCCGTGCCTGCTTCTATGGGATACCCTGATTTAGTACACGGTCGTGATCACGGCCGTGTATGGAGGCCGTGTATGATTCTGTGGAATATTTGATCGAGTACACGGCCGTGCTTCAGCCCGTGTATAGAGGCCGTGTATGCTTATGTGAATTCCTTCCAATCACTACATGGCCGTGTGATAAGCCGTGTGTCCACCCATGTCTCTTGTATCTCCATCAATACATAATAATAATAATATACGACAGTGGACACTCTCTACTATCCATAAGTCCATGAGTCCTTTTACAGTATCCTTTCACAATACTTACAGCATCTTTTCACATACATGAGTCATTCCACATACTACTCGGATTATTTCAATACATGACTCTACTAGGGATAATGTCATATGTCAATTATCAGGGTGTCAACCTGAGAACACCGACCCACCCTTGGTTTCTTGAACTCATCAATTCACAATCACACGCCTAATCAATCAAGTTCTTTTACCATAACAATTAAATCCACACACAATTTCTAACTAATAAGCACAAAACAATACACATTGTATACACATACCCGAGTTTCAAAACTTGGTTTCCTGTACTTTTACAGCCTCACAATTCTTCTACACTTATACTTATTCCCAATCACATACTTTTAGAACTGTATCTCAACCAAGTAAAACAAAAAGGGTGTGTTTCAATTCAATATAGTCATGTTGGAAGTCGTATAAATCAACATGGGATAGTACACGACTGTGCTAGAGGCCATGTACCTTTGTGTACATTCTAGCAATTTGACACGGGGAAAGACACGGTCATGTTGGAGACCGTGTACTTTTCTATATAGTTTATATTTTGACACGAAGCATGACAAGGCTATATTGGAAGACTATGTACTTTCTTGTATAGTTTAGGTTTTAATAAGGGGCAAGACATGGCCATGTTAGGAGGCTGTATATCTTTTTGAGCCCCTTTGAATTTTAGCATAGGTAAGTACATGATCGTGTACCTAGCCTTGTAGGTTACTATTCATCACGAACTCTCTTTTTTCAATTTGAAATTCCTAATTCTTTCTAATCCTAACCTAATTCTCTAAATAAACATATGTCCAATTGCTTCCAAATTATGCTATCCCTATTATATTATAAAGGATTTTGGTACTCACTCGTTCCAGATTGCACTTTAGCTCCTTTGATTGTCTATTCCTATACGCGTTTTGTCTTGCTCCTCACTTCAAATCCTAGTAGAATGGACTTGATCCTTGCTAATTTTCCTTTTAGATTGCTTTGAGGTCCTTGAGATTTTTTTTCTCTGGAATGTTATTAGGGTTCTATAGCAAATGAGGAAAAAGAGTCACCTTAGGTTAAAAGAGGGTTTATATACTTAGATTTTGAATTAACTAATTACCCCTAACAATATATATTTTTTACAATCTTATCCTTGGCATATTTTAATAATAATATGAAATACATGTATAAATATATATATATGTATAAAACAATATACGAGTATTTACGGATAGCATAGAAACCAACCAAGTTATCATTGTCTATAGTAATACGACATCGACCCTTTTTTATTGCAAGGAGCATGTCCCCCTCTGATTGCCAAGGCTTCATTCTCTTCAATCCTTCCTCCTTGTACTTGAATCAGAGATGCTGCCAACAACTCTCTAGAAGAATTTCTAGTGACCGCTCCTATTGCCACCAACATCCATCAATGAATCAAAAGAACTATTACAGTTGATCTTAACAGAGTCTGCGCTTACAGGAAACCAACAATTAGAACTGATACGTGTGGATGCTTACTTCAACCTTTGTGATTGATTGCTGTTGTATAATTGTTATACCTTGCAAATTCCCTATTAACAGCTGGTATCACTTGTGTGGATTTGGTTTAACATTATTAAAAATAAAACCGTTTATGTGGATTCATATCTACCACAAAATGATGCTAATTTTGCTCAACAGCATCCTTAGAGAAATCTTCGGCTGACCGACTGCATCCAGCAAGTTCTTTAAACCAACTCTTAGAGCTTGAAATCTGTCAATTCGAAGATCACAGAAAGCAAAAACGAAACCATTTGCACCCGGCTACATTGGAAAGAAACTTGTTACATTGTTTCATTGTGATTACGCAAAGCACAAGTTGGATTTGGGCGACCTTCCTGCAAAACAAATTAAAGTTGGTGGCCAAGGTGTTTATACGCATCCTCTATAAATGATGCTTCTGCTTATTAGCACACTCTAAGCTCCAAACTAGTTTCCAAATCTTTTAAGCCCGATTAAACTCCGATAATGATTCCTTCTCTACTAATCTATGATAGCCTGATCTAGGAGAATATAAATGGAAGTGTTGGTATCTTGTGTATAGCTTGAATTTCAACATACGATGAATGCGATTGAACTATGGATAGATTCGAACTTCCGTTGACCTTATCCAAAACATCAATAACTTTAAGATTAGATAATGTGGCATCTATGTTTTCGTTTGCAAGGATGAAGCCTGATAACGAAGGGATCCAAGGTTCTAACCAAAAACTTAAATTCTTCTGGCGAGCAACTTACTAAAGATTGCCATTAGAAATGACCACCTCACTGATTTGAATGCTTCGCCATATCCAGGATGCTCTTCCCCCATCCTAAAGTTTAGACAGCAGATTTTGAAAATAAATACTCTTTAACAAATCTCACCCATAGAGCATCGGGATTATTAATCATTCTCCAAGCTAACTTGATGTGTTATCGGATCATTTTAAAAACTATTAGTGTGTGATTTTTGGATTTTAGGGTATAGGAATAATAAAAGGAATATTTTCATGTGCTTTAGGTGTTTTGTTAAATTATAAAATAAAGGAATATAGACAAATCAACATTAGATATTATGCACTAATATTTTGCTATTTTAAAGTAATGGGCTGTGAAAAAACATTGATATGATACATGGTTTCTAATAATACGGTTTGTGATGATCTAAGATATATCGATAAGAACTCAAAATGAATAAAGAAGAATAAGAATTCTTAATACTCGAAGAAAGATTCAAAGTCTCACAACAACAATGTATGTCAATAACTTAAATTCAATTCCTTAACTAATTGATTAACTATTGCAACCACCGCCAATTATAGGCCAATAACATGTAGGCAATTCTAGTGATGGCATAGTGCTGTTACTGTCGATGGTTTATTTATTATTAATGAGATTTATTTTTATTGCTATTTAGGAGTAATTTACTAATATAAAAGTTATCGATGGTTTTTCTTGAATACTATCAACAATTTTATGAAAATTGTCAACAATTTCATAAAGGTTATTGATAAATACTTTTTATTGTTGATGAATTTTATTTTTATTATAATTAGAGAGTGACAATATAATACCGTTATTTTTTAGTGATGATATTGTATGATTCCCCATAAAATGTAGACACTTTAGGAAGCAACTTAAAATGAAATATATTAATATCATAATAAAATAGATTATGAAACTATAAAATAGGAAAACTAAAAATATGGAAGTTAATCAAGGGAAAATAATATAATAAAAATAGAAAATGGCAAAGGATGGAGGCCCATAAGTCTGTTTGACCACCTAATCGGCCTCTTGTCAGCTCTCTGCTAGGTCAACCCCTTGGTTGGCCTCTCCTTGACGTCCTTCCTCAAGCCGACTAGCTAGTCTTCTAGCTGAGTTATCCTAGAATTTTCGATTGCCTTCAACGTCTCGTCTTATACCATGATTCATGAAAGATCTCAATTAAGAGCTTCTAAATTTCTAAAACAAGCCCTACATATTCTTTAGATTTAGAAAGGATCTTCCACAATTTCCAATGAATTATTTCTTATCATTCCTAGAATCCCTTCACGGTCCACCTAAAATTAGCTGCATGACCCAATATCTCTCTGCACCATTTTCTTTTTTGGGATAACCTTATGAACTCATTGTATAAGTAGGGATCATATATACTACTGCTTTAGTCATGACTTCTTTTCCTTTTGTTGATGACAACTCCCCCTTCCACCCTCGAATCTCGAGCATAATTCTCTCCTTAATTGAATTCAAGACCCCGTAATTAGATCTCCTGCATAAAAGCAGGAAGTTCACTAAACCCTAGTGTGGATTTTGTAAAAAAGGGAGGACTTTTAGAAGTTCACTACTTGACTGACAGCAGCACAATAAACATCAATGATTCTCTTCAATACTTAGAGGTTATCACCTATAGCTTTTAAAAAGAAAAGGGCATCATCATCAAATAGAGGATGAGCAAGGGTAGGACTTCCTCCTAATTGCAATACGCTATAGATGTCATGGACAATTTGCCTTCCAAATAATGCCAAACAAAGAGTCAGCTATTAAAAGAAAAGGATAATGAGAAATAAGATTTCCTTTCCTAATCCCACTAGTTAATTGAGTATAACCTACTCTTTTGCCATTCACCAATAAATTATGATAAACTAATGTTGCACAATTCATAATCCACCCCATCCAAACTTGTGAATAATCCATTTTGCTCATTGTTTCCTCTAGAAAGTTCCACTTACTCAATCACAAGTCTTAAACATGTCAATTTTTAAGGAAATATATTAGTTTTTTCTTTTCTTTTTCTTTGGTATGAAAACACTTTGAAAGGCAATATGATAGAAATTAAGAGTGGCTACAGTCTATTTGAAAGGATTTTTGAGACAATATTATCGGAAAAGTTGTATAAACTAATGTCATGAAACTGGGAAATGTTCTCATAATTGTAAATTTTAGGAATCAACACAATATCAGTTCCATTAAAATTGAAAAAAGGAATACCCATTTGTGTGAAATTCGTAATGGCCTCAATAACAAAGATCTACCTATATTCCAATGTGTTTGATAAAATAGCTCATTAAATCTATGGGGAAGATCGCAGAGTTCAAATAGTCTACTGTGCAAGTCTTCCTTTTACTCTTAGTCACTGAAGAGAACAAATCAGACACACACAAGACAATTCGATATACTAATACCAAGTCAAGCATCCTGTTAGCTGTCTTTTTCCTTGTGAAATCAAAACCATTGTCCTTTGGGACAATAAGACTTCCACTACTTGGCCAAGAGCATTCTGTCTATGAAAATTTATTTTTTAAAAAAATAGAACCACCTTTACTCGTTCACTATATAAAAAGCACTCTACATTATTAAGGTAATTGCTGTTCTATCTCTTTACACCATTAAAATCTTACGTATGTATACATACATACATACATATTTATATGTATATATATATTTTAAAATTGTAATTTTATTATTCCTCGGTGTATATATTTTTATATGTAGAAGAATTTTTCAAATAATATAATTCATATTTTTACTTTCTTACCAGATGTCTTTAGTATATTCTTTTATTTTCATTTACTATTTCAATTATTTGATTTTTCTTATTTTAATATTTTCTTGATTTTAATTTTTTATGAGTGGTCTCAAACCACCACAAAATTTAAACTGCTTCAATACTACCGGAAAAGATACCATAGTAAAACAAGAGAAAGCAATTCTATTTATTGAATATTGAAAAATCCTCGTTATGAAGAGTACTTCAACAAATAAGGACAAATATCTTATCTATAATATAAAAGTGGATAGATCCTTTTTTGGTATGGTTAATATTATTATTTTTTGTATTTTCAAAATACATCCTTTATATGTACATATTTTATCAAAATTCATCCATGTTAGTTATCAATGGAAGAAACAAAATTACCAATTAGTGGACAGATCTAATAATTACTTCTACAAATCAATAGTGTGGGTGCATTCTCTACTAATTAACAATGAAACAAATAAGAACTTCAGAACAACCAAACCGTGACACTTAAAAACAAACTAAAATAAGTGGTGAAAGTAAAAATAAATAAATAAAACAAATTTATCTATAGTGATAATGTAAAAAAAATTAGCTAATCTTAGGGTGTTTTTTCTCCAATTTTAGTATTGAAAGTTTGAAGCTATTTAATGACATGTTCAACTTAACAATTTTTTTTTTTATAATAAAAATTTACATCTAAAGTTTGCAGTTGCATTGCTTGTCAAATTTACTATTCCTCATTTCTGGGAAGACATGTGGAAAACATATATTGGCCGAATAGTAGAAAAGATGAAAAATGTAGTAAATTTAATGAAAAAAAATTCAATTGAATATGATATTTAGTACTTTAAGTTTTAGGTGTAAAATTGAAAAAGAAAAAAGATTTGGCATGTTTATAACATTATAGTAAATCTATATGATAAAATTATTACAGGGTATATTAGATGTCGTTGATAGATACTCCTCGTCGTAAATTGATATTGGTTATATGTTCCCATCATTAAGACATGTAATATGCGTAAAAATAGTGTCAAAAAGAAAAAAAAAAGTAAAATAACGAGGATCATGTATGTATCTATTATATTAAGGCTATACCATTTCATTTGGTCTTCACAAATCATTTTGCCATAATTTTCTATTAATTACCCTTCAATTATATTCTCCATTACTAGTAATTAATGGATATTAACCCTCTCCTTAAGGACTAGTTTAGTAAATTGTTTATTTAAACTACCACATCTCATCATAGTAACTGACTAAATCACTAGTCCATTTCTTTCTTCCACTAATATACTAGTCTTCTTTTCTCTCCAGCTTAATTTTTCTTCAAACTTCTTTTCTCTCCAATTTAATTTTTCTTCAAACTGTATTTACTTCTTCAAACAAGATTAAATGGTTGGATTATAATTTTTAATTTTTTAGCAAATACATTTGTTGTGTATTATTTTTTTTTCTCTTTAAGCATTTTTAAGACTACTTATGCATAATTTTTTTTCTTAAATCATCAATCCTATATAGTTTGATTAAGTGTTTTATGGTCTAAATATAATTATACTACTGCATTTAATTTTTATCAGTGACCTTCAAATTTTCAATACATTTTCTTTTTTTTTTTTCTATTTTTCAGTAATTGAGATTTACAATATATTTTTTTTCCTAAGCACATTTTACCTAGACCTAGTAGATTTAAAAGTAGGATTTTCATATATAGCATTAGAGGCAATTTTCCTAAGCACATTTTTTCTATACTTTTTTTTTTAATGGGCATTAAGGTTGGACACCCTAATCGCTTGTTTTGATTGAAACAGAAGAAACTGCGCAGCACAGTATAAAAAATGAAACGGTGTTCGATTAAAGATAGGCTTAATATATTAATTACCATTTATGTGGGTTAAGCATAATATAATTGCAAGAGGGCACATCTGTGCTATTATGGTGTTATTGTAATTAAACTATCAAGAGAAAATCGTGTGAATTTAATTAAGTCAATTATGAAACAGCCAGCCGATTATTTTAAAGGTAATAATTTGATTTGACATTCTCAAACTACAATATAAATAGTTTGAGCTTTGTGGGGGAGATTTTATGAGTAGCATCAAGCAAAGCATCTGTACTACGAGAAGATGGTAATGGTCACCCTGATCTCTGAAGTCAGCATTGCAAAGTACAACTAGAATTATTATGTTGACGGCTAAAAAAAATGACTATTTAAAGGTATCCGTCTGGCTAGACCTCAGAGATAAGGACAACTTATGAGAGCTGTCCGTATGCATGCACGAGACAATGGAAAATGAAACTGAAATTAAATAGTGGCAGGTTTGTCTACAAAAATTAATCAAGATTTAGAAGATACAGTGTAAAACAAAACCTATGCTAAGCTTGCAATTTATCAAAGCGGGTTTTATTTTATTTTTATTTCAAGTGGTTTATACTCGAGAATTCTAATTAGTAATACATATCGTTTAATGATAGTATTTGAGAATCCAAATATATAATTCAACCTATTTGATAAAAATGTTTAACTTGTTCATATATATTATATTGAACCTAGTCCAATTTGTCAACACACCAGGTCCAGTACAAGCCCAGCAATCAATCCATCCGTCCACGTTGTCCAGGAAATTAATGCAAAGGAAGGAACGCTGCTTGCAGCTGTCTGAAATCAACAGATCCACAACTCATAAAAGCAAGCCCCAACGTCCAGCATTTAGTAAAACAATGCCATCTCCAATATGATACCATTGCCACATTGAAGCTCGCGGTCTAACCTTCAAACTTGATTTTGTTTGAACAATAAAGAAAAAGGGAAAAAGGTATAATCTACTGTCGGCGGATGGGTGGGTGGGAATATATAAATACATATGGTAGTTTTTTAAAAATTAGTTATTTCTACTATCTTATATTATTTACTCATCATATATTATATATATATATATATATATATATATATATATACGATATGTAATACTTATTGAAGCTTTTTCTTCGATTATGGAGAGACTCAAGGTTGTCAAAATCGCGTTTCAACTCGTACGATTTTACGTTTTTACGAGTTTATATATACAATCCCAGTTAACTCGCATACAAAATCGGAAAGGATCAAAATCAGAGTAAAATCGCGATTTTAAACAGTAAAATCGTTCAAAATCGCGATTCTGCACGTTTTTACCGATTCCACACAATTATCCCAATCGCAACCCAGCCCAACCCAATCGGCAACCCAGCACATCCTTTGCAATTTCCGGCTTGCTGCTGCTGCTGCTGTTCCTGTATGTTGAAGAGAGACAGTGAGAGAGAGACAGTGAAAAGCGATGAGAGAGGAGAAGCGAGCCAGGAACCGTGTGTACTTCTGTTCTGTGTATTTTTCAAGCTCAACACACGGCCGTGCCTTCAACCGTGTGTTCAACCGTGTGTACTTCTGAGTATTTTCCAAGCTTAACACACGGCCGTGCCTTCAACCGTGTGTTAAACTGTGTGTGCTTCCGTGGGCGTGTTTCCTTGATACACGGCCATGCTCTTCCCTTATTCCTTCCAAAAACATTTTTCTTCGTGTTTTCTTATTCAAGCCTAAACTTTTAATAAACAATCGTGGGCTTAATTGTTAAAAGTCCTTTGGCGTCCAGGGGGCGCTGCCCCCTTGAAACCCCCGCCGGGGCGGCTTCCCCGGACCCCCGCCTGCTCAGCATGGAGCGGGACCCACGTGCTTTCCTGTCGTAGCGGAAATATAAGTCATACCCCGACATGTTTGTCGGTCATCACTCATCTTTTGTCAGTGTGTTACGTTGCATTGAAGTCTTTGTGTTTATGTTCGTCGATTATTAGTCTTCTTATTCCTATTTGTGATCATGTTCGTATTAAAGCACTTGTGTTTGATTGCTGCAACTTTCCTTATTTTAACTAATATTTTATAATAGTAAATAAAATAAATGGTAGATAACTTTACTATTAATATATATTTTGAAGGTTTCTTGTTATAGTATCTTCTTTATTATGTACTTTTAGTCATTTTTTAATATTACTCCTTTTTAATGGTATATCTTCATTATCAATTTTTATTTATTAGTAATTTTTTAAAGTCACAATTGATTTTTAAATTTTATCTATTATTTTTTAGTTTTTGTATATAGAACTAGGTGAAACTAGTTTTATACATGATTTATCATTTTAGAAATAAAATATCTATATTATACAACTTATGCTCAATTATCTATATTATGACTTTTATTGCAAATTTATAATTTATGGCTAAAATAAATACTTAATTTCCTTATTTCTATTATTAATTATATTTTTTTAATGACTATTGTAAGTAAATTTATAATATTTGAAAGTTATTTTACATAGGTTGTAGAAACTTACATTTCTACGTTCCGTTTTTACGTTCCGATTCTACGGACCCCTTCGCGATTCTACGTAAAATCGCGATTTTGACAACCTTGGAGAGACTTAATTTTTTTTTCTTCTTTTATTATATTTTTCATGAATTAAACTTGAAAAACTCAAAAAAGGAATGAATAGTTTCCATAAAACTGGAACATGATTGGTTTACATATCAACATGGACACCTGCACGCTAAATTGGTATTAGCATTCATGTTCTTAATGTAAATGTAATTAAATGTTAGTTTTTATGATATAGACATATGCCTGATTATTAATATTGGTTGGGCTAATTAAATTTGTGAGTGCATGATCTGGTCTGCTTACTAGAGTGTTTTATTGAAAAATTGTTTTTAAAAAGTTTGTGTGCATCAAGCACCAATTTGCAAAAGCCAAAGATAAAGCTGCAATACAACAACTCATTTCGAGCACCATCAATTTTCTTCATCTTGAGAAGTTCCATTTTTGGTGAATGGGTCTAGTGTCTGTTCTAGTCTCCAATAATGCGTTTGATCTCTTGTTTTTCTTTTCACAGCCACAATATTTTCTTTTATATTTTTTAGATCTTTGTGATGAAATTTTATAGCAAACTCAAATAATTTATTATTTAAATTAATTTGCTTTTCAATTTCCATACAATCATGAGTCTAGATAGCGATTGGTTCAATAGTGTTTAAAGATTATAATTAGTATAACCCGGTATACTTGTAATGGATTTAATAGGTTTTTGTTTTTTTGTTTTTTTTTTTATGGTTCATACTTTGGGTTAGGTTCATCCCAATAGTAAGAAGTGATAAAATCTTATAAACATCTTTTTATGGAACTCGGTCAAATGTTTGCATTTCTAGGTATTATTTATTTATTTATTTTTAAAGCATGGTTGATTGTTCCATAAACTAGTTTTGGCTCAAGTTTAGGGTAACTAGGCTCTCTATCATTTTCTTAGGATTTATGAATAAGAAAACACTCGGTTTCATATCAACAGTTGTATGATCAATTTGTTCATGTTGGTCTTGCTTAACTTTGTTACATGTTTCTTTTAATTAACAAGCAGTCTACTAGCTTCTAAGGCACTATGGCAACATTCATGCTTTTTGACATGATGATTGATTACCTTTATTCTAGTCATAACTTCACCCATCTCAACATAAAATCCTTAATAATATGTTCTTTGCTATTTGACATTTCGTATTAACTAGGAAGGAAAATTTTCTTTGTTTTAAGGAAAGAAAGTTAGCATCAGATTGTGAAAAAAACACGATAGTAGACTCTGCTATCAATTCGATGTAGGTTAATGGAAGCAAAAAACATGTTGAGAAAGAAAATAATTGAGTTGCTACAAAATTGATGTAGGGCAATATGAATAATTGTGGAAAATATGAAAATCAACTTCAAGCCATAGTCTAAACAATAATTATATCAATAATGTTATGACATCACCATTAAAAAATGTGTGTGTGTGTGTTTTTTTTTAATGAGCGATACAAATAAAACTAAAAAAAGATTGATTTGATTGCTTCAAACTCCTATATTTTTTCGTAGCTTCACACCATAATGAATTCCTTAAGGTCTCATACAAAGAATTAAACCAATAAGAGGGGTGTATGACATCACACCATACTTAGATTTATGGTGGGTCATACTATCAAAGAGAGGAAAAGATATCACATTATTTTATGAAAGAATAGTTTAATTGAAAATATTCATCATCCATTATCTATTCATTACAAAACTTGTCTATTTATAACCCCTATTAAACTAAAAAAAAAAAAAAACTCAGTAAGGGAATAAATGCAAAAGGAAAGTCCTGATAAAATAAAGTAAGGTAAGATCTTCATATTAACATATTCTTAAATAATTTTCACGACTGTTAGTTTTCATAATAGACTCTTTTTCGTAACAAGTAGTATTTATGATAAGCACTTTTTATGACAAGTACCTTTTATAGTAAGCACCTTTCTCATCCACATCATTCATCCTCTTTTAAGAAGAATCCGGCTTGAATCTCTAAATTTTACACTTGAATTAAACACAAACCTACAATAACCAAATTTAATATTAATTGGTATCTCATATATGGATGTTCAAGAAAACAAGACAAATAATTGTATGCGATCAACTTACTTAATAATACATAGTATTCATTAATTGTTTTCAATAGATTACAACACTATCCTGGTGACAAACCTTGATTCACAAAATTAATACTTTTTATATGAAGAGCCTAAGATGCTTCTTTCTAGATCATAAGTCCTAAGCTTATAATTTTACATAAAATATAAAAATAAAATAAAGTTTTTAAACAATAGGGCACAACTGTAATAAAACATTTTTTTAAAAGGGTATTTTAGTTGTATTGGCAGCAGGCTATTTAAGCCTTGCAAAAACGCTAGATTCCTTTTATCCTTCTTTTCAATCTAGGTATACTAACTGTGCCTCGGTGATAGGAATTGTCTTTTTAATGCACATTTTAGAAAAGTAAACCTTCCTAATCAATTAGTTCCTTGTATGTTCTACTTCTCAATGAAAGAATTGTTGAGATGTGAAGTTTTGTGTTAGTTAGGATTTTTAGTATCACAACATCGAAGAAAAAGTTACTGGTTTAGATGAATTAAGAGCCTCTGAATCAATCTAAGACAAGTAAGTACTTAAATTGTATTTCACATCATGTATTAGATAGTCTGTTGTGGTGGTTCTAGGTTGTTGTAAGGGTGGTTGATTGTTAGAAGGAAGAAGGAGATGATTAGGAATAGAATAGGAGGAGATTGTGTGTTTTGAGGGGTATATGGATTGTGTGCCTTCTCTTGTTAGGTCTTGAAGAAGAGAGGTGAAGATCAATTGTAAATTTATGTACCTGCCCATGTTGGAGTGCATGGCTAAGTACACGACTTTGTACTTAGGTGTGTTGAGAAGCATTTTCACATAGAAGGGTACATAGCCGTG
The DNA here is from genome assembly GCA_037954665.1 of Laguncularia racemosa. NCBI lineage: Eukaryota > Viridiplantae > Streptophyta > Magnoliopsida > Myrtales > Combretaceae > Laguncularia > Laguncularia racemosa. The sequence continues at coordinate 1,865,439 of JBBMOL010000012.1, forward strand.
TTCCTACCTATGCTCTCTTACATGGCCGTGTTGTCCTAAAGCCTTATAATACACTTCTTTCTTCCTCTTGTTCTAGTTTTCATCGATTCTAAACCACTTTTACCTAGATAATAGAACAATGGGGGAAGGGAAATAAATAACAAGTCATTAGTTAGACCACATTAATGGGCTTAGTCCATGTTGTAGGTTAATACTAAGTTTAGTCTTTTACTACTTGATAGGTTTTCATAAGATTGATAGTTGCATTTATAGGGAAATTAAAACCATTTTTCTAAGTACGTGTTTATTGTACTAGTTGTTTGCGATTGTTAATTTAGTAATTTAAATGAACTTAATTGAATATTAGATTTAAATGTATGTGTTGTTTGTGTTTGGCTCGACTTAGGGGCCTGTAGTGGTAGATTCTTAGGGGGTACCCTAATGATTAGTATATAATGTTATCTTTAGTGGATTCTTATACTGAAATGATTTAGAGTAGATTTTAGGGGTATTGATGTTCGTAGTGATAGTTCTCGATACCATTTAGAAAGTTGGGGTTAGGAGTGGTAGTTCCAACCTAGGATCTTTATATTATCTAAAGTGTGGCAAGATTATGAGTACTCTTGTAATGGTTGCTGGCTAATATAAAGAAAATAAATGAATTGATTGCGTTATTATTGCTGCAGTCTTGGGTGTGCATAAGTTGTGAATTGGGTAATATGCGAATGTGCTTGTGGTACTGACATATTGGGCCTAGGCTCATCCTTTTATCTTTTTCAATCGCAAGACTTTGAGAGCAAGTTCAACGCTATCACATCGAGACATACAAATAAAATATGTTATTATAGTTTACTTTTAATCAAGTTAGATTAGATTTTAATTTATCTAGAAAATTTTACAGTTATGTATATATCAAATACATAGAATATATTTTAGTTTGATATTTGAGAAACTAATAAATTATTTTATACTATAGAGACATAAGAATAGTTGTAGTTTTACATAAATTAAGAGTCTTAGTGTATCACTATTTAGTAATTAATATGTGATGGCTTATAACATCCCAAGTTTTAGGGGTGTTACAGGATCTGCTTTGATGTTGAAAAGAAAGATGATGTTGACTTGTATATTTCTCACTTTGTGTAAGTGTTCTTTTTTATGTTGTTAAGTTCAAATCACATGCAGACTTTATATAATTGTATTGATAAATATTATAAAATACTTATTATTTATAACATTTATAATAGCCTTTTGTTTAATTCTCTTATATTTTAGATGGATATTGCACTTAATCACTCTTTATTTTGATTTTAGAGCTTTGAAATGCAATTTATGATTTAATAGAAGAATTAAGTAAAATTTGAAGCAGAAATATCAATTTTACAATATTAGAAAGCACGATACAGTGAAGAGCATAGCTGTGTCTAAGGCCATGTAGAACAAAACAAGGTAGAGCATTTTGGAGAAGTTGTGCTAGCATCCGTGTAGATGTACATAAGCAAGAACACACTCGTGTCGGAGGGCTCGTTGAATGTAATTTTTTAATATATTTGAAACAGAAGGGTACATGGGCAAAAGAACAATCGTGTTATGACCATGTGAAGCCAAAATCCGACTTTTCTAAAATTGATTTTCAAGCTCAATTTCACTTCTCAAAAGTGCAATTCATCCTAAAGATTTGATTTCCTTTCAAGAGTAGCTGAGTTCTAGAAAAGCTATTACTGCCTATTGAATCAATATTCCTAATTTATGAAGATTCTTAGGACTGTTCTAGGAAACTAAAACTTTCTTAGAAGAGTAACAATTGATGGCTATATAAGGAGGATGAATTTCCAACAGAGGGGGGAGAATTGTAGATTGATAGTAGCATAGTGATAGATTTTAGCATTATTGTTTATTTGATGCTTTTCTTTATGCATTCTTTTTATATTGTCGCTTTTAGATTTAATATGTTGCTAGCTTAAATTTTCTTTTATACTCGATATGATGAACCTTGGAATGAACATATAATTTTCTAATTATTTATTCAATATATTATTGGTTATTCTTATGATCCAATTATGTGTTCTTCACTGTTTTTAATTTAATATTGCTAGCGTATTAGTTGAAGTTTGATTTCTTACATAGAGACCGAGAGATCTTACACTAGAATAGATGTAGAATAATTAGAAGGAATTGCATGCAATCCTAGAGATAAGATGATGTAAATCATTCGGATTAGGATCAAATCTAATAGTAGAGTTCGTTCTAGGGATTTTAATCAGGAAGAAATTCCAATTAATCAACATGAAATTAAGAATTAGTAGACTCGAGAGAGCTATTAGTTCAATTTAGGAATTCCCACAATCTAAAAATACAACAATGAACTTGAATAATAGTTAGTTAATTGCATTAGTAATTCTAGGGAGTTTTAATATCTAGGTACACTTTTAATGATTGTTGTCCTCTTTACTTTACTTGTTGTTGGATTTTACTCACTTCACTCAATTTTTCAGATTAGATAATAAGAAAAACGGTAATTACTAGTAATCATAATCTATATGGGATCGACACTTGATATTAATATCCATAATATTGTAGAATTGATAGGTGTACTTGCCTACAGGTCTAAAGTAATAAGATAGATTGATATCAAGTTTTTGGTGTTGTTGTGGGGGATTAGGATATTAGAAATACCTATATCTTATTAATCTAATCATTGTTTCTTTTATTGCTTACTTTTTATTAATCTCTATTTTCCATAGTTTTTTATTTTCTTCAATTTTTTGCTAAGGGGACACTAACGAGCAAGTCAAAGAAATCAAGTTTTGGCTCAAGACTCTAACGATAACCAATCAATCAACATGGCCAATGAATATGATGAGGGGACAATGTTTGACTATGTAAGGCGATCACTTCAAAGAGCTAATCTAAGTATTGTTAGGCCTATAATTATAGCCAAATTTGAAATTAAACATAATATTATTTAGATGGTTCAATAGTTTATACAATTTGATGGTTTATAGGATGAAGATCCAAAGGCACACATTGCAAGCTTTTTGGAAATCTACAACACCTTCAAAATTAATGGGGCCATAGACAATGCCATCAAGTTATGACTTTTCCTTTTTTATTTAAGAAATAGAGCTAAACAATTATTGAATTTCCTTTTTAGGGGTTCGATTACTACATGGGACCAAATGATAGAGAAATTACTTACAAAGTATTTTCCACCAGAAAAGACTGCAAAATTATGGAACGATATCTCATTCTATGCTCAAATAGAGTTTGAGACACTATATGATACATAGGGGGAATATAAAGATCTTTTGAGGAGATGCCCATATCATGGTCTTCCATTATGGATGTAAACTTAGACTTTTTATGGAGGATTAAATCAAACTACTAGGTAGACGATTGATGCAATTGCTGGAGGGACTTTGAATAATAAAACACTTGAGGAGGCTTGGAACTTAATGGAAAATATGGCCATGAATAGCTATTAGTGGAATGCTATAAGAGCTAGATAACAAAGAGTAGTAAGAGTGTATGATATAGATGCTACTACTACCTTAGTAGCATAGGTCAAAGCACTAAGATTGATGGGATGTCTATGACATAACAATCAATTCAATTGGATTTTGTTTTTAACTTTAATGAGCATGTTGATTATATAGGAAATCCAAATAGGTAGCAAACAATCCATACAGTAACACTTATAATCCAGGTTAGAGAAGTCATCCCAATTTTTCATGGGAAATCAATAAAAGAATGGTCCACTCAGACTACAAGAATCACATCCCCCACCAGAAGAGAAGCCAAACTTGAAAGATTTAATGGCAAGATTTATCCATAACACAGAAACACACTTCCAAGCTACAGATGCATCGCTACGAAATTAAGAAGCTTCAATACAAAATCTTGAGAATCAAATTAGACATATTGCAAAGATGGTTTTTGAAAGACCATAAGGTATGTTACGAGGTAATACTGAAACTAACCTTAGGGAATAAGTTAAAGTAATTACTTTAAGTAGAAGAAAAGAATTGCAATATGAACAAAAGTTGATCGAAGGGGAGGATGTGAAAAAGGACAATAAAGAAGAGAAGAAAGAAGAAAAGACCTTAAAGGTAAAAGAATGTGTTCCAAAAATTTATTACCTAGCTTGCCTCAAGAAAGAATACTCAAAGGAATAGTATAATAAGTTTTTGGAACTTTTTAAACAACTATACATAAATTTACCTTTTTTTGAGGCTTTTTCACAGATTGATAGGAATCATATACCTCTAGGACTCATCACCAAGGCAAGAGCCAAAGGATTACAAAATTTGGCGATGAAGGTTTTTTTTGAACAATTAGACCCGAAAATATTTGTTTAGTGCCTTCTTTTTCATTGTATAATTGTTTTACATTTTAGTAGGTACATTTATCAGTTTTATAAGATGGTGAACCAACACACTAATCTCAAGTGTGTAAGCTATACTTGAACCAATAAAGATAAGAGGAACCAGCCTTTAGTTCACTTGCATTTCACTTGACAAAACCGACCATCTTCACTTCTCTTTCATGTGGAGAATCGGTTCTTCAAGTGGCTCATAGGATCGGTTTTGACTATTTGGCATTGTTGCAATTTTCCTTATTTAGAGTAAAGTATAAATACTTGATAATTAGGTTTTGTAAGGGAAACTTTTCAGATTAAACACAATCATACATTGCCGTAAGAGAGGTTCTTCTTTCACTCAACTCTTATTAATTCTAACCTAAAGGATTGTGGTGAGTTTGGCTTAGGGATTTTTGTGAGTAACATCAATCATTCCTAAGTCCTATCCAATTATTACTAGTGTGTAATATTTGGTATGTAATTGGATTTCTTTTTTTTTTTTTTTAATTCTTACATTTCATGCAAATTAGGGTTAATCACAATTTAGGGTCACGCAATTGGCTTTAACGTGGAATCCTTTGTTTTTCCTACTTGAATTGTGTTGAATTATTCAATTGAAGCACATCATAATTTTGGTATCAGAGCATGGTTTTGAGAAGGGAATTTTGTGATTTTCAATTTGGGGATTTAGGGTTCTTGTTGTTCATTTTTGCAATTGAAGATTGTGGGAAGTGGAGTTGAGTTCTTGAGTTGAATTGTTCCTTGATTCCATAGAAATTGTGAATTGAAATTTGAAGGAGATTGAATTAGGGTTCCTTTGCTATGGATGCATTAGAGGAATCCTTGTAATTAGTTTCCAATAGAAGGTTTTTGAGTGGATTTGTGCCATGTGTTTCCTTGTGATTTCAAAAGTGGAAGTGTGAATTTCAAATTTACATCCTTGAGTAATCATTTGGGAAGACTTTCCATGAGGTCATCATTGGAGAATTAGGAAGTATTTTGAATTTGAATTCAATCATTACTTGTAGAGTTATTGTGTATTAATCACTTTAAATACACTTTGACTAAGTTAGGAATCATTTAATTGTCATAAGATTTGATTCTTGAGCACATAATTACTTCCATTTGTCTTTTGTTGCCATGATTTTTGAGTGTGTTGTGGTGTGAAGTGAAGTGCACCATGGGTGTGTGTGAGTGTGTGTGAGACGTGGTTGTGTTGCCGTGGCGTGTTATTGTGTTAAGTGGACCATGGGAGTTGTGTGTGGTAGTGATTGAACCATGTAGGTGAGGTGTGAAGTTGTGTGTATGCTGTGAAGGTTTTGTGTTGTGAGTGTGCTGTGAGTTGGTGTTGAGTGATAAAAAAAAAAAATCAAAATCATGTCTAATGATAGTTTGAATGGTGAGATTGGCAATAAAGCCAATAGTCAAGTTGGAGGAGGTCAAGGGCATCGTGCTGTAGGTGGAAGAACATTAGAGGAACAGTTACAGGATCTTACCACTATTGTTGCTACAATAGCAACACGGGTAGATCAGTTGATGATGCCACAACCACCAGTGGCAAACCTTTAGGCACCCCCACCTCGAGTAGTTCATTAGAATGTTCGCAGGGAAGGAGCTGTTGGAGGAAATAGGGGTATGAAAATGGAAGGTGATTATCATGCTCTTAGGGAGGAAAGGGATGATAATTTTGAGAATGAGCCTTACCTGAACTAGGAGTTTAGACCACCTCGGGGATTAGAATATGTGAAATTGCAAATACCTTCATTTGCTGGAAGGGGTTCTACAGAAGACTACTTGGATTAGAGGATAAGGTTGAGGGCTTATTTGAATTCTATGAGATTAACGACCACACTCAGGTTCGCCTTGCAGCTGTTGAGTTTACTGGCTATGCCACCTTATGGTGGAAAAATCTAGTGGCTAGTAGGCAAAGGGATGGTGAGGTAGAGATACATACATGACAAGAGATGAAATGGGCTATGAGAAGGAGGTTTATACTTGAGCACTATAGATATGAGCTATTTATGTTTGTCTAAACATTGAGGTAAGGAGGTAAAACAATTGATGAGTATGTACAGGAGTTCAAGACTTTGATGATCAGATGTGGGTTAGTTGAACCTCCTGAACAAACCCAGCACGATTTGTGTCGGGGTTGAAGTAAGAAATTTCCTGCATTGTAGAGCTCCAAAGGTATGATACATTTGATGATGGGAATCTTTCTAGTGACCTAGAAGGATATGGAACTTGATTTGGATTATGATCTAAATCACTCATATTTACACTTGTTTTCCTTATCTAATAAATATTTGAATGATAATCTTACAGGTACAATGATATTTCTTCATGAGATGCCAAATGAATCTCATTCTTGATTAGTTAGGGACATCATCAGAATCTCACCCAATGGCTTACTGTGATCAACATCGCCTTGATGCATTGGTTCTTTGAGGATTTTTATTATTTTGTAATTGTAATTATTTTCTTTAGACTATTTATGTTGTAAGCTTTTGGGACACTTTTCATTGATTGTAATTGTTGCTTCTAGGACCGGCTACCTTAAAGTGGCATAGTTGTAATTTTGTGGACTTTTTAACCATAAAGGAAGCAAGTATAAATACTTATTTAAGTAGGGTTTTGAGGGATTTTTTGAAATTTGCAGCAAACACATTTTCATGTGAGAGTTAGGGTTCTTCCTAATTCCATTGGCTTTTATCAATTTCAATCAAAAAATTGGAATTGTGGCGAGTTGCAACAAAGAGAATTGTGAGTAATATCAATTCCCTATGTTGTGTTTTCCTTTTCATCACTAATGAGTCAAATCTAGGGTTGATTAGAATTGTTCTTGATCTGAATTTGATTTCATTTGTAACCTCTTTGTAATGATATAAGATTGATTGGTTTTAGCACTTATTATTATCATCAATTTTGATTATATTGTGTGGCGTAGATTGGTCTAAATTGTGAGGAGGATCACGACTTTGTTTTTGTATGTTGATGGTTTGGAAATCTCTTAGAATTTAAGTTGATTTAGTGATTCAATTGAGGATTATCAACTTCATGGTTTTATCTCCTTGAATTTTAGCATTCGGATCATCTTACAACAATTAGGGTTCACGCAAATTGTCTTACTTTTGAACCGAATTTGATCTTGTCCTTTAGGGATTGTAATTTAGTTCATTTGCATGTGCTTAAACCCCATTTTAAGCACATTATCTTTTGGTATCAGAGCTAATCACATTTGGATATTCAATATTGATCACATCCTTGTTAGTGGAATCGGTTTATGAGTAGAAGAAGTTCATGTGATTGGAAGCTAGCTTGATCGACATTGTATGTTTATCTTTCAATCTTGGTTTTTGTGTACTTAAACTTGGTTTTAGGCACATCACTTGAGGAGGCCATCCGGCTAGCTCTAAAAGTGGAAAGACAGAGGCGATCTAATTCATTTAGAGCAGCTAATAACAGGTATAGGACTTCTACAAAACTGTATAGTTTTTAGGAAAAACAGGCTGATAGAGGGGGATATAGTAAAAATGTAGAAAAGAGTGCAGTGGTGTAGGATAGTCAAGGGGAAAGGAAAAACAGTTATAGGGATTGAAAACAAACCATCGGTAGCTAGGACGTTAGGAGGACGAAGTCGTCAAATCAAATGCTTCAAATGCCTAGGTGTTGGACATATGGCTGCTTAGTATCCATATAAGAGGGTTATGACTACTATGGAGATTGAGGGTGAGGAAGATGAGGAAGACATACTTGAAGCCATAGATCTATTAGGGGTATTAGATGAGTATTATGGTGACGTAGATGCTGTAGTACATGAGGATAAGGGAGGTGATCAGTATTTATCTATTAATGTACTGCGTCGAGCTTTGACTTCATTTCCTACTAATGATGATGAGTAGAGGAAAAATTTGTTCCACATCTCTTGTAGGGTACAAAGTAATTTGTGTGCTATTATTATTGATAGCGGTAGTTGTGCTAATGCAGTGCCTGCATCATTAGTATCTAAATTGAAACTAGTCACTACCCTACATCCAAAGCCCTGTAAATTACATTGGTTAAGTGAGCAAGGTAGTCTGCATGTTACCCAAAGGGCTAAGGTATTTTTCAGCATAGGGGATAAATATCATGATGAGATTGTATGTGACATCTTTCCCTTGTGTGCATCTCAAATATTGCTTGGCAGGCCTTAGTTGTATGATAGGAGGGTTTTGCATGATGGCTTCAGAAATATTTATGTGTTCCAAAAAGAGGGTAAACGTATAGTGTTGGACCCAATGTCACCTTCAGAGGTCCAAGAGGCTTAGAGGTAGATAAGTAAAACTGGGAAGAAGAAGACCTTATTGGTGGGAAAGTATGAGTTAAAGTAGGCCATAACGAATGAGAGACCAGCATATTTATTGTAGATGAGGTATGCCTTAGAGATGGATGGGCATGAGCATCTACCCCCTATGGTATCTCAGGTACTGGATGATTATGGTGATCTTTTTACGGATGAATTACTAGAGGGATTACCACCTTTGAGAGGTATAGAGCACGCTATTAACTTCCAGCCTGGATTAGTTTTGCCAAACCGACCTGCATATCATATGAATCTTAAAGAGGCTAAGAAAATGAAATGTCAGGTGGATGAGCTGGTAGAATGGGGTTTTGTCAGGGAGAGTATCAGTCTTTGTGTAGTTCTAACCCTTCTTGTCCCTAAGAGAGATGACACTTAAATGATGTGCATTGATATTCAAGCCATCAACAAAATCACCATCAAATACAAGTATCCTATTCCAAGACTTGATAACATGTTAGATAAACTATATGGTGCAAAGGTATTCTCCAAGGTGGACCTTAAAAGTAGATACCACCAAATTCAGATGAGAGAGGGAGATGAGTGGAAGACCGCTTTTAAAACACGCCATGGATTATATGAATGGATGGTCATGCCATTTGGTTTGACTAATACTCCTAGTACTTTTATGAGATTAATGAATCATGTAATGAAGGAGTTTTTAGGTAAAATTGTTGTTTATTTTGATGATATTTTGATATACAGCAAAAGCCTAGAAAATCATGTGGAGCATCTATGGGCTGTATTTTCAGTATTAAGGGCGCAACAGTTGTATGCCAATCTCTAGAAGTGTTCTTTCTACTAAACTAAGGTAACATTTTTGGGATTTATTATATCTAATTCTGGTGTTAGGGTTGATGAAGAGAAAGTGAGGGCTATTAGAGAATGGCCAACACTAAAATCAGTTGCTGAGGTAAGAAGTTTTCATGGACTTGCTTCATTTTATAGGCGCTTTGTCCATAACTTCAGTAGTATTGTCAGTCCTTTAATTGGATCGACTAAGAAAAATGTTCCTTTTATTTGGGGTGAGAAGGCTCAAAAGAGTTTTGAGGAGATAATGGTAAAACTTAGTAGTGTTCCAGTATTGGTTTTACTTGATTTTGATAAGGTTTTTGAATTATAATGTGATGCCACAAGGATAGGGATTGCTGCTGTGTTGATGCAGGATAAAAGGCCTATTGCATATTTTAGTGAAAAATTGAGTGGTGCAACTTTAAACTACTCAATATGTGATAAGGAATTCTATTCCTTAGTGAGGGCATTGATGACATGGCAACATTATCTCCTTCCAAAAGAATTTATTATCTATACAGATCGTGAATCCTTAAAACATTTCAGAGGTCAGCAAAATCTATCAAAACGCTTAGTTAAATGGGTGGACTTTCTAGATAGTTTTTCATATGTGTTTAAGTACAAGAAAGGTAACATGAATACGGTAGCTAACCTTTGTCACACAGGTATGTACTAATCGCCTCTCTACAATCAAAACTGCTTGGATTTGAATTACTAAACGAACAATATAGGCATGATGAATATATGAAAGTAGTAGTTGAGAAATGTTTTGGGGGGGGGGGGGGGGGGGAATATTTGAGGGTTATTATATGATTGATGGTTTTTTGTATAAAGCTGGAAATTGTGTATACCTTATAGATCTGTGAGAAGAAGCACATGCTAGAGGTTTGTCTAGTCATTTTGGAGAAAAAAGGACTCTGGCTTTGTTAAAAGAATATTTTTATTAGAGGGGCATGATGAAGGATGTTCATAAGGTGCTGGAAAGGTGTGGGTATGTAAAAGAGAAAAAGGAAAGAAAGGGGTTCAGGGTGAATATATGCCTTTGCTTGTACCTACTCAACCTTGGATTGATATCGACATGGATTTTATTTTGGATTTGCCCATGACACAAAGGGGAAAGGATTCTATTATGGTTGTTGTTGATTGATTTAGCAAAATGTCTCATTTTATGCCTTGCCAACAAACGGACGATGCACTTTTTATAGCTAACCTTTTTGTGTAGAAAATTGTGAAACTACATGGTGTTCCACATAGCATAGTGTCTGACAGAAACACTAAGTTTCTTAGCTTTTTCTAGAAGACACTATGGAGAAGACTTGGTACTAAACTCATGTATAGTACCTGTTGCTACCTACAAACTGACGGCCAGACTAAGTTGTTAATCGTACTTTTGGTACCTTACTAAGAGCAATGGTTGGCAAGAATCTTATTGATTGAGACTTGTGTCTTCCTATTATTGAGTTCGCTTACAATAGGTCTACTCATAGTTCAACCAGTAAGTCTCCCTTTGAAGTTGTGTATGGCTATAATCTTACTCTTCCATTGGATTTCATAGCTAGTCCGACAACAAAGGAAGAAAGCCTAAGTGGAGTAGAAAGAGCCTAGGAGATTCAGAAACTTCATTAGAAGACAATTGAATAGCTTCAGAAAACACAGGAACAACAGAAACTTCAGGGAAACAAAAACAGGAAAACCAGAATTTATAATTCAGGTGATTTAGTTTGCATTAATCTTAGCAAAGATAAGTTTCCTCACAAGAAGTCACAAAAGTTATCACCAAGAGTAGATGGACCTTTCAGAGTTGTCAGACGTATCAACAATAATGTATACATGATAGAATTGCTAGGAGGATACAGTGTCTTTGCTACATTTAATGTTGCAGATCTATCACCTTATTTACTAGATGATGTTCATGAAGACCTATTAGATTTGAGGGTAAATCTTCCACAGCTTAAGGAGATGATAGGAATCATATACCTACAGGACCTATCACTAGGGCAAGAGCCAAAGGATTATAAAATTTGGCGATGAGGGTCCTCTTTGAACAATTAGACCCCGAAGATATTTGTTTAGTGTCTTCTTTTCATTGTATAATTATTTTGCATTTCAGCAGGTACATTTATTGGTTTTACAGGATGGCGAACCAACACACTAATCTTAAGTGCATAAGCTATACTTGAACCAATAAAGACAAGAGGAGTCGACCTTTATTTCACTTGCATTTCACTTGACAAGACCGACCATCTTCACTTCCCTTTCATATGGAGAATCGGTTCTTCAAGTAGCTTATAGAACTAGTTTTGACTATTTAGCATTGTTGTAATTTTCCTTATTTAGAGTAAAGTATAAATACTTGTTAAGTAGGTTTGTAAGGGACACTTTCAGATTAAACACAACCATACATTGCCATGAGAGAGGTTCTTCTTTCACTCAACTCTTATCAATTCTAACCTAGAGGGTTGTGGCGAGTTTAGCTTAGGGATTTTTGTAAGTAACATCAATAATACCCAAGTCCTATCCAATTATCACTAGTGTGTAATATTTGGTATGTAATTGGATTTCTTTTGTTCAATTCTTACATTTCACGCAAATTAGGGTTCATCACAATTTAAGGTCACGTAATTGGCTTTGACGTGGAATCCTTTGTTCTTCTTACTTGAATTGCATTGAATTATTCAATTGAAGCACATCACAGATGCCTAAGTACACAAAGTTCTTAAAGGACTTACTTTTGATAGGAATTAAAATTCGACAAGACCTATCATAGGGTAAGAACTAAAGGAATCAAAATTTGGTGAATGAGGGCCTATTTTGAGCAGATCGACCCCGGAATTATTTATAAATTAACCTCTTTTATATTATTCTTGTATTGTGTTTTCCAACAGGCACACTATCATATTTATAGGTCGATGGACAAACTCACTCAACTCAGCTTGTAGTTATCCATGGACCGATCTGAACCAGCGATGAGTTGGGCCGATGAATCCTAATAGAAGACCTGCATCTTAAGACCAATTTCTTTTATATATTTTCATTGCATGGACTATTTATGTTGTAATCATTTTGAAACACTTTATTTCCTTGTAATTTTCATTAGGACTAGCCACCTTAAAAGTGGCAAACTTGTAATTTTGACCCTTTCTAACCTTAGGAGTAGCAAGTATAAATACTTGCTTAAGAGAGGGTTTGAGGAGGCCATATTTTGCAGAAATAACCTAGCACTTTCACGTGTAGAATTAGGGTTCATCCTTAGTTCAAACCTCTTATCAATTTCAACCCAAGAATTGGAATTGTGGCGAGTGCGACAAAGGAGAATTGTGAGTCATATCGATTCATCTTTGTTGTATGTTCATTTCTTCTCTAGTGAGTCATATCTAGGGTAGATTTGAATCTTTCTTGGACTTATTGGTGATTGTAATTCGTGGATAATCATCTTGTTAGGTTAATTGTTCATTGAAATTTAATGCTCTTTAGTGGTTGGCGTGAATTGGAATTGTTGGAAGGATTTGGAATCACGGTTTTTGTGCTTGTCTTTTTCATCCATTTCACGTGTAATTCTCGTTCTTATTTTTTATTAGTGAAATTGATCATTAGTGGAAGTTACTTGAATCTTTGAACCATTGGATTTCATCAAAGTTCCATTAGGGTCACACAATTTCCTAGTTGATTGAACTAGTTTGTATGAGACTTAAGAAGTATTTTCTTGAGTCATTTGATTGTGCTTGAAAGTGGTTTTGAGCACATCATCTTTCTAACAAGAAGAAGTTGGAAGAAGTCTCGACAATCACCCTCAATGAAGAATGCTTTGCCATCTTACAAAATAAGTTACCAAAGAAATTAAAAGATCTAGGGAGTTATACTTTGCCTTATTTGATTGGTGATTTGTTTGTAGAAAAAGCATTGGCTAACCTAGGTACAAGTATAAATCTGATGCCACATCATATGTTTAAAAAGTTAGGATTGGGGAAACCGAAACCAACACATATGAGTATTCAATTAACTAATGGGTCTGTTAAGTACCCCATTAGTATCATTAAAGATGTGTTGGTTAAGGTAGGTACATTCATTTTTCCAATAGATTTTGTAATCTTAGATATTGATAAAGACATTGAGGCACCATTGATTTTAAGTCGCTCTTTTCTAGCTACTGCTAGGGCAGTAATAGATTTAAGCAATTAGACGTTAACTTTAAAAGTTAGGGATGAAGAAACAATTTTCAAAGCACCTAACATAATCCCGCATCTTCCAAAGAGTAACAATACCTCCTATTTCCTGAATATGTCTAATTTGCTTAATTATACTTGTGTGCAAGATGGTATTCACGTCGACCCAATACAACAATATCCCATGGCAATCAATAGGGTTTAGGAAAATTCAAGAAATTTAAACACCAAAAATTTAATAGCTATCCCCTTGACTAGCAAAAGAAGAGATTGTCAAGCTAACGATGATAACCAAAAGCGCTTTTTAGGAGGAAACATAAGCTTTAATTAGTTTAGTTTGCTTTTGTTTTGTTTTATTTAGTGTACTTATTAGTTGGAAATTTGAGTTAAGATATAGTTGAACCAATAAAACTAGGAAAATATTAGTTTACTTTATTTCCTTTCCCATTAGTTTTAATTTGCTTATTTTTATCTTTTGTACTTATTTTGTACATTGGGGGACAATGTACAATTTTAAGTATAGAGGAGAGAAATAATATCAAAAGCCTTAAATTTTTACTAAAAAATTACTATAAGATAATTTATCACTCTTAATAGTACTAAATAAATTAATTGCATTCATAATTTGGTAAATTTTCAAACCCTTGATATATTTTTACCTTTTTATTAGTGAACTTATACTACTTGATTAGGGTTAAATTATAAAATCTTTGTAAATTAAAATTATATGTTATTTAGGCTTAGAATTTAGAAACTCTGATTGAAATAATATTACTAATCAAGGATTGAGAATTTAGGTTTTTAAAACTTTGATGTATGCCTATCACTTAAAAGTTCTTATGAGTACTATGATCTTGAATAACTAAACTAATGAAATTTGTCCTTTAAAGGTTCTTCTTATAAATTAAAAGCCGAGAAATAAAATAAAAAAATAAAATAAAATAAATAAAGTTCAACAGTGGGTCTCGTTGACTTGAGCAATTAAGCTTACGAGGTGCCATTTAAGGGATAACACTTGTTGATTTGAGTAATGAGCTCAAGATCATTGTCCTAAAGCTCGCTACATCAGTCAAGTGAACAGTCCGAGAAAATTAAACCAATTGAAATAAGTAATAGAGTTAATGCAGATTCGAAGAGGTATCTTAAAACTTAATAGCTTAAGATCATCAGGTTTAAGACTTATTAATTGATCAAATTACTCCATGTTGGTAAAAAGAAAAAAAAATAAAAAAATCTCTCCTAGTAATTATAAAAATTAAGGAATGATTTTCAATTGATAGATAGAGAAAAGCTTTTGCTGGATGTCATGGTACTCAAGAGGATGAAAAAGGGGAAGTATATACTTTATCTTAGTGGATAAAAATTTTTAAATCCTTCTTCTTGATTGGATAATGTTTAGTACGTTTTGGGTTTATAAATTTTTGTCTAAATGGCATGGTAAACTTTAGTATTGTAAAGATTAACTTTTGAACTCTAATTTTAGTATTTGCAGTACATCGAACATGATTGGGTACAAAGGATGTTAAGGAGAAACAATTTTATGACGAATGCAATTTGTTTTAGTACGAATTTAGCGATTGTTATCTAAGGTAATTGGTTAAATAAAATTGCCCTTGATCTTTAAAGTTTTATCTTTTCTTGAGGATAAGCAAAGGCTTAAATGTAGGGTGATTTGATAAATGTTATAAAATACTTATTATTTGTAACATTTTTATAGCTTTTTGTTTAATTCTCTTATATTTTGGATAGATATTGCACTTAATCACTATTTATTTTGATTTTAGAGCTTTGAAATGTAACTTATGATTTAATAGAAGAATTACATCAAAATTTGAAGAAAAAATATCAATTTTATAAGATTAGAAAGCATGGGAAGGTAAAGAACATAGTTGTGTCTAAGGCCGGGCAGTATTAAACAAGCTAGAGCATTTTGGAGAAGTTATGCAAGCAGCCATGCAAAAGTACACAAGCAAGAACATGCCTGTGTTTGATAGGAATCAAAATCCTACAAAACCTATCACTAGGGCAAGAGCCAAAGGGTTACAAAATTTGGCAATGAGGGTCTTTTTTAAACAAACCAACCCAAAAAATACTTGTATACTAACTTCTTTTCTTTTACTTATTTGTTATGCATTCCAGTAGGCATACTTGTCAGGTTTTACAGGGCGATGGATAAACTTACTGAAACTCAACTTGTAGGTTATTCATGGACCGACATAAACCAAAGAAAACCGGTCCAAAAATTACTCAATTGAATTGAAAAACCGGCCACTTGAAGAACCTTGTATTTGTAATTTTTTGTTTTGAGAATCAGCCATTTCATTTAGGATTTGTAATTTCTTTTCTTGGAACCGGCCACCTAAGTGGCTTATTTGTAATTTTCATGTGGTTTTTACCCTAATATGAGCAAGTATAAATACTTGCTAACTAGGGTTTGTAGGGGACTTTTTGACATTTTGAAAAAATACACACTTTGAGCCGTGAGGGAGGGCCTTGCAAATCAAAGATCTCTTATCAATTTCTTGGGAAATTGTGGTGAGATTCAACAAGTGTAGATTGTGAGTAATATCAATCTTCCATTTGTTGTTAGCAAATTGTATTTAGTGAGTCATATCTAGGTGCAATTTGTGGTTACCTTTGTTCACGTGATTAGGATGAAATTTTCAGATTTTGATCAATTCAATTTTGAAATTGCTTCCTAGTGTAAATTGCATGATTAACCATTGAGCATTTACGTACTTATTAATTTGCATTCTGCTTAGTCATTTGCTTAAGTGGAATTCCATGTCATCACACCAATTTAGGGATTTTGCATTGTTGAATTCTCCAATTGGGTTATGTACATGTGCTTTGGATTTTAGGCACATCATCTTTTTGGTATCGGAGCATTGGTTTTTGATAAGGAATTTTTGTGATCATCACAACTTGAAATTAGGGTTCTTGAATTTCTAATTTTTGATCCGAAGTGTTGAGGTGGAATTGAAGTACTTGCTTTTGTTTTTATGGTGTCATACTTATTGTTTGTTGTACTAGAAGTTGATATCTTTTTTGTAGCTCCTTTGTTCTTGAATTTGCTGTGAAGGGAAGGAGAAGTAAGAAGCATATTTCCTAGTGTTTGTTGCGGAATTGGAGATACATTATTTGTGACAAAAGAGAAGTGAATTATGTGTTGTAATTTCGGAAATTGCATTGTCATTTGTAAATTCCACATTTGCATTATGTGGAGATAAGGAAGATATTTGAAATCCAAACACCTTCTTTAAGTTTGAAGCAAGTCATCGAGTAACATTGATTGATTATTATTTGAATTTGCCTCTTACCATTTGTGGAGAAGGTTGCATTAAGGGTGTATTTTTTGAATTGGTGTAATGATTGTGTTGTGTGTGGCAAAGTGGAATTTGTGTTGTGAAGGGGTGTTGCCGTGAAGTGTTGTATGTGTTGAGGTCAGGAAGTGCTACACGTGAAGTGTTGTTGTAGTGAAGGTAATTGCAATTTGTTGTGATTTGTGTGTTGGAGTAAAAAAAAGTGCTGCATGTGGAAGTAGAGGTGTTTATGTGCCGTGAGCTACTTTGTTTAAGAAAGAAGGGAATTGCAATTTTTTTTAAGGAATTTCGAAAGTAAACTTACCTTCATTTCCAAATTTTGCTTTCAATTGTATGGAGGATTTGGAAACAATTTGAAATTCAAAAGCAATTATTAAGTTGAAAGAGTTTTTGTGTATTATTAATTATAGTACACTTTGACTATTTTGAAGCTTTTACTTACCATTTGGAGAAGTATCAATAATTGTTTCAAATTATTGTTTGCTATCGAGATTAAGAGTGAGTGTTGTAGTGAGGGTTGCAACGTGGTTTATTAGGTGTATTGTAATTGGAGAAGTGTTGCACCATGGTTATGTGTGTTGCTGTAGTGTGTGTAGTGAAGAGTAGCTTTGTTGTATAAGTGAACCATGGAGTATTTGATTCTTACCATTTGGTGTTTTTTTTTTGTAGTGGATGTAGCTTTAGAGTGAAGTCATTGTGGAGGTGTGTATTGTACCGTGAGTGTAGGTTTGGTGTAAGGTTGAGGTGTGTTAATTGTGATGTGGTGTGTAGTGAAGTGTGTTGTTGGCTTATTGAAATTAGTAAGCAACCATGTCAAATGATTTGTATCCTTTTACTAATGTACTACGTCGAGTCTTGACTTCTTCTTTAACCATTGATGATGGGTAGAGGGAAAATTTGTTTCATACTTCTTGTAGAGTGCAAGGTAAGTTGTGTGTCATTATTATTGATGGTGGTAGTTGTACTAATGTTGTAGCTGCCTCATTAGTATCAAAATTGCAACTTGTAACTACCTCACATACATTAGTTGAATGAGCATAGGAGTCTCCATGTGACCCAAAGAGCTAAGGTACCTTTCAGTATAGGGGATAAATACTATGATGAGATTGAATGTGATATTCTTCCCATGTGTGCATCCATATATTGCTTGACAGGCTGTAGTTGTATGACAGGAGGGTCTTACATGATGGTTATAGAAATACTTATATGTTCCAACAGGATGGTAAACGTATAATATTGAACTCTATGTCACCATTAGAGGTCTAAGAGATGCAAAGATAGATAAGTTAACCATTAGAGGTTCCTTAGGTTTATAGTCAGATGAGCCAACCTTTAGAGGACCAAGCTATTCAGAAGTAGATATATTAACCATAAGAGGTTCCTGAGGTTCATAATCAAATGAGTCAACCTTTAAAAGACCAAGCGGTTCAGAAAACAGATGTGTTAACCATTAAAGGTTCGAAAGGTTCAGGGGCAGATGAGTAAACCATTAGAGGGCCAAGAGGTTCAAAGACATATAGTTGAAACAGGAAAGGAGAAAACAATATTAGTGGGACAGTTTGAGTTAAGCAGGTCATAGTAGATGATATACCATTATATGTGTTGCAAATGAGTCATATCCCAAAGATGGAGGGGCAAGAGCAACCACCCCCTGTGGTATCTCAGGTACTGGGAGATTGCAGTGATAATTTTACAGATAACTTACTAGGAGGATATAAAGTCTCTACTGCATTTGACCTATCAAATTTGAAGACAAATCTTCTTGAGGCTTGAGGAGATGATAAGAATCAAATTCGTACAAGACCTATCACTAGGGTAAGAGCCAAAGAGTTACAAAATTTGGCGATAAGGGTCCTCTTTGAATAAACAACCCCAAAAATACTTGTATACTAACTTCTTTTCTATTACTTATTTGTTATGCATTATAGCAGGCTTACTTGTCAGGTTTTACAAGGCGATGAACAAACTCACTAAAACTCAGCTTGTGGGTTATTCATGGATCGACATAAACCAAAGAAGAACCGGTCCAACAAATTACTTAATTGAATTGAAGAATCGGCCACTTGAAGAACCTTGTATTTATAATTGTTGTTTTGAGAACTGACCATTTCATTTAGCATTTGTAATTTCTTTTCTTGGAACTGACCACCTAAGTGGCTTACTTGTAATTTTCATGTGGTTTTTACCTTAGTAGGAGTAAGTATAAATACTTGCTAACTAGGGTTTGTAGGGTACTTTTTGACATTTTGAAAATATCAAACACTTTGCCGTAAGGAGAGTCCTTGCATGCAAATCTCATCTCTTATCAATTTCATGTGTGGAATTGTGGCGAGATTGGCTTAAGAATTTGTGAGTAATATCAAATTTCTTAAGTTGATTCCAATTATTACTAGTGTGTCATATCTAGTGAGTGATTAGATTTGTTCTTGTTGTGTTCATTTTTCACGCCAATTAGGGTTCCATATCTAATCTAAGGTTCATGCCATTTTAGTTGGAAATTGGACTCTATTGTGTTGTTCATTCGACTTGTTTTAGTAGTACAATTGATTTTCATTATAAATTGCATGAATATCATTTGAAATTTAGGGTTTAAGTACTTGTTGGTGTTACGCATTTTTGTGGAATTGGTTTGGAGTTCTTGCAATCAAATCACATCAGTGTTGGAGGGCATGTTAAAGGAAATTTTTGATATATTTGAAATAGAAGGATATAAGGGCAATAGCACGACAATGCTATGATCATGCCAAGCCAAAATCTAACTTTCTAAAATTGATTTCCAAGCTTAATTTCACTTCCCAAAAGCATAATTCATCTTAAAGATTTGATTTCCTTTCAAAAGTAGCTAAGTTTCCTAAAATCCAGAGAAACCATTACTGTCTATTGAATTAATATTCTTAATCTATGAAGATTCTTAGGATTGTTCTAAGAAAGTAAAACTTTCGTAGAAGAGCAGCAATTGATGGCTATATGAGGAGGATGGATTTCTAGTAGAGGGGAGAGAATTGTAGATTCATAGTAGTATAGTGATAAATTTTAGTATTATTTTTTATTTGATTCTTTTCTTTATGCATTTTTTTATATTGTCATTTTTAGATTCAATATGTTGCTAGCTTAAATTTTCTTTTATACTTAAGTATGATGAACCTTAGAATGAACATGTAATTTTTTGATTATTTAGTCAATAAATTATTGGTTATTCTTGTGATCCAATTATGTATTTTCCATTGTTTTCAATTTAATATTGTTGACGTATTAGTTGAATTTTGATTTCTTATATAGAGATCAAAAGATCCTATACTAAAATAGATCTAGCATAATTGGAAGGAGTTGCACGCAGTTCTAGATATAGGATGATGCAAATCTTTTGAATTTGGGTTAAACATAATAGTGGAGTTTATGGATCAAATGTAATGTAATTCTAGGGGTTTTAATTAGGAAGAGATTCCAATTAATCAACATAAAATTAGGAATTAGTAGACTCGAGAGAGCTATTAGTTTAATTTAAGAATTTCCATGGTTTAAGAATACAATAATGGAATTGAATAATAGTTAGTTACTGTAAACACCCCATTTTTGCTCTATGAATCAATAATTCTAAAAAATAATCAATTTTCAATTTTTCCCAATTTTTTTCAATTTTTTCCAATTTTTCTCTAATTTACCAAAAATAATAAAAATATTCAAAAAATAAAAAATAAATAGGAAAACACATCAATTTTGAAAAAAAAAAAATGATATCAGAAATGGCAATAATAAATAATAAAAAAATTTTAAAAATTTGGAATTTTCAAAAAATACAAAAAAATAGAAAAATCGCATTGCATATATGCAATTTGCGAAATTAGAAAAATCAGGAAAGTGGGCTAGCTCAGCTGGTCTGGACCATGGGCTAAGGCGCGCGGTGCGGGTGCGAGGTCAGGGGTTCGAAACGCGGGGGAAGCAGTTTCCGCGTTTTGCGAATTTTTCATTTACCCAGGACACGTGGCAGCATTTGATTGGCTGGAGGAAGCGCACGCGCCGGGCACGCGATCGTCTCCTACCTCGAGCCCGAGATCGCCGGCGGAAGGAAAAATTTGTATTTCGGCCATTTCGATTCGATTTTTTGCACAAATCCAACAGATCTTCAACATAAATAAGATAAACATTATCTAATTAAAATCAAATCGCAACAAATCAAGGGATTGACACAAATCAGAGTTGGCTTTTCTAACCGAAAATCCGATCAGCTTCAATCGGAGGAAATCCGAGCTTATCTAACTTGGTTTCAAGTGCCTATAAATAGAGGAGGAGGGGAGGAAGCAAAGACACGAATCAGAATTGAGAGAAAGTGAGGAAAGAGTGCAAATCGGAGAGCATCGGAGGAGACCCAAAATCGCGAAGCACCGGCCGGAGTTAAACCACCACCAGGAGGCGATCTAGGAGCAAACAACCACCACTATTGGATTCAGCAACCTCGAGAAGCTAGGATTCGACACCTCACCCGCTGCAAAAGGCCACCGGAACGCCGTGAACGAGCCTTCCCCGCCGCCGTGTCCGATCGATCCGACCCGACCCGATTCTACCCGACCGACCCGACCCGCGCACCGACCCGGGTCCAGGTAAGTCGGATTTTCTGGATTTTTTTTATTTAATTTACTTATTTTGTTTATTTATTTGTTCCGAATTAATTTATTATTTATTGATTGGTTTTTGTTATTTGCTTAGTTATTTATTTATTGGTTTTTGTTATTTGTTTAGTTATTAGTTATTTATTTGTTTCCATTTTCAATAAATAGAAAAATGTAGGAATTAGGTTTTTTTAGGATTTAATAATGTAAAATCAAAAATAAAAAAAAGAATAAAACAAGAAAAATGTTAGGAAAATAATAATAAATTTTAGATGTCAAAATAGGATAGATAATAAACTTAAAATCACAAAAATCAACAAAAATTCCCAAAAATCAACAAAATTCTCAGAAATCACAAAAATAACAAAAAAAATCATTAAAAAAATTCAAAAATAATAAAAAATGAGTTTTAGCACTTAGAAAAATCATTTTCTTCAAATAAATCCAAAATTGATGTTTTTCCCTAAAAATCATTTTCAAAATAAAATCAAAGCTTAGGATTAGAAGTTTTTTTAGAAAAAAATCCCAAAAATGGTAAGAACATAAACTAAAAGAGGTTTTTATAAATTAAAATTCACCAAACCAACTTAAGGTTTTCAGAAAAGCAAACTACGGCTTGTTTGATCCTGGGTAGCAGGTACGTAGGCACCCATCCGGGTCAACCCATAAAATGAATAAAAAATCATTTTCTTAAAATAATTCAAAAACATAATAAAAAGTAACAGAAACACAATAAAAACATATTTCTAAAGAGGAACAATTTTAAGAGATTAGGTGATAATCGTAAAGGTTTTAATAGGTTAGCCTCTGGACTTAGAAACTCTGGTTTCCCCTTTTCCTTTTTTCACAAAAACGAAAAAAGGAAATAACGACGACTAGTGGTCTAAATTAAGACTAATCTGCTCCTTTAGTCTTAATTCAATATTTCCCAACAACAGTTGGGTGGCGACTCCAAAATTAAACGAAGTTCCTAACTCAAGTCGAGGATCCACATTAGATGAGCATAGGGTCTAGTCTAGATCGGATTAGGAATGGGAATTCAAAAATTAGACTCGACAGGATGGCAACTCCGCTGAGGACCCATGCCAGTAGGCTAGCCACCTGAATCTCTTCAAATTGTTATCTTTAAGAAATGTGTTTCATTTATTACTCTGTTGCTAACCTTTCAGGGTTTAGTTAGACTTTCAGTTTTTCTTTACTGTGGGGGTTCAGCATGCATACATATGTTTGTGTGAGTAGATGCGATCGAATCCGGACCGTCTTAGAAACCTAAGATGGAGAGCCATTGTGTAGGTTTCGGGCGAAGTGAGTTGATTCACCGTTCGGGACCGATTAGGCTACCCCACCCTATGCTTCGATATGGCATGAGATCCATTTCTTCGAGAATGCGGGAGGCCATAGAGCTCGAGAACCAGTTAGAACTAACCTACTTGCATACATGACATCATAAGGGGTTGACAATTGAATGACGATGTAATGGTTTGTTGTTTTGTTCATGGAGTTCGAATTTATTTCCCTGTAATGCTTTCATAGTCTTGTTTGTAATTAGGCGATTTCTTACTGTAAATAGATGGCTAGCACCGCAGTCGGCCATCTCCTCCACAAAGAAATTCGGGTGTACAAATCTTTGGACCCAAAATTGGTACTGGACCATTGGTTTACCTTATACAGCCCAGAGGAGTAGGCCTTCATCCAGCAAAAGATCGACTCCATCCTCTCACTGACAAAGATAGAGGTGAATTTGCCTTTGGTATGCGCCATGCTCCAATTATGGGAAATCGAGCCCGCTGCTTTCTTTATCGGGCCGCATGAGATCACCCCTACCCTGGAAGAGTACACCCAATTGCTACAGGCTCCAGCAATAATCGATCAAATCTATGTCCTAAATCTTGAGGCCGGGCCAGCCGGTATTTTCAGTCGACTCCTAGGTATCCACAAAATAGCAAAGGAACAAAGCCTTGGAAGCCCAATTGGAGAAGACCAAAGCCAGAGTTGAAGAATTAGAAGCCATCATCAATGGGAAGCCTGAGTCTCCACAATAAAAGACCAAGAGAGCTAGGAAATAGATTATCATTGTAATCTTTTATTTGTTTTCTTTGAGTATCGAGCTCTAAAAATTTTCAATTGTCAACCCTTTTATTTTTAGCATCCGCGTAACACATACATAGCATTTGCATACATTATACTAAAAAAAAAAAAATGCACGTCGAGTATCAAAGATACCTCCCAAACAACCGAATCTTCCAGAAGCCCAATTCATACCCGCTCAAAGAAAAAAATGGCAAACAGCGGCAATTGCAACAACACTAGCACCGACTACATTCCTACGGCCGAAGAAGAAGCACAAGCAAGAGGTGTCAAAGGCAGAATGAAGGGGAAGTCGATCGACACTTAGATGGGCATCCCACCTCTCCAACAATCTTTCCGAAAGGCAAACATCATTCAAGAGCCTCGGATAAACGAAGAGGACGACAGCAAAGGGAAATCAACCCCCCGCACGTCCAACCAGCATCCGACTTTGAACAATTGGTTTTGTTATCCTATCAGTAGCGCTAGGTTAGCTCGAAAGTAGAGAAAAATTATTAAGAAAATTTTATTGAGACTCTTTATCAAATTCAATTACAATTTGTTTTCTTCTTATATATATGCTTTCACTTTCATGTTATTCAGATCTCCTACCATCGAACATCAGGGATATTTCGCGCAGGTAGAAAGTAAAAATGTTGATGTCGTTTCTAACGCTGCTGGGTCAGTTGTTGAAGGCGATATCTTAGACCACGAAATAATACAAGAAAATTGGCTAAAACATGAACAAAGCGGAATTTCGATCGACGAGCCTGTGGAAACAGTAAATCTAGGAAGCATGGAAAACCCTAAGAACCTCAAAATTGGGACCAGTTTGAGTGCCGAGCAAAAACGTGAGATAATTGAGCTATTAACGGAATATGCAGATGTGTTTGCCTGGTCGTATGGTGACATGCCAGGGCTAGACCAGTCAATAGTAGTTCACAGGCTTCCCACAAGGGAAGATGTCAAACCTAAAAAACAAAAACTGAGAAGATTTAGGCCTGACATCTTACTGAAAATCAAAGAAGAAGTCAAGAAACTGCTAGAAGTAGGGTTCATTGAAGTATCCGACTACCCAGAGTGGGTAGCAAATATAGTCCCCGTCATGAAAAAGAATGGAAAAGTACGCATATGCGTAGACTTTCGGGACTTAAACCAAGCCACGCCAAAGGATAACTTCCCCCTACCTCATATTGATGTTCTAGTAGACAACACTGCGGGAAACCATCTTTTCTCATTCATGGACGGTTTCTCAGGATATAACCAAATAAAAATGGTTGAGGAAGATATAACCAAAACGACCTTCATCACAACGTGGGGAACTTTCTGTTACAAAGTTATGCCCTTCGGTTTAAAAAACGCTGGGGCAACGTATTTGAGAGCCATGGTCGCCATACTTCACGACATGATGCATCGTGAGGTGGAAGTATATGTTGACGACATGATAGCCAAATCCAAAGAAGGAGAAAGCCATATAGGTATCCTGAGAAAATTGTTCAAACGACTGAGAAAGTTCCAGCTTAAGTTAAACCCAGAAAAATGCACTTTTGGGGTCACAACGGGGAAATTGTTAGGGTTTGTCATAAGCCAGGAGGGCATTAGAATCGACCTTGACAAGGTGAAATCTATATTAGAGTTACCTTCCCCACTCTCCATTAAAGAAGTAAGAAGCTTACTGGGAAGATTAAATTACATAGCTCGATTTATCTTACAGCTCACCGACAAATGCCGACCACTATTCCGTCTGTTGAAGAAGAACGCCGCAATAGAATGGGACAAAAAATGTGAAGAGGCATTCAGGACAATCAAAGACTACCTTATAAAACCTCTAGTCTTGATAGTCTCGAAACAAGGAAAGCCCTTATTCTTATACCTCACTATACTCCCTGAATCCATGGGATGTGTGCTGGGGCAGAAAGATGACGAGGGAAGAGAGCGTTCCGTATATTATCTGAGCAAGAAGTTCACAGATGGGGAACATAGGTACTCAGAGGTGGAGAAGACGTGTTGTGTTTTAATCTGGGTCATGCATCGACTAAGGCAATACACCCTTTATTACCATATTGAACTGCTAACAAGACATGATTCCTTGAAATACTTGGCAGAGAAACCAGCCTTGATAGGGAGAATCTCTAAGTGGTAAATGCTCCTATCCGAGTTTGACATCACATACGTAAATCAGAACTCGATGAAAGGGCAAGCCTTAGCCGACCAGTTGGCGGAACACCCTGTCGAGACAGATTCCCAAGAACTATAGGCCCAATTTCCGGATGAGAATATATTGACAGTGGAAAATATGCCAGTAGAAGACTTTGGGATAGAGCAGAACCTGAAATGGAAATTGTTTTTCGATGGAGCTGCCAACGTATTCGGTTATGGGGTTGGGGCAGTATTGATATCCCCGGACGGCACTCAATTCCCTGCAGCGACGAGACTTACATGTATTCTTCCCTATACCAATAATATCGCAGAATATGAAGCATGTATTCTTGGCCTCAAAATGGCCTGCCAAATGGGAATCCGCGAATTAGAGGTATACGGGGATTCATCGCTCATCATACTACAGACAAGAGGGGAATACAAGACTAAAGACCCCAAACTGGTACCGTATCATCAACATTTGACAGAGTTAATTGAGGAATTCAAGGCAATCACTTTTACATACATCCCGAGAACTCAGAATCAGTTCGCAGATGCCCTAGCCACACTAGCATCCATGATCCAGATAACAGGGGAAGCCGAAGTTCAACCGATGAAAATAGACATCGAAAGTCGGCCCGCCTATTGTTTAACAATTGAAAAGATACAAGATAACAAACCTTGGTATCACGATATCAAGACCTTTCTCTAAGAAGGTAAATACCCCGAAATGGCTAGCAAGAATGACCAAAGAACGCTCAGAAGGTTAGCAAGGCATTTCCTATTAAGTGGGTCTATTCTCTACAAAAGATCAGCTGATACCACCTTGTTAAGATGTGTGGACAAAGATGAAGCATGCGAACTGATGAAGGAAGTACATGAAGGAGTATGTGGACCTTATATGAATGGTTACATGTTGGCCCGAAAAATCATGAGGTTGGGATATTATTGGTTAACCATGGAATCGGATTGCATAAAATATGTCAAGTACTGTCATCTATGTCAAGTCTACGCAAAACGGATAAATGCTCCGCCCAACGAGCTACACTTGTTATCAGCACCATGGCCATTCTTAATGTGGGGAATCGACATAATAGGCCCTATCACTCCAACAGCATCCAACGGCCATAGATTTATACTGGTAGCGATTGATTACTTCACCAAGTGGGTAGAAGCTTCATCATACACCAATGTCACAAAAGAGGTAATAGTCCGCTTCTTAAAAAGGGACATAATAGCCCGATATGGAGTTCCTGAGTCCATCATCACCGACAACGGTACCAATCTCAACAACAAATCGATGACAGGTTTATGTCAACAATTCCACATAAACCACAGAAATTCAACTCCCCACTGACCTCAAATGAATGGGGTAGTAGAAGCAGTTAACAAAAATATCAAAAAGATCATCGAGAAAATGACAACAACTTACAAAGATTGGCATGAAATGTTACCGTTTGCTCTCATGACTTATAGGACTTCAATAAGAACGTCTACAAGAGCTAGCCCTTACTCATTGGTATATGGTACTGAAGCAGTGCTACCAGTTGAAGTTGAGATACCATCATTCAGAATTTTGTCAGAAACTCAGTTAACCGAATCAGACTGGGTAAAGAAGAGGCTTGATCAGCTGAATCTGATTGATGAAAGAAGACTTACCTCATTATGTCATGGTCAGTGTTATCAACAAAGAATAGCCCGAGCATTTAACAAGAAGATGAGACCTCGGTACTTTAAAGAGGGGGATCTAGTGTTAAGGAAGGTTCTCCCGAACGCGCAAGACTCCAGAGGAAAATTCACCCCAAACTATGAAGACCCCTATGTGGTGAAAAAGGTTCTGTCAGGAGGTGCTTTGATATTAACTCAGATGGATGGTCCAGAATTGAGAGACCCCATTAACACAGATGCTGTAAAGATGTACTATCCTTAGGCAAGGGAATTGAAATTTTGCCAATGTTTATGAAAGCCAATGTTCGATATAAATTTCGTTGAGTCGAGTTTTTATTTTTTACAAGCAAAGTTAATATCCCTGAATGATCAACAATCAATTCGCACCATAACAAATATTCTTAAACACATTACCCACCATTTCACCAATGAAAGATAAACACTAAAATGATAATGAATCTTAATATGGTTTGTGATATAATCCTATCTATTTTTTAGCATTAAAACTGAGCGCGTTATTAGGATAACATTACCGTCAAAAGAGCCTCGCGCATAAAGAAAGGGAGCACATCAAAATTTTCAACCCCGTGTCAAGATAAGAAGAAATGAAGCAGAAGCGAACCAGCACGAAGGTTCGGTTGTTTGGTTGCTATCTACGATAAAACTGGCAAACACACTAAAAAAAATAATAATTGTCATGAAAGGCATCACATCATTTAGGTCGGGCCGTAGAAAGCATATTCAGAAGTACAAGATGAGTCAGCCCGTAGTGGGGCACTTGTCTGAACATGCCCTTTAATAGGGTGGTCAGCCCAAAAAGGGGCACTTCCCTAGATCTCTCAAGGTTAGCCCACACGGGGCACCTTTTGAGCCATCATTTTCATCATAGGGTAGTCAGCCTAAAAAGGGGCACTTCCCTAGATCTCTTCCAAGGTCGGTCTATAAAGACGCCTTCCTAGATATCATTTTTATATTAGGTTAGTCAGCCCATAGGGGGCACTTTCCTAAAAACTTTGTCCTCATGGTCAGCCCATAGGGGGGCACTTTTTGAGGCAAATTCAAATCCAGGATAGTCAGCCCATAGGGGGCACTTTCCTAAAAACCTTGTTCTCATGGTTAGCCCATAGGGGGCACTTTTTGAGACAAGTCCAATCCAGGTTAGTCAGCCCATAGGAGGCACTTTCCTAAAAACTTTGTCCTCATGGTCAACCCACAGGGGGCACTTTTTGAGGCAAATTCAATTCTAGGATAGTCAGTCCATAGGGGGCACTTTCCTAAAAACCTTGTTCTCATGGTTAGTCCATAGGGGGCACTTTTTGAGACAAGTCCAATCCAGGTTAGTCAGCCCATAGGGGGCACTTTCCTAAAAACTTTGTCCTCATGGTCAGCCTATAGGGGGCACTTTTTGAGACAAGTCCAATCCAGGTTAGTCAGCCCATAGGGGGCACTTTCCTAAAAACTTTGTCCTCATGGTCAGCCCATAGGGGGCACTTTTTGAGGCAAATTCAATTCCAGGATAGTCAGCCCATAGGGGGCACTTTCCTAAAAACCTTGTTCTCATGGTTAGCCCATAGGGGGCACTTTTTGAGACAAGTCCAATCCAGGTTAGTCAGCCCATAGGGGGCACTTTCCTAAAAACTTTGTCCTCATGGTCAGCCCATAGGGGGCACTTTTTGAGGCAAATTCAAATGTAGGTTAGTCAGCCCATAGGGGGCACTTTCCTAAAACTTTGTCCTCATGATCAGCCCATAGGGGGCACTTTTGAGGCAAATTCAAATCTAGGTTAGTCAGCCCATAGGGGGCACTTTCCTAAAACTTTGTTCTCATGGTCAGCCCATAGGGGGCACTTTTTGAGACAAGTCCCATCAAAGGTTAGTCAGCCCATATGGGGCACTTTCCTAAAAATCTATTCTCATAGTCAGCCCATAGGGGGCACTTTTTGAGACAATCCCATCATAGGTTAGTCAGCCCATAGGGGGCACTTTTTGAGGCATTCAATTCAAAGGTTAGTCAGCCCATGAGGGGCACTTTCCTAAACTCTCCCGATTAGTCAGCTCTCGGGGCACTTTTCGAAAATATTCTTCCAAACAGTTGCTAGTCTAACAAGACGCTTCTGTTAACAGGTAGCTAACTCATAAGGGCGTTTCTTAAGTAAATCTTCTTTCCAAGGTTGCAAGTCTGATAAGACGCTTCCTATTATCATTTCTCATACATTCCTACACAATGCTTGAGATGTGTCCTATCGCCAATTAGTCAGCCCATAAAGCACTTTTGGGGAAGGAGCATTACTCGAAATTGTTAGGACCATTTTCAATTATGGGATTATCACCTCTTGGGGCATTTTCCTACCAAAACATCCATTCAAGAGGCCAAAAATGGTGTCTTTTGTTTATTTTTGTAGTTAAGTTTTCCAAACTTTACCACAAAGAGGGGCAACTGTAAACACCTCATTTTTGCCCTAGGAATCAATAATTCTAAAAAATAATCAATTTTCAATTTTTTCCAATTTTTTTCAATTTTTTCCAATTTTTCTCTATTTTACCAAAAATAATAAAAATATTCAAAAAATAAAAAATAAATAGGAAAACACATCAATTTTGAAAAAATGATATTAGAAATGGAAATAATAAATAATAAACAATTTTTTAAAAAATTGGAATTTTCAAAAAATACAAAAAAATAGAAAAATCGCATTGCATATATGCAATTTGCGAAATTAGAAAAATCAGGAAAGTGGGCTAGCTCAGCTGGTCCGGACCATGGGCTAAGGCGCGCGGTGCGGGTGCGAGGTCAGGGGTTCGAAACACGGGGGAAGCAGTTTCTGCGTTTTGCGAATTTTTCATTTACCAAGGACACGTGGCAGCATCTGATTGGCTGGAGGAAGCGCACGCGCCGGGCGCGCGATCATCTCCTACCTCGAGCCCGAGATCGCCGGTGGAAGGAAAAATTTGTATTTCGGCCGTTTCGATTCGAGTTTTTGCACAAATCCAACAGATCTTCAACATAAATAAGATAAACATTATCTAATTAGAATCAAATCGCAACAAATCGAGGGATTGACACAAATCGGAATTGGTTTTTCTAACCGAAAATCCAATCAGCTTCAATCGGAGGAAATCCGAGCTTATCCAACTTGGTTTCAAGTGCCTATAAATAGAGGAGGAGGGGAGGAAGCAAAGACACGAATCAGAATTGAGAGAAAGTGAGGAAAGAGTGCAAATCGGAGAGCATCGGAGGAGACCCAAAATCGCGAAGCACCGGCCGGAGTTAAACCACCACCAGGAGGCGATCTAGGAGCAAACCACCGCCACCATTGGATTCAGCAACCTCGAGAAGCTAGGATTCGACACCTCACTCGCTGCAAAAGGCCACCGGAACGCCGTGAACGAGCCTTCCCCGCCGCCGTGTCCGATCGATCCGACCTGACCCGATTCGACTCGACCCGCGCACCGACCCGAATCCAAGTAAGTCGGATTTTCCGGATTTTTTTTATTTAATTTACTTATTTTGTTTATTTATTTGTTCCGAATTAATTTATTATTTATTTATTGGTTTTTGTTATTTGCTTAGTTATTTATTTATTGGTTTTTGTTATTTGTTTAGTTATTAGTTATTTATTTGTTTCCATTTTCAATAAATAGAAAAATGTAGGAATTAGGTTTTTTTAGGATTTAATAATGTAAAATAAAAAATAAAAAAAAAGAATAAAACAAGAAAAATGTTAGGAAAATAATAATAAATTTTAGATGTCAAAATAGGATAGATAATAAACTTAAAATCACAAAAATCAACAAAAATTCCCAAAAATCACAAAAATAAAAAAAAATTCCCAAAAATCACAAAAATCAACAAAATTCTCAGAAATCACAAAAATAACAAAAAAATCATAAAAATCATAAAAAAAATTCAAAAATCATAAAAAATGAGTTTTAGCACTTAGAAAAATCCTTTTCTTCAAATAAATCCAAAATTGATGTTTTTCCCTAAAAATCATTTTCAAAATAAAATCAAAGCTTAGGTTTAGAAGTTTTTTTAGAAAAAAATCCCAAAAATGGTAAGAACATAAACTAAAAGAGGTTTTCATAAATTAAAATTCACCAAACCAACTTAAGGTTTTCAGAAAAGCGAACTACGGCTTGTTTGATCCTGGGTAGCAGGTACGTAGGCACCTATCCGGGTCAACCCATAAAATGAATAAAAAATTATTTTCTTAAAATAATTCAAAAACATAATAAAAAGTAACAGAAACACAATAAAAACACATTTCTAAAGAGGAACAATTTTAAGAGATTAGGTGGTAATCGTAAAGGTTTTAATAGGTTAGCCTCCGGACTTAGAAACTCTGGTTTTCCCTTTTCCTTTTTTCACAAAAACGAAAAAAGGAAATAACGACGACTAGTGGTCTAAATTAAGACTAATCCGCTCCTTTAGTCTTAATTCAATATTTCCCAACAACAGTTGGGTGGCGACTCCAAAATTAAACGAAATTCCTAACTCAAGTCGAGGATCTAAATTAGATGAGCATAGGGTCTAGTCTAGATCAGATTAGGAATGGGAATTCAAAAATTAGACTCGACAGTTACATTAGTAATTCTAGGGGGATTCAATATCCGAGTACATTTTTAATGATTGTTGTTTTTTTTAGTTTACTCGTTGTTTGATTTTATTCACTCTACTCAAATTTTCAGATTAGATAATAAGAAAAGGGTAATTGCTAGTAATCTTAACCCCTGTGGGATCGACACTCGATATCAATATTCATAATATTATAGAATCACTACGTGCACTTGCCTATAGGTCTAAAGTAATATAATAGACCAATACCATATATGCAGCTCTAAAGTTAAGAAAACAACTAGTGGAATATTTGTCAATCATTTTATTTTAATCAATAGTTGAGCAAGAGTGAAGCAATATTAACATGTCCCTTTGCCAAGTTACACAAGTTGGTGATTATCTTGAATTCTTATGGAAATTTTGTTGTGTTTGCAAGATGCCTTAATGAAACCACTTTTAGTTTTACTAACTTGTATATTTAGTTATCTAGTGAATTTCTATCATGGTTGCGTTACTTAAAACTTTTACCAATTTTGAATAGTTTCATTGTCAATAATAAGTTAGCACATGAAGGGCTAGAAAATTGGACATCTCACTAGAATTTGTTCCTTTCAGTGCACAAAGAAGGTTGTAGACACTTTCTAGTTTCTCTAAGTTTTAGATGTTTCACGTGTGAATTTTATACAATTGCACCTTGCATAGTGCATTAGAATTAGAATACCTACTACAAGTATTTGATATGTTTCTACGCACTTAAATTGCCAAGTTCTAAGGAATTGTCTAACAAAGAAATAATATGAGATGTATAAAGTTGATAAATCCTTTATATATTAGAAGGATAATGAAGGAACAAAACAAACTAGTCCAATTAATTGCTAAGGGTTTTGACCCACACACATTTATTTTATGGGACTTTAGTAAATTTGTGAAGTATACTTTATAGTGTCTAAAAGTTTCATTTTATGTAGGTAACATGGCCGATGGAATCGTTTTAATATTTCTTTTTTCATTTCGTAACTCATATGGTGGATTAATGTGGGTATTTTTTCTATTGTAGCTGTAATGTGAGAAGGGCAAGAGTTAGCAAAGTCAAAACTTGAGCTTTTGGTCTCGTAACTAACTTAACATAACCAAAAGCATTTTGACACCATTTTATGCCAGATGGTATTAGGCCATTAGGATTTTTCAGCAATAAAATATCTTTTTGGTTTTGTTCATACATGAGGTGAAACTAAGAGATTAGTAGTGACTGTGTATAAGAAAGAGGGAGATTTGGAATTATACAATATAATAAAATCTTGAAAAGAATTGTAGATTAATACTTATAAAAGATATATATACAAGTTAATAAAAGAACCACCAATGTTCACATTCTATAGCAAAAACATGTAGAGGAGCAACCTAAACTTGAGAAACTTGAGAATGAGCAAGTGTAAACAACTTCCATGTAAAACTTTCATTAACAAAAGATGTGGGACTAATGCTCACAATTGATGAATTTATCCCTTTAATTGCTTGGTTATAACATAGGATCAATGGAAAAATTTTCAAATGAAGATGTGATTCAGAGTGCAAAGTGAAGCCATGCTTATTTTGGTATTTGTATCTTGACACAATGATATGAGATCCATGAGGTGGCCATGAAGACACAAGCAAAGATCGTCTACTCAAGAAGCCAAAAGCGATAAAACTAGCCACTCTAATTAACAAGTTGAATAAATATGGTAGCACATACATAATAGTTGTAGTTTGCAATTGGCCATGCTATTGATATTTCCTGGAAAACAAGAAGATATAACAAAAATTGGATAACTAATATTTGTATTCTATCAGCATGCCTAACAAACTAATTGCCTAA
The DNA here is from genome assembly GCA_037954665.1 of Laguncularia racemosa. Lineage (NCBI taxonomy): Eukaryota > Viridiplantae > Streptophyta > Magnoliopsida > Myrtales > Combretaceae > Laguncularia > Laguncularia racemosa. The sequence goes on from JBBMOL010000012.1 coordinate 1,899,288, forward strand.
CCATCTGATGGTTATAGTTGTGAAAATTGTTAATGCAAACTAATATTTGGCTTGTTATGTTTCATCCATAGCAATGAACAAGTTGGAGTTCACATTTCAAAGCTAGGCCAATAGCTAACCTATCAGAGACAAGCACTCAAATGCAACACATTATCAAAGATTGATTGAATTCATGAATATATACAAGTGGCTAAACTTGTTGGAAAATATAACCCCATAGATTCAAGTTATATGCCTTGTCTTGCATGGATTCTTACAATCATATTAATAAAATATAAGAGACACAATCAAAAGAGAGCCTAAATGAGTTAAAACAATTACAAAATATTAACCTACACATCTTTTGTTAATAACAAAACATACTCTCAACAAATTAGATCATGGCTAAGAAGATAACTTTTTTCTCTCTTTAGAACTTCATCACAAGTTGCTCCCAAGATTATGTATTTTGCAAAGAAGATAACTTTTGCACTCCTTGGAAGGGTAACTAAAAAAGCTCCTTACACATGGGATTTTCTATAAGGAAATCATATGCAGTAAACCATAAGTCTTCCTTAATTCTAATATTGACCAACTCCTCAAAATCCTCTCATTCTAAGTAAACATGAGGCCTAGTTTGCTAATATTCTAACTTCCTATCTTTATAGCTTTAGCCATTTTTTCAATTTCTACATAAATCTTCTCAACCTCTTTATCATGGATGTCCCATTCACAACTTTGCATTTTTTGCCTTTGCCCTTTGCTAAAGTTTGGGAGTCCATTTGAGCATTAGCACTTGACACTTTCGTTGGACTTGAATTTAGGGGAATTTCTATTGTAGAAATTATTGGTTCTTCTAACTCATGAAAAGGCTAGGGAATGTGTGCTCTAGTATTACTTCATTTTCAAGTACCATATGATCAGTTTTAGATATTGTTGAAGCTCCTACCTCATTTTTCTTGTACCATAATCACATTTTCTCCTTTGCTGTCTCAACACTTTGGCTTGTAGCCCCATCATTGCCAAATATATCTCAAAGCTTATCATAATGTATGATTGGTTTGATCATCCACTTCTTCATTGCTAGTTTTTTCTTAAGAAAAAATGATGAGCAAACATAAGTCATTATTGAGTAACAACTCTAAGACATGTATGTTAACAATAAAAATACCTCATGCCAACATCAATACCTCTATTGATGCTTGCCAACCTTATGTTTAGCCTCCATGAGATAGAACTTCATGCAAAATCACTTGAATTGTTGAAGAGATCAAACACTTTGTGAAAATTAGGCTCAATAGTCTTCAGCCACCCATTCTTGATTTTCTCCTTATCAATGGATACATTTTTTCTTTCTTTTTTTTTTTTCGTGAAGTTCCATCACAACATTGTCATATGCAAATGAAATAAATGTTCTATCTTGCTTGTTTCCATCAACCATTTGGTGGTAGAAAGCATTAACAAGGCACTCATCCATTGATTCTACCTAATGAAGATGTAGCCTTTTTCCTCTTTTACGTTTAATAACCCCATTCTTGTCATTTTCTTTAGTCATTTTCTGATACTTTAAAGCAAAAATAGAAGCATAATAGAAAATATCTACTACTAAATATATGGAGATAACTCTTACATGATAAAATCATAATAAAATAAAATATAGAGGCATAATAAGTTGATATTTATCACCAAATCAAGTGGTGTTACATTAGGAAAAGAAACAAAAAAGAACTTAACATAACATGGAAAATTAAATAGGTAAAATATTCCTTACAAACTATAGTTCCATTTCAAAAACATAAAGATGTTCCTCTTAATTATCTATTACACAATTATTGCACATTTGTACTGCAATGTTGTCTCTTAAAATTTCTCTCAATCTAGCATTGGTTGTATCTTTATCTCATATGCAACCATAATTCTACATTTCAATGTTTAAAAGTTCATGATCAACTTTACATAGAAGTGACTCATCCAGATCAACACCTATAAGAAAGTTGTGTAATATGCAACATGCTAAAAAGATTTCCATTGTGTTTCAAACTTATAATGCTTCTTCATGGTACTTGATATAATTGGAAACTCTTTTTCTAAGTACACCAAATGCTCTTTCAATAGCATTGTGGAGTGATGAATGTTGATGATTAAATAGCCCCTAAGGTGATACTACATACCTCTATGAGGAGGTACTAGTCTACTTCTTATCATATAGCCAACATTGAGATAATTTTTCTTGTTAAATAAAACATGTTAATCTATGTAGTAGTTTAAATTGAAACTCACTTATGTAGTTAACTATTTTACCTTGAGTTATTTTCAAGTTATCTTCTCTAGGAAAAGTGTCTTTTATTATCCTAGAATCTATGGCAAAACCCTCCCACTCAAGTAATACAAATGTAAGTCTTAGGTCAAAAGAACAAGTAGCTAATACATTTTATGTTGGATATTCTTCCCTACCACAAAATCTTGACATCTCAGAATTAGGTACTATCACATGAGTGTGTGTTCCATCAACTGCACCAACACAATCTTAATACATTAAGGAAAAGGAAGTATATAAAAGTAAAAAAAAAAAAATTAACTTTTAAAATAATAAAAGTGTTGATAATTTTTTACCTTAAAGTAAGGATAGAATCTATGATTGTTGAGTATTTCTTGTGGTACTATCATGCTGTTAGGTTGCTTAAGAAATTCATTTTCAAAAGAGATTAATGCTCGAAGTACACTATGAAATTGTCTACTCACAGTTTCACCCAAACGATGGAAAAAGGACATTATACAGTTCTTGACATTATGTGCTAAAATATGTAGAAACTTAACAACTTGTTCTTCAATGATACACATTGTGTATATTTAAGAGGACTACTACTTCTTAACATGCCACATAAGTTTTTTAAAAGCCATAAAACCCATGTATTTAATGTTTTGACATTTTTCACCATCTCTTAATTGCACCAATAATTTTTTTTTTCAAATTTGATCCCATTCTAACAATGTAGTGATGCTAGCTATTGATCTTTCAACAATATATGGATGTTTTCACACTATACACATTCTTTTCACCACGTAGCATACTACTTGTGCACTGGCCATTTCCCACATTGTCATCTAATCCTCCATCCCATCATCTTCACAAACATCATCATAAGTACTGTCTTCCACAAACTGAAAATTTTTTATGTGAGAAAGCTTAAAATCCGAAAATTATGTGAGATGCAAAACTTTAATATATTAAAAATATTTTAGGAAAAAAGAACACGATAGCAAAATGCTTAGCAATGCAAATAATAAGAGCAATTGAACTAGTTTTAACAAACAGAAGAAGGCAACACTCCACTAATACTACTATCCTCCATGTTCTCAAACACATTAATTGATTTGGAATAGAAAAAGGCCCTATGTCACTCAAATTCGAGAACTTCAATGTGTTAGCTAAACTAAAAACAATTTAGGCACCAATACTTAAACAACTAGAAAAACTATGCTTAGTCAAGTGAACATACTTAGTATTCACTAGTGTCGACAATGTGTCACCAACAATATTTTGACACCACATAAGCAAATATGAGATGTGTTACATCTATGAAGAAAGCAAAACACTATATATTTGTCCATATGTTTTGTTCTAAAAGTTTCACCACTTATATCACTTTTTGGTAATTTTCTATTCAATATATATATTATATATAATTTTGTGCAAATAACAACATAATTAATGTAAACTTTTAGCTCCATATAGTCAACTATGCCATATATTCTTTTCTAGAAGAAAGCTAAACCACCATATTTTTCGTCTTATAAAATTGAAAAGTAATAAACACCCATAAAATATAAGGAAAAAAATGGATAAACTTTGATAGTGACTATACATGATGTATCTCTTCAAGTGTGTCCTTCTTCTTGATGAAAAATCGGTGTGTTGTTTAATAGAGATGAGGGTCTGACATTTGCTATTGAAGAGGTAAGACTACTAATATATAAAATGATGTTAGCATTCTCTTATTTCTCTCTTTTTGAGGGCATTTTTGTAACTTCACAAATTTATACCCTTTTCCCTCAATTTCTCTCCAAATTTGGAGAGAAAGGGACATGGATGTAGAGTGGAAATGATTCATTCCATTTCCATTGTATTCAACTCATTTCCACTCCTTACTAAAGTATCCAAAAACATGCAATCCTTCCATTTCCATAATTTTCCTTTGATTTCCACATATTTCCATCATACCAAGCACAACTTTAATTTTTGAATTGGTTGATATCATAGTTACTAATACTTTCCACAAAATCTTGACTAAATTTTTAAATTTGTATGTCTATTATATCTCATAGTTTCTTCCTCTAGAAATCTTCAATAAATAATCGTGAACAACTTTTGAAATATCTTGAATAAATATTTTAACTACTTCAAAAAATCTTGTGCAAAATCTTTAGGTAAACTTGATAGAATACTCCTTAGTCCTTATTTTGAATTTGAAAACATATCTTAATGAGAAACTTGATAACCAATAATTTATCCAAATCTTTGAAAAATCTTACAATTAATCTCACACATAATAGTTGAAAACATCCTTACAAGCTTCAAACTTTAAACTTAACACACATACACACACACACACACATGTATGTATGTATTATCTTGAAAAAAAATCAGATGACTTGATCTTTTGTCCATAAGGTAAAAGTTCTTGAATTGTATCCTCCTTGAATAGTGGAATTGAGTTAAGTTCATTACCATATACATTTGATTATTAAAGCTAGGCATTAAATTGTAAAACAAGCAATCAAAATCTACAAAGGTCCTTGTTGATGATTCATACTTGTTTGATCAACTTTCTAAGTTTTTTGATAAAGCTCCTAATTTTTGAAAAGTCTTTATGTGCATTCAATGAACTCTAGTGATCTTATAAGTTTTCACTGCGATCTTCTAAGTTAACTACTACTCAAAAGAACAACTCACTACTCAAAAACATATTATCAAGAGATTTAATATAAACAAGATATTTTTTCACACCAAATAAAGAATAAAGCTAGAAAATATTGTAACCCAATTAAATATGACTAACTTATTAAGATGGAAGATATCAATAACATATTTAATTTTAGGATAAATGTTATATTTGTTACCTAAGATTTACTCATTTTTATAATTATCTACCTAAAGTTTAAAGTGTTAATTCAGTACCTAAAATTAATTACATGAATTTTACCAACTTTTGCAATTAATTACTTAAAATTTTCTATTTTTGTAGTTAACTATTTAAACAAAGTTAGTCGAAGTACTATAAATGCCATCGGAAAGTTTATAGATAGTAAATTTATGCTTTTAAACTTCAAGTTGTTAATTGTAAAAAAAAGTAAAATTCAAATACTAAATATGATATTTACTCTCAATTTTATTTAGCTTTAATATAAAAATTAGTTGTTATTTAATAAGTAATAATACCAAATCGAAGGTTAGTAATTTTACCATGATATTTGTAAAAGTGGAATGATGATAGTGATTTTAAGACTATAGATTTTGCACTAGTGTTAGGGAGTTAGTAGCATCTTTGTTGCAGGATCAATGGTGATTTGTGGTGGCAAACTTTGTTGCACATATCTAAATTGAATTGAATTGAATCAAATTGCAAAATGCATTCTTTTTTTATTATTTATATATTGCCATATGGCTTATGATTTTGTTCATGGAGGATCCAAATGGTTTATGGTTTTGTTTTAAGGGAAACTAAACTAAATCATTAAACTTAAAACTAACTACCTTATATTGAAGAAAAAAAAAAGGATAATAAATTTTACTTTTTTTTTTTTCAATGCCTAACCCTAAATCCATAACTCCCAGTTTAATTTATGATGTTTTGCTTTGTTTAATGCCTTTACTCCTCAATCCTCTATAACCTTAACTCTTTATTGCTATTGCTAATACTATTGCTCGTAGCCTCACACCTCTACTCCACTACAACACTACTATTTCCATTCTCTGATGTAATTAGCCAACCTATCTCTAATGCTATCTAGTTTTTTATGCCAACTTATCTTACATATTGCTCCTTCTTAGCATTTACAAGAGCAAGGGAAGCACTCGGTGAATATAAGGATCTTTCACTATTAGGGTTTAAAAAATGAAAAAAAAGGTTTTCGAAACTTATGACATTAAAGATTAGGGCTCTAGAGAGTTTAAACCCCCTCCTAGAAAAAAAGGGAAAAAAAATACAAGAGTAAAAAACTCAAAAATATAAAAATTGAAATATTTTTGAAAAAAAAGAAAAAAAACTAACCCATTTAAAGATTTTTGAAAAGAAACTATGATGGGATGATCCCAAATGGTGGATATGTTGGCATCTTCTAGAGTTAACAAAAATAAAAATAAAAATAAAGATTTTCTATTGAAAAAAAAAAACCTTCCCTAATTTGTTTCATTGATTTCCTTTCTTACACAATTGATCAAGTTTCCCTTTTGCATGCTTGACTAAAATTTTTATTTTGTATGTGAAATATCTTTTTGTCAAATAAGGTTTTTTCTTTCTTTCTTTTTTTTTTTTTTTGCTGAAAGAAAGTAAAATTTCTCTTTTTAGGAAAGTTATTATTTGGTAACCTTTTAATGTTTTAAATAAGTTAACCCCTTGAACTTCAAAATGGTTAGTTTAACCATTTTTTTTTCCTTTGCCCCATTAGCTAATGGTTAAGTTAGGAAAATTCCACCCATTTGATTCTAACCTTCTTTTATTTTCTTTTTCTTTCTTTCTTTTTTTTCATCTTTGGTTGGTGGCAACTTCAAAGACATCTTAAAAAAAAAAAAAAATTCTCAAAAAGATTTTTAAAATAAAAACTTTTCTTAATTTTTAACGAGTAATTTTTGATAAATGGGTTGATTTTTGCATGAGTTAAAATAGAAGTTATGGTCATTACAAATTGAATGGGTAAAATTGGTAAAATAGACTATAGAAACATTTAGGCATGTACATGTATGTATATATATATATTTTTCTTTGTTAGCCAATGGTTAAGTTAGGATCATTCTACCCATTTAATTCTAACTTTCCTTTGTTTTCTTTATCTCTCTCTTTTCTTTTTTATTTTTTTTTTCCATCTTCGGTTGGTGGCAACTTTAAAGACATTTTAAAAAGAAACACTTCTCAAAAAAAAATTTAAAATAAAAACTTTCCTTAATTTTTAACTAGTAATTTTTGATAAATAGGTTGAGTTTTATATGAGTTAAAATTAAAATTTTCATAATACTATGAATAGTGGTCATATAGATATAATGAACATTGAAATCTAACAAGAAACGAGAAAGTTATGCTCGTTACATGTTGAATGGGTAAAATTGGTAAAATGGATTGTAAGAACATTTAGGCATGTACATATTTATATTTTCTATGTGACTTCTAAGTGATGTGGAGATTATATGCATAGATATGTTATGGGTATGCTTGGACATGTGGAGTAGGACTACATCTTAGGCCTAATTATGTAATGTGCTTTATTGAATTGTGTAAAGCGCAATCATTGTGAATGCATATGGCTATAGCGAGTTGTTTAGGTATCCTTGAGAGTTCACTTATTATGAATTATACGATTTGATACTATATAGGCTATTGAAAGATGACATATGTGATTGATGAGTCTATGTTGTATGATTATAGTGGCATGTTCTTAGGACATGAATATACATTATATGTATGTATGTAAACTTACAAATGTGACCTGGTTGTATGATAAAGCAAATATCAAAAGAACATGTTTTCATATGTATGAGTTTTGTCTTCTCATGCATTCACATAAGTATGAAAAGTACAAAATCATCAAGCAAGTAAGGTATAATATATTGAGAGTAAGGCCTAATGGGCCATGACAATAGAGTAGTCCAAATAACACTTAATAGTCAAATGCATAAGAGTATAAAGGCCTATAGGCTAGTATGTAAAAGAAGTATGAAGATTCCAGTTTCAGAATAAGTACGAGGACCAAAGATTCATAGTTTGTTAATAGCATATGGATTTAGTTTTTGGATGAGTTGAGCATATAGGTTCAATATGTGAATTAAACTTGGACCAAGAATATGGGTCAACCTATGAGTTAGACTTAAATCAATATCAGGGTCAACATGTAAATTGAAATCAAATCAACTTTATGGGTCAACCTATGAGTTGGACTTAAATCAAATGCATGGGTCGACCTTTGAGTTGAACTTAGGATGAGTATATAAGTCAACCTATCAATTGGATTTCAATTGGGTCTGTGGATCAATTTGTTAGTTGAAGTGGCAAAAGAGCCTTTATAGAAATATGAGATTGAGATAAGTTGGTTTGATTAATTGGAGTTAGATTACCTAGATGGTGATAAGCTAATCTAGTTTGAAATTTAACCAGTTTAAGAGTGTATCGATATAAACAACTTACATTGAGTGTAGCCATGTGATGTGCCTTGGATCCAATTGCAAGAACACAAAGCCAATTGAAGAATCAACCAAACCAAGTTCACAAAATGGTGTGATGCCAATTACTACATGAACCCTAATTTCTCTACTACCAAATTATGATAAGGATCACTTGCAATTGTAAGAGATATAAAGGATAACACAAAGGTGAACCAAATTCCAATCAAATTAGGCTGTAAACCAAATCTGAAAATTGGAACCTTAAATGCGTGAACAAAAACAAATAAATTAACCAATTACAACTAGATATGATACACTAGAAATAAATTGGAAGCAACTTAAGAAATATTAATATAAATCACAATAATTCTTAAGCTCACTCACAACAATTTCAACAAGGAAATTAATAAGAGTAAAAGTTTGTGTGAGGAAGTGCTCTCTACGACAAAGAAATGGTAGGTTTCTAATTTAACAAAAGTCCTCTCTATAACCTACTTAGCAAGTATTTATACTTTCTCTAATTAGGGTAAAAACAACAAAAGCAAATTACAAATAAAACCAACAAGTGATTAGTTTTTAAGCAACAAAAGCAATTACAAATAAACCTTTAAAATGGCTGATTCATCACTTCCATCGAACCCTTGTGGACCGGTTGATGTAAGTCTATGAATGACCCACAATGGATCTTTAGTGAATTTTATTCGCCATCTTGTAAAGCCGATAAATTTACTTGCTACAATGCAAAGACAAATTATTATTAGATAAATAAGACAACATGTGGATATCTAGGCTCATGTAATTCAATTTGGTTTCCCCACTACTGGAACCATAGATTTGATTCCCATCATCTCCTTGGGCCTCTAAAAGATTTTCCCTCAAATCTAAGGGGTCTTCTCTTGGACTAACACCCAGTGTTAACGTTTGCTTATTGGCTTGAGGTCTTGAGAAGCCATAGGTTTTACTAATCTGTTCCTGAAATGAGCGAACTTCAGACATAGACATAGGAGTCAAGATAATTCATGTACTATCTTTCTGAAACATGTAAGTATTTCTGAACCTGTCATGTAGCACCTTCCTATCAAACAACCAAGGTCTACGCAGTAGTATATGAAAGGTGCACATAGGAAGCACATCATAGATAATCTCATCATTGTATCTATCTCCTATATTGAATGGCACATTTGCCCTTTGTGTAACATGCAAACTACCTTAATCATCCAGCTAATGCAATTTATAAGGGTGTAGATATGGATTAGTGGCTAGTTATAAGTTATTTACTAATGCAGCAAATAAGACATTAGTGCAACTATCACCATCGATGGAAAGAACACACAAGTTACCTCAAATCCGACAAGGTGTGTGGAATAGGTTCTCCCGCTATATGTCTCTGACATCTAGAGATATGGTCATAACCTTACGTAACACATTAATAGGTAAGTATTTATCATCCCTCTTATCCTCATGTGTCTCAGCATTATGATCATCGTAATATTCATGCAATGCTATGGACAAATTTGTAGGCTTGATAACTTCTTCCTGATCATCTTCATCATTTCCCTCCATAACTGTCATCACCTTTTTATTGGGACACTCTACAGCCATATGTCCAAAACCCATGTATTTGAAACATTTAATTTAGTGCATTTTCCCACTGGTTGACCTTGGTACTGTATGCTTGAAATCGGATCCAACCACCTCTTTTCCTTTCCTAGAAACATCCTTCTCGTTATCAGTGTTAAAGATATTTTTGTCCATAGCCTTAGCATGTTCCCCTATCCCTTTTGTCCACCTATCTGGTCATCTGCTCCAATAGGTTTAGTAGAAGTTTCATACTTGTTACTAGTGGCTCAGAAAGGGTTGGATCGTCTCTGCCTCTCCACTTTCAAGGCTAACTGTATAGCCTCATCAAGTGTATTATACCTCTGTAACTCTACAACGCAGGCAATCTCGTATTTCAACCTAGACATAAATTGTGTTAGGGTTTGCTTAAGAGGCTCGACTGATCTATATCTAACCATCAGTGTCTCAAACTCCTGTATATAATCATCAACTGTTTTACCTCTTTACCTTAGTGTTTGGAGACATATAAATAGTTCCTGCCTATAATGTTCAAGTATGAACCTTTTCCTCAATACCCGTTTCATGTCCTGTCAGGTATGTATTTTAGCCTCACCATCCTTTCATTTACTAATCATAAGATTTTTCCACCATAAGCGGCTTAACCTATGAGTTCCATAGCTGCAAGATGAACCCTAATGTTATCATCAATTTCATAACACTCGAATAGACCCTCAACCTTATCCTCCCAATCCAAGTAATCATTTACTGAACCCCTACCATCAAATGAAGGCATTTGCAGTTTCTCATACTCCAATCCTTGAGGTGGTCTAAAATCCTTGTTTGGGTAAGGGTTATTCTCAAAATTATCATATCTTTCCTCCCTAAGAGCATGATAATCTCCCTCCATTCTTCTACCTATATTATGCCAATTGCTCCTTCCCTGTGAACATTTTGAGGGACTACCCTACATGGTGGTGCCTAAGGATTTGCCACTAGTGGTTGTGGCATCATTATTCGATCTATTCTTGTTACTAATGTGGCAACAATGGTGGTGAAGTCTTGCAACTACTCCTCCAATGTTCTTCCACCTGTAGTTCAATGACCCTGACTGCCATCAACTTGGCTATTAGCCTTATTGCCAATTCCCCCATTCACACTATCATTCAACATGGTTTTGTTTTTTAAAATTTTCTTTTACTTTTTTTTATCACTCCTTCAAAACAACTACACACTTTCACACCAACAACAACTATCACAACACTACACCACGGTACACACACACTTACGGTGCCATGCCTCAATACACAACCAATACAACACCCAAACGCTCAACACTTAAGTTCATGGTACAAGCTTCAATCACAACATACACTTACACTCATGGTGTAGCACTTCTTCAAATCACAATACACACACTTCTACACCACTCACACACTCCTAATTACGGCAACAAACAACAATGGAAACAATTAATGAGGCTTCTCCAAATGGTAAGTAAATAATTCAAAATAGTTAAAGTATATTAAGATTAACAATACACAATAACTCCTTCAACTTAATGTTTACCTTTGAAATTCAAATTGTTTCCAAATCCTCCATGTTAAGAAGAGCAAATTTGAAAAAAAATGCACTCCTAATTCCGAAATTTTGCAAGGAAACAATAAGGCAACAATCAACACTACTTCAAATTATGGAATTCAAATTCAAAGAACTTCCCCTTCTTCCACTCACAATCCACTCACGACAAAGGATGCAAGCTGATTTCTACACTTCACAATACTTCAATTAGAGATCATGCAAACAATTCAAGGAACAATTCAACACAAGACTTGAAATTTCTCTTCACACAATTCAATTTCAAAATGAAGGATCAAGAATCCTAAATCCCAATTGTGATTCACGAAAATTTTCCTTCTCTAAACCTTGCTCTGATACGAAAAATTATGATGTACCTTGGATCCAATTGCAAGAACACAAAGCCAATTGAAGAATCAACCAAACCAAGCTCATAAAATGGCGTGATGCCAATTACCACGTGAACCCTAATTGTGTGAATTAAATTGCTCTAATACCAAATTATGATAAGGATCACTTGCAATTGTAAGATATATAAAGGATAACACAAAGATGAACTAAATTTCAATCAAATTAGGCGTAAACCAAATATGAAAATTGGAACCCTAAATGCATGAACAAGAACAAATAAATCAACTAATTACAACTAGATATGTCACACTAGAAATAATTGAAAGTAACTTAAGAAATATTGATATAACTCACAATAATTCTTAAGTCCACTCACCACAGTTTCAACAAGGAAATTGATAAGAGTAAAAGTTTGCTTGACGAAGTGCTCTCTATGGCAAAGAAATGGCAGATTTCTAATTCAACAAAAGTCCCCTCTAAAACCTACTTAGCAAGTATTTATACTTACTCTAATTAAGGTAAAAACAACAAAACCAAATTACAAATAAAACCAACAAGTGATTGGTTCTTAAGCAACAAAAGACAATTATAAATAAACCCTTAAAATGGCTGGTTCTTCACTTCTAGAGAACACTTATGGACCGGTTGATGTAAGTCCATAAATGACCCACAATTGATCCTTAATGAATTCTATTCGCCATTCTGTAAAACCGATAAATTTACCTTCTACAATGTAAAGACAAATTATTATTAGATAAATAAGACAATATGTGGATATCTAGGCTCATGTATCCAATTTAGTTTCCCCACTGCTGGAACCATAGGTTTGATTCCAATCACCATGAGAAGCTTGTATTGAGCAAGTCTATGAGTGAGTATATGTGTAACCACAATCATGAGCACCTAATTGCATGATATGCCGTATTAAATGCATATTGGGATAGTTTACGGATTACATTTATTTATATTTATTTTGAAAAAATAATTATTAAAATTATTGAAAAAAAGAAAAAAAATGTGCTTACTTTGAGAGCAATAAATGATAAAGTTTGAGTACTAGCTAAGTGGTTAAAGTTTGCATTTAAATCTTTCAGCACGGGGATTCAAGTCTTAACGGTGTGCAAGTATGGGTGGGTACGATATAAAACTCTATCCATATCATATCCTATAAGGTATAGGTTCCTAAATTTTAGAATCAGAACCTACTCTATAACACCTTGAAACCGCCCTATATTCTGTACTTATAAAACCTATAAGGTATAGGATATATATCATGTGAAACCTATAAAATTTTCCTTTTTTCTTATAAATTTCAAGTATACAATATTGAAAATGTAATTTATATATGGTATTACAAGTTTTTCATATGCAAAACTTATGGAAAATATTGCAAAACCTTTAAAATTAAAAAAAAAAAATTCTTCGCTTCATTATTTTAAGTTTATGTGACTATATTACTTAGCAAATAAGAAATATTAAGGAGAAAGAATGAGAAATATAAAGTTGGCGAGAAAAATGAGGAAGAACAATGGAAAAAAGAATGGAAAATGGTAGTGAGAAAGGCAACATTAGTTTGGTTGATTTGGTTATTATCTCATTAACCTAGGCTCTTTTATTTTTCCTTTTACTAAAACATTTAGCAGTCGAAAAATATAATGTATTTATTTATTAATATTATTTAATAGCTTTTTATAAGGCGAATATATGATACCTTAAAACTTGTACCTTATATACCTTAGAATACAAGTTCTTAGGTGGATACAGGATAAGAAAATTTTATACTCGTATCCTACTTTGTGGGGGTAGTTTTCAAAAATTTTGATCCTAGAACCTATTTTGTGATTATCAAATTCACTTAGAACTTACCCAATTGTGTAGGGTAAGGGGGAATATATTATAAAATATGGTTATCCGCTCACCTCTACTAACTCTCATAAATTACTTTTCTTTTCTTTCACCTTATTTTGTTTCTCTAATTTTTTCTTTTTCTTTTTCATTTTTCATTTAATGTTTTTCTTTATTTCACATGATTCCAATCACATGTTTCTATCTCATTTTCTTCTTGTTTTCTTTTTTTTTTTTCTTTTCTTTTCTTTTATAATTATATTGTTCTCAATTTATAACCAATTCGAATATTTTGTATACAATTTTTTAGAATTATTTGAGCAATATATACAATTGTTTTCCAAGAGTGTATATTAAAAGAGTATTTGATATGGATGAGTTTTGTCTTTACATGCATACACATAAGCATGAAAAGTACAAGATCGTCAAGCCAGTAGGGTGAAATATATGCAGTCTAAATAGCACTTAATGGTCAGATGCATAGGAGTATAAAGGCCTAGGGGTTATTATGTAAAAGCAATAAAGCAACCTACGGACCACCGTTCAGGATAAGTACGAGGACCAAAGAATTACAGTCTGTTAATAGCATATGGATTCAGTTTGTGGATCGAACTCGAGTCGAGCATATGGGATCAAGATGCGTATTAAAAATGAAAAAAAAAAATTAATCGAACCGAAAATTAAATCGAATAAAACCAAATCATAAATTAAATTAAAATATTTTTTAAATTTAAAAAACATATAAATTAATTTAATTTTTTTTAGATTTATAAAAGTCACCAATCAAATTAAATCAAATCATCTTAACCTATAACATAGACTCAAGAACTACTTATAAATTAAAATCGGATCAACTTTATGAGTCAACCTATGAGTTAAACTCAAATCAAACGCATGGGTCAACAGTCAAACTTTGAGTTGGATTTTCTACATGGGTCAATCTATCGATTGGATTTGGATTAAGTGTATGGATCAATTTGTTGGTTGAAGTCGAATGAGGTATGCTATGGCAAAATAGCCTTTATAGCAATATGAGATTGAGAAAGTTTAGTTTGATTGGTACATAGTGATAAGCTGATCTAGTTTAAAATTTAAGTAGTTTAAGAGTGTATTAATACAAACAGCTGACATTAGGTGTAACCATGAGAAGCTTGCATCAGGCAGGTCTATGAGTATATGTGTAATAACAATCGTGAGAACCCAAGTGCATGTTATATTGTATTAAATGCATGCCATGACAGTTTAGGGATTACATTTATTTATATCTATTTTGGAAAACTAATTATTACAGTTATTTAAAAAAAATGAATAAAATAAATTATGTGTTATACTTTCAAAAGCAATAAATGATAAAGTGATAGTTAAGTGTTAACTTAAAGTTTGTATTTAAATCTTTGAGCACGAGGTTTCAGATCCTTTTTTTTTTTTTTCATATCTAACTTTCACAAACTACATTTCATTTTCTTTCACCTTATTTGTTTGTCTTTTTTTTTTTTCCTTTTCCTTTTTCATTTTTTTCTTTATTTCACATGATTCCAATAACATGTTTATATCTCATTTTTTTCCTTTAATTTTTAATTTATTTCATAATTATATTATTCATAATTTATGACCAATTTAGATATTTTCTATGAAATTTGTTTTAGACAATTATAGTAATAGAATTATTTAGGCAATACATACAATAATTTCCCAAGCAGAAGTTTTTATTAGAAAGCGTTATCTATGTAAAGAAAATTCTCTTAACATGCTATTTATTAATATACAGTTATAATGTATATTAAGATTATAAGTATTGTACTTGTTATTATATATATATTTTTAAATTTAACCTATTTATATTTTATATTAAAAAATCTTAGAATGCATTTCTTAGTGAAACCCTCTTGTAAACATGCCATTATTATCAACAATAGATAGACATTTTCTTATGAATAGTTCTACATTAACTTAATCTGTCCGTAAATGCATGTGACTCTTAAGACATGAAAGTTTGTCAAACATCACATGCTAGAAGATACGGTCGCACTTCAGATATTGTGTTTGGAAAGGTAGATGGATAGAACACGCAAGTTGTGTTCACTATACGCCATTTTGTCTTACTATTGCTCACATAGCTTTTAGATCTGAGGAATTAGATTGTCTTACTTCAAGAATTGAAGATGGAGATAAACCAAGATCTCTGAAGTTTGAGATGGAAAAACTAGGAGCGACTAGTAAAAGGATTATAAATAACTTTTCATGGCGATTCTGTTTAGATAGATCATTGCATTATACTTTATTAAGTATATTATGTGAGATCAGACTATATGTGTTACAAGAGAAGAGAGAGAGAACATATAGCGCAACTCTTAACGTTTAAAATTTAGCAGTATGACTCTGTTTTATGGCTTCCGCTGCAATATTTGGTGATGATGAATAAAAATTGAAATAAATCAAATATTTGGTGGATATGGTTTCATACTTAGTATAAAACTAGAGAAAGAGAGAACATATAGCGCAACTCTAATGTTTAAAATTTAGCAGTATGACTGTGTATTATGGCTTCCGCTACAATATTTGGTGATGATGAATAAAAATTGAAATAAATCAAATATTTGGCGGATATAGTTTCATACATAGTATAAAAATGCCTTATGTTCAATTTGGAACCGCTTCCTCGACCCAAAGCCCCAGTGATGGTGACAGAGGACTTCTAGGAGGCGATGCATTATGCATTACACTTCATATAAAATATAACTTATCTATGGTCACTGACTTATGTATGAAATAACTCTATTATTAATAAAAGAAGTAAATCCACTGTGCAGCTTCCGAACTGGTTTAATTCTATTTACCCAGAATTGTGATTGCGACTATAATATCTTGCAGTCTTTACTGTGTTTATTCTTGATAACTACTCAATCAACAACGAACATGATGTACGAAATTCAGAGTTAATGCCGATTAAACAAAACTAATCAACCTAAGTATTATGCATAAACCTCTTATTATACAACTTGTAACAGTACGAACCGCATAATGAATTGATAATATCATTACGAATTTTTTATAGTGATAAAATCCACAGCACTTTGAGTTTTGGGTAATTAGACAAAGTAGTTCCTTTGACTAAATATCGAGTAACCCATAAAAAATATGTAAAAATAGAAACAGAAGCAAATTACATAGAATATTTGACGCGGACATGTTCTGACCTCGACCACATAGATATGGTCTTTATTTGTAGAAATAACACTTAAATACACAAATCATGCCATGATGTCTCCATACAAGAATTTCTTGAAATCATCCATATGAGCCTCTTGTAAGCACAGTGCCACCACCAAGGATCCATCTGCCTTTGGACCTGGAAGGATCACAGAGTCACCATCAAAATCATAATTTCCAGGCCCCATATACATTTCTTTACCCCAACCTAAGTCAAGGCCATACAGCGTTAGGTTAATCCAGCTCACGACATGAATGTTGGGGTCACCATAAAACGGATGGTCCTGAGTAGTGTTTTCTAGGGCATGAAGATTCTGAAAACTGGTTAAGTCATGCTGGTTTTTCATAAACTCGATCGCGGACCTAACGTACTTGTCCGTTACCTTCATGCTGGCCTCACGTATGCGGCTCGACGCATAGCCTAGCGGCCTTGACGTTAAGTCACCGGAAACACCTGTTGCAACCACATCAATAATGGCATTGCCAAAATACCCTGGTCGTAATGGTGGTTGCAACCGGCTTCGAAAATCCACACAAAATCCTAATCGTGTTGGTTGGTCATACCTGTGTTTTCGCGCTTTGCATGCACATCTCCATACATACCCTGCTACCGCCTCGTACCGGGTGTACGGGCGTGCATTTTCAGCTTTTAGCTTTTCCTCATTGGCCATGTCCTTAAGGCTGTCAACTTGAGATTTCTCAAGCTTCAACATGGCTATAGTGGTTTTCTTTTTCTTGACATCCATGTCTTTGGATTGTCCAAGCAACGAGGGTGCATCCTCATATTCTGGGTGCTCCATTTTAGGTGGCTTAACTCGTGACAAATCTCTCATGAAGCGTCGATCAAAATGGGGCTCTAGGCCAATGTGCTCGCCATGGGCAATTTTTACCCATTCAGTGAGGAAATGGATAACACTTGGGCCATCCATAACAGCATGAGACATTGTAAGACTTAGACCAATACCTTCACATTTGAATCTAGTGACTTGCACTATAAACAATGGTATTTCACTAATTGGTACATTGTAGTCCACAATCGGTACAAGGTAATGGTCATATTCTTGCAAAGATGAAAAATCGCTGAAGTCATCTATTTTTGCATCAGCCTCAGCTTCCATGAGCTGGACACCCATGGAATTGCAATCGAGCTCAAGTCGGCCACCATCGATCCACCTAAGCCGACCGGCCAAGGGGTAAAACCAAACCAGCACCTCGCTTAGTGTATCTCTCAATGAGTTGAAAATTTTATTACTAGGTGTGAGCCAATCTTGGGATGGTCTATAGAAGTAAACAGTGGAGAAATGATTTATGGAACCAATCTGATCCCAGATAGATAATTCCAAAGTGTCATTCCTAGTAGGTTTTGCTGGTTTTACTAGCTGGTTGGCTAGGTATTTCACAGGCATCTTCATGTAATTTGACTCTTTGAAGGGATAGTGAATGAAAAGCAAGTTGTGTTGGGCTTTAGCCAAATGAGGTATTTATAAGGACAAACAATCAATAGATCCATATTTTACATGCAACACTCTGGGCACCATTTAGCTAGCTCCCAGCAAGAATGGGCCATGCATGCAAGCAAAGCGTTATAGCTACTTAGCTGGGGGTTGGTGGTTATAGAGTAAAATCACGATAAGGACGTCCATTGTCATGCGGCTAGTTAAGAAAAAACCGAGAGTACAGCACCGGCCACGAGAACTAATCACGACACGATTGATTGTGTTGAAAGTAGG
The DNA here is from genome assembly GCA_037954665.1 of Laguncularia racemosa. NCBI lineage: Eukaryota > Viridiplantae > Streptophyta > Magnoliopsida > Myrtales > Combretaceae > Laguncularia > Laguncularia racemosa. The sequence continues at coordinate 1,917,912 of JBBMOL010000012.1, forward strand.
TGCCTAAGTACGTACCCATACTTTGGTAACATGGTATGTTATGGTACATTGGCGTTAAATTCGCAATAAATTTGTTGTCTACTTTCGATATTTTTAAGGGGTAAATGGAAGGAAATTAAGATAATATACTTTCATTAGAATCATGATACATTGGTCCAATCTTTGCAAAATCTCTAATCAAGGAGAAAAACGTTGATCATTTATACGGGAGACTTTTGTATGTCTAGTAGCGAATTCAAATATATAAGCCGAGAATTATTTACATTTCGATTCGGAAAGCGAGTACATCATGAATATTTGAAGTATTGTAAAATATGAGTTTATTTGCCTTTATTTGCAATTACATGAACAATAATCATATGAGAAATGCATTATTTAAAAAGGTTATGTAACATTTAGGACGTATTCAACTTGTATGATGTATTAATGTATATTATCTAGGGATAAAATAGTCATTTAAATTATCATTGTATTAAGATTACAAACAAACTTTCTTATATATATACTTATGTAAACTACCTTTGTACTTAACAATAACACAATACACAATACATTCTATTATATTTGTGTTCACGGTATCAGAGCCACCAAACACTAAAACAAACCCACATTAAAGAAAAGAGGTTTGAATCATCTTCTTCTTCTCCTACCAACATTCACAACTTCATTGGATCTCCATGTTCAACCATGTTAGTTGCCGCAACTACCACCTTTGACCTTCCCTTGGTGAATTCAATGACCTCTGACCAACCTGTTGTGGTAGACCTAGTGATCTTCAATCAACCCATTGTGGCAAACCCTATTTTTTCTAACCACCCTATAGCACTAAACCATGCAACCTCCTTTAACATCACTACACTCCAATCCTCTCCTTTGGTTCCCTTAATGTTCTTGCACCCTAATCCAATACAACTACCCCTCTCATTATCTTGGTTGCATCTCACACCACAATTACCATCATCTACCGTCGGACCCCTACCTTAAACCCATCTAACCAAGTCACCTTTCCCTCACACACTGCTTACTCTTTGCCATCAATTACTCACTCTAACCACCCTTCACAAAATCAAATCAGCCTACCCTTTAATCCCATTGATTTGGCCTCTTCTTTTACTAATGCCACACCAATTCCCTCTTTTACCAATATCACCATCATGGTTCCTATTAAATTGTTAGTAGATAACTATCAATTATGGCTTTTCCTTATGACATCTTTTTTCATCTCCTATGACTTATATCGCTATGTGGACAGTATCGTATTAGCTCCCCTACTTACTATCACTCTTCCTTCAAGCACCACACAAATTTCCAATCTTATCTATGCCAATTGGTTATGCATTAATCACCTGGTTCATGCACTATTACTTGTTACCATTTCTATTGATATACTTAGAAATCTATAATATCTTGGTAGCTTATGGCATTTGGAATGCTCTTCATCAACAATTCTTCGAAAATTCCCTAGTAAAGGAAATGGAACTCAAACAACATCTTCTTTCTCTTCAAATGAACAGAAACACAATGATAGTTTACCTTTGTGAACTTAAGTCCATAGCTAATCAATTAGCCTCTATTAGATGACTTCTCATCTCCACTGATCTTATATCACATGCCTTTCATGGTGTTCCATGGAACTATGATGTACTTGTTACCATTTTGATTCACTCTCCAGTTGCTCTCACATTTGAGCAAGTTTGTGCTGAACTTATCAATCGGTAGCAATAGATCAAGTCTCATGACACCTATGACTCTTTTGCCTTTGTTCCTACTACACTTTACACTCAAACAAACCCCCCTCATACTCAGGGTTATAGTCGCTCCACCAATTTTTCCAACCACATAGATCATCATCCACAATAGAGAGCTTTGATTACTCATTCCAGCTCCTATTGTCACTCTTGTCGGCCCACCTCATTAACTTCAACATCCTATTCTTTTGCTCGCACTCCCTTCACCTACCAGATATGTGAAAAGCTTAGTCATCCAGCTCTATAGTGTTATCATTGGTTCAATGATGCTTATGCTAGCATTCCCTAATCCTTTGCTACTCTCTCCCTTGGTAAGACTCATGAGGCTATCTATATCCTAATTCTAGTGCAACACATCACATGACATCAGATGTAGGTATGCCCTCTAACTTGACCCCATAAGTTGAATTAACAAAGTGATTGTAAGTAATAGTGCATTCTTATCCATTTCACACATTGATTACCTCTCTATTCAAACAAATAGCTCTTCTTTACATCTAAAAAATGTCTTGTATGTTCCATCTCTCACACATAATCTCCTATCCATCATTAAACTATGTCAAGATAATAACTATACTGTCATTTTTAATAATTCCCTATTCTTTGTTTAAGACTTGAAAACGGGTTAGATACTCCCTCATTAACAAACTAGGCGTCTACTTTATCCAGTCAGCCTGCCTTTTGTTTATCCCCCACAGTCATTCATTGCATCAGTTGTTCCTAAAGACATTTAGCACTCCAAGTTATGCCATCCTAATAATGAAGTACTTCATTATCTCATTAGAAGTCTTTATCTTAAAGTTAAGCCCACTACTCAGCCGTTTAGTCCATGTCAATCATGCAGCAATGGCAAATTCAATTGTCTTCCCTTTCCACATTCATCTCATCAAGCATAAAATCCACTTTAGATCATTCACTCTGATATATGGCAATCACCAATTAGATCAAAGTTATGATTTTGTTACTATGTTCCTTTCGTTGATGATTGTACTTGTTATTTATGGATTTTTCCAATGCATAATAAAACTAAAGTTCTATCTTATTTCAAACATTTTAGGTCTTTGGTTGAAAATTAATTCTCTTCTTGCGTTAAAATATTTCATAGTGATGGTAGTGGTGAATATGCTAACAATGCTTTTACTAAATTTCTTCAAGAAAATGGCATTTAACTTCAACTGTCATGCTTATATACCCCACAAAAAAATGGCATTGCTAAACACAAACATAGGCATATCACTAACCTAGCCCACACAATACATCTTCATGCAAATCTACCACCTATGTTTTGGGTAAATGTTACTCTAATGACAGTTTACACTATTAATCAATTGCCTTCTACTACTCTTGGCCACAACTCTCCATTTGAGCTACTACATAAAACGCTCCCTAATTACACACTTCTTCACACATTTAGATGCCTTTGCTACCCTAGCACAACCCTTCTATCACCAAACAAATTATCTTTTCGATCTATCCCTTGTGTTTTCCTTAGGTACTTTGCTCAACATAAAGAGTATCACTGCCTTGATCTTACCTTAGGCCGTGTCTACATTAGTTGGCATGTGGTTTTTTTATGAATCAAAGTTTCCATATACTACCCTCCTCTCATCATCCCTTGATAACCCATCAGTAGACACCTATATATCACCTCTCACCCTTACTTTTACCTTGCTTAACTACACCACTTCCCAACCCTTCACTTCTTTACCACACATCATCGACTTGCCTTCTAATAATAGCACTACTACTTCTATACCACCTACCTTACCCACCCTTATGACAACATACCCCACTATTACAACCTCATCCTCCACTTACCTTACAACCTAACCACCTATCACCTATGTATATCACTATGCTTGACTTTGAAAACCTTCTCCCTTAACTTCCTCATCATACCTTCCATCATCCTTTCATAACACTCAACCTATACATCCCATGCTTAGATGCTCAAAGGTCGGTATAACCAAACCCAAACACATCTTCAACCTTTATACACATAGTTTCCCCTCTAAACCTCACCACTACATTGAAGCCCTTCATCACCATGCTTAGGTTGCTATTATAAAGGAAGAGTTTGATTCCCTTCTGTAAAACAAAACATGGGTACTAGTTCCCCCACATCTTACTCAAAATTTTGTTGGTAGTACATGGAAATTCCATATCAAATATGATGTTGATGGTAATATTGATTGGTATAAAGTGAGACTGGTTGCCTAAGGTTTTTCACAATGGGAAGGTCTTGACTACATTGAAACGTTTAGCCTTGTTGTCAAACCCACTACCATTTGCTTTGTTCTCTCACATGTTGTCTTCTTTGGCTAGATCATTCATCAACTTGATATTAAGAATGCCTTTCTTCATTGTTTTTTCAATGAAACAGTTTTCATGAAACAATCTCTTATGTTTGTTCACCTCAACTACCTTAATTATGTGTGTAAACTCCAAAAATCCCTTTATGGCCTCAAACAAGCTCCATGTGCTTAGTTCTCTTGATTTATTAGTTTTCTACTTCACTTCAGTTTCAAGCAAAGCAAAGCTAACACCTCCATGTTTGTCTATTCTTGAGGTCCTAATACACTTGTCCACTTACTTTGTGTTGATGACATGATCTTTACTTAAAGTAATCCATCTTTTCTTGCTCACTGCATTTCCATTCTAGTGCATCGATTTGCAATGAAGGACCTTGGTGATCTCCACTTTGTTCTTAGAGTTCGAGTTAAACAAATTCCTCATGGTATTCACTTGAGTCAATCTCAATTCACTCTTTATCTCCTCAAGTGTCATCATATGCACCAATCTAAGCCAATTAAAACACCCTTATCACCTAAGAATCAACTCATTACCCATGGTTTTCCTCTCTTGTCTAACCCCACATGCATTAACCAAACACAAATTACATCCAGGTAGCCAAACGAGTCCTTCGATGCCTCTGGGGTACTATTTCAATGGGTCTGCCTATCATTCAAACATCTAGTATCACCTTGACTACTTTTGTCGATGCTGATTAGGCCACTTGCCATTCAACCATTGGGTATGCCATATTTTTAAGTCCCAACCTCATTTCACAATAGTCAAAGAAATAACCTATAGTGTCTTACAGCTCCACTGAAGTTGAATATCAAGCCTTAGCCTACGTAGTTGCCGAGTTTACCTAGATATATCATCTTGTATGTGAGGTGGGGGTTCTTATTCAAACACCCATCATCTTGTTTCATAACAATCTTGGTGCAATGTATCTCTCTCATAATCTTATTCAACGTGATCGTATTAAACATGTTGACATTGATTATCACTTTATACGTGAAATGGTTAACTTTGGTCAACCTCTTGTCCACTATATCCTAACATGTCATTAGCGTATAGACATTCTCACCAAGAAAGTTTATTTTTTTGGGCTAGATCACCAAGAACTTATCAACTACAACATTTCTTGATCATTGTACTAATCTCACATTGACTCACATCTTGAGATTGAGGAGATGTATTAAAGTATATTATCTAGAGACAAAATAGTCATTTAAATTATCATTGTATTAGGGTTACAAATACACTCTCTTGTATATATACTTATGTAAACTAACTTTGTACTTAACAATAACATAATACATAGTACATTCTATTATATTTATGTTCATAATGGAGAGATGCTATAAATGGCTGTCCTTTCCATGCCCTATTGAATGCCAAGCATTATCAAAAAGCTATGACCTCAAAATTTCTATTTTCTAGTTTGAAATATTTAAAAGCTGTCAAAATTGTTTCTTTTCATAAGACATTATTGCCACCTTGGTGAACCTTTTCCTTAATTAACAGAAACATTTGAACTTCCTTCAATAATTTAGCACCTACATAAATTTTCTTATTTTTAGAAATCTTTACATATAATTAATAGTTAAAATTATAAAAAAGAAGATGCAATCATAATTATATTACAAGGTAAACGTCTAAACAATATCTACATTTAATTTTGAAATTACTCGAAATTAAGAAAATGATAACGGGGGAGATCCGAATCCTATTAAATAAGCCATTCACTCATTAAAAAGTAACACTTCGAGGCATTAGAAGAACTTCCATCTCTTGCGTACATATCCAATTGAAATAACTTCTATAAAATGCGGCCGCTTATCCCTTTTCAACGAATTAATATTAGTCGACTGTTTTTATTGATTCCTATATTCACACATTTACAACTTCTTTTACATTGTCACCCTCTCAAATTTGTAATAAGAACACATCCACCATCATAAATTTACCTTTATATATGTGGTCGGATTGTGGATTAAAATGATTAGCTTGATATTGGATAAAACAATTGAATTTTCTTTCATGGAATAGGCTATTTTTGTCGTACATGTTTGTTTTCATGTCTTTTTTTTTTTTCCATTCATTATACCTTTTGATAAGCTGAGTTTTAATCTTTTAGTAGATGGTTTTACTATTCCTAATACAAGATTTAGTAAATTTTCAAGGCATGTACCTATATTTCAAATTGCGTTGTCAACCCCTTACTCTTTGATCTTGATTTTACTTCATTGAATAATGGAATGTAAAGAATTTTATTCAACTTAAATAAAGAGGCATAGAGTATATATGAAATATCCCATATCAAGACCGTTAGTTTTGTAACATGTACAACATCAGGAATATAATAGAAAACATAAAGAACAAGAGAATGAGAAGTTTAAAGAACTTCAAGAGAAAGAAAACGTAAGGAACTTTGATATATCTTACATAACATAGTTCTCTTTTCAAATGTATTTATATGAGAACAACACAAAAATTAAGAAAACATCTATCCACAAAATAAGGAAAGTCTTGATTAATGATTTTACTTTTGACCAACTAATCTACCTAACATGTTCCTAAAGTAAGGGCTAGCTATACTGTTACCAAAAATTACAAAAGGTATGTCTGGTTTAATTTGTCATCATATCTTATTCATCATTACTCTTCCTTAAGCTTTTTCTTTAAGACTCCTAATTCTGCTCTTAAAACTTTAAATCTTTCTTTAGACAAGGACTTGGTTAAAATATTAGCAACTTGAACCTTTGAGCTGCAATGAACTAGTTCCACTTCTTCATTTCATTCAGCTTCCCTCAAGGAATGAAACTTAACATTTATATGCTTGATTCTCCCATGATGAGTAGGATTTTTAGCCATAGAGATAGTAGATTGATTATTAACATAAATTATAGTTGTAGAGGCTTGAGGCAATTGTAAATTTGTCAACACTTTTCGAAGCCAATTGGCTTGATTTGCAGTATTGATAGTAGCAATATATTTTGCATCTACCATTGATTAAGCTAAGACATCCTTGAGAAAACACTTGAACTAAGAGAAAATACATAGCCTGTAGTGCTCTTCAAATCATCTAGACATCCTGCCCAGTCACTGTCTACATAGCCAATCAACTTTCCTTCTTCACTTTGATTGAACCAAATGCCATAATCATGAGTGTCCTTAACATATCTCAGTACACATTTAGCAACTCCTATATGAACTTATCCTAGTGGTTACATAAACCTTGAAAGAACACTAGTAGCATAAATCAAATCTGGTTTTGTTGCTATTAGGTACAGTAGACTGCCAACAAGACTTGTATAAGCTTGAATCTATAACTTCACCCTTCTTGCTTTTGGAAAGCTTCTCATTATGTATCAGAGGAGTTGATACCAGTTTGCTTATTTCCATCTTGAATTTTCTAAGTAATTCTAAGGCATACTTTTTTTGAGAGATAAAAGTGCCACCATCACATAAGTTGAACTCCATTCCCAAAAAAATAAGTTACTTGCCCCAAATCAGACATTTCAAACTTTCTTTCCATTTCTTCCTTGAATTCCTTAATCATCACATTGTCATTTCCTATAACTAACATATCATCTACATAAATGGAAATTATCAATAGCTTTCCATCTTCTTTAGATCTAACATATAAGGTTGCTTCATTTTCACTTCTAACAAAGCTACATTAAGCAAGATGGCTATCTGTTTGGCTAAACTAAGCTTTTGGTGCTTGCTTGAGCCCATACAAAGCCTTATGTAGCTGATAAACCTTATCTCTGCCATCATAGACCTTGAAACCTTCAGGTTGTTCAACAAACAACTCCTCCATAAGCTCACCATTGAGAAAAGTTGATTTAACATCAAGATGAAAACATTCCACTTCAACTGAGCAACTAAGGCAAGTAATAACCTAATGGTTTCATGTCTTGCAATTGGTGCAAAAGTATCACCATAGTCAACCCTTGCAAGTTGACAATAACCTTTGATAACTAGTCTTGCTTGAAACTAATTTATGGAGCCATTTAGGATAAACTTAGTTATGAAAATCCATTTGACACCAATAACATGATTGTTTGTTGGTATTGGCACTAAACTCCATGTTTTATCCTTTTCTATCATCCTCATCTCCTCCTCTATGGCACCCCTCCATTCATCATACATTATAGCTTCCTCAAAAGTAGAAAGCTCCATAGTAGCAAAGTTGCATTTTTCATATATCTCAGATAGAGAGTTAGTTTTTAGGATTTGAGAATTTGGTGAGGACTCCTTTAAATCTTCTTGATCTTCATTACCCTTTTGTAAAGATTTAGAAATCATTAATGGAGGAGGTGAGGCTGATTTGCTACAAACATCTCTACAATGTGAGAACTCATATACTGTAACATCTTTGCTAACAACGACTTTGTTGGTTTGTAGATTATAGATTTTTTATCCTTTGGCCATTGAAGCATAACTAAGAAAGATTCCCATCTCATCCTTTTATTCCAACTAAATCTTTTTACATTGTTATGTGAACATAACATACCAAACCAAAAGTTTCTAGATGCTTAGTTGTAGGCTTAACATCACTTCAAGCTTTAATTGGAGTTTTTTTTTTTTTTCCAATGCTCTTGTTGGCAATCTATTTAGCAGATATATAGTTATATAAACAACTTTTGCCCAAAACTTGAGAGGTGACTTCTTGTCCATCATCATGTTTCTTGCCATTTCAACAACTATTCTATTCTTTCTCTTAGACACACTATTCTATTGAGGAGAGTAACTAACAGTTAGTTGATGACTTATACCCAAGTCTGCATAGAAATCATTAAATACATTTGAAGTATATTCTTTGCCATTATCTATCCTCAAACATTTCAACATACAACCACTATAAGACTCCACTATAGCCTTATACCTTTTGAAGATAGAAAACACTTGCTTTTTGCTACTAAGAAAGTAGACGCATGTCATCCTTATGAAATCATCAATAAAGAGTATAAAGTTTTTTTTTTTTCCTAAAGACTCTGTACTCATAGGTCTACGCACATTAAAATGGACCAATTCAAGATTTCCCTTAGCTCTCTAAGTTGACTTAGTTAGAAAGACAACCTATGCATCTTGCCAAGTTTACAAGCTCCGCATACATCATCCATAGTAACTATTTCTAGCAAATCTCTTGTAAAGCCTTTAATAGACATATTTCTAAGTGCTGCAAAATGAAGGCAACCATATTTCTATGCTAAAGCAAAGAATCATCATTAAAAACATAGTTAACATCTTCACATGCCTTATTTACTTCCAAAGGAAAACTTCTATCTACCATAGGCACATTAATTAGCAACACATCATTTGGATCATAAATGGAGCACATTTTATGTTTAAATGGTAACGAGTAGCCTTTGTTTAACATTTGTGCAACACTTAAGAGATTCTGAGATAAACATGGCACAAAGAGAACATCTGAAATATATTTTGTACCTTACTTAGCGCTCATATATACTAAACCTTTGCCTTCAGCTTATACCAATTTACCATCACCAAGTCTAACTTTAGTCTTTACAAACTTGTTTAAGTTGGAAAAATCCTTTCATCCTTAGACATGTGGCTTGTACATCCATTGTCAATAAACCATATTTGATCATTCCACTATTAGCTGGAGTTTAAAGCCACAAACAACCTATCAGTTGTCTCTTCTTGCTCATCTACAAAACTGGCTTGTTGTTAAGGTTGATCTTTAATTTGTTTCTTCTTTAATCTACAAGCTTTTTCAACATGCCCCATCTTCTTGCAAAATTTTCATTGAATAGGTCCTTTTCCTTAGTACCAGTAGTCCTTTTCCAAGTGATTATTACTTAAATAAGTTTTACAAATGGGAAACTTGCCTTGTTTTCCAACTTCCTTGAAGTTTCCTAAAGCTTTACCTTTGCCATCTTTATTGCTTCCATACTTTTTCCCTTCCTTCATAAGTGCTTTTTCTTTGTTTCTCATCTAGAAAGCTAGAAATGCTCCTTCCAAAGATCTCTCTTCCCTCATACTTGATCTTTGCTCTTGAGTTTGAAGCTTACTAAGAAGCTTTGTAATAGGAAAGAACTTCAGGTCACATGATTCTTCTATAGTAGAGATTTTAGCTTCAAACCTAGCAAGCAAACTGATCAACATCTTCTCAACCACTTTCACATCACTGAAATCTTCCCCTAGCAACCTAATTTTGTTAACTCTATCAAGAAGCTTAGAGGAAAATTCTTTAATAGTTTCCCCATCTTTCATTCTCAACATCTTAAAATTCCTTTTTAATGTCAAGAGTTTGACCATCTTCACTTTTTCTTTGCCTTCAAATTCATCTTTCAACTTGTCCTAGGCTTCCTTTAGTGTCTCACAAGCCATTATCCTTGTGAAGATAACATCCAACAAGGTTGAATGTAAACAATTAAGAGCTTTGGGCTTTTTGGCTAGATCTTCCTCATTTTTCTTTATTTGAGCTAAGGTTGGAATAGCTTTCAGAGCTGGTGGATTTACATCATTCTTTACCCTATCCCATAAACTTTGAGCCTTCAAGTATGCCTTCATCTTGATTGCCCATATGTGATAGTTTTCTCCAGTGAAAACTAAAGGTCCCATAGTTATAAAGTTGCTAGAAGCCATCCTTTTCTCTCCCTCATATGTTTGATCTCTCGTGCCTCACAAACACTAAAGAAAGAAACAACCCTCAACTCACAGGTCCCTCAGGAAATATGCTTCGATACCATTTGTTAGTTTTGTAACATGTAAAACATCAGGAACATAATAGAAAACATAAAGAACAAGAGAAGGAGAAGTTTAAAGAACTTCAAGAGAAAGAAAATGTGAGGAACTTCTGATATATCTTACATAGCACCGTTCTCTTTTCAGAAGTATTTGTATGAGATACTGATGATTTTACTTTTGACTAACTAATCTACCTAACATGTTCTTAAAGTAAGGGTTGCTATACATTGTTACCAAAAATTACAAAAGGTATGTTTGCTTTAATTTGTTATCATTTCTTAGGAGTATCTAAGAAAAGTCTTATTCATTATTAAAGATAGAATGTTAATTAAAGAAATAAACAAGTGCAAGAACATATAGGTTACATCTACTTGCCTTTATAATTTCTTTTCTCTATTAATTCATAGAGTAGGTTAATTAGAGCAACCATATAGGTCATATGTATTTGCATCTATAATTCACTTTCTCTTCCTAAAGCATAAATTGAAGTAAAATCATAGAAGCAAAGAACTATGAAATTGACATTTCCCATGTTAAAATTTATGAATTTGGCATACGATATAATTTATCAAGGATTAGAGTGAATTAGAATAATCAAATAGGATTAATTGTTTGTTTAACTTTAAGATTTTGAGGATAATTATATATTTGGTCTAATAGACTAAATAATTCAATCAATACATAGAATTGGTGAAATTATATGATCATAATAAGATTTAAAAGAGGACTATACAAAATACAAGTTTACTTGATTTGGGAATGAAAGATTATACCTTAAAACAAAGGGAATAAGGAGATAAGTTGGAATAGGAAAAAGGAGCTCACCTTGAATAGTCAACTAATTGCTATAAGAGATGATTGACTATACTAGTAGGTTAAGATTTTTGTGGGAACATTAGTCGACTAGCCACCCTAGTAAGCAAGATTTTATTTATTAGTTTGCCCCAATGAGTGTTGATTGTCTTCTTCATGTTCATGCTTATGCTAGTAGGTAGTTTTATTTACATTGAAAATGAGTCGTTTAATTATATTAGGCTTAACTACTAATTGATGATTACGATTAATGATTATTATGAGATTTTCCTTTTTGTTTACTACCATGGAAGACAAGCTTCAAATGAGAAATAAAAACAAGAATAGAAATGAAAACAGAAAATAAGAGAAAACAGTATTGCATTTAAGTAATATATTTCACCATGCAACTATATATACAGCTACTATTTACATGTAACCAACTTAACTAACTAACATGTAATTCCACATGTCACATTATTTTCTAATAAATAGTTATAGTGTATAAGTCTTCACACCTCCCCTCTTAAGGTTGAGCCTCACAAAGACCTAAAATTAGACTTAACAAAAGATAACTAAACTTCAGAAACTAGCTTAGTAAGGAAATTAGCAAGTTATCTTCTAGAAGGAATAAATTCTATTCAAACAAACCCTTCAACAATTTGATCTTTTGTAAAATTCACAAAACTAACTAAGTTTGTGTATGGCAAAAGAAATGTCTAACCTTGTGAAAGTTAGATAAAGAAGTTTCCCAACAATCCACCTAGAGAAAATAGGATCATCTAACTATACACCAGCATCTAAAGCCAATTTAAGACTACAAGGAAATGGAAATTTAGCAAATTTAGTTGTTGATAAGACAGCATAAAAAAGCAAACTAGTAATGAACTTCCTTTGATCTAACAAAATACCTTATGGAGTATGACAAATTTCAATGCCTAAGAAAAATCTAGCAAGACCCAAATCTTTAATAGTAAAAGCTTTATTTAACCATGATTTTAAAACTTCAATGGAAAAAGAGTATATACCCATGATTAACATGTCATCTATATAAAGTAAAACAACAAGAAAACCATCTAAATTTGACCTAATATACGAAGAATAATCATGCCATGACTGAATAAAGCCATGTTGAATTAGAAAGGAAGAGATCTCAAGATTCCATAGTCTAGAGGCTTGTTTAAGCCCATACAATGATCATACAAGCTTGCATACCTACCTAGGTTTTGCATTAGAATATCTTGGTGGAGGATGCATATGTATCTCCTTGTCTAAATAGGAATGAAGAAAGGCATTATTTATATTAACTTGGTAAATTGGCCAATCATATACAATGGCTATTGCTAGCAAAATGCAAACCATGCTAAGTCGTGCAATAGGAGAAAACGTACTATGATAGTCTTCTACTTCCACCTCATTATAACCTTTAGCAACTAAACAAGCTTTATATTTTTTTTATACTTCCATCAACTCTATACTTGATCATATAAAACCATTTACATCCAATAGCTCATTTACCTTGTGGCAAAGAGGTCAATTCCCAAGTGTTATTATTTTCAAGAGCTTGGCGCTCTTTATTCATGGCCTTAACTTACAACTCATCTTGAGTTGCTTGAGAATAAGAAGAGGGTTCTTTAAATGTTAAAACATTACCCAATGATGACACAAACTTAAGTGGATAAGGGATAAAGGAATGGGAAGGAAACAAAGGGTATTTAGCAAAGGAAATGGGCTAGTAAAACAGATTAGTATTAGATATTGGATGGTAAAACATTGTTAATAGTATGAACATAGTCTTGTAGCCATCGAGGATTTTATATTACTCTTGAAGGACATCGAACAAGAACATAAGAAGAAACAAAATCAGGAAAATTTATAGGTGAAGAAACAGGGTTAGAACAACTTGTAAGTGAAGGAATAGTAAAAGAAGATGTTTAGGGATATAACCGGGGTGGGTTGTAATAGGGTACCTACCCTGACCGACCTGATAAAAACCCTATAGGGTTTAGGGTCGGGTTTTGAGACATGGAATAAAACCCAATATGATTTAGGGTCGGGTTACGAAATCTAGAAAAAAACCCAATGGGAAAACCCGACCCAATTTAAAAAAAATAATAATAAATTAATATTATAATTTATAATCAGTATATTTTATTTTATTATTTTTATATTTTTATATTTAATTTATCTCTTCTTTCCATCACAAGTAGATTAATAATAAATTTAAAAAAATGACATACGAAAATAAGTTGAAGTATGAAAAAAAAAAGATTTAATCGCCATTCGGGTCGGGGTAAAAAAAAAAACCCTATCGGGTCGGGGTGGGTTTTGAGAATCCCAAACCCGACTTGTTTACATCCCTAAAGATGTTATGTTAGAATCAAAAGTAACATGTGGTAAACTAGGACTAGAGGAAATATGATTTGATGGTTGTGCGTCAAGTTCCTTAAAAGGAAATTGCCTTTCAAAAAATACAATATCTCTATTAACAACTATCCTCCTTTTGAGCAAATCATACACCTTATATGCTTGTTGTCCTTGAGCATATCCTAAAAGTACCCATTTAATACCCTTACAGTCAAACTTATCCTTATAAGGACACATCATTTATGTAGCAAAGACAACCAATCACACGAAGATGATCATAAGAAGGAGGATGTCCAAAAATAATTTCATTTGGTGTTTTCCAAGAAAGATTTGGTATGGGCATCCTATTTATTAGGTAACTAGCCGGGAGAATACAATGTCCCCAAAATTCCTTTGGTAACCTAACATGTAATCTCAATGCTCTAAAAGTATCAAGCAAGTGATGGTGTTTTCACTCAACTTTTCCATTTTGCTGAGGTGTGAATAGTACCATGGTCAATAAAGAAATTGTGACAATTGCTAGACATGAACTCAATTCCATTGTCTTTGTGAATATGTTTTGGGGTTGGATGAAAATGATTTTGAACATAGGAAACAAAGGTTTTAAGAGTAGATAAGGTTTGGGATTTAAATTTTAACAAATAGGTCTATGTGGCTCTTATGAAATTGTCAACTATAGTAAAAAAAATATTGCTCACCTACATGTGAAGGTATATGATATGCTCCCAACAACTCTACATGTAACAACTCAAAGGTAAAACTTGATGTATACTCACTTCGTGAAAACGATAATCGATGTGATTTTGCTAGTTGACATGTTTTTTCTTCAAATCAAAATGTTTACAACATGTTAAATGTTCAAGCTTAGACATAGAAGAATGCTTAAGCTTCTCATGAAGCAGCTACAAATCAAGAGATAGAATAGCAAATGTTTGAAATGTGTCTAAACTATTACGATAAATAGAATCAAGATGTTTAGCATTATTCAACAATGAATGACAAGAACTAGTAGCTATAGATTGCAAGATGTATAGGCCATGATATGCATCAGCTTTGGCAAAATAAATGTTAGTTTTCTGGTCTTGAAAGTAACATAAAAACTTCTCAATTTTAATGAAAATGGAATGATCAAATAATAGCTTTTGGAATGATAAAAAGATTGTGTTTGAAATTAGGAATAAGAAACACATTGTAAAGAGTCATTTGTTGAATGATATGAGTGAATCCATCAGGTAAGGTTACTATAATTGGTTTAGAAAGGTTGTGTTTTTCATTTAAAAGATTCTCAAAAGGTATATATAAAGCTCCATTGAAGATTAAGCATATATAAAGCTCTGTGACAATTCACTACTCATTGAATTTAACAACCGACCTCTAACCATATAGTTGTAATGAGTCCATCTAATAAAATCATTCGAATTGACCTCAAGCTTAGGCAATGTTCCATCTATAAACCTTAGCTTTGGTTTTGCTCCTAAAGCCATAGGAATAGACCTACTTTAAGCAAGAAAATTAGTTCCGTTAAACACTATATTCCCTAATACCATCCTTGGATTATCATATCCAAAGATATATAAAGGGTCTATGGTCACCAAATCATATTGTGTATTCTAATCTTCGAGTATATTCATGATAGCAAGAAGAAAACTAATCAATCTTGATAAAAGTTGAAGAACAACAAGCAATGAATACAAAGAATTCTTACCGTATGCTTTAATACTATGTGACATTTGCCTCTCTATTTATTACCATGGAAGACAAGCTTTAGATGAAAAAAAGAAACAAGAACAAAATGCGAATAGAAAATGAAGAGAAAATAGTATTGCATTCAAGTAACAAAGTTTACCATGTAGCTAGATATACAATTATTATTTACATGTAACCAACTTAACTAACTAATATCTAATTCCACATGTCACACTATTTCTAATAAATAATTAGAATGTACAAGTCTTCACACTTATGTTTGTGATCAATCACATAAAAGGAGAAATTAATGTGAAGTAATTGTATAGCTTTCTCATTAAGGACTATAAAATAAAGATTAAGTAAAAGGTTGATTGGTTTTGTGGAATCACTATTGTATTTAGCCTTAAAGCATTGTGTGGCTTGGTTATGCATGTGTACTAGTTGGTAGTTATGTTGACTAAGTAATATAGGAGGGATACACGTTGGATCATGATTTTGAATCAAAAGAGAGATTTCAAGAAATGGTAAATCTATTTACTCTATCAATAATCGAGTTGGATCTAGTGTATCACAGCTCACACACATTATAGAACATATTAACAACATTTAAGATACTAAATCTCAAAGTGAGAAGAGAGACAAGTTCGTGATACTATAGACTACAAATGTCCTTAACAATTGTTATGACTTCTAGATTTAGAATGTAATAATATAAAATACTATTAAACTTATAACAAAAGAGATGAAGGTAGATTCATCCTATCAAGAAAGCATTAATCATACCTTTAGGCTAAGAGAGTCTCGTCTATAGGGAAAAGAAAACTTCAACATAGAAAAAGAAATATGACCATATAGCATGTGAACCTAGGGATAAAACTTAATCCTTTTTGTTAACCACGTAAAAAAATAATATTAAGATTATTAAACTCTTTTACACGAAAAGTATGTGAACTTATCGTGATACGTATACGTATTGGATAGAATAAATAATTAAAATGTAAATTTATAAAAATTGATATAACTAGCTTTGACGACTATACTAGTTATTAAATCACATTTATCGATACATCACGATGCTGAACTAAACCGCATACTATAAAAATCAAGCCGCTAATAACAATGGGTTGTGTTAAATGTAAGTTGATAATTTAGGTCCAATATAAATAAGACTAAAAAAGCATAATGAAGTAAAGGCTCCTTGCGATAATTTCTACTACACACATAAGCATATGAATCGACCATTAATTTTTTTATTTTTTTATTTTCTTATTTATTTATTATTATTAGTTAGTATTGATCGGTTCATATAAAACTTGTCGGTTCAATGCTATTTTATGAGTTGGCCAAAATAAACATTTCCAATTAACTATTGGTGGTAACTAACATTACAGTCGAACGAGGTGATAGAATCATATCAAAATCTGCCATTCCAATTTGCAAAAGGATGCGCTCCCTCAGATTTTCTAATTTTTCTTAAGAAAATATATATTTAGTATTTAATGTCCACCAACCATTCTATTCAAATTCTAAACTTTCTTCTTTTTTTTTTTTTTTGTTATTCTACTTAGTTCTCAATATTTTTCAACTTTTAGTCCATAATATTAATATAATAAAATAACAATATTAAATATATTTAATTGCATAATATTGAAAAAATAAATAAATAAAGAAAAAAAAACCTACAAAAAATTATGCAAATCTCAAACACCTTAACCAGCCACCTAAAGGTTAATTAGAAACTAACACATGTCAACAACATGTGAAAAATTTAAGGAAGTTTTAACAAAAATCCTATGTTATAAAAATTAAAAACTCAAATAAAAAAATTAATGATTCAAATAAAATAATATATAAATTTCTAGAACTAAATATGTATTTTTCGACTTTTGTAGCTTTCAACCACATAACTGAAACAATTTCTTTTATGTTAGGCAAATTCTAGGGACAAATTGATGTCGACCTATACGGTTCCTTGGTTCAAGGCTAGGGTTATAGAATTGGTGGTTCAAACGATACGTGATCACAATTTTGTCAGTGAGTCAGCAAATAGAATCTTTTTTTCTTTTTCTTTTTCTTTCTCCTCCATAATTTTGATTTATCAAAAAAAAAAAAAAGATAAGTCTGTTAATTATCGTGAAATAATACACATTTTTTTCATTTATGTGGTCACATGTATGTTTATGGTAATATTTATAAGAAAATACAATGCTAAAGTAAACAAGGTAGTATTATTACTTTCATATGAAATAATTATAAAGAAAATAAAAAATAATTAAAATGTAAAAGTTGTTGCATTATTGTTAATGTCAATATTTTGTATACATTATAAAATTTTATAAGTAGTCTTACAACTTGTATTGCAATAACTATTAGTGTTTTGTTTTTCTAAAAATTTTGAGCTATTGAAATAGATGATTGGAGTTAAACTAATTGTAGAAGTCAGGAATTAAGGAAATACAAAGAAGATGACTGACTAGATGCTACACTAATTTTAATACTCACATTATAAAATAAAACACATGAAATCGTGGTCTAATTCATGGGAAATATTCATAGATAAATAACTTTGCAAACCATGTTACCATCTATCACTTTTTGTATTGGTTAAATGTAAGTATTTGTTGCCCTTATCTTTTATAAAATTTCTCCACCACCTAATCCGCTTTGTGCCAACTACTTTTTAAAATTTCAACATCAATTAGGTATTTATTGGATGATATAGATGTTAAAAGAGATATGTGACAATGGGCAGATTAGGGAATTAGAGAAAATCTATGGAAGAAGAGAATGACTATTATTTACATGTAACCAATACAAGGGAGCGCTAAAATAGAGATCATTACACTATTTGCAAGACATATTTCACTTTGAATATTTTCCATATGTTCCACCAAAAGCTTACACCTACAGTGTTGCGTTGGAAGTGAAATCAATATTTCATGAAAGTGATCACATTCCCTATAATTCTTTAATTCTTCACTGCTATTATTGGCATCACTTCAATCTCTTATTTCAACATCTTAGGATCTTAAGAAATATGATACAAGAAGCACCACTTGAAGAGATGTTAATGTGTATTACAATACTAGCACAATTGAGAGCTTGTAAAATTTATTAATGCATGTAAAAATTAACAAATGAGATATTTTTAAGGAGAATGGGAGAAAATATTCACAATTTAATTATCTTGTCATTTTTTTTCTTTTGTGTCAATGGACCCACCATTTGACTTAGTGGGTTTACTGAGTACTTTTCTCAATGCGACTCACTTGAGACTCATGGACCCTTCAAGTCCAATGGTGGGTTGCAAACCCACCACTAGATCAGTTCCAAGTTACAATTGAAAGGGTTGATTGACTTGAAGCAATTGCAAAATGATGCACTCTAGTTAATAATATTAACATGCATTAGAGTTTTTAACTAAATATTAATATTCAAATTGATAAACATTACTCAAGAATTTAAATTCCGTAACATTATATCATAGCAACTCTCATCTTAAGTAATAGTGAAGACACATGGATTTGCTTAAGAAACAAAAGACAAAAGGCAAAGGAAATGGAGACTATAGAGGTTAAGAGTGAGATGGGAGATGACAAAAAAGTGAAGCTAAATAAGTTTAGACTGATATGTCAATAAGGTTTAAAACAAAAAATATCGCTTTTTTTTTAATAAGAATCAGTTCGGTTCAAATTCAAGTGGTTTAGTTTGAGTTGACCTTTTGAGTTGATCCATAAGCTGTTTGGATCTTATGCGAACCAAACTACAAATTGAATTGGAATATAAAAGAATAACATTTTACAATTGACAATTGATATTGTTCTTGATTCGGTTTTGTTCAATTTGATGAATAGCTTTATCTTTATCCCTTGTTAACTCTCTAATGCATGCATGTCTTAGCCCTATATATCTAGACTTTCTATTGTAGATTTTATTATAAGCTCAAGATATTAGAGATTCACTTTCACGAAAAGACTGAACTGGCCAATATCAATTATGGCTACAACTCTATTTACATGACCAAAATTCCTTAGCCATTCTACTTCTTAACTAGCGATGGGACATGCTATAAACTCAAACTTTATTGTTGACTAAAGGATATCACTTTTTTTCTTTGATGCCCAATTGATGGCTTTATTATTTAAGGCAAATATCCATCTAGAAATTAAATTTCTATCACTAGCATTTATTATCTAACTCACATCTGAAGAACCTTCTACTATAGTTGGAAAGTCACTAGAAAGTTTTATAGTTTTCTTCAAATAACCAAGGAATATGAATATAGCTTTCTAGTGCTCAATACTATGGTTACT
This sequence comes from Laguncularia racemosa, assembly GCA_037954665.1. Classification (NCBI taxonomy): domain Eukaryota; kingdom Viridiplantae; phylum Streptophyta; class Magnoliopsida; order Myrtales; family Combretaceae; genus Laguncularia; species Laguncularia racemosa. The sequence continues at coordinate 1,937,836 of JBBMOL010000012.1, forward strand.
CATGAATCTTGACAATTTTCACATAGAATATGCAAAATCAAGCCTTGTATAGTGTAAAGCATACATCACATTCCCTATGCACTAACATATTCTAGTTGTGCTATTACTCCACTTGAGTTTTCCTCTAACATAAAATGAGGATTATAAGGAGTCTTAAATTCTTTCCTAACTTATTGTTCAAATTTTTCATGAATCTTCTCAAAATAATGACACTAACTCAACACAATACCCCCACTATGCTTAAACACTTTTATGCCTAATATTGTATCTATCTCATTCATATCTTTCATTTTGAATTTTGAGGTAATATTTTTCTTAATTTCACTATTGCTCACCATGTTAGCTCTAAATATCATCGCGATCCATACACAAATGAATAATTACACATTGTTCATTTTTAAACTAAGAATATATAAATTTATTGGTATTATTATGTTTGAAACCATTTCTAAACTTAGAATCAAAATTTTCATGTTATTGTTTAGGAGTTGGTTCTAGTTAATATAGTGACTTCACTAACTTGCAGACTTTTTTTTTACCCATTTCCTTGTAGGAGAAACCCTTTCACTTGTTCCACAAACACTTCTTCCTTAAGATCACTAGTCAAGAAGATCATTCTAACAAATAGTTGGTGGATATGTAGCTTAAAAAAGAAAGCAATGCTTGCTAACACTCTTATTAAGGTCATCCTCGTAATGGAAACATACATGTCAAAGTAATTAAATCTTTCCAATTGCCCAAAGTCTATGGCCATGAGTATTGCCTTGAAAGTTTACATACTATCATTTGTGTTGCCCTTTCATATAAACACCCACTTATACCCTATTACTTTAGATCCTTGAAATCACTACTTACACTTATTAACTGTAAGAACTTATCAAATTATAGATTCTCTAAGCCTTTTGCTTAGAAAATAAGAGCTTAAGAGTCTATGAAACCCATATCTAGATCTTTACTCTTCTAAGCTCTTATGCTTCATCTAAGTTCTACAGTAGTTTCAACATTAGACCTTTTCTCATAATTTGCACCCACCCATATCATATGGAGAATTTTTCATAGAAGTAGTTTCTTCTTCTACTAGATTACTATTGCATTTATTTTCCACATCTTTAGTTTCAGCTGTTATATTACAAATCTAATATATGCTAGCTTTTCACATTTTGAACATAACCCATAAGAACACTTTTCAAGGCCTTAGCACTAAGGTTAGTCCTTTTAAGGTCAAATACTCTACAATAGGCTATGCACCCCCACACTTCAAAAGTATTCACATTTGGTTTCTTCCTCTTCATTTCTCATATAGAGCAAAACCTATTGTCTTAGACAGAATTATATTTAGAATATGACACAAAGTTAGCAAAGCCTCTCCTTGTAAATTAAATGCAATTTAGTGCTAAGAATTAGGGAGTTAGAGAAAATTACTTACTAGAGGATGAACATATGAAGTTAAGTTCAAAAAGAGCACGAAACTTTTGAGTGTTTCAAATGAATAATGAAACATTTTAATGATCTAAATAGAGGGTGGGTGTTATGTAAAATGGTAAAAAATACAAAATGACATTATGAATTACGTATAACGATGTCAAATTTTGGTGATATAGCACTATAAAAACATAAAACATTTATCCTCTAGTGTGAAAATTTTATCTTATATTTTAATGTAAAGTCATCATTTGTTGCACCACTTTAATAGATTTAGTTCCCTGTTTGTACCCCTTTAATAATATTCATCATTTATTTGAACTACTAAAACATTTCATTTTTTATTTGAACTTGATCTCAAATATTGATCCTTTCTTATGCAATTTTCCCTTAAGGAATTAACCATATTCACTCACGTTTGGCTTTTATATTCCACTAACTTTTCTTGTTGTGGTGTATAGTGGTTACATTGTTGAACAATTTCATTTTCTTCACAAATTGGTGAAACCTATTTGATAAACATTCACCACTTTACCCTACATAAGCATTTTATCTTTTTACCATGTGAGTTTTAACTTCTACTAACATTTGAATGATTCAAACACAAGATTTTATCCTTTTTCTCCTTTAGTTAAATTTTTGTTTAATTCATAAATATCACTATGAATTAATTTAATGATTCTAATTCTTCCTTGTACATAAGGAAATGACTTTTTAGTGATTGATTTGATGTCATATTTAGTACTTGAATTTACTCATTTGTGTGATTAATTACTTAAAGTTTTAAAGTGTTAATTTATCATATAAAATTTACCTATTTTTTCAATTAACTACCTAAACTTAGTCCATTTTTGCGATGAACTAACTATACTTTGCCAACTTTTGTAATTAACTGCCCTATATATGTATTATAAATGACTACGTAAAGTTTGTTGGTGGTAAGTAGTCTACTTTTTGTAATTAACTATTTAAATTTTGCTAATTTTTTGAATTAATTATCTCATTTAGGTAGTATAAATGATCAAGAAAAGTTATTAAGTAGTAAATTGACAATTTTAAGTAGTTAATTGCAAAGATAAATAAAGTTTATGTACCAAATATAACATTTACCCTTAATGATTTTGACTTGCACACAAATTTTGCTATTGTTCATAGTATTGATTCTATTAACATAAATGTACTCATGATCTTAATTGAATTAAAATTAGCCTATCTTATTCTAAAATGCCATAAATTAAAAGAATCAATAACTTAAATTGAATTGTCCATCACTTTATTATTCTCAATGCTAACTTTAAACATTACATCATAGGTATAACCTTTTCCGATATACAAATCCCCTTTCATAAGTAAAATTTATCAGACTCCATTAACTTTTTTCCATATTCAAAACATGCAACACATTGACTATACTTAATTTCTTTCTAGAAGTAAGATAAAGATATATACCATTCCAATTACTTGCACATATGTTGAGCTATCTTTTATAATCAACGGTTCACAATCCCCCATGTCTTCATAACTCTTGAATAGTTATCAATTGTTTCACATGTGTGTTGTTGCTTCCAAATCTAACCACTATTCATTGGACTTAATAGTGGTTACATATTCATTAGTTGTGTGCTTAAGTTAACTATGTAGGCAATGTTGAGCACAAATAGTAGAAAAAGCATCTTATCTCTCATTTAGTTGAAAATTGTTTCATCAAATCTACCCCATTATGAAGTCTTAATTCATCACCTTAAGAACAACATTAATTTCACTAACCATACTTAAATTTCCTAAAAGGAACTTTAGCCTATAAAAACAAAATTAAATTCAAAGCTAGGTGCTTAGAGGCACAATATAATACATTCTTTAGAGAATTTAATGCCTTCTATAGAATGATCGCTAAAAAATCATTAATGAGGAATTTTTCCATGATACAACTAGTCATATAAACTTGGATAGCAATTTTTTAAATTTCTTAACCACACCTTGGATTTAGATGTAGATCGTACTTTCTATGACTTTTGGTTGTTTTCAAAAAGGAAGAGAGAGAGTTTTCTTGAGAAAAAATCGTGCAAAAAATCTGCACAAATTGACTTTAGACTGGTTATAGACTATTGTAATCCATCAATCATGAAGCAGCACATCCTGAATACCCAAAACCTTTGAGCAAGAATGTTCTGCAAAATTTTGTAGAAGGACCACCATGGTCAGAGCTCATATACTGCCTGCTTTGAATGATGTAGTGGCTCACCATTGCACTTTATGTGACGAATGCTAATTTTATTCCATGAAACAGTCACATGTTTTTAAGAAGGGTACTACGTATGCAGCAACACACAGGTCCCAACCTATGCGTCTCTCTCCTCCTCCTCCTTTATTTTTTTAAACCAACTACAATATTACGATCAAAAGGGAATTTAATCCACTTCTAAACATTAAGTAATTCCAAGGGCCTTGACGCACCTATGCGATTCTAAATAACAAATTGAAGTCCCTTTGTATTATATAATAAATGATTATACATACTTGGCACATGGATATCATTTATGGGAGTATTTAAGATTTGTGGTTGCACTTCATGCCTATCAATGCGTTTCACTGGAAGTGTACGTACCCTATGCCGTGTATGATGCCCTATACCTCCCTTCGCCCATTAATGAGTGCTGTACGTTATCTATCACCGATCTTTCTTTAATGGTTGTTCAGAACTAAAATTGAGGCCCATCCCGGTCTTTCTTTAATGGTTGTTCAGAACTAAAACTGAGGCCCATCCCCACACATTCCTCTGCACTTTTACTTCTTTCATCGCATAGTAAACCAACGTCTTCAACCTATACGTGTCTCACATGGAGCCTTGGGTTTATTACAGTGGAATTCTCAGTAAGTTACAGAGATAAACTTTAAAAATATCAAAATCATGGAGACTTCATGAGATGAGTTCTTAAATGCTCTGCATTTACACCCACCGAAAAATATGGATGCTTAAAAAATTCTCCACGGTATTGAATTAATCTTTCATATCAATATAAAGCCAATTCATTGTGCGATTTAACTCATATTAACTAGTGAAATGTTTAAACCAAACAAGAAAAACCCCAATTAGCTAATGTTTTGCTTAAAAAATAATTACAATTATATATTTATATAAATTTGAAAAAAAAAAAATTTTGAGATGTTAACATTTTTCAAGAGATATAAATACGATATTTTAGAAATTATTAATATGTTTATATTTTTAATGGTTTTTAAGATATGTTACTGTAATTTACTTTACATTATATCATAAACATAACTATCAGGAATCTATGTGCATCATCGTCTTCATCAAAATTTTAGACAACTTCAAAGTTAGAGATGAATCTTCTTGAAAGGTTGCTAGAATAGGAGTACCATTATTAATTTAAAAAAAAAAAGAAAAATTGAAAAGCCGATTGTTTAAAGATAAATCCAACAAATATAAACTTTATTTCTTACATTGGAGAATACTTAAAAGCAAGACAAACCAAACGCTTAAGCCAAGTAACAAATGCATCATGTAGAGGGAAGTTTTTGGGAAATCTCAAGACATTTCCTCCAAGCGAGCTTTTCAATCACTTCGTTATAGGGACTTCATCTGTGGCCTAAAGCAAAGGCCATATGATGACATCGCATTTGATTGAGGATCTGAAGTTATATTTCTCGATTCATTGCGCCTACATATATTCCAATTTAAGACATTTGCTTAAAGGCTCCAACGATGATTTAGGAGATAAGGTTGCACTAGTATCTCATCAATGCAAAAAGGAGTAAAATTACAATTTTTGTTAACGTACTTCATCTCTCTCGTAAAATATACTGTTTATAAAGAAAAGATAAACTACATGGCATGTGCTTATATCAAATTGTGGTTTTATAAATATGGGAGCCCTTAATGAATTTTGTTCATAAGAAGGGGGGCTTTAGGAAAGTCGATACACAGGTGCAAATTCTTTATGAATGGTGGGAAACCCAGTACATTGACGTCGGCCAATGGACGGAGGAGAATGAAAGATGGCAAGTGTGTCCCCTCCAGGCTCCAACAAAGTATTAAATTTCATCGTGGATTTTTATTGTATTTTATTTCATTGTATTTATTTACTTTTTTGCGTAAGTTGGAATCATTTGTTATTATCTCAAACAGAGTCGAATTGACGTATCAACCGCCCTTATTAATGAGTAGCTGTCGTGTGTGATCTTCAAATGTGAAGCTAGCAACTCCATCCAATTAAATATATAACTTCGAGAGCACCAAAAATTAGGTGCAACTGTAAAAGTCTGCTTTATTTGTCTTTATCCTTTTTTTTTTAATTTAATCCTAGTTTTCCGGAAAACATACATGCAATTATATAAGAAAAACATTAAGATGTTGAGACATTCTTTAAAAAACCGAATAAATATAATTTTTATCAGAAAAAAATGAGTAGAAAGAGTTTACATTTATATAATTTTTGCATGAAAAAGGGTCTGAATTTTTCTATCGTGTATTTATAAGTTAATCTTATTTCAAGATATTTGTCTATTTATGTTAATGTTACATGTGGAGTGCTTGGTCTAATTCACATGTATGGCACTTATACTTTTCAATGATCTAGAAGAGGCTATGTCGGTCTTTCCTCTCAAAACACTCAAGAACTCTAGAGATAGAAAGAAAGAATTTAGAGAGAAAAGCTTTGGATTGCATTTCATTGAAATGATTAATGATTACAATTGAGAGAAAACTCTCCTTATATACAAGTGGCATTTTCAAATGAATGGTTAAGATTAATCCAATCTAATGATCTATATTACATTATTATTTTCAATATCACCTATCCTCTACTTACTAAGACACAACAAATTGGAACACTTAGGATCTTCTATAAGTTCCTACTTTCTAAAAGCTTCAATGGGCTTAGGTCTTATGCTTGCCTTTAGATAGGCCTTGATGTACCTAGTGGGCCTAGGTTTTTTATTAAGAGGCCATGACATTCTCATCCACCTAAATCCAGTGATGCCCTCATTACTATCTCACCAAACTTGTTGTTCATTACTTCAAATTGTCATAATAATTTTACTAGTTCCCAACTACTCTCACTTCTAAGTAGTCCCTTCTACTTGATCAACTATTCAATGTGCTTGGGACAACCTGGCTCAATCACTATCAGGTGCTTTAGTATCTCCTTAGCCTCTTTATCATAACAATTTTGAACTCCAACAAGGGCTTGTGTAATCTTTATCTGCTCTGGGTGTTCATCATCTATATGGTAAGGTTTCAACATGTTGATGTGGAATATCAGATGAACCTTCAATCATAGAGATAACTCTAGCTTATAGGTGATCTTCCCTTCTTTCTTTAACACTTTGTAGGATCCCTCATATCTCTTCATCAGACCTTTGTGAAGCATCCCTTTGGCCTACTGCAATAAGTGTAGTCAAACTATAACAAGGTCTCCTACTTGGTATTCAATATCCCTCCTTTTTTTGTCAATGAATTTCTTTATCCTCTTAGTAGCATTATGTAAGTATGCTCGAGCTCTATCTACTTCCTCTTGTTAATTTGATAAATATATAATTAGCTATAAATATTAAGTGAGAATTAAAGTATTTTTCCTTAATTTTGGTATGTTTTTAAAAGATTTTATTTTTAACTTGAGTAATATTTTAGTTTTAGGGCTTTGATAAATAATTCAATTAAAAAATGAAGAAAATGAATAAAATTTTACTGAATTTGGGGCTAAATAGAAGAAGTTATGAACTTTTGAAAACATATATAGGCAACTAATATGACCATGCCAAAATTATGTTGAAGTTGAAGTTTGAAGAAATAAATTATGAGATTTACACGAGAGTAAAACACAATCATGTCTATTGCTTGTGTATCTCTCGCAAATAATTATTTTAAAGCATAGCTTAGACACGACCTCTAAACACGACCATGTCTAAACCATTTCAATTGTAGATTTTAATTTTTAGAATTTTTTGTTCGACAATTTTGATATGACTCAAAGCATGATCATGTTAAATAAATTATTGGCATTAAAATAGAGTTTCAGACACCTACTATATAAAGGAAATGAGGGAAGCAACTTTAGAACTTTTAGAAAATGTTTTAGAGTTGTTTTGGAGGAATAGAAGAGCATATTCTTTTACTTCAAAAATTACGATTTCTTTATTTGGATTTCTTTAAAGCTGTATGTTTTTTCATCATCGAGGAATTTTGATTTCACTATGATTAGAACTTAAACTTTTTAGTATCTAGACTTGTAGATCCCAAGGCTATTATGTGATTGGTTTTATTGCTATTTCAATTAAATCTTTAGTTTCTTGATTCAATCATGTATTCCTGATTTTGTTTAGATTAATATTTTTATGGTATTATTCTAATTATTTGATATTATGCATTATAATTGATAAATCTAATGTATAATTAGATCCAATATGATTTAAAGGAATTTATGTAATCTTGGAAATAAATTGCATGATTCTTCTATAATTGATTCAATTGTTTTTTTTAGAGAATTCATTATTTTTCATGCAATCTTGGAAATATGATGTTATGAAGAGATTGAAATAAGTATTTTTTATATTAAGGTTAATAAACTTGAGAAACTCATTACTCTAATTTAGAAATTTTCTTGATACATGAAATTAAAGATGAAATTGAATAATTTTTGTTGATGTCACATAATAAAGTAAAGTCTAGATACTTTTCTTACTATCTTGAAGTTAATTACAATATATTTTATTCTTCTTTCTTTAATTGAGTCTTCAGTTTAGTAGATAATAATTAGTTGCAATTTTTAGATTAATTAATCTTTATAATTTATCATATAGATAATAAAGTGTAGGTTAATATTAGTACTTGTAATCTCTATAGTATGACACTCGTATTCAATTCACTATATTACAAAATTTGATAGATACACTTGCCTTGCATCAAGTTTTTTTGGTGTCGTTGCTAAGGATGACAATATCAAGAATATTGATCAATTATCAATTTAACCTTTTTTTTTTTCTAGTTTTTTGTTTTTCGTTTTCTTTTTTTGTAGTACATGACCTGAAGTACTCCATCGGATGTGCTAATATTTAATCAAGAGATTGGAAAGATAGTTAGGTATTTAAGGAAGACAATTAAATAGATAGTGGAGGAAATAAATTAAGGATCTCCTTTAAGAATTAAGGCAAAAGGGCAAGAGGATGATTTGGGAATTATGGGTGATGAAAACCAGTATCAACAATAGACTATGTTTGATTATTCAAAACCTTCTTTGGTTAGAGTCGACTTTAGTATTGTTAGGCTACTTGTTACTACTAATAATTTTCATATTTAACTAGATATCATACAAATGATGCAACATTTTGTGCAATTCAATGGCCTAGAGGATGATGACCATAATGCCCACATATCAAATTTCTTGAAAATTTATGACATTTTTAAGATTAATGGGGCTTTTGACAATGCAATTAAGTTGTGACTCTTTTCTCATTAAGAAGTCAAGCAAAACAATGGTTGAATTCACTTCTAAGGAGGTCTATTACTACATCGGATGGTACGGTCCAAAAATTTCTTGGAAAATGTTTTCCACATGCTAAAATAGCCAAGCTTTGAAAAAACATATTGTTATATGCTCAATTGGAGGTTGGGACCTTATACGATACTTAGGAAAGATACAAGGAGCTATTGAGGCAATGCCCACATCATGGTCTCCCTCTATGGATGCAAATCCAAACATTCTATAATGGTCTCAATTTTTCAATCAGGCAAACAATAGATGCTATTGCTAGAGAAACATTGAATACTAAAGCACTTGAAGAAGTCTAATCTTTGATTGAGGCTACGTCAATGAATAGTTCTCAATGGGAAGGTGCTAGGATGAGAAATAAGGTTACAGCTATCTATGAGTTAGATGTAATGACAAATTTAGCCAAGTTGATGCAATAAGCAAAAAATTGCATGCGCTCTTTATAAATCCCCAACATAATTTAGGAGAAGCAAGTGTAAAGGGATTTAGGACACAAGACCAATGGGAACAGGCAAATTATTTAGGAAATCCCTCTAGACCTCAAAATAACTCATATAGTAACACTTACAATCCAGGATGAAGGAATCATTCAAATTTCTCTTGGAGTAATCAAAATGAAAATTAGCAAAGGATGAATTTACCTCCACTAAGAATCCAATGACCCCCACCACAAGAAAAGAAATCAGGTTTGGAAGAACTTTTAACCAAATATATTTAAATTACTAAGGATAGATTACAAAATATTGAAACTTCTTTGAAAAATCATGAAGTCTCTATTCATAACTTAGAAAATGAAGTGGGTAAACTTGTAAAAATAATGGTTGAAAGGTAGCAAGGGACATTGTCAGGAAACACTGAAACTAATCCTAAGGAGCATGTAAGAGTAGTAACCCTTAGAAGTGAAAAGGAATTGTAAGTTGAACAAAAAATTAGTAGGGAGTCATAAAAGAAAGATGAGGAAGTTAAATAAAAAGAGAGTGTAGAGCCATAGAAAGTGAAGGTGTACAGACCTCACATACCTTATCGTCAATGCCATAAGAAGGACCGCTTTGATGAGCAATTTAGTAAGTTCCTTAATCTTTTTAAATAGTTACATATTAACTTACCTCTTATTGATGCTTTATCATAAATGTCAAAATATGTAAAGTTTCTGAAGGACTTGTTATTTAACAAGAGGCAGTTGGAGGAGCTTTCAACTCATACATTAAGCGGGGAATGTTTGGCAATCCTTTAGAACAAGCTGCCTAAAAAACTAAAATATATAGGGAGTTTTACTAATTCTTATTTAATTGGTAAATTGTCAATTGATAAAGCCTTAGTAGATTTAAGAGCAAGTATTAATCTATTGCCATACAAATTATTTTAAAACTAGGGTTAGGAGAGTCAAAACCCACATATATGAGTTTATAACTAACTGATAAATTTGTTACATATCCTAAGGAAATTATAGAGGATGTGCTTATCTAAGTAGGAAAGTTTATTTTTCTCATGGATTTTGTTATACTTGATATGAATGAGGATATAGAAATACATCTTATCCTAGGTTGACCTTTTTTCGCTATAGCTAGGGTTATTATTAATTTCAATGATGGTAGATTCATCTTAAAGGTCGAAGATAAAGAGATAACTTTCAAAGTGCTGGAAGTTATGAAAAAATCTATTGATTATGATGATATATGTTACCGCTTAGATACTATTGATTTCTCTATAGTTGATTGTGCATAAGAGATGTTATCTAAGGATCCTTTGGAGTGCTACTTACAAAAAGGGATAGAAGAAGAAGTAGAAAACCCTTAGTGTGTTGAAGTTGTAGCCTAGTTAATAGCTAATGATTCCATTATTAGGAGGAAGGGGTTTAAGCAAATCAATAGGAAGAAGTAAATTAAGCCAAAACCATCCATCGAAAATCCACTACTATTAGAATTAAAGGAGCTTCCTAATTACCTATAGTATGCCTTTTTAGAGAAGGATGCCAAGTTACTGGTGATCATCACTTCCAACTTAAAGACAAATCAAAATGAAAAATTGCTAAATGTACTCAAGAAACACAAGAAGGCCATTGAATGCAAAATCTCATACATAGAGGAGATTCGTCCTTCATTTTGCACCTACAAAATTTTAATAGAGGAAAGATTTCAAACTAATGTTACAACCTCAAAGAAGACTAAACCCCAATATGAAAGAAGTAGTTAAAGCTAAAGTGATCAAGCTACTAGATGCAAGTATGATTTATTCAATTTCTAACAACTCATAGGATAATCCTATGCAAGTAGTGCCCAAGAAAGGAGGGATAACTGTAGTCCCTATTGAGAAGAATGAATTGATCCCCATGCGCACGGTTACAAGTTAGAAGATGTACATTGATTACCAGAAATTAAATGATGCCACACATAAGGATTATTTTTCCCTCCCTTTTGTTAACCAAATGTTAGAGCATTTAGCAGGCCATATGTATTATTGTTTCTTAGATGATTTATCTAGTTACTTTTAGATACCAATTGCACTAGAAGACTAGGAAAAGACAACATTTATATGCTATATTTAAATAATATACAAAGGACATCGTGGAAGTTTTTATGGATGATTTTTCAATTTATGGTGATTTCTTTGATAGTTGTTTACTTAATTTAGAGAAAATGTTGTGCAAGTGTAAAGAAACTAAACTGGTGCTAAACTAGGAGAATTGTTGTTTTATGGTACTAGAAGGAATTTTCCTCAAGTATAAAATCTCACATAGGAGTATTGAAGTAGATAGTAACAAGATTGACACTATTGCAAAACTTATACCCCCAACTTTAGTTAAGGTAGTAAGAAGCTTTTTAGGAGATGTAGGATTTTATCGACAATTTATAAAAGGACTTTTCTAAAATAGCTAGACCTCTAACCAAGTTATTAAAGAAAAATGTGCCTTTTGTTTTCTCATAGGAATGCTTAGATACATTTAATCTATTGAAGGATAAACTAACAAAGGCTCTCATTATGGTCTCACCCGACTAAAATTTACCCTTTAAACTCATGCATGAGGCAAGTGACTTTATAGTTGGCTTAGTCCTTAGACAAAGAAGAGATAAACACTTTCAACCAATTTACTACGTTAGCAACACTCTTACCAATGTACAAGAGAATTACATAACTACTGAAAAAGAGCTTTTGGTTGTAGTTTTTACATTTGATAAATTCCTCTTTTATTTAATTCTTTCAATGGTTATTATGTATACTAACCATTCAACTTTGAGGTATTCACAAATTAGAACAAATTCTAAGTCATGACTAATTAGATGGATCCTTCTACTACAAGAATTGACTTGGAAATCAAGGATAAAAAGGGTGTTGAAAAGTTACCAGGGAACAAGACATGAATGATAAGTTCCTAATGGAACAATTATATGCAATAGCCTAAGTAAAGGAACAAGAAACCCTATGGTTTGCAAATATTGCTAATTATCTCATGGCTAACATCCTTCCAAAAGGACTATCACATCAACAAAAGAAGAAATTCTTTTTTGATGTAAAATACTACTTTTGGGAGGATTTGTTTTTATTTAAGGTTTATATTGATCAAATTATTAGAAGATATGTTTCCTATGAAGAAGGATGGAAAATCTTGAGCCATTATCACTCCGGATCGACTAGAGGACATCATAGTGCCAATAGGACTACTCATAAGGTCATAGAGTCAAGATTTTATTGGTCTACACTTTTTAGGGATGCTTAGAGATATGTGGAGCTTGATGATAGTTGCTAATGAGTAGGAAATATATCTCATAGGGATGAGATGCTACAGAACCCCATCTTATTATGTGAACTATTTGATATCTATAGCATAGATTTCATGGGGCTATTTCCCAACTCAAATGGGAATAAATACATTTTAGTAACCATTGATTATGTATCTAAATGCATTAAGGATCAAGCTTTACTCACTAATGATGCTAGGGTAGAGGAACACATTTTTGTAATGTTCATCTTGAAAAAGTGATTAAATGCTATGACTTTACTCATAGACTAGCTACCTTCTATCATTCGCAAACAAGCAATCAAACAGAAGTTACTGATAGGGACCTTAAGCGAATCCTAGAAAAGACTATAGAGCATCATAAGAAAGATTGGTCCGATAAGTTAGACGATGCTCTATGGGCATATAGGACAACTTACAAGACACCTATAGGAACTACTTTATACAAATTTGCTTACGGGAAAGTTTGCCATTGACCAATAGAAATTGAACACAAAGCCTTTAAACCATTAAATTAGCTAATTGGGATCTTAAGTGTGTAGGTACTAACAGGAAACTCCAATTAAATGAGCTTGATGAATGGCGTACGATAACATATGAGAATTTCAAGCTCTATAAGAAGAGAACTAATACATACCATGACTAGAGAATAAAGCAAGGAAGACAATTTAAAGAAGGCAACTATGTCCTACTATATAACTCCCACCTACATTTATTTCTAGAAAAACTAAAGTTCTAATGGTTCGGTCTTTTCATGGTAATTCATATCTTTCCTTATGGAGTGATAGAAGTCACATACCTTGAGAAGGAACTTTTAAGGTAAATGGTCAAAGAATAAAGCTTTACCTAGTAGGAGAATTTGCATCAACTGAAAGGAAAGAGTTTCATCTCCACTCTACACTAGGTTTATGGATTTTAATGGAATTTCATTGAACTAATGACGTAAAGGAAAAGCATTTCTTGGGAGGCAACCTAAGTATTAAGTAGCTTAGTGTAGTTCTAATCAAATTATATATATATATATAAGCAAGCTATTTTTTTTATGAGCTTAATATGACCACCGAACATGATCATGTTAAGATCGTGTTGAGTGTAATGACATTCTCTGGATGTAGCACGACCATTAGACATAGGCATGTCAAAGTCATGTCAAGGGTATTTTTCAATATTAAATTTTTACAAGAGTTACACAATTTTTTGACATGGTTATATTTAGGTTGGTTTAATGGGATTTTGAATTTTAATAATTTACAAGGGATACATGTCTTATCGACATGATCATATCCTAGTCATGTCCAAAGCATTAGTAAAATGTTAATTATTTACAAGAGTTACACAACCTTTAGACATGGTTATGTCTAAGGTCATCTCAAGTGTGCCATATTCTTAATTATTTATGAAAGTCACATGGTCCTTAAACACGGTCATGTCTAAGCTATATTAACCTTAAATCCTTTGTTTTATTTTACTAGGCATGGACAAGAGCTAGACATGTTCATATTAACCCAATGTGTTACCCTTTATATTAAAGGGTTAGACACATACAGTGGCACAAACTTATACATTCATACACTCCTTTCTCCTTAAACATGAACATGACGAACATCAACACGCATGCTATAGTTTACACCACACACTTCTTTCTTTAAATTTTTCATCAATTTCTTACTCACACGAGGTACATTTCCTGATCTTGATACTCAGATGCTTTTGTTTTCCCTATTCTTGGTTGTTTTGAGCCAACATTGAATTAAGTTTAGGGTTTGGTTAGCCTTTGTTATTTTTGGAGATACCGGTTGGTTTAGGTAGTTTTTCTCTATAAAAATCAAGTATAAATCCTTAGTAGTATGCATAGAAAGGTCATAATCAGTCATAATCATGAAATCCCTCTATTTAAGTTTCACAAGTGGATATGAGGTAGACATGACCAGGTTTATTCCAAGATAGGATGATCTAGTGCTTAGATTCATATAATTAGGATAGCTAATCTTGTTGCATTTAGAATCGACCTAGATTGAATCATTTAGTGCTATTAATACTAGATAACTGAATTACATTTATAAGTCTAGCTCCTTATTTATCTAGTATTATGTATGTATCATTGATAACATATTCTAAACAATAAGTGTATTTACCTATGCTAAAGGATCTCTTTTATTTACAAAAAAATGGCTCTTAAACAAAGTCAGGCTAAGTAACTAGTTCAACGGAAAAATCAACTAGGAGCATTTACCTCCTCAACAAGGACTTCAATTTCTCCTATTCTAATAGCCTTAGCACCACCCCTAGATCATCCAATGCTAGAGTTACAAAGGCAACCCATTTGGATAGATAAAAAATGTTAAAGAAGAAGACATTTAGCTAGACACTCCACATTGATTAGAATATTATCTAAAGGCTTTAAATGGAAGAAGAGATCAAAGGGCTAGTAGAAGTGGGAGCATAGGAGAGGCTATTTTCCTCGAGGGCCCCAATTTACAAAGAATTAACCTTGGAGTTCTTGACCACATACAAATTGGATCATGAAGGAATGTCTTGGGGGCTACAAAATTGCTTGAACTTTAAGATCAGCCTTACCGAATTTCTATGGTTAGGTTTGGTATGCATTTAAGATTATATGATGCTAACTATATGGATACTAAGGAGTTTATAGTTTTACCTTACCAATTACTAAGAGGGGCTGCCTATTGGTCTTACTAAGGAAGGATAAGCGACCAAGATATACACAATCCAAAGGCTTCAAAAGCTTCCCACTTATGAAACCCTATCTATAGAGTAGTCCACTGGTTATTGTCTTACACCATCAATGGAAGGGGAAAGAGCATAGGTGTAGTATTTATTCATGACATTGTTTACCTCTATAGCATGATTGTGAGGTACCCGATTAATTTGACTATTTTGTTAGCATTTTTTATACATTGACAAGCTATAGATTCTAGAGTAGGGAATATCTGTTGTGGACCCTATATTACAATCTTGGCAAGGGTAATGAGAGTATTCTAAAACCTCCCTCCTATGGCCTCTTTAAAAGAAGTAATTCCTATCAAATTGACTTCTTTTAGAAAAATGCATATACTCCTTAAAGGAGAGGAACATCAAAGAGAAGGATCCAGCCAATTTACTAATGTTAGTAGAGGCCTAAGTTGTCAATTAGATGGGATTGAGCGTAAAGTAGATAAAATGATCAAGAAGTTCGGAAAAGTTCTGAATCTGCAATGTCATTATCATACGGATCTTACAAGGGTATTCAAAAGATAAAAGATGCTAAAAAGATATGCTCGTAATGCTATCATGAAATTCGATATTGAATTTCTAGCTAACATAGATATGAGTGAGTAGATGCAAGAGGAGGAAGATGGGGAAGAGGGAGATGGAGATGGTGAGGAAGATGAAGAAATGATGGATGCTAAAGTAGGGAATGAGGATGAAGGAGATGAAGAAGGAAAGGAGGAGGAGTTTGATCATGATTCCTTCTACTGATTCTTTCATATTTGTTTTCTTTGATTTATCTAACTAGACTAATATGGCTTGTTGAACCAAATTGTACTATCTCTTTTCTTTTAATTGCTACTTTAGATTTTCTATTTGGTTTTCTTTTCCTTTTTGTGTTTTTGTAGCTTTCCACAAGCTCAAAATGTCTAAGACCAAGAACATGACATGCTGAAATTGTTTTGGAATGGACATGCTGAAATTCTCAAGAGACTACTAGTTCTTTTCCCCACTACCTTCTTCATTTTATATTTGATTTGTTTTATTTTTCTAGTTTTTCTTTTTTATTCGTACATTAAGGGTAATGTATGGTTCTAAGTGTAGAGAAGGGAGTTATCAGATTTGTGGTTATTTAAGAAATCAAATTCTTTTATTTAACTTGGAAATCATTGAATGAACTTGCAATTTGATACATGATAACTCTTTCGATAGCACTAAATACTTGATCAATAAGTATTTTAATGATACCTTAAATTGAATGATAAAATCTTTATGGAGTAGAATCATGTATTATTTAGTTTTGGATTTTCAGTTTTAGAATTAGAATAACATTACTAGTTAAGAATTAGTCAAAATTAGTCATGGATTTCTTTTAAACTTACTTTGTGTGCACTTTCTCCCTTGAATTTTCTGGAGCTCTATAATCCTTGTTGAGTGAATAGTTGATACTTATCCTTTGAAAATTCATTAAAAAATCAATATAGTTAAAGGTGAAATAAATAAAGAAAATAAATTAAATTAAATCAAAGTTTAGCTATGAGCCTCGCTAACTCGAGTAATTAAGCCTATAGGGTGTCTCCTTTATGTGGAATAACACTTGTTAACTTTAGTGATGAACTTGAGATTATTGACTAAAAGCTCACTAAAAGGATTAAGAGAAAAGTCCATGTGAAGGCTTAACTCAAGTAAATAACCTCTATTAAATAAAGGTAATGGATGATTCAAAGAGGTAACTTAAAACTTAATAGCATAAGATTGTTTGGTCTGAGACTTACTAATTGATAGAACTACTTTTAAATTGAAAAAAAAAAAACTTGCAACAAAGAAATATACTAGAAGAATGATTTAGGCATAAGTAGATGTACTATATATTTATCTTAGATTATAATGCTTAGCAAAATTGAAGAAGGAGGTGTATACATCTTAATTTAGTCAGTAAAGCCTTTATTACTTTTCCTTGACTAAGGAGATGATAATTCGAGTGTCAAGTTTTCAAAATTCTTTGTTAAATGATATGAGTAAACTTTAATTTGTATTGATTAATGGTTAAATTTGAGTTATTTGGTATCTTTAGAATATTAGAAAATGGGTCAAGTAAAAAGTATAAAGTTGTTGTTAATTTCTTTTTAAAATTGCAAGTTAATTAAGAATTTGTTTCTTGAGTTATTACGGGGTTAAATAAGATCTCTTTTGAATGGTTTCTTGGATGGTAATAAATTTGATTAAGTATTTTTCATCCTATTATTTGATTTGATTAATTTGCTTGAGGACAAGTAAATGTTTATGTGTGGAGCAATTTGATAGATACATAATTAGATATGTATATTAAGTGAGAATTAAAGTATTTTTTTCCTTAATTTTGGTGTGTTTTTGAAGATTTTATTTTTAACTTGAGTAATATTTTGATTTTAAGGTTTTAATGATTAACTGAATTAAAAAGGAAGAAAATGAATCAAATTTTAGTAATATTTTGATTTTAAGGCTTTAATGAATAATTGAAATAATGAGGAAGAATATGAATCAAACTTTACTCAATTTCAACCTAAATAGAAGAAATTATGAACTTTTGAAGATGAACATAGGCAGTTGACATGACCATGCCAAAATCATGTTGAAGTTGAAGTCTGAAGAAATAAATTACAAGAGTTACATGGGGGCAAGACACAACCATGTCTATTAGTTGTGTATCTCTTGGAAATAATAATTTTTGAAGTGTAACTTAGACACAACCTCTAGATATGACCGTACCTAAACAGTGTCAATTGCAGATTCTAGCTTTCAGAATGTTTTGTTCGACAATTTTGACACAACCTGAAATAAAATTGTGTTGAAAAATGTGTTGACATTAAAATAGAGTTCTGGACACCTACTATATAAAGTAAACAAGGGACTGACTTCAAAACTTTTGAAAGATCCTTTATAGGTTTTAGAGTTTTTTTGGAGAAGTAGAAGAGCATTTTTTTTTTACTTCAAGAATTAAGGCTTTTCTTTGGAACTCTTTAAAGATGTATATTTTTTCATCATTGAAGAATTTTGATTTCACTATGATTAGAGCTTAAACTTTTTAGTATCTGGACTTATAGATCCTAAAGTTATTATATAACTGGTTTTATTGCTATTTCAATGAAATCTTTAGTTACTTAATTGAATCATGCGTTCTTGATTTTATTTAGATTAATATTTTTAAGGTATTGTTCTAATTGTTTGATATCATGCATTACCATTGAGAAACATGATGTGTAATTAGATCTTATATGATTAAAAGAAATTTATGTAATCTTAAAGCGAAGTTGCATGATTCTTCTAGAATTGATTCATTTTATTTTTTTTTTAGGAGAATTCATTGTTCTTCATGTGATCTTGGAAATATGTTATTGTGAAGAGATTTAAATAAGTATTTTAATATTAGGGTTGATAAACTTGATAAAGTTATTGATCTAATTTAGGAATTCTCTCGGTCAATGAAATTAAAGATGAAATTGAATAATTTTTGTTGATTTCACATCATAAATCCTAAGTGAAGTAAAGTCTCAATACTTGTCATGCCATATCAAAGTTAATTGCAATCTATTTTATTCTTCTTTCTATCAATTGAGTCTTTAGTTTAGTATATAATAATTAGTTGTAGTTTTTAGATTAATTAATCTTTATAATTTATCGATTAAATAATAAGGTATAGGTTAGTATTAGCACTTATAATATTTGTGAGATGATATCCATATTCAATTCACTATATTACAAAATTCAATAGGTATATTGGCCTTTCATCACAATTCTTAGCAAAGTCATGTGTTGTAGGGCTGCTTCCTCTATACTCAATAGCAACAGTATTTATAGTAGGTTGGAACCCCAAGACAACCTCAAAGGGACTCTTCTCTATGGCTTCACTATAGCACAAATTGAAGGAAAACTGGGCAATATCTAGCAACTTTACCCAATTCCTCTTATTAGCACCAAATGCCTTAAGTAGAGTTCTAGCAATGAGTTTATCCTTTTAGTTTGTCCATTGGTTTGTAGTTGTAGACTAGTGGAGAGCTTTAAGTCTTAGCCCATCAACTTAAACAATTCTATCTAAAATCTCCCTATAAACTGTCCATCTCTATTACCGACGATTGATGTAGGTACTCCCTAATACTTTACAATGTGTTTCATAAATAGTTGGGCGGCTTCCTCAACTCAACACTCCTTCAAAGCCAATACAAAGGTTGTATACTTGGAGAATTGATCTACCACCACGATTATGGTCTTATACTTGTTTGACTTTCGGAGATTGACTATGAAATTTATAGAGATGCTCTCCTAAGATCTCTCGGGTATAGGAAGAGGTTGTAGAAAACCCACTGGTGCTCGGTTCTTTACTTTGTCCTATTGGCAAACGAGGCATGTTTTCACATACACTTCCACACTAATCTTCATATTGAGCCAATAATACCTATCTTCTATCAAGGCCATGGTCTTGGATGCCCTGCCTATAAGGCATCACGACATTCCTTAAGAATTTCTTTCTTAAGGCCCATGTACAATGGAACATATAGTCAAGACCCTTCAGTATACAACAATCCTTTCTCTATCCAAAATCGTAGACCTTCCTCTCAAAGCACTTTTCTACCAGTATTTGCATGAGGGTCATGGTCCAAACCTTATTTAATCTTCTCCAATATGTCCCCTACTGGTCGACCAACAATAGAGGTTAATTCTAATCTTCTACTAAGTGTATCTACCTCCACATTAGTGCTCTCGAGCTTGAGTTCTAACATATAGTCAAATTCTACTAAGAAGATCTACCATTGAGCTTGCTTAAGAGATAGTTTCTTCTAGGTTTAGAAGTAGATAATAGCTACGTTATTGGTCTTCATTGTGAACTTACTACCCAATATCGCCTCCATACTTTAAGGCAATGGACTATTGTGGTTATTTCCTTCTCATGGATTATATATCTCCTCTTTGTGTCATTCAGCTTACGACTTTCATAGGCCAAGGGATAACCTTCCTACATATGAACACTACCAATAGCAAAGTCACTTGCATCGGTATATACCTCATATGGCTTGGTGAATTTCGATAGGGCTAGGATAGGTTCCTCTATAGCTACCTTCTTTAACTGATCAAAGGCCTCTTAAAATTTTGCACCTGATGTGCTTAAAACCAAGATTAAGCACATGCAAATGAATCAAAGAAACAACTTCAATTCATAATTAAAAACCGGTTCAAAAGGTTAAAATTATGTGAACCCTAATGAAGATGCAATGAGATCTAAATACTCAATGATGTAATTATAATTCCACAAGGATAATTTCTTCTAACATAACACTAATCACATATAAATCCACGTGAATAATTCACAAGATCAACAAATCTTCAACTCTAAGAACCCCATCCCACCTTTGCTAATCATAGTTCAAGAAGCATACACAAAGGATGAATCGAATTCAAATGCAAAAGTAACTCAATTAAGCACAAAAAATCAAAATAAATATGAAGCAAATCTGACCAAGAACTATCTCAATTCACCCCTAGATATTACACACTAGAGAAGAAAAGAAATCACAACAAAATGAAATTGATATTACTCACAATTTCAAAGTGTTGCACTCACCACAATTTCAACTCTTGGGATTGAAATTGATAAGATTCTAATGACAATTAGGAAAACCCTAATCCTCACGCAAAGTGTATCTCAAATTTGAAAAAAAATGACCTCCTCAAACCCTACTTTAAGCAAGTATTTATACTTGCTCCATTTAGGGTTAGAAAATATACAAAATTACAACTATGGCACTTTTGGGATGATCAATCCTAAAACTCAATTACAACTAAATAAAAGTGTCCCAAAATGATTACAACATAAATAGTCCAAGTAAATAAAAAATATATAAAAATTACTCTTCAAGATGCTAGCTCTTCCATAGGATTCATTGGCTTAGCACCCACAAGCTGAGTTTTAGTGAGTTTATCCATCGCCCTGTAAAGCTTAATAAGTGTGCTTATTGGAATATATAATACATGAATAAGAGAAAAGAGGTTAGTAAACAAATAATGCTGGGGTCGAGTTGCTCAAAATGGACCCTCATCGCTAAGATTCAAATTCCTTTGACCCTTGTTCTAATGATAGGTTTTTTCGGATTTTGATTTCTATCAACACCTCTATTGCCACTCTATAACTTTCTTGAGCAAAATTTTTAATGGTGCTACAATTTTTGAGTATCCTTAAATGAACCAGAGATAATAGCTAGCAAGCCCTACGAAGAATCTTAGTTTGGTCAGCTTTGAGGACCTCTCTCATTCTTGAATAGCTTGAATTTTAGCTTTATCCATCTTGATCTAACCTTAACCCATTATATGACCTAATAAGGCCACCTCCTCTTGTGCGAAATAACACTTTTCCAACTTTACATACAACTAGTTTTCCCTTAAAGCTAGGAAAATCTATCTCAAGTGCTGCACACAATCTCCAAGAGTTGTGCTATACACCATAATATCATCTAAGTATAGTATCATAAAATGAACAAAGCTAAAACCCGGTTCATTAAAGTACAAAAAGTGGAAGCTAAAGGCTCCATACCTCATGATGCAGTTGGTCTTTGGTTCATCCCCTTTTGCAATCATAACTTGGTGATACCTTAATCTCAAATCCAATTTTGAAAAGTACCTTTCTCATCTTAATTGACCAAATAGATCAACCACCACGAGTATAGGATACTTATTTTGAATTGTGATCTTGTTGAGGGCTTTATAGTCGATGCATAACCGTAGGGATCTATCATGCTTCTTTTGAAAAAGGATCGGAGCACCATAAGGTGCCTTATAGGGCTAGATGAAGCCATCATCTAGAAATTCCTTAAATTTTCATATAAGCTCCTCTAATTCAAGAGGGGACATCTGATATGGTAAAATTGGTAAGGGCTTGGCATCGGCTTCCAATTCTATCACATGATTTACTTCCCTTCTAAGTAGGAGTTGCTAGGGGAGTTCCTTTGGCATTACATCATTGAACTCCACTAATACCTCCTAAATGGCATCAGGTACTTCCTACTTTCTTGATGTCTCATCTTCTACATTTAAATTTTCCAAGAATGTAGGTTCATTTCGTTTCATCCCTTTTAATAGCTAGATGGTTGATAACATTTTGGCAGCGAGGCTTGCACTTCAAGTCATAAGGACTACATATTCTTGAGACTTATCAGTGATGAAGATACAGTTTGTGGATGGGATAATGCAAGACCTAATGTTGTCAAGGAAGTTCATACCAATCACTAATTGGGATATTTTGGGATCTTCTGGAAGCTTCAACTTTTTGAAAGCTTCAATGAGCTTGGGTCTTACACTTGCCTTCAAATGGGCCTTGATGTACCTCATGGGCTTGAGTCTTTACTAAGAGCTCATGACATTAATAAGATTTGTTGTGATATGGATGAAGGCGCCAAAATGAAATAATTTATAAACACATGCCTCCATCCATGCCAAAGTGAGATCCCACTAATAGTAGATGAGCGTAAACTTAAAATGGGTCATGTAACTAATAAATATAAACCCATAAACGTAAGGTTGAAAAATCCGGGCCATTTTTTTGTAAAAATTGTACAAATGTAAGTCATTCCTTTGCATTATTCCTATTTTTTATCTTTTCATTCACTTTCTTTTTTGTTGTGTAATCAAGATTAAAAAGCATGAAAAAATTTTCTTTTAATATCTTAATGAGTGCTCCAAGAATAACCATTAATGAGATCCTATATATAATATTAGCTTAAAAAATAAAAAAAATGAGACAGTTGAAGGGGGTAGGGGGCATATTTTAGGTACATATAAGTTTCAAATTTTCAAATATATAAACTAAGCAAAAGAAAAGATGGACAAAAGAATCTGTAAAGTAATCATATAATTGGATTTTATAGAGTGCAAATATAAAGAGTCCAATTGGCTACTATGTTTAATCAAATGTAAAGAAATTGAGGGTAACGATCATAAATATATAAGGATTACAGCGATAAAACCAGCTAAAGCAAGTAGAAGTAAATCAAGAGAAAATATGCAAGTTAGAATCCAATAAAATAACTAATTTGAATCAGGGAAAAAGTAGGGTCCGATGTATCCAGTAAAAAACTAATTTTGTGAAGCTTCCAGGTTTGCTTATATACTCAACTAGAACTATATCCCAATTAAACACGGTCATGGAGTGGAACCCAGTTCCAGGTGAGGTTCAAGGACTTGCTAGTTATGAGTCCGGTTTTGAATCCTTGAGCCGATTCTATTTTTTTTTATTTTCAAATTAAAAAGGTATATAATTTTAAAAATGTTTAAAACTTAACAGAAATACAAGCTCAAAACTCTTAATAGTTTTTAATTTATTTTGTAAAATCTTGAAAATAATTTGTATTTATTTACATAGAACTACACTCAAGTAGAATTGTCATCTTAAAAATGTAAAATAAAAATCTATAAAAGAAAATCAAAAGATAAAAATTGGTTTTTTTTATATTATTAAAAAATAAAAAATTTCTTATTAAATTCGATAAATATCTAACCACACATAATCTTTTAGTGTATTTATTTTTTAAATTGTTAATAATAACATGTTAAATATTATGAATAGGAATTAATTTTTCTTATTTTACATGAAAATAGTTTAAATTTTTAATATAATTTCAATTTTAATTTTTTCTTTTTTTATTTATTATTATTTTTTGTTTAAAATCACCGGTTTTTACGGATCGAAAAGGTTGACCCACTACTAATACGTGGAATCAGCAGTTTCACGACGGATCAAAACAACATTTAGACGGTTCATAGTTTCGGATCAAAACCACCAGATCGGTTCCGGGCCCACTGAGTACAACCATTGTTTATTTAACCAAGAAATGACCGGTTGACATCTACGCCAGTCCCATATAACTATCTACATAATTCTAAATCAATCCAAATCACAAACTAGAATCTTTCACTGGCATTAAGCAATGTAAAAGATAGATAAATAAAATTAATTTATAAGAGTGGCCAATCGTGCAAAAGACATATTTGGATGACGTGTCTTAGGAGTACGCCTCGAACGATGATTAAATGCAATGACAGGTGGTTGTTCGGCCAGTTGAAGTTGAATTAGTCGGAGCATATTATTTTATTATACAAGTAACACGTATTTTAGAAATTTGATAACCTCCACATGAATTAAATTTGTCTTAAGAATGACCATAACATTCCTGGATTGTTGCACCGAATTTTTTTATGTAAATGGGGGATTCTAAAGATCCAAATTTATATTTTATATAGATCAGGCGATCTATTTTTTTAAGTGTGTTACAACTTACCTTACTTAAATTGGCAATTCTAATTACCTTCTAGCCTTGTGATGGTATAAGCAACTTTTTCTTTCAAACTTTACATATGCTTTTTTAATTTTTTGTATTTTTTTAATAATTTAATTTATTGATATTATATTATTTACTTAAATTAATTGTGTGGATGAATAAAAGACTACCATGTCTCATATACTAATAGACTATGTAACAGTATTGATACAATCTCCAAAAAGACATACTCTATATAATCAAAGAGTTTCTTTAATTCCACTACTGGTGAATCTTCTATGGATGCTTTTAGCTTGGTTTCCTTTTCCATATTTCAAACCCCTCTTTCCCATTAATGGAATCATTCACCTCTAACTAGACTATAATTTCAACATGCTTGGGATTTTCTACTTCTTCTTTTGCCCCTTTTTGTAAGTAGCACTCCAAAGGATCCTTAAATAACATCTTCAACATAAAATCAATAACAAAGAAATCAGTAACATCAAAGTGGTAACACATATCATCTTGATTAGCAGATTTTTTTTCATAGCCTTAGGGGCTTCAAAAATTATCTCCTTGTCTCCTACCCATAAAATGAGTTTACTATCACTCACTTTGATAATGGCTCTAGTTGTAACCAAGAAAGGTATTTCTATGTCCTCGTCCATATCAAGAATAACAAAATCTATAGGAAAAATAAATTATCCTACTTGGACAAGCATATCTTCTATAATTCCCCTAAGGTCTATGATAGATCTATCAACTAATTGCAAACTCATACATGTGGGTTTTGGTTCTCCTAACCCCAGCTTTTGAAATAATTTATATGGTAACAAATTAATACTTATTCCTAAATCTATTAAGGCTTTATCATTAACAAGTTACCAATTAAATAAGGAATAGTAAAACTCTCTAGATCTTTCAATTCTTTTGACAACTTATTTTGAAAGATTGTTGAACACTCCCCACTTAATGTAATGGTTGAAAGCTCTTCCAACTTCCTTTTATTAGATAACAAATCCTTTAAGAACTTTGTATATTTTGGCATCTACGATAAAGCATCAACAAGAAATAAGTTAATATGCAACTATTTTAAAAGATCAAGGAACTTTCTAAACTACTCAACAAAGAGGTCCTTCTTAAGGCATCAAGGATAAGTTGTGGGTAGTTTATATTCATTCACTTTCTACAAATCTACACTCTCTTTTTCCTTAACTTTCTCTTCCATTTCTATTGATTCCCTACTAATTTTCTATTCAACTTGCAATTCCTTTCCACTTTTAAGGATTACTACTCTCACATGTTCCTTAGGATTAGTCTTAATATTTCTTGGCAGTGTCCCTTACTGCTATTTAGCCATGATTTTTGCAAGTTGACCCACTTGATTTTCTAGGTAATGAATAGAGGCTTCTTGGTTCCTTAAAAAAGTTCCAATTTTCTATAACCTCGTCTCATTAGTTTGAATGTATTTAGTCAAAACGTTCTTCCAAACTTGATTTCTTCTCTTGTGGTGAGGGTCATTGAAATCCTAATGGATGCAAAATCTTTCTTTAATAATTTTGATTTCAATTGTTCCATAAGAAATTTAGATGGTTCCTCCATCCTAGATTATAGGTATTGCTATGCAGGTTGTTCTAAGGTCTAGAAAGATTTCCTAAATAATCCACTTGTTCCCATTGATCTTGTGCCCCAAATCCCTTTACACTTACCTCTCCTAAATTATGTTAGGAATTTACAAAGAGTGTATCCAATTTCCTGCTAATTGCATCAATCTTATTGGCTAAAGTTATCACAACATCCAATTCATAGATACTCGCAACCCTGCTTCTCACCATAGCACCATCCCGTTGTGAATTATTCATTATCATGTCAATCAAAGATTGGACTTCTTCAAGTATTTTAGTATTCGATGTCTCTCCACCAATGGTATCTATCATTTGCTTGGTTGAAAAATTGAGACCATTGTAAAAGTTTAGATTTGCATCCAAAGAGGGAGGTTGCGATGTGGGCATTATCTCAATAACTTCTTGTATCTTTCCTAAGTATTGTATAAGGTCTCAACCTCTAATTGGGGATATGACAATATATCTTTTCAAAGCTTAGTTGTTTTAGTGGGTAGGAAGTAATTTCCAAGGGACTTTTAAGCCACCTCATCCCAAGTAGTGATAGATCCCCTAGGAAGGGAATTCAACCATTACTTTGCTCTACCTCTTAATGAGAAAAGAAAGAGTTATAACTTGATTACATCATTAGAAACCCCATTAACCTTAAAAGTGTCGAAGATCTCTAGAAAAGTAGATATGTGAGCATTGGGGTCCTTATCCTGTAAGCCATCGAACTACATAAAATGTTGCACCATCTGTATAACATGTGGTTGAATTTGAAAATTATTAACAGCAACAGGTGGCCTAATGATACTAGAGTTAGCTCTAACCAAAGAAGGTTTTTAGTAATCAGATATAATCTATTGTTGGTTCTAATTTTCATTACCCATATATTTCCAAATTGTTCTCTTTCCCTTTTACCTTAATTCTTAAGGAGAATCTTCATTTGTTTCCTCCACTGTCTATAGAACTGTCTTTCTTAAACATCTAATTGTCTTTTTTATATCTAGGTTAAATATTAGCACATTTAATAGAGTAATTCGGGTCATACACAATAGAAGAAAACAAAAAACAAGAAACTAAAAAAATTTGTTAAATTGATAAAGTTATCAGTATAATTAATATTGCAATTCCCGATAATAGTGCTAAAAACTTGATATAAAGCAAGTATACCTATCAAAATTATAATATAGTAAACTAAATATAGATGTCATCCCATAGAGATTGTGAATACAAATATTAAACTATACTCTATTATTTAACCGATAAATTGTAAAGATTAATTAATCTAAAACCTATAACTAAATATTATCTACTAAACTAAATACTCAATCGAAAACAAGAAGAGTACAAACATGTTGCAATTAACTTCAAGGTGGCAAGACAATATCTAGACTTTGCTTTCCTTAGGATTAATTATGTGACATCAACATAAATTATTCAAATTCATCTCCAATTTAATTGACTAAGAGAATTCCTAGATTAGATCTATAACTTTCTCAACTTTATTAACCTTAATATCAAAAATACCTATTTGAATCTCTTTACAACAGCATATTTTCAAGATCGCATTAGGAACAATGAATTCTCTAAAAATAATTAAATTAAATCTAGAAGAACCATCCCACTTATCTTTAAGATTGCATAAATTCTTTTAAATCATATTATATTTAATTACATATCAAATTTCTCAATCATAATACATAATATCAAATAGTTATACTAATACTCTAGAAATATCAATTTAAACAAATCAAGAACACGTGATTGAAT
This sequence comes from Laguncularia racemosa, assembly GCA_037954665.1. Classification (NCBI taxonomy): domain Eukaryota; kingdom Viridiplantae; phylum Streptophyta; class Magnoliopsida; order Myrtales; family Combretaceae; genus Laguncularia; species Laguncularia racemosa. The sequence continues at coordinate 1,965,872 of JBBMOL010000012.1, forward strand.
CAAGAAATTGAAAACTTCATTGAAATAAAAATAAAACCAGTCACATAATAATCCCAAGATCCACAAGTCTAGATACTAAGAAGTTTAAACTCTAATCATGATAAAAACATAACTGTTTAATGATGAAAAACCATACATCATCAAAGAATTCAAAACAAAACCATAATCTTGAAGTAAAAGAATGCTTGCTCTTCTTTACCTTAAAAGAACCCTAAAGCCTGTGAAAATCGCATTTTCCAAGTTGTAAAATTAGGTCCCTTCTTTCCTTTATATAGCAAGCATACAAAACCCTATTTTTGATGCCAACACACTATCCAACATAGTCATGCTTTAGGTCATGTTGAAATCACCCAAAAAAATCTAGAAACTAGAATTGATAGTTGACACAGTTTAAACATGCTCGTGTCTAGCAAGCTATGTCTAAGTTATACTTGAGAAATAATTCTTTTCGAGAGATACACAACCATTAGACATGGTCATGTTTCTCTACTGTGTAACTCTCTAAATTAATTTATTAGACTTCATTTTCAACAAAATTCTAACATGGTCATGTCCACTATCTATATCTATCTTTAGAAATTCATAACTTTCCAATTTAGCTCCAAATTGAGTAAAGTTTTATTCATTTTTCTTTCTTTTTAATTCAAATTCATCAAAGCCTTAAAATCAAAATATTACTCAATTAAAAATCAAATTCTTCAAAAACACACCAAAATTAGGAGGCAATACTTTAATTCTCACATAATATATATATCTAATTAAGTACTTATCACCATCATATTTAAATCTAACTTGGAATGATCCTAAGTGTATCACAACAATGGTGCATATGTTAGGTCTCTAGAAGATTGTGATGACAAAAAGATCTTCCAACTTTTTCTTACAAGCCCAAAGCCTCTACTTGCAACCATTGTCCTTCTTCGCATAAAAAATCGACCATAAGGTCTTGTTCGATTCTTCAACTGCAAAGTTGTAATGGTTCTTGATGTGATACATCTTAATAGCTTAGATTAGTTCTTTCTTATTGTTAAATCTCATGTCCTTCTTAAGCTCATCATTACTACTAAAGTCACAACACATATCATCCATATTTTCCTCAAAGGTGATGTAACCATCATGTCCCTCATTATTGAAAAATGGAATGGCATCCTTAAGTCCACTATCATCTAAATGACTCACTTCTTGACATTGAGGTGCTTGCATAGTACACATAAACACTGGTGGATGTGTGCCATGTATGTTATTTTGAACATTTTGCGTATGACCCTTATCATCATCATCGAAATACTTACCATCGTACCCCACAAAGTGTTTGACATCAATATCATTTTCAGTTGAAAGGTGGAGGGCCTCATTTATTTCTAGATCAATTGATTTTTCTTCATCGCATAAAGTTACAAAAGTTGGCACTAGAACAAATTCATTGCACATAGGTGAATCACTTATCATGCTCGGTCCTTTTTAATGTCGAAGAGATAAAGTATTGGCTGCTAAGGGTTCTTCTTCATTAAGATATTGTGATTATTCAAGAATTTCAACATACAAGTCTGGTATGCACTCTTTCCCAAAAGTTACAGCCATTTCAATTAGATTCTCAATATCATCATCATCCATAATAACCATCAACTTGAAAGACATGCCCCCATGATAGTGTTATGGATGCCTATGTTGTATCTCAACCTACACCATATTTGAATCAACCTCAATGCTTCCACAAATCCAATGCAAGAATTCTCTATAGTTTGAATTCATCTTCACCCTCTACTTTTTCATCAATCCCTTCTCATAATCTAACTCATCATTGCCATTTACAATATTTCCATTTGCGTGCACAATAAATTATACAACCCTAACCATTTTTAACCTAATCACATCACATGGGTGCATTTAGCCTAATGAGAAATTACAAGAATTTCCCATGAGTAATTTTCACAAACACCTTCTATGCATTACAAATAACTATCATGCTCAACAAACTCTACACCTTTTATAACCCTTGCATTTCACATATTTTACCAATACTATTCACACATTATGAACAAAAGAACATTTTTATAACTAAAATTATTAAATCTATGCATCATAAAACTATATCAAATTAGGGTTTCGAAAACAACATTAGACTCAACAAAATACCATAAATCCATATATAAAATGTAAAATAAGAGAGAAGGATAGCATACCTTCATGAAATTGTGCAAATGGATGTGGGATTGCATTTGATCCGTAAAAAGAGCTGCAAATCTTAGAGGGAACAACCGAACTTGAGAGGAAAAGGCAGTAGAGTTATGTTTTTGGTGTTTAGGAGTGTTATGTTTTGTTTATGTCGTTGTCTAATATAGACATAGAGGAAGGCATTGCAATGTTTTATACTAAAGGGCATATGCAATCTATATGCCTTTAGTTCAAATACCATCACAATAGAAGGCACATGCAATACAAGCTTTCACTACCCTAGATATGATTTTTTTTTCTCCACTCTATATTAATAATATTTTTTTAACAAAAATACACTTTTAAAAGTATTTTTCTCCTCTATACCCGCTCATCCTATTAATTATTCATATATGCTCTTGCATTATGAAACACTCTTTAATTTTTTGGTAACATCAAACTTTTGTGACTTTCTTTGGAAATTGTAGTGTTGCTCAATTTAATATAATTATCCTAACTTTGCACTTTTTTTCATAACTTTCCTCAAAAATGAAACTGACTTTAACATTCATAAATCTACTTTAATTTCTCTAACATTGCTTTATTTTCTAATTCTCCTACGCTATCGTGATTAACTACGAAATTCTCATTAATAACCTTAAAAATCAGCAAATCTGCTCAAATTTCGTAGCTTTCCTCAATAAAGGGATTTTGCATAGGAATTTGTACTACGAACAGATGTTAGAGATTTTGAGAAAGTTGCATAAATCTTTTACCTAAATTTACTTATCTTTTGCAACATTTCCTTATTTTCAAACCTCTCTCAAATTATGCTAATGACCATCACGATCCTAATTTTTTTTTTCGCCCATAGATAATATGAATTAAACTATAATGATATAACACATGTAATGACAAATTTGGAACATTTATTTTATTTAAATTTTCTTTCTTATATACTATATCCATAACATAACTAAATTCATTTTCGACATAAAATTTACAAGCTCTTATATTGCATTTATTGTAATACTTGAAAATTTTATTTATATATATTTCACAAAGAACAAAGGACAAGAACGGGAATTGTAGAAAAATAGAGGGGCAATTTAGACATTTCACGACAGGGAGTATTTAACCTCCAATAACCTAAGGTTCTCTCTTTTTCACTTCCTCACAATAAAATAGCAGACCTAGACAGACACTCTCTGAATAAACACTAAGACGATAAAAGGATACGATGCAACCAAACTCCAAGTACAAGAGGTAAGGAATTTATACAAAAGTTTCAATTTCGATTATTGGATTTAGAACTCATGAGTATCGTATGCGCATCAGGACTCGAGATTTGAGAAGAGATAATACCTGAACGGGGAATCAATGGTTCAATGATACGATTTGTGGAATTTTTTAAGTAAGTAATCTAATTCGTATAATTTATTTATAATTACATGTTTTAGAGATTTAATCAAGCTTAGGAATAGAGAGAATTGGGTTTAGGAGAAATTAGAATAAAGGATTAGGAGTTTGTGGAGATTGCTGATGGTCACACGACCTACCAACATAATCATGTTCGACCGTGTTGAATTAGAAAGTTACATCGAGAGATACACGGTCTCCTAACACGATCGTGTTTTGACCGTGTTGAGTTAAAGGTAACACGACCTCTTAAAACAGTAGTGTTTTGACCATGCTGAATTAAGAATAACACAGCTTTTCCAGCATAATCGTGTTGAAGTCAAAATTTACACCGTAAAATACATGACCTTTAACACGATCATGCTCTAGCCCGTGTTAAGCAACACGGCCCCCAACATAGTTGTGTTGAATAAAATATAACTTAATTATATATCCATTTAACTTCTAGTTAAGCTATTTTCCATACAACCTAGATAGTTAGTAAGGCCTTAGAGAACTTTAATGAATAGGATCAAGAGAATTAAGAGATGATATTAGTCTAAGATTAAGTCCTAAAAAGAGCTTATTGGTGTGTACAAATTTCAATCTAGCTTAAGTCTAAGACCGGGAAGTGCTCAAGGTTAAGATTCAAAATACGTGTAACTTGTGTGTTGATTTATGTTTGTTTAAGTTAGCTTGTGCATTGAAATTGATTAAGTTAAATGAATTGGGCTAAGTATTGAAGTTATATACTGTATGTGCTTGGCTCGACCTAAGGGCCAACAGTGGCAGATCCTTAGGGAGCACCCCAATGATCCTTATGTGACGTTGTCCCTAGTAGAGTTGCGCTTGGAAATGATCTGGGCTAAATGTTGGTTAAGAGGTTTAAGTAGACATGGGTGTGTGGCCTATAGTGATAATTTCCATCACCAAATCATGTTCCAGTGTATTAAGTGTATTAAGGGGATCATGAGTATCCTATTGTTGCTTGTGGACATAAATTGTATCATGAAACAGTTGCCTGTATTTAAGTACTACATGATGTGTGTGATACTTAATCATGTTTGTTCACGCATATGTGTTTGTGTTATATGTACTAGGCATTAGCTCACCCTTCAGGGAATATATATATATATATATTTTTAAATACAGGTATTGAGGGAGATGATAACCTAAAAGATAACTTGGGTTTGGGTGAACCTTAGAGAGAGGAAGAAGATGATTACCATTACTATTATGGTAATTAGAATTTGGGAGAATTATGTTAATTGAATGCAACAAATATTATTGTTGGAAATTATTAATTAAGAGTTTATAGACTTATGCGGCGTTAGATGTTAAATATGGATTTATAAAGTTGATTTTGAAGTTGCGAGATGTATTGAATGCCTTTATATAAGTAGTACAAGACAAAAAGGTATCAGGGTTGATTCAGAGCCTTAACGTGTTCTTGTGAGATAAGGACACATGGCGAATAGTAGCGCGGCCCAGGTTTCAAGGCATTACATTTATATTTTCATGTGCTTTGATGGATGTAGACAAAACACAGGAAGGTCAAGAAGTCCCATTGGCACTGTCCACCAACTAAAAGGGACCTCCTAACAATGAGGTAGGGACATACGATACGACAGGGCACTCATAATCTCTACAAGGCACTATATTTTGCTCCAAAAACACATACATGTCTTATTTGCCAACGCGAAATGGCTTTTACCCTTCATTTGTAAATAAATATCTTCTCCATTCTGCATTTCACTACTTTCTTTGTAAATGATAAAAAGGTCTACATTTATCTATATGACACATTTTTATGAGGTCCTTATAAGATAAAATTAAGTTATTATATCAAAATTTGAATTTGTTCTTGCACTTCTTTTATTTCTTTTTCAACCTCAAAAAATTATTATTTGCTAGAAGAAAATTAAGGGATCCTATGATATAGTATGGAGTTGTTAGAAATAAAGTGGAAAGGTTTTAAAAATGAAAATTCCTTGAAATATCAATGCAGCAATGGAAGGAATACTATGATTGTTAAGGTTCAAAATGATCAAATGTGCCAACTATTGTATTTCTTCTTAGCTTAATGGATTGTTTATTTCACTAAATGAAATAAAACTGTAATGGAATAGCTATTACGGCGAATTGGTATGATACTATTTACTTGAATGTAATGGAATTAGGACTACATTGTTTACTTGAGGGAATAAGGAAAGGAATAAGGATGGAATAATAAATGGTTTAACGAAAGAATCCTTAAATGCCGATACATAATATTATAGCCTAAAATTTGATTATGTCTCTAAAAAACCGTAATCCTCAGTCGACTATGGTGAGAAACTACGTAGATGTCTCTGAGATCCGTGCTACTGTTAATTTTCTGCTATTGTAAGTGACATTAGAATAAACCTATCCAAGTCAAATGTTTTCAAGAATACAAAATACCCATTAGTCGTCCAAAGCACTGTTAAGTACAATAGCATATGAGGTATGTCATATATAAGTCACATTTTCATAAGTTACATACATAAGTCCCATGTTAATAATTGTGGAAATGCCATTCCCTTATCCTATTAAAAAAAATATATCAACGATTGAGAACAACATGCCATTTTCAATTTTCTTCTAAAAGCATTTTCAATGTGGGGTCTTGCCTTCAATGTATAGTTCAGTATCCTTTGCATGAGCATTTTCTCTAACTCATTTAGATAACTACTCTTGAAACTGGTGTCAGCATTGTGTGTCCCTCCATCGTGCAACTCAACCATGTATGCGACTAATGCATCATCCTCAGACACTATCCACTTTTGCTTGCTTTGCTTCATTCGCTTGGGATCAACATCTATAGATTGCACCTCCTCCATGCATTATGATCACTCACAACTCGTTATGATCATTTAATTTCAATTGAGAGCAATTTAATCGGTCCTTAACCCATGGAAATGGAAGTTCAATACCATACCTCAATCAATGCCGGCTACGAAGGAGACACTACCATTGAACTCCGATGATGTTATGTCCACAACTACCTTACGACGACCAACGACTTCCACTCCAGCTAGCAGAGCCACCACCAGTAGCAACCAGCGGCTCCACTAATAGATGAGATGCAACTCCAAAACTAGAGGCGATGATGGAGGCCAACGATGGTAGAGATTAGTAATGACGAGGACAGATCCACTATCGAGATTAGCAATCATGGGGGTAGATCCACGACCGTAAGGATGGATAGAAGCAGCTATGATAGACCCAATGATGACCATGGAGAGGGACGATCGACTTCAGCAACAACGGAGGCAAGGGACGAGCGACAATGCATGAGGACGAGGGTAGATCCACAATGGCAAAGGACGGTTAACGATGCATGAGGACAAGGACGAGGGACAATGCACGATGTTATGTCGACAACCACTAGCGATGACAAAGGCAAGCCACGTTTGACTTCAATGACAGTAGGGACAAGGGACGACATTTGAATGTGCTATAATGGGGGCAAATCGACGCTTCCATTGACGTTTAAACTGACAATGGACGGCAACTGGCGACAGGAGCAAAATGGTACATCGGGCGAAATGTGCATCCACAACTTTTGATGTGTTTAGGGAAAAGGGGCACCGAATTGCTATTATAAGGAATAGGGTAAGGAATGGTGATTCTTAATTTTATGTAATTGCAATTTCGTCACAGGACTACTATTCCATGAAGTAAACGTAATAGCTATTCCATATGTAATAGACTCGTAATGGAATAGCTATTACGTTCAAGTAAATGTGCCCTACGTGTAATATTTCAAGATTAGATTTTTGACTAATAATGCTATAAATTAAGGTAGCATTTGATCGATAGAATTAGATAGTATAATGAGAACTAAATAGAATTGTATAAGAAGAACAATATTATAACGCTCCAAAACCTAGGATGCTACAATCAGTCACCGGAGACTCTTAAACTAGCTAATCCCACATACACTTGTAATAACTATCATTTCACAATAATATAAACTATCTATCAACATAAACAAGTGGCTCAACTAAGTCTTACTCTACAATCCTCAAATTTAAACATCTATGATTATCTTATTACATCAATACCTATGACAACTAACAATCAATATCACTAATATAAAATTTAAATCATAAACCAAAAGTCTCATCTTTCGAGAAGATATAACATTCTCTTAACCCAATCATGACTCTATATGTAATTAACTAATCATCACAATAATAGAAATGTTCTAGATCATTCCCATCTTGTGTATAATTCACTAGGTCTTCATCATACATTGCATACTCAGCCATACCTACAACTAAGAAAGAAAGTCCTTGAAGACTGAGTTCATGCCCAACATGTGTAAAACTAAAGCACATACACATAAATAAGCATTACATTAATCACTTGTATTGATAAGTGTTATAAAATGCTATTATTTGTCACATTTATAATAGTATTTTGTTTAATTTTCTTATATTTTAGATGGATATTACATTTAATCATTCTTTATGATGATTTCAGAGTTTTAAATTGTAATTTTTAAGTAAATAGAAGAAATATGTGAAATTTAGAGCAAAAACATACAAAATACAAGATTAGGAAGCATGACATAGTGTATAGTACGGCCATGTTTGAGGCTGTGTTGAATAGAACAAAGTAGAGCCTTTTGAAGAAGCCATGTAGGGATACACAATCAAGCACACATCTATGTCAAAAGATATATTAAAGGCAATTTTCAAATATTTTCAAGACAAAAAAATATATGGGCATTAGCATAATTGTGCCATACCCTACTAATTCTACTTTCTAAATTAATTTTTCAAGTTCGATTTTACTTTCCTAAAAAGTTATTCATCCTAAAGATTTAACTTCCTTTCATAACTAATCAACTTTCTTATTTCCTAGAGATACAATTCCTACCTATTGAAGCAATATTTCCTCATTTATGAAGATTTTGATTTTAACTAGGAAACTAAAACTTTCCTAAAAGGGAGACATTGGATTAATATAAAAGGAGTACAAAATTCCAGCTACAAGGGGAGATAGAGTTTAGAATTAGTAATAGCATAGTGATAGATTTTACTGTTATGTCTATTCTATTGATATTCTTCTTTATACATTACTTTTGCATTTTCACTTTAATATGTTGTTAGCCTAATTTTTTTTTTTTTTTTGTACTCAGGTATGATAAACTCTAGAATAAACATATGATTTTCTAGTTTATTATTGAATAAAATTATTGTTATTCTTATTATTCAATTATTTGTACTTTATTATTTTCAAATTAATATTACTGATGTATTAGTTTGAAGTCTAATTTTATTTAAAGAGATTGAGAGATATTATACTTGAATAGATCTAGCATAATTGAAAGGAGTTGCATGCAATCCTAGAGATAGGACGACGTAAATCTTCTGGAGTAAGGTCAAACCTAATAGTGGAATTCACAAATTGAAGGTGATGCAATTCTAGGGGTTTAATTAAAAAAAGATTCTAATTAATCAACTTGGAATTAGGAATTCGTAGACTTAAGAGAACTATTAGTTCAATATAGGAATTCTCATGATTTAAGAGTATAATAATGGAATTGAATAACAATTAGCAATTGCATTAGTAATTCTAGAGGGATTGAATATCCGGGTACGCTTTAATGATTTTTTTTTAATTGATTGTTTTTTTCTACTTCACTTGATTTTGCATACTCAATAATAGGAGAAAGGTTAATACTAATACTTATAATACCTTTGGAATCAATACTCAATTTTGTTATCCACTATATTATAGAATCGATAGGTGTACTTGCCTATAAGATTAGGGTAGTATAATAGACCGATATCAAGTTTTTGGCACCGTTTCTAAAGACTAGGATATTAGGAACACTTATATCTTATTAATCTAATCATTATTTATTTCACTACTTATTCCATTAATTTTTATTTTTCATAGTTTCAAGAAGACATCACAGAACAAATCAAAGATATTACATTCTAATTCAAGAATCTAACGATAATCAATCTATTAACATAGCCAACGAATAAGATGACCGAATGATGTTTGATTATGCAAGACCATCACTTACAAGAGCTAGTTAAAGTGTTGTTAGGCTTGCAATTGTGGCTAACAACTTTGAAATTAAACCCAACATTATATAGATGGTATAACAATTTGTTCGATTTGATGGTTTATAAGATGAAGATCCAAATGCACATATTGTAAGTTTATTGGAGATCTATGACACCTTCAAAATCAATAGGGCCACAAACAATGCATCAGGTTATGACTTTTTCCTTTTTCTTAAAAAAATAGAGCTAAATAGTAGTTGAACTTTCTTCTTAATGGTTCAATCACTACATGAGACCAGATGGTAGATAAATTTCTTATAAAGTATTTTCCATTAGCTAAGACTATAAAACTAGGAAATGATATCTCCTTTTATGCTCAAATAGAGCCAAAGATACTATATGATACATGGGAGAAATATAAAGATCTGTTGAGAAGATGCACACATCATGGTCTTCCATTGTAGATATAAATCCAGACTTTTTATGGGAAACAAAATCAAACCACTAGGCAAATGATTGATATAGCTGCTGGAGGAATTTTAAATAACAAAACACCTAAAGAGATCAAACATTTAATAGAAAATATGGCTATGAATAACTATTAATGGAATGCCACAAGAGTAAGACTACAAAGAGTAACAAAAGTTTATGATGTCGATGTTGTTACTATTTTAGCAATACAAGTTGAAGTGCTGAGTAGGAAAATTGATGGGATGTCAATGACACAACAACTAGGTCTATCGGATTTTGATTTTAACTTTAATGAACATGTTGATTATGTAGATTATGTAGGACTCTTGATAGGCAGCAGAATAAGTCCTACAGCAACACCTATAATCCAGGCTAGAAAAATCACCCAAATTTCTCTTGGGAAAATCAACAAACGAATGTTCCATCTGGATTCCAACAATCACATCAATTGTTGGAAAAGAAACAAAATCTGGAAGATTTGATGACAAAGTTTATCCATATCTTTGAAACATGCTTCCAAGCTATAAAAGAGTTGTTACCGAACTAAGACTCTTTAATCTAAAATCTTGAAAATCAAATTGGATAGATTGCAAAGATGGTTTTTGAAAGACCACAAAATACATTACCAAGTAATATTGAAACTATTCCTAGGGAACAGGTTAAAATAATTACTTTTAGGAGTGGAAAAGAATTGCAATCTAAACAAAAACCAAGCAAAAAGGAGGATATGAAAAGGGATGACAAGTAAGAGAAGAAGGAAGAAAAGACCTTAAGGTTAAAAGAATATGTTCCAAAAATCCCTTATCCTATGCAACTCAAGAAGGAAAACTTAGAGGAGCAATACAAGAAGTTTTTTAAAATTTTTAAACGACTTCATTTACCTTTTGTTGAGACTTTTTCATAGATGTCAAAGCATGCAAAATATCTAATGGAATTACTCTCAAACAAAAGGAAATTAGAGGAGATCTCAATAGTCACCTTCAGTGAAAAATGTTCCACCATCCTATAAAACAAGTTACTAAAGAAATTAAAAGATCTAGAGAGTTTGGCATTACCTTGTTTGATTGGTAACTTGTTTATAGAAAACATTTTGGCTAATTTAGGTGCTAGTATAAGTTTAATGCCATATAAATTATTTTAAAGATTAAGACTAGAATAACCTAAGCCAACTAGAATGAGTTTGCAACTTGCTAATAGGTCTATCAAATTTCCTAGAGGCATAATTGAAAATGTGTTACTGAAGGTTGTTACTTTTGTCTTTCTAGCAGATTTTGGCATTGTTGATATGGATGAAGATATAAAAGTACCACTAGTCCTAAGAAGGCTCTTTTTAGCCAAGGTAATTGTTGATATAGGAAATGGTAAATTAATTCTTAAAGTTGATGAGAAAGAATTAGTTTTTAAAGTTTGTAAAGAAATGCAATAATCCCTTAAGAATGACAATACCTGTTATTTTAGCTATGTGTAAGAATGCATTAATATAGACCCCATGGAGTTATGTCTCATGCAAAGTACAAAAGATTATCTAAATGGGTTCAAACAAGATATATGTGAGAAAATTAATCTTTGCCCTCCCCTAATTAGCAAGTGTGCAATACGTTAAGTTAACAATGTTAAACAAAAATGCTTCTTGGGAGGCAACTCAAGCTTCATTTATTTATTTATTTATTATTTTTTTTGCTTTGTTTAGTTTAGTTTAGTGTCATTTTAGTTTTTTAGTTTTAATTTATGCTTAGTTATCTATAGTTTTATTCTCTTTTATTTTATCTTTTTTTTTCTTTTATCATTTTGCAAGGACTAATGTACTTATTGGCTAAAAAAGCGTGTTAAGACATAGTTGAATAAATTTATCCAACAAAGTATTAGTTTAATTTATTTTCTTTCCCATGAGTTTTAATTTATTTATTTTTATCTTTTTTGTTTATTTTGTATATTAAGGACAATGTACAATTTTAAATATGAGGGAGATGAATAAAATAAAAAATTTTTTATTCTTTTCTAAAGAATTACTAGATAATGTATCGCTTTTAGTAGTACTAATTAAATAAATTGCGTTCATAATTTTGTAGATGTTTGGAATTTTTTTAAACCCTTGATATTAGTACCTTTTCATTAGTGAACTTAGAGAACTTGAATAGAGTTAAATTGTGACTTTTTTTGTAAATCAAAGTTATATGTTATTTAGGCTTAGAATTTAGAAATGCCAGATTAGAATAATATTACTAATCAAGTATTGGAAATTTGGGTTTTTAAACTTACTCTAATATATACCTATTTCTTAAAAATTCTTATGAGCATTTTGATCTCAAATATCTAAATTAATGAAATTTGTCTTTTAAAGGTTCTTCCTATAAATTAAAAGTTAGGAGATAAAATAAAATAAAATAAAATAAGTTCAACAATGGACCTCATTGATTTGAGCAACTAAGCCTATGAGATACTCTTCAGGGGATAACACTTATTGACTTGAGTGACAAGCTCAAGATCATCGGCCTAAAGCTCGCTACATGGGTCAAGAGAAAAGTCTGAGAAAACTAAACTAATTAAAATAAGCAATTAAGTTAATAGATGTTCAAAGGAGTATCTTTAAACCTAGTAACTTAAGATCATCTAATTAAGACTTACTAACCGATGAAATTACTCCATACTACAAAAAAAAAAAAAACAAAAAGCTCCAAGTAAATATAAAAATTAAGGAAGGATTTTCAAGAGATAGATGAAGTAAATTTTTGTTGAACATCATGGTACTCAAAAGGATGAAAAAGAAGAAGTATATACCTTAACTAAGTGGACAAAATTTTGAAAAGCTTTTTTTTTTTATTAGATAATGTTTAGTATGGTTTTGGATTTAAAAATTTTGGTCTAAGTAGCATAATAAACTTCAGTGTTGCATAGATTAACTTTTCAACTCTAATATTTAGTATTTACATTATATTGACATAAATAGGTAGAAACAATGTTGAGGGTAAATAATTTTTTTGATGAATGCAATTTGTTTAAGTATAAATTTAGTGATTATTATTTAAGGTAATTGGTTAAGTAAGGGTAAAAAAAAAAAAAAAAAAGTCCTTAAAAAGTTTATCTTTACTTGAGAATAAGCAAAAGTTTAAGTGTGGGGGAAGTTTAGGAGTGTTATAAAATACTTACTATTTTTAATATTTATAATAGTATTTTGTTTAATTTTCTTATATTTTGTATGGATATTGCATTTAATCATTCTTTATGATGATTTTAGGGTTTGAATTGTAATTTTTAATTAAATAAATAAAATATGTGAAATTTGGAGCAAAAAGATATAAAATACAAGATTAAAGAGCATGACATGATGCACAACACGATCATGTCTAAGACTATGTTGAATAGAGCAAGAAGATAGCCTTTTGGAGAAGCCATGCAAGAGGTTGTGTAAAGGTACACAATTAAGTACATGTTTGCGTCAGAGGGCATGTTAAAGGCACTTTTTGGATATTTTCAAGATAAAAGGGTACATGGGCATTAGCACGACCATGCCATACTAGTGTTAAGTACAAATTCTACTTTCCAAAATAATTTTTGAAGTTCGATTTTACTTTCTTAAGGAGCTATTTAGCTTAAAGATTTAGTTTTCTTTCATGAGAAGTCAACTTTCCTATTTCTTAGATATATAATTGTTGCCCATGGAAGCAACATTTCCTTATTTATGAAGATTCCTATTTTTACTAAGAAACTACAACTTTCCTAGAAGAGAGGCATTGAACTAATGTAAAAGGAGTATGAAATTCCAACTATAGGGGGAGATAGAGTTTGAATTAGTAATAGCATAGTGATAAATTTTATTATTATTTCTATTCTATTGATGTTCTTCTTTATACACTATTTCTATATTTTCTATTTTAATTTCAATATATTTCTAGTTTAATTTTCTTTTTGTATTTAGGTATGATAAGCCTTAGAATAAATATGTGATTTTCTATTTCATTATTCAATGAAATTATTGTTATTCTTATGATCTAATTAAATGCGCTTTATTGTTTTCAAATTAATATTACCAGTGTTTTAGTTTGAAATATAATTTTATTTATAGAGATTGAGAGATCCTATACTTAAATAGGTCTAGCATAATTGGAAAGAGTTGCATGTAATCATAAAAGTAGGACAACATAAATCTTCCAAATTAGGGTCAAACCTAATAGTGGAATTCACGGTTCAAAGGTAATGTGATTTTAGGGAGTCAAATTTGGAAGAAATTTCAATTAATCAATTTGGAATTAGGAATTACTAGACTCGAGAAACCTATTAGTTTAATATAGGAATTCTCATAGTCCAAGAATATAATAATTAATTAATTACATTAGTAATTTTAAAAGGATTCAATATCTAGATACACTTTTAATAATTGTTGCTTTTTTTAAATTACTTGTTATTTTTCTACTTACTTCACTCAATTTTGCAAATTAGATAATAGGAGAAAAGTTAATACTAGTAATCATAATTCATGTAAGATCGACACTTAATATTGTTATCTACTGTACTATAGAATTGATAGGTACATTTGTCTATAGTTTTAAGGTAATAGGATAGACCAATATCAAGCATTAATGTAACAAGTAACCAAGCAACCATTTATTATCTCATTTAAGTCATAAATACAATAATGGGGTATTCATAACCTCGCTACACTTGATATAGTATGATATAATATATAGTACGATATTGGGAACTACCACTACAAATCCCAACACTCATGAATCCCTAAATCTATCAAATCATTTCAGTATACAACTCTATATGGGACATTGTTACATATCAATTAATAGGTGCTCCTTAAGGTTCTATTACTATAGATCTTTAAACTGAGCCAAGCACAAACATTAATGTAAGTTATCTGTCCAATATATCTTTAAGTTCATTCCTTTCGGTAACTCAATAGGCACAATTAACATACAAGAATTAAATATACCTAGAAGGGTGGTTTCAAACTCAACTTAGACACAACTAGTATTTATACTAGAACCTATCAATATATAGAATAATTAAACTTAGTACTATCTTAGAGTATTGTCTAAATTATCCTAGAATACTATATCATTTCCCCTACTTAGGTTATGTTACTGTAGGCTTAAAAGGGGTCTAGGATCGATGAAAGATAAAAAAAAAGGGGGAAATAATAACATCAAAAGAAGATTTAATGGAAGCAAGGCTATATACTTAGCCGTGTAGAAGAACATGGGTGGGAACATAATCGTGCACATGGTCGTGTACTCTTCTACATAAAAGTGCTTCTCATCACGCCTAAATGCATGATTGTGTACTTGGTCATGTACTTCAACACAGGTAGGTATATGGTTATGTACTTGGTTGTATACTTCAACACGGGCGTGTACTTGACCATATATCCTTTACTTCACATTTCTTCTTCCCAACTTAGCATGTGCAGGTACACAGATGTGTACCTAACCATATGCCCTTTAGTTCCTCTTCAAATTTTCTTTCCAAATCACCAAATTTGATTTCTCTTCAACTCTATTTATAATATAACATTTGTACGCTTGAAATCACATAACTTAAAGCATCAAAATTCTAATCTAAGCCAATTTATACTACTTACTTGTTTGGATTGTCCTAATGATCGTAGTTTTGCTTAAATCCCTTTAGAGCACTATGCTCCTTCTACACCAAAACCCTTAAATGAGATTCAACTCCATTGAAACTAGGAAAAGAATCAATAATTCACTTAGTTAGAGTGCTTACCTTATGAATCATGTTGAGTTGAGTAAATTTGCATCAAAAAGTTGTGATTTTGTAATAAGGATATGCAGATTAGGATTTATTTATTAGAGAGTTTGAGTATGTGTAGAGAGTAGAGAAGAGAGGAATTGATTGTATTAATAGGTTTTTATACCTTCAATGGCAAAAATCCAATATGTCCCTCTCTTAGAAAGCTTTTTTTTTTTTTTCCTTCAATTTCACAACTTTATTTTTCTGAGTATTACAAATACAATACAATCATGTTTACCATGTCAAGGGACACAATTGTTTTTTAATCATATCGAGTTATTTTCAACATTAATATGAAAATTCACAAAAAAGAAAAATTAGCATAGACACAACAGTGAAAAGAATTATGATAATATAGGGTAATTATATTTTGGATTTTTATATTGTACTTATTTTATTCTATAAAATAAGTTTTTATACCATTAAATATACTATATAATATTTATGGATTTTATTCAATATCTTAATTTTTTTTTCTTTTTTTATCAAATGACTTATATCATTGTATAAACCAGATAAATTTTTTTATCAAACTAGTAACTAAACAATATCTACGAATAGGTTAGCATTCCCTATTAGAAAACATTTCCGTGTGTGCCCAACATCCAAACATATGACTGCTCTATAAACATATGACTGCTCTATAACTTATATTTGTACAACTTTTGTATGTAAAAAGGGTTTGGAATTCTCTACTATAACTTATATTTATAAGTTAACCTTAATTCAAAGTATTTGTCCATTTTTCATTGATAAGATTTGTCATGATATAAACAAAGGCCATGGAATGAAGGTAACTTATAAACACATTTTTTTATTTATGTCAAAATAAGATCCCCTTAATAGTAGATAGATATAGACTTTAAAATGAATTGCATAAGTTATAAATATAAGCCCTTAAATATGAAATCGAAAAACCCAAAGCATTTTTTACAAAAACTCTATAATTATGGGCCATTACTCTACAATATTCTTTTTTTTTTATCTTTTTACTTTTTTTTTATATGTGTAATCAAGTTTGAAAAACATAAAAAAAAAATTCTTTTAATATTTTAACAAATATTCCAGAAATAACTATTAACGGAATCCCATATATAATACGGGACATTTGTAGGGACTCGTGGGCATATATCAGCTACATATAAGATTGAAATTTTCAAATATATAAACTAAGCTAAAGAAAAGATGGACAAAATAACCTGTAAAGTAATCATATAATTGGATTTTATGGTGTGCAAGTATAAAAAGAGTCCAGTTGGCTACTATGTTTATGTTTAATCAAAATGTAAAGAAATTGAGGGTGAAAAACATAAAAATGTAAGGATTACAGCTATAAAACTAGCTGAAGCATATAGAAGTAAATCAAAAGACAATATACAAGTTAGAATCCAATGATGGGGGAAAACTAGGGTAGTATCCAGTAAAAAACTAATTTTGTAAAGCTTCCAGATTTTTGAAGTGTTGCTTATATACTCAACTTGAACTATAACCCAATGAGTACAATTACAACCATTATTTATTTATTTAAGAAAGAATGACCGGTTCACATCTACACTAGTACTATATAACTTTCTACATCCTTCTAAATCAATCTGAACAACAACTAGAATCTTTGACTGGCATTAGGCAATTTACAAGATTTTTATTTATAAGAGTGACCAATCATGCACATGCACAAGACATATAAGGACAACAATCGCATGTCTTGGGATTATTATGTCTAGGACGATGATCATGTTGACAACAATCATGTGGTTGTTCGGTCACTTGAATTTAAATTAGTCAAAACATATTATTATATAAGTAACTCGTATTTTAGATTGGATAATTTCCACATGAATTAAACTTGTCATAAGAATGACCATAACAATCCTGGATTGTTGAGCCAAAATCATCCACGCAAATGGAAGACTCTAAAATCAAAATTTATATTTAATATGTTCAAGCAATCCACTTTTTTAAGTAAGTTGCGACCCAAATGATACTTCCAATCAGCTCCTAATGTTATGATGTTTAGAATAGATTTTTCTCAAAATTTGCGCATTACTTTGATTTTCTGCATTATTCTATTTTTTAAATATTTTATATTTTTTAATAATTTATTTTGTTAATATTATATTATTTATTTAAATTAATTATTTATGTATAGATATAGCTATTAACATATACATGTATGTATATACATACGTACACCTATACATTTACTTATATATACACACGCGCACATCATTTACATCTGCAGATGTCATATTGTTATTTATTACCTAGAAATTCAATTATGACTTTCCAACGGCAATAAGATGCAAACTCCAACAAATTTTTATTAAATTCGTACAATTATTTACATATACCTTTTGACTTATTTTTCACATTTTACTTCTCATTAAAATGATGTACAAATTTTGAATATTCTTTTTTTTTTTTACTAATGCGAAATTTATTATTCTCTACATTTTTTATATGTAAAATTATATATTAATACCCAGCATATAAATATTGAAAAATTATATATTTTATATTCATTTGAGTCTATTTAAAGACATATGGATAATCCATAAATAAAAAAATAATATACGAAAAGGAAAAAACATGACAATACTTGGATTAACAAACACAATGGACTTGGTACGCAAAAAAAATATGAGCATACAAGACACACAATTTTTAACTCGTGAAGATATGTTGGGGCACGATTACCAAACTTATGAACAATCATGCAGCTAGATGTCCTCTACATCAAGAGTCATAAGATAAAAAAGATACGACAACAACATGACCATTTGACAGTCGCAGTAGGTACACAGAAATTGTTTGCATAAACGATGTTTCAAAGTACATGGGCATTACACACGGAGCCATCCCAAGATTTACGAACATATGGTGGAACAAACAAGTTCATAGATACTTCGTTTTGGCTTAGCTTGTGCACAATGTTGCATGCATGATTTATGAAACCCATAGCTGTGTCATTAGTGCTATAAATACTCTATCCCTGTCCACAACCTAATCTTATCCTTCTACCACACCTTCGTGTCATTCACTTGGCTCGTACTCGAATTCATAAAAATGTTAGTGAAACGCCATACTTCTTATTTAGTAAAACCAGCAAAAACTACTAGGAATCACACACTGGAATTGTCCATTTGGGACCAAATTGGTACTATAACTCATGTTCCTACCATATACTTCTATAGACCATCCCAGAGCCGCCTTGTTAACTCAATTTTCACCACTCTGCGAAATTCACTGAGCCAAATATTAGTTTGGTTCTATCCACTAGCCGGTAGGTTGAGATGGGCCGATGGTAGCCATCTTCTACTTGATTGTAATGCCATGGGTGTCCAAATAACGGAAGCTGAAGTCGACACAGAATTAGATGATTTAGGTGACTTCTCTCCCTCTAAGGAATATGAATACCTTATACCCTTAGTTGACTATAGTGTACCAATCAATGAAATACCATTACTAATGGTACAAGTCACAAAATTTAAATGTGGAGGGATTAGTCTAAGCCTTACACTATCACATGCTGTCGTTGATGGGCCAAGTGCACTTCATTTTATTTCGGAATGGGCCCGATTTACACGTGGTGAGCCTATGGGAGTAAAGCCATATTTTGATCGAAAATTCATCGTAGACTTATCGCTTGGTACACAAATGAGTTTGGAGCACCAAGAGTTTGATCAACCACCGTTGTTGATTGGACAAGTTGACAATGTTGAGGAGAGGAAGAAAACAACCACCGTGGCCATGTTAAAGCTTAACAAAAATCAAGTCGAAAAGCTTAAAAACATGGCCAATAAAGGGAGAAAAGCCACCGAAAACGACCGTGCATATACACGGTATGAGACGGTTGCTGGGCACATATGGCGATGTGCATGCAAGGCACGAAACCATGAGTATAACCAGCCAACAGGATTAGGCGTTTGTGTAGATTTTCGGAATAGGATACAACCACCGCTAGGACAAGGCTATTTTGGCAATGCAACCCTTGATGTTATCGCGGCGGGCATTTCTGGCGACCTGGTGTCGAAACCACTAAGTTATGCATCTAGCTGCATACGTGAAGCAATCAAGAAGGTGACAAACAATTATGTAAGGTCTGCGATTGATTATTTAAAGAACCAGCCCGACTTAACTAGGTTTCAAGATCTTCATGCCCTAGGAAGTACTGAAGGTCCATTCTATGGGAATCCTAATCTTGGAGTTGTAAGTTGGTTGACATTACCTATTTATGGACTAGATTTTGGATGGGGAAGAGAAGTTTATATGGGGCCTGGAAGCCACGATTTCGATGGGGACTCACTGGTTCTTCCAAGTTCTCAAGAAGATGGATCCTTGATGGTGGCGCTTTGCCTACAAGTGGCTCATATGGAGGATTTTAAAAAATTCTTCTATGAAGAAGTCATTGAATAATCATTATATGCCTATATTAGTAGATTATTATATACACAATGGTTGTCCAAATTTATGGAACCTCTATAAAGATGTTGATTGCTAAAATGAATGGAAATATAGTTAATATAATTAAAATAAACTATAATATGTACATCTAAAGTCAATATGCTTGTGAACTTTACCCAAGCTATGGTATATCTTATTAGTCACCAAATTTGTTTGATTTCCATCTTTAGTCATTGCAATATTTGTGTAGATCTTGATCTAATAGAAGGTGGTTATTATTAACACTTCACTTTTTTATTGCATTCCCTCATCTTATAGTACTTTGAAACTTCGATAAAAAAAAATTTCTACTATTATTATTAGTACCCCATTGATGCATTATATAGTTGCTAAAGTCCCTTAAGTGTTCATAACCATGGTTGTTAAATGGCATGGTCTCTCCACAAGTATAGTCTTGAATAGGGACCTTGTGTTTCCAAGATCTTTTTAGAAAGAGTTATTTACATTTAGTAGGATTAAGCTTTCAATGAGTTCATCTTAAAACCATCAAAGTGATGGCCAAACTAAGGTGATGAATAATGCACTACAATAATATCTGTGGTGTTTTCTCATGGACAATCTAGAAGTTAGGCATACATGCTTCATTAAGTAGAGTATTCTCATGATGCTTTCATGGTTATTAAAATCATGATTCTATTGAGGATTAGAAAGTATAAAATAAGTAAAATCATATAAAATTAGTAAAATTGTAAACTTATAAAATTGTACACTTGAACTCATAATTCTCTCTAAAGTCTACACCTAAATGATTTTGCATCCATTTTGATTATGAAAAGCTTGTCAAAAATATAAAATTGTAAAATCGGACTGTTAACTCACACTTTTAACAACTATTAATGTTTTACATCAATCAAGTGCCAACATGACATAATTTTGAGTTATATTTAGCTAGTCAACTTCATCAATTGCTTATGCTAGAGTGACTTGAAATTAGAAGTAATTGATGCAAAGCTCTTCAAGAGAGATGAAGTTTTGAGGAATTCACACACTTACTTGCTAAGCATGCAAAATAAAATGACATTGATGGCTAATGGAAATTAAAAGGGCATTTCACTTGAAGAAGGTGATACGGTTTTTGTTTGATAGCAACCTTATAGGCAAGGTACACTTGCTTAATGATTGAGTTATAAATTGAGCAAAAAATATTATGTTCCATTTAAGGTTAAAAGACTTGTTGGACTAATGACATATGAACTAGATTTACTCATTTTGGAATACATCTAGTATTTCATGTTTTTCATCACAAAAAGGCTCAAGGGACTATTATTTCTTGTTACAATATAACAGATTACTTAGATTTGACTTGTCCTATTATCAATCTATTGCCCATTTTTTATCAAATAAATTTTGTAGTAAGGGAGTGCCAATTGAGTGAGTATTAGTGCAATAGAACAAATTGCTTGAAGACACTACATGGGAAACCTATATGTATTCCATTTGTCACATAAAAATTTTGACTTAAGGATAAGGTCAATTTTTTTTTTTTTTATGGGGAAATTGCTATGCAATTGAGTAAAAAAGGGTCTAAAAGAAGCCAAATTAGCTAAGGGACCATAGACAATAAACTTCTTAAATACACTTAAACATGATTTTGTAACCTTACAACTAATTTTGCCAACTAGATGTGTATGCTTCGAAAAGATACAAGATGTATGAAAGGAAAAATAACAAAATAATGAAAGGTTATGACATCTTATAGAAAAATTGTGTTCAAGAGTTCTTTGGAACTTAAATATGGTGTCTACCATCTTTGTCTCTTTCTCCATGAAACAAACAAATATGCGGAATTAGTATAAACAAAGTAGATTTAGAAGTTAGGGTTTCGTTTTGATAAAAAGTGAGAACAAATAAAGAAGAGAGAGAGAGAGAGAGAAGAGAAGAGAACCATTGAGAAACTTTTAAGTGGTAAACATGAGAGTACAGCGAGATATTTCTTAAGGCTAGTAATTATATGACACGTGGGCCCGGGCTTAATATATTTGGGCTCTTTGTAACAATGGGTTACCAGTTATCCATGCTAAGGTAGTCAGATAGTGCACCACAATTGTCTCTCAACCAACATTTTCTATTTTTAAATTTGTCATTCTTTTTTTTTTTTTTTAATATTTTCTTTTAATTATTCAATAATTATTTTTATTTTTCAATTTTCATAAAAATGAAAAAATTTTGCTACTTTGTTTCATTTTCCTATATCTCAATAAGACCAAAAAGACATTTTTCATCACTTCCCTCTATTTTTGTAATGCTTTCTTTCAATTATTGTAATATAACTACTATTTCAGAAAAATAGTTCGTAAATGCTCTTGAGATTACATTACTTTTCATATTTTTCCTAACTTTGCTTCTAGAACGATAATTTGTAATTTACCAACAAGTACTTTGGCGTAAAATTCCCAATGTTGACAAATTCGTAAAATCATTTATGGAAATTCGTGACGCTGCTTCTATGTTGCAATTTTTATTATAATTTATATCTCGATTTTTAAAATAATTCATAAATATTACTTTATATATCGCAATTCTCCTTATTTTCGATAGCTCCACTTAAGAGGGGATAGAAAAAAATGCAGATCTCCTTTGATTGATTGTAACTTTATTTCATGTTCGTAAGTATCCTTATTTTTGGCAACATACGACCCTACTTTTATTTTTTTGTTTCTTTTAATTCTACTTAAATTCATGGCATGTGTTCGTATCTATACTAATCTTACTCTACTCAATCAAATAAATTTTAAATAGGTATTAAATGTTATAAGATAAGCTCCGTGTAATAATTATCCAAAGCCTACTTCTATAGTGTGGAGTATAGACATGATGTCTAAGATATATAAGGTATATGTTATTAAGTACCTTGTATACTTCATGTAAAATTTATTAAATAATATATATATATATATTAATGAATAAAAATAATTTAATAGATTTTCTAGTCAAGAAAATAATAGAAACAATATTATCTTTATGTTGATAGCCCAAGCTAAATACAAACCCTAAACTTAAAGCTTGCCACCTCTAATCTTTAGATGATAATTTTAATTCCATTTTTCTACAAGTTTTATAAGTGTTATTTAATATCATATAAACTTAAAATAACAAAGTAAAAAAGAAAAAAAAAAACCTTTTCAATAATCCCAAAGTTTTGAGATTTCACAAGTTTTGCTATTGTTAGTCTCAATTAGCAATCAAGAGCGGGTGGGGCATGGGTTGATTACTTAATATTAAAAATTGTTTGTAAACAATTCCATTTTTATTACTAAAATAATGGATATTAAAATTATATCTTTATAATGAAATAAATAAATTGCATCAAAATAAAAAGAGAAAGGATAAGAAGATCAAGTGTTAATTCATAGAGGTTTTTCCTTTGTGAATTAGTCTTCTCTTCTACCATCACATACTAAAGAACCAATCATCCATATTGGCATATTCCACTATTCAAAAGAAATCAACATGAGATGTAGAAGTTATGCCACAATCTATCAACTCTAACTCCGCCTTACCTCCTTATCCTTTGTCATAGGAATAATGCAAGTGTACAAAGTCCCCTCACTATAGTTTTACAATTCACTTAAGAGAAGCAAGCAAATCAAATGAGGATTACAAATAGAGTTTTCTCATGTTTTCGCACAATACTCTAGTAAAATAAAATTGCGTAATGTCATTTAATAATTTTCATCATCTTTTTCTTGTTGTCCTTCAATCTTTGTACAACTTTTTTTATATAGTCATTCCCCCAGTCTTCAAAATGGAAGTAGCCATTATAATATTATTTCATATTTACTTTCTTCCATGAATATCTCTTTTGTCCATTTAGCGTTTCCTTTTTTTTTTTTTTCCTTCATGAGCTTCATTAGTTAATAGCCTTTGTAATAATTGTTTTCTCATTTAAATTATCCTTCTTTAATGGTTATTCTTTCATTAACCTCCATAAGAAAGCCATTGTGACTTCACATTTTATTTTCTTGCTTTCGACTGTAGTTTTCAACTGATTCCAACTAGTTTCAATTTAGTTCCAACTATTTTAGACATGATTCTGACCATTTCTAACTATTTCCAACTATTTTCAAAGTGATTACAACTATTTTTGAAGTTATTTTGACTCTGATCTTCAAAATTCCAATTCTCTTTAGAGTTCCCATTCTGATTTTGTGATCTTTAGAATTCCAAATCTATTTTTAGAACTCTAATTTTGATTTTAGAATTCCAAACATATCGATTGGGTAAACCTTCTTTCCTTATCTAAGTCTAACATTTTTAAAGCATGAACTTGTTAATAAATTTAATATAGTATTTTGTTATCATAAAAGCATTATTGAGATACTTAACAGCTATAGGTTGCATAAGTTTTTCATATGAAAAAAACTTGTTATACCACACACAGATTGCTCTTTTAATATAACATAAACTTTAAATTTATGAAAAAAATAGGAAAAATTTACAAGTTATATAAGATACTATGTATCTTGTAAATTTTTATAGGGTACAAGATCAATTATGGTTCTAGAATATTATAAGATAGATTTTGATTTCAAAATATGAAAACCCGTATCATATAGAGCTAGTATAAATAGAATTTCATACACTATCCACTATATACTGGAAAAAAATACTATAAAAATGTATTTTTTAAAAAATATTATTAAAATAGGATAGGGAACAAAATATTTTGCGTGTAGACTAGTGAAAGTGCATTTAGTGCATGCACTTCTAGTTGATGTGATTTTAAACAAAGAAGGCTTTTGCACATGTAAACTATTTGAACTAAAGGCACATTTAGTTCAACATGTGCCTTCTTTAATAAAACCCACAGCTATAAAATTTGTAGCAAAGTAGGCTTCCATATATACATATATATGTCCCTACTCCATCATAAGCACAATAACACATTCTAAGCATCAACTCGTACCAACAAACACACATAATGGCAATAACACGAGAAAATATGAGTGGTTAGATCAGTCATAAGCACGAAACTTGGAAAACTTCATAAAAAAAAATAGAATGAACTTTTCATTAAAATATAAAATCTTACAAATATCCATAAAAATATTTAAGATAAATCATAAACATCTCTATCCTCTCTTGCCCTTACTCTTAGTAAATTGTCTAGTTATTCTTGACAATGTGAATCTATGCTCAATTACTCTATCATCATAGGTGAAAAAAGCCTATGACTCACGTGTTGCATGCAATTGTGGGGGCTTGTCAAAGTCATACAAAGGAACTGGACTTCATTGTATCAAAGGTTATGAGCTATGACCAATACCTAATCGATAGTGACGTGTTCTCCGCATAGTAGGTGGAACTATTGATAGAGTGCTTGTAGGGGGTCACAATCACAAATGAGTTTGGAGTAGGAGCTAAGTTGCCAATGGTATCCTCAACCATGATATCTATAGAAGCATGCTCACAATGGCTCTACCCATCCCTCTATTTTCACCCTCTAACTCTTAGTTTATCAGCTTTGGGGTGTAGTAGTGGTGTAGGCATAAGATCTATCAAAAATAGTATGACCCCACCATGATCCTCCACATGATGTATGCCAGCATTAGTTAAGGAAACTACCATAGGTAGATTAGGTACTAATATGGTAGAGGGTGTCAACTTGAAAGGAGAAACAAAAGAAAATGCATTAGAAAAAATTACCCATATAGTTAAGTTAATATAATATTATAAACGTATTTCTTACCAGTTATCCAATCATTACTCTGATATGCCCCACATAACATCGGCTAACATATTTATACTACTTGATGTAATCCGGTTACACACCATCACAATCTTCCAATAGGATTGTGTTAGGGTGATGATACTTTTAATAAGCAATATAAGATGCATGTATAGCCATCAAGTTAATGTCGATCTACCCCCATAAATCAATCTAGTGTAAGCGAAGCTCTATATCAACATCGACAGGCACTTGGTAGAGCTTACCAAACTAATGATAGACTTAATCCACGTAATATCACTCCACAATGTGAAAGTATATCAATGGCACCCAAGCCGTCCAATTGCCTCTCCTCGCACGGAAGAATGGGGGGAGCATGTTAGTGAGCTCCTTAAGATAGGTTGCCACACAACCTAACATTCAATGCTTAGAGATTATGAAAATATTTATATACAGTCGATAGTATAAGATAATGGGGTGACATACTTCTTGTAGAATTTGGTGATCAAATGCATCCCCATATACCTAAACAACATGAATTGAGTACTATATGATGCCTCGCACTACCCTCCACCAAGATACCAAGGACCTCTTATCCTCTAATGTAATGCCATAATGGCTTAAGGTAGTTATATGGAGGAACATATCTTGTGTCCATACTTAGAGAAGAATTGCTGCTTGTGCCCATACTTAGAGATGAATTGCTGCTCTCCCCATCTTCTACACAATAGAGATGGATGCAAGGCACAACTAGTGATACAACCAAGCCAAACAGGTAAAGCCCCAACTATACTAGCCTATAAATATGAAGTACTTTATAAGCAAAAGGAACATGCAATGAACTAAGCTAATCAACCTGTCTACACATACAAACCCTCCCGGCAACTGTAAAATGTAATCATGGGTATGATGCCTTACCATGTCATCAGAGGTTGTAGCATACAATAACCTGAATCTACACCACAACCACGATATATGCTTTGTATCGAGCCTCTCACCAAGTAACCACTTACACTTAGATGCCCAATCAAGGCTGGCATTACCTATAATTGCTTATTTGTCAACTAGTAGTCCAAACTTGACTTCCACATCCTATAAAGCCATGATGGCCTCACTATGCATCATGTGTAAGGTTTGTGTCTATAGCTTCCACCTTTTCACCAATGTTGCGAGGAGATGCCAATCTAACTAAATGAAAGGAAGGCAAGCTAGTCCTAAAAACTTAACTTACTCTACATAAGGTACCATGCGAAGATATGATGGGATATCACCCTTGTCACAGCTTAGTTATAACTTATGATACCTAATTGTTAGCCAAGATGCTTCATGTAAACATAAACATAGAAATTGTAAGAATTGATATATTAAGTTGAAAAATACACATAAGATATGTCATATGCAACACCTACCCCTGCCACATTGCCTCTAATTGATATGTTATAGCTTAACAATGATAGATCAAAAGGTTTTATCTCCATTTTTCTTGTGAAATATAAACAAATTTTTGTTAGTCTAGAAGTTTATGGTTTGAACTAAATTACATTACAAACAATGTTGAAGGAATGAAACAAGTTATATATATATATATATTAGCCATTTACAATTACTATTTCTCTGTGGACACTTCCTTCTATTATGCCCTTCCCTTCTACACTTGCTATACCTAGTTTTTTTGTAAAGGCTTTCTAAGGCCTAACTCCATATAGTATCTTTTTTACCTAAGCTTTCCAATTCCACATTAAAGTTTGTCAATGTCAGAGTGGAGGAATGAAAAGTCAACCTTTAGCCAGTAAAGCTCATCTTTAATAAGATAGAAATGAGTTAGATAACATTGTAATTAATGTGTCCACTTATACCATAAGTTAATGGCTAATGAGTTGTCAAGCCTTAAATATACTGCTATAGTGCAAGAACATAAACATGGAATCATGTATATTTGCTACTTATTATATGTGCACATATGGTTCTTGAGGTCTATAGTATGTGTGCTTTCTCCTCCTTTAACCCCATTTGCCATAGACTAGGGTCTTATTACGATTTCAAATATTTGGTTCATTTTGCTATACCTAATCACCTTATGAGAGCTAACCCTACGTCTACATTTTTCAATCCTCCTAAAGGCATATGTTGTGAACACCTAATTTGCTGCTATTGTTTTGTGTGCATCCCCAATCATTTTATCCCAATGTTTGATGCAATTATAGAAAATTTTTCTCACCAGTGCAGTCAATAGTAGGTCTCTAACTTTTTCAAAACAAAATTATAAATTTCAACAATATTCATAGTTATGTAACAAAAACGGTCGCTACCATCATATGCAAGTGTCCATTGTTTTGGTGAGATGTCATTAAACCGTGTTGAGGGATCTACCTTTATTCCCCTAACTAGCCTAATGTAATGTTGAAACTTTTGAGGTTGTGCCTTCTTAAATAGATTGTATACCCAATGTTATTTTCAATTATAGAACTAAAGTCAGCAACCTTTACATCTAGGTTTTTCCTCACATAGTCAATGAAGATTCTAGCTAGCACATTTGACTCTAACTTGGGATGATCCTAATGTATCACAACATTGGTGCATATGTGAGGTCCCTAGAAGATTGTAATAACAAAAAGGCTTTCTAACTTCTTCTTATAAGCCCGAAGCCTCCACTTGCAACTATTTTCATTCTTCACACAAAAAATCGACCATAAGGTCCTACTCGATTCTTTAACCATAAAGTTATTGTAGTTCTTGATGTGATATGTCATAATAACTTGGATTAGACCATAAGGTCCTACTCGATTCTTCAGCTACAAGGTTATAGTAGTTCTTGATGTGATATGTCATCATAACTTAGATTAGCATTTCATTGCTATTAAATCTCATTCCCTTTTTAAGCTCATCACTACTGCTAAAGTCACCTCATATATCATCTATATTTTCCTCAAAGGTGATGTAATCCCCAATTTTCCTCAAAGGTGATGTAATCCCCATCTCCATCAATATTGAAAAACGGAATAACATCCCTATGCCCACTATCATCCAAATGACTCACTTCTTGGTATTAGGGTGCTAGCATAGTATGCACAAACACTGGTCGATCTGTGGCATGCATGTTATTTAGAACATTTTGAGCATATCCCTCATCGTCATCAGAATGCCTACCATCATACATCACAAAGTGTTCCACATCGGTATCATTTTTAGCTAGACAATAGAAAGCTTCATTTACTTTTAGATCAATTGAGTTTACTTCATCGCAAAAGGGTCTAAAAGCTAGTACTAGAACAAATTCATCACACACAGGTGAATCACTCATCATGTTTGGTCCATCTTGGTGTTGAAGAGATGAAGTATTAGCTGCTAAGGTTCTTCTTCATTCGGATATCGTCATTCTTCATGGGCTTCAATATACAAGTCTTATATATGCTCCTCCTCGAAGTTGTAGCCATTTCAATTAGATTCTCAACATCATCATCATCCATAATAGGCATCAACTTATATCGCATGCCTCTATGGTAGTAGTGTGGATTCTTATATAGTATCACAACACGTACTGTATTTGAATCGACCTCAATGCTTTCACAAATTCTATGCAATAATTCTCTATAGTTCAAATTCCTTTTCACCTTCAAGTTTTTCGTCAACCCCTTCTCATAATCCAGTTCGCCATTGCCATTTACAATATTTCCATTCTCATACACAATAAATTTCACAACTTTAGCCATTTTCAACTTAATCACATCACATGTGTCTCATGGAAAATTACAAGAATTTCTTGTGAGTAATTTTTACAAACGGCGCCCATACATTATAAATAACTATCATGCTCAATAACCTCTACACCTTTACAACTCTCACATTTCACATATTTTAGCACTACTATACACACATTATGAAGTAATGCACGTTTATGTAAGTAAACTTTTCAAATCTATACATTATAAAGCTATAGCAAATTAGGATTTCAAAAATAACACTAAACCCAACAAAATACTATAAATACATATATATAATATAAAATAAGAGAAAAGGATAGCATACCTTTGTAAAATTGTGCAAATGGAGCTAGGATTGCATTGATTTGTGAAAAAAGGTGCACATGTTGGAAGGAATGATCAGACTTGAGGGGAAAAGGGAATGGAGTTATGTTTTGGGTGTTTGGGAGTGTTCTATTCTGTGTGTGCCATTATTTGATATATACATAAAGGAAGGCACACTACATATGCCTTTATTTGTGATCGTATTTAAATTGAAAATGCATGTAGTATATGGCCTTTCAATTCAAACATTTTATACTAAAAACATATACAGTGTATGTGCCTTTATTACTTTAGACGCGAAATATTTATTTCTCCATTCTATATTAATAATATTTTTTAAAAATACATTTTTTTTTTTAGTAATTTTCTCCTCTATAGCTGCTAGCCACTCGTCCTATTAATTATTCATATATGCTCTTACATAATGAAGCACTCCTTAATTTTTTGTAACATCAAACTTTTTGTAACTTTCCTTTAGAAATTATAGTGTTGCTCAATTTAATATAATTATCCTCACTTAGCACTTTTTCATAACTTTCCTAAAAAATAAAACTGACTATAATACTCGTAAATCTGCTTTAATTTCTCTAACATTGCTTTATTTTCTAATTCTCCTATGCTATTGTGATTAACCACAAAGTTCTCGTTAATACCCTTTAAAATCAGCAAATCTGCTCAAGTTTCATAGCTTTCCTCAATAAAAGGGATTTTGCATGGGGATTGGCACCACGAACGGATGTTAGAGTCTTAGAGATTTTGAGATAGTAGCATAAATCTTTTACAAAATCTCCTCATCTTCCGTAACATTCCTTTATTTTCCAACCTCTTTCGAATTATGCTAACGACCATCACGTTCCTAATTTTTTTTTTTCACCCATAGATAATACAAATTAAACTTTAATAATATAACACATGTAATGACAAATGTGGGACGTTTATTTTGTTATATATTTGCCAACAAAGAGAGGTTATGGATAGATATATAACTTAACTAAATTCAATTTCGACATGAAATTTACATGCTCTTATATTGCATTTATACTTTCATGTGCTTCGATGGATGTAGACGAAACACGGGAGGGTCAAGAAGTGCCATTAGCACCTGCCACTAAGGTCACCGTCCACCAGTTAAAAGGGACCTCTATGCAATGAAGCAAAGGCGTACGATACAACAGGGCGGTCATAATCTCGACAAGATGCTCGTGATTTGCATTCCGTCACAAGGAGCACCGATATATACTTCCAAATACACACAACCTTTTCGTCCCAAAGAGACACGTGCATGTCTTGTTTTCCGACGCGAAATGGCCTTTAGCCTTCATTTGTAAATAAATATCTTCCACATTCTGCATTTCGCTGCTTTCTTTGTAAACGATAAAATGAAGGCCTACATTTATCTATATTATGCATTTTTATGGGAAGGTGCTCATAGGACAAAATTAATTTATTACATCGAAAATTGAACTAGTTCTTGCTCTTGTTTTATTTCTTTTGTCAACCTTAAAAAATTGTTATGTGTTGGAAGAAAATCGTGGGATCCCATGGTATAATATGGGTTCTTAAAAATAAAGTAAAAAGGTTTTAAAAATGAAAATTCTTTAAAATATTAGTATAGCAATGGAAGGAATAATAGGGTTTAAAATGATCAAATATACTAACTATTGTATTTTTTTTTTCTTAGTGTAAGTGTAATATTTCATTGTCAAATTTCTCAATGATGATAAGAGCTAAATAATATTATATAAAAATAATAGTATAGTACAATTATCTTTACCATATTTGATTTGTATAACATGGGATACAATTTTTTTAATTATATCAAGTTATTTTTCAAAATTTTCAAATTAACATGAGAATTTATCAAAAAAAACGTGTATCTCGTGTTATACAAACCAAATATGGTAAAGAGAATCATACTATACTATGTGGACACAACATTAAAAAGAATGATGATTATATAGGATAGTTATATTTTGGATTTTGATATTATATTTATTTTATCTAGTGAAATAAATTTTTGTATCATAAAACATATGGTATAAATTTTTTAAGTTTTGTCTAGTACTTTAAAGTTTTTTTTATTCAATAACATACGTCTTAGATCACTATACAAACTAAATAAAAAATTAACAATTTTTTCTGATCACTTACTATAAAATAATAACAACTAAATTTGCCTGTCTGCTCAACAACCAAATATTTTGAGGTGTATTAATGACGATGCTTGAGTAATTATTCCTCCCACACATGCATTTGGTAGTTCATACAATTGGTTTTCTGAATATATTCGAAGAAAAGGATGAAATTAAAACTGTGAAAGTTAGCTGTAATTGTACAAGACGTTTGTAAATACTTTATATTTGAGTGAGTTACTTAAGGCCATCTACATTTATATCGTCGTGCCCCTAAGTATTCTCTATTTATTCATCTCACCTGTGGGAGTTCACCTTATCAGCGGAACAATTTGATCCCCTTTTCCTCTCATTTGTAATGGTACTTTTCATCTCGGCATTACATATCATATATCACATGTTATATATACATAATATATAAATATTAATAGGATTTTAATATATATAAATTTTATAAAACATAAATTATAATATTTAAAAAACTATTTATTTTATTATCTTACATGTAAAAATTTTATCAGCACTTAATAAAGAATTCAATAAATCTTTTTTTTTTTGGATAGAGATATTAGTAGTGTATGTCATGAGTGTCAAGGCTTACTATAGTGTTTTCAAATGATTAATAAAAGCCATTTATGTTATTTATTCAAGTCACTTTTTGTTGGAATGTTATTCACATCATAATCCCTCATCGATTAGATAGAATGACAAATCATGACAAGATAGTCATGGTGAGAATTGTGACTGCCGGATCACTCGGAATAAGTTTTTAATCAATTACACAAGGATAATACTTGTTGGGGTGTAGTTCATACTCCCCCATGACAAGAAAGCACAGGGGGTCTCAAGAGAATAGCGCCCCTTGGACACTAGGAGGCTTTTAGCAATTAAGCCCATATTTATTTATTAAAAGTTTGAACTTTGGCCCATGAATAACTGTTATATATATTGTCTTTTTCATTTGTAATTGAGTGACGAAAAACAAGAGAGTGAAGTGTTAATTTTAGTGGAATCATCTGTTGGACGTAACCCTATTGAACGGGTTAACAAGGGTAAAATCTTGCATCATTATTTTCTTTCTTTTTTTAACTTACTTGTGTGGCCGACCCTAACAATACTTACTTCGATCATTTTCATTCGAACAAGAAACTTAAGTTCATATCACATAAGTAGGTGAAAAAGGTAATCCTCATTAGACAGGTCTCTTCATAAGAGAGATAACGTAAGAGACACCACGTGCATAAGATAACTCTATAAATTATAAAACCCTTAAGCAAAATCAATCCAAACTAGAGAAAAAAGCAATTGGAATTAAAAGTCAAGCCATCAAAATTAAAAAATGATCTAACACATTTGAAAGTCAATCAGAATTAAAAATTTAAAGACCATTTGATCCACAAAGTCATTTGAAAGAAGATGTGTGATCTTATAATTCAAATTGGTTTGGTCCATAAGCTATTTCCGAAGCTCGCAAGATAAGTCAAATTAGTTTGTTTCTAATATATGTCGAAGTATCAAATAATCTACTTTCTATAATGAAATAAATAAGAAATAAAAAAATTATACCTTGAAAATAGTTACTACCAAGGAATAGGTTAGGAATTTTTATTCAAGTGTTTGCTTCGTATAATTTTTATTACAGGGAATAGTATTTTAATATCTACTTCACCTTATTAATTGTAGTATAAAATTGAAAATACTGATAAAATTACCAATTTACCTATATTTGATCATTAATTGTAGCATTAATAACAATATTATAATCATAATGCTTGAATTTTTTATTTTCTTTGTAAAGAGAATAAAAGATTCTATCTTTTATTAGATAATATCTATTTCTAATATAATAAGAATAGAAAAGTTTAGGAATTATAATTTCCTTCTCATTTTTCCATGTAGACTGGTAATAGGTAATTAAGAGGGAATAGTTATTCTAATTCCCCTCTATTATTTTTAAGTAAATAAACTATTAGTCTATTCAGGAAATTTAATATTCTATTTCTTTTCTATTTTTTTAAGGTTTA
Source organism: Laguncularia racemosa (assembly GCA_037954665.1). Taxonomy (NCBI): domain Eukaryota; kingdom Viridiplantae; phylum Streptophyta; class Magnoliopsida; order Myrtales; family Combretaceae; genus Laguncularia; species Laguncularia racemosa. The sequence goes on from JBBMOL010000012.1 coordinate 2,000,015, forward strand.
GAAAAGATATTTTCTTATTTACTTTTCTATTTTATTTTGTTTTCATATTAGTTTAGGAAATTTTAAAATTGATAGATATGATGCAAATTTGATGTCTTATTATTTTTATTCCATTTCCTTTCTTATTCTAAGGTGAGTTTATAAATACTCTATGAACAATGTAATAGATAGATTATTAAGATAACTATTGATTTTTATGAATTGATTACACTTTCATATTTTAATTCACCCTTCACGTTGCATCAAAACATCTCATTTTAATAACATCATTAGTGTGTCTCTTCATTGAATTGGAGTTTTAATAAAAATTATCACGTTGGAAAAATTAACGGAAGTCCTTATATTACAAAGCTCGAAAATGTTAGAGTTAAAAGTGCACAATCGGAAAAGACTAAAAGCTCGAATAACATAATGAATAAACTTTGAGACTTAGTTGCGATTTTTCTAATATTTTTAAATTGTAATTACCAACTTCAAATTTATCTTACAAGCATAGATATGCAGTAGATATAATTACTCTTTATTAATGTCCTACACTACACTTCCAATATTAATGATCTATGGAGCTTTCCTCCTGCAAATGTACACTAACATGTGGGGTGGAAGAGATAATAATTTGATTTTTTCATTATTTTCATGGTTAATTTTTCCATCAATATTTAACTTTTTTAATTATTTTGACAAACTTTTGATACTATAGAAAAATTAACTGGTGCAATATGTAAGGACATATATTATTTAATAATAAATTAATGGTTGAGCTGAATTGGTTAATAAATCAAATTAGGCTGACCTTGGTTTTAGATCGAATTTAGGTTTAACTCTTCGTTTACTTAATTAAATTGGTTTTCTTTAATGAAAAATACTTAATAAAATATGAGGTGATTGATTTACTAATTAATCTTTCAAAACTTTAGTTAAATATATATATTATATATATATATGACACTTAAGTTTGGCAAATGGCTTAACTTGGTTCATAAATGTGAGGCCTTGAGATATGTGGTAGCTGCTATATCATGTGTGTGCTTGTAATTTAATTAGTGAATTGGATTTGACGTATACTTGGCCAAATAAATGTGTGACTTGCTTTACATAGTCATATTGAGTCAATGGGCCACAACCTCAAACTAAGTTTACATGAGTGAGCGTACTCTTGGAAGGATACGGTAGTTTGGTGCTTAAGTCATGAATGTAGCTTAGTAAATGATCAATAGGAAGGAACCACAGCTGTTAACTGGCTAATGAGAAAATGGTGAATTTATAACAAGATTTATTTGGAGTTATGAGATCAAACAAATAGTATGTTAAAGATGGACATTGTTTGTTTGTGATTGATACAATGGTAATTTCTATGCGATATTACTACTCTCTTTTTTTTGGCTTTCGATGTGATGGTCTAGCTACTCTAGCCAAACCCTAATGGCAAGTTGCGGTATGATTCAAATTCCCTTGTCCCATTTGTGTTTGTATAGCGTCAAGAATTACTTTCGATTTTTTGATGTTGAAATGGTGTAGAGTGCGCTTATATTGTCACCCTTTTAGTGTTGCATGAACTAAGGTGTTTACTCCATCTATTTATTGTTCGACTAAAGGAATTGATTCTTTATAAATCTCAACATACAAATCATGTATATGAGTTTCTTAAAAATCTTTAACTATTTTAATAAGATTTTCAACATCATCATTATCTAAGTGTGCCTATGTAATATCACAATGCAATGCTTCTACCTATCCTATACAAGAATTCATTGTAGTTGTACTCTTTTTTTATTTTCAAGTTCTTAATTGAGTCTCTCTTGTGTGATGGCTATCAATGCCATTTATAATGTTTCCTTAAACATTTATAATGAATTTCACAAAGTCTATTATCTTGAACTTATTACTGTAACATAAGATATATCAGACATCTCATATCATATAACAAACAATTACAATCAATAAATTAACACAATTAAGTTCCACATCTATTGTATAATTGAGATTACCGCCAATAAATTACTGCAACTAAGTGCCACTTCTATGTATAATTGAGCATAGTAACTACTTTCCAGGCACAAGTACTATCGAGAAAACATAATGTTTAAGAAACCATTGGCATTATTTTCTGTTGATAATATTGTTTGATATATGTAAAAGCAAATTATCAAGGAAAGAAAAAGAGAGAGAGAAAGAAACGAGTCAAAAAGGGCATGAAAAAGCGAATCCATACCCCGCACAATGTTTCCTTGTATTACCTCCACCTGTCATGTCCAGTCCTGTCCTATCTTATCCATTTGTTTTCTCCAATAAACCCGCCCGCCTACGTACTAAAACTATCCAGTCTAGCTCACTCAACATCCTACTACGACACGGTTGCTCAAACCCTCTTTTTCTCCCTCCTCCCAAGATGTCCAGCAGTCTCCTCCCTTTCCGACCCACTGCAATCCAAGCCTACGCCTCCCCAAGAAAACCCGACCCCAAGCCCCGTAGAAACTCCTCTTCCAATTGGTGGACCCCTCTCTTCGGTTGGTCCTCCGAACCGGATTACGTCGAACCAAACTCCGCCCTAACCAACCCTAAAACCCCCGCAAGACTGGGACTTGCGGATAAACCGGAGCCCGATTCGAGATCTTCCCGGCCCAGATGCGCTCCGGGTTGCTTCACGGAAGAGAAGGCGAAGCAGCTAAGGATGTTGACTTCCGACACGGAGTCTTTTCACGATGCCATGTACCACTCCGCGATCGCCTCCAGGCTCGCTTCCGATTTCGGGAACCGGTCCGATAAGTGAGGAGCGACTGTCGAGATCATGAATTAAGTTAAGGTATCGTTAAAATTAACTTTCAATGTTGCATCCCATATAGACGTTGTGTCAGGACTTTAATGTATATCGGCGTATCAAAGATATGTCTGAAACACTAGCTGATGTTTATATCTGATTATGGTTTCAAATGCTCACAATCTTGCTTTTTCTTTGTGTTACGTTTATTTTGAAATTAATAGTTTCCCCCTCAATAAGCAAATCAGTAAATATCGATACCTTGTGCGTAGAAAATTCAGGTTCCATGTATTTTCAAGTATTCTCAGTTTTGTAAAGTTAAATATCTATGTTTGTTTTAAGTTGCTTTTGTTGTCATGTCTGAACTCCGATAACGTTGGAGTTGGAACCCCCGGTCTCACTCTTTAATTTTTACTCTACAACAATTTTTTTTGTTTATTAGAGGTATAATGATAACAGATATTCAAGAATCGAAAGCACTTGTTAATGAAACTCTAGTTAGAATTATACAAGAAACACAAGAAATATCTAAAAAGCAATAGAAAAGTTTTCTGTTTTAATTAAAATGTTTTAGACGTATCAAATTCTTTTGTCTCTATCATATTCAGATATATATATTTTTGTTGTATTGTGCTGAAATAAACCTTTCTTGATGTACTTGCTCAAGCTGGTAGGATCTTGGGGGAGATCTTGCAAGGAGCATGGATTGCAAATCTGAGTTTGAGAATAGAATATGCAATGGGGGCTAAATGAATATGCTCTGATTTTGCAAATAGATTCTTCATGGGGACCTGTGAAATCTGTACTTAGATTATTGCGTTACTTAGCCATCGTGAGAAATACGAAATTGAAGAAACTAGGCCATGACATGGGGAAAAAAAAATGTCTTCATTCGAGGATTGCATTGTCATGCTGGTGCTTCTTGTCTTATTATGGACAATCTATTTCAGCACAGGCGGCTCAAAAATGTGGGATGTGACCGAAAAATAATCTAGATGGTAGTCAAACCTAGTCAGGCCTAGGCCTATTTCTTAGCTCGAGCTCTGCATAAAGTGGTACTTTGAAAGTTGATGTGTGATCCAAACAGAGCTCGATTAGGAATTGAAAATTTACAACCCAATCTCAAGTCAATAGCAATAAAATAAAATCCAAATTTGGGTGGAGACAAAGCTGTTCTTTTCTTTTGTCACTTCTAGTGATGATGACTCACCTCAAACTTCACAATGGTCTAGCGGTCAAGTTGGGCCACTTCTTATGGAACATCATTTCGATAATTTGACTCTTAGTTTAATTTAATATTATAAATTGATTTATTAAGCTAGTAATAGAATTTAAAAAATCAAGCTCAATTAAAAATATTTTTAAAAAATTTAGTTTTGTAGACTTAAAACAAAGATTGTTATATCGGATTTTTCGCTCTTGATCTTATTTAATTATCTTGCATACATAAAAAAAAACTCAAAAAAGCCTTACCAAGTTCAATTGAGCTTTGTTTGACTTAAATAAGCCTAAGCTTATTTATAGTAGAATTGAGTTTTTTTTTTTTTTTAATTTCTTATATGCGTTTGAACTTATTCAAGCCCATAGAGAATAAGGAGAACAAAAGAGTTGAATATGAGTTGTTGGATCCTTAAGAATGCTTGATTTCAACCATTCATCTTAAAGCCATCTAACGGTTAAGATGACTCTCTAAACTCTATAAAGAAGATGTTCCTCCTCTCATCTCATTCATTCTAAGCATTAGCTAACTTGAAATAAACACCAAAACTCTGTTGAAATAACTATACAAAGATCAAACTAGCAAATCTCCTAAGAACAATTGAAGAAAAATTAAGAATATGGAGGTTTATTCACTCATGCACGTGCATCTAAGATACTAAGTTTGCTTGTTCTTTCTTCCATGCCTCTTCCAGTGATATCCTTTATCAGTCATCTACTTAAGGCTTCTCTTAGATTAATTAGCACAATCATTGCACATGATCAACCTATTGCAACAACTCCACCATACACTTCTAAATGGGATAATATAGAATTATTACTTGACTTTAGGTGTTTTTTTCCAACATCACACGTGAAATTTAAAGTTGCTAATTGTTATACCAATGAAATTTTTACATGTTAAATTTTAAACTTAAAAGTTTAAAATTGTTAATTGCTCGTTTATTTTGCTGAATGAAATAAGATTGTAATATAATAGTTGTTACTAAGGAATAAAGTAAAATTGTACTAAAATGGTGATTTGTTATTTTGAGGGAGGGGGGAATTACTATTCATAAATAGTGTTTAGTTGGTAGAAATGGGTGGTATAAAGACAATAGAACAGTAATGTATAAAAATAACAATATAATAGAATTCTATTATACCATTTTTTATTTGTGTAATATAGAATATAAACTTTTATGATGATATAGGTTTTTTTTTTTCTTTGTATCAATACAAAAACTTGTCAAAAGAGTCTTAGTGTAAACACTATAGCAAAAATAATAATAATGATATAGGGTTATTTTTTTCAGTCTCGAAAATGTACTTATTTTGTCTAATGAAATTGATTTTTCTTACTATAAGACATACTGTACAAGTTTTTTGGATCTTAACTAGCACCTTAAGATCCCTTTTGTCTAATGACTTCGCTCATTATGCAAATTAAAGAATGAATTAAGGATTTTATCATTTTCAGTATCATAAAATGATGACGACTAAATACTGCCTTAGGTCTAAATAGTAAATGATTATTCAGCATTTTTTGTTATGGAGATTTTTTATAAAATTACTATTACAGACCTACTGAGCTTGTAATAGTTCTTCCATAACAAACAAGAATGTAATAAGATGCCATACTCATTCCAAAATTTACATACCAAATTTGCTATCTTAATTAACTTTAAAAAGATGTCACAACAAAAAGTTATTAATTAAAGAATATCAAGGTAAATAATAAAAGGTGAAGCAGTTAGTTTGACAATGCTTAATATATATCGTATCTAATAATTTTAAACTTAAAATCACATAAAATTTAGTTAGTATCTTCCGAAATTCCACCGACCGATTGAGTTGCACATTCACTTGGATCTTTTAATCCATCATGAACAGGCCTATATAAAAAATATTATTTTTAATTCAAACATATTATATGTAAAAAATACTTTTTTGCTTTTGGGATTTTATGAAATATTTGGCCAAATAGATCCTACTCAACAAAAGTTCGCGACCACCTAATAGTTTTAAGTGGACCATTACGATTTATTAAATGAATGTCCTTTTTCGGGGGAGTCCTTGGTTTAACGAAAACATGAATGGAAAAGAAAGGGAGGTTGGGAAAAAAACAAGAAAGCTTAGTTATTATGTTGCACCTTAATAAAAGCTGCAGTTTAATTTGATTCATGTCAAACGAATAAAACGGTAGATTGGATTGCGAACCACACTAAATAAAATAAAATAAAGATGTACTTAATTGATTAAACTGATGGGAAAAAAAAAGGGAAAAAATTGATTAAACTGAATCTTCTTTAGAAACACTTCTTTTGTCTGATTCATGCAGTTCATTGCCATTTAAACTACGACAAACTTGTTCATGAATTGACACTGAATGGCAAAATAGTTTCTAAGCCTGTTCGATTAGACCAAATGAATCCATAGGCCCATTGACGGGCTAAATAAGATGCTTCAGAAATTGATTGGATCCAACCCAACCAGGTATACTGTATAATATTGCATCCACTCCTGCTGCTGTTGAGGTTAGTAACATACTAACTCCTCAGTTTCTTAAATAGTAAATTGAATACAAAAGATAAATAAAGTAAAGATACACAGTCGTTGTACATATTTCAGGTTTATCTCAAGCATTGACAAAGAATATGAATGCAAATGAAATGTAATGAAGACTTTTAAGTCAAATGTGTATGATGATCATAGTGTATATATATATATATAAGTCAAACATGGACTAATATATATTATATATATACTAAATACTATTTAAGACTAAAATAGCGTTGTATTTCCCAAATAGTCCTCATATGATGATATTTTCCATAACAGTTTTAAGTTGCACTTGCTCATATTATTACCAAATTATATATATAACATCAGTAGTCTACAAAATCAAACTCCATCTAATTATATTAAAAAAAAACTTAATAAAAAGGTAATCATTACTCTAATCGCTTTAAACAACAGTTTTAAGAGAATAGATAAAATAACTATCAAACTTTCATTTTCATCAAAACCTTTTTCCATATTTGTAAACTTTATGTACCAAAGGATCTATCATAAAAATTCAAACTTAAAAATGATACCAATTTCAATCTCAAAAACCCATTTGCCATTACCGATTCAGTAGGATCAATATTGGAGGAAGTAATACAATTCATGGTCACATTAAAAATGCATGATATCACGGAAATGACGCTTATCTTAAGTTTTTGGAGAATCAATAGACTAGGTTGATATGTTTTGTTGAGTTCCTCTCCACCGGTTCACATCTGCTCTTCTTCTCCAGTGTTATTTCGGGGGTAATTCGACTACAAGAATATACCGAGCGGTTTCTAATAGGGGAAAATGGGTGAACTGGAGCATGTAAAAATTGATGAGCTTTATGGGAACCGAGAGTGATATTCCTAGTTTTATGGACTCTTTGATTCAAGTGTGGGTGAAAGCTTAGTGTTTCTCCAGGTGTTGAACGGTCCAATAACACATCGTGCTAGCTAGCTGCTAGGTGTTGAAGTTTTAATTCACCACATCATTTACTATATTTAATATGATTTGATGTTATGTTCCCTCTTTTTATTAGGTGCCTTAGACTTACTACAAATGAATGAGATCTACATTTTGTCTATATTTCTAATTTTGCTTCCGCAACCTAAGGTAAAATATCATATATTTATTATTTATTAGCCATTGCTATTATATAACTTAAAAGGAGCAATGTACAGTAATGAGACTTCCAAAGTTAGCTTCCTCCACGACCATCTCCTTGGCTTATATTTATTTATTTATTTTATTTCATTGTTGTTGAGGTTATTACAACGTATAAACATACATGTAAATATTGTTGTTCGGTACAAAAGAATAAATATGTGCCCTTTGTTATACCTGTCCACTTTGATTCCATATCCACTTGTCATTATAGAGTCACATTTGTTTTATTTCATCCTCCTGTCCCTTGCAACTCTGTACCCTCAAAAGATAAGTGGCACTAACATGTTTTATTATTTTAGTTCGTTTTACCCGAGTGACTAGTTTTAATTAAGTATCATAACACATATGTTTAAATATATTACTATAACATGTACTCGACAACTTATCATACTCCAAACATATATTTTCATTTATAAATATTGAATTTACATGGTAATTAGTTCATCTAAAAAATATTGTTATATCTATTTGAATTTCAAATAAATAACAAGCTATATTGATTAATCTACATCCTTAATTAAATTATAACATTTATGTTCCTCATTTGGAACTTGAATTTTACAAGGTCACTTCAACTAGTTTTTGTATTCTCATCATAAATTTCGAATTAAAACAAGCATTGTTAACTAAAGTTCTCAATTAGCAGCTCAAAGACCTAAGGTATCTCATGAAATCAATCAAACATACCGTTAATTTCCCCTTTTTATTTGGGGTAAAGGGATTGGCACCACTTGATTCTTCTCTTTTTTATTTGGATTTTTTTTTTATTTGTTTACTATTAATATATAGACATAATGTATTAGTATCATTAAAGCTTTTATCCCTTTTATTGCTAGCACTTCAAGAGATCCTAGACTAGGAGTGCCGCATGTAACATTTGGCTTTGATTTTTTTTTCTTTTTAATTAGTTGACATATCAACTTTAATTAGACACCATCATGATTTCAACCTAATCCAAAACTAGCCTGAAACCACCGGGTCACAAGTGAGGAATTAGGAAAACCAAGCCTAAAACTATACTATGTGGCCGGTTCACAAGTTAGTTCATTAGAATTGGTGAATCATAGACCGATTCTAGACCCACGACCCTTTCTTTTTGCTTTTTTTTTTTTTAAATTAAAATTTTCAATTTTTTTTTGTTTTTTAATATTTTTATTTTTTTTCTTTTTCAATTCTCTTTAATTCTTTATTTGGTACAATTTGTCATCCTAAAATTTACAAATCAACAAATTTAATTATTATATTAATTACTAATAACTATTTCTTATAATGCAATTACTTGGTATTCAAAAAAGTTAAAATTTAAATATATATGTTTCATAATTATGTAGTCGACAAAAGCTCTATACATGAGGGAAGGGAGCTACCTTAGAATTTTATTAGTATTAAATAAAATAGAACAAATATCAAAGAAATTATTTCCATTTTCCGTAGTCATGACTTTTGTTTTTTATTATTTTCATTTATCCACATCTTTATATTTCTCATCAAATTCACATCCGGTTGTTACTTTTCTTTTCTTTTCTTCTTTCATACTTTTGCTTCTTTTTTTTTTTTTTTAATTCATGGGAAGGAATCATCAGTTCCAACAAGTTCAATGAATAAACCCACTATAGACCCATCGAATTGATAATTCCTATACAAGTCATAACCCATAAATTTGGTCATGGTTTGAGGTCAGGATAGCCAGGTCATGGTTTCAATCTGAATTGTGATGTGTCTAGTTTTAATTGGTGGGGAAGTGTGATTGTGACCATATACCTATATGAGTGGGCAAAAATGCTAACAACTAAAATTTTAATGGGTATATAGTTTAATAAACTGGAAATTCACGTATAAAATTAAAAGAAAAGGAAGTACACAGCCAGTTGAAATATGACATTTTTCAAAAAAGACAGGTACTGGAAATCGGTTTTTTATGGATTGTAGCATTTCTTTCCATTATATTGGGTCTTGGCTTCAAGCACCATTTGACTCATGATTAATGTCCCTATTTTCTCTCTCTCTCTCTCTCTCTCTCTCCAAAGATTGAAAGTTGGTTCATTTATAGAACTTGGGTAAAGAGACGTGGATCATAGATTTAGTTCATAACAAACACCTCTTAACAACGAAAATGAATATTAAAAATAAAAAGTGATACTAAGAAAATGAAATTCCACTATTATGCCCCGCGAAAACACACATAAAGGGTAGCCGACTAAGGTGAAAAGAAAAACACTAGCACAGGCGCGCTCTGTAACTTAGTAAAGGTGTTACTGCAACGAAGAGATGTTTGTGTAGATATGTAATGGATAATAATTGTAATAATGAGAATGATGGGACGAGTTTGGAAGTGCGATATCAACGGTATACAATGTGTCTCCGATATATAAAGAAGACAAAAAGAGAGAGAGAGCTTTTGTTGAAACTAATAAGGTGAAAGAAAGAAGGACAAAGTTGAATATGGTATGGTAGGAAGTGGGTGTGCGGGGATTGCCGGTGAAGGGACGACCACCCTAGGGATTTAGAATTTAGGGTTTCTCTTTTTTATCTAAAGAGAAGCCATAGAGATACAGAGAAAAGAGTGGAAGTCGGAGGGTTCCCCAGACCATTAATGTCTCCATTTACTCCTCATCCAGCGAACGCCGCCTTGCCGTAGCTTTAGCCTGCAAAACCCGTGGATAGCGTAGCCATTGAAATCAATAACCCCACATCCATAGAAACCTTATGGACATGGTTCTTCAAGACGTATAATGGGAACTATAATCCAAATTCTCCTTGTGAGCCCACAAGCTATCCAAAATTGATTTGGAAAGTGATGTGGACACTGTTCATGATGCAAAGTGAATGTTTGTATATCAGACAATCCGTCCATGACTTGGAGATAGCCACACCTCAGTTCGATATGGACAATAAGTTGTGAAATAGAAGAATAGACTCCTTGCCGGTGTATGAATGATTGCTCCGAGAAGATCCCGCATATGATCTTGTGTCGCTTCTATGTCCTTGAATTATTTGTTTTAAAAATATTGGATAACAAAGTTAGGAGTAGCAATTCTTCTAGTGGGACGTCTTCAATTTTTTCATTTTATATTGAATTCATAGCGAGCCAAATTACGTGAAATTAAGTTCATTGTAATCAAGATCACTATGAAATGTAGCAATCTAATAACAGCTAACAAAATTTCTCCAGTTGCAGTTGGATAGAATCTTTGATTGTAGTGTTTTATGAAGAACTTCATAAATATGTATATCATTAAGTTTAGAAAAATATGTATATACCAAATTAATCGACTCTTTTAGAGCTCAAAGACCATCTCCTCAGTCATCACATATTATTGGTTGTTATATTAATATTGATTCAAATATCAATTTGTTGGAATTGATTAATTAGGTTAACAAAGTGCTTTCTTCACATTTGCTACCACATATATGCCAAATGTGAAATTTTCATGAACCAAAACTAAAAAGGGCCTAAGTTATTTGAGTGATAACTTGTGGTCTAGTATCAAGTACAACAAACCCACTTAAATTGATGAATGGGTAGGCCATTTATAAAGCTCAGTGGTAGCCTTTTACAATCTAAGTTTAAAGAAAGAGTTCAACTCAAAAGATTAGCTCAATAAGTGAGAGAATCCTTTTTATTTAAGTACTACATTTAATCCATGCTTATTTCATGTGGGATTGTAATATTACTATCATCTTTTAAAAGCTAGCACTCAGGTTAGCCTATATTTTGAACGACTCTTACTTTACTTCACTAGGTAGATTTTTTTCAAGTAGCTCATTTTTAGGTTGGCCTTTTTTTAGGTCACTTGCACCAAATGTTATCACCTAAAGTCAAGAGAAAAGTCTAACCCAAAACTAGCCTAATAGGTGAAAGAATCATTTGGACCTAAGTATTAAATTTAATCCATACTACTATTTTATATGCGATTGTAACACAATCTTTAAAACCTACCAATCATATAAATAAATGGGAAAATTGTATTAAAAGACATAAATTTTTTCTATTTTTTGTTTTAAATTCTATATTTTCAAATTTTTCATTTTAGGAGCTAAGTTTTAAAAAATAGTTCAAAATGGGGAAGTTTGTTAAACCTTTTCATTTTTGAACCTATATATATATATTCCTTTGAGAATCTATTTTGTTATTATTTTTCATTTGAGGACCTGTTCATTTTAGGATCTTTAACAAGACTTGTAACGAAAAATAACGTAGGTCCTAATTTAACTCATCTTCAGAAACTTAGATACTAAAATGAAAAAACTAAAAATAAGGATTATAAAAAAAAAAAAAAAAAACTTGAGTCCTTTCGGTATACTTTTTATAAATAAAATGTACCTAATAGTGTGCTAAGTATTACATTTGTACATTTGTACAAATGTAATTGATGGAGACTAGTTTTATACCAATTTCTAATGGGTTGTAAATTTGTAATAAGTTTTTAAAACTTTAGCAATAAAATAATCAATAAGTATCATACATTTTTTCCCCTATTAAAAGCAACTTTGTGAAGCTTTTTATTATAGATGATGAACTATGATAAGTTGTTTTAACTTTAATATTAAGAAATAAGAGTCATAATTTTTATTAGATAGCTTAAGGGCTTAAATGATTAAAAATTATACTTATATATATATATATATATCAAACTTGATCAAGCCTAATTAGGCCAAGTAGCCTCAATAAAAAATCTCATGTCCAAAATGGGGCTTAGATGGGCTTAAGCAAGGATAGGAAAACTTGGGACCTAAATAAGCCATAGGGTGTGTGTTAACTAAATTAAACTAAACCATGCTACACTAGATGTCTAGACCAGATAAACTGATGGTAAAATATGGTTTTTTTACAATATGATTTGGTTCTTAGTTTGATTCAACCTCCTAAACCATTAGAAGTAATTCCATTCAATAGCCTACATAAATTAAGCTACCTAAAAATCTAATTGAACCATATTGTTTTGAGGGGAAAAAAGAAAATCTCTTATGGTTGTTTCCTTTCAATTATATATAGAAATAATGTCAGAAATACTATCCAAACTTTGCTCAGATATTCAATTTAATACCTAACCCTTCAACTTGTTAAATTTAATATCTAATTGAAACTTTGCATGCCAACATTACTACTTAGTAAACATAACTTAACCTCTATTTGTTTAATCATCACTTTGGACCTATCACAATGTGGCATGTGTCCTATCTCAATTAAAAATATATAAAATTGCCAATTAAGTGTTCCACATAATAATCATATATAAATGAATAAGAAAAAAAATCAATAAGATCGAAAATTATATTGAACGATAAATAATTAAAATAAAATAAAATAAATATCAAGAAAAAGAAAAAATAACCACTCTAGTGGATCTTTGAAAACAACTAAGCTCTATCAAATACAAAGAGATATATTATAGTGTTACCAAATAATAATAATAACAAAAAGGATCTTCATAACCTTTCTTCTTCTTCTTCTATCTTTTTAAATTCAAATTGAGGATTTTGAATATGTTATAATGGGTTTGTTGAGGCTGAGTATAGGTGCTTCAATGGAGCTCTTGCTTAGGCCACCGATGACCATCCTTTGAAAATTGCTTGCTTTCTCTTAAAACGAGATTCTTTAAAAGGTGATCAATAATGGCAAAATTGAAAGGTCACCTAACTTTGGATTAATTACCTTCAATAATGAAACATCCATGAGGGATGCGATTGAAGAAATAAACAATCAAAGCCTCAAATAGAGGTAACATCTATAATACATGAAAATTTTGTTTATTGATTTATTTAATATATGTATTATCACAAAGAGCTAGGGACGATGATGGAATTTTATAAAGTTTAAAGGGGCAATTTAGACATTTCGCGATAGGGAGTATTTAATTCCAGATGACCTAATGTTCCTCCTTTTCACTCTCTCACAGTAACATAGCAAACAAAACAGATGCTCTTAACAGAAACCCTATAAACGAAAGGAAAAAGGAGCAACCAAATTCCAAAGATAAAAGGTAAGGAATTCTATACGAATTTCAATTTAGGATTAATGGAATTTGGAATTTATGAGTATCGTTTGTTCATACAGAACATGAAGTTTGAGAAAGGACGATAGAGAACAAGAATCAACAACTCAAGGTTACGGTTTTTGGAATTGTTAATCTAGATGCAATTATGTATTTTAGAGATATTATTGAGCTTAGGAATAGAGATGATTGAGTTTGGGAAAATTTGAAGTAAAAGAAATAGGGTTCGTGGAGATTGTCGAGGGTAACACGGCCTACCAACATGGTCGTGTTTCGACCGTGTTGAATTCAAAAGTTGTACCGAGAGATACACGGCTTCCCAACATGGTTATGTTTCGACCGTGTTGAGTTAAGGATAACATACCTCCCAACACGATCATGTTTAGACCATGTTGAGTGTGGAAGATGCATTGAGAGATATATAGTCTCTTAACACAATCATGTTTCTATTGTGTTAAGTCAAAGGTAACACAGCCTTCTAACACGGTTGTGTTTAAACTGTGTTGAATTAAGAAGAACATGGCCTCCTAACGTGGTTGTGTTTCAATTGTGTTGAAACCAAATTTTACATCGAAAGATACACGACCCCTAACATGGTCTTGCTTCAGCCCGTGTTGAGCAACATAGTCCCTAACATGGCCGTATTGAATAAAGTATAACATAATTATATACTTATTTAACTCCAAATTAAACTAATTTCCACACAACTTAGATAGCTAGTAAGGCTTTAGAGAGATTAAAGAAATATGATTAAGTTAAGAATTAATATTGATATTAGATTAAGTACTAAGAAGAACTTGTTGTTTGTATAGATTTCCATTTAGATTAAGTCAAAGACTGGGAAGTGCTTAAGGTTAGAATCCAAGGTACATGTAACTTGTGTGTTGATTTGTGCTTGTTTAAGTTAGCCTATGTATGAAACTGGATTTAATTGATGAATTGGTTTAAGTGTTTAAGTGATATGTTGTATGTGCTTAGCTCGGCCTAAGGGCCCATAGTGATAGATCCCTAGGGAGCACCTCAATGATCTTTATGTGACGTTGTCCCTAGTGGAGTCGTGCTTAGAAATGATCGGGGTTGAATGTTGGTTAAGAGGTTAAGTGGACATGGGTGTGAGGCCCATAGTAGCAGTTACCATCACCAGGTTTAAGTGTACATGGGTATGGAGCCCATAGTGGCAATTCCTGTCACTAGTTTAAGTGTTTAAGTATACATGGGTGTGAGGCCCATAGTAACAGTTCCCATCACCAAGTTTAAGGATTAAAGGATCATGAGTGTAGACCTAAATGTATTAAGGAAATAGTTGTTTATGTTTAAGTACTACATAATGTGTGTGATACTTATTTATGTTTGTTCATGCATGTGTGTTTATGTTATACGTACTAGGCATTAGCTCACCCTTTAAGAAACATTTTTTAGATGCAAGTGTTGAGGGAGATGAGAACCCAAAAGATGAATTGGGTTTAGGTGAGCCATAGAGATAGGAAGATGAAGATTACCATCATTATTATGGTGATTAAGATTTATGAGATTATGTTATTTAACTATAATAGATAGTATCTTTAGAGAATATTGTTTTGGTGTTTAAAGACTTTCGTTGCGTTAGATGTTTAATATAGTTTAAGTTATTATTTGAATTTTGAGGATATATGAAATGTTTTTATATAGGAGCTACAAGTTAAAGTATATCAAAGTTGACTCAGAGCCTTAACGTGTTTTTATGAGATAAGGACATGTAATGGGCAGTAGTGCGGCTCGGGTTTCGGGGCATTACAGCTTATGTGGTATCAAAGCTTCAGGTTTTACAATCTTTAGAGACTTAAGTTTGAATCTATAGAGAATAGGTTCATGATCCTTATGACCTAAGTTTTTATCTATAGAGCATAAGCTATTGAGCCTGAAGAGCTTAGGTAATGATCCTTAAAATTAAGTGATGATTGATAGCATAAGCTTTTTTAAAACAATAGAGCATAAGATATAATCTTTAGAGAAATTAAGCACTTGATCTATAAGATAGTGAGACATGAAGGGAGTGGGTAAAATGTGGGACGTTTACTTAATTATGTAATTATCTTCTTGTATTATTACTTTACTTGCATTCTACTAACTGCTAAATTATATATACGAGTAGACCCCTGTGTAGTGATATATGTGTATGTATTTACACTACGACACTGAACATAACTGATATTAACTCAAGTAGATCTGGTTGTCTCTTCTTAAACAAAATGCCCCCAAGAAGAATTACCAATCAGGAGTTGGAAGGGGTGCTAGATGTGATAATCCTAATGAGGAAGAGGTTCAAAACCTACAACCACAAGCAGAAAGAGGTCAAATGGTTGAAGAGACAGTTCAACTACTGCACATTGTGAACCACTTGGTGGGATTATTGGCACAACAACACTAAGTGCCTAATGTTCCACAACACAGGAATGCTAATGAACCCATCATCTTTGATAGGTTCCTAAGAGTGGCTAAGGAATTTAACCCC
This sequence comes from Laguncularia racemosa, assembly GCA_037954665.1. Lineage (NCBI taxonomy): Eukaryota > Viridiplantae > Streptophyta > Magnoliopsida > Myrtales > Combretaceae > Laguncularia > Laguncularia racemosa. The sequence goes on from JBBMOL010000012.1 coordinate 2,016,177, forward strand.
AGAGTGGATGACCCAATTGAGGCTGAAGATTGGGTACAAAAAATTGAGATATGAAGGGAATTATGCTACATTCATACTGAAGGGAACTGCAGCAAAATGTTAGGCTTCGGTTCTTAGACTTACAGGGGAATGCATGAACTAAGGTGTGTTTAAAGAGCTGTTTTATCAAAGATACTTCCACAGCAGCTCCAGATACAAAATAGAGAATGAATACTACAACTGCGAATAGGGGAACCGAACAATTGAAGAGTATGAGGTAGAGTTGAATCGCCTCATTTAGTACCTTCCTGAAAATGTGCATAATGATGATAAGTCCCGAGCCAGAAAATTCTTGAGAGGTTTAGAATTGGACCTACAACTTGCAGTAGGGCCTTTCAACTAAATACATATGCTGAAATGGTTGACAAAGCGAAGTATCTAAAGCAGAATAAGAAGATTATAGAAGAACAGAGGAGTCGTAGAGTAGCAATAGCACTAGGAAAATGACCTGCTTCTAGTGGAATGAGGCAAGACAAAAGTAAAAGACATCACATGCTACAAAGCAGAACACCGAGATCTATAACCCCTCCTCTCCAAATAAAAAAAGTGCCTTTAACACTCACTACAATAGGCCCAAATGCTAAATGTCCCAAATGTTACAGACCTCATGAGTTAAAAGAGTGCAGATGGCCAAATGGGGCATGTTTCTCTTGTGGGAAGACTAGGCACATTAGCAGACATTACACTGAGAGGTCAGTCCCCCTAATCTTCTGTCATGTGTGCAACCAGAGGGGTCATAAGATAGTCAATTGTCCTCAAGGACAAATAAAAAATCAAACAGGCTAGTTCAATAGGCAGCTAGACCTCCAATGAGAGGATAAGGAGGTACACCATAGGCAGGAGGTCCTAGATAAAGAGTTTCTACCAGGTTGTTTGCCATTCACCAGCAGCAGCACCAAGATATCTTGGATGTGGACAACATTACAGGTATGCTTCCAGTACACTCCTGCAATGCATATGTGTTATTCGATACCGATGCATTATGTTCTATGTGTCTAAGAACTTTGTTTGTGCATGTGCTTTGGATGTTGGAAACATAAATAACTGCCTAGCGGTTAGTACTCCTTTGGGAGTAAGAGGAAGAATAAGTAAGATATGCAGAGGAGTGAGAATAGAAATACATGATAGGGTGATGCTAGCAAACCTCTTGGTATTGGAAATGATAGAGTCTGACATTATATTGGGTGTCAATTAGCTATCAAAATATCATGCCACCATTAACTGTCACAAGATAGTGGTGCAGTTTAATATGCTGGGGAATAGATATTTTGAATACAAGTTAGACTTGAGATCAAGTTATCATCAATTAAGAATCAAAAATAGGACATTAAAAAAACAGCATTCAGGACTAGATATGGGCACTACAAGTTTTTAGTGATGCCCTTTGGACTAACGAATGCACTAGCTGCATTCATGGATTTAATGAACAGAGAATTTGGGGATTTCCGGATAAATTTGTAATCGCCTTTATAGGCGATATCCTAATATATTCTAAAAGCATTGTGGAGCATAAGGAACATTTGAGATTGGTATTGGGTAGGTTATAAGATGAGAAGTTGTATGCAAAATTCAGTAAATGTGAAGTTTAGCTGGAACAAGTAGTCTTCTTAGGTCATGTGGTTAATAGGGATGAGATATCTATAGACCCAGAAAAGGTGAGAGCAATAGTAAACTGGCACAAATCGAAAACAGTTACAAAGGTAAGAAGCTTCTTAAGTCTAACAGGCTATTATAGGAGATTTGTAGAAGGATTTTCCAAAATAGTAACTCATCCTACCAGATTGACAAAGAAAATATGAAATTCGGATGGGATGATAGATGTGAAGCCAGCTTTCAGATGCTTAAAGAGAAACTAATGTCGACACCAGTTTTAACTTTGCCCAAGAGTGGAGAAGAGTTTATAGTTTATAGTGATGCCCCAGTTCAAGGGTTGGGGTATGTATTGATGCAAGGTAGTCAAGTAATAGCTTATACTTCTCGGCAATTAAAGCCATATGAAAAGAACTACCTAACTCATGACTTAGAATTGGTAGTTGTAGTGCTAGCTTTGAAGCTATGGAGGCATTACTTATATGAAGAAAGGTACAAAATCTTCACTAACCACAGAAGCCTGAAGTACAAATTTACATAAAAAGAGATGAATATGAGACAGAGGAGATGGTTGGAGTTAATCAAAGATTATGACCTGGAGATACAATACCATCCAAGAAAAGCCAATATGGTGGCTGATGCCCTTAGTAGAAAGAAATAGGGCAATGTAGCCACTCTCATCACTTCACATAAAGAATTATTAGAAGACATGCACAAAATGAAGCTAGAAGTTTTAACACAATAAGTGGGAGCAAAAATGACTACTTTAAGGATTCAGCGAACCATAATGGATATAATTAATATTAGTCAAATGGAAGATAAGAACATTCAAGAGATCAAGAGCAGAATGGAACAAGGCAAGGCACCATAATTCAACTTAAATGTAGAAGGGACTGTAAGGTACAAAACGAGGCTATATGTGCCAAATGATGTAGAATTAAAGAGAGAGATAATGAAAGAGACACATCACTCTGCTTATACAATACATCCTAGAAGTACTAAAATGTATAAACGGACAGTGAAGAAACATGAAGAGAGAAATAGCAGAACATGTAGCCAGATGCCTCACGTGCCAGTAGATCAAAATAGAACATCAGAGACCAGCTGGAGAATTACAGCCTCTTCCAATACCGGAGTGGAAATGGGAGCATGTGATAGTGGACTTTGTTACAGCCCTCCCAAACACTAGGGAGAAGTAGGATGCAGTTTAGGTTATAGTGGACAAATTGACTAAGTCTGCTCATTTTATACCTATCAAGTGGGATACAAATTGGAGAAATTAGCTCAGATATACATACAAGAGATAGTGAGACTGCATGGAGTGCCAATGACAATTACTTCTGATAAAGACATAAGGTTTGTGAGCAAATTTTGGAGTAGCCTACATAAGGCATTAGGCACCAAACTGTAGTTTAGTATAGCATTCCACCCACACACAAATGGTCAGTTTGAAAAGACTATACAAATACTAGAAGATTTGCTCAAGGCATGTGCACTAGAATTTGAAGGAAATTGGAATGAGCATATACCTCTAGTAGAGATTGCCTATAATAACAGTTATCAGGCAACCATTTAGATGGCACCATATGAAGCTCTTTATGGAAGAAGGTGTAGATCCCCAACTACATTGGGATGAAGTGGGAGAAAGACAAATGATGGGGCCAGAGTTAGTATAAGAAGCAATCGATAAGGTGAAACCAATCAGGCAGAAAATATAAACAACCCAATCTCGATAAAAGAGCTATGTAGACAAGAGAATGTGTCCTTTAAAATTCTAAGTGGGAGATAAGGTATTATTGAGGATTTCTCCAACAAAGGGAGTGATCAAATTCGAGTTGAAGGGAAAGCTAAACCCAAGGTATATAAGCCCGTTTGAGATCTTGGAGAGAATAAACACAATGGCTTACAGGTTAGCTCTTCCACCAAATTTGGCCGGGGTACATGATGTATTCCATGTATCAATGCTGAGAAAGTATGTACCCAACCCGGATCAGATAGTGGCTTTGGAACCACTGAATATATAACCAAATCCGACGTCTTTGGAAAGCCCAATCAGGATTTTTGACACTAAAGAAAGGGTGTTAAGACGGAAAACAATTCTTTATGTGAAAGTATAATGGACAAACCAAACGGAAAGCAACGTGGGAACTAGAAGCAGAAATAAAAAAGAAGTATCTAAAACTTTTCCAAAATCAGGTACTTTCGAGGACAAAATTTTTTATAAGGGGGGAGGGGATGTAATACATGAAAATTTTGTTTATTGATTTATTTAATATATGTATTACCACAAAGAGCTAGGCACAAGGATAGAATTTTAGAAAGTTTAAAGGGGCAATTTAGACATTTCGCAACAAAGAGTATTTAATCTAGATAACCTAATGTTCCTCCTTTTTGCTCTCTCACAGTAACATAGCAAACAAAACAGATGCTCTTGACTGGAACCCTAGAGACAAAAGGAAAAAAGAGCAACTAAATTCCAAAGACCAAAGGTAAGGAATTCCATACGAATTTCAATTCAGGAATAATGGAATTTAGAATTTATGTGTGTCGTTTGTTCACATAGAACACGAAGTTTGAGAAAGGATGATAGGAGAACGAGAATCAACGACTCAAGGTTGCGGTTTGTTGAATTATAGATGTATGTACGAAAATCCTACTAATCTAGATGTAATTACATATTTTAGAGATATAATTGAGCTTGGGAATAGAAAGGATTGAGTTTTGGAAATTTGAAGTAAAGGAAATAGGGTTCATGGAGATTTCTGAGGGTAACACGATCTACCAACACGGTCGTGTTTCGACCGTATTGAATTCGAAAGTTATACCGAGAGATACACGACTTCCCAACACAATCGTGTTTCGACCGTATTGAGTTAAGGGTAACACGGCCTCTCAATATAGTCATGTTTAGACCATGTTGAGTTTGAAAGATGCATCGAGAGATACATGGCCTCTTAACATGATCTTGTTTCGATTGTGTTGAGTCAAGGGTAACACGGCCTTCCAACACAATTGTGTTTAAACTGTGTTGAATTAAGAAGAACACGACCTCCCAACATAGTCGTGTTCCAACTATGTTGAAACCAAATTTTACACCAAAATATATACTACCCCTAACACGGTCGTGCTTCAGCTCGTGTTGAGAAACACAGTCCCCAACATGGCCATGTTGAATAAAGTATAACATAATTATATATTCATTTAACTTCAAATTAAATTAATTTTGACGCAACCTAGATAGCTAGTAAGGCTTTGGAGAGATTAAAGGAATAAGATTAAGAAAGTTAAGAATTAATAATGATCTTAGATTAGGTAATAAGAAGAACTTGTTATTTGTATAGATTTCCATTTAGATTAAGTCCAAGACCGGGAAGTGCTTAAGGCTAAGATTTAAGGTACGTGTAACTTACGTGTTGATTTGTGTTTGTTTAAGTTAGCCTATATATGGAATTGAATTTAATTGATGAATTAGTTTAAGTGTTTAAATGGTATGTTGTATGTGCTTGGCTCAACCTAGGGGCCTGTAGTGGTAAAACCCTAAAGAGCACCCCAATGATCCTTATGTGACATTGTCCCTAGTGGAGTCGTGCTTGGAAATGATCGAGGCTGAAAGTTAGTTAAAAGGTTAAGTAGACATGGGTGTAGGGGCTGTTGTGGCAGTTCCCATCACCAAGTTTAAGTATACATGGGTGTGGGGCCCATAGTGGTAATTCCTACCACCAGTTTAAGTGTTTAAGTGTACATGGGTGTAGGGCCCATAGTGACAGTTCTTATCTCCAAGTTTAAGGATTAAGGGATCATGGGTGTGGGGCCCGTAGTGGTAACTCCCATCACCAAGTCATGCTCTAGTGTGTTATGTGTGCTAAAACGGTCATGAGTACCCTGTTGATACTTGTGGACCTAAATGTATTAAGGAAATGGTTGTTTGTGTTTAAGTATTGCATAACGTGTGTGATACTTGTTCATATTTATTCATGCGCGTGTGTTTGTGTTATACGTACTAGGCATTAGCTCACCCTTCGGAGAACATTTTTTAGATGCAGGTGTTGAGGGAGATGAGAACCCAAAAGAGTACTTGGGTTTGGGTGAGCCACAGAGAGAGGAGACAAAAATTACTATTATTATTATGGTGATTAAGATTTAGGAGATTATGTTATTTAACTGTAATATATAGTATCTTTAGAAAATGTTATTTTGGTATTTAAAGACTTCCGCTGTGTAGATATTTGATATAGTTTAAGTTATTATTTGAAATAGTTTAAGTTATTATTTGAAATTTGAGGATATATGAAATGTTTTTATATATGAGCTACAGGTTAAAGTGTATCAGAGTTGACTTAGAGCCTTAACGTGTTCTTGTGAGATAAGGACACGCAGCGGATCGTAGCGTGACCCAAGTTTTGGGGCATTGCAACATCACCATTAATGAAGCTTAGTCTTATAATGGCAATGGTTGGTGGTGGTAGTTTCAATTGTAGCAAAGGTACAAGATATAGAGGTGGATACCATGAAGGTAGAGGCAATTATAGTGGTCATCACAAGGGTGGATATAATGGTGGCGGTTGCAGCTATGGAGGTCAATATGATGGAAATTATGGTGATGGCAATCATGGGATGTAACACATATTCAAGAGGTGATGGTGCTTCTAATGGAAATTAGAAGAATTAAGTTTCGAAAGTTGTAATTTGAATTTCATGTTTGTTGATTTAGGTTGATGAGAGTGATAAAGAGATTGTAGAGAGATAGAAAGTTAGGTCATGAAGAAAACTTAAAAGAATAAGGTTATCCTAGGGTTTTAGTTTTTTATTTTGAAGAAAGTTGTTTTAAAAATGAAAAAAAAAAAACTAGTTTTGACTAAACATGCTAGCATTTTGTGACATTTATAATAGGTATCCTTATATGAGAAGAGTAAAGACATGACTAGACAAATGGCATTAGATTATATGTTTGAGGTAGTAACACTGACTTATAAAGTTTCAATTAAGTATCAAATTTGACTAGTTAAAACTTTAAGTAGTAAATTGACTTTTCAAGTGAAGTTCGAATAGTGTTTTTAAAATTATTCTTTATATATATCATTAATTTATTTTGATTTATATATTTTACTTTATTGTCATTAAATTTAAAATATTCTAAACTTAAAAATTCAAACAATTATACCTTTTGGAGTATAGTCATATAATTAATAGGTGAAAAACACTAGCATTTTTTGTTATATTGCATGATTGAAAAGTAAAAAAGTCAATTTGAAGGTAAATAAAGATAATGTATAACAAAATATAAAAACAAAAAGATGTTAAAATAAAAGTAAAACGGAAAGAAATAAGTGTGTTTTAAATCAAAACTAAAGCTAATGGAGTCATTTAAATGGTTTAATTTGACCTTTAGAAATGTTCAAAGTGGTTCAATTCGAAAGGGAAAACAATCAAAACTACATTTTACCCATCTAAAAAACCAAGTTTGAGCTCATCCAATTTTGTGCAACTATCACCACTAAACCCCATCTTGTAGAAGCAAGTGAGTAATTTTTTTTATTGGATAATTTTTTAGTAGATATTTAAAACCATGGGGTAGGTTTCGAGTATAACTCACCAAAACTTACTTTTATAAGGTAGGATATAGGTATGAAATCTCCATACCCTATATCTATCATTAAACTTATACTTTAAAATATATAAAATATAAGTTATAAGACACCTTGCATCAACCTTGTAAAAATTATTAAATAATAATGATGAATATAAAACAATATTATATTTCCACCTTCTAAATTCTAAATTCTTCCAAAAAGGGTATATATATATAAACATATAGACTATAACCTGAACCCATATTCCATAAGAAATCCTAAGCTTAAAACATTTCTTGCTTTATTTTTTATTTTTTACCTATCACTTATCTCATTTTTATGTTTCTATTTCTTGGCTCTCTTGCTTCATTTCATTATGTGACTAACTTCTTGGTTGCCATAAGAAAGGTATGCATACTAATTTCACATAAAACATTAATGGAAACATTGACAATTTTAGGTTGTTGAAAATTTGTCTCAAATTTTTAATTATAACAAAAAAAATTATAATTTCCACATGATATTCTATACCAAATTTAGATAAGTGCACCAATTGTGCACCTATTTTAGCAATATCCTCCATCAAAGGTGTGGCACATAAAAGAAAAAGAAAAAAGAAGAAGAAACTTACATGTGGGATTGTATTTTTATGTGTCACACTCTAAATGGAAAATATTGCTAAAATCGGTACACTAAAGATATACCTATCTATTTGTTCAATTTGACAAATTATAGGATCTAAGATGGTTCCAAAGATTCTACTACTAAAATTTAGGAACAAATATTTATAAAATATGATATAAATAAAAAGATTCTTACACCCAACCTATCATCTACCCCTGTTGACCTCTACCACTCTATACGTGATACTTAAGCACAGTCATCGAGTCAATTATGTTTGGTCATATAAATTATAGTTCAGGTTTAAGAAACATCTTTTCAATGCATGTTCAAATCAGTTCACTTAAAGGATTGAATTCAATTGATGTGATCATAATGCAATGTTCGAACGGCTCCAACAAGCACTGGCCGTAATTAGGTAGAATTAATTGTCAATTCCATCAATATGTGCAGCAACATTCACATGATTAGCAACCTTATGGAATCGTACATTCTCCATTTGACTAATCCAAACGGTCCTCCACTTACCAACTGGAAATGATCAGCCAATCAACTAGGAACTCTTTCGTACGAGTTGTCTTTTGTATCTATGGAAAGAATTAGGACCATTAATTTACAATACAATATAATAATATGAATACGATTATATAGAGATATTATATGAAACTAATACAATAAATAATATAAAAAACATGATTATGCATGAATAGATATGAATGAAATATAAATTAATTATTTGTGATGTGATATCTACATAATCTCATGTAATTTGACAATAACATAAATTTAACATAAAATAAGATATGAACTCGACTTACTCACACGAATTGTCATACTAACGTAAAAAGTAGCAATATTGCAACCAACTCTACTGCCACATTAATGAGCTGGGCCAATCTGATAGAAGGATGTGGTCGTTTATTTAATCTTTTATCTATCTTTTTTTGTACCCGTTCGAACAATGCATTTTCTAAGATTAAGATACGAAAAAAGATAGAATTACATATATATCCCTCTCATAAAATTTAATACCTAGCAAATACTTATAAAGTTGATTTTTTTTATTTCATTCATTTTTATAAAAATATCAATTAAATTTTTTAATACATAATATATATATATATTATTAATTTTCTTTTAAACATACATCAAATTTAGCTTCCCAATTCACACATCCCAATCATTACCTTCGTCATAATTATGAAACAAAAACAAATAAAGTAGTTTTTCAAATGTTAGATTTTAAACAAATATAAATCAGATACATAACATAAATATATTAGATATAGGATGGATAGTATATGGGGCTCTACTAGTATTCTACCCAAATTTTTTAATTAAAACCTATCTTATAGTACCTTGGAACCACTTTGTACCTTAGACGTTGTAAAACTTATAAGGTACCTTATAAAACCGATAATTTTTTTTATATAAATTTCAATTTTATATGACGTTAAAAAAATAATTTATATATGATATTATAAGTTTTTCATATGAAAAACTTATGAAACTTATAATAAAACCTGTAAAATTAAAAAAGTAATTTTTTGTTTCTTCATTATTTCAAATTTATATAATTTTACCACTTAGCAAATATCAAAGACTAAGGAAAATACATTGGAAAATATAAAGTTGGAGAGGGAAATGGGGCAGAATAAAGGAAAAAAAAAAACACGAAAAACATAAAGTGAGAGATATGACACTAGCTTATAAGCCTAGACTTCTTTGTTTTTCTTTTAACTAAAACATTTATTAATAGAAAAATATAACGTTATTATTTATTTATTAATATTACTTGATAATTTTTTATAAGGTGAATAAATAGTAACTTGAAATATGTATTTTGGATATCTTAAACTATATATTGTAGAGTGGATATAAAATAAAAAGATTCCATATCCATATCTTACCTTATAGAAGTAAGTTTTGAAAATTTTATATTTAAAACCTATTTTTTAATATTTAATATTCATAAAAAATCTATCGAATTAAGCAACGTCCAACTACTTTGCATTTTACATCAAGATGCAAAACTTTCTATCCTTACATTATCCTGGGCATAAGGTTATATATGTTTGGAATTAGTGATGTTAGTTCTCCCGCGTCTCCTATATGAGGAAACAGTCGCGCATCCGTCAGATTGTGCAAAATTCATGTGCCCACCAGTTGTCTATCTTTCTAGCAGCCAAGTACCAACATTGCATTAAATTGGCCAGTCCTCTAACTCCATTCGTTTTATACAAAATCTACGGTAAATTAAATTAAAAATTAATTTTGGAACTCGATTTGGTACTTAATAAGAAAATTCATGGACATGAAGGATTATTTAAAAAAAAAATTAAAAGAAAGAAAGAAAATAAAATAAAATAAAAAAGAAAGAATAAAGAAGGTATTAAAAAGAAAAACGACATTTTACAATTTGACCCTCAAAATTATTGCACATGCACAATTTCACCCCCTAAACCTCTTAATGTGTATTTGTCTTCCTAAAACTAGAATATATGGCAATTCAAAGTTAAAACCTAATTTGCTTACAAAGAGATTTAACCAAGTAAACTGATGTTTTGATATTTTTTTATTATTATTTTTAGTTTGATTTTTAGGATTATAGGATTCAAGACCAAATGGCCACTTGGGATCTATTCGGAAAAACCATTTAACTCATGATTTGATAAATGAAATCTCTATTATATTAACCCTTATAACTATTTAAACAGTCATATAATAAATTAAATGGTCTATCAAAAAAATTATATTAAAAGTTTTTATATGAAAAACATATATACTAGTTTCTTAAAAATTATCCACTACCACCATATATACACAGGTATATAGTTGTGCGTAATCGAAATGATTTTTCTTTCTTACTAAGAGTTAAGTTGTAATAGGAAAAAGAAATCAAAATTAACGTGGCGACTAGGAATGAGTGAACAGCCATTTTTGTGGGTATCCATGTAGGGCAGTGTCGGGGTTTGGGGTCCGTGCATGTGCATGATGGCCATTGGAAGCCATAAACAAAATTAGACAAATATGCCCAAATAAAATATATCAATAAGACTAACCGAGAGGCCCGAAACAGAAAAAAACAATGTATCCAATCTTTACTCGTTAGACCCCCATTTATTTTATCATTTATCACAGGCAATAACACATGGCTGGTTGATTTAAAAATTCTACACCTTTGATCAACATTAATCTAACCGGCTTTCCTTTGTTCTCATGATTATTCCAAACAGGCCACCTCTTTAAACCTTATAAAGTTTGTCACTTAACTAAAGTGACTGTCTAACAAACTAAGAAAGTCCATAGAAATGGCGACAACCACCACCACAAACCATGAGAAACAAAACAAGAAAGGATTCATCTCTTTATACAAGCACGGCGGCAATGGTAACTCCGGTAATTACAGGCCGAAACCCGAGCCGGTTGCGGCGGCAAGTAAATCGCGTTCCCTCGGTTGGTTAATGAAGAAAAAAGCTAATCCATCGGAAGACATCAAGCATATGTTTAGTGGTGGCTCAAGAGCCAGTAATGTAGAGAGAAGAAATAACGAAGTTAAAGAAGGGATCGAAAAGGAAGTGATTGTGCAGGCAAGGAAGTCAGTGTCCCATCTGGAAACAAGTTTGGCATCAGTTGTTGCATTTCTACAAGTGAAGGTTTTGGTGAGTGACATGCCTGGATCCATGCAGGTTCATGCTTTTAGGTGTGCAAGGAGAACTTATGATAGCTTGGAGAAATTCAGTGCTAAGCACATGGCTTATAACATGAAGAAGGTACGTATTTGTCTCAACCAGTACCTAAATCTAAAAAATTTATTTCTACTTGGAACAGTTTTATCTAGAAATTGTCCTTTTTCATGGGGGTCTTTCAAAGAGCATATTTGTCTTGTAACGAAGCTTTTACATCTAATCAGTCGCTTTGCTTGGTTGTTTCATGGTTGTCTTGTCATGCGAGGAACTAAGGGTAACTTAGAAGATATATAGCAAAAGAACAATGTTGTGGCATTGTCATGTAAGTTTGTTTTTGCGGAATCCAAATTTGTTTCTATTTCTAGGATGTTGATAATTCATTGGGCATGAATAATTCAGGTACTCAGCACATGCATGCATACGTACGTATTTCAAACAGATCTGGCCTTCTTTTCTTGGGAAGTAAAAATTGATTTGTCTCATTGTATCCAGAAAAAGATTTATGAATTTAATTGGAAAAAGGAATTAAAATTTTTACAGTGAAACGTAATATTCCTAATATATATATATCTCTTTTTAACTCTATGATACTATATTTGAGAAATAAGTAGATACAATTAATTACATCTGTGTTTAGAATGTAATCTTAATTAACTTTTAGTACATTAAATATATAATACAGATATAAAGATTGAGTCATAATTGGTTTCCGATTTTTTTATGTCAAAAAAATTAAAAAACTTTTCTACAATCAATCTGGCCTAGCTCTCTCTCTCTCTCTTTCAATGGCCCACTGACAAGATGGATTTTATTTATAAGAGATTTAAAAAAGAAAAAGAAAAAAAATTCAAGACAAGAAGGTGAATCCAGAGACTGCTGAAATTCTTCACCTCAACATATCTTACTCAAAGTGCATTCAAGATCATTTGACTTCCAAAAGAGAAAAGGAACACAGGTTATAGGATTGGATCAAGCATTATTAAAATTGAGGAACCATGTGTGATGTGTCTATTATCATGTAATCATTAAATTAGAATGTAATTATTACTGCAAAATGTTACGGCTAATATTAAATGCCAATTGATAATACAATAATAGGAAAGTTTGCGTCATAAGCTCTCACCCATGTGTAGCCAGTAATGAAATTTCAGTATAATACAAAATTGTTTTGACTTATTCATGTGGCTCCCACTCACTCTCTTATGATTGCCATCCTACACTCGTGACTACTTTCTATGTATTGATGCTTCTTACTCCCAAGATAATAATGCCCCCATAAGTGTCTCCCATTCTTTTCCCCTTCTTGTCAAACCAATGCCTAAGGTTTCTTCAAAGATTGTATATTTTATTTTGGGAGATGTCTTTATTTTGTTTATTTTATTTTTATTTTTAATTTTGATAGACAGAATTTAATTGAGTAAGAATAAAATTACAATTTTTAGGAAATAGAATGGAAAAGTAATAGTTTACTTTATTTTGCAATACATAAAATGACATTAGTATTAAATTATTAATATATCCCAAAAAACCAATGTATCTCTGCCTAGCTCATTGCTTGATTGTTGCTTGTTGGACTAGGGCCTAACCAATAGAAATGAAAATATGTCGCAAAAAAAAAAAAAAAAAATCAAGTAATAGATATTGAGTGTGCTCTTATGAAAATGAATTAAAGTTCTTTATTCATAATAATATAAATTCTTTACAAAGGCTATTCCATAAATATTATAAGAGCTTTAGAAGAAAGCAATATTTATTCCATTTCATCTCCTTGTAAAATCAACCAAATGTTATGATAAGGTTAATGTTAAAGCAAAAGAAGTTATCTTAAATTACTAGAAAAATGTGAAACGAATACGTAGAGCACTGGTTGTAAAAAATAAAATAACTTTTTACTTTTTATATAATTATATTTTCGTAAAATGAGTAATCAATATTTATAAAAGTTTAGAAGGTAATTCATTTCAATATTCTATATATAATGAATCGAAGATACAAAATATACAGTTTGAACTTCTTCACTCATATAGGACGTGCTCCCCGTTTTATTGTTCATTTCATAGTGAAAATTGGTTTATTCTGTATGAGAAAATCACTTTGTTTAGCTCTATGAAACTCTGAACTCATAATCATGATACTAGAAGTTAAATTCCAATAAAAGTGAATTTGTGTTTATCTTTCTAAACAAAAACGATATTTTTCCAGAGAATACTGAATGTAGATATAATGCAGTCAACTTAATGCTAATATGTCTAATTTTTAATTATGTTTAATTAAAAATTATCAATACGATTGATGAAAATTTTAAATTTCATTTTCAAAATGAATTACAAATTTTCTCGGTGTTATATACTCTCAATATATGGGGAAAAGTAATACTCTGCAAAATGCAATACAGGAGTTTGACAAAGCGTATGGTCCAGCATGGCACTGCATTGTGGGCTCGAGTTTTGGATCCTACGTGACTCACTCAACAGGGGGTTTCCTTTATTTTTCCATGGAGAAGCTACATATCTTACTATTCAAAACCAAAGTCCAGAGAGCCTTGGAATGAAGAAGAAACGCTTCTGACAGAGCCTATGGCAATGGCAAGTGTCTAATACAACTGAAAATAGTTTAATTTTAATTGCTTTCTTTATCTTTCTATAAGTTTTTGGGGATCTGCACATGTTTGACTATTATACTAAAAAGGTTTCTGTTGCGCAAATACTGTTGACTCAAATTGCTCTGACAAAACCATTTTAAGTTGTAAGCCTAGATACATGTACCGATAGCAGCAAACATAAGACCCGCATTTTCACACGAAATTGCCTATTATTAATAATAACTTAAGGTTAACCCTAGTTATTAGGGGCAATTATCTTTTAATCTAACGGTCATTTTATTCTATTCGATTCTATTTTTAAATAGTTTAATTTAAATCTTTAATAAATTAAACTATTTTTAACCGCATGAGATTTTAAATCGAATTGCTACTTTTGCGATTTCTTTGATCCTTTGTTATTGTGACCTTGTGTGTGTGTTATCTTTCGGACTTTTGGCTTTACTCTTTAAATCATGGTTTCTTAGATGTGCTCTTCTTAATTTCCCTCGTTTTTATGGTCATGAGTATCTCGGATGCTTGCAAAGTTGAAACCTTTGCTCGACTCTCAAAGTTCATTTTTGAACCCATTTGGCATGTGTTATATATTTACATTCAAAAGAATTTTTAATTTATATTTATTGAAATATATATATATTTAAATTCTATGACTATAGCTTATCAAATGTATATACATAACTTGGATCAAAATTTATACTATTTGCTAACTTAAAGAATAAAATAAACTATAAATGAGCATTTGAAATTTTTTCGTTGTATGAGTATTGACTTCACTAATCTCTTTTATGATACCATTATATCTTATTATTGAATTAATTTAATACATTTTATATGATATTACTTTTTAAGCAAATATACTTTCTTTAAATAACAATATATGGTTCAATCTATAAATCAAATTAAACCAAACCAAAATTTATGATTTAGAAAAATTCCTAAATCAAATCGTGCACTTGAGTTTGCAGTGATGAAAAATCAAACTATATTTTTATGGTTTAATATGATTTGGAGAGAAACCAAACCAAACTAAACCATGACCACCCTACCATATAAGCCTAAACCCTAAAGTTCTAATTATATAAATGTCAAGACTAAGTGTAGCCAAAAAAGGATAGATTACAAAACCATAATTCAAAATTGGTGATTAGTGAAAACCTATGAAATTTAAGTTTAAAAGTAAATCATTAATTACTAATTGTCAATGTGGTATCTATAAAAAGTAGAAGTTGTTAAAGTAAATTTATCAATTGATGTTGCAATAAGAATTTTGATAATCATAATCAACCCATAATTATAAAGTTGGTGAATTAATTAACCCTAGAAGTCAAACTATTTAATAAAATTAATTAAGATTGAAATTAGGTTTTATGAAATTGGTTACAAGAGAAAGAATTGAAATATGGAGTAAACCCTATAGTAATAGAATTATTGAATTTATGGCATTAAACTTATATGATATAGATTAAAATTATACATGTGCATTAGGATTTATGTAGATAAATGGATTTAATTTAATAGAAACCCTAAAATTTATTTGTAACATGAGTACACAAATATATTAGAAGGAAGAAATCAAATTGAATACAAAGGGACCAATTAACCCTCCTATTGTATGCGGTTGCGACCACCCCCCCCCCCCCCCCCCCCCCCCCCCCCCTTCCCTTTTGATTAATCGTTTTAATTGTTAATCAATGGTAATCTTTTCATTGAAGTAGAATTTGGAATATAGATTAGAATAGTAAATTTAATGGGATTAAGATAAGGAACATAGAAAATAAGCAGGTGACACATATAGTTTAGATTTAGAACTATATTATTATCTATAAATCAAGATATATCATGGAATCAAAGAATCAACAAATTGGAAATACTTGAGTTTTTGAGGTAAGTAATATATATACTATTTGTTTGATGATTATGCATGTTAGGTTGGATAAAGCTTAAGTAATGAATATTTGGATAATTAGTTGATCTTTTGTTTTTACTTGGAATGGTTGGGCTATAGTCTAATTGTAATTGGTATAATCGTTGATATGGGTTGCAATCCAAGTGTAATTGGCATAATCATTGATATGAATTGTGGTCCAAATGTAATCATTATAATTGTTGATATGGGTTATGGTCCAAATGTAATCGATGTATTGTTGATATGGATTGTAATGAAACTTTAATTGTTACTATATATATTGAGTCACGATTCATTAAATGTGTGAAAGTATAATCTAAGTTATTGTAAATTCTAGTTGGTAGAATTGTGTTGTTTGGTTGATTAATATTATTCAAATAAATAATTAGTTACATACTACATTTAGTAAGTATAGACCTATATACAAGTATTACATATGTATTTGCATGTGTAATATACTCATCCTATTTAGGAAAAATATTTTTCAAGTAATTGATTATGGACTTGAAGATTTAGAGAGCGTAGCAAATAAGCCTTGAATGTTTTTCTATTTAAGAACATATGGCAAACTAGCCATGCCCTTTAGTTTAAGGCATGACTAAAAAAATAGTAAAAACTTAAACTAAAAGAAATTTTGAAAAAGACTAAAAAAAATAAAAATATATCAATCCGCTAAATGAATTTTGAAAAAGGAATTATAATAGCTTGATCCCGAATAATGAGTATATAGGCATCCTTTGGAGCAACAACAAGAAATACCTTAACAATACTTTCTCTTAAAAAGATAAAAAATAAAAACCTCTTGTTTAAAAAATAAATTCATGCAAATAATTGTTAGTAGGTCAAAATTTGGAGTTTTTAAACCCATTATTAGAAAGAAAAAAAAAAGCCTATTTGTTAGCCATCTTGGTTTTAAGTATAATGTCCCCAAATTTTGAATTTCCGGTTTTTGAAATACCAATGTCCAAGTTAAAATTGGTTTACCCATCCAATTTTAGTCTTTTTATTTTTTTTTAACTTTTGTTTGTGGTGACTCTAAGAATATTTTTAAAAAGCAATTTTCAATGAAAATAAATTTCATAAAAAATTTTGTTGAGTAACTTGTATTAAGTGAGTCAAGCTCAATACAAACTAAAAATTAAGAAGAAAAAAAAGTTTCAGACTCAACATAAATAAGAATCTAAAGCCTCCCCTGTTGAAGTATCGAAGGTGTGCTTTGCCTGGTAACTAAGAAAGAAACTGGTTTATGCAAGCATAGAGGGGGAATTTTCAATTTTGGGGAAAATACAAAATAATCCTCTACATTTGGCTACTTTTTTTGTTGAATCTTTCAACTATTAATTTTTTTTTTGTTCAAATTCCCTACCATTTGTTTTATTATTATTATTATTATTACAACTTTCTATTCGAGTCCACTTTTTCAAAAAAAATTAGCAAAAAGCCAATTCATCATTTTCGATAAATTTTTTATGTAGTCGTTTCTATTGGTAAAATAGAAAATTGTCTGATTGATATTCATCGTTACTGGCATGCAATGGAATCATTAATGAACATAACGAACAGACTTATTCTAATTGTTCTGGAAGTGTATAGATCAAGATTTGAAAACTTAAAAATTGGATAATTCGGATAAGAAAATAGCAAAAAGTTGAAGACTACTAGAAAAGTTAACAAATAATAGACTTAAATTGGGGTGAAGGGGCACAAGGTAGATAATGTAATAGGTAGGTAATGTAATAACTATAAATCACTATAAAACTTTTTAGAACTTATAAGTGGGGACAAACGCAGAACTGTACTACTAGGAGTACCAAACTTATAATATTAAAATTATATGTATAAAAAATATCTACTTATTATTGTAATTATAATGTATCTTATATATATATATATATAGAAAAATATCCTTAATATAATCTAATACTTAATAAAAAAGTAAATTAAACTTCTTTTATATAACGATTATGAGTACTCAATGCACTTTATAAAAAAGTTATAAAAACAAACTTTTTAGCATTTTATTTGGGCATATATATTGTATAGCACACCAAAACCTAAAAAAAAAATACAATTTGTCACATGTCCTCACAAGGTGACGACATGGAAAGGTTCAGAATAAATAAATTCTCCACATGACATTAATGAGTGACTCAAAAGAGTTTCACTTTGTTACCACAAATATACAATCCTATTTAAGTAAACCAAAGTCTAGCTCCTACAGAAAGATAAAACAATAACATACATCTCTACACACAAATTGAGGTATCACTCCCATCACAAGCTAAACCTAACAACGCATCAACTATTCTTCTTCCAACACACTAAAGTAAAGTAAGTGTACTAATTAAATTTGTAATATAATAAATTGAATACAAATGCCGTCCTACAGAGATTACAAGTACTAGAACTAACCTACACCTTATTATTTAACTAATAAATTATAAAAAATAATTAATCTAAAACCTACAATTAATGTTATTACTAAACTAAAGACTCAATTAAAAGAAATAAGAGTAAAATATATTACAATTAACTTCAAGATAGCAAGACAAGTATCTAAACTTTGCTTTCCTCAGGATTTATTATGTGACATTAACAAAAATTATTCAAATTCATCTTTAGTTTCATTGACTGGGAGGATTCTTAAATTAAATCAATAACTTTATCAAATTTATCAACCCTAATCTCAAAAATACTTATTTAAATCTTTTCGTAACAGCATATTTTCAAGATCACATTAAAAACAATGAATTCTCTAAAAATAATTGAATTAAATCCAAAAGTATTATGCAACTTATCTCTAAGATTATATAAATTCTTTTCAATCATGTTAGATTTAATTACATATCAAATTTTTCAATCATAATGCATAATATCAAAAAATCAAAATGATACTCTAGAAATATTAATCTAAATAAAATAAAAAACGCATGATTAAATTAAGAAACTAAAGACTTCATTGAAATAGCAATAAACCAAGTCACATAATAATCTTGGAATCCACAAGTTTAGATACTAAAAAGTTTAAGCTCTAATTGTTGTAAAATCATAATTCTTCAATAATGAAAAAGCATACATCGTTAAAGAAATAAAAAAAAAGAAAAAAAATCTAATTCTTGAAGTAGAAAAATAGTACTCTTCTCTACCTCCAAAAGAACCCTAAAACCTATAAAACATGTCTTCTAAAAGTCATGAAGTCGGGTCCCTTCTTATATATATATATATATATATATATATAGTAAGCGTCCAAAACTTTATTTTTATGCTAACATGTTGTTCAACAAGATCATACTTTGGGTCATGTTAAAATCATCAACTAAAAAATTCTAGAAACTAGAATATACAATTAACACGGTCCAGATCTAGTCATGTCTAGTAAGTCGTGTCTAAGTCAAGCTTATGAAATAATTATTTTCAAGAAATATACGGCTAATAGACACAATTGTGTCTTGCCCCCATGCAATTTTCATAATCTATTTCTTCAAACTTCAATTTCAACACGATTTTGACATAATCATGTCTATTACCCACATCTGTCTTAAAAAAATCATAACTTTTTCCATTTAGCTCCAAATTAAGTAAAATTTAATTTCTTTTCTTTCTTTTTAACTCAATAATTCATCAAGGTCCTAAAATCAAAATATTACTTAATTAAAAATGAAATTCTTCAAAAACATACCAAAATTATGGGAAAATACTTTAATTCTCACTTAATATACATATCTAATTAAGTATCTATCAAACTTTATCACACTTAAGTATTTCTTAATCGTCAAGAAAATTAATCAAATCAAACAAAAGAATAAGAAATACTTAATTAAACTTATTATTACTAAAGAAATCATTCAAAATAAATCTTATTTAATCTTATAATACTTAGGAGACAAAATCCTAATTAACTTGTAATTAAGAACAAAAGAATTATCGACAACTTTCATACTTTTCATTTAACTAATTTTCCAATGCTCTAAAGATACCAAATACTTGAATGTAAATTAAAATTTACTAATATCATTTACTAAATGATTTTCAAGACTCCAAACTTGAATTATCATCTCCATAGTTAAGAAAAAGTCATAAAAACTTTATTGAATTAACTAAGAAGTATACACCTACCTCTTCAGTCTCGCTAAGCACCATAATCCAAAATAAATAGATAATACGTCCACTTATTCCTTAATCATTCCTCTAGTATATTTCTTTGTTGGAAGGTCTTTTTCTTTTTTCTTTTTCAATTTAAAAGTAGTTTCATCAATCAATAAATCCTAAATCAAACAATCTTAGGCTATTAGATTTTAAGATATCTCTTCGAACAATCCACTACATTTATTTAATAAAGCTTATTTAATTGAGTTCAGCTTTAACATAGACTTATTTCTTAATTCTTTTAGTGGGCTTTCAATCGATAATCTCGAGCTCATCACTTAAGTTAACAAGTGTTATTCCACACAATGGAGGCTTCCCATAGGCTTAATTACTAGAGTCAATGAGGCTTATAACTAAACTTTGATTCAATTAATTAATTAATTAATTAATTTCACCTTCAACTATATTGATTTTTTAAGGAATTCTCAAAGGACAAGTATCAACTACTTATTAACCAAGGATTATAGGGATCTAAAAACATCCAAGGGAGAAAGCATATATCAAAGTAAGTTTAAAAGAAATTTATGACTAATTTTTAACTAGTGATTCTAATTCTAAACCTTAAAATCCAAAACTAAATAATACATGACTCTACTTTATAAAGATTTTATTATTTAATTCCAACAAGGTATTATTAAAACACTTATTGATCAAGTATTGAATAATATCCAAAAAGTTAAAAACTTATTGATCAAGTATTGAATATTATCCAAAAAGTTATTATATGCCAAATTACAAATTAATTTAATAATTTCCAAGTTAAATAAACAAATTTGATTTCTTAAATAGCTACAAATTTAATAACCTCTTTTCCCATACTTAAAACCATACATTGTCCTCAATGTACGACCAAAAAGAAAAACTAGAAATAAGAACAAATCAAACATAAACTAAGGAAGGTAGTAGGAAAAAGAACTAGTACTCTCCTGAAAATTTTAGCTTGTCTATTCCAAAACACTTTCAACATGACATGTTTTTTGTCTTAAATGCTCTAAGATTGTAGAAAGCTACAAAGATGCAAAAAAGAAAAAGAAAACCAAATAGGAAATCTAAAGTAGCAATTAAAAAAAAATAGTAAAGTTTGACTCAACAAGCCCATATTAGTCACATTAGATACATCAAAGAAAAAAAAATAGAAAAGAAATCAGTAAAATGAATCATGATCCTCCTCCTCCTCCTCCTCCTCTACTTCTTCTACATTAACCATTTCTTCATCATCATCTATCTCCATCTTCCTCTTTCTCTTCCTCTTACTCCATATCTTCACTTTCATCATCATATAACCTTGGAATCTACTCTCTTGTATCCATGTCAACTAGAAATTCAATATTGAATTGTCTAACTATGTTACAGGCAAATCTTTCCAACTTATTTTGTCTTTTGAATTCCTTTGCAAGATCTATATAATGACAACATTGTCAATCCAAAATGTTTCTGAACTTCTTGATCATCTTATCGACTTTGGACTTATTCCCATTCAATTGAGACCTTGGCCCTCTGCTAACACTAACAAATTGGCTTGACCCTTCTCCTTGATGATCCTCTGCTTCAAGTAACATATGCATCTATTTAAAAGAATTTAATTTAATAGGAATCACTTCTTTTAAAGAGGTCATAGGAGGGGGGTTGTTTAAAACTCCCATTGCCCTTGCCAAGATTGTAATGTAAGGTCCACCGCAGATATTCGCTACTCTAAAGTCTATAGCCTATCGACACGTAAAAAATGCTAATAGAATATCTAAATTAATCAAGTACCTCTCAATCATGCTATAAAGTTAGAGAAGATCATGAGTAGATACCACATCTATGCTCTTTCCCCTTCCACTGAAAGTGTAAGATAATAACCAATGGACTACTATGTCGATATGGTTACGTAGGTGGGAAGCTTTTAAAGCCTTCGAATTGTAAATATCTTGATCACTTATCCTTCTCCAATAAAACCAATAGGTAACCCCTCTTGGCAATTGGTAAGGTGAGGCTGCAAACTCTTTAGTGACCACATATTTGGCATCATATAGTCCTAGATACATGCCAAACTCGACCATAGAAATCTGGTAAAGCTAGCCTTTGATCTTGAAGTTTAAAAAATTTTGTAGCCCTCAAGACATCCTTTATAAACCGAAGCCTTTAGGGAAAACAATCTCTCCCACTCCTACTAGGTCTCTTATCTCTTCTTTCATTTGTAGCTTATGGATATCATCTCAATTGATGCAAAGTATCTGGCTAAATGTCTTCTTCTTTAGCATCCTGTATCTATCCAAATGTGTCGTCTCTATAAACTTTAGCATAGGATGGTTTGCAAGTGGTGGTAGTGCTATAGGAACATTTGAAGTTGAAGTCCTTATGAAAGAGGTAGATGCTTCTAGTGGATTTTTATGCCGCATTAGTTGCTTAACACAACTTTGTTTAGGAGCCATTTTCTTGTAAAGAAAAGAAACACTTTAGCGTAGGCAAATGCACATACCATTCAAAATATTTCACCCATGATATACATGTAATACTAGATAAATAAGGAAATGGACTTACAAATGTAATTCAACTATCTAGTATTAACAACACTAAAGAATTCAATTGAGGTTCATTCTAAGTAACACTAAGATTTACCATCTTAGATATACAAATCCGAACACTAAATTAGCCTTACTATAGATCATATGATGTGCATTAAGTTTGCATGAGGTGAATTTTCACATTACAAATGGATTTGTTAAGGAATGCTAGTCATAGAGAAGAATATGACCCATTCTACAACAGATACGGTTGTGTCTACCTTGTGTCTAATCACAAAGCATAAATAAAGGGATTTCATGATTTTGACTTTTCTACACATGATATTAAGGAAATTTACTTATTTTTTTTTGCACTAAAAAGCTACCTAAGCTAGCTAATATTGCCAAAATAGCAAAGAACAACCAAACCCTAAAACCTAATGCAATGTAGGTTCCAAACACTAAAAAAGAGAGAAAACATAAACACGAGAACAACAAGACAAGGGGACATACCTTGTGCAAGCAAGAGACTGATGGAAAATCCAAAAAAAAAAAAAAACAAAGTGCAAGGTGTGTACTGTAGCGTGCATGTTGATGTGCATCATGTTCGTGTTTAAGGGTAAGGTAGTGTGTGTGTAATGTGGAGGGTAATGCTAGTGTGCGTGTCTAACCCTTTTATATAAAGGGTGACATGCTGGGTTGACATGAGCATGTTGAGCTCATGTTCGTAACAAAAAAAAAAAAAACATACAAGGGATTTAAGTTCAACACGGCCTACACACAATCGTGTCTAGGGCTTGTGTAACTCTTGTCTGAAATAAGGCACTCTCAACACAACCTTAGACACAACTATGTCTAAAAGTCTTGTAACTCTAGTAAATAATTAAAATTCTCTTGATGCTCTGGACACGACTTTGACATGATTATGTCAATAGGTCATGTATCCCTCATAAATAATTAAAATGCAAAATTCCTATTAGACACAACTTAAATATAACCATGTCAAAAAGTCATGTAACTCTTGTAAAAATTTACAATTTGAAAAACAACCTTGACACGAATTTGATATGTCCATGTCTAATGATTGTGTTACATCCAAAGAATGTCATTGCAATCAACATGACCTTGACACGATTGTGTCTAGTGGTCGTGTCAAGCTCACAAAAATTCTGCTTAACTTTTTTTTTTTTTCAATGTGATTAGAACTACACTAAGCTACCTAATACTTAGGAAACCTCCTAAGAAGCACTTTTGTTTTACGTCGTTAGCTCGACCAAATTCCACTCAAATTTAAAAACCCGACATAGGGTGGAGATGAAACTCCTCTCTTTTAGTTGATGTAATTTCTCCTCCCAGATAGAGCTTTAACCTCTGATCATTTACCTGAAAACTACCTTTCTTAGCTTCCTTGAAAAGCGTAGACCAATATAATCCCAACTCTAAGACTTTATGAGCAGTCCTATTGGCATTATGATGTCATCTAGTTGGTCTAAAGTGACAATGGCTTAGGATTTTCCAACCTTCTTCATAGGAAACAAATCTTCTAATAACCTTATTAGCATAAACCTTAAATAAAAACGGATTCTCCCAAAAGTAATACTTCACATCAAAAAAGAATATTTTCTTTTGTTGACATGATAATCCTTTTGGAAGGATGATTGCCATGAGATAATTTGCAACATTCATGAACCGTGGAGTTTCTTGTTCTCTTACCTAGGCTATTGCATATAATTGTTCTTTTGAGAACTTAGCATTGATGTCATGTTCCTCAAGCTTTTCTAGGTTGAGATTTTTCGGTTTTGATATATAGTTCACTGCTAAGTTTTTAGCACCCTTTTCATCCTTAATTTCTAAGTCAAATTCTTGTAGTAGGAGGATCCATCTAATGAGTTGTGGCTTGGCACTTGTTTTAGTTTGCAAATACTTAAAAGTAGAATAGCCAATATTTACAATAACCTTTGGAAGAATTAAATAAATGTAGAATTTATCTAATGCAAAAACTATAGTTAAAAGTTCTTTTTTCTGTAGTTGTATAATTCTCTTGTGCATTAGTAAGAGTCTTGCTGGCGTAATAAATTGGTTGAAGTACTTGTTCCTTCGTTGGCCAAGGACTACACCAATTGTGATGTCACTTGCATCGTACACCAGTTCAAAGGGAAAATTCTAGTCTGGTGTAATCATGATGGGAGTCTTTGTTAATTTATCCTTCAATAAATTAAATGCATCAAGTATTCCTACGAGAAAACAAAAGGCACATTTTTCTCTAATAACTTAGTTAGAAGTCTAGCTATTTTAGAAAAATCCTTTATAAATCGTCAATAAAATCCAACATGTCCTAAAAAGTTTATTATTACCTTAACCAAAATTAAGGGTGGAAGTTTAGCAATATGTTAATCTTAGCACTATCTACTTCAATACCCTATGTAAGATTTTATGCCGAAGGACAATTCCTTCCTATATTATAAAATGACACTTCTCCCAATTGAACACAAGGTTAGTTTCTTCGCACCTGCACAACACTTTTTCTAAATTAAATAAATAACTATCAAATGAATCACAAAAAATTGAAAAGTCATCCTTAAAAACTTCCATAATGTCCTCTATATATTCCTTACATATGGCCATCATACACCATTGAAATGTACCCAATGCATTACAGAGATCGAAAGGCATTTGCTTATATGCCAATGTTCCATAAGGACATGTGAATATCGTCTTTTCTTAGTCTTTTAGTGCAATTGGTATCTAAAAATAGTCAGATAAGTCAGCTAAGAAACAATAGTATGTATGACCTGCTAAATGCTCCAACATCTGGTCGATAAAGGGGAGGAGAAAATGACCATTGCACATAGCATCATTTATTTTTTTTTGTAGTCAATAAACACCCTCCAGCCTGTAATCATGCACATGGGGATCAATTTGTCCTTTTTTTTCGGGGACTACCATCATCCCTACTTTCTTTGACACTATCTGCACAAGACTGACCCATAAGCTATCAAAAATGGGGTAAACCATACCTAAGTTTAGCAACTTGATCACTTCAACTTTGAATATTTCTTTCATATAGGGGTTTAGTCTTCTTTGAGATTGCATCACTAATTTGAAACCTTCCTCCATCAAGATTTTATGGGTGCAAAATAAAGGACTAATCCCCTTTATGTTTGACATTTTCCATGCAATGACCTTCTTATGCTTCTTAAATACCTTTAGCAATTTTTCCTTTTGATTTGTCTTTTAAGTTAGAAGTTATAATCACCAATAGCTAAGAATCCTTCTCCAAAAAGGCATACTCCAAATAATCAAGAAGCTGCTTTAATTCTACTATTGGTGGATCTTGAATGGATGGTTTTAGCCTAATTTTCGTCTTCATATTGATTTGCTCAAACCCTTTCCTCCCATTAATGGAATCGTTAACCTCTAATTAGGCTTCAACTTCAATATGCTCGAGGTTTTCTACTTCTTCTTCTGCCCTTTTTTATAAGTAGTACTCCAAAGGATTCTTGGATAATATCTCCTATACATAATAAAAAATAGAGAAATCTGTAGCATTTAGGCAATAACATGTATTATCCTTATCAATAGATTTTTTCATAACTTTAGACACTTTAAAAACTATCCCTTCGTCTCCTATCCTTAACATGAGTATACCATCATTGACATCAATAATAGCTCTAGCTGTAGCCAAGAAAATTCTACATAAAATAAAAAGTACTTCTATGTCATTGTTCATATCAAGAATAACAAAATCCATAAGAAAAATGAACTTTCTTACTTAGATGAAGACATCCTCTATAACTCCCCTAAGGTATGTGACAAATCCATTAGCTAATTGCAAACTCATACGTGTGGGTTTTGACTCTGCTAACCCTAGCTTTTGAAATAATTTGTATGGTAACAAATTAATACTTGCTCTTAAATCCACTAAGGCTTTATCAACTAACAAGTTACCAACTTTGCATATTGTGGCATATGTGATAAAACATCAACAAGATGTAAGTTAATATGTAACTGCTTTAAAAAATCAGTGAACTTACTAAATTTCTCATCAAAGCAATCCTTCTTAAGGTGTTGAGGATAAGGTATTGGTGATTTGTACTCCTCTTCACTTTTTGTGGCTCTACACTCTCTGTTTCTTTAACTTCCTCTCCTTTCTTTGCTAAATCTCCCCTAACTTTCTATTTAACTACAATTTTTTTCCACTTCCAAGGGTTATTGCTCTCATATGCTCCTTAGGATTAGTCTCGGTATTTCCTGGCAATGTCCCTTGCTACCTTTTAACCATCATTTTTTGCAAGTTGACCCACTTGATTTTCCAAGTTATGGATAGAGGTTTCTTGATTTCTTAGGAAATTGTTGTATTTTACAACCTAACCTCATTAGTTTGAATATATTTATTCAAAAGTTCCTCTAAACATGATTTTTTCTCTTATGGTAGGGGTCACTAGAATCTTAGTGAAAGCAAATTTATTCTTTACTGATTTTGATTTTGATTTCTCCAATAGAAATTTAGATGATTCGTCAATCCCAAATTATAGTTGTTACTATATAATTGTTTTGACGTCTACAGGGATTTCCCAAATAATTTACTTATTCCTATTGGTCATGTGTTCCAAATCCTTCTACACTTGCCTCTCTCAAATTATGTTAGAGATTTATAGAGAGCGTATCCAATTTCCTACTAATTGCATCAACCTTATTGGCTAAGGTTGTCACAACATCCATTTCATAGATGCTCGTAGCTCTATTTTTCTCCCTAGCAGCTTCCCATTGGAAACTATTCATTGCTATATCCTTAATCAAAGATTGGACTTCTTTAGGTGTTTTAGTATTCGATGTTCTTCCAGTAGCGACATTTATCATTTGCTTGGTTGACAAATTGAAACCAATTTAAAAATTTTAGACTTGCGTCCAAAGAGGGAGGCCATGGTGTGGGCATCACCTCAATAGTTCTTTATATCTTTCCCAAGTACCGTATAAGGCCTCAACCTCCAATTAAGCATATGGTGATATGTCTTTTCGAAACTTGGCTACTTTAGTAAGTAAGAAGTATTTTCTAAGAAATTTCTAGGCCATCCCATCCCATTTAGTAATGGATGCCATTGGAAGTGAATTCAACCATTGTTTTACTCAACCTCTTAACGAGAAGGAAAAAGTCACAAATTAATTACATCATCAAAAGCCCCATTAATTTTAAAAGTGTTGCAAATCTCTAGAAAATTTGATATCTAAACATTGGGGTCCTCATCGTACAAGCCATCTAACTGCACAAATTATTGCACCATTTTTATGGCATGTGGTTGAATTTGAAAATTATTGATAGCAATAGGTGGCCTAACAATACTAGAGTCGGCTCTAACTAAAGAAGGTTTTGAGTAATCCAACATAGTCCATCGTTGGTTTTGATTTTCATCACCCATAATTTCCAAATTGTCCTCTTCCTCTTTTGCCTTAATTCTTATAGGAGAATCCTAATTTATTTCTTCCACTGTCTACTGAATTGTCTTTTTAAACACCTAACTGTCTT
Organism: Laguncularia racemosa; assembly: GCA_037954665.1. Lineage (NCBI taxonomy): Eukaryota > Viridiplantae > Streptophyta > Magnoliopsida > Myrtales > Combretaceae > Laguncularia > Laguncularia racemosa. Next base: position 2,044,350 of record JBBMOL010000012.1, read on the forward strand.
TTCGATCTCTAGGTTAAATATTAGCACATCCAATGGAGTACTTTGGGTGCACTGTAGAAGAAAACAAAAAACAAGAAATTAAAACTGGTTAAATTAGTAAAGTAATAAGTATTTTTAGTATCACAATCTCAAACAATGGTGTCAAAAACTTGATGTAAGGTAAATATACCTATCAAATTTTTAATATAATAAATTAAATACGAATGTCGTCCCATAGAGATTGCAAGTACTAGTACTAATGTACACCCTATTATCTAACCGATAAATTGTAAAGATTGATTAATCTAAAACCTATAACTAATATTACTACTAAACTAAAAACTTAATTCAAAGAAAGAAAAGTAAAACAAATTGCAATTAACTTCAAGATGGCAAGATAAGTATTTAGACTTTGCTTCCCTTAAGATTTATTATGTGAAATCAACAAAAACTATTTAAATTCATTTTTAATTTCATTGATTGGGAGAATTCCTAGATTAAATCGATAACTTTCTCAAGTCTATCAACCCTAATATCAAAAATGTCTATTTGAATATCTTCATAATAGTATATTTTCAAAATCGCATTAAAAACAATGAGTTATCTAAAAATAATTGAACTAAATCCAAAAGAATCATGCAGCTTATCTCTAAGATTACATAAATTCCTTTCAATCATACTAAATCTAATTGCACATCAAATTTCTCAATCATAATGCATAATATCAAATAATTAGAATAATACCTTAGAAATATTAATATAAATAAAATACAAAACACATGATTGAATCAAGAAACCAAAGACTTCATTGAAATAGCAATAAACCTAGTTATATAATAATCATAAGATCCACAAGTCTAGATACTAAAAAATTTAAGCTTTGATCATGGTAAAATCAGGATTTTGTAATGATAAAAAAAGTATACATCATGAAAGAATTCAAATGAAAAACCCTAATTCTTAAAGTAGAAAAATAGTACTCTTCTCCACCTACAAAAAAAAAAAACCATAAAACCTATGAAATACATCTTCTAAAAGTTATGAAGTTAGGTCCCTCCTTTCCTTTATATAACAAGTGTCTAAATATTTATTTTTATGCCAATATGTTGTTCAACACGATCATGCTTTGGGTCATGTTGAAATCATCAAACAAAAAATTCTGAAAATTGAAATTTGCAGTTGACACAGTCTAGACACAGTCGTATCTAATAAGTTGTGTCTAAGTCTTACTTATGAAATAATTATTTTCGAGTGATACATGACCAATAGACACGATTGTGTCTCACCCTTGTGTGACTCTCATAATTTATTTCTTCAAACCCTAATTTCAACATGATTTTGATATGGTCATGTCTGCTACCCATGTCCGTTTTAAAATATTCATAACTTTTTCCATTTAGCTCCAAATTAAGTAAAATTTGATTCATTTTCTTCCTTTTTAATTCAATAATTCATCAAGGCCCTAAAATCAAAATATTACTCAATTAAAAATCAAATTCTTCAAAAACATACCTAAATTTTGTGAAAATACTTTAACTCTCACTTAATATATATATCTAATTAAGTATCTATCACACACTAATCAATCATAGTAATAAACATAGTCTACATTATCTTCCATGTCCTGATAGGTGTCTACACATGTCTCATTGTACACTATGATCTCATTAGATGAACCTACAACCAGGGGTGGGCACGAATTGGATTGGTTTGGTTTCTTCTTCGAGCCAAACCAAACCATAAAAATGCATTTTTGTTTTTTATTGCTTCAAATCAAGCCATATGATTTCATTTCATTTTTTTTTTCCAAACCACAAAATTTTGGTTTTGTTCGGTTTGGTTTATGAATTAAACCATATTTTGTTTTATAAGAAAGTATATTTACTTACATATAATTTCATATGAGTAGGATTAAATTCATTTAATAATAACATGTATTGATATCATATAAGATATTGAAAAAAATCAATATTCAAGCAACTAAAAAATTTTAAATATTTAATATAACTAATTTATATCTCAAACTAGCATATAAGATGAAATTTAAGTTAACCTATATACATATTTGTTAAATTATTATTATAAAATTTAAATACATATATTTTTCAATAAAGGTAAACTAAAAATTTTTAAAATGTTATATTATAATAAAATAATTTTTTTAATTATAAGTAAATTATCATTATATTTTTTTTCAAAACAGTTTGATTCGGATTTATGGTTTGGTTTGATTAGGATTAACCCTCCAAACCAACCATAAATTTTTTGTTTGGTTCTAATTGGAAATTTTCCAAAACAAATTAAAAAAGAAAAAAAGAAAAGCCATATTTTTTGTTTGGTTTGGTTTGATTTGCAAATTGGTTCGGTTTAGTTAGTTTTTTTACCCACCCCTACTTGCAACTGAAAAAGGATTCCCACGATAGGTGCGCTAACTAAAGCCTAGTACTATGTATACCAACAAACACATACATATGCCATGCAAGTACATTTTCATAAGTAAAATGCAATAGGAATATCAAAGACACAGATTTACTATCTTTTACTTAGGCAAATTAGATAGCATAGTCTTGGCATCCCAAGACTTAAGGTAACACAAAACCTCATTCACACGCACATATATGTAATATACATATACAACATTAGGTACTTCCCAACATTCATGATTCCATGAGTCTCCTAAGTCTACTCAACTTATTTCGATGTATAACTCTACTTGGGACAACATCACACATTGATCATTGGGGTATTGCCCTGAGATTACTAGTTCTCCTGGTCCCTTGGGCCTAATCAAGCATAGACATCAGACATTTATAATCCAAGTATAGTTTAAGTTTATTTTATTTCTAGCTTAACATGTACAATCAACAAACATAATATATATGTACCCGACATATAGATCTCTTCATGATTCTCAATCTCTTAAACTCTAATCCTATCCAAAGGTATAAATAGATACACTTGAGGATCTAGATCAACTAAACTAATCTTTGTTTAGTCATTTGGTTGATTAGAAAAGATTGGAGATCAAAAATTGGTGAAAAATGCAACTTTAGCAAAACATAGGCACAACACAGGCTAGTACACAAGTGTAGTTCTACTTGTGTACATTATATACAAAAAACGTGTTGAGGAACATAGGTAGAAACATGACTATGTTTCTTCCCATGTACCTCTCGACTAAAAATTATTTTTCTTTTCCATTCAAACACGATCGTCAACTCTCATGTATAGGCGAACACATAAAGAAGACGGGTACCAACATGCTATCAGCCAAAAATTTATTTCTCTTTTCCATTCAAACACAATTGTGTACACTCATGTATATGCATGCACATGAAGAACATGCGTACCAATTCGGTTATGTTGGTCCCGTGTACTTCCAAATATCTTCTTAATTCATGAAAAACTCTATTTTTCACCGAAAATCTTAATTTCGTAATCATACTTACGACCACAACTTTACCTGCACACATATAATCTAATATCATGTTTCCAATTCTACACATATAAACTCTAAATTCATCAAATTATACAAGGTTAAGGATGTTTCTTGAGAATTAAATTTCCTTGAACTTCTTACAAATTTTCTATGTATTCCATTAAACCTAACACAATTGTGTCAATAATTTTTTTTTTTTTTAAAGCAATGTATAATTGGCAACACTCATGATCTTTAAGGAGCAATATTGCAGCGACCCACCTACTAGGTCTGATTCTTAAACCTGTTCCAAGATTCCTGTAACTATCCTTGGTACCTGTAGGTAGGTTGCTATGCCGTCTCTGAATTAGAGATAAGGCAAATTCTGCTAATATTAAACCTATAACTCCAACCTGTATAAAATTTTATAAACGTCCTGTAAAATGGCGCTAACAGCGCTATCATTTCATATCCACATCATATCTAAACACATGTACTTAAAATCTCCTGTCACATCATACATCATATATATATACCATCGGGATCTGCATTCCCGGTAAGTAGGCATAGCCCATGATTAATCCTGTAGCCTTAAGTGGCTCAAAAGATTACAAATCCAACCTTATACACACAAATATTTACATTACAATCTGAAGATTAACACCTATAGATCTTATTACAAATAACAAAGGTTCCAAAATGAAACTAAGGGTTTCTTTGTCTCTATTAACGCTCTCCAAAAACCCGAGTCTCCAATAACTTATTCTTCAGTACCTGTACCTGAGGTTAGCAAAAACACTAACCCCTCAGCTTCTTAAAAAGCAAAGTGAGTATAAAATCAAGCAATCCAATAAAAACAAACAACAAAATCACATAATAGTAATCAACAATATTATCAAATACCTCGAAGTGATTACTCAAGCAAGCAAGTTTTCAACTCAAGCAAGCAAGTTTTCAACTCAAGTTATACTCGCAAGAAACCCAATTCAATTTATTACATTTTAATATCACCATGATCTTCTTAGTGATATTTTCCCTGTAATTCCATTTTTGCTAAACTCATAACCTTTTCATTGGAGACCATTTCAATCACTCCTGTTTACTCACAGGTCACAAATATTTTTCAGTTAATCCAGGCAAAGCCTGTCAACCGGTAGATAAACTACCCTCATGTACTTTTCAAAACTTAATGTTTTCTCAACCAATTAAGACATCCTTATATACTCTTTTTAGTTAAAAACATTCAGCTTGCCTTTCACCTACCTCAAACAAAAGGGGTGACCAAATCCCAATAGGTCACTAAACCGGGCCGGTCCGTCGACCGTGCCTCAAACCCATCCGGGTCGACTCAAAGGTCGTACCACAAACTTACTAGGCAGGGAACAGGACTTTTCTTACATTAAGTGTTTTGGGTTAATAGGTACTTATAGCCTAAACCCTATTTTATTATCCATTTAAATATTTCATCGTTACCAAGACAACAATAATATGAACTTAACCAGTTGTATAAACTCCATCTAATAAGCTAAAAATAACCCAGCATTACATCACAATCATGAAGTATTCAATAATTTAAGTTCATTCATCACATACAATTAGGAATAGTATAATCAAATCCCGCACCCAACTCTCATTCTAGGATTTTCTAGAATGTTCCCTTCTTTTTTTTCTCATAATCAAATCATATCATGACACACAACCAGCCATCAGCAAACTAATGTAATTTAACAATCCTCCTGCATTGATCACAATAAGTGATCATACAGGGTAATTTCAACCAACAACAAGTAGTCTACATTATCAACCATTTGCACCCAAGAGAAAAGTTAAGGGGGGTACTCACCTGAAACAATATATGCCAATCCAAAAAGTCACACCAGCCAAGTTTCATTGTCCTCCTTACTCAACAGAAATACTTGAATCATCAGTATACTAATCAATGTTACCTCATTCGCTCTATTAAACCCTAAATTGCTAATTCAGTATTCCAAACCCTTAAATTCCATCATAACCTCGTATAATCCACCATTTTCCTAAAATTTCTAATTCATATACATACGGGTATACTACGCTCTATTATATATTAATGTAATTAAATTTCAGTATGATTCTATATTGAATCATATGGTTCTAAATTATTACGATCTTGCACCAAACACTCCCATTTTTGTTTCGTAACTAACCCAAGCTTCTCAAAATCATATTATGCTACAATGAACCTCAAATGAATATCAAATTCAACTAATCAAATCAAATTCTCTAATTTTGCTAAGGATTTAATTCGGCCAGAATAGGGTAATTAGCTTGAAAAATTCACTAAAAATAGAAAACGACTCCAATCTGAAAAATTATTGATTTGGTGATCTAATAAATCATATAAGTATATTTTATACTAAAAATTACATCAAAACTACATCATTTTACCTATTTAGTTTCCAATTTAATTTACAACCAGAACAAAGCATTTCTTAAGGAGAACATATTTTTGAATCAAATTTAAGAAAAATAAAATTACCACATTAATATTCATACAAAATTATGCTAGAATACCAAAAATCATAATTTTTCATCAACATTTGATATTTAAAAAAAAAATAGGAAGTTTCGGGCGTTACTAGGGGTTGCTCCGTTCACCGGCCTCCGGCCACCAACGCCGACAACCACTATGTCGGCCGGAATCCTCTCCCACCCAAAACCTTAACCCTAGCTTGGCCTAGCAGCAGATTTACCCTACCCCCTTCGAACGAACAGACAAAATTCTCCCTCTTAATTTGATTTTTTATTCTTCAATTTCTTCCTATCCTGATGATTGCATGTTGGAAATTCCAACTTCAATTTTCCCAGAAAATTCAGATGAAATAGAGAGGGTTTTGGTTTCTTTTTTTTCTAATTTTTGATGATTTGATTTTTCTCTCTCTCTATTCTAATTTCTATATATATATATATATAATATTACTTAATTTTGCTGACATTGAGGGTGATGTTTTGTATTTGTTTATTTTTTTTCCTTCCTCTTTTATTTATTTTCTTTTTAGCTATAATATAATATAATATAATATATTATGTACATTTTTTTTGCATATATATATATATGCCCATATTATTATTATTATTATTATTATTATTATTATTATTATTATTATTATTATTATTATTAGCATATAACATATATATATATATATTATTTTAATTTTAACATTATTGCTTAAGTTTAGGTCCCCACAAATATACCCCTTTTTCACTCAACACAAGATTATTCCTACACAATCCCTTTACCAAAGTCATGTGGCGAACCCATCTCAAAAACAAAATTTCCCACTTTATATATAATTCCATCACTGTAATTAAAAGAAAAGAAGTAGAAATTATTCACTCACCCTCAATTTGTAGATCTGCGCATTGGTCAAAATGAAAAACTATCAAAGTTAAGAGTGGTTTGAGAGAGAAGAAAAGAAGGAAAAAAGAAAAGCAAGAGAGAACGTATGTTATTTAAAATACAGATGTTTGAAAATTCTTAATTAGATGGTAAAACTTTTATCTAAACTCTAAAACTCAAAAAATGCCTTAGGTTTTAAAATTTATTAATTATTCATTATATCTTAGTTATTACATATTAATTGTAATGATACTATCAATTTATAAAAAATTGAATTAAGAAAAAATTCGTGTAAGTTTTATCGTTAACAAAAATAAATCATAAATATATAACCAAAAACTACAAATAGAATAAAAATGACAACATAATATAAATAATATAGTATTTTATAATTTTTTATATTAATTTTATATGATTATTTTATCAGTAATGCCATAAATATGTGTGTGTGCATGTGCATGTATCTTTTTTTTAGTGTAAGTGATTAGACAATTGACCATTCAATAATGTCTCTTTCTTTTCATAATATTAATAGTGAAAAAAATGTTAATACTTTAAGTAATATAAACTGCTATTATTTATTAATATTTTATACAATATGATTGAAACATTTATAGTATTGATTATAATTGTTATTTATCATAAAGTCATTAATAAATAAATAATATCTATTAAGAATTTATTTAGTTAACTATCATTTTTTTATTAATGAAATTCAATTTTACTAGTTATAATGGAAAAAAAAGTGAAAAAAGAATGAAAATTATTTATTAAGAGATAGACAATAAATGTAATTAAAAATAAAAAGTAAAAGCAACTCTAATGGAGCTAAACCTATCACCTTGGGTTTGTAAAAACAAATAATTAACCACTTAATTATGTTCAATTTTATAATAATATTTGTGCTTAAAAATATGAATATAATACATATTTTTCACTTTAAAAATAAATTTAATTAATTAATTTTTTCCTGAGTATTAGAGAGGGGCCTTGGGTCTACCCTGCTTATAGAAATACTCTATAAAATCTATAAATTTTTCTATTACATTGTTACAATATTAAATTTTTTAAGTAATTTTTGACAACCTAAACCTACCAATGTTTCTATAACTTTCTATCCATTCAAGTCGCATGAAGGTATACTCTCCGCAAGCTTAAGAAAGTAGCATTATAAAGGCTACCTCTTATAACATCATGAAAAAAAAAAATGAGATCACAAAACAAAAGTGGCAAAATAACTCAACTACAAAGAAGGCATGCCCTCTAGCTACACAGATCATAGAATATATTAAAACCTTACTCCACTTGCTTTCAATATATAATGCTAAATCCATAAAAGTAAGTTTATAGGTATAACATCCAATGAAAAGATATAACAATAAAAGTAAGATAAGGTTAATAATAAGGAACAATTGAGAAAGGAGAGATGGAAAATATAAATATAGAAATGAAATAAGAGAGAAGTAGAGGACATGAAATAAGAAATTCTTTAGGATTTCTTAGGTACAATCGGTTTAAGCTACAACCTAGATGTTTATTTTCTTTTTTTTTTTTTTCCTTTTGGGTAAAACTAATAAGGTAGAAATATAATATTGTTTTATATTTATTATTATTATTTAATTATTTTTATAAGATGGAAAAATAGGTTACTTGGAGCCCATATCTTGTATAGATAGATTCTATGATCAATATATATAGGATATAGAGACATTACATCCATACTCTATTTTATTGAAACAAGCTTTCAAAATTTATATTAAAAAGTTATCTTATGGTTTTTAATATCTATTTAAAACCTATCTAATTGAAAAAACTTATTATAGAATATATGATATAATAAAGTTATATGCACAATCCCACACTTAAATAGAGAAACAAGAAAGAGCAAGGATTATTTTCGTATTTTTCTCGAGATTTATTATTCCATATAATGCTCTTATACGTATTTTTTTCCACTTGCATGATGTCATGCATAGTAAAAAAGATACTTCGATTATCAAATTAACAAAAAAGTACAAAATAAATAAATGATTTCTAGAAATGTGGGATTGCAGTTTTTATAAAGCAATCAACCATCACCACCTTTTTTTTTAATAATAAATTCTACTTTACATATCAAAGTTTTATACTTTGATATTTTCTATATATATTTTTTATTTTTTAATATCTTATATGGCTGAGTTATTCTATGATCGTTGTCACCGAAATAATAAAAAACAAAGCCTAAAATTTGTGGTGGTGACGATCTTGACAGCTTCCAATCGTTCTTTGGCAGGAGTCCATTTGGCGGTAAGTTAAATTCAGTATTTTATGGCTGTTTGTTTTGTCTTATTTGGAAATGATGCTGCTGCAATCCTTGATATGTTTGTTTTGCTCACTTTGCTGCTTCTCCTTATTTCAAAGTGGCGATAGCAGCCATGGAAGGAACAAAGATAAGATGTCATCAGATGGAGTTTAAGATAAGTTCCATAAAATTTCAACTTGTTCTATTAATTTGTAAAGTTATTTATAATTTGTCTTAAAATTTTATAGGTTTTAATCTTATTATTAGAATCCGATTTTATAGGGGTTTTTTTTAATTTGTTTACGATCCAACCTAATTTGACCTATTAATGTATTTATTGAATTGTATATTTTTGTATTTTCTTCACAAAATCACAAATTAAAATCAAACAACATAAACCACTAAAAGAGTAAGAGTAGAGTTTTTTTTTTTAAACTTAAAATAGAATGGTAATATTTTTATTAATTATTAATTTTAAATTATATAGTAAACTTTAAATATATCGATATATATTAATTATTTTAAATTAGATTCAAGTTTTTTATTAAGTTTTCTTCTAAATATCAAAATCTTATCTTAAATCCTATAAGGTTTTAAATCTTTTCGCAAAACCTATTTTAAAACCCTATAGAATAGCCTATAACGACTCGTCTAATGTCTAATGGCATTCCTAAACTAAAACAAGAGGAAGTTACGGTTTATCCTCTAAAGGTTTCCTGGCTATATTTGCTGCTCTTTCATTGCCTTATTTTTAAAGAACAGCGAAATGCAATAAGATTTATTATGTCGGATCATCCTAAATTTAAAAGGAAGGGAGATTATCTCCATAATCTCTCTCTTACTAGGGCCTTATGTGGCTTTTAATTTATCTTCTTCTTCTTTTTCTTTTTAAGATATATATATTTCAATGGTAAAGTTTGTTGGCAAAAAAAAAAAAATAATAGTATAGTTGACCAAGACAAGATGGAGAATAATCTAGGCATGTAAAATATGAAAATACAATTACGTAAAATGTTAAAGCATGAAAATCCAAACATGTAAAGTGGGAATTTTGTGGAAAACTAAGACGAGTATGTAATGCAAACTTAAATTGTAAGAAAACCCGCTTTGGTTATCGATAGAACAAAAGGAATTTGCTTGTATAAGTAGGATTACCTTTTCTCACACATAGAATGGGTTTTGATATTGAAGAAATCCATAGAAATTTGTATAAATTAAAGATTGGAATAGTCAACGAAATACTTAGTTTGAGTCCCTCCAAATGTTAGATCTTGATCCATCATGGTTCAAAGCCTAACATCATCATTTCACTAAGAGAGTGGTTAAAAAAAATAAAAAAAAAAAGTTAAAACTCAAGATGAATAGAATAATTGGTCCATATTGAAGAAAATTAGATCATAATGGATCTCTTATCTTATCTTATATAGCAAGAAATGTTTTGTGGAATCAAGCAAATATCATGAACATTTTTTCAATCAATTTGATACCTTGGATAAATATCAAGCTCAAGTAGATTGCTTTTAAATCTCTTATACCCTACACATAAAAAATGAAAACAATGGGACCAAACCAACTAAATCCTCAAAGTAAATCGTATTAGATGAAGCAATTAACATGAACGAATTAGTATGCAGGAAAATTTTTATTCTAAAGGTGCTTTAAGAATTTTGAGGAGAATTGACCGTATACTTAGATTTCACCCCTAAGACTGATCAGTGTAGAAGTACTAGGAACTTTGGGTACGAAAATTCACAAACCCTTCATGGAGGAAGCATTGCTAAGAGCAAGACATGAACATACGCTATAAATCCACACAACTGTACAAAAACCACCATCTATAGTTCTCATGCTATTATCCACAAAATACAAAAGTAAAAGTACTCATGACTTCGTCTTTTCTAATTTCCGTTGATGGACTGCCTCAGGATTACCGAAAATGCCACAAAATCCACAGCAGGACACCTTAGGAGAAGGCGGTTCAGCAGCTGATGGCAATATTTTCTTCGTCGGATGGAGCTGAATTTCAGTGCATGGCGGATGCCGCATCGTGCCAATCGATCCAGTGCTCTTTGATTGCCTCAGCTCATTGTTTCCAACTCCTGATAAATTTCTATCATCCCATACTAATCCCGATGAACCCTGTCTCCTAAATGAAGTTGCAGACCTTTGCAACGTAGCCATATAGTGTCTTCCTTAGTTTTTCACTGTTTATTATGTTCTTCAATTCTAGGACAATGTCTTGAGTCTGGAAATGTAGCAGCTTCATTCTTATAGAAATCGGAAAAACACAAGTTAGGAAAATGACAAATGATTATGGCCATCAGGAATATGATAAATGAAGAATATTAGGAAAGATAAAAAGTTTGGAATCTAATGACAATATTTTAAGATGATATTCTCGGGATAAAATTCCGTATAGATTTCTGATGATATCGATTATAGGTGCTATTCTTTATCTCATTGTGGCGATACCATGTATACTTAGGGAGTTTGCAATTAATACGCCAGAGGACGAGACATGCCTAGTCGTCCATGAACACCCCGATCTTCTTCTTCTGCTTTTGCAGTAACCCAAATTTTTAATTTCACTCACCACATGCTCAAAGCATTGTTTTTCCATGATTACAATAGGACGAAAGGAGATTTGAATCAAGCCTATTACCCATACCACTAAATTATAAGAATCTTAGTTGTGCAAAACATTGTTACACCATAATATTTGTTTTTCTTAATGCAAAAAGTTTTGGAACCTTTTAAACCAAAAATACGTTACTTTTTATGAAGTTAAAATATTATTAGTTAGATACAAATATATATATTTATATATATAATCATAATATTTAAATTATAAGTTTATATTATTTTGGAATGCACAATAACAAATACCAACGTAACTATCATTTTGGAATATAAATGATAACAAATACAAAAGTAACCAATTTCAATAGAAGTAAACATAATAAAAAACTTGTTGCGCTGAGAATTCCTAGGGAGGGTTGAGTCACTTGTAAAAGGAAAGAAACAGGTTATGAAAGGTGCTAAAGGTTGCTCCGGTATGACTACTTTAATACTTAAGTTCACAAGGGTTTTAGAAATAATGTATGTAAAATGTAAGTGAGAATGGAGATATTGGAATCATTACCAAATAGCCTTATCCCTTATTTATAGGGATCGAGACTAGACTTCATATGATAAGTGCATTTATCCAAGATTTGTTCCAAACATTATAGAAGGTAAATCTTTGATTGGATTCTTTCCTTATCTACTTAGAGTTTTCTTTACTTTCCTCGTCCAATTCTTGGATGTGCACGACCGATCCGAGCTAAAGATTGAGTATGCAAGTAGGACCTAATGTTCTTAGTGTTGTAGTAGTCTACTAGAGGTCGATTTTGACATAAAGAGCTTGGACAAGGATCTAAATGGATTAGATTGGGCCTTGGGAATCCATGCCCAAAAAAATCTATCAACAAAACTACAACAAATATAAACCATCATACCTAGGGATGCCATCAATTTAGCTATAAGACAAGTTTTGCAAAACCTAAACCTAACCCGACAACTTGTAGGGTTTCCCAAAGCCTCCCCTAAACCCTATAGTCTTTATCCTATACCTAAACTTGCAAGCCAACCTAACCCAACTTGCCATAATATCAAATGATCTTTTAGAAATTTCATTTTATGAACATATATCATGATCCTTTTAGTCTTCTAAATATTCCACAAATACTCTATAAAATTTTCAATTATAAAACTTTGTAATACTACCTTTTGTGAGGAAAAGCTAGCTATTGATTTAAAGGAGTACTTGTATGTCTAGTTTTAACTTAGCCTCTATATTAATTATTATGAGATTATTATTGTTTTTTTTCTATAAAAATGATTTGGAAATAATATAACAATAGTATATTATTTACCTCTTTTGTTGCTTTCTAGAGTTTTTTTTTTTTTTTTCTTCAAGAACATGAAACAAGATTTTCTATTTGTTCTTTAAACAATGATTCATAGATCAATCCCATCATCAAATTTTCTAACATTTTAATTCAACATGGTGTTTGATATTGAAGTCCAATAATTAAAGAATGCATAGAAATAGATAGCATAAAATGAAAGGAAAATTATTTAGTTGAATAGAAAACATTATTATCTAGATTTTTATCAGGTCGAGTTTCTAACTCAAAACCTAACCTATAACCTTGTAGGGTTTTTGAATAATATCCACCATGTTCCAATACTCTATAGAGTAATACCTTGTCAAATATCCTATAACGACTCGACCAATAGCATCCTTAATCATACCCACTAGAATTGGACATTTAAGATATAATTGACTATTTAACCCTTTTTTAGCTTCAAAAAAAGGATTATGCCAAAGTAGTTGAATTTTAATTGTATTTTTCAAATTGAATTATATGTGTTGGTAATATTGTACAAGTTAGGTTCATTATATCTTGCATACATTGACAATGTATGGGCACAATAGAACATGGAACCTATAAAATACAAAATATAGATTCCAAGCAAATTCTAAGATTGATACAAGTCATACCCTATACTCTAACCTATGACTATAATTTCCAAATATTTAGAATAGGAGTTCACCCTATCATGCCTAATACCCACCTTGGAGCCCATCCCACCATGTAGGGGCAAAATGATTCAAGATCCCTTGTATTTTGATGGTCACACTTAGAAATTGTAATTAAGCAACACGAGAGAAAATGCAAACTTTAAGAAAGAGATTGTTGACTGCCATTAGGTTGGGTAGCAACTCACCACTTCATGAGTTGCATGACTAAACATAGGGAACAAACAATTAATGATATATAATGCTCTTAACTAGTATAGGCAAGTTTAGTTGATGGAATGACATAATAATAGGTTAGAAGTACATAAAAAGGACCAAGATAAGCATAGTAATTCAAAAACCTATAGTCAAATTTCTACTAAACCCTAACCCCAACCATTGTCAAACCTGGCTCTTGACCACCTAGACCACCACTTCACTTGGCTCGAATCTACCCTAAGCTTGAACCACCTAAATCCCAAATCTCCTCATCAATTGTCATATTCAAGCTCATGTGGAGTTGATGTTCTAGTGGTAATGTGAGTTGGGGCTTACACCAGTTTCGCAATCGAGGGGCAAGCTCACTTAGCTTTGATACTTCGATGGTCAAGGAGTCCAAGCTCGCCTAAAGTCAATGGGTTCAGCCATCCAGTGGATAGAGGAAGTCCAACAGTCATTCAGCTTGAGGTGGTCAAAAGGTCGCACTAGTTATGTGGGTTTGATGGTTTACACGGATCAAATGATTGGCTAGGTCCATGTCTTGACTAATAGATTAGTTTGAAATTGGCTGGGGTTCGTGGACTAGGTCTAGATATAGATAAGCAATAGCTATTACATTGACCTCAACAAAGGAATTACAATTACTTAATAAATAGAAATAACAATTTTACACAAAAACAACTGCACAAAGCAAATATGATAATAGCCCTACAAAAGGAGAATAGTTAGTCTATTCTCATCTTATAAAGTGAACCAAAATGGTCTTAGAACGTTCTTCTAGCCATACTATTAAACTCAATTACGTATCTGCAACATGGGGACATAAAGACCCACCCTGGGGACATGAAGACCCACCCCTAGAGCGTGGCTTCGAGATACGGCGCAACATTCTTTTGATCTTGAGTCTACTTAATCTAAAGAGAATAAGTATCGTGAGTATAAAGATAAAACTTGCATTTATTTCGCTAACTATATTGTCACATATTTGATACTATCATATCTTATTGTATCCTTATATATTTTGTTCTATGCGATTATGAATTATTTACAATATATTAATATTATTTCAAATGACAACATATGTTAGGAAAACACACGAAACGTATACACTAATGGAGGATTCAAGCACATTTCTTGTCCAAAAAAATATGTTATGGTGAAAGAACAATATGAGGAGAAATGTGTTGTGCAGGATGCTACAAATGTTGTCGATTATTCATTGGTGGAAACTCGGGTGATTTTTTCGGAGGATTTTGTACGAGGTGCTGCTATTGAAGATTTGATTTCACTGTTACTAGTAATGAATTCAAATTGGTTCGAGTTGAAGATTCTAGACAACTGGAAAAGCCTCACTTTACTATTTCTCTAGGATTTGTGCAAAGTTTCTAAACGAAGAATGAGGCTATCCACTCTTCTCTACCTGTGAAACTCAAATGCAAAGTCATATCATGCTTCCATTGAACTTAAAAAAAGATGATGGACCAACTGGAAGTAAATTCTATAATTACACGACAAACATTATTTTTAATGAGCAATTCCCAAATCTTTGAACTTATGATTTTCACACAATTATAAATAGATAATATTATGTATAGATCCATAACTATTCTTTTCTTGAATTTTAATGTGTGAAGAACGCTTTATTTCTCCTATACACCTTATCCCTCCAGTCCAACCTTATTTCTCCAAGATGGCTGTTGTATTTATTTATAGTGTCAATAGTCCTTAGAGAGAACAATATTTAAAAAATACTATACAAAAAGCATTCTCCCAGATGGAAGATGTATACAAAATCTATCAATAAGATGAAAAAAGAGGCTATCAACTTCTTATGTATGGACATCCAGATAAATCTAAGAGGTAGATACCTCTGAGTCTTTCGGGGAGATCTTGCCAACGCACAATACTAATACTATCAAGTTGAGTTGCATAATGAGAAAGACCTTCCGCCAAGGCATTTGCTTCACGATACACATGAACAACGGACGTCGATAGTAATTGCATCAGGTTCCTTGCTTCCGTTATTTTGGGGGACAATTGCCACAAACACCCTGTATTGCCTTGAAGGTAAGACATGAGTAGCATACTATTGATTTGAATCTGTATTAGGGAGATATTATTGGTAGCACATGAGCGTAGGCCAAAGAGAATACCCTCCAGATCCATGGATAATGCCTTTGAAGTATCTAGTATACATTGCATTTCTGCATGTATAAACAAGCCATCATTTCGTCACAAGATGTATGCCCAAGCCGCTCTATCTGAAGTTAATGAACCAGCAGAATTGATGACATAACCTGATGTAGGCTTCAGCCATTTGATAATTAGTCGGCTTCTCACCTTCACCTCTAAAGTGGTTGCAAATTGGTGTTTGATAGCCTCAACTTCCTGTATAGAACTCGCCTTAGGAGAGTAGGATCTAAGAGTTAAGATCAGCTGATCCTTGACCAGATGGAAAAGGGTTCCAATTGGAGTTACGTGCCCTTCAAAAATCATTCTGTTTCTAGCCTTCCATAATTCCCAGCAGATAAAGGACGGTGTTAACTGGCATATTAAGCTAAACACTGTGCCCTTTTGATGTATTTGAAACCAGCTTTGTATCATATTCCATAAACCAGCAACCGGGGAAATATGGATGTCCAACCAGCTAGCCATAAGAAACCATAAATTTGTAGCTACCTTGCATTTGAGGAAAAGATGTTGTATGGATTCCATCTCACTCAAACACAAAGGGCACCTAGAGGGATTCAGGAGAAAACCAAAGCCACAAAGGACCTCCGGAAACGCATATAACTTGTTAAATAAACGCCACATGAAGATGCGAATCCGAAGAGGCAAAAAACGGTGTTTTAGCTTATCGAATAATTGAATGAATTGTTGTCTTGGCCTAACCAATTCATATGCAGTTTTATAGCTAAATGCACCTATAAAGATGACATCCATATTCGATGGTTACCTTGGAAACATGTATTTCGTTCTGCGATGTCATGTACAGCCTGGATACGCTGCCAAGATGTACGCTTCCTTGAAGATTCAGACAAGGAGCCAATGAATTTTGCCCAAAGGCTCTTGCCATGTTCAAGTTTCCACCATAGCTTCAATGAGGCAGCTGTGATCATTGAGGAAAAATCCCGGATTCCAAGACCATTTTCATTCGATGGAAAAGTAATTCTATGCCAAGCTCTCCAATGTTTATTTTTGCCATAATCTGAAGATCCCCATAAAAATTCTTGGCATCTATTTTCAAGCTTCTTAATCACCGATTTAGGAGGCTGAATAGCAATGAGCGTGTGAAATGGAATAGCTTGTAAAACATGGCGAATGAGAATTAGTCTACCTCTAGGCGATAAGATCTTGTTAAACTAATGGCCAAGTTTCCGTTCGTAGCTATCAATCAAGTGTGAGAAATAACATTCCCGTACTCGACCCCTATACAGTTGGCATCCTAAATATAGAAAGGGAAATGAACCACCAGGAATGCTAAGAGAAGCCGAGACTTGTTAGAGATATATTGGGGAACGATTGTTTGGAGGAATGAAGAAGCTCTTGTCCTTATTGATTTTTTGTCCAGAGCCCAATTCATAATCAGTAAGGAACCTATTTAGGTGCTACAAAGACCTTTTATCCCCACGAGTGAACACCAAGATGTCATCTGCAAAGCTAAGGTGTGTTACATTAACTGAATTAGATGCTAGAGTACGAAAAGGAAGTATTTTCCCTGTCTCTTCAAGATTTTTAAGTCCACGAGATAAAGCTTCCGAAGCTAACAAGAAAAGATATGGAGATAATGGATCCCCCTGTTTAATACCCCTAGAAGCTTGGAAAAAACCAACTGGACCTCCATTCAGGATAATCGAAAACCAGGCAGCTCTTAGATTGCCAAGGATGAGTGAGACGAAGTGATGTGCAAAGCCAAATTTTAGCATTAGATTCTGAAGGAATGACCATGAAACCCGATCAAAAGCTTTCATCATATCCATCTTGATTATTAGATTTCCGCCTCTTGAGGGATGTTCCAAGAATTGGGCAAGATCCTTAGCAAGAAGGATGTTCTCTGTTATATTGCGACCACTCAAAAAAGCCGACTACTCCGGTGAAATTATCGATGGTAAAACTGACTTCAACCTTTCTGTTAGGACCTTAGTAAAAATTTTGTTCAAGAAGTTGTAGAGACTTATCGGTCTATAATCCGCGAATGATGTTGTAGAGTGCTTTTTAGGCAAAAGCACAATCAGGGTGCTTGCAACCGCCCTTGGAATCGGGGTACCAGCCATAAAATCTTGAGTAGCAGCTAGGAGATCTTGTTCTATTATATCCCAACAAGAGCGATAGAAAATTCCCCCATAGCCATCAACTCCAGGCGAGCTATCCACGTCTAAACCAAAAATAGCCATTTTTAACTCCGGAACCTCAATAGGATGCAACAATCATCTGTTGTCTTCAATGGTAATTAAATTTGGGATATTGGCGAGCAGCCTATTCTCAGCACCAGCATCATCATCAACTTGCTTTTCCCGTAGAAGATTGGTAAAAAATTGAATAGCTTTTGCTTCCAATTCAGTAGGGGATGAGATCCAATTACCACTTCCATTTTTGATCTTATAGATCCCCATTTTGGAACGATGATCTGCAACAAAGGTATGGAATAAAGTGGAGTTCTAATCGCCGTCCCGGAACCACTTTATCTTTGATTTCTGTTGCATATAGTCTGTGTGTTCCCTGAGACGTGAGAAAAGGTTTGATTTCGACCGTTCCAAGTTGATTCTGTCCTCCACTGCTCCCGTCTCTTCATATAACTATTCCAGAGTTGAAACCTGAACTTCAGCGTCTTTCAGATTACGGAAAACATCACCAAAATGTTGTTTATTCCAATCCTTGAGCCTCGACTTGAGTCGCCTAAGTTTAAGTGAGAAAGCTAGCATGCCATATGAATTCATAGGTTGAGACCAATTGTCCTTTATTATATCAAATAGCTCCTATCTTCGCAGCCACATCTTTTGGAATCGAAACAAACTTGGCTTGGATAATGCCTCCTTCTAATATTGAAATAGGATAGGACAGTGGTCTGAAGAAGACCTATTCAAATGTTGTATAGAATTGACCTGTATCGTAGAGATCCAATCCCTTGAGAACAGCAAGCAATTAAGCTTCTTGAACACTGTACCATTTGATCGAACCCCTTGCCAAGTGAAATCATTCCCCACAGTTGGAAGTTCAATAAGGTTGCACGCAGTTATACAATTATTGAAGTCAGAGATCGCCCCTTGATTAGGAGAGGAGTTACCCCTATACTCATCAACCGAACGAATGACAATAAAATCGCCACCTATTAGCTACGGTATACCAAGGGAAGAACTGGAGAGATTTTGCATCGACGACCATAAACCCAGCCGGCCCTGTCTAGTAGAAGAAGCATAGACTACTGATAATAGAATCGGAGTGGGAAGATGATGATGGATTACCTCTAATGATAGGACCTGCCCGTGATCAGTTACAGACGACACAGAAAATTCTTTCGAAGTGAAAATCCAAATTTTATTGTTAGCAGAAGAAAAGGTTGCAGCAAGATTAAATTTATTCTTCAAAGCATGGAGAACAGCAACATTTGCCATCGGCTCTAGGAGAGCAACTAGTGATAATTTATGAGATTGTATTAGAAACTTTAAACAAAGTTGAGATGCCTTGCAAGCAATCCCACGCACATTCTAGAAAAGAACACTTATCATTTAGAAAGAGGGGGGTTGAGGGTCACCAGATATCCTCGCAGAACGACGAGGATTTTCTTGACAGGAAATGGTCTTCTTTTTTGAGCCAAGAGTTCATCCAGGTTTTTTAACAGTGGTGGCTTCATCATCTGACTGTGTCAAGCGAGGGGGCATTCGAGGCAACAAGGCGTCTTCAGATATATCAGGAGGCTCTTTTGGTGTCCGATCACAATCTATTTCCTCATCAATTTGATCATTATTATCAGCAATCACATCAAACCGAGAGGATGTTGTCACCAGAGGAGCAACAGAGATATTCGGTAATTCCACATACAGGGATGCAATAGAAGTAGCAGTATTTTCCGAGGAGAAAACAGGTTCAATTTGCAAAGGAGCTGTTACCTGAGAGGATGGTGGAGCAGCAAGTATCATATTCACAGTGCTAATTGCCATGGCTTTTGTAGTAAGGCCATTATGCATAATTGCTAAATTAGAATGTATGGCTGCGACATCATCTGATATTCCTTCTGCAGAATCCTCTGCAACAGAGGACTTTAGGGTAGTGTTCTCTTGAGCTTTGCGTTCAAAAATTAGCATATTAACATTCTCAGCTGGCTCCGACACTTCATCAATGGACTTTTCCGTGGACTGATTAGCAGATACTAGCATTCCATCAAAGAGCTTATCTCCAGACACAGGCAATTTATCAGCTTGTTTATCAGGGGCATCAATGGAGGTGACTGCTTTGTCAGAGGTTTGTAGCCCAGATGATGTTTCCGACACCGGTTTTGCTTTCCAGGAAGTAACTGGATGGCTTGGCTTAACCTCGACTTCCTTGGTACGTTTAGCTATAGTAATATCTGCTTTCGATCCCCTATTGCGACAAGTATCAGACGAATGACCGACAGTGTTACACATGCGGCAATAGGAAGGTAGGTCTTCATAGATCACCTTCTGAAAATAAATCTCATCGCCTTCCCCCAAGCGAAGACGTGTTGGTAGTTCTGTTAGAAGATCAACTTCAATACAAATTCGGGCTACAGAAGGCCGAGTTTTCCTCTTTGTAGCTTCATCAAGTTTGAGAGGCATACCTATCAGCAGGGCCATACGACGCAGGTAGCGTTCTTTGAAGAAGTGAACCGAAAGTTTTTCCAAAAGATACCCAAACTGGAACTAGGGATGATTCCTTGTTTGGACGAAAGGATGGTGTCCATTTAAGGACTCTCATCACATATGAATCCATGGTCCATACAGCTCTAATCCAACACCTCTGGTAGTCTTCGTCTAAATCGAAATTAATGAGTATGTATCGATAGTCAATAGCTCCAATGGAGAAACCCCCTTTGAAACCAATTCTACCAAATTCCTTCTTAAGATAATCCATCTTCGGTCTCCCCTTTGAAAATTTTCCGATTAAGGCTAAGCGGAAAGGTTTTGCTAGTTGCTCACTTTCAACCTTGGTGATGATGAAGGTAGGCTCTCCTTTGTAGACGGTGGGCATGGATGTCAAATTGAAATCTGGTGGTAGTGTTGTAAAGGGAGCAGGAGCTGAGGGTCGGCCACAAAGGGCGTTGGCATATGACGGAGCCACAGTGGGCGGAACCGTCTGCGGCGGCGGGATGCCGCCTATCATGAGGGCGACGATTTGGACAGAGGGCAAGAAACCCTAGGAGAGAGTGTCCCTGCGTTCACTAATATATATATATATATATATATATTAAGTCATGACAGTTGTATATCACTATCATGACATAGTCCCTGACATGTACTACAAAATTAATTTCTAACTTAGACGTACTTAATGAAGAGATAAATATAGGCTTAATTTTAGTGTCTTTATAATTGACAATTCATGTTAATATAATTCTAATTCAATTATATATACTATATAGAAAGTAGGAAATTTCAAAAACACATTAATTGACATCAAAAGTGTCATATAAATAAAATACATTATTATTCAATTAAGACATCCTATATTGCCCATCCATTCAACATGCTATCTAAAAATATTAGACAATAATCCTTTTGTTAATGGATTTGCAACCACTGGTATTGTGCTATTATGTTTAATCGATGCCCTTTGTTTCTAAACTTTTTCTTAAATAGCAAAGTATTTAATTTTCATGTGTTTAGCACCCTTTGAATACTTGTCGTTCTTTGAAAAGAAGATTGCTATGAAGTTTTCACAATAAATTTTCAGCAGCCTATTAATAGTGTCGAGAACTTGAAGCCTTGAAATAAAATTCCATGACCATAAACCATGAATTACAACCTCAAAGCAATCCACAAATTTAATTTCCATAGTCGATGTAGCAATGACGAACTGCTTAGCACTTTTCTATGTATTGCCCCCTCTAACTAATAAGAATAGATAACAAATGGATTTTCTTACCATTTGTTATCATTGCAACTCATTCTTTAGATATTCTATACTACCAAATTTATCTTCTTTCTGGATTGGAACTATTCTTATTAGACAGTTGTCCATCTTAAACCTTTCTAGAACTTTATTGATGTAAGTTTTCTAAGATAGGCCTAACAATCCCTATAATCTATCACAGAATATTTCAACTCCTATCACATATGTTGTCTCTCCTATATCCTTCATCTTAAACCTCTTAGAAAGAAAATTCCTAGTTTCACATAATAAACCAAGATCATTAACAACAATCAAAACATGATCAACGTATAGGACTAATAAAATGAACTTGCTCTCACTAATCTTCATATATATACACTAATTAACAGTGTTTTTTTTTTTAAACCAAAACAAGTTATGGTATTATTAAATTTAAGATACCGTTGATGGGAAACTTGTTTGAATCCTTATATTTACACACCATATACTCCTTTTCTGTAATTGAAAAGCCTTTAAGTTAGTCCATGTAAACCTCTTTGTCTAAACCTCCATTGATAAAGGCAATCTCAACATCCATTTGATATAACTCCAAATCATAATGAGTCACCAAAGCCATAATGATCTTGAGTGGGTCTTTTTTTGAGACCGATGAAAAGGTCTTTTTACAATCAATGCCACCTTTTTTAGTAAAACCTTTAGCAACAAATCTAGCCTTATGTCTTTCAATATTGCCATTTGAGTTTCACTTTATCTTAAAGACCTATTTACAACCAACTCTTTTACATCCTTTAGATAATTCAACTAGATCCTAGACATCATTTTTATCCATAGATTTTAATTCATCTTTCATGGCATCTACCCACTTAATAGAATCATTACATTTCATGGCTTACGAAAATGAAATTGGATCATTGTCAATTCTTATCTCAAGTTCCAACTCTTGTAGATAAACCACATAATCGTGAGGAGTAGCAAATTGTCTCTCTCTTTGAGATCTCCTTATTGTTGTTTCTTGTGATTCATTTACTATAGGGTTATCGTTTCTAACTTCGTGATGTGTTTGATCCATTACTTGTTGTTCTTCACTTTGATGAAGTTTTACAATATCAGGATCAACAATTCTAGAGGTTAGACATATACCAACTTCTATCATAACTTTTTTAATGCACACATCACATTGTTCTTCAATCCCACTAATCTCATCATTTTCTATGAATTTGGCATTTCCATTTTCAACAATTCTTATATTATGATTAGGATAGTAAAACCTAAATCCCCTAGACTTTTTAGGATATCTTATAATGAAATTATTAATCATTCTAAAGTCTAATTTCTTTTATATGGATTATAAATTTTTACTTTCACAAGATAACCCTAAACATGTAGGTGTCATAAACTAGGCTTCCTTCTAGTCCACAATTCAAAAGGGGTTTTTAGAACCCCTTTACTAGGAACCATGTTTAATAAATATACTACAGTTTTCAATGCAGAAACCTACATAGATATAGGTAAAGATGAATAACTTAACATACTCTTAACCATATCCAACAATGTACGATTGCGCCTTTCTACAACACCATTTTATTCTGATGTGCCTAGCATAATATATTGAGCACATATGCCATGTCCTTCAAGAAATTTGGCAAATGGACTTGGACATTGTTCTAACTTGTCATACTTTCCATAGTATTTACCACCTTTATCAAATCTAACAATTTTCACTTTGCTATCTAATTGTCTCTCAACCTCATTAATGTACACTTCAAGGGCATCCATGGATTGAGATTTGTCATCCACAATATACACATAAGTATAATGTGAAAAATCTTCGAAAAAGGCAATGAAGTACTTTTCTCCACCAAAAGATAAAGTATCGAAAGGTCCACATATGTTAATGTGTATAATTTTAAGAAGTTGTGTGCTTCCTATGGCTCCTTTCTTAGTGTGTCTGGTTTGCAAGATGAATTTGATTCATTACCAATATTGTAATCTTTCCTTAGATATGTGACCTAGAATTTTCTGCCACAAGTAGGTAGATTTATCATTAATCAAACTACTTTTAGTTCTCATATTACAATGCAAGGTCATTAAAGTTTTAGCAAAACTATTATCAAGCTTAAATTTGTAAGGACCATCACATAAAATTCCTAAACCAAACATTTTATTATTTTTATACAAACTAAAAGATTCAAATCTAAACTTAAAAGAAAATCTTAATATATTAAGTTTTGACAAGGAAACTAAAATATGAAAAAATGTAAGAACATAAAGGGTTTAGAACAAATTCTAGTGATACCCAGTATCTAAGATTAGCAATAAGTGTCAATTCCTTCAATTGAAGCTTTTTTTCCATTTCCCATAAACCAAAAATTCCCATTTGGCTTTATAGTTTGGATTATAAGGAATTCCTACATCATATTGAAAATATGAGTTGTTGACCTAAAATCAATCCACCAAATATTATTGTGTAAAGTTTGATTCAAAATAAATGAAAGCACAAGGATTACCATTCTTTTTGAACTAAGCCTTACATCTCAAGAAATCATTCATTAAGTGTCCAAATTTTTCACAAAAATGACACCTAACTTCCTTTTCATGGATTTGTGCAACTTTGGAAGATTTATTCAAGTTGTATAAACTTTTTTTTTTTCTTGCCTTTTCTAGGCTTTCCCTTTGAACAACTTCTTGATGGCTTGTAAAATGAATTGAATGAGCATTTTGGTTCTTTAATCTTGTTTCCTCTTTAATTAGCATACTAGTCAATTCATTAACATTCCACTAATCCTTTATAATGTTGTAATTCATTTAAAATGGCCCATATTGTTTAGGAGGCAAAGAGTTCAATATGAAATATACCAAAAAAGAACAGATCCACATTCATTTCCAAAGTCCATAACTTTGCCACTATGTTCATCGTTTCAAGGACATGTTCATGTGTAGTACGAGACCCGTCAAATTTCATGTTGGTTAATGTACCCATTAATGTACTAGCAAGAGACTTATCAGTAGTTTGAGAATACTCTTCCAAAAAATTGATGAATTATTTGGCATTGTCAGCTTTGGAAAGAATAATTTTAACATTGTTTACTATTGTCATTCTCATAAGCATTAAGCTCAATCTGTTTGATCTCTCCCAAAATTTATAGAGTTTTTTCCTCATCATTGCTTTTATCAGTAATGGCAATGAGTTTCTCAACTTAAAAGATAAGTCAAGATCCAAAACACCTAAGTGAAATTGGACTTGCTTATACCAATATGAGAAATTTAATCCATTGAATCTAGCAATAGATGAAGCATGAGAATGTAGAGAAAAGGGACAAATATTGTAATAATTAAGATAGATGGTGCATATTAATATCTTGAGTAATCACATAATAGATTCAAATTCAAGCAATTAACATAATAACATAGTTATATATCAAAGTTCTCCTTTGGGCGATACTAAGACATAAACATCAATCATAACTAGCTAGCATATATGAAACTAATAGATGTATTTGCTATCTTTAAATATACAAATAAATCAAATAAAACATGCTCATCATAAAAAAATAGATTTATATATTATAAGAACCACTAATCATCTTTGGATAATTTATAATGTCTCATAATAACAAATTTTCGGTTTACCCTAATTATCATGCAACATAATGTTATTTGCAAATAAAAATTCATGGGTAAAATTCAAAACTTTAAAACGTGATGAAATTTATAGATTTAACAATTTGGCCACTTTGGTGACTATCCACTATATAAATTTCATACATGATAATATTTAAACTATAATAAATCATGTAACGACACTCTATTAAACGAAACATACGCATAAACACTAATGTGTGGATAACTACCATCAATTGAAATTTCAGGCATATAAATTCATATAGAAAAATAAGAATATCCATAAAATGGATCATATTTTGAATTATTTCATTTGGTAATATTTCAATATATATATATATATATGTATATATATATTAACTCGTGTTAATTACATTCACATTAGTTTTTGGGTTTTGAAGTTTCCAAGCAACAATACTATGCAACAGTTTACGGTGGATTGCCTTATAATGAAAGTGGTTTTGTTGCACTTTCCATACAGCAATTCTCGGAAGATTGCCCAATAAAATGATTATAATTCTCTATGGTTTGACGACAACGCTCTGAAAATACAATGTATAAGGCTTCATAGAATTAGAAATTCAATATCACTGGAAATAAATGACAAGCCTTACTTTCCATGGTTTAACATCGATCTACAACTTCTTGATGGACAAATTTAAAGAAATATTTATTGTGGTAAATAACTTGAACAGATTTGTCCATTACATTAAAGTAGAGCAATGTTTGTTCTGGAATACAAGGACAAATTTCCAACATTTCTTGTTAAATTACATAATTAAAAAATCATGAGTTCTTAAACCAATTGCTCTAATACCATATGTAAGTAAATTTTAATAATAATCAATAATAATAATTTAATATTTGTAACTTAATAATAAAATTGAATATTAGACTAATCCTATTAAAATGATAAACTGTAATAGAAGGCAAAATTGATGAGCTTTTTACCTATTACATAGAATTAGATAGTGATTTTTTTTTCAATATTTAGAATCTTGACACAAAAAGTATGATAGGCAATTAGCAGATTATTAATCAATGCTGCAAATAGTCTTAGGAAAATATAATTGTGTATATTCAATCATGAAAATAAATCAAGAATTTTAAAATTCTTTCTTCTTTCCCTATCCTTTTCTTGAAGATTACCTCATATTAAATAGAAATTAATCATTTTCTTTTTATCAAATTCCCACTTTTCGCAATAAGCAGGCTATAACCATATCACACACACACTAAAAAAGAAGAAGAAGAAAAAGAAGTTAGTTCTAGTGAGCAAAAATAAAATGCGGAACAGCAATAAAGGGACTCAAGAAGATAGTTAAATTGAGCAAAGATAAAATCATTCTTTTCTGGACCGGTGGCAGACAAGATAATAAAGTAAATTTAGATATTTAAAATATTAAATATGTTTGGATTAGGATATTTAGTGGATTTCAACTCTTACCAAGTCTTAAGATTCCATCAAACTTAACCTCGTTCGGAAAATATCTTATCAAATTCTTATCGTGTTCAATCAAATTGGATTCCCCATATGACCCAACTTGCTTAGCCATTGGACTTTGGAGCTTGAGGGTCTTGGCATAGATGCACTAATTCTTTTACCGGAATATATATAATAATTGAATAAGAGTCATCTAGAGTTGCATCTAGGTTTAGGCATCTAGGGTTCTTATGAGGAAAAATGGGTGGGACTCTAGTAAGCTCCATTCTCAACCTGAGAGGAAGAATATGTGCAATCTTCCCCCACTAGTAACATGACTCTTCAGTAACATTGAGAATCTGGTTCCGGATGATTTTACTTGGGTATCTGATCATTGGACTCCCACTAATTTCCTATAAGGGAGAACTATATAATAGATTTTCAATATGCATACAAGAGCTGGGTGCTTTAAGGGCCCCAAAATCCATGGAAATATATGTGAATAAGATTTTCATATATTTTACTCTTCTTTTTTTTTTTTTTTTGTATATTAGAATACATTTAAAAACGAGTGTAGGGAACATATATTTCCATAACTTCATATCAAAAGGATCTCACAATTTTCATCGAAATTGTACTGCGCTTTGACAGATTACCATGTTGGGTTTTCGACCTATACATGAACAATGGGATCACAGGAAGGTCCTGTGGTTGTATGTAAAAATATTAATAAAATACGCACTAATTTTCCTGTCTTCTTTTTTGGATTGTAACTTGAGCATAGTTCAATAAGTGTTTATTTGATGAGTCTAGACAACTCCCAGCAGAAGTAAAAACACGAGTTGCAAAGACAATAAGGAACATTCGAAAGGTGCTTCTCAATCCTTAGAACAACACTGATATTTTAATATCATATCCTGCAAAAACCAGGAAGTGGAACACCTAAGTACCTGTTGGAAATGAATAGGAATCCTCGGAATTACAAGGAGAAATTTCTCCATGGGAATATCTCCAACAGTATATAACCTTCAAAACAACCATGCCTCGACCGCAGCCTCCCGTATATTGATGAAATCTCTATCATGTGAATCAGATCAATCTCTTAGCATGTAATTTTCGCTATTATCGTTTTAGGACTTATTCAAACTCTGGCCTTTCAGTTCTAGCTAAAATCCCTCAGGAAAAAATTATTACACAACCGAAAAGACCTAGAATTGGTTCTATGAAAGAAGAGGTACTGAAAGATCCAAGCAAGATTGTCTCCCTTAAAATTTGTAAACCATATGTTCAGTGTATCCAAGTTCCTTCAGTATGCCAGTGAGCTGAAACAACAAAAAACATAAAAAATGAAAAGTCGATTTTCCACAGAAGAATCCCCATATAGTTGCTTACACAACAGACACAAATGCGCCCCTTTCATACCTCCCCTTGTGAGCGGTCCTTGGCCTTGCCACCAGATATATGCTTCATCATTCCAGGAGGGCCACACACCTTGCCAAAATATTGATTAATCAAATTTTAAACAATTGGTGAATTACTAGAATCGTGCGCACAAACACTGTCAAGAGAAAAGGTGAATTCTATTGAAAAAATGCAGCAGTCTAAAAGAAATGCTCACAAGGATAATAGTGTCATCGCTTGGTCCAGGTAATCCCTTCATGACCATTTCTTTTGATACATAACCCTTCCCTCCTTTCCAGTTCTTTGTAGGATTATCCACCGTGTAGAAAATCTAAAATTTTCATAGCATAAACAAACCATCAAAATAGGCTATGGATGGTCAAAAGCAAACTTAAAGATAGAGAGAGAATTGATAACTCTGCAGCAGGACTTTCACCTTTAAGTTTGGATGGCTCTCGGCAAGAATGTCAAGTTTCTTTTTAAGCAGTATGTCATCTGGGGAGACATTGGCATATACCAGGGAGACCTGTCAGAAGTGAAAGAATGTCAGCTTCTAATTTATGGTCTTCCTAAGTGCAATATGCATTAAGATAAAATGCCAGATCAAATGGAGGAAAAACTATAGAAAATCTTCCAGATATGCTCTAAGGAAGCAATTGTATGGTCTAGAAGTTGAGATGTTGCCACATCCTGGTCAGGAACTTCTTTTCTTTCTCCAATTAACTGATTTAAGAAACTTTAGTCGGCAGTAATAGATATTCCAAATCTACTTCATCTCAGAATGACAGCTTTGTTATGAACAGAAAGAAGCACACCAGATAATGATTGTGAAAAGTGCATCATCATTAATTCGACCTTTCAAGCAAAGAAAAATGGGAAGCAGAATGCAGAACTTCAAGTTGTAAATGTTTGTCAGTTCTGGACAGCAGTAAGTACTTGTAATCGTGTGAGTGAGAAAGAAAATAAATTTGACTATCCGACCTGGGTATTGTCATCAGGATTCTTCAGAATGGCCTCTATTACTTGAAGCATTGGAGTAATACCTGTGCCTCCAGCAATCTGAGTTACAAAAGTATAACTCAATAAATAGTTACAATATGTTGACATCATTTTATAAGTAAAAGGAACACTGCAGTGAAAATTAAGCCAGTGACCATTCAAATATCAATTCAAAGCAGCCTGGAATACATTCCCAACAAAAACTCCATTTCTCATTCAAAAATATGCATTGCAAGGCATTAGTTTCTTTATCTTCATTTCTTCTACTTTCGTTTTCAAAAGCCAATTCCAGTTGAAATCCACTCTAATGTCATTTTATATGAAAAGGAAAACTTCAAAGGCAATGTTGCTTAGGAACCATGGCTTACCATGCCAATGTGTTTCTTCATATTGGGAGTATATCTGAGTTTTTCAATTGGCCTGTAACAAGTAGATACTCCAATAGGCATCAAAAGTTCATTAAAAGAACGTTGGAATAATGATGAAGTAAAACTAAGCACACCCTTTCACTTCCACTGCATCCCCTGGCCTTAAGCATGCAAAATGTTGACTCATTTTTCCTTCAGGATAGACCTGCAGCAATTAGTAGTGAACAAATGCATTAACAAGAAGTAACACAAGGGTTGGAATCCCAATTTGTACTCATAATAAAAACATGAAATATAGCTCACCTTGATCAACAAGTCAAAGTATCCCTTGGCATCTGGATCTGATATAGGAGTATACCTGAATGTAGGAAAAGCCCATAAATTAAGTGATAACAGAAAGGCTGCAACAAGTAGAATTAACTCCAGGAATAAATGAATAAATAAGTGAAAATAAAATAAAGTAATAAAGAACACAATTATAGCACAGCAGATTGATCAAAGCTCCATAATAAGTAGCAGTTACACCAAAGGAGTACTTTTGAACAATGTCTTGTTCAACATATAATTGTAAGTTAGTGAATGAATTAGTCGTGTTATTGTCTAACCAGCATAACATGAGATTCTTTACTCTCATGTAGTCATCTATGTTTCAACCACTTCAGCAATATGATTCATTGATTCATCATCTATCAGAGAAACTTCATACACTTCCATTAATTTATTGAAACAAACAACCACCACCATCATTACAGGGGCTTCCTTCCTGCCTTATATGACAAAGATCACACAACTACTGCCTCAAAGTGAAATTTAGAAATCAGATCAATTTCTACTCTCATCTAAGGTAGGACTCTCCATACATCTTATATATGTTAAGAACAAAATGAGAACAAGCAACCAACAAAAGTCTTTTAATTAGGCCCCAACAAAGAAGAGAGAAGACACATCTCTATGCAAAAGCAGCACAGAAAATTAGTTTTTTTTTTTTTTCCCTCGAAGCAGCCTTTTATGCCCAGTGCAATTGATACAGCCCCTAGATTACATAAGCACTTGTTAAGGGTTTTATAAAAGACGTATGAAATATTAATATGTGTGTGCTTGTGTGTGTTGTAAATAAATAAAGGGGTGTGTGGGTGCTGTTGGAGAAGTGTGTGTTGTGTATAAATAAAATGGATGAATGGCTAGGGGAAGGTATTCAGGGCAGTTTAGTACATGTGCATAGTAGAGGGGGTAATTCGGTAAACATATGTAGCTGAGCTGGGATATAAAAGAGGGAGCTGATTCAAAAGTTGGTTATGCCAATTTTTAGAAAGGAAAAGAGGGGAACAGAGTTGATGGCTCTTCCTTGAAGGGTATTCTTCCAATCTGGAAGTGCCCTTTCTTCTACAAACACTTCACAGAAGATTCTTCCTGAGGCAAAATCACCATTTCTAGCTAGTTTACATCTCTAGATTAAATCTCCTTACTAGAGTCGAATCAATTTTAGCACCATCTATCTTCGAAGGAGTCAATCCATTGCACTAGTTAGCCCTAATTGAACAGTATTTTAAAGTGCATCATGTGGGTGAATACCAGAAAGTACCTTTGGCTGCTATGTTATGTGTGGAAGGACTGTGTATTAGTTTAAAATGCTCCATCATTGTCTACCACAGTTGGATTGGGAAACTTTTAAGCAAGAATTACCGTTGAGATATGGAGGACAAGCTGCCAGTAACCCGTATTAGTGCCTTTCAAGTCTTCAACAGATTGCATCGGTGGCTACTTACATAGAAGATTTTGAAACCTTGACTTCTTTGACCCCTGAAATAACTGAATTACAGCAGCTGCGGTATTTTCTTGGGGGATTATGCAAAGATATTAGACTTCGTGTGAACACATTGAGGCTGATATCTCTAGCTGAGGCAATGGAAATTGCATTAAATGTGGAGAAAGACTTTGAATATGGTCTGTATTTGGCTCTACCAGTTCAACAAGCAGATGGTAGGCTGCCTTGTCCAGATGGAATGTTTGCTAGATATACTCCCACATTTACTCAGAGTTCTTCACCAACTACTACAACTGCTATACATCCTATATAACCGCCTTAGTGACCTAAGATGAATTCCAGCACTAATGTGCCAGCTGCTAGAGGGGTGAAACAGGGGATGAATGGAAGAGAAAATACATATCAATCCACTGTTGGAAGTAGTAATGGGCAATGCAATTTTGGTGGTAGGAGACAGCACAAAATGACCTATTCGGAGTACATTGAAAAGTGGAATAAGGTTCGTTGCTTTCATTGTGAACAACCCTTCAATCCAGGGCATAAATGCCAAATAAATCTCTTCGGTTAGGAGACAGCACAAAATGACTCATTCAGAGTACATTGAAAAGCGGAATAAGGGTCTTTGCTTCCACTGTGATCAACCACTCAATCTGGGGCATAAATGCCCAAATAAATCTCTTCAGTTTATGGTGCTTGAGGAAGATTTAGAGGAAAATGATGATGGCTGGATTGATGTTGAAGAGCACCTTGCCGATCAACAAATCCATGAGATTTGTTGTTAGAGAAATTAAGAACAACTGATTGGTGAAAATAAAAATAATAAATGTAAAAATAAAACATTAATGGTAAAAATGACATGTTTCGTTCTAATTCAACCCATTGACATTCAAATACTTGAAAGGTAATTCAATGTTGCGATATGAAAGTTTGATGAGGTAATGAAAAGATCATGTTAAATTCAAGAGGAAGATAGAGATTCATTAAATTAAAAAAATGCCCTTTTTTTTATTCTGACTTTTAATTTAAAAAAAAATACTTTATTTTTTTTGTGTTACCTCTGCACTTATATAATGCTTTCAAAATTCTACACAATTTGTATCTTCAATGAAGAAAAAGGTTAACATGAATGTTGGATGGCAAAAACTGGAGTTGTCAATCAATAAAGCTTAGAATACAAAGAATCATTTACAAAAGAAATATAAAATTGAGTTAGCAAATTTTATGTTATCATGGAGCTCAGCATAATCCATTTCTCTATGGTGCTAGAGAAGATTTCTATATATACGTTTGAAAACTTTTGTTTTTTGTAACTTTTGATTAGTTATAACATTTGGTCATTTATGAATTTTCAATTTGTCATTAGATATTTTTGCTAGTATAAACTATTTTATTTTAATTATGTTTTTAAAAGACATGCCCTTAATGCATAAACAGGCACTTGTGGAGAAGCCAGGACCTTTGTTTGACAGGGCTCAAACTTTCGATGACTTGATATCAAATAACACAATCCATATCTCATGAGTTGCAATTCTACAATTTAAAGGATTGTAACTCTTTATAACACACACAACATTACATGGAAAATCATTAATAGTCGTATAAAACCAAAATGTAATATTTATAACAATTTATAAAATATACATTGTTAAAATATTAATTGTAATAATTTTTAAGTAACTTTATTCTTTTCTTAATATTGTACATACTTTAAAATAAAATCTATGCATAGTACAAACCTTAACTAGTCATGTAAAGACGAAACCTCAGCAATTGGAAGTTATTTTTTATGCCAGCTAATTTTACACTACATAGCATAATATCAGTTGATAATCTGAAGAGGAAGAAGAGAAGTGGCACTTGCAAGCATTCCATATGAATGAAACTACATTTTATACGAGCAATGGAAAGCCCATACTAGACATCCAAAGGATGGAAATGCACAGACAATCCATTGGAAAACATACATTGAAATGAAAATACCAATGCAAAGTTCAAGAGAATAAACATCAAAATTTACTCCAATTTTTCCTATGTGTTGCAACTAATAATAAAAGAGGGAAGCATTTTAGAAGCAAAAATTGGAGGCTACAGGATATACTTACGGACGTATGACATATTTTGTCTTTCCTTCTGCATCTTGACCTAATGGAGCTCTGCAATCATGAAAGCGAGTCAGAAATAAAGATGTCGCAGCAATATCTCCACAAAGTTCAATTTTTATAGATATCACCTAAGTCCTAAGGACAACATAAACTCTGCTAAAGCACAAGAACTAAAAGCGGTTTCTAATGATTGGCATTGGACATACCTTGTAAGGATACATGAAGCAATATCTAGACCTAACTCTGCATTGGGATCAAATGAGAACCTGCCATTGTCATAAGAAATTAGTGTAAGTGCTCACAACAATTGAACAATGCATATTAGACAACAACAAACAAGAGGATCTTCCAGTAGCTTAAGCTCAATGTGCAATCCAGATGGCATTATATGAAGCTTGAAAGCGTATCCAAAATGTTTATTACTTTACAAGGTATATCCTACATTTGCTCGGTATGTTTCCTATAGAGAAGCTTTTGCCAGCTCCATTTTCTTTTCTTTTTTTTTTCACCTTATACATCAAAAGAAGAAAAGAGCAGAAACACTCAAAAACATACCTGAACAACTGAGTATTATGACTAACCCGAGCAGTGTCTTGCAATTTGAATTCAATCCATTTGTCTGGATTGAGAGCTGAAAATGTTCATAAAATAAGTATAAGTTTTAGAGTTACTAACAAATCATAAAACAGAACATCACACACCAGAGAAAAAGGAAAGATTGACTCACCAACTTTCGGGCCTGTCTCTTCCTTAATTTGATCTAAATGTGCCTAAAATTGAAACATGAACATAATCACTAAAACTCAATGCACAAGATGCGTAGAAAATGTGGTAATGTCTATAGCAAAGGCACAGGCAAAGATAACTGATCTTGATAAGCCAGGTAGCATATACCATTGCAACCAAAGGGAGGCAGAGGTTCATGACACATCACTATCTCGTGTTTGCAGTGTGATCACATATAAATTCCATTTTAAGCTCAAATGCATTCCACACTAGAAAGAGAACTAAGAAAAACCGCATGGAATGCAATTACATGTCAGTAAGAAGCAACTTCTTATTCAATGTTGTAGCGAACAAGATAGGTTACAAACACCAAGCATCAGAATCACCAGTATAGCAGAAAAAGCAATCCCTGATAATAAAGACAAATCACATGCATCATATGTAGAATCTTAAATAAAAACAGCCGAGGAATTTCAATAACTATCAAGCTACAAAGTCAATACAATCCAATAACATATAAATAAATTCATATGCACAAAAATACACCCATGAAAATCAATAAACCCTTTTGCAATAACTACAAGTATCTCAATTAAAAATTGGTATCTTTCTTTTACAGAAAATGTTCAGCGTTGTTCTTAATGCTCTTACAATCTAACATATATAATTATCAAATATTGATATTGCCGTGTTAATCCAAAGTTCCTACACTACCAAGTAGCTGCAAGGGGTACGATGGAACGGCAATAGAATTAATTAGTGATCAATGATGATGGCTAATACTCACAATATATATATATATATATATATATACATATAATTAAAAATAAGTAATTTCGTCTCATAAGAAAATAAAATTATATTTTCATTTCAACAGAACTTCACGTTTTAATGAAAATTTTATCTTAACTAACCATTGTATTTCCAATAAAGATTCAAAAAAAAAAGAAAAGAAAAATCTTTGTCGTAAAAACTCACCCTGCAACCACTGACACAGCATAATAATCCATGGCGGATACTAATTATTAGATATAATAAAATAGTAATTTAAAATGAATCCATTGTATATATTTGCGACATGGAGAAGAATTCAACAAGAAACGAAAACCCCCGACATTTGACCCTTATACAAACAAAGACAAAAATAACACTATTACACAATTAAAACAAGCATTATCATCTACAAAACAGACACACATTGAATCAAACACCATTCTTGCAAATACTGAATGAATTTTAGAAAATAGATGAAAAAATTGCATATTAATGAAGAAATTAGGGATTTCCGGGGAATTTACCAAATGAGGAGAAGACGAGTGGTAGAAGAAGTAAGAGAAACCAGCGGAGACAGCAGCGATTGTTCCAATGGGCAATCGGAAACCACTGGAAGGAGATGAAGACTTCGAATGGTTATGACCTGCTCCGAATGATTTAGCTAGTGTAACTGGTGGGGTTTTAGCGAGTCTCTTAAATAAAAGAGACGCCATTGTTGAGATCTCGATCAAAAGGAAGAATTGTGAAGCTGGGAGAGGCTTTGGGTTTGGACTAGTTCACTGTTCACTCTGTTTTTTGCTTCGATTTGAGTTTTTAAGATTGTTTTTTTTTTTTTTTTTTTGGTAGCTGGCTGATGAGGTGAAATTTATTAGGCTCCGGTCTCCCTGGAGGAAGAGTGATCCAGTGGGATGGGTGCATATATCGGTCGTCCGACGGCCAACGATAATGATTGATAAATGGCTCACAAGTCACAACTATTTCATTCATGTCTTATTTTAAAATAAATTTATACTAATTTTACGAAAATGTCAAATTAAATAGAAATTATAAATAATAGATTACATTATAATTGTATATATATATATATTATAATCTTATTTTTTTTAGTAGTCATATATCTTTATAACTGATATTTTTATATCGTTTTAAAAATTGATAATTCTAATTTATTGGAATAATTATTATTTGAATGGTTAAAGGGTTTTTTTTTTCTTTTCCAAATAGTGGTAACTTTAATTTTAAACTCAATAACCATTTTAGGAAATTTCAGAATTAAATAAATGTCTAAATACTTTAAGAAGATTATTTGGTAATATCATAACATATGCATTTTATTATGATAATCGATAAAAAGGTTAGGAATGGAGAACAACTTAATCAAATTGAATATGTTCAATGTTAAAATTATTATTTGAAAATTGAATTTTTTTAACTTTATAAATAAAGTTTAAAGTAGCTTAATGTCATATTTAACAAAATTTTGCTTCTCAAATTTATTATTTTAGCTTTCATTGTTTACACTTTTACTTTCCAAATAAGGAGTTTCTTTCGAAAGACTAAAAATGATTGAGATAATAAATTTAATGAGTAAAAATTCAATCAAATATTATATTTAGCAATTTCAAACTTCAAATACAAAATAATATGAAAATTATGTTAAATATAAAATTTGATAAACAAAAGTTCAAAGTTTATCGATTTCAAACTTTTAATGCAAAATCCTTGGGGAAAAAGAAATCTTGAAGTACAAAATAAAAAATTCTCTACTTAGTAGTTTTGATATTATCCTAAATGAATATTCAATCTTTTTTTTTTATTTCTTCAAGTGAGAAAAAGTCATTAAATTGAATTGAATCAAACCTTTGCAATTAGGAGAGCTAAACTTCTCAAAGGGATAAGTGAAGCATGTGGAACACCTTTAAAAACAAATAAATTTTTATCCGTAAAGTTAAAAGATCTAATTTATTACGATAATAATGAAAATAATATTTCTATTTTTCATTAGTTTTAAGCAATCATTTATTTTCATTATTTTTTAAGATACTAGTAATTTTATATATTTATTTGTTATTTAAGCTTAATAGATAGGTTACTCATTGAAATAGCATTTATCACTTGAAGCAACATATCAAATTGCATAATCAGTCCTTCAATATATATCGAATTAATTTTCTCTTCTCAGTATGGATTTTGATTTCTAATTTTGAATAAGATTGTTTTCAAGATTCATTTTTTACTAAAATTTTACATTGGAATTCAATTAAGTATATCCATTGTCACTACACATATTAATACGAACTAAGTAATCAATAAACTTTGTTCTCATCTATTTCATTTTGGATCATGTGCATCGCATTTTCACAGTAGATTTGAGTTAGTAATTATTGTCATACTGAAAAATTATTTATTTACAATTTTCATGTCGTTCACATTTGTTAATGACCATATAATATTTGTTAATTAATCTTAATTAATCACCCTATAATTCCTATAGTATTTTTTTTTTAATAAAATCTTACTAAGCGGGCATCTTAGTTACCTAAAATTGCATGATGATTTTTTTCCTTTAATTTTTTGTGTTAATTAATTCGACTTAAATTGCCCAACCCACTAAATTATTATCCTTACTGAAATAAAATAATATTAAAAACAACAATTCCTTCCGTGCTAATTTATTTTACGATTGTAAACATTTTCAAAATAAAAGCTATATTCCATGAGAATAGATTAAATTTTACTCATTATATACCTTTTTATAAATCAAACAAGAGAGCTATATTACAAATAATAAGGTAAAATGGTAATTTCATCTTTGCACCACTAGTTCAAGAATTCAGATGAACCAAGCCATTTGGTACAAGTATAAAAATATGAAGTACAATGTAAGAATCGAATCGAATGACGAAGATCACCTACGCAAGATCATTCCCATTAAAAGGATGATAGGCTCGCTTTCAGAATAAGGTCAAGTACTAGCAAGATGCCGAAATTTTGGGCTTAACCCCATATACAAAGATCATATATGTATGCATGTATGTATATGTATATGTGTTACATTACATTACAACAAACTAAAAATGTAATATGTTGATCTCACACCATATATAATCATTCATGCATGCTTTTCCCAAAAGAAAATTTGATAATTAAGAAAAGGGTCGGTAGCATTGAAGCGTTTCAACAGTCCATCCAACCAAATTGTAACATTGACAAATGAATAAATGATGACAAAAACCTATGCTTATGAAAGAATATTGCATCCCTAGGTTGTCCCGCAGGGATACCCAGAAACAGCAATTTCTATACAGGTGCTTATTACACCTTCCCCTATAGTCCAATTTCAAATCTCAACACAGTTATTAAAATGATGAACAATTCAAATTACAATTAAAATGATACCTAAACTAATCAACACCACAAAG
The DNA here is from genome assembly GCA_037954665.1 of Laguncularia racemosa. Classification (NCBI taxonomy): domain Eukaryota; kingdom Viridiplantae; phylum Streptophyta; class Magnoliopsida; order Myrtales; family Combretaceae; genus Laguncularia; species Laguncularia racemosa. The sequence continues at coordinate 2,082,858 of JBBMOL010000012.1, forward strand.
ATCTCCTAATACAATACTCTCACCTCCTGTGTCTCACCGCCGCTGGGACTTTGTCCCAGGAGCTCAATAACCAAAAGTTTTAGCGAAAAGATCCGGTATGATAAAGGACCGTGGCACTTGCTACAATACATGTGACCTTAAAATAGGGCTCTACAAGCTTGACATAGAGGTAGCAGGTTGTTTAGCTTGAGCTGCTGCCCCATTTGTTGAATCTTGAAATGCCCATGAAGAGATAAGATGATGGGCAATAGCAAATGGCCCAGGAAAGAACATTGGAGCAAGTTCCCCACTCTCGACATTGAAATCTGCAGACAAGCTTTGTGACTTCTCCACCCCCTTGCACATCTGGTTTACCCTTGAGGCAGCTGCTCTCTGAGCCTTCTTGTACTCGGCAAGCATCAATGCTTTCTTCACATCGGCTCTACTGTGCCACTGAGCATCTGACATGAGAAAAAGTAAATTCTTAGATGCCGTTACTCAGTGACAGTATTAAATCAATCCAACTTCACAATTTTAGAAAGCACCAACATCACACCATAATCTGAGTGATAGGAGGATATGTGTAGCTAATTACATACAAATGTGAACTCCCTGTCTTCTGAATAATGTCTCTAGAAGGAAAGGGGGAAAAAGAGAAAACATACATACGATCCTCAACCTGAGACACTTGCACATGAGCACCATAAATAATGTTCATGCAACTATAGTGACCTAAAATGTATTTGCAACGCCAGTCCAAAACCCCACCAAGCAAATGGAATCTTGATACTATGACATTAACAAGAGGAATTGAAAGTACCAGTCAACCCTTACCTGTAAAGAAGGTTTTGGTTATTTTCCAATCCATAAGCCACATAAAGGAAATCAGATATCAACACAGAAAGTTTAATTGCCCAATATGATCTCAATTTGTCCAATCATATCTCCTTTGGATCAGAAGCCACTTGTTGCTTGCGCCTTACTACCTCCTAACTCAGCAACTAAAACTAGCATGCCATTTTACTTCTTTGCCAAAGCAAAACAGAGATTCTATGTCATTCATCAATTCAAGAATAATTAATCTTAGTTGTCCAACATCCAGGCATGATCTCAACGATGGCAAGGACAGTAGAATTCACATTACGAAAAGAGTTCGTAATAATTGTTAGCAATTGACAAGTTCCTTAATGGAATATCACTTTCTATTGCCACGCTTCCATAGTTCCCCCATCTCAATCAAAAGATGTTGAAATGGATCCAGATGGATGCATGAACACTGGGTCAGTTCCAGGCTTTTAGCAGCAGCGATTGAAAAGGATAAGACACAATTATGTCAAATGTTGTCCCTATAGAATCTAAGGTTTGTAATTCCTGTAAGGTGTCTTCAAGAGGAAGCAATAAGCTTATGTAGAATAGGATGAATAAGAGAAGATTAGCCAACTCCATTTTGTGGGATAATGCTTATTAATTATGTTCACTTTGCATATAGAAAACTTGTTTGAAGCTACCTAGATACGGGTCAAATTACTGTTGCAAGAAGAATGGATGTGTTAGCCAAAGGATTGCTCGGTAGGCTATGATAATTAAAGGGTTGGAAGAAGGGTTGTTAAATGTAAGTACTACTCTCAAATAAAACAGATGATCAATTCTAAGATAGAGCAAAATACAAAGAAAAAAAAATTCTCATACCAAAACTCTCAAGATCTACTCGACTATGCTCGAGGGAGATAGATGGAAAGCACACATTTTCTTGCATATAATTGGAACAAAAACTCCCTTTTCCCATTGACACAACTGCAGAGTTTATAGTAATGGAGATTGGATGCCATAATATGATATGTCACATATTTACAAAGACTTTGAAGCTTACTCTATAGTCTTAGATAATCTCATTTTATTTTCTTTGCTGGCAAATAAAGCATACTTTCCTAGCCGCGCCCATTTCTTATCCTACCATGCATCAAACATTGCAAAGTGTCATATGAGAGATTCGTGGTAAATGTAGGATAGAAAAAAATAAATGAGCCAGAGAAATTGATCACATTTTTTAGTAGGTATTTAATTATATATTGTATAAAGAAAGCTGGAAACAAATGATTTCCCAATAAAAGTTTAGTGATGAAGCTTTGACATACCTTCCAACTCTTCTTTGTCCACATTTATATCACAAGATTTCGCATATGCAAAGAAACCGACCATTAATTGACACGGCATGCTATTTGGTCCAACTGGTTATGCACAGAATAAAAGAATGAAATTAGATCAGGAAGAAAAAAAGATAAAATAAGTCATCGCATATATGTTAAGGACATATGACCTTGGAAATATCTATCTTAAAATTTTCTCGTTTAGTCAGAGCTCAATCAACCATGAGTTGCAAGGTACTGCTTAAGACCAACTTAAGTGAAAAGATGCAAGCTTAGTTTATCTGATATTTTATTTTGCATGATTCCGTCAAAAATGCACCCAGTAAGATGGAGGAGGATACTTTGTCATACAGCTTCAAATTAATATGAATATGTAACCTGGATACAGAGTTCAAGGGGGTGCGATTGTAATGCAGAATCATAGCATATCAATGGTCTGACTGAACATTATATCATGGCCATAATTGCACAAAGAGACAGTTAAAAAGCAACCTCACAAATTGGAAGCACAGGAACACATTCAAATATAAGATAAGAATCAAAGAAGGAAGCGAAAAACAAATCAGAAAACAGAATAATACCAGTGGCAGCACAGTTAACTGAACCATGAGGCAACAAGCTCTTTTTGCTATATATTAAAGTTTCAGCCATCCTATTATTCATCACTTTGAAGAAAATTAATATAAAAATCTTTCTTATTTAAAGATCCACCCTCCTATGTAGAACCATTGTGGAAGTCATACCTGGCCATGGCTGAGAACTATGATAAACAACTTCACCCACTTCAATGCCAGTCTCCTCCCATGTTTCCCTCCTCACTGCTTCCTCTAAGCTTTCTCCTGGCTGAGAAAGATGGTGGAATCAAGCAAGATGAGTTGTAAATATGAAAAGCCAAAGATTGATATTCCAAATATTTATCTAGGTAATTAAGTAAGAGAATACTTAACGTTTAAGTTTTTGAAATGACCCAACAATTGACTCTCAGAGTAAAAAGCAGTGGCACTAAAACAGAACTTCCCCAGTTGGCTAAGAGATGTACCTCAATGAAACCAGCTAAGCAACTCCACATTCTGGGCACAAATCTTGACTGTCGACTTAAAAGTACAGCATCTTTTTCTCTATCAATGACTAACATGATGACAACCTGCCACAATTGAAATATACCCTTCAATACAAGGCATAAACGAATGAGAATTAGACAGGTAAATATGATTCAATCAAACCAGCATTTAAAAGCTTAACTGGATCAATCCGTGGATAAGCCTTCTTTTTGCACAACTCATTTATACACTGCTTTCGCCTCCCAGCTTCCACAGGGACTGTTTTCCCTCCACAGTATCCACAGAACCGCGATAACCTATGCCATTCAAGTAGTGCCCTTGCCTATACAAAAGCCAAGTCCAACTGAAGCACTAAGAAAGGGCACAAGAAAGTAATAGGTTGCATACATTTTCTTCACCAGTAAGCTTTTCTCAGCTGCTCATAGTATGGATTGAGTTATTACTCATTTGTGCATAGAAGCACATATTAAGCAGCTATTAAGAATCCAGTACATATAATCAAAACAGACGAGAACATATTCCATTGAGTTTCACCAGCTAAACAAGTAAAGCATCAGCGTGTAAAAAGTTCAACTTGAGTTTAACCATCTTTAACTATAAATGCAAAACTAGCCATGGCTTGTTGTGAGCTAATCAAGTAAATCTTTAGCAACTTCACATATGACAGCTAAAACTAAACTCAACTACATCCAAATACAATTCATTAGCAAAACTAAACTTAACAGCCTATGAATAACAATTCCGGTAAACGCAAAACCGAAAGCATAACCACTTACATGACCAGCAATGGCCAATTCATCCATAGCCCTCTCATCATCCCAATCAGTAGCCACCATCAAAGTCCTCAACTCCACAAAGCAAAACTCTTTCTTCCCCAATTCAGCCACCAACCCATCATCCTTTGACACATCAATACCCCAATAAACAATATCATCCTCACTCCTACACCCTAAATATACCAATGACTCACCACTCAATTCCACACCAAAATTCCCGAAAAACTCCCTAAATTCACTCAAACTAATCCAACCCAGATTCCATTTTGGCCCTAAATCAACATCACCGCTATTGGACGATGCCAAAGGCCGGCCCTTTCGAAATGGGAGTACCTTAAAGTCGGGTGAATTTTGGTGGGTATTTTCTAAAAGGCGTAATTTGAGGGTTTCAAGGGCATTGATTGGTGAAAAGGGATCATGGGGCTTTGGGGTTTTGAGTTTTATCTGGTTGCCTGCAAAGACGTGGCACTTTAAGTTTATGGACATGGTGGTTTTGCTTGTTGAGAAATAGTGAGAGAGTGGAGTTTTGGAATGTGGAAGAAGGGGTTCGAGGAGGACGAAATAGAAGTTTTTCGAGAGGGAAAGGATGGTTGAGTTTCGAGAAGCAGAGGAAACGATGAGCATAACTGCATCTCTGCTGCTTCGTTGATTGGTTGGCTATAGAGAAATTAAAAGGTAGGTGACGACTGTAAACGTGGCATTCCAGGCTTTTGACAAGAGTCTGAATGGCACAGTTGTCTTGTAGTCTATTTTGTGTATCTATTGTATCATAAGAATTCTTATAATATTTCCTAGTTAAATATATAAAATATTATATTAAATATAGTATATAAAATATATTAAATAATAATTTTTGTATTTTATCTGATAAATTTAATTTTTATATTATATTTTGAATGGTGTAAAATATAAATATTCTATTCAGTATTTTTATAATCATTTTTATTTAATAAATATACAAATTAAATAAAAAATAAAATATTTTATTTAATCTAATATTGTAAATTTTTTTATAACTAAGCAATGTCTAAAGAGAAATAGTTATAGGATGGTTGAAGGTCCCTTAAAATCAAACTTTCTTAATCAAATGGTGAATTTCTCAATAAATACTTCATAATTATTTTTAATAGTAAATTGAAAAAAAAATCTATGTGTAGATATTCCTTTCTTTAAAAATATAATGAAGCACTCCCATTTTTTGAAAATTTTTACGGATGCTTTTTTTTTTTAATTTCATTATGGCAAACAAAAGAGGGCTAAGTTATCCTTACAACTTATTTACACATAACATAATTGAGATTTCTAATCTCTCATAAAAAAGTGATGCCATTAGTATCCTTAAACAAAGTATTTAACATATGAGCTAAACGTACAAAAAATTACTAAATCCATTATTACTGCATACATTTTTATTCTTGTTGCCATACTATCCGCATAGCATTCCCTTCCCTATAGCCAAATGTCACTTATGCATCTTCAAAGCAATATAGCTTTTCCCTATAAGCAAGAACAACATGAGAGTATTTTCTTGCAATATTTTGTTCTTCATTGATAAAACTCACAACAATTTTTGAATCCATGCTAATTTGGAGCTTCTGAATTCCAAGTAGTTAGCAATAATCAAGTCCTTAGTAGAGACCTCATATTTGACTACTCAAAATATCCATATTTCCCACTATCATGGAATATCCTATGATCCATTATCTATGTTCACCATGAAGTACTCCTACAGTCTACCCATGATTTAAAATTGAAGCATCCATACTCAATTTAACCTACTCTAGTTTTGGTGGCTTCTATGTTTTATGTTGTTGGTCAACAGAGAACATTAATCTATTTTGTCAAGCATACACCCAAAATTCCCTTACTCACTATCTAATGGTTTGCTGCAAAGATTCAATGTGTTCATGTCGTTGGAATATTTTTTGGTTTTGCTCTTTCCATTGAGACCATAATACTAAGTGAATACTACTAGTTAGGGTGGTTTTGCATTATGTAGATTTCCTCTTAAAGTGACGATTAGCCTCTATCCATAAGTGTAAAGGGAGTTGTTGGTGCCGTGGTTCTACATCTTCATTTCACTTTGGCTTCTTGGACATTTAACCTTCCATAAGGGCATCATATACCATAGATCATTTGCTATTGGTAATTCATTTCTCAAAGCTCTTTATAAAATAATTTCACTTTAGGACTTAGCAATGATGCTTAGATCCATTGGTATTACATGTATGTATTGAGACCTGTCTCTTCCTCCATTCTTTCAAGATTATCATAAATCTCTTGTAGTTAAATTCTTCTTTTTGCATTTAGGGTTGGACATTTTTCATTACATTACGCTTGGGTTAAGGAAAGCGATCCGATTGTTGTAATAATCTAAGAGGATATTAGGAATCCTATAATGTTTTATCCCTTTGCATTTCTGCTTCCTAGCACCTTTTAACCACCTACTTCAACTTGATTTTTGTCCCTCTTAAATTGATGGTTTCCTAATCTCCTTGGCTAACTTCATTTTCTATTAGTCGATTCAGTATCTCCATTACAAATATAAATAGATTAGGAGATGTAGGATCATCTTATCTAATTCCCTTAGATGAAATAAATATGAAAGAGGGCATTCCATTCAATAGAATTTCCATAGTGGTAGTTGATAAACACCACAATAACAACTTAACCCACCAGTTTAGAGAATTCAAGGATTGGAGTGTCCATTTCACAAAGTCCCATTCTAACTTGTCATAAGTTTTCTCAATATCTACTTTTATAAACATGCATCCATTCTTATTTTTTTTTCCAATTACAGCTATGCAATAATTCCCTCAATAGAGTGATGTTATTTGCAACCTTCCTATTGGATATAAAACTAACTTGACAAGGGTAGATGAGCTTTTCTAAAAATGGCTTGATGCGAAGAACAAGAATTTTGGTGATGATTGTATAAATCATGTTACACAAGCCTATTAATCAAATTGTTAGATATCATTGGCACCTAACTTTTTAGGGATCAGGACTAAAAGGGTTTGATTAAATTCTAAGGGAATAGAATGACTTAAAAAGACTTTATAGAGTAGTTCCACTATGAAATGACCCACTATATCCTAACAAGCTTTGAAGAAATGTGCATGAAGCCCATCTTTTCTTAGAGCCTTCCATTGACCTAGAGATTGTAGTACTTGTGATTTCTCCACTACACTCAATGATTTTTCCAAGGTAGCCACTTGTGATCTATTGAGGCCTATTCACAAATGGCATAGCATACAATTTTGAATGCTTACACACTCTTTTTACAAGGAGTCAAGGTTGGAAATAGTTCATGACATGAGTTTTCACTTATTCAAACTTTACTATTCTACTGCCAACTAAGTCTTTCAAAGCCACAATTTTGTTTTTGCTCTATCTTTCCATGACAAATTCATGATAATATTTGAAATTTCTTTCACCATCATTTATCCATCTAATTTGCACTTTCATTTTCTACAAATTTTCTTTCCTTTGTAAAATAAGGGATAATTGATTTTGCAATTCTTTTCAACGTTGACAAGAAAAGAGTTAGGTTTGTCAACTAAGTTTCTTTCTGCTCTTCTTAATCTAGCTAATACTTTTTTCTATTGTCTCCCTAAATGTCCAAATACTAACATAAAAAATCTTTGTTCTCTCCATAAACTCCTTAGTTACAAAGACGAAGTTACTTGTTTTACCCTACTATGCACATTCTACAACATCAAGGAAGGTGAGGAAGGTTAGTCACATTAGTTAAAACTAAAAAGGTTTCATATTTTCATGGTTGGGAAATTCACTATGTATCTTTAATAAAAGTGGGTAGTGGTCTAATGTCTACTTTTGGATATGGAAGATCGATGTATTTAGAAATAGTTCTTGCTAACCATAATTTCTCATCCCTTATCTATTCATTTGAATTAATCGAGGGATTTCATGATGATTCAACCATGTGTATTTGGGACTAATAAAACCTAAATCTATTAAAACACGTGCAAACATACATTTAGCATAGGTAGTGGCTCTAAGCTAACTTACTTTTCTCCCTCCCCATTTCTCATAATCATTTAAGACTTCGTTGAACATGTGTATTTGGGACTAATAAAACCTAAATCTATTAAAACACATGCAAACATACATTTAGCATAGGTAGTGGCTCTAAGCTAACTTACTTTTCTCCCTCCCCATTTCTCATAATCATTTAAGACTTCATTGAAGTCTCTAATCACACACTACTATCTATCCCCTGTTTCCCTAGCATAAACTTTTAGTGAGTCCCAAAGTTGAAACAGTGTTTCAAATTAGGATGGGTATAAAAACTAGTTAAAAACCAAGAGTGCTGATGAGTACTAACCTAGATCATCACATGAATTTCCTAGTTGGTTTGTTTGATTAGCTAGACATTAGGACTATCTAGGTTCCACATCATGATCATCTCTCCCCTTTAGCTTTCCGCCTCTAAGCATTGCATTCCTTCATATGGCACTTGGTAATAGAAGGTGTAGGTAGAAGTGACATCTATCTTGGTTTCCAAGAGTAGCAACATATCGGTCATATGCTCCATACCTTGATCTCTAATAACATCCATCCTATTAGGAGTTTGCTCCCCTAACATTCCATGACATTATCTTAGTTAGGTGTGTGTTTTAGAATTGTGATATTTTAGGGTCTAGTAATGTGGCATTCACTCTATACCACATGGTGCTTAGACCATTTGCTATGCTTTTGGTCTTCATTGCTATCTAGTAGAGCAAGAATAGCGAAGTCATTTACATTAGTGACTCTTCTTGGTTTTGGAATAACAGGGATAAGGTGAAGTCTCTTTTTAGGTGACATGTTATCGAAAGAGGAGTGGTTGGAATTAGCAAATTTGGTTACTTGATTACTATCTCAACTATCAACTTGCATGTTAATGCTCATTTCTCCATTAGTATGTCCAACTAACAGCTTAAGTTAATTGATTGTTGTTCTTGCCACTAAGATCTTAGGCCCGGTTTAAGCTTTGAATTGAAGATGATGAGGATTGCAAAAGAGAAAACATAAGCTATCAAGCGTTGGAGTTGTCTCTAGCATTTGGATTCTAATGCTTAAGTCAGACAAATGCTTAAAGAAGGTGATTACAAGAGAGAGTGAGAGTAAATCAAGAGGATTCTGTCCCCTACCTTATGGATTATTCGGGTATTTATAGTAGAGGGTGTAGTGAGATATTTAAGGCAAGTATATCTTTCCTCAAGATATCTACACTTATAATATAAAAATATGGTAATGTGTATCTTAGAGTTTTGATATACTTTCCATATTTATCTTAACCACCCTTGTGCATATCTATTTGACTCTTGATGGACCTATTGAGTTAGGCTTTAAGGCTTATGGTGGAAAGGCCTATCAACACTACCAATTTCTATTCACTATACCTATAATCTTTAATGTCCTTTTGTGTGTTCTCATTATTGTAATCTTGTAGATCTTTCTTTTTATCTCATAATGATGTTTCATTTAATGTCTGATTTGTATCTTTTTTATGGTTGTCTTTATCTCTTACAATGCTTTCTTTTAGGATAAAATGAGATGTTATGTGTCATAGATATCCACACTTGAAGCATAACGACTTGAGTCCTTTGTACTACATTGAATATTTGATAACCTCAATCTATATTGTATGAGCTAATGGCTTATTGAAGTTAACTTGCATACATAATCACGCAAAGCACCTTCATTCAGCATTAACTATATAGGTATCCAATTGTAAACTGATCCAATCGCACTTTTGATTTTTATTAATGTAGGAGGAGAATAATATTCTAAAGGTAACTCACAAATACGAACCTAGACTATAGCTAACTCAAAATTTGAGGAAGAGGCCTTGAAGTTTAGTTCCCATTTTCTTATCATAAGGAAGTGTCCATTTATAAAATTGACTATTCTTGATAATTTTTTTAATATCCTCCTTCGTTTTGAAATTTACTATGTAATATCCATATACATTTGTAATCATTATAAAATCTTGAGCAAAGTTCCACAAAGCTTTTAGTCGCTGTAATAAATATCAATAACCTAAAGATCTACTATAAATCTAGATTATGATGGGTGATTTCCAAGGTTTATACATTTCCTTACGGAAATTATAGTTACTAGTGTTAATGTATGATCATCACTCCCTAGGCTCTTGATCTAGCTTCCTTGTGGCTATTAGGCCTCTAAGGGTATTAGGTTTGTGAGATGAATACACATAAGCTAACAAAGGGTACCAAAAGAGACTCTGGTATTGCCATTCCAATGCTTAAGTAAGCAATGTGTGGGAGTGTAAAAAGATCACAATGAAAACATTCAAAGAAAGGGAGAGTTGTGTGTTCAACTTACTATTTTGGCAAGGTCCTTTCAGCTTATATGGGCTTTCAAGGGATGAGTAGTTGATTGACCTCTACTTATAGATATTAAGTACTCATGGTCGTATTTGACATCTGATGGGCTCCTTAAGCGTTAAGGTCAATCATGACTTTTTAGTGATCTTATTAGGATGCAAGGGAGAGGTTTGGATTACACAAAAAGCCTTAGACTATGGTGAAATGGGCTTGTTGGTAGGCTAGAGGCATAGTTAGAAATAACTACCAATAATTTGCATTATCAATTTCTCGTTGATTAATATTATTGCGTCTTCCTCCATCTCATCCTTGTCATCCACTTGCCTTGTAAAATAATAGTTTTCATGAGCATTGGGTATCACAAGTGATTTCATCAACTTATCCTTGTAAGTCTCCCTTGTGAGTTGGTTGATACCCTCTATCTTGTTACTCCATTCCAATAACAGAGGTACAAGTTGAGCATTTATTTCCTACATTGCCTTCAATAGAATGTGTGTCATTGCTTCTTGTTTTTGGGAAGGGTGATTACTGCTTTCTTTGATGTAAAGTGTCGATTTAGGGTTTTCAGTTGCAACATGGGATTTTTCATTTTCATTCACGTGTACCAAAGTTTAATTTTGCAGATGTTACTATTGCCAATTTTCCCTTGGTTGGCTGATGTGAAGTGGGACCTACAATTATGAATATTTCATTCTTGTGGATGTGCTTCAAGAAGTGGTAGGCACATCTTACGATAGTGCTTTCTTTTTCTTTTTCTTTTTGGCAACAGTACAAACTTTCAGCACTAGAGAAATTAGTGTAAAATCAAAGGTTACAATGGTTGTTAAAAGAATTCAAAACATATTAAGTCATAAATTCAATGGAAAAAGAAGCTGTGAAATTGATCATTTGAGTCAATATCCTAGTATCACTCATTAGAAATAACGAAAAAAATTATAATTATATAAAAAAAAATGATAGAAAGTTTCTCTTTTTACAGTAGATACTCTTGATTTGGAACAAGTCTACTTAGAGAATGAAAGATTTCAAGACTATGCACATTTAAGGGTGGGAATGCAAGTTAAACGGGTCGACTCGTGGGTCGAAGTGGGTTGGCTTGTGATGGCCCATACCTTAGGCGAGTTGAAAAAACTAGCCTGGCCCTCCCCATAAGGTAACGCGAGTTAGCCTGCCGACTTATACGAATTTTTTTTTTTTCAAAATTTATATTACAAAATTACAAACTTAACTCAAAACCAACTCCAAACCTTAACCTGAAACCCCACTCCACGTTCGCACAACCCATAACACAATAAGCAGTCGACAAACTTAAAAAAAAAAAATGCAAAATGCAAATGCACAATGACTCACCACGCACAGTTGCTTGACGATTTATGATGACTAAGTTGTGGCTAACAAGAGGAGGACAATGGCAAAGAGTTTTGAGTTCATGTTTGTCTTTAGATGGAGTGGCTCGGTTTGTCTTTAGCTTTTAGACGATGATGGGTGGGTGTGTAGATTGGTGGTTAATGGATCGGTGGTCTTTGATGAGGTAACCAATCGACTATGAGTGACAATGAATGGACTGAGATGAGAGAGAACTGAAAGTGGTTTGTGATGTAAACCGTGATGTCTGCTAAAGTTTGAAGTTTGATTCATGATTCCTGTGTGTTTCTTTTCATTTTGTTTTTTTTTTTTTAAATTTGGGCGGACCATGCGGGCCAACCTATGCCCACTGTGAGTTGCCCTGCCCTGACCCACGAGTTATGTAAGGTGAGCCAAATTAGCCTACACATCCCACTTGAAAATTTTTTGGCCCAACTCACAAAGAATTGCAGATTAGGTGGGTTGGCCCATTGGGCTTGCCCTGCATTCCCACCCCTACACATATTTGGGTTGTCAGGGCAACAGCTATGGTTGAAGAGGGGGCTGCTTAAGCTTTTATTTTTTTAATTATTTATTCCTTGAATTTTTGAAATTTAATAATCAATTAAGTTTGTCTTTTCTTTGTCAAACATGTACAATCAATTAAGGAAGTGTGTATTACACAATTAATCATAATTTTTAAAAATTTTGGATATAAGCTTTACATAATTTGCCGCATCCATACTACGTGATGCAAAAAATGCTTATATATACATGATCACTTATTTGTGATATTGAGCTAGTATTTTGGGATCTTTCTTTATAATGGGGAGTGACATGTACCACATACCTTTCAAATCCAAAATGACGACCCTTAACAAAGTTACTCAATAACTTTGCAACTGAAAATTTTTTCCTTTTGCCAATTACTATATATTATAATTCTTAAAAAGAGCAAATTTAAGGAGGTTGAAAGGGGTCTCAACCCTTGGGTTGGGTAAAAAAGTTTAATTAAATTTATTTTAAAATTAAAAATATATGTTATATTTATATTTTTAAGTATAAATTTTATTATAAAACTTAATATGTTTGAAAGGTTAAATAATTATTTTTACATATTTAAGATTATTAGTTCGATTCCCATTAGAAATATTTTTACTTTTGTAAATTATATTTATTATTTGTCTCTCAATAAATAACTTTCATTCTCTTTTTGTTTTTTTTTCCCGCTATAATATGTAAAATTGAATTTTATTAATAAAAAATATGATAGTTAACTAAATAAAATTTTAACAGATACTGTTTATTTATTAATAATTTTATGATAAAGAATAATTATATTCAATACTATAAGTGCTTTAATCATATTATATAAAATATTAGTAAATAAGAAAATTTTATATTACTTAAAGTATTAACATTTTCTTTTACTATTAATATTATGAAAATGGATGAGAATTATTGAATAATCATTTTTTAATCACTTATATTAAAAAAAATATATGTGTATATATATTTTTATAATATTGTTAATGAAATAATCTTACAAAATCAATATAAAAAATTATATTATTTTTTATAATCCTTCTAAAAAGATTATTCTTTTAATATTTTATATCAAGTATTTGTAATGGATATTTAAAAAGTTTAAATTTATTTTTCTATTTAGTATTAGATTGTATTGAATGAGTATTTATTTATATATATATAAGATATATTGTAAGTAATAATAAGTAAATATTTTTCTACAAATAATTCTAATATTGATTTTAATACTATATATTTGACCCTCCAATTGTGTATTCTGGTCTGCATCTAATTTCTAGGAAATGAGAAATCGAAGCTCATTTATCTATTAAAAAACTACAACTAGGCAAAAGAAAAGTTATTAGAGAGCAATCAAAATGCAAACAGTGCATACAAGCAACTAGGCAGCGCAGCAAATAAGAACCACCTAGTTTTCTAGAAATTTAAGGATATATCTTGTCTCCGCAGTCTAGAGACCTCATTGACAACAAAGTATTGATTAGAGATGCTCTTCTCTTTCAACATTTTTTGCTTACCATGTTGATTAAAATTGAAATATTGTTTTCATTTCGTGTATGGAATTAATGACACAAACTTGATCTAGATTGAGAAACATTAGTTGCAGATTGCTACATTCAAATGAATCTTTCGTAGCGTATTAGATGATTCTGTCACCTTGATGGTACGCTAGGCTATTATATATATAACTAGTGAAATCATTATAGGCATCAATTCCTTTCAAAGATCTCATTTTCGTCTTACATTTGTACTTTTCGAAAACCTTTTAGTGAAACAACTTGCATGAAGATTTTCTTATATAGATTGGCAACTTCATAAAGCCTGATGCAAAAATTTAGTGCTATGTACCGGATGGTCAGTAGCAAAATTTCTCGACTTTTTGCAATGAAGTGTTCATTTGTTCAGAATTTCTCTAACAATTTTCTTAGGATTCGCTGGTACAGGGATGGAAACGGGAGTCTGGAGTCCATTTCATCTGCTGGCCTCACATTATCATATTCTATGATGTTAAGTGATACTAAGTTATACTGCTCATTGAGTACTTAGGGTAGGATGCTAAAAACATTGTTCACTATCAGGTCTAAACATGTACTACAGGCAATTAAGCGACCCTAGGCGCGAAATTTAGTTTTTGGTTCTGTTCTTGTTACTGTAATTTCTTTTGGCTAATTACTATGTATTATGTTAGTGGGGATGGAGAATGGAAATTGCTCTTTGGGAGAGCAGTGCTGGTCATCTCGTGTCATTAGGCTATAAGGATGTTGGCCTTATTATTGCGATTTGAATCTAATTATAGGTGAGTTGACTAATCATTTAGTAACAGAAAAGTGACATCCCCACAAGTACTGATATGCAGTTAGTCACATCATGCAATTCGCTTGCTTGCTGTTAGTAACTGTTGGAACTTCAGGACTAGACATCCTTTTAGGAATTCAGTGAGTATGATGAATGAGTACAAGTTTCAAATTACCAAATTAATCATATTGATTATTGAAGAAATGAAAATGATAAATAGAGTACGCAAGGTTGATCATGACTTTCCTCTGCAATGTCTTCTGGCTAGCTTATTGAGGGAAAGCCATCGTAGAGAATGACATCTACTAACTCAAAAGTCTGAGTTCGATCAATTTCCTTTGTTGTTTTCCCCTTCAATGGTAATGCAGTAATCTCCCACTTTTCTTATGTAGCGCCCCGTTCGCATTACTACATCATCACTTAAAACTCTTACGTTTATTGGACTCGAACTAGGTATTTACAGGAAACACTTTGGCTGCTTACCGATGAATTTATTCACTTGCATTGTTCACATGGCCAAATAGGTGATTAGACTGTCCAGATATTTTTGGGTGAAAGGATCATAAAAATTCCCTATGAAAGCAACATCAAATGCTTGGTAGCAAGCTTTAGCATCACTCCTTTATGGCCGCATTAGGATAGCTCTTCTTTTTCCTACTTTTGGTAAGTATAGTTACTTTTTCCCGTAAAAACTTACATATATTGCGTTGTTTTAATACAAGGGTATTCTCCTAATTGTCTAGGGACTCTAGACACTGATCCTCTTCCTCCCCTATAATTTTGGAAAATTCTCTATCATATGCAAAAGGAGCATAGTATAGAGCAGATAAATCTGGCGTTATATGTAATGTTGTTGGTTCTACATTTTCCACTTAGATAATTGAGCGGACCCTGCAAACATACCGGTCTATAAACTGGCTGTAGCACTCCTCTTCACATGGCGCATTAGAACCATTAAATATTTTATTCTTGGCCAAGAATGTTTCTATAAGGTAGAATGGGCCAGCATGATCCTCACGCCATTGACCAAATCAAGGGCAGCAACGGCTATAACATATATTCTTGGAATCCCGTATTCTATGCAGTTTGGCCACTACTGGAGTGGATTGTGCTTGTAAAATTTTCATGCGTAACAACTTTTTATGGATCAAAAAGACATTGTTGAGAGGCAACTCATTAGCAGAAATTAAGGACTTCCATGGCCCTTTAATTAGGGAGGAAGAGAACAAGAGAAGTACACTTGGCCTTGAATGATCATCTAAGACAAAATTCTCTTAAAAAGGGGAAAATTTTTATGAAATTTTTGTTTGATGACATTTCCTGGTGATAAGCGTGTTTGTCACATTGCACCACCTGAAACAAAATAAAAGAAAATTCATGAGCATTCTATATGACATTTTAGAGCTTCACTTCAAATTACTAAGGGACTAAATAATTTCAAAAACAGGAAATGAGGGTCTCTTACCATAATCCCTTGGAGTCTTGCACCTGTAGCACTCCGTCCTGCTAGCGTAATTGTGCAGCCCGCAACCGTATCTGCAAAATCCCAATTCACCTTTACAGAATCAGAATTTCTTTCTGCTAAATACTTTTTGTAACTTCAAGGCATGCATGCCTATGTTGATGCGTAATAACAAAGAAATCCAGATTACCTTGTGCAAATCCAGTCACCAGCTTTCCACCCAGGAGGGGCAGCTGCATACGCACTACAGTAATCATTCTTCATTGAACCGCACATGTAGCAATTTGGACGGCTAGCATAGTTGTGTGCTCCACAGTTGCAGTACCAGTCCCCTGGCAAGGCCTCAGTCTTGTTATACATGTAAGTTGATACATCAGGGCCACCGAACTTTGGATAATTGCAACGTTGGCATTCATCTCGTTTCTTGAAATTCTGGTGTTGGCATGCTGCGCACATCCAGTCTCCACTTGACCGATTCATTTTTGTCTCTGCAGTGAAAAAATAATAAACTGTGAGAAGCCAAATTTCGCAGTGGATTGGTTTCCAAGGAAATCGAACAAGTTGAATTAATGCTCAGTTTTCTTCCTTTGAGGCCTCATTTAATTTCTACAAATTAAATTCTCATTACAATATGCTCTAGCGGATAGACAACCTGATCATGCCAAGATGAATAATGGATGAGACATGTTTGACAAGTTTGTTAAGCCACTAATATGGGGGCAAATTGCAAAGACTATTGATCAGCTATGGATAAATCTTACAAATTCTAATATGCACTTTCAACTCCCATAACTTTGGTAAAATATGAACATATAACCCAAACTGTCATAATAATAAAAAACCGTGTATCTTTAAGTGATAGTTTTAGGAGCTTTAGCAACGGTTTGAAGTAATGTTGACTTTTCAAAAGTTGTAAAGGGATAAAGGCATCTTTTAAGAGTATTATCCATAGCCGAATGATACAGTAATCCCTTAATATGACCTTAAAACTGGACATACAAGAAAACACTATTAATAAAGAAACTTGCTTGAGGTTATGAGGATGTTTCTCAACAAACTACAAAGAATGAACTCACTAGCTACTACTTCTAGGGGTTGTGTACTAGACGAATGATTGCAACTATTTGTAGCAAAAATTACCAATACACTTGGATGGTTTTTCAAATCTGAGGCTTATATTATATATATATATAGTTTGTGGGATTCCAAAAGTGTCGCTTCCTCGAACGATTCAGATAAACTTGTTCTACCTTCTGACTTCTGTCATTATTATTGGTAAAGGTGGGTATGGACACCCATTCAATTCCTGGAATATAACTCCACCACTCATTTCTTTATTTTATTCTTATGCATTATTGCAAAGAAACAATACGGCATATTATTCTGCTCTGGATATTCATATTCCAATTTGGGAAAAGTAGTAATAATACATGAAGGAGCTGTTAATCTCAAAGCTGTGTGGGATGAGAATTTTCCTACTCATCTCCTATTTATTCCTTTTATGTTGAAAGAATGTCGTGACACCTGAGGATGGACCTTCCCTGAGTAAGATTGGATTGGATTAGTCCCTTCAATGTAATTGGCGTGTTGGTCGGTCAATAACTAGTGAAAGTTTCATCATTTTCTCACGACAGCGATGACCCCGAAGGCTATCAAAATTGTAGAAAGACCCAAACTTATAAGATACTGTACTTAGACCCCTTGAAATATATTGAAAGCGGCAAAAAAAAAAAAAAAAAAAAAATTCTTCAATACAACGCCAAGTTAGCTGTTTAATGAGTATACACTCTAATTTGAAAGTTTTCTTGACTTAATGAACATTTCATCGGTTAATACAGTCGAATCAAATAATAAATATACTTCAAAAGAATAATTAACATTGCATACGAATACCAATGTCAGCATTTCCTAGAGATGTAAATGCGGTAATTTAAACTTTTGGGGTCTCTCAGTAATTTTGATAGTTTTAGGGATGCTGTTAAAATTTTCCGTAAAGAATTTATTCCTTGTAGTGCAATGCACATTCATTGCCGGCCCATTTCTAGTTATTTCACCTTTTTTCACAAGCTTTTTAGCAATAATTCATATTCTGATCCTCATTCACATGAAGAGCAGGCTTTATAATGCATATTGAAGATGTTGCCATCAGGATTCCTTTTACCCTATTGCCTGCGAATGTGTGCATTCCTACCATATGGACAAACAAAGCGAATTGGTATGTTTGGAAAGGAAAAGTTCAGTCCAAGTATTGTTTCGACAGGAAGGGATTGGAGATTGTGGCGAATCGATGCCGAGAAGTTGAGACCGCAGAAATCTCTCTGCCTAGAGCTATCTGGGTCTTAGGCTGCATCTGGAATAAGCATTGTTTCGATAAAGTTTAGTTAGCAAATAGAGAATTGCAGTTGCTTGTTTTTCCAAAACCAAAAAGCTTCTATAAAAACATACTCGAATTAGATCGTTCTGCATGTGAATTCGTGTTGCTATTTGAGGACAATTGCACCCCAAGCAATTGGTCAAGTGTGATAAATTAATTCAACTCCTAAAATGTCACTTCAGCTCAAAAGTATGTGCATGTTACTCAAAACGTTATTATAACTTCAAAGCCATTGCCAAGATGATCCTGTAATCGATTTGGAGATTTAGTAACATTTTAGAATGAGTCGTACTACTTTTAAAAATAATAAAGAAATAAAAGGTATATTTTGAAAGTTTAAAAAACATATTCATGACTGATTGATTGAAAGTTTTAAGGATGTAATCAAATTTTTTTCTACAATCTTAATTCATTTCAATCACGTGAACGTCACATTTTGGGACACGTTGTGGGATGTCTGTCCTGAATTGTGTTTTTGTAATTCCTATTTCAGACCATTGGGACCAGGTCATATATTAAGATATTGCTACAATAGCTGGAGAAGATTCCGTGTCTGATGGCCAGCTTCATGGACCGTGAACACACCTCCAAAGTCCAAAATGAGTCAAGCGAACCCTTTTGGGTTGAAAACCTTTTCTACAATATGTTTTCAATCAGACGGTAAAGTCTGGTCATCACTATTTATACGATGCAAGTCATCTCACTTTGCTTTAATGGAATCCATTTAGTTACTTCTATTGTACTCTTTTATATTTTCATCGTATTTAATTTAAGTAATGTAATTTATGGTTGAGACAAATTACTGAAATTTCTGATTTCAAACAGAAAAAAAAAAGATTATAGGACACAGACAGAGCTCATTAAAAAAAATACAAATAAGACAAATAAAAGGCTTTTCATGGAACGTTTGATTTTAATAATTATCCTTTTGCACTATGTACCTTATGAATCAGTAGTTGAATTTTCGTATTAAAATGTCGATTTTACTATTTATCCTTTTATGTACTTTTTCTTATAAAATCGGTAGTCAAATTTCGTATTATCACTTAAAGAGTTGTAACGATGCTGCATTTACCTCGTTTTATCTATCAAAATTGTCATAAGCTCACACACACAAACATATATCCACATGGAAAATTTTTTTTATGCGTTATTTGGTAAAATATATTAGAAAGGCCCGCATTTATAACACATATACATTGAACAAGAGAAATCCACTAAAATAATATATATATATATATATATATTAAAATAATTATGAAATAACGTACTTAAAAAACTTGTTTTCCAAATAAGTAGTAAAAATGAAGATTCAGAACATACTTTTAGTTGAGGTAAAATTTCCCACAACTAAAGTTGTGTACTCGAAATGTGTCTTCAGTACAATTATATTGAAGGGACGTATATTTTTTTTAAATCAATTTTTAAAATTTTAAAATTTATATTTTTTTTTGTTATTCTTATGTAAACTTTTGATTTTTTCTAAAAAAAAAAATAATTTGAAAACATTTATCATTGAAGAAATTTGTTTTGAAAAATCATTTAAAGAAAATCATAAATAAATTTTGTAAAAAGAATTATAAAAAAAATTAGAAACAATTGTTAAATAATATGTAAAAGTATAGATATTAAAATAAAAAAATAATTTATTAAATTTTTTTAATAAAATTAAAAATTTCAAATAGTAATTTACATGAAATGCAAATTCGACCAAAGATTTATATATCAAATAAGATAAAATAATATCCTATCTCCTAATTCTTTCTCTTACTAAACTATCATGTAAATCACAAAAATGTGTTTATATGCTCTTTAGCCAGCTTTACATTAGGAGTAGGAGAAGTATATGACTCCTGTGTTAGATGATGTTAAGAGGCATCATCGAAGTCACGGGGAGGTACTAAATTTTGATTCACTTTGATACATTATTTGTTTACTGGTGTGTCTCTTTTGTAGAGCAGGTGGTATAGGAAAATGACCACTAATAGAATAATTATGTAGTATGACATATGTGCTAGGTATTAGGGTTGAGCTGTTATCCATCTCATTGGCATCAGGTGAGAGTTATTTGGCCTATACTACATATTCCTTTGCTTGAGTTTGACTTCGGGGTCGTGTAAGTCCTATAATCCTATGACATGTAGGAATCGTTTACTATTGTTGCCAAATGTTAGTAGGTTGCATCTTTGCCTTAATCTCCACACCCTGATCTTAGTGAGCTTGCAAACACTATAAGAATTTTTACATTTGGCAACGTTTGCAGAATTTGCAAACGTGACCAATGCTTATATCTTTTAGTTACATTTATTAAACGTATCATTTAATATATTATTAACAACATTTGTTATCAAAATTAAAAAATATATCTATAAATTAATTTGTATCCATTCTTTTAATAAAAAAAACTCCAATAAAATTAAAAAAGAAAAAAATCCGGCCTAGTAAAGCGGTCCCTCAATCTAAAAAGCAATTTAAAAATCCCACTCCTCTCTTTCCCTCTCTCTCCTCTACAACACTCTCTCTCTCTCTCGGTCTCTACTTGTAGACAACAGTCAAGAGCATATTCTGTGGGATTATTGTGTCTTAGTTATCAATCTAAATTTGAGATAATTTTTTGTAATTTGGTTGTTAATTTTTTTAATGCATTGTGATTATGGAAACCTTAGATGCAAAATTCATGATGTTAAGGAAAAATATTAAAAAATTGAAGTACCTGCTATTGGATTGAAACGATGACAGACACATGATCTTGTTGTAAGCACATATTTTCTGTTTTCTCTTCTTTAATATTTTTTGGGGTTTTATCATATTCGCAATTTGTTCTGCAAGCGTGTGTTCTGCAGTTTGTGCTTTGGTGATTTTGATGTGATTCCAAACGAAACTGTCAATTTTTATTTATTTATTTATTTATTTTTCAAAGACCATGTTAAAGTCATTTTCAAATTCTTATAATTTCCAAGTTTCTTCTTTATTATTATTATTATTTTTTTCTGATCGTTGTGGGTTTCAATTGTTTTTTAGGGTTTGAAGGTAGGTTTGATAATCAGAGACTGTTGTACGCTTAGAATGACTGGATATGACTTACTTAAAAAAAAATCAAAGTGATTAATAAACCAATCCATATATTGTCTTGTCTTTTATTGCAAATTTGCAAGTATCTTAATTGAACCTTTTTTTTTTTTTTTTGTGAAAATTACTTCTAGAATCTAATCAACTTTACATACCAGGAATCGGATTCCTCCAGAAAAATTCGAGTAGTAATCGTGTCATCTGAAAACGTCCTGGCTCGAGTCGAAAGGTAAAAAATTTTCAAGTATCTCGTTAACAAATATTGTGATAATTTTTTTTATGTTTTCCAACATTAATTACATATTTAAAGATAGCTCTATAGTTTGACTTACCCATCCCGATACACACAGGGTAATGGAAAATATTGAATTCTCTACTGGTTTCATTTATGCTCCTACTTTTGGATAGTAGGTATAGTAATTAGTAAATGGAGACTTTAAATATCAAATGATATTTAATATGTACATCGGGATCAGGATCATTCCCCTTAACAATATATAATACAAGGAATTAACGATATTGATTATTGCATTCTGCTCTTATGTTTAGAACTACTCGTACCTTGTTGACGTATTGATTGAAATAGCAATTCTAGCTATTATTGTAGATATTGACAGATCATACGTTATGGTAAATGTCTAGATTTGGTGACAAAGATTTGGATTTGTGCCTAGCAAATCCCCCTCACTTACGGAATTTGCTTGATGATGAGAGATTTTCCAAGAGCCCCATTCTCTAAGGAGGCTTCATATTTAGCCCTGGTTTATCATCAGGTTACATGTCTTAAAAATGGAATGTATTTAGTCTTGCTTCTGATGATTCACTTGCTTTTCCCCTTCTAATAAAGTATATGATCTGCTTTTAGGTGTACCTTGATTTTGGATTAGCTATTCCACAACTAAGTGTACATGGAATGAGATCTTCCGTCAAAGAACTTATGCAGGTTGGATATTGTGGTGATTTATTAGATTGCAAAATACTTAATTTTCCATTTGGCTAGGTCTTCCCTTTCTTGCTTAAGAAGTTTGCCTAAATGACTAGCAGGCAAAACAAAGGGAAATTAGTGAATGTATTTGATGCAGGGCCTTCCAAGATTTTATGGACTGCCTAGCACGTGCAACCTCACATTACTTCCTTTCTTCCTTTTATTTCCTCATATTGTGCATAAATGGACATTCATGTATAATCATTTTAGAGAGATGTCCTAGATTGAGAAATTTAAGTACGAACAACCAACTGAAGTTCGCATTAAACAGCATTAACATGAGATATCATTTGACAAATGCCATCTGAATTATCAGTATCTGATGCATCATCACCCGCTCTTCGGCATTTTCTTGAGCCTTAAACCTGGAACTATTGTCTGACTTTTAAACAGAACACTTTTGCCATATTTGATGTTTATCACATGTCTACTGAGTCATGGTCCTGTTTGATTTTTCTTAGATGTTCATTAGTCTAAGTCTCTAAGGTATAATTAGAATCTCCAATTCTAATGACACAAGATGTTAGTATGGATTATACTATTTTTTTTAGGTAATTAGTATGGCTTATATTGTTCCTTCTTCCAAAAATAAATATTATGTATTTGAAATATTAGATTGAAACTCTAGGGCAAAGATGTAAAGCAACTTTATAAGGGCAGACTTGAGCTTCCTGTAATAAGGGAAAAGTTTTTTACTTTGATTTTTTCCTTTGCCCGATGAGAATTATATATTTTCCTTTTATTTTTTTGGTGATCATTTGATTAAAAGAAAACTTAGGGCATGACTTTACCTAAAAGTCCAATAGGTGGAATGACTGCTTGAGAAAATGAAGTGCACCGAAAAGAATTCTTAATCTAACACCTTCTAAAGAGTTTCATAGTATAGGCTCTTTATTTTCAATAGATCTTTATTTTCAGTTCATTGCGATTTCGGATTTAGTATTCATGTTTGGATTTTCTATTTTTGTTTTGGATTTGATTTTTATATTTTGCCATCTGCAAATCGTGTAATTTAATTCTTCCTCATCTTAATTAGACCCACTTTTCTTGTTTAAATTCTGCTTATCACTAGAAATAAGGTAACTTTTCTTCTGCATAGAAGCATCTCTCAATTTCCTTCCCAATTCCTGAATACTACTATTGATCATTACCTGAATGCAAGATAAAAGCTCATTAAGTCATAAGGTTTATTTTTTCTTACTTCCAAGCACATAAATTGAGTCATGGAATGAGCACAATTTCCCTAAAATGGATTTGCATTTGGTTTGATATGATACCTAATATTAAGTGTCTCTTGTTTTGTCTTCTTCCTTTTTTCAGTACATTTCTCCCAAGATTCCTTTATGGTTAACTAGTTATCATGAGCTTGTCCTATCAAGATTTGCCACATTACATGGACTAAAATACACATTCTTGAGTTGAAAAAGAAAAAAGAAAAATAATTCCTAGTGCATGACCAAAAGCATCTTTCTTTTTAAAAATTCTTATTTAATTCTTCAATCCTAATTCTCCCTCTTGGTCTTAACTTTGAATATGACATTAGTATGTTACTACCTCTACGCCATCCTAGATACCTATGTTTGATGAGTCAGGTAGTTGCTGATCAAAGAGGAAGGTTATTGATGTCGACAAAGAGGTTGAATCTATCCACTGAAAGCATTAAGGAAAGTAGAAGAATAATGCTTGAAACTGAAGGGCTTGGTGCTTCAATTCAACAAAATGTACATCAACAACGGTAGTCCCTTCTTGTATTTCCTTTGTAATAGCGTTGCTAATTTATACTAGCGTCCCGATCTCAAGTTTGGCATGTGAATGACTAAGAGAAAATTTATATTAACTATCACATGTAATAATGTGTTTCTTAGTTTACTTGTGAATGGCCTTTCAACAAGTACAATGGTCATGTAAGTGTAATATACTAGTGGTTACAAGGTCGGTATCTATAGGAGCTTGTGCCAAGTACTAAACACAAGATGAGGCTATTGTTGGGTTGTGATGTGGTGCTCTCTAACACATAGGAAGTCAATGGCGAAGAAAGAAAGTAAGAATTGGTAGAAAACAGAGTGCTCTGTTTTCACTTTATGTAAATCCTACTCCTCTTCTTTTCTTTTTTTTCTTTTGAAATTTCCTATCCCACCTCTCTCATTTTGTCACCATATGAATATATTGAATTGTATTGTATTTTATTTATAGACATTTCATGGCTGCTGATGTTGTGTTGTTTGCAGGACATGCATTAATTGTCAAGCCAATTGCTGTTATGTGTTTATGAAGTGAAAAGATGTTATCCCCTTCATATGCTGATGTTGGATGGTTTTTTTTTTTCGGTTGGGATAGAAGTACAAATGTAGCTAATTTTTTGTGGATAAAAATACTATTGTTGGATAATTGAATTGGCACTTGATTATGCATCACACTTGTTTAAAATTCAGAAGATGAATTTTTCCTTTATAGGAGAGTCTCCAGATAAGAGGAGGAAGTTAGGAAATTGCCTTAGTTTTTTCACATCATGTTATCTTTCCTTTTATTTTTACATATGTATTTTAACAGATCTCTGTCTATAGGAACGTGTGAAATACTATCAATGAAATATCTCAATAGTTCCAATATTATTGATTATGGAACAATCTGGGGGGATAATTCCTTGATCAAAAACCTTGAGCCAGTTAATGAGTAGTCATTTCCAAATGTATTATGTGCTTAAATATCAATGAAGCCAATTCCAAAGAAACTCAATCTTTCATGCAACATATGTTGCTCCTTGATCCATTCCAACCCTCATTAGTATTATGATCTTTTCCAAACAACTGTCATTGCAATAAATTACTGCAATTTGATGCGTGAACTTTTCTTAATGCATTTGTAATGCAATCCTACCATATATTGCAATGTTTTTATCAAATAAGAAGTTAGTCTTAGTAGAGTTTAGTAGTTAGTTTAGGAGTTAGTTCAGATAACTAATCTAGTTGAGTAGTTAGTTCTAATTAGCTTATAAATAGCTTTAAGATAGAGAAAGTAAAGGGGGAGAGAAAGCTAGATCAAATATTATAATTCCATTAGAGAGAGAATTGTGAGTGGGGAACATTTTGCTCTTGGAGTTGTCATTTTGACAACTATAGTACTTGTTTCATTCAATCAAGTTCATATTTTTTTGACCTAATTTCTAGTTAAGCTTTAGTATTTTACTGAATTTGAGCCCTAGATCCTATCAAGTTATATGTAATCAATATGACTTGTAGATAAGGATCAATATGATCATTATTGTCTTTTGCATCTCTAAGGGCACACTAGAAGAAAGTAATTGTGACGAATTCAGGATCTTGGTTCCATGTGTGGGGACTTAGTTATCATTCAACTATAGCAATGAAAAGAGCTTGCTTAGATTCAACTTAAAGGACTAGTTTTTCACATCTTGATTATTTTTCAAATTAGTCTTTAATCTATGAAAAGATCATGCTTCATACATGTATATTTCAATACAAGTTGTAAAACTTCACATAATTTGATCCTAAACATATATTCAAAACAATGTAGATATATGGTGAATTAGAAACATCTTTTTAATGTTATTATGGATCTAGTTTTGCCATATAAAGTGCAAGCAGAAGAAATTATGCATGCTAAAGCAATCATGGAATGAACAAAGCCTAAAGGAATTGAAGTTAAGGGTAGCAATTATGGCTTCTCATGAATTTCAAAATATATGCCACTATCTAGCTATTAAGTATTCAACTCTATGATGATCTTTTTATATTATTTTTATTTTTATCAAACAGCTCCATGATGATAGTATTGTTACTTATGGGTTACTTATTCTATGACAGGAACAAAGAATGCATAGGACTTTGTTCATTCACCAAATTCATCTAATAGTGATGATAGTGAAAGCAGTGAAGATAATGGCAGCGATGATGATGATGATGAAAGCAGTGATGAGGAAGATTGATGCGACAAATAAGGTGTTAGATAAGTTCATTTAATGTTTAATATTAAATATAATGAAATTTGAATTTCTTTATCTTATTTAGATTTTTTTTTAGTTAACGTTAAGGATATTGTTTCCAAATTGTGTTGACGGGAAAATATCATGTTATTGGGTTCATTTGATGTAGGATATGTGAGAAATATATATTGAAAGATGTTTATCGTATCTTAATATATGTAATTGTACATAAACTAAACAGGTATATGTTGGCAAATATGAGACTTTTGAAAGTAGGTCGAAATCTATGTCATTAGAATTATCATATTTAAATGTTACAAATTTGGCTTAACAGTGACATTTTAACATTGCTAACACATTTTGTACCACGTTTAAATGTCGCTAGTAGGTTAACTTAAATAATGTTTAAACATTGCAAATGTTACTCTTTTACCGTGCTTGTAATCTTATTTAATTTATGTAACTGTGGTTTTACAATGTTTAAACATCGCATATAATTACTTTTAGTTAAGTGTAAACGTTGTTAATGTTACTCTTTTACTACATTTAAACATCGCAAATGTTACTCATTTACTATACTTTTTGTGTCCATTAATTTTTTAATTGTGGTTTTATTGCGTTTAAGCATTGCCTATTAGCTATTTTTAGCTACGTTCAAGTATTGCACAATATAACACATTTAACTATGTTTCTACTTTTAGCGACATTTATTTTATTAACATTGTGGATATTTTTTTTTGCAATGGATCTTTGGCGACATGTATTAGCAATGGTTATTAAATGTGGCTAAATCTTTTTTGTGACGTTTATTTCTTGTTTAGCAACGTTTATTAAACATTGTCTAATATCGAATTTTTTGTAATGGGGGTACAGTGTTACCCCCTCATGATCATGTATAAAATTAAGATCTTGATCAGTTAAAGCAACAACCACAATATGATCTAAGGATAAGTGGATATGCCATAATATATTAGCCTATATGTTATGGTGGACCGTAAATTGAAATAGTTTCTGATACACAATGAGTCACCTAGCTAGTATTGATGTTGTATTTATTTGATTTCCAAGAATTACTCTTATACGTCCTATATATTGATGGCTAATAGATCTATACCACTTCATATATCTTGGCTACACCCCACTAGAGCCCTGTATGTGAACTAGCTCGATCAGACACTCATCTCATAAGATTATGTACAGTTCATGTTATATCAACCAATCGGTATCAACCCTCTCATGCAGGTCGATCTAATGAAGCTTCGACTGTATATTAATATCTTGAGGAATATATTGGCACCCTCCAAACTACTTAACAACACGGTCTAGGAATTGCCACTCAACTATGTGGAAGGGTGAATAACTCGACTTAAAGGGTAGTAAGATTTAGATGTAATGATGCGTATTATGAAATGGAAAACTGAAAAAAGTTTGAAGAAATACATGCTCAACAATTTGTTTGTTGAGAGCATCTTGATAAGCAGCAACAACATAGGTTGGGTGATACCTTATGTATAGCCTCTTCCTCCATTGTTTGGCTAAGGGGGCTCTAACCTCTATAACAAGTTCATGGTGGCTGATTGGCATTGTATGGGGGAATTTATCTTAAGCCCACACTTGAAGGAGTATTGCTGCCCCTCCCATTTCGTGAGGTGACTAGCCAAATGCAACATAAAGTTGGCAATATAACCAAGCTAAATATGTAGACTCCTAATTATATGTGTCTGCCACATCAAAGTGCTCCAATAGTAGCAAAAACATGTTGTGTACGAGGGCACTCGATTTATCGGCGAAGATAAATTTGCTAAGGAGCTACAAGATGTACACTCGCGTATGACATGCAAATTGCTCATCATCCGTATGTTGTGGTAGGACCCAATACATATCCCAAAGCCTCATCATACTAATACGACCCCTTACTACCTAACCCTGGTCTTGCCCCAAGCAAACTCTAACATATTGCAATCTAATATAAGAAACTACTCCATTGATTGAGAGGCCTAGCTGGACCTTAGCATCCTACAAAGTAATGGTGAACTCCCTAGTCGGTATGTGAAACGCATACATCTTTAACCTCCACATCTCAACCATGGTAGTGATCATATGCCAATTTAGCTGTATAAAGAGTAGGTAGCTCACACTTTGGAAACCCCGTCAACTGCATATATGGTTCCATTTGTGAATCTGCTAGGATAATGTTCTCGGCATGCCAAAGTGATAGCTTGTGATGTCGAACAATGAGCCATGATTGATCCTGAAAGTGAAGAAGTGAAATGTTACAACATTAGCAATGGAACATAAAGTGATCAACTTCACAAGTTACATGTGGTTTACCTTTTCATCCTAAATGGCTTATAAACGATGTCCTTCTTGCTACATTAAAATAGATGGATCAAATGGTCTAGGCTTCATCTAGTCTACACAATGAAAACAAAACATGTTAGCATTATAAAAAAAATTATAATAAATTGAAAATTTCTTAATTTTTTTTAGAAATAATTTTTTTTTGTAATTAATATTAACATTTTCATTGGCACGTTTTTTAAATTAATTTTTTAACAATTATTTAATAAAAAAAGTTTATAGCAATTTAAATAATAAACCAAATTTTTGTAATAAATTGAAAATTTCTTAATTTTTTTTAGAAATAAAAAATTTTGTAATTAATATTAACACTTTCATTGACATGTATTTTTAAAATTAATTTTTTTATGATTATTTAATAACAAAAAAAATTTATAACAATTTGAGTAATAAACTAAATTTTTGTAATAAATTGAAAATTTCTTAATTTATTTTAGAAATAAAAAATTTTCATAATTAATATGAACATTTTCATTGACACGTATTTTTTAAAATTATTTTTAATGATTATTTAATAACAAAAAAATTTATAACAATTTAAATAATAAACCAAAATTTTTTAATGAATTGAAAAATTCTTAATTTTTTTATAAAAAAAATTTCGTAATTAATATTAACATTTTCATTAACATGTATTTTTTAAAATTAATGTTTTTAACAATTATTTAATAAAAAAAATATTTATAACAATTTAAATAATAAACCAAGATTTTACATTTAAAATTAACATGAAATTTTTTACTTTGCGTAATGTTCATCTTCTTCACATATTACATATTATAAGATTTACATAAATTATGTCTAACATACTACAAATTAACAATAATTACTTGTATTTTAATAAAAATGAAAGTCTACAAAAAATTACAGCTAAAGTTTTGTGAAATGATGAAAACTACCATAATAGGAAAAAAAATTATGAAGATATGTACTGAAATATAGCTTAATTAAGTTTTTTTTTTTTTTTTTTTGCTAAAGAAATTGGGAAGATCTTAGTAATAACTTGGTTGTTGATACTCCTCCACTCTTTGTAGATTTAGAAGCTTTTCTTCTTCGAACGAGACTTATGTAAGAATGAAAGAAAATAAAGAAAAAGTGAGTTTACGAGAGTGTAATTCTACCTCTAGGTTCATGTACATATTATAGGTGTAGTATGTGTAAGTAGATATGGGCATGGGCATGGGCATGGTCACAAGTGTTACTATAAATATAGGTTTGTAGGAAATGTTCTGTAAATCTTTGTAGGTTTAGGCTTATGGGGAGTAATGTGATGGATAGAAGAAATTATTGGGCAATGGAAGAAGTTGGATGAAATTATTAAACGGTGGGGGTGTTGGTGGGAAAAAATTCAAAGAGTAGTTGCTTGAAGGTATACACATTGTCTGCACCTTTAGTAGAAATTGTATAAAAGACACAAGTAGTGTCTACGTCTTCAGTTTAACTTACCTGAAGGCATATTTTAAGTCCATACCTTCATCACCTATTTTACGAATTATTTTACTAGGTACCCTATTCATGATTATTTTTTAAAATATATATTATTTTAGTAGATTTCTCTCCTAAAAAGTATATATTTTTCAATTTACTTTACATTATTATTTGGCACAAGGGTAAGGGAAGGAAAGAAAATGGGGTGGAAAATATTATAATTCCATTTTTTGATATAGGAGGGAAAGTGGGAGGAAAGAAAAATGGATAGAATTTTTACCTTGAGAACCTTTTAATAGATATATTAGTAATTTTATATTATAACTTAATATTTTTTCCATTTTCTTTCCCTTTCCTCATGTCAAACAAAGTGTTAAGGATCTAATCTTTTATGCAAGAAATTGAAAAGAAAAAATAACATAGGAGAAATAGATAGGGTAAGCTTTATTGCACCTATTTCTACTAGCATCTTTCATGATATTATATTTCTGATGGATAGAATAACCTATGTAATTTTCAAGTAAATCCTAGTAGCCCATTCATTGTACTAAATGTAATAGATCCATAATATCATTCTTGTTCATTAGGAATTCAATAGAGTTGTATAGCTTTATTGTATTATTTAGTTAGATAAAAAAGAACTAAGGAATAGACTCACAATAGAAAGTAAATTGCTATATTACCCTTACTTTTTGGAAACTTTTTCATCTTGTTCTTCCACATGTGTCATGGTCTATTGGTTGTGGTGCATAGGTTGTGTGCATGTTTTGTGGATCCTAGTGGTTAGGTTACGTAGGTCTAATGGTTGGGTTGCATAGGTCCAATGGTTTGCATGCGTAGTTTGTGGTGGTGATGTGTGATTTGGTCATAGTGTGTTGTCAAGTAAATGGGAGAAAAGTGGAAAGAAGATGAAGCATAAAGGTATTGAGAACAAGATCACTAAGTAGCCATTCATATGGTCTCTCTTCATATGGCTATGCAATATTTGAAGGGATTTTTTACCCACCAAATAGTTATTATGACCAAATAATTAATGAAATAGATTGATTTTATGGCATAGAGGGGAAATAATATTTCCATTCTCCCTCTATTTAGTAAAGTGATCAGGTTACAATGTTATAAGTGGGATGAAAAATATTGATAAAAATAGGTGGACTCATGTTTATCTATCCTTTTATTTATCACATTTTATATTATAATATATAATTTCAAAAAATCTTATCTTTTAAGTTCTAGTTTTCATTTATTATATTTAAGTCGATAAAGAATCATTATCTCTACTTATTTAACCTATACTTTTAATTATATGACAATTTTTCCTTTTCCTCCTACAATTATCTCTTGTTAGTTGAGATACATTTTCCTCTCTCTCTCCCACATTTTGTCTTTTCCTTTCCAATCTAGGTAACTGAAAACTGCATTCTCTTTCTTTCCCCCACATTCCATTTCTTTTTTCCCTTTTAGTTGGTTCTTAAATATGAAAACCTCACTTTCTCTTCCTTTTCTACCCTTACCTAAGGAAATCAATTTCAGTTTACTCTTTTTTCCTTTTTTAGATTACAATCACTAAAAATTTCCAATCAATTTTTTTTATCTTTTTTTCCTTTCCATAACATAATCATGAGATCCTTGATATCATGATGCATTGATTGTGAATAGAATAAGAATTAAGGTTTCATATATTTACAATATCATAATTTTTCTTTTTTTGGTCAAATAGTTTGTCTTCAAGCTATAATGGATGATCTTGCAAAGTAAATGATGAGCACTTACTTGTAATTTATAAATTTGATTATATAAGGTAAGAGCTTTCAAAATTATACATTAAAGATACCATAAAAGGTGGAATAGAAAGAACGACATTGATATCCTATTCAGTTCATAATAACAATGGAAATAGTAACAATAGCATAAAATAAAAGTTATTGAAAATAAAAAAAAAATATAAAATTAGTGATTTTGAAGATTCTAATGATAAATTCCATTATATATGGGCTCATGAAGCGGAAAAATCTATAAAAAGAATCGATTTAATTAAAATCTATGGATGTTCCTATCAATTCATGATAATAATATAAATAATAACAATAACATAAAATTTGACTAATAATAAAATAGAAAAGGTAAAAGATATTTTATGCTTAAAAGGTTAAAAAAATGGTATCATAACATTGATATTTGTATTTTTGACTTATTTGTAACAATGATTTATTTCCCATAAGTACATATCATAATAAGGGCAAAATGTATACATGCATACTACTTTAAGTTTATTGAATATTTCTATTTCCATTATCATTATTACACCGAAAACCATTATTGTGGTCCATGTACATTAGTTTTTAATATCTTCTAATTGTACTAAATTAATCTACATTTCTAAAAACATAAAATAACAAATGACAATGGTTATTTTATTAATAGTATTTATTTTTGCTTTAATAATAATGATGATGATGATAACGATGACAATAGGATAGTTAGTGGCTTCTGAAAACCCACTAATAATGTAAAATATGACAATATATGTGAAATTGATAATTGCAATATATTATTATACATATTTAAATATATAAAATGACAATTGGCAATTATTATGTTTTTAATAGTATTAATTTGCTTTAATTGTTACTTATATAATTATATTGACATGATAATGGTTTGAAAACGTATTGAAAATGTATCATATGAAAATATAGGTGAAAATGATAAGTCTTTAACACCAAGTATATTTTTCATAGAATACAACATAAAAAAATTAGCAACTTTAAAGATTTTAATTATGAATATTATGAGATCAAAATGTCTTTTTTCTTCCTTGTCTAAATAAAATGTTCAATTTTATAAAGCTTTCAAATAGTTTATGTTTTGCTAAACAAAGAATATATATTATTTAAATATTTGAAAGTGTAATTATTATCAAACTAATAACTATTATAAGATTAGTTAGTAAGGATGAAAAATGGTTTTCCACATGTTTCATGATTGTTATTCTTACTATGAGCACATAAGCTATTAATATTATTAATCAACAAAAGTATTTTTAAACATCAATCACATCAACAATAAATTAAAATATATCGATATCCCTATCAACTCATGATAACAATGAAATAGTAACCATAACATAAAAGTGGTTTTGATAATAAAAAATAAAAGGTGAATTAGCAATTTTTAAGATTGTAATTATGAATTTCATTACATATTCGCTATGACGTCACAAAATCAATAAAATAATCAATATATCAAATTAATAAAAAAAAATACTATTAAACAGCAATCATACCAACTATCAATTAAAATCTACTGATATTTTGATTAGCTCATGACAACAACTGAAATAACAACAACAAAATAAAAGTGATTGATAATAAAATAAAACTAAAAGTAGGGGACTTTTTTTGTGCTGGAGAAGATGCAAAAAAAAAAAAAAAAAAAAGTTTTGGATGGTTGAAAGGGTAAACTTAGTTTGGCTGATCGAGCTATTCTTGTCAATTTAGTGCTTGCACCTCTTCCCACTTATTACATGCAAGCAACTAAGTTGCCACAAAAATTGCTTCAACAAATGAAGCAATTAATTAGGAACTTTAAAGTTGCACGCCCTAAGGATATGGAAGGATTAGGAGTGCAGAATCTATATTTAAGAAATAAAGCTCGTGCTCTTAAACGTACATGTACATTCAAAGCCAAGAAGACATTGTGGGCACAACTATGTGCAGGGAAATTTTAGAAACACAGAAGAGAATGTTATCAATGGTGTAAAGGCTTCGTCGTTATTATGGAAGGAAGTTGAGGAGGAAAGGAAATAACATGGTTTCAGGATCAAAGCTTCAAATTGTTGGGGAATGGTGGCAATAATAGTTTTTGGTTTGATCGGTGGGGTGGTGAAATGTGTGTGGGAAATTGTGGAGGGACCTATCATTTTTCGTCTTTCAATTTGACCGTGAAAGAGTGTTGGCTTTGGAAAAAAATGGGGACTAAGGAAAAATAGGATGCGACATCTCTCATATAATTGTGGAAGAATATGTTCCTGTGGTTTTTATGTGATGACGTGTGTGATCAACCAATATTATTTCCACACTGCGAAAGGAGGCAAGTCTAGCTAGGTGAGTTTTGTTACTATTTACAAGCAAGGTAACATGGAGTGAGACAAGATTAGAACCGGTTTCGGCAAGCAATATTCAGTCTTAAAGTCCGTGTTTTCCTATGGACAGTTCCTAATGATGGACTGCCTAAAGTAGATAAACTAGCTGTTTTCATGTCCAATGTTAGTTTCAATTGCCCATGTTGTCACTATGAAATAGACACTGTAGAGCATGTGTTAAGAAAATGTACTGTACTTCAAGATCTTTGGTATAAAATGGGATTTGGTGATATATTGCAGCAACAAAAGAATCTTTAGTTTACTGATTAGATTTATACTAGTGTTCGACAGCATAAAAATATGAGGTTTGCTTCTCATCCACCAATTCCAGTGATTTTTGCTTTTGCTCTATGGCAGATATGGACATCTCGAAATTCAATTATTTTTAGAGGGTCTGATGATATGCTTCAGCTACCACAAATCATTCGACACAAAGTGCATGAATATTGGTCATATCACAAAAGGAAATGGAGAATACATGCTATGGATCGGCTGCTAATTAAAAGGGAGCCACCTTGTGAACAATGGGTTTTGATCAACACAGATGCAACTGTTAAGCCTAACGCTCAACAGGCTGCAATTGGAGGTGTTCTAAGAGATGAAAATGGATGATGGATACTTGGATTTGATAAAAACTTGGGAGAGTGGATGTCTTTACTGCTGAATTATAGGGCATATATTGGGGGATAACAATTAGCTTTCAAATGGGAATTGAAAAAGTGGAACTAAATACAGATTCAAATATAGCAGTGCATCCGATTACATATTTTTTGAACTTGAATCTTAAATGGAAATAATCTAATGTCTTAAATGCTTGCAGGCTCGCTATGCAATTGTTTGAAGCAGTTAGCATCCAGTATATCGCATGGGAAAGAAACTCGATGGCTAATCACCAACTGGAGTGCTAAATGAGATGTTTGAAGAGGACTCTCTAGTTTTGGTTCCTCCAAGTAGTGTAAAAAAGCTGGTATTAGCAGATCTAAGTTCAAAATATATCTAAAGGAGTTTAAAATCTCCTAGCTGTGCTGTTCAGTAGAGTTTGTATATATTAATGTTATGCATGGTTGCTATGTAGAAGTGTTTGTCATGTTAATATATTCCTAGTTTATTATCGAAAAAAAGAATCATTGTGAGACACCTAGCTAGGGAAACAATATCTACAGACCACCACCGAAACATACATAATCTCCTCGGGGGGATATATCTAAGGACGATGCATCCAACTAAAATTCCTAAACGAACAGTCTAGACCATCCAATAATTTTCTCTCTACCCAGGAAAAATAATGCTGATATTGATACAAGCTTAGAAGGAAAACATTCCAAGGCCCTGGTAAATATAAAATCCAGCTTCTTTTATAGGTATTCTTGTGTGTACAGATTGACTTTTGGGATCCATTTACTGTTTTGTTTGTGAGTTTCTGCTAGGTCAGGTGAGTGAGTTTCTAACTTAAATGATTACGGTGCATTGTGGCTAATATTATAGACGACTCGCTTTTTGGTTATTGATCATTATATAATGACGCAGCGCGGAAAGCGAAACGAAACAAATCCGAATATGGATTGGTTTCACACAACAAAAAAACACTCTTTGATGCAAACTCTAGTTGCGCACAACCCGGAAATGGAGAAATTCTCTCACGAAATGTGTTTGAAAATATAATAATAAGACGTAACCCTACATATCTGACAAAAGAGTATTTATACTTCCCCGTAAAATACCTAAAAGGGGAAAATCTAAGCGTACACGTGGAAATAACTAATGAAATACACATCTATAACCTGTCGCATACACGGCCGTGCCTCTAGGCCGTGTATGTTTCTGGACATGTAACGAGCACAGTACACGGTCGTATACACGGCCGTGTCTCTAAGCCGTGTATGACTCTGTGAATGTTCCTGACCTAATACACGGCCATGTCCCTAGCCGTGTATGGAAGCCGTGCCTGCTTCTGTGGGATACCCTGATCGAGTACACGGCCATGATGCACGACTGTGTATGATTCTGTGGAATATTCTGATCGAGTACACGGCCGTGCTTCAGCCCGTGTATAGAGGCCGTGTATGATTCTGTGAATTCCTTCCAATCACTACACGGCCGTGTGACAAGCCGTGTGTCCACCCGTGTCTCTTGTATCTCCATCATTCTCTCCCACCAATGGAGAACTCGACCCCGAGTTCTCGTCAGGATATAGAGGCGTATCATCGGAGTGAAAAGGTGATAAGTCCGCAACGTTAAAAGTACAAGAGATATTCATATCTTCCGGGAGTTGTACGACATATGCATTGTCATTTATCTTATGCACAACTTCATAAGGTCCGTACTTCTTGGGTTGAAGCTTCCCATATTTACCTACAGGAAAACGCTCTCGTCGGAGGTAAACCATTACCTGATCGCCTACGGCAAAGAGCTTCTTCCATCTATGCTTATCTGCAGCCCCTTTGTATCGGGTATTGGACTCCTCTATCTTTCGTTTAACTTCCTCGGCAGTGGCTTGGTGTTGTTCAGCTATATGTTTAGCAGCCACATCACCCACCATATCCTTAGGTAATTTGATCAAGTCCAGCGCATGTTGTGGTGTTTTGGTGTATACCACCGAGAACGGTGACCTCCCAATAGTTCGGTGGATGGAACTACTGTAGGTGAATTCAGCCTGAGCCAATGCTTGATCCCACTGTCCCGGCTTCTCACAGCAGATACTTTGGATGAGGTTTCCGAGGGTCCTGTTAGTCACCTCAGTTTGACCGTCGGTTTGAGGATGAGCGGTACTGCTGTAATTCAGGGATGAATCAAACATATACCAGAGGGTCTTCCAAAAGTGGCTAAGGAATTTGCTATCCCTGTTGGACGTAATGGACTTTAGGACTCCATGCAACCGCACCACTTCCTTGAAGAACAGCCGCGCAATAGCCCGTGCGTCGGCGGTCTTCCTGCAGGGAATGAAATGAGCCATCTTGGAAAACCTGTCAACTACAACAAACACGGAGTCAACACCTCGTTGGGTACGAGGCAAACCAAGTATAAAGTCCATCGACAAGTCCTCCCAAATGTTTGATGGCATGGGAAGAGGAGTATATAGGCTAGTGTTTTGGGATTGCCCCTTAGACACCTGACAAATGTAGCACCTTTCCACAATCTGATACACATCCCTCTTTAATCGAGGCCAAAAGTATCTTTCAGTAACTGCGGCTAGGGTCTTATCTCTACCCATATGTCCTGCCAATCCTCCCCCATGCAGATCTCGGATAAGCTTTTCCCGCAAGGAAGATTCAGGAATGCACAGTTGATTCCCTTTCATCAAGTACCCCTCATGGATATGATAGTCGTCACACGGTTCTCTATTGGCACACTTAATGCAAGTGTCCTTAAAGTCGCTATCATTTCCATATAGTTCCTTTAGCCTCTCAAAGCCGACAATATCCGAACTTAAAGTAAGTAGGACATTCGCTCTTCTACTCAGGGCGTCCGCGACCTTGTTTTGCACACCCGACTTGTGCATTAGCCTGAAAGGAAACCTCTGCAAGAACTCAATCCATTTGGCGTGCATGTCCTTACTAATCCGGGTTTGACCACTCAAGTGTTTAAGAGCCCCGCATTCTGAGTACAAAATGAACTCCTTCCCAATCAAGTAGTGCTCCCATACTTTAAGGGCCCTCACCACGGCGTAGAACTCCTTGTCATATGTAGACCAAGTCCTCCTTGCTTCGCACAACTTTTCACTGTAAAATGCTATTGGTCTTCTTTCCTGTGATAGTACTGCACCAACCCCAACCCCATTGGCGTCGCAATCCACCTCGAATAACTTCTCAAAGTCTGGTAGTGCTAGTACAGGAGCGCTACACAATCTTTGTTTCAAGTTCATGAAACTCGAGTCAGATTCTTCGCCCCATTGGAACTTTCCCTTCTTCAAGCATTCAGTCAAGAGGGCAGCAACGGTACTAAAATGTCTAATGAATTTTCTGTAGAAACTAGCTAGGCCAAGGAAACTTCTCAACTCTGTAACAGTTCTCGGAACAGGCTATTCTCTAATAGCCTTCACCTTCTCGTCATCCACCATGACCCCTTCACTACTGACTACAAACCCAAGGAACAATAGTCGCCTTGACATAAACGTGCACTTTTTAAGATTAGCGAACAGTTTGTTTGCCTTTAGTACAGATAACACACACTTTAGATGTTTTAAATGTTCTTCTTCAGATTTACTGAATACTAGAATATCGTCAAAGTACACAACAAGGAAACGACCATTGAAAGGTTTTAATACCTGGTTCATTACTCTCATGAAGGTGCTCGACGCGTTACTCAATCCGAATGGCATCACTAGCCATTCGTACAGCCTCTCCTTGGTCTTAAACGCCGTCTTCCATTCGTCTCCGGGACAAATCCGAATTTGGTGGTACCCACTCCGCAAGTCTATCTTAGAGAAGATAGTAGCGCCACTCAACCGATCCAACATATCCTCGATGCGTGGTATAGGGAATTTATACCCTATGGTAATCTTATTGATAGCTCGGCTATCAACACATATCCTCCAGCTCCCATCTTTCTTGGGGGTTAGCAAGGCTGGAACCGCACACGGACTTAAACTGTCTCGGATAAATCCTTTGTCCAAAAGCTCTTGGACCTTCTCTTGTAGAATCCCGGCTTCCTTGGGACTCATCCTGTAGTGCGGGAGGTTTGGGAGACTAGCTCCGGGCACCAGGTCTATCTGGTGTTGAATGTCTCGCAGAGGGGGTAGCCCCTCGGGTAAATCATCTGGAACCACCTCCTTAAACTCCTCAAGTAGATCCTTCACTGCCCCTGACACCTCTCCATCAACCTCCTCCTCTCCTTCAGTCACACCTTTCACGACGAGGGCGTGTACCACCCACGACTCCCTCAAGTCTTCCATCACTTCCTTCTCAGATTGAGTGACGGTTAGGAACGAACGACTCTCAACCTTCTTTCCCTTAGCGCGTCCTTCCCTCTTCAACGGTAACAAGGTGTATCTCGCACCCTCCTTCTCCAATTTATAGACATTCTCCTTGCTCGCATGTTGCGCGTCTATATCAAATTGCCATGGCCTCCCGAACAAGATGTGGCAAGCATCCATGTCTACAATGTCGTAATATGCTTCATCGCGGTACTTCCCTATTGAGAAAGGTACCCTGCATCTCTCCTTGACTTCAATCTTTTCGGCTGCCTTAATCCAACCAATGGTGTACGGATTCGGATGCTTCTCGATGGGCAACTGCAATTGTTTCACAACCTCCCTTCCTATGATGTTTTCACAATTGTCGCTGTCTACTATTAGCTCAAACAACTTCCCCATGATAGTACACCGTGTGCGAAACAACTGGTGCCTTTGCGTGATCTCTTCTTGCTTTGGGGTTAGCATCATGCGCCGAATTACATAAGTGGGTTCTACTATTTCTTCTTCTTCCTCATAATACTCTCCCTCTCCGTCAGGCTCACAGCAAATCTCCTCATCATCTTCCCTATTAAGGATGTTTACGCTTTTCCTCGCAGGACATTCGTTTGACCTATGACCCGGTTGATTGCATTGGAAACATTTGCCCAATATAGGTTTGGCATAGGGGTTATTCTGTTTCTGAGTTCCCCTCTGCTCCATCGGCTTCTTCCCTTCACTCTTCTCTTCCCTCCTGGTCATGTCCTCAGTTGACTCGTATGGTGTGGTTTTATTTTTCTCAAACGCCGACCTACTACCACTACCCACAGCTTCTCCTGCATATCCCTTCTGTCCTCTTCCATATCTACTCCCTTGTTCCTGCAATACTAATTCAGCTCGGAGAGCCAAGTTCTTTGCTTCTACTAAGGTTCTCACCATCGTAACCCCAATTTTGTCTTTAATTTGGAGCTTCAATCCTTCGACATATCTTGCAACTTGCTGACCTTCACTTTCTCTCAAATCATTCCGTTCAGCCAACCTCATGAACTCCGCCGTATACTCATGCACGGAACGTTGTCCCTGGCGGCACCGCTGATATTGTTGAAACAATATCTGCTTGTTGTCCGGTGGGAGGAAGTCATGTTGCAGCAACTGCTTCATGCGATACCATGATCTCACCAGGTGTTTTCCCTCCCTTTACCGCCTACTTTGTAGCCTCTCCCACCATGCCGAGGCGCCACTCTTCAACCTGCATGCCACCAGCCTTACACGACGGTCTTCGAGGATTTCCATATAGTCGAAGAACCGGTCTACTTCCGCAATCCAATCGAGGAAGCCTTCGATGTTGAGGCTGCCATCGAACCATGGGATGTCGACCTTCAAACGGTAGTCTCCACCATCCCCTTGATCATAGCCTTCACGGTTCCTCCTATAATCACCTTCTCTAGGGTGGTTTCCATGATGAGCCATTCGATAACCACCACCTCTTCCATCGCGCCCTCGCTGTGGCCTACTCCCGTACGTATCATCACTCTCTTCGCTAGATTCCTCACTCTCCACACGTCCCCACCCGTTCTCAACGACAGGTCGGATTATGCGTCCCCCGAATTCCTCCACCGCACGTGGTGGATTCCGGCCAATGCCTCCAGCCCTATTGAGGTTTACTGCTAGAGCATCGAAACGCTCGATTAGTTCATCAAGGCGCCGTTCCATACGCCCGACCTTCTGATGCATTGCGTCGAACTCTGCCCTTGGAACCCATTGATGGTTCCCTTGAAACCTCGCATCTTAAACACCGTCAAGAACACGACCGCTATCATCGCCTTGATGAGTTGACATCTCTACAGGAAATAGCCTTGCTCTGATACCAACTGACGCAGCGCGGAAAGTGAAACGAAACAAATCCGAATATGGATTGGTTTCACACAACAAAGAAACACTCTTTGATGCAAACTCTGGTTGCGCACAACCCGGAAATGGAGAAATTCTCTCACGAAATGTGTTTGAAAATATAATAATAAGACGTAACCCTACATATCTGACAAAAGAGTATTTATATTTCCCCGTAAAATACCTAAAAGGGGAAAATCTAAGCGTACACGTGGAAATAAATAATGAAATACACGTCTATAACCTGTCGCATACATGGTTGTGCCTCTAGGCCGTGTATGTTTCTGGACATGTAACGAGCACAGTACACGATCGTATACACGGCCGTGTCTCTAAGCCGTGTATGACTCTGTGAATGTTCCTGACCGAATACACGGCCATGTCCCTGGTCATGTATGGAAGCCGTGCCTGCTTCTGTGGGATACCCTGATCGAGTGCACGGCCATGATGCACGGCCGTGTATGATTCTGTGGAATATTCTGATCAAGTACACGACCGTGCTTCAGCCCGTGTATAGAGGCAGTGTATGCTTCTGTGAATTCCTTCCAATCACTACACGGCCGTGTGACAAGTCGTGTGTCCACCCGTGTCTCTTGTATCTCCATCATATAATCACCTATGGTGATCATTACATAAGGGTTTAAAACAAAGTTTTCATTTTATTGTGGAGCTTGATCGCTGTTTTGTTGTGATTATGGTGTAACTTTGTTGAGTGGCCTTTGAATTCTCGATTGGCAAATTATACTAGTATCACTGGTATGTTAAGCAGATGTGCCAAAAATTTGAGATGTTCTAAATGTACTTTGTTTGAGAATGAAGTTGGATTGCTTGGTTATGCTCAAGTTCTTTAATTATTGTAATACTTTGTTATCATGACTGAGTTCTCGATCTTCTTAATTGCTTTCGTGGCATGGTATTAGTGCATCTAAGGGTCTTGCTTTGGGAGTTCAATAGAGCATAGGTAATGGTATGTCTTATGGGCAAGTTATTTTTAAAATTATAATATAGTTTGAGCATCTGAATGTATAATTAAATATCTATAAAATGATTTTATTGAAATAAAATGTTATCGATTATAAAAAGCAAATTTTAATAAAAGTTTAATTTGGACTTATTGTTATCCTAAGAATGGTGTAACAATGCCACCTTTAAATATCATATTTGTGTGAGTTGATTTGTTAAACTAGTTGAACAAAAATTTAGAAGGTAGATCGTTACAACCATAAAGTTCAAACATTTAGCAATATAAACTTCTCTAGAACAAGACTTCCAAGCACAGGCATTCTTTTATCTTCTTGTTAGTCTGGTTAAAAACTCCAATCACTTGGCTGTACTGAACGTCGCTTCAGGTATTATGACCACAGCCATACGTTACCTTTGCTCTTAGTCTCAACTTTTGTCGCAGCTTATTCTTGCGCTGTATGGCCAATCAACAATCATCATGCTACTCTTAACTATAGCTTTCCAGGTCTCTTTTTTCATTGAGTAGCTGTGTATAAACCACTCCGCTTTTCAATGCACTCGTCTGTTAGTTGACGGTTTCTTAGTGCAAAACCAACGGTGTATCTCACTGTGCTTTTGACGACTTAAGGACTATATTAGTCTCGATATCTCAAATGACATTAAGTTGGAGTTGGAATATATTGAAAGAAGGAACTCCAAAACTTTGTGCCAAAATAAAAAGTCATTGAAGTTGCTGCTTGAACAAGAAATTATAGGAGCACATAAACTTT
The DNA here is from genome assembly GCA_037954665.1 of Laguncularia racemosa. Lineage (NCBI taxonomy): Eukaryota > Viridiplantae > Streptophyta > Magnoliopsida > Myrtales > Combretaceae > Laguncularia > Laguncularia racemosa. Next base: position 2,125,639 of record JBBMOL010000012.1, read on the forward strand.
AGGGGTCCATTTTATCTATACGAGTAATTCAAGTATGGCAAAATATAACAAAATAAGTCCCTTGAAACTTAACATAAAATTAAGCGCTTAAATTTTAATTATATGCAATGAAACCCTTGTATTCTATTTTGTCTTTATATAAATAGTTTCCTGAAATTTTAGATCGTGACAAATTATAAATTTTTTACTTAGAATATCTTCGACTAAATCCGACTTTAGTGAATGGAAGTTAATCTATGAAAAATCGAAAGATCAAATATAATATTAATTAGTAATATTGTATAACAATTTTTCAAATTGTTTACAAGTTCGAAGCTTGATGGCAGATGTTATAGATCTGAAAGTTCATTGTCTCAATTTAAATTTCATAAGAAGCAACACGTATATATACATATTTCCGATTATATCATATTCTCAAGTTGATACGAATACGATAGTCGATATAAATATATAACTGAAGGGAAAAATTAAATTTAAATATTTTCTCGCTTTCTTCTTCATTCCTAAAAAGATAATAAAACCGCCTTCTCTTATTTATACGGAAAAGATGGCGTATTACACAAATATATACATAGTGCTACATAAATTTGACATGCTAGAAAAGGTTGAATCATGCAGCTCGAACATTAGGAACATCCTTGAATGAGTTTCTTCGAGCTGTGGCCAGCACTGTCTTGTCAGCAACTATGAAATAAGCTGCTCCAGCCACTGCAATATATATATATATATATATACAAGAATTCCAATTCATTAATAAAGAAGATATATATTATGTGTAAACATAAATTTATTTGAGATATATATATATATATATATATATATATATATATATATATATATATATGTATGTATGTGTGTATGCTTGTATATATACCTGTGGAAATAATCAGAGCTTGAGCAGCGTGATTGAGGTTGGCTTTAGCCCAGGGAAGCATTCTTACACTTGCCAACTGCATGCATATATATAAAGAGCGAAAATATAAATTTTCATATATCCAGCTTAAGAAGAGTAGGCTAATGTAAATTAATGTTGGGATCCAGGAAACGTAATTTTGAAACTTTCAAACACGTCTTAAACTAAATTAGGAAGGAAATTATAAATAGGACATTTAAATTTAACGCACGCATGCACGAAACAATCTAAAATGCATTTAGAAGTACGTAGTCGATGGATGGAAACTTACGGTGGGGATGGCCGTAGCAATACTAGCAACAACAGCTGCCTTAGCTCCTGCCATTACTCCCTCTGTTTTCATATATACAAAGTCAAATTTTGCATTTGATATAAAGTATTACTTTTAATTTTACGTATGATATGAGTATATATAATATATGTAATTTCCTTATTTGTTTTCTCATCTATGGTGTGATTATGTAAATGATAATAATAATACGATAATCGTGTGGATTTTTTGTTTTTTTTTTTTATTCTTCCTCACGAGAGTCCGAATAAAAAGATTGAACTAAATTTTATATTTGAAGTTATTACCATGACCACAACGTTTAGCCATGGCAAACTTCTGGTCCAACGGAGGAAAAGGGGTTCTCTCAAGAGGAGATTGAGCCATATCTTTTGCCATCTTTGAGATGAAAAACTAGATTGGTCTTAAGAATAAGTATTCAAAATGATAGAAAGCCAAAAATGCTTGGCCTAGAGATATGAAATGCTGGTTGGGAAAGGGTGTTTGGAATTTGGATGTAGGGTTAAGTTGGGACGTTAGTTTAGTGTGTATTTATAAGGGATTTTCAAGGAGTTGGAGATGGAGAGAGACATTGAGTTTGATGGTTTTGGATTGAAATCTAACGTCAGAGTCGCTTGTTTTCTCTCACTTTTTTATTTTCTTTTTCTTTTTTCTTTTTTTGATGAATTGTTTTCTCTTTGCTACTATTTTGGTTGGTTGATCGCTCTCCAATTTCCATTTATATTCCCAATATGACGTAGGCTTGGCCTCTAAGAAATTGTTTATCCATCTAATTCCCATAAAGCGCAACATTTTTCACTTATTTGAATATAGTCCAAAAGAAAAATTATTTCTTTTTTCCGGTTCAAGGAAATAATAATAATAATTCCCATTTCTACAACTTTTGAAATAGTTGGTCATAAAAAACTTCATCCCAATAAATTCAATAACGGTGGGAGCCACAGAATGTGAAATAACTATTTGAAAAGTTACGGGAATATGCCCACAAAGCATGATATTGAAGGGCTTTATAAGTAAGCTAAAATATTATAACCCTGCATTCAGCATATGCTCGAATTCTTATGTAGAGAAAATAAAATGAAAGCAACCAATTAAGTAAGAGCAATTCCAACGTAGGAGGCAATCAACCGACCCCATCCCTTAATTGGAGGATAGGCTTCTCCCTTGATCAAAGCATGCAGAATATTTTCACCTTAATCCCTTTTCTTTCTTTCCTTCTTTCCTTTTTTCCCCCATTTTGAAATTTCCTGATTTGTTAACTCTGTCCCTACTCTAGATTGGATCTATAGCTAGACTGATACTAACATTTACTTGATAATTGATTTAGTCCCACTTACTCTTTTTGTGTAAGCATGGGGTTGATTCTTGGTATAGTTTATTGAACCAGATAGTGTATCTTTACAACTCCTAGGAAAATTTTAGTGAGAGGGTTTTGCTCCAATTTCTATGATTGAAACTGAGACTATATATCACCTTTACACTATTATTATTATTATTAATGAATTGCTGCTCATCGTTTATTTATGGTTTTTTCTATTGAATTGAGGATTTACACGTAAAATGTTGTATTAATCTTTGTTATTCCATTGTTTTGCGTAATTTTGATATTGTCTAACTTGTGTTGCATAGCCAAACTCTTTAAATAGATAAACCGTGATAAGGTTAAATATTTAAATATTGAACATTTTATACATTATGAAATTTAGCATAAGTGATGGGAATTTCTTTCTTTTTCAACATTTTAAAGTTGAAGTTTGGAAATAGGTGGCAAGGGAATTGCTCTTTATTTACACAACAGCAATGGAGTACAGTTGCAAACAAGAAGCGATCAAATGAACCTCATCGCTATAGCGAAGTCATTAAGCGTAGGAGAACTACTGGGTCCCGACCCCGGCCCCCTCAGTCCTTCACTAATCTTATGCTAAAATATGGATAGCTTATGGCATACATTTGGATAACTTATCATTGCTCGTATGTACTTTTTTGGGAGTCCATAGAATGTTCACATACCAAACCATGTGAATTGAAAGATAAACTGCATACCATAAAGGAAAGGGGAGGAAGCTACAAGTTTTACTTTATTGAAAATCTGAAAGTGAAATGCTTTTTCCTTGGACAGGCACATAGATTACATTAGAAAATCAGAGGAAGAGGTTAAATTTCCATTGACTGTACGTACTGGTTAAGCGTTTTCTTCGATTTGCCAAAATCATTTTACATTAGTAGGAAAGATAAATTTTAAGACGAGAGACCCTTTTCAGCTCCTACCCTAGTCAAATGGCACATACCCCTAACAAAATGTAGCTCACCAAATCGGTTTTTGACCGACAATTAAATAATTCTTTAGATCTTTCCACAAAAGCAAGATATATACATTTACCATCGTTTTCAAGTACAGAAAGTTATATGTATAACGCGTTAGAAGTTCCAAAACATTTTAGTTTTTCTAGTTGAGTCTAAAATTTCAAATTTCAGTCGTCGGATCTTAAAGTGTTTTCAACTTAGGATACAATTGAGTTCTCAAAATTTTTTATTTCAGCAGTCAAATTCTAAAACATTTATATAACGAAACAAATGAATCCATAAAATTACTTAATCTTTCAGTAAGAACTTACTATTTTATTAAATTCTTATAATTTAATGTATAACCTTCGGCTTTAAGTAAATAAATGAGATTCGAATTCCCCTTCTTTTGTTATACCAAAAAATATAAAAAATAAAATAAAGAACTTACTGCATTACAAAAGTTTTGCTCACAATGGAATGTTATGGCAAGACAACATGATATGAAGAATACGAAAATATATGGAATTGGAAATTTGGAAAACTGAAATGTAAAAGCTAACAAGTTTTTGACTTCCGGGGTACTTTTTCTCGAAGAAGTAAAGTAAATGGAAGTATTCAATGGTTTCAACGAAAAAGCCTGATTCAAAATCAATTTTCAAAAGACTGTTTACGAGAAGAATTATTTTTTGATGTTTATTCATTTCTTTTTATGTTAATTATTCTGTGAAATGTTTCACTAAGTCCTAAGATGCTATTGTTTTTTAAATTAAAAATAAAGAAGATTCCAGTGTGATGATTCAATGCACCGTTCTAGTTAACTATCATTAAGCGATTTGAAGCATATGCTCATAGCCAAGAATTAGATGACACAAAAAAACAACTGAACAATGAACAGTGAACACTTTTGTATTGAACACTGCGCATTGAGATATTGAGATCTGCACGCTTTATCCCAATCTAATTTTCACTTGCACATTGATCCATAAAAATGGTTTAATTTAACATTGTGTTTGTTTATACGTGTTTCCGGACACTATTTAAAAGATCTAAAATTGATCATGCATTTTAAGGAAAATAATAATAATATATATTAGCTTTTAACAAATATCCTCGTCACTTGTCGATATTCTCCCATTTTGAAAGGCTTTGTTTTCTTAATAAAGGATGCAAAAGCCATTGGTTTAGGGGAAAGGTAACTTAAAACCGTGGGTGGGGGCTCCCTTACTTCTTTCTTGTACGTTGGTCCTGCAAACCTGATGAGATTGAAGCACATGATGGAAATGGAGGGACCAGATTGTTCGAAGCACATGTCATTTGCCACCAAGAAAAACTTTCCAAATTCATGCATCAACCGACACAATCAACGAGGTGGCATGCTTTTACTGTATAACGCCAGTGTCATGGAGGTGACTGTCAACACCTAGAATGTGCAAAATATCCATGGGCTCATCTGGGTCCGAAATCAACCTTTTCGCTGGTATTTTAGTTTATGTAAGTAGGGATTTTCATCAATGTATGACATTATGGGAAACATTAGTATTCATTAATTCTTCCCAAGCCAATGTGCCCTGGTATATTGGGGGGGAGGGGGGGAGTAGTGGTGTATTTAAATCATCCTACCATCTATAAAATGGGGGAGTATTTACTATAATCATCATTGCATGAACCTGTATAGCTCATGTACGCAAGATTATGGCATGTAGGATCTCGGCTTCATTGGACCTCGATTCACGTGGTCTAATCGACATCAATTTCATGCTCTTGTTCAGTCACGATTGGACAGATTTTGGGTGCATCATCAATGGAAAAATTACTATCCCGAGGCTCTGGTTAAACACCTCTCTTGATGGCCCTCAGATCACAATGCTCTTTTTCTTAGTTCCTCTCGTGACATGCTACGTTAGGGACTACCATGCCTTTTTAAATTCCAACCCATGTGGCTCGCATCCTACTTTTAAAGGGCTAATCCAAAATGTATAGCGTAATACAGATAATACTCTCTTCCCAGCCGTAACACACTTCCATGAGCAGGCACTTGCCTGGAAAAAAAATGTGTTTGGCATTCTACTCAAAGAAAAAAGGAGACTGCTAGCGCAAATTGTCGGCATAGAAACGTCTCTTTCACATAACCCTAGCTCTATCTTGGTGGAGCTAGAACATACCTTACAACAGGACCTCGAGCTACTTTTAGATAGAGAAGAAACCATTCGGAGGTCCAAATCTAGAGCTTTATGGATTAAGGATGGTGAGCGTAATACTAAGTATTATCATTCATTAGTCCTTGCCAGAGGAACAAAAAATAGACTTGTAGCAGTCCAAGATGCAGTGGGGAAATGGATTTCCAAACCTAGTCACTTGCAGCATCGCATCTTTACATACTTTGACACTTTGTTTACTTCAGCAAGAACACATTCCCCATACATAATCCAATCTTACCAGCTTTGAATTGTGGATTATCGGATACAGTTCGGGATGATCTAACGCAACCTTTACTTGTGGAAGAAATTGTTAGAGCAATCCACAGCCTAAACTCTTGGAAAGCCCCAGGAAAAGATGACCTACATACCCTTTTTTTCAAAGAATGTTGGGCTGTAACTGAAGACTCCATTATCCAATTTATAAGAGACGTCTTTATAACGGGTGAAATTCTAGGCCTAGCCAACGTGACTTTACTGGTTCTGATACCAAAATTTATTAGGGCCAATGAAATTATACAATTCCACCCCATTTGTCCTTTCAATACCATCTACAAAATGATTGTTGTTGAGCAAGGAAAACAGACAACACACAGCAGACGAAAACGGAAATCTGATCCGTTTTCATAATAATTTTCAAGCTTCTAAAAATATAGAAGCAATAAATTTGATAAGTTTAACATTCTAAATTGTAGTAAAATGAATCTAAACAAACTTATTTACTTCCAAGAAATTAGAACGGAATCAAACAAACAAAAACTAAAATATTTGCTGTCCTAATAAGCAATAAACTAACACTCCTCTATGCTTTTAGGAGCTGCAAATTCCAAGTTTTTGCCTCAATAACTCAAACTTGTTTGCTGGTAGAGGTTTTGTTAAGATGTCTGCAAGTTGTTCCTCGGATTTGCAATATATGAGACTTATAGCTCCTTCTTTTTGTACTTCCCTTAAGAAAAACAATTTAATCTTAAAATGTTTTGTTTTTCCATGAAAGACCGGATTATTAGAGATTGCAATAGCGGCTTGATTATCAACATAAATCTTTATATCGTTTTGTTGCTCCAAACGTAAGTCACATAGCAACTTTCTCAACCACAAAGCTTGATTTACAGCAATTGCAATAGCGATGAACTCGGCTTCCGTGATGGATTGAGCTATGGTGTCTTGCTTGGAGCTCCAACAAAACACGTTTGATCCTAAAATGAAACAATATCCTGATGTACTCTTCATGTCATCTATGGATCTACCCCAATCACTATCGGAGAATCCTAACAGATTTAAGCTTTGACGCTTCTTGAACTTCACACTAAGATTGATAGTTCCCTTGATGTATCTAACCACTCTTTTTGCAGCTTTGAGATGTATTTCACTAGTACAATGCATGAAACGAGATAGGATACTTACAGCAAAAAGTATGTTAGGTCTTGTTGCAGTTAAATACATTAAACATCCAACCAAACTTCTGTAGTAACCTTCATTAACTTTGTTTACGCCATCCTCCTTACTTAAGCTTTCCTTTTGATTTATAGGAGTAGTCATTTCCTTGCAATCTTCCATGTGAAACTTCTTAAGGATTTCCTTTGCATATTTCTTTTGACATATGAAAACTTCATCTTCTAGCTGCTTGATCTCCATTCCCAAAAAATATGTCATTAATCAAAGATTAGTTATTTCAAAGCTTTCCAACATTTCTATCTTAAACTCTTCAACTAGCTCGGTATTTCCACTTGTAATTAAAAGATCATCAACATAAAGAGAAATTATAATTAAATCAACCCTTTTTCGTTTTACATAAAGTGTGGCTTCAGACATGTTTTTCACAAATCCTAAGCTTGATAGATGCTTATCTATCTTGCTATACCATGCTCTAGGTGCTTGCTTCAAATCGTATAGGGCCTTCTTGAGCAAGTGCACCTTGTCTTCTTTGCCTTATTCCACAAATCCTTCAAATTGCTCAACATAGATTTCCTCTTGTAAAGAACCATTTAGGAATGTAGATTTTATGTCCAGCTGAAGCACCTTCCATCTATGTTATGCAACTATTGCTAATACTAATTATATTATATCCAATCTAGCAACTGGAAAAAATGTGTCAGAGTAATCAACTTAAAAAATCTGAGCATATCCCTTGACAACAAGTCTTGCTTTATACTTGTTGACAGATCCATCTGCATTAAGTTTAGTCCCAAACAGCCATTTTACTCCAATGATTTTTCTATCGGCTGGTTTATTAACTAACTCCCAAGTCTTGTTTTTCTTGATCATTGCTAGCTCTTCTTCCATTGCCTTTTGCTACTTCTAATCTTTAATGGCGTCTTCATAACTAGCTGGTTCGCAAATAGCAACGCTACATCTTTGGTAGACATCCTGGAGCGGTCTAGTTCCTCGAACTAGTGGATCATCTTCCATTTCTTCTCACTACTATTTTGTTTCTTGATCTTCGCTAGATTAAAAGGGCAAGCTCGATTGTTGTATGGTCACTTGTGTTTCCTTTGGTTGTTCCTAACTCCACTTTTCATTTTCATTAAAAACCACATCTCTACTGACTACAATTTTTCCAATTTGAGGTTAGTAAATCTTGTACGCTTTGGATGTAGAACTATAGCATATAAAGATGCCTGGTTCTGATCTCTTATCCAACTTATCACGCTTAACCTTTGCAACATGAGAAAAACACAAGTAACCAAACACTCTAAGAAAGTTTAGTGAAAGTTTGTAATCATACCAAGCTTCGAAAGGTGTTTTGTTCTTTAATGCTCTAGTGGGCAATCTGTTCTGCAAGAAGACCGATGTGCTTGTAGCTTTAGCCCATAAATTCTTTAGCAAGTCTTTATCATGCAACATGCATCTAGCCATCTCCATTATATATCTATTTCTTCTTTCATTCACTCAATTTTGCTATGGAGTGTATGGAGCTGTAAGTTGATGTTGGATACTTGCCTCTTCACAAAACATATTGAATTCTTCTAATGTATATTCTTTTTCATTGTTTGATCTTATAGCTTCAATTTTGCAATCACTCTGATTTTCTATCATTCATTTAAATTTTCAGAACACACCAACTACCTCTGATTTATGTTTTAAGAAAAAAATCCAATACATCCTTGGGAAGTCATCGATAAATATAACATAGTAATGACTACTTGCTAAGGATGGAGTTCTATGCGGCCCTGCAACATCTGTATGGATCAGCTGCAATTTGCGTGTAGCTCTCCAAGATGGCTTCGGAAATGGTTTCCTATTTTGCTCACCATATTGACAAGCATTGCATGTTGGTAGGTAGTTTGCAAATGTTGGAAGTCCAATTGTGAGCTCCTTTTCCTTCAAGAATTCATCCTCTTCAAATGGCAATGACCAAGCCTCTTATGCCATATCTTCGTGTTACTTGCTTCCGAGGTGAAAGGTGTAGGTTCTTCATTAATTGGATCGAAAGAGAAGCTTTTTCCTTTCATCCTCACATTTAGAAATTTTTGACCTGTGACATCAAGTATTTGGCAATAATTCTCTTCAAAAGTAACTTTAAGTCCTTGTTCAATCAGCTGCTTGATCTCCATTCCCAAAAAATATGTCATTAATCAAAGATTAGTCATTTCAAAGCTTTCCAACATTTCTATCTTAAACTCTTCAACTAGCTTGGTATTTCAACCTATAATTAAAAGATCATCAACATAAAGAGAAACTATAATTAAATTAGCCCTTTTTTGCTTTACATAAAGTGTTGCTTTACATAAAGTGTGGCTTTAAACATGTTTTTCACAAATCTTAAGCTTGATAGATGCTTATTTATCTTGCTATACCATGCTCTAGGTGCTTGCTTCAAACCGTATAGGGCCTTCTTAAGCAAGTACACCTTGTCTTCTTTGCCTTGTTTCACAAATCCTTCATATTGCTCAACATAGATTTCCTCTTGTAAAGAACCATTTAAGAATGCAGATTTTACGTCTAGCTGAAGCACCTTCCATCTATGTTGTGCAGCTATTGTTAATACTAATTATATTGTATCCAATCTAGCAACTGGAGCAAATGTATCAGAGTAATCAAGTCCAAAAATCTAAGCATATCCCTTGACAACAAGTCTTGCTTTATACTTGTTGACAGATCCGTCTGCATTAAGTTTACTCATAAACAACCATTTTACTCCAATGATTTTTCTATCAGCTAGTTTATTGACTAACTCCCAGGTCTTGTTTTTCTTGATCATTGCTAGCTCTTTTTCCATTGCCTTTTGCTACTTCTAATCTTTAATGGCGTCTTCATAGCTAGCTAGTTCGCAAATAGCAACGCTGCATCTTTGGTAGATATCTTGGAGCGGTCTAGTTCCTTAAACTAGTGGATCATCTTCCATTTCTTCTCGCCACAGTTTTGTTTCTTGATCTTCACTAGATTAAAAGGGCAAGCTCGATTGTTATATGGTCAATTATGTTTCCTTTGGTTGTTCCTAACTCCACTTTTCATTTTCATTAAACACCACATCTTTACTGACTACAATTTTTCCAATTTGAGGTTAGTAAATCTTGTACGCTTTAGATGTAGAACTGTAGCCTATAAAGATGCTTGGTTCTGATCTCTTATCCAACTTATCATGCTTAACCTTTGAAACATGAGAAAAACACAAGCAACCAAACACTCTAAGAAAGTTTAGTGAAAGTTTGTAACCATACCAAGCTTTGAAAGGTGTTTTGTTCTTCAATGCTCTAGTGGGCAATCTGTTATGCAAGAAGACCACCATGCTTGCAGCTTCCGCCCATAAATTCTTTAGCAAGTCTTTATCATGCAACATACATCTAGCCATCTCTATTATATATCTGTTTCTTCTTTCACTCACTCAATTTTGCTGTGGAGTGTATGGAGCTATAAGTTGATGTTGGATACTTGCCTCTTCACAAAACATATTGAATTCTTCTTATGTATATTCTTTTTCATTGTTTGATCTTATAGCTTGGATTTTGCAATCACTCTAATTTTCTATCATTCGTTTACATTTCTAGAACATACCAGCTACCTCTGATTTATATTTTAAGGAAAAAAATCTAGCACATCCTTGTGAAGTCATCGATAAATATAACATAGTAATGACTACTTGCTAAAGATGGAGTTCTATACGGCCCTACAACATCTGTATAGATCAGTTGCAGTTTGCATGTAGCTCTTTAAGATGGTTTCAGAAATGGTTTCCTATTTTGCTTACCATATTGACAAGCATGGCATGTTGGTAGGTAGTTTGCAAATGTTGGAAGTCCAATTGTGAGCTCCTTTCCTTCAGGATTTCATCCTCTTCAAATGGCAATGACCAAGCCTCTTATGCCATATCTCCGTGTTACTTGCTTCCGAGGTGAAAGCTATAGGTTCTTCATTAATTGGATCGAAAGAGAAGCTTTTTCCTTTCATCCTCACATTCAGAACTTTCTGACCTGTGGCATCAAGTATTTGGCAATAACTCTCTTCAAAAGTAACTTTGAGTCCTCGTTTAATGAGCTGTCTTACGCTCAGCAGATTTTGATCAATTGCAGGTACATAAAGAACATCATATATGTTCTTTGAACCTTCAGCGCTTGATATGATCACCATCCTTATTCCTTTAACAAGGATGTAATCACCATTACCAATTTTAACTTTGGTAATGTCAGTGGCCTCAAGTTTTTGAAGAGTTTTTTGTCGTTGGTCATGTGGTTTGTACATCCACTATCAATCAACCAACTTTCGAATGAACAGCCGTTTGCAATGCAAGATGCTACGAACAGCCGATCTTCATCCTCTTATTCAGCAACTTGTGCTTCACTCACTTGCTACTGAATCTTTCTTTTGCAAATAATTACTTCATGTCCCATTTGACTGCACTTGGAACACTTTGCATCAGGTCTCCTCCAGCATTTTTATGGTGAATGACTTTCTTTGCCACAGTGTCTACACGGAGGTACTTGCCCTTGTAGTTTCCTTTTCTTCCTCTATTATTGTTGGAAGCAAAAGGAGGATTTCTATCTTCACCTTTCTTCTTTTTCCCTTTGCTTTTATCAACTCCATGGTGTTTTGCAATCAAGGCTCCTTCGGTGCTAACATTTTCCCTCATGTGTCTTCTTTGTTTTTGCGCCTGTAATGAATGTAACAATTTTACCAGGGAAATTTTTTAGATCCTTGGTATGTTCTAGTGTTGTTACAGTTGCTTCATAGTGTTTAGGCACTATCACCAAGATCTTCTCAACGATCCTTGAGTCGTTGAACTCTGATCCTAGCAATTTGATCTTGTTTGCAACGTTAAGAAGCCTATCTGAGTACTCTTTAACAGTTTCAGATTCATTCATCTTTTGCAATTCAAAACCCCTTATTAGAATTAGCACCTTCATTCCTTTGATCCTTTCATCTCTAGCATACTCTTGCTTAAGGTAGTCCCAGATCGACTTAGCTATCTTACAAGACAATTCTTGTAAAGAGTGTTGATGATATTGCAGCAAACAAGAATGCTTTGGCCTTCGACTTTTTCATTTTCTTCTCCTTAAGTGTTTTGATTTAAGCCATGGTGGGATTTTCTGAAAGTGTTGACAGATCATAGTCTTCTTCTATTGCTTCCCAAAGATCCAAGGCTTCCAGGTAAGTTTCCATTCGAACCACTCGGATCTAATAGTTTTCTCCATTAAACACAAGTAGAGCAATTGAAGAGAAACTTGCTTCGTTTTCTATGGCGTTTGGAGAAAACTTCAACATAGATCCCTCAAGAATAAAGCTCTGATACCAATTGTTGTTTCAAGAGCAAGGAAAACAGAGGACAAACACAAGACGAAAACGGAAATCTAATATGTTTTCATAATAATTTTCAAGCTTCTAAAAATATAGAAGCAATAAACTTGATATGTTTAACATTATAAATTGTAGCAAAATGAATATAAACAAACTTATTTACTTTTAAGAAATTAGAACTGAATCAAATAAACTAAAACTAAAATATTTGCTGTCCTAATAATCAATAAACTAACAATGATTACCAAAATACTTGCTCATAGACTAAGGCCTTATCCCCAAGAACTCATCTATCCTATGCAATGTGGCTTTATTCAAGGTCGTAAGGCGCTGGATCATATCTTGTTAATGCGAGAGATCCTTTTCCAGTCAAATAGGCAAAAAGGTCATAAGGGTTGGATGATAATGAAAGTTGATTTGGAAAAAGCATTCGATAGCTTGGAATGGGACTTTGTTCACTGGAGCCTCACCAAAGATTAAATTTTCCTCCCTATTGGACCAAGCTAATCATAAACTGCATAAGCACCATATCTGTACAGGTTGTAGAAAATGGTGGCACACTTTAGCCTTTCAAGCCATCGTGAGGAATTCGACAAGGAGACCCCCTTTCCTCTTATCTATTTATTTTGTCAATGGAATTCTTAAGCAGGCTTATAAATCTAAGGGTTTAACAAAGAACTTGGCAGCCAATTCGCATGAGAGGTTTCTCAGTTAACCTCTCCCCAAGTCTCTGTGGATGACGTAATTCTTTTGGCGGAAGCTAACATGAGTTCAGCAGAAGCTATAAAGCAAACTCTGGAACAATTTAGCACATGGTCGAGGCTAAGGATAAATGTGGAGAAATCTTCCATGGTCTTCTCTCTCAATATGCCGCATCAGGACAAGCAAATGATTTCAGATATCTTGGGTATTAAAGTAGTGGAGTCTCTAGGGAAATATGTGGGGTTCCAATAAATAAAGGGTTGATTCCGCGCCCCAAAGACTTTAAATTCCTTGTTGATAAACTCCAGTCAAAGCTAGCAAGATGGAAAGGGAAGTTACTCAGTATGGCGAGCCGATCCATCTTGATCTCTTTGGTACTCAACAGCATACCAATGTACTACATGCAAGCAGCAAGACTTCCACAACAAACCCTTGACAAATTGGAGCAACACCAATAACTTCGTCTGGTCAGGTCATGAAGGTCGCAAAGAACTCCATTAGGTAAAGTGGACAACTATAACAAAACCAGAGCAAGCCGTGTCTGTAATGAGAAGTATAAGCATCTGCAACGGCCTGAGGTGCTGCTGCACACCCCATCCTCTTCATCTCTGTGGAAGGATGTAGCTATAACAATCAATTTAATTTCAAGTAAGAGAATAAAGGTGTTGGGAAATGGTTCGCATGTGAATTTCTGGTATGATACTGGGGTAGGTACAACTCCTATTCGTTCACTAATTGCAGGCCCTATACACAATACAGCTACAAATCTGACTGTAAAGGAAGCTTATGTAAATGAGCTGCAATAGGATGATGATATGCTTGGGTTTCACCTCTCCAACTGGCCCCTTTGTGCTTCACGAAGATGTCGAAGATCGGCCGGTCCTTGACTTAGTGGACAAAAAAAAAAAAAAAAAAAAAGCCTCACTTGGTGAATATTATGAATTCCTGCGGGTACATCAACAGGGTGAAAATGATTCAGTTCAGCCTTCATCAACAAATTGGATTTGGAAATTGGTTTTAACTCCCAAAGATTTAACTCTTTCTTTAGAAGGTCATTAATAATGCACTACCTACAGGGGCCTTCGTTATGCACACATCATAGGATTTCGATTCGTTGAGCTATGCATTGATTCATTACCAGCTGAGCAAATTATAAATTTTAATACTTCTATAAATATTAGATATTTCTATGCTAATGTATCTCTTTCTTGTAGGCGCACCTGTTCCATGTTTGAAGATTGCTGGATCGTTTATGTGGCATACGAAGCAAATTGTCTTGCTGATGCCATCGCCACCAAAAAGCATCAGAGACAGGAGGAAGCCTGGCACGCTTTTATTCCTCCACTGGAGCTTAAACTTTTGCTTCTTCAAGATAATAGCCTTTGTACATACACGGATTTGTCGAACTTTGGAACATGGCTAAGTAGCATATCAGTTTTTGAGCATCTGTGCTATTGTGTGTATATCCTCTAAGTACGGTTCTTGTTTGTACTACACTTTGTTTAATATAAATCGAATTCCTTGGTTCTAAGAAAAAAAAATGACACAATTGCACTACCAAGCTTCTAAACTCTTCTTATTATTGAAGTAAGTTAGTGGTAGTGATATATAAGGCAAGGTAGTCAATATTTAATCAATATTAGCTATGAACTTTTGGTTAAAATGGTTTATAAATCTCTTCAATAACTAGACAGTTTAGCTAATCACTGTTGTCGGGCTGAGGAGTTACAAGGCTTTCTCTATCACTTGGTGCTTGCTAACAAAGAGGCTATATCAATCTAAATAAGGATAACACCCTTCTTATACCAAATATGTATCTAAAACCTCAAGATATCGAACTAATTTAAACTTTTATTCATCATCACAAATATTACAAGGAAATAGTGTATAGTTTTTGCAATGTTAAACTCCAAACATCAAAGTAGCGTCAAATATCTCTTTATAGATAGAGTTTAATCTTATATAACACTGTGAGGGCAACATAACATGATTATTTATCTGATCGGAGTCCCATGTTACCTTATCCACAATCCTACGCTAGCCACTCTCAACTTCTTTCCTTGATTTTTAAGCCTTCATTAATCCCTATTTTCTTAACTTGAGATTAGACAAATTAACCCTTGAGCTTATATTTGAGTTAAGTGAGGTGGAAAAGGGACAACATAATGAAATCAAAGTATATGACCAATAACACAATGTAGCATGTAACCAAGATATATCAAGCATATGATCAAGCATATCAATGCAAATGGATATATGCTATGGTAGTGCACATGGTATACACTAGTACTGGTATTATATTCAACATTCTTGTTGTAGATATAGCTAGCGGTCGATATAAGTGCAGTAAGTGAGTTAGAACCCCTTAATACTTAGTATCATTCACCAACTTTTTGCATTTTTTCTCTACTTTCCTCTTTTTTATATTTTTCATTATCCTTTGTTTTGTTTTTTTTTTCTCTCTTTTTTTAAATTTCTTTTTTCATTTTCAATTATTTTCTTAACAATAGTTAATTAAATATACTTAACTAATTGCTATGTTAGCATCTACGTTAGTAGTAATTTACACATAGATAGTGTTGACTTTTGAAAAACTAATTAGGTGTTCTTATAATTTCTAAAGTTTTCAAAGATAATTTGTATAATTTACTATATATATATATATATATATAATATTGATTTTACATTTTTTTTAATGTCATTAAGACTTTCATAATAGTGTCATGACAATAACACATTATCTATGCAGTTATATTTATATTATATATATAGATAAAATATGAAAAAACTGTGATCAAATAAATTTCTAGCATTTCAAAATTTTCGTATGTGTCTTTTATAAGGCTAATATCTTAAAGTATTATAAATCTTTGTTATTATACTCTCTAGAGTCTTTAAAGAATCATTATCACAAGAAAAATAAAATGTTCAACCCTTAGATCAACTACTAGTTATGTTGATTGTCTTCATAATAATCTCATTTATTTTTATTCTTCTACCAAAGTTGAGTACAAAGCTATTCCAAATATTGTTTCAAAAGTCATCTGAGTGAGTAATTTACTTGGTGAGTTGGGGTTTCATCTCTCCTGTCCTCTTATGTTGTTATATGATGACATTAGGCAACATACTTGTCTACTAATCTAGCATTTCACTGTTACACGAAGTAAGTCACTTTTGGTGATCATTTTGACCCTAAAAAGAGTCATTAGAATTTTCTCAAAGTTCTTCGTGTTTATATAAAAGATCAACTGGCAATTCCACTTACTAAGCCTCTCTCTCAACTTTAGTTTCTTGATCTATAGTTTGGTCACTAATGGTGCCTTAATCTATCCTAACTATAATTCAAGTGTTTGTTGTACTTGCTTGTCCTTTGTTATGTGTATAAATTTTTTGTCTCCATATGTAGTGAATTCAAAGTGAACAACATTATCATTCTTCCATCTAAGTTTAGAACTCATACTACCTATTCACTTCATTGTAGTAATAATTCTATCACATACTTATTCTTTATAGAATAATTATTGTATTTTTTAGTTTCATTTTAAATCTATAATAGCAATTTCATAAGAAATTCCTATTAGAAATTTTTTAAAATAATTATCTACTATTCAAACCTACAATTATAGCTATTCAATGCTGGAATTAATCTCCCCCACCCTCCTCCCCCCTTCCCTACCCCTTCCAAAAAAAAAAAAAGAAGAAGAAAAAAACTATATTAAAATCGAAATCAATTAATGATAATCTTATTATAATTCTATTACATTCTTCAATAGTAGTTATTAAATTATAATCTTATTTCATTTGGCCAAGTGAAAGGGCAAATAGTGTTTTAGGTGGTAGGATGCTTTAAGGCTAATTGGAGATTAGGTTGATCCTTATCCATATAAAGGGTTTAGTTTGAAATGTTTTTTATGCAATGTTTTTATGCTTGTTTTTTTAACAAATTAGTAGTTTCATACTAAATATGCATTTGCTTAGCTAGCTTAAAGTCACTTCTCATGAGTTATATATAAATTATGCTTTTAAGTTATTTCTTATTCAAGCAAAGGTTAAGAAAAAAGGTATGATAACCTTATAGATATACCACTTTGATGAATGCTTTTGAGCTATCACACATGTTTTCCTTAATAGTTTTATAAGTTAGAAATCTAGGTAATTCTAATAATTGATTTGGAAATTGATGAGAATTAAGAAAATAGAAATGAAAAGGATCCAAATATAGTGGAGTACATCTTGAGATGCTTATCAGTGAAAGTCAATAAGTTAAATTAAGAAATGGAATTTGAAGAAAACAAATATTAAAAAAACATGCACATATTAATTTGGTAGAAGGGTTTAGATAACTCTTATCGCTTTACTACTAAATATAAAATACCAAGTGCTTAAGCTTTTAGACTAATTAGTTGCACAAACATGCACACATAGACGCATGCACACATACAAGCAAACGTTCGCACACAAGCATATGCACACATATATACGACACACTTAGGTATATGCATGCATACACTTACAATGCACATGCATGCACAAGAGCACACACACACAACTATTTTTGGATAAATTTATCATATGCAACATTAACTATTCTTCATCAAATGAGAAAATTACATGATGTCCATTGAAATTATTAAAGATATAGAGACACCTAAAATTTAAAAAATAGGACACCTATGCCTCATGGAAAATATTGGCATCACTAGATCTCTATTGCAATGTGATACAAGTCAATTTTTTTTATGAAAGCAACACTTGCGATTGTTTTTTTAGGCAAATTCCTTAGATTGATTTGACATTGCAAAGGTTTATATAGTTCAAATTCAATGATGAATTGGTATACAAAGAATATGGAAAATGGTATGTTGTTACAAAATATTAATTTAACACTTCACGATATCAATATTTCTCAAAAACATAACATAACTCAAGGTTTTATGATATCCAAGTTATGAAGCTGAAATAATAAGAAGAAAAATATAGTAAAATAAAGCTAAAATTCATTCTAATAGCACGTTACTAATTGAAACTTTGTCATTATGAATTGACAAGGTTTTACACTATTTTTGAGCGAGGGATGAGATTTTCAAACATGGTTGTTAAAGACCAGATATTTTGGTGAAGGTTTATGCCGAACTTAATTAATGTTATATTTTAACCATTAATCTAGGGGCGTTGGATTTAGTTGGACTTGGAAGCCACAATCCCAACAGTTGCAATGACTTTTTACACATGATGGTGTTCCCTTGTTCTAACTAATGAACCCAAATACATAGAATTTCATCTCTCCATCTATATTGAACCTTACAAATTTGTCTTGTATGCTTTAACTAAAATTGGCAACGAATGCTCAAAAAATGAACTTCAACAAATTAATCATCATTCTGGAAAAATATAAAATATTTATCATTTTTTTTAACGAGTAGATCGAGAACACCCGGGAAGAATTAAATAAATATTGGTCCTCAAATACTTGATCTCACATTTCCATGCACTTGCGTGTAACTAGACGGTTTCTTAGTGCAAAACCAACGGTGTATTTGATCACTATACTTTTTGACGACTTAAAGAACTTTAGTCTAGATATCTGAAATAAAAAAGTCATTCAAGTTTTGTTACATGAACAAGAAATTATAGGAGCACTTATCACTATATATGTCTTTATGATTATTTTAAGTATCCCTTACGTTGGACCACGCAGATCGGAGTATTTTAGTATATATATTTTGGATGATATTATATATCCCAAGTTGACATGATATAAATAACTTAAGGGCAAGATTAAAATTTAAATATATTCTCGCTTTCTTCTTCATTCTCGAAAGGTATAATAAAACCGTCTTCTTTTTATTTACATGGAGAAGACGGCGTCTTACACAAACATACACGTAGTGCTACATAAATTTGACATGCTAGAAGAGGTTGAATCAACCAGCTTTTAGCCTTTTGCGTTAGGGATATCCTTGAATGAGTTTCTTCGAGCTGTGGCCAGCACTGTCTTGTCAGCAACAATGAAATAAGCTGCTCCAGCCACTGCAATGATATATATACATGGATTTCAATTCATTAGTAAAGAAAATATATAATATGTGTAAACATAAATTTATTTGAGTTATATATATATATATATAATTATTTATATTACATACCTGTCGAAATAATCAGAGCTTGAGCAGCATGATTAAGATTGGCTCTAGCCCAGGGAAGCATTCTTACACTTGCCAACTGCATGCATATAAAACCGATAGAAGACTGAGTATTCCGTGTGATTTCAGACCCACATCATCGTTAACATTTTTAAAATTAGGTCTATATATTGAAAATATAAATGAGTTCAATGAAGGCACTCGTAAAAACTTCTCAATAATTTTTTTTACTTGGATTTTTAGAAGTGTCCAATTAATATTCAAAAACATTAGAAAAAGAAGTTTTCTTACCTCTTTTCTTCGTTTTCAAGGACTGTGTTGAGATCATGACAATGAAAATAATTCATTATTCAATATATGTCTTGAAGTGAATATATGAAGTTTTAAATGCTCAGTGTAAGAAGAATGGGGCTAATGGAGAATGTTTGAATCCTGCGAACGTACTTTTGAAATCTTGAAACACATTTTAAATTAAAAGGTGGAAAATGTAAATAGGATTCGCAGTGCATTGCGTTCAGGAAACATTCTAAAATGTATTTACAGATTTTAAGAATTAAAAAAAAAAATGAAGTAGAAGACATTCATACATGAAGAGAAGGTAAGAAAGACGTAGTTCATGATAGAAACTTACGGTGGGGATGGCTGTAGCAATACTCGCAACAGCAGCTGCCTTAGCTCCTGCTATTACTCCCTCTGTTTTCATACATACAAAGTCAAAATTTGCATTTATAAAGTATTGCTTTTCATTATACCAATAAATGAGTATTAATATATATTACTCCCTTATTTATTTTCTTATCTATCGTATTATTATTGAAATGATACTAATGCGATAATCATGAGGATTATTTCTTTCCTCGCGAGAGTTTGAATAAAAACTTTGAACTAAAATTTATATTTCAAGATTATTACCATGAGCACAACGTTTAGCCATGGCAAGCTTCTGGTCGAAAGGAGCAAAAGTGGTTCTCTCCAGAGGAGACTGAGCCATATTTTTTGCCATTTCTAAGCTGAAAAATTAGATTGATTCTAAGAATATGTATGAAAATACGAGAGAGAGAGAGAGAGGGAAAAAAGAAAAAGAAAAACTAATTGGCTTGGAGGTATGAAATACTTGTTGGGAAGGAGGTTTGGATGAAGGATTAAGGTGGGATGTTAGTGAGCATTTATAAGGGATTTCCAAGGAGTTGGAGTCGGAGACTTAAGTTTTGGAGAGAGAGAGAGAGAGAGAGAGAGTTTGATGGTTTTGGGTTGAATTCTAACGTCTGAGTCGCTTGTTTTCTCTTTGTTACTGTTCTGGTCATTTGGTGGTTCTCCAATTTTCATTATGTTCCCAATATAACGTGGGTTTTGCCTTAAAAAAAATATATTAAAATTGCTTCTCCATCTTACTCGCATAAGGGGCAACATTTTTCACTTATTTCAATACTCCAAAAGAAATTATTTGTTTTTTGGGTTCAAGGAACAATAATAAAATAATATTTCGCATTTCCACAACTCTTAAAAATAGTTGGTCCTACTCATCACACTAAATTCAATAATGGTGGGAGCGACAAAAATTGAATTAACCTTTCGAAAAGTTAAGGAGCATATGCCCTACTAGCATAATATCGAAGAACTTTATAAGTAAGCTAAAATGCCTTAAAATATGACTGAAACTCTTATGTGGCATTTATCCAAGAATTTGGATGTTGGTAAGAACCCAATATGGAATCAGGGTAATAAGGTCAACCTCATACGATCTTAATAAGAAAACAAAGAGAAGGCAGCCAATTAAGGGTAATTATACTATAGTGGCAGCCAACTAATCCCTCGCTTTTAATTAAGTAATGGACTTCTCTTCTCTACTGAAACATGCAGAACATGGTCTCTATTTTCCTTTCGTTATTTCGTTTTCAATTTTCAAAATTTCCTAGTTTGTTAATTCAATCTTTAAAAGCAAATTGTATTTATAAATTAATCTCTAAGAATTAATCGTAAATTAACTCAATCCTACTACTCTTTTGATATGAGTATGGGTATGAGATTTACCCTTACTTATAATTCATTAAAAGAGATAAGTATTTTAATAACTCCTAGTAGAGATTTTAATTAGTGGGTTTCACTAGAATTTTTACAAGTGAGATTTTTTCATGTTCTAGTGGAATTGTGTATCACCCTTATATTCTTTTGTAATTATTAATGAAGTGTTGCTCATCATTTGTTAATTAGTTTTTTTTTTTTCCCTCTTCCATTGCATTGAAGATTTACATGTAAAATATTGTACTAATCTTTGTTAAATGTCTTATTTTATATATAGAAATTTAAGATATTATATGAAATTTAGCATAAATTCGACACAAACTTATCATGTAATACCCATATTACACTATTATTGTATGTAGTGGCAGATCCATAATTTGATAAAGAGCAAACAAAAAAAAAAGAAAAGAAAATAATTAAGTACATATTTCATTTTCAAAAAAATTAGGTTAAACTTTCGAAATTCGGAGGCAAGTGAATGTTGTTAATTTACAGAACAGCAGTGGAGTACAATTGCGAACAAGAGGCGACCAAATCAACCTCTCATTGCTGTAAGTGAAGTCAATTTACGCGTAAGCAAACTGCTACGTCCGGCCTTGCTCAGTCTGTCACAAAGTTGTATGCTAGAAAATGGATATTTTATATCATATATTTATTATTAAAATACGTCATAATAACTTTATTCATTACTCCTATGTACCTTTTCATTGCATAGTTTTGGAAGTCCACAGTATATTCACATGCCAAACCATGTGAATTGAAGTACATAATTAAACTGTATCCTATAAGAAAAAGGGAGAAAGATACAGTTTTATTTAATAAGGAATCTGAAAGTGAAATGCTCAATGGATAGGCACATAGATTGTATTAGAAAATCGGAGCAAGAGGTTTCCAATGGTTAAGCCTTTTCTTTGGTTTGCCAAAATCATTTTACTTTAGTAGGAAAGATAAATTTTAAGACGAGACCCTTTCAGCTCCCACCCTTGTCAAATAATGCATACACCTAACAATGTGTAGCTCACCAAATCGGTTTTATACCGCAATTAACAACCAAAGATAGAAGAAAGGTCTTTTTTTTTTATGAAAAAAAAATCTAGAAATCTTTCCGCAAAAGCAAGATATATATTGTATATTATGATCGTTTTCAAATACAGAAATTTTTTTGCATAATATACAAATATACTAGGAGTTTTAAAACCTTTTTAGTTTTTTCTAATTAAGTCTAAAATTTCCAATTTCAGCGATCGGATCTTAAAGTGTTTTTTAATTCAAGTCCTTAAATTTTCTATTTCGGCAATCAAATTCTAAAACAATCATATAGCTAAACAATTAAATCCTTAAAATTACTTAACGTGTTAGTATAAACTTACTATTTTTTAAAAGTCGTGCTATAATGTCTTTTTAAGACAAGACAACATGATAAGAAGAATATAAAAATTAAAAATTTGGAAAACTAAAATGCGAAAACTAAAAAGTTTTGGATTGTCGGCGGTAAAGAGATAATTTATAAGAAGTAAGATAAATGGATATCCTTAATGGTTTCAATCAACAAATAAGTCTCATTCAAAATCAAATTTTAAAAGAATGCTCATGAGAAGAACTATTTTTTATGTTTATTCATTTTTTTTTACGTTAATAATATCCTAATTCAGATAAGTTAATTATTTTGTAATATGTTTCACTAAGAAATTATTGGTTTTTAACTTCAAGATGAAGACGATTCCGGTGTTATAAGATTCAAAGCACCATTCTTTCTAGTTAATTATGATTAGATGAATGGGTTAGATGACGACAAAAAAAGAACGGTACAATGAAGAGTGACGCTTATGTAGTAAACAACGGGCATTGGGATTTGAGATCTGCACGCTTCATCCATCCAAGTCAAATTTTCACCGACACATTGATGCATAAAAATGGTTTATTTTAACATTGCGTTTGTTTATGAGTTTCTATTAACTTGTGTTTTCATGACATTAATTAAAAAAAAATTAGGAAGAAAATTGTTCATTTTATCAAAAATGATTGTGCATTTTAAGGGGAAAAAAAAAGAAAAGAAAAGAAAAAACAACTGACTATTTTATTTTCTAGGTTTTAGTAAATATCGACGTCACATGTTAATATTTTCTCATTTTGGAAGGTTTTGTTTTCTTATAAAAGGATGCAAAAGCCACTGGTTTAGGAGAAAGGTACCTTAAAACCATGGGTGAGTGTCACCTTTTTCCCATCATGTACTTTGGTTATGATCCTGCAAAGCTGATGAAATTGAAGTACGTGGCAGAAATGGAGGGACAGGATTGTTTGAAGCACATGTCATTTCCACCCCCCCACCCAAAAAAAAAAAAAAAAACAAGGGTCCAAGGGTCCAAATATTTGGGGTTCCAAATAAATAAAGAGTTGACTCAGCGTCCCCAAAGACTTTAAATTCTTTATTGATCAACTCCAGACAAAGCTAGCAAGATGGAAGGGGTAGTTACTCAGTATGGCAATCCGATACATCTTGATCTGTTAGGTACTCAACAGCATACCAATCAGGCAAGCAGCAAGACTTCCACAAGAAACCATTGACAAATTGGAGCAAATCACCAATAACTTCTGGTGAATATTATGAATTCCTGCGAGTACATCAACAGAGTGAGAATGATTCAGTTAAACCTTCATCAACAAATTGGATTTGGAACTTGGTTTTAACCCCCAAAGATTAAACTCTTTCTTCGTAAGGTCATTAATAATGCACTAACTACAGGTGCCAAGCTTCAGAAAAATTTTCGTCATGATTAAAATACTTGTCCTCGTTGTTCACTCCAGGAGGAACACTTGCTTCATGCTCTACCAGACTGCCCTAATAGAAGAGATATCTAGACAAACCTTCACTTGGAAGATGTCCTACTCAATGGACGCAACGCGGAAAGCGTAAACGATAGTGTCCAATTCTAAGATTGGCCTCGTAACAAATAAAGAATAATTATGAATTATCCCTTGGACAAACCTCGATTGCATACAACCGATAAAGCAAAGAAACTCTTCTCTAAACGTGTATATTGAATATTGAATAAAGCGTAACCCTAAAATGACCTAGTAACTATATATATTTATCTAGAAAATACGTAAAAAAGGAATTATAGATGTACACATGGAAATAAATATAAGTATACACGTCTGTCATCCGTCATATACACGGCCATGCTTGAAAGCTGTGTATGCTTCTAGGAATATTTCTAGCGTAATACACGGCCGTGTCTCCTGGCCGTGCATGCAGTCGTGTATGCTTCTGGGAGAGATCCTGATAGAACACACGGTCGTATAAGAGGCCGTGTACGTTTCTGGGAATCATCCAAGTTTCTCACACGGCCGTGCCTCCTAGCCGTGTATGAAACCGTGTGTGTTTCTGGAAGTTTCCTGACATGATACATGACCGTGTATCAACCCGTGTCCGCCACGATGTCCGCATCATTCTCTCCCACCAATGAAGAACTCAACCTCGAGTTCTCTTCAGAATATAACGGTGTGTCATCGGGGTGGAAAAGAGATAAATCCGCCACATTAAAAGTGCAGGAGATGTTCATATCTTCGAGAAGCTATACAATGTACGCGTTGTCATTTATCTTGCGCACTACTTCATAAGGCCCATATTTCTTTGGTTGGAATTTCTCATATTTGCCCGTAGGGAAACGCTCTTTTCGAAGATAAACCATTACCTGATCGCCCACGTCAAACAGTTTCTTCCGTTTATGCTTATCTGTAGCCCTTTTATATCGGGTATTGGCTTCTTCTATTTTCCGTCTGACTTCCGCCGTGGTGGTTTGGCACTGTTCCGCCATATGCTTAGCAGCGACGTCACCCACCATACTCTTAGGTAATTTGATCAGGTCCAGCGCGTGTTGTGGCGTTTTGGTGTACACCATTGAGAACAGTGATCTTCCAATAGTTCGATGGACGGAACTATTGTAAACGAATTCAGCTTGAGCCAATGCTTGATCCCACTGCCCTGGCTTCTCACGGCAAATGCTTCTAATGAGGTTTCCGAGGGTTTGGTTAGTTACTTCCATTTGACCATCGGTTTGAGGATGAGATGTGCTGCTGTAATTGAGAGATGAGTCAAACATGTACCAGAGAGTCCTCCAAAAATGGCTAAGGAACTTGCTATCTCTGTCGGAGGTAATGGACTTTGGGACCCCATGTAGGCACACCACTTCCTTGAAGAATAGCCGTGCGATTGCCCGTGCATCAGCGGTCTTCCTGTAGGGAATAAAGTGCGCCATCTTGGAAAACCTGTCAACTACAACAAAAACAGAGCCAGCACCCCGTTGGGTACGAGGCAAACCAAGTACAAAGTCCATCGACAGGTCCCCCCAAATGTTCGCCGGCATAGGGAGAGGAGTATATAGGCTAGTGTTCTGGGATTGCCCCTTCGACACTTGGCAAATATAACACATTTCCACAATTCTATACACATCCCTCCTTAACCAAGGCCAAAAATACCTTTCAGCAACTGCAACTAGGGTCTTATCTCGGCCAATATGTCCTGTCAATCCACCACCATGCAGGTCTCGGATAAGTTTTTCCCGTAAGGACGACTCAAGGATACACAGTTGATTCCCTTTCATTAGGTATCCATCGTGAATATGGTAGTCGTCACAAGGTTCCCTGGTGGCACATTTATTCCACGTTTCTTTAAAATCCCCGTCCCCTCCGTACAACTCCTTTAGTCTTTCAAATCCGACAATGTCCGCACTCAGAGTGAGTAGGACATCAGCTCTTCTACTCAGGACGTCCGCTACCTTGTTTTGCACACCTGACTTGTTCATCAATCTGAAAGGAAATCTTTGTAAGAACTCAATCCACCTTGCATGCATGTCCTTACTTATCCGAGTTTGGTCGCTTAGGTGTTTAAGAGCCCTGCAATCCGAGTACAAGATAAACTCCTTTCCAACTAAATAGTGTTCCCATACTTTAAGAGCTCTTACCACGGTATAAAACTCCTTGTCATACGTAGACCAACTCCTCCTGGCTTCACACAACTTCTCGCTATAAAATGCTATTGGTCTTTTCTCCTATGACAGCACCGCCTCGACCCCAACTCCACTGGCGTCGCAATCTACCTCAAATAATCTATCAAAATCCGGTAGCGCTAATACAGGGGCGCTACACAATCATCTCTTCAGGTCTATAAAACTTGCGTTAGCCTCTTCGCCCCATCGAAATTTCCCTTTCTTCAAACATTCAGTTAAGGGAGCAGCGATTGTACTGAAGTGCTTAATAAACCTCCTATAAAAGCTAGCCAAGCTAAGAAAACTTCTTAACTCATTAACGGCTTTTGGAGTAGGCCACTCTCTAATCACTTTCACTTTCTCATCATCCACCATCACCCCCTCACTGCTGACTATGAACCCAATGAACAATAGTTGCTTTGACAAGAATGTGCATTTCTTTAGATTGGCGAACAGTTTATTCTCTTTCAATACAGACATAACACATCTCAAATGCTCAAGATGTTCTTCCTTAGATTTACTGAACACTAAGATATCATCAAAATACACAACAATGAAGTGACCATTAAAGGGTTTTAATACCTGGTTCATCACTCGCATGAAAGTACTAGGTGCGTTACCGAGACCAAACGGCATCACCAGCCATTCATACAACCCCTCCTTTGTCTTGAATGCCGTCTTTCATTCATCTCTAGGGCGGATCCGAATTTGATGGTATCCACTCCTCAAATCTATCTTGGAGAAGATAGTGGCTCCGCTCAACCTGTCCAACATATCCTCGATGCGTGGGATGGGAAATTTGTATCCTATGATGATCTTATTGATAGCCCTGCTATCAACACACATCCTCCAGCTCCCATTTTTCTTGGGAATCAACAATGCAGGGACCGCACATGGACTCAAGCTGTCCTAGATAAACCCCTTGTCCAAAAGCTCTTGGACCTTATCTTGCAAAATCTCAGTTTCCTTAGGGTTCATCCTATAGTGTGGTAAGTTTGGGAGACTTGCTCTAGGCACCAGGTCTATCTGATGTTGGATGTCTCTCAGAGGCGGTAGACCCTCAGGTAGGTCATCAGGAGCGACCTCCTTAAACTCCTCAAGTAAACTCTTTACTGCTTCGGGTATTTCCATACTAGCTTCATTTTCTCCAACCGCCATATCTTTTACTATGAGAGCATGGACCACCCGTAACTCCTTTAAATCTTCCACCAAGTCTTTCTCTGATTGGGTGACGGTTAGGAAATAGCGACTTTCTGCCCTCTTCTCCTTCGAGCGTCCTTCCTTCTTCAACGGCAACAAGGTGTACCTCACATCCCCTTTCTCCAGTCTGTACACATTCTCCTTTCCCGCGTGTTATGCATTCACATCAAACTACCATGGCCTACCAAATAAGATATGACAGGCATCCATGTCTACAATGTCACAAAAGGCTTCATCGTGGTATTTCCCTATTGAGAATGGTACCCTACATCTTTCCTTCACTTTAATCCTCTCTGCATCTTTAATCCATCCTATGGTGTACGGATTTGGGTGCTTTTCGATAGGTAGCTGCAACTGTTTCACAACTTCACTTCCTATGATGTTTTCACAACTTCCGCTATCTACTATTAGTTCAAACACCTTCCCATTAATAGTACACCTCGTGCGAAACAACTGGTGTCGTTGTATGATTTCTTCCTGTTTCGGGGTTAGCATCATCCACCTAATCACATAGGTTGATTCTGCTACCTCTTCCTCCTCCTCGTAGTATTCTTCCTCTCCATCAGGTTCACAGCAAATCTCATCCTCATTCCCCCCTATCAAGGATGTTAACACTTCTCTTAGCAGGACATTCATTTGACCTATGACCCGGTTGATTACATCAGAAACACTTACCCAAAATAGGCTTGGCATACAGGTTATTCTGCCTCTGGGTTCCCTTAGGTTCCATCGGTTTCTTTCCCTCGATCTTTTCTTCTTTCTTGGCGCTGTCCTCACTAGGTTTGTATGCAACACCTTTGTTTTTCTCAAGTCCCGACTTACTACTACTGCCTACAGCTTCACCAACATATCCCTTTCTTCCACCTCCGTATCTACTACTCTGCTCCCGCAACATTAATTCAGCTCGGAGGGCCAAGTTCTTCACTTCAACCAAGTTCCTCACCATTGTAGCCCCAATTTTGTCCTTGATCTAGTGCTTTAGGCCTTCTACGTATCGTGCTACTTGCTGGCCTTCACTCTCCCTCAAGTCATTCCGTTCAGCCAGTCTCATGAACTTGGTGGTATACTCGTGCATTGACCGTTGCCCTTGACGGCACCTCTGATATTGTTGGAACAAGATCTGCTCATAGTCCGGTGGGAGAAAATCGTGTTGCAACAATTGCTTCATTCGATACCACGTTCTCACCGGATGCTTACCCTCTCTCTGCCTCCTGTTCTACAGCCTCTCCCACTATGCCGAGGCTCCACTCTTTAGTCTACACGCCACCAACCTCACCCGGCGGTCTTATGGAATTTTCATGTAGTCAAAAAACTGATCCACTTCGGTAATCCAATCCAGGAAACCTTCGATATTAAGGCTACCGTCAAACCACGGAATGTCGACCTTCAGGCGGTAATCTCCTCTGTCTCCTTGATCATACCCGCCACGGTTTCTCCGGTAATCACCGTCTCTATGATTGTTTCCGTACTGAGCCGGCCGATAACCACCACCGTTACCACCGTGCCCTCGCTATGATCTACCCCTATACGAGTCATCGTTCTCATCGCTAGAGTCTTCATCCTCTACCCGTCCCCACCTGTTCTCGACAATAGGTCAGACCATCTGTCCACCGTAGACATCAGCTGCCTATGGTAGATTCCTCCTAACACCCCTAACCCTATTGGGGTCTACTGCTATGGCATTGAAACGCTCGATCAGTTCATCAAGGCTTTGTTCCATACGCCCGGCCTTCTAATGCATAGCGTCAAACTCTGCCCTTGGAACCCATTGATGATTTCCTTGTGATCTCGTATCTTGAACACCGTCAAGAACACGACCGCTGTCATCGCCTTGATGAGTTGACATCTCCACAGGAAATTACCTTGCTTTGATACCAACTAACGCAGTGCGAAAAGCGTAAATGATGAGAGTCCAATTCTAGGATTGTCCTCATAACAAACAAAGAATAATTATGAATTATCCCTTAGACAAACCTTAATTGCGCACAATCGATAAAGCAAAGAAACTCTTCTCTAAACGTGTATATTGAATATTGAATAAAGCGTAACCCTGAAATGACCTAGCAACTATATAGACTTCACTGGAAAATACGTAAAAAAGGAAATATAGATGTACACGTGGAAATAAATATAAGTATACACGTCTGTCATATGTCGTATATATGGTCGTGCCTGAAAGCCGTGTATGCTTCTGGGAATATTTCTGGCGTAATACACGGCCGTGTCTCCTGGCCGTGCATGCAGTCGTGTATGCTTCTGGGAGAGATCCTGACAGAACACACGGCCGTGCCTTCTGGCTGTGTAAGAGGCCGTGTACGTTTATAGGAATTATTCAGGTTTCTCATACGGTCGTGCCTCCTGGCCGTGTATGAAACCGTGTGTGTTTCTAGAATTTCCCTGACATGATACACGACTGTGTATCAACCCGTGTCCGTCATGATGTCCGCATCACTACTCAATGGCTCTCACTTACCCCTCTTACAGTGGGTGCAACGATTTAGCAAACAAACTAAAGTTAATAGATTAAGTCTTAGACCAGGACCGTCAATCATCTTCGCCTTTGCATTATGGCACCTTTGTCTATCCTGAAACTCATTGATAATCCCCTCAAACAGCTCATGTCAAGTAAAGCTACCCCTTCACCATTAGATACTGGCCAAAACAAATGAGTTTTAGGCAATTCAAATTTAGAGGTCATCAACCACCTCAACACAATTAGCTTACATCAAGTGGCACCCACCATGACTTGGTTACATCAAAATAAAGACAGACGCCTCAAAGCAAATGGCACCTGGGCAATCAACAATCTTCGGTGTCCTATGAGATGAGCACGGGCACTAGATATTCGGATATACACGGAAAGTGGGAAATGTTCCCATATTGCAGGCTGAGATGTGGGATATTTACAGGGGCCTCCGTTATGCACACATCACAGGATTTCGATCCGTTGAGCTATGCATTGATTCATTATCAGCCGAGCAAATTATAAATTTTGATACTTCTACAAATATTAGATATATCTATGCTAGTGTATCTCTTTCTTGTAGGCGCACCCGTTCCATGTTTGAAGATTGCTGGATCGTTTATGTGGCACGCGAAGCAAATTGTCTTGCTGATGCCATCGCCACCAAAATGCATGAGAGACAGGAGGAAGCCTGGCTCACTTTTATTCCTCCACTGGAGCTTAAATTTTTGCTTCTTCAAGATACTAGTGCCTTCGTACATACACGGATTTGACGACCTTTGGAACATGGCTAGGTAGCCTATCAATTTTTGAGCATCTGTGCTACTGTGTGTATATCCTTTAAGTATGGTTCTTGTTTGTACTACACTTTGTTTAATATAAATCGAATTCCTTGGCTCTACCCAAGGAAAAAAAAAAAAAAAAACATGACACAATTGCACTACCAAGCTTCTAAACTCCTCTTATTATTGAAGAAAGTTAGTGGTAGTGATATATAAGGCAAGGTAGTCAATATTTAATCAATATTAGTTATGGATTTTTGGATAAAATGGTTTATGAATCTCTTTAATTACTAGTCAGTTTAGCTATTCACTATTGTTGAGGAGTTACAAGGCTTTCTCATCACTTGGTGCTTGTTAATAGTGTAGCTATATCATTCTAACTTAAGGATAACACCTTTCTTATACTGAATATGTATCTAAAACATCAAGATATTGAACTAATTTGAACTTTTATTCATCATCACAAATATTACAATGAAATAGTGTATAGTTTTTGCAATTCTAAACTCCAAACATTAGAGTAGCATCAGATATCTCTTTATGTATAGAGTTTAATCTTACATAATACTATTAATGTAGTATAACATGATTATTTATCTGATTGGAGTCTCATGTTACCTTATCCACAATCCTATGCTAGTCGCTCTCAACTTCTTTCCTCAATCTTTTAAGTCTTCACTAATCCTTATTTTCTTAACCTGAGGTTAGAAAAACTAACCCTTCAACTTGTATTTGAGTTAAGTGAGGTGGAAAAGGGACAACATAACAAAATCAAAGCATCTAACCGAGAACACAACGTAGCATGTAACCAAGTATATATGAAGCATATAATCAAGCATATCAATGCAAATGCTTATATGTTATAGAAGTGCATGTGGTATACACTTGTATTGGTATTCTACTCAGCACTCTTGCTATAGATAGCACTATTGGCCGATATACATGTAATAAGTGAGTAAAAACCCCTTAATACTTAGCATCATTCACCTAACTTTTTGCATTTTTTCCCTACTTTCTTCTTCTTCTTCTTCATTGTCCTTTGCTTTGTTTTATTTTTTCTTCTCTTTTTTTTTTATTTCTTTTTGCATTTTTAATTATTTTCTTAACATTAATTGCTTAAATATACTTAACTAATTTCTATGTCAACATCTACATTAGTGGTAATTTACACATGGATAGCCACACCAATCTTTCAAGGGTAAGTGTTGGCTTTTGAAAAACTAATTAGGTGTTTTTATAATTTCTAAAGTTTTCAAAGATAATTCATATAATTTACTATATATATATATATATATATATATATATATATATATATATATATATTGATTTTACATTTTTTTAATGCCATTAAGACTTGCATAATAGCGTCATGACTGTAATAAATTATCTATGCAATTATGTTTAATTATATATATATAGATGAAATACAAAAAAGTTGTGACCAAATAAATTTCTAGTGTTTCAAAATTTTTCTATACGTGTTTTATAAGGCTAATATCTTAAAGTATTATAAATCTTTGTTATTATACTCTCTAGAGTCTTTAAAAAATCGTTATCACAAAAAAAATAAAATTCAACCCTTAGATCAACTACAAGTTATGTGGATTGTCTTGAAAATAATCTTATTATAATTCACAAGGAAAATACTTATTTTTATTCTTCAACTAAAGTTGAGTACAAAGCTATTCCAAATTTGTTTCAAAAGTCATCTAACTGAGTAATTTACTTAGTGAGTTGGGAACTCACCTCTTCTCTCATCCTATGTTGTTATATGACAACATTAGGCAATATGCTTGTCTACTAATCTAGCATTTCACTATTACATGAATCACATCATTTTTGGTGATCATTTTGCCCCTAAAAAGTCATTAGAGTTTGCACAAAGTTCTTCATGTTTATATAAAAGATCAGCTAGCAATTCTACTTACTAAGCCTCTCTCTCAACTTTAGTTTCTTCATCTCCAGTTTGGTCATTAATGATGCCTTTATCTTGTGAGGACATACCAATGTGAAGGAGGATGCTCCCTCTACAGCAACTACTTTCTAAGGACATAGAAACTTTGGAGCTAAAATCTCGATGTATCATAATTTATCTTAATCTATCCTAACTATAATTCAAATTCAAGTGTTTGTTGCTTTTCCTTTGTTATGTGAATAAATTTTTTTGTCTCCATATGTAGTGAATTCGAAGTGAACAACATTATCATTCATCATATAAGTTTAGAACTTATATTACCCATTCACTTCATTATATTAACAATTCTATTAAATATTTATTCCTTATAGAATAATTATGGTAGTGTTTAGTTTCATTTTAAACATGTAATAGTAATTTCATAAGAAATCCCTTTTAGAAAAAATATTAAATAATTATCTACTATTCCACTCCCCTACCCCCACCCTTAACAAAAAAAGAAAAATATATATATTAAATTAAAAATTAATAAATGATAATCTTATTACATATTTATTTCATTCTGTAGTAGTAATTATTATATTATAACCTTGGTTCATTTAGCCAAATGAAAGAGCAGATAATGTTTTAGGTGGTAAGATGCTTTTAGGCTAGTTGGAGGTTAGGTTAATCCTTATCCATTTAAAGGGTTTAGTTTGAAATGTTTTTTATTCAATGTTTTTATGCTTTTTTTTTAACAAATTAACTAGTATCATGCTAAATATGCATATGTTTAGCTAGCTTAAAGGCACTTCTCACAAGTTATATATAGACTATGCTTTTAGGTTATTTCTTGTTTAAGCAATGGTTAAGAAAAAAAGGTACAATAACTTTATAGATATACTACTTTGATGAATGCTTTTAAGCTATCCCACAAGGTTTTCCTTATAGTTTTATTAGTTAATGCTTTAATAATGAGTACTAGCACTTGAGTAGATTCAAGAACAAATTTTATTTATTTGTTTCATTAAAATTTTAAATGATTATTACTAGTATAAGTTGCCATTTGTAGTTCTTATGGAATGCGGGAATGGATCCTCTCCATTTCCATTTTTTCAATTTCCATCAATTTTTTTTTTCTTTATATGTCATTATGTATGACCAATAATTAAGATTTTAAAGCAGAAAATGATGTTATAATAATGTAATAAGGTAATAAAAGAAATCTAGGTAATCCTAATAATTAATTTGAAAATTGATGAAAATTAAGAAAATAAAAATAAAAAAGGATCCAAATTCAGTAGAGTGCATCTTGAGAAGCTAGTTAGCAAAAGTCAATAAGTTAAATTAAGAAATGGAACTTGAAGAAAACAAATATTGGAGAAATGTACATGTATTAATTTGATAGAAGGGTTTGGATAACTCCTATAACTTTACCAAAAACAATAAAATCAAAATGTATATTTATTTGCAAGTTCAAGCTTTTAGATTAATTAGTTGCACACACATGCACAAATAGACACGCACATGCACCTATATATACATGTACACACACAAGCAAGCGTTCACACACACATATGCACAAATATACATGACACACTTGTGTACATATATGCATACACTTACAATGCACATGCACACATGCATGCACAAGAGCACACACACATGTAGACACATATACACAACTATTCTTGGATTAATTTATTGTATGCAACATTAACTATTCTTCATCAAATGAGAAAATTACAATGACACCCATGGAAATTATTAAAGATA
Source organism: Laguncularia racemosa (assembly GCA_037954665.1). Taxonomy (NCBI): domain Eukaryota; kingdom Viridiplantae; phylum Streptophyta; class Magnoliopsida; order Myrtales; family Combretaceae; genus Laguncularia; species Laguncularia racemosa. The sequence continues at coordinate 2,160,025 of JBBMOL010000012.1, forward strand.
TAGAGATACCTGAAATTTTAAAAATAGGGCAGCTATGCCTCTTGGAAAATATTGGTGCCACTAGTTCTCTATTGCAATGTAATACTGAGTGTTGTGTTTTCTCTAAAGTATTTTGATGATAACAAAATATGCTAAATGGTTATAATAAGTTCATTTAGTGTGCTAGAGTAAGTATATTTACAATTTAACTAAAAGTTAAGAGATCAAAGAATAAATAAAAGAAAGTTACGTTGTTTTTAATTACTCAGAAGATAAGTTAGAAGGTGTTTATTATGAGAAATAACAAGAATTCAAAACATAAGTCGGAATGTATTGTTGTTACAAGTTTGTATGAATAAAATAGCTTTATATATCAAAATAAGTTAGTTAACTGTCATATTTGAAGACCTAGCTCTACTTATTAAATATATTTAGGTAATATATTCAATTTGTTTCACTAAAATAGGAAAAATATTCATGGAGATCTAAGTGATTAATTTTGTAATTAAGAGATTTAGTTAAATCGTGACAAATTCATGATTGATTCCGTATATTTGGTTCTACTACAAAAAGATTAGAATTTAGGTAATACATTCAATTTGTTTCATTAAAGTAGGAAAAATATCCATAGAGATCTAAGTATTTAATTTTGGAATTAAGAGATTTAGTTAAATTGTGATAAATTCATAATTGATTTGTATTGGGTTCTGCTACAAGAAGATCGGTATTAAAAAGATTATGTTAGATATTTTAGAGATCACATTTTCAAAATTCAAATTTGAATTAAAGAATAAGAGAAAGAGTTGTTGGATGCTCAACAAAATCAACGGGTGATTGATTTTCATTAACAGAGATGATATATATCGCAATGTAAAGATGTATCTAGACTATTTTTAATGAAAACTTCGACAAAATTTCCATATCATATTCTAAAGATATTAGAATTAAAATTCAAAATTCAATAGATAACTTTAAATCTCTTAGGATATTTCTCAAACATTTAAAGCAACATCATGACAATAAACTTTCTAGTTGAAAACAAATCAACGAAGTAGTCATTACTCTCCTATGAGTAAATCGAGACGATGTTTAAAGATTCATGAGACACAAGATATAATACAGAATGGTACAATATTCTTTTATCAGAAAAAGAATATTATTAAAACTTAAAAACTAACTCAAAAAGTATTTTGTCTTTTACATTTTTTTATATTATATTTTAATTTTTTAAGGATATAAATTCTTATTTCTTTTTTTTTTTTATAATTCTTGAAAGCTAAATATGTTTATTAGCGAGAGATTATTTGTAACTCTGTAGATCTATTAATAGCTTTAGAAATAGGCTAAATATGCAAAGTAGGGTATTTTTGAAGTTAAGGTATTAGTAGAACGATTGTAATTTTTCAAATTTATTTTGGGTTAATGAAATGATACTAGTGTGGAAGAGTAAGTCTCCAACAGTAGAGTTAGAAGAGATCTATAAATAATTTACCCGATTCTCTTCTTTTTATCTTTTAACTTATATTTTGTAATAGTTTGTAATTGTTATAGTTAAATTGAGTAGTCAAAAGGGTTGTTTTTAATTAGTATTTTTTTTTTAATTTAGCAATTAATCAATTCACTTCCCTCTTCTTGATTACTTAATTCAAGACCAACTCCAAGTCGTTTTTTATGTAAGAAACACTAGTGATTTTTTTTAGGCAAATTCCCTTGAAGGATTTGATATTGCAAAGGCCTATATAGTTCAAATTCAATGATGAATTGTCATACAAAGAATATGGAAAATGGTATATTGTTACAAAATATTGATCTTATACTTCATTAAAGGATATACTTTACTGTATCAATAATTCTCAAAGATATAAACCTGCATTAATGGGTTTTATTGATACCCAAGTTATGAAGCTGAAATTATAAGAAGAAAAATATAGTAGAAATATAATGAAAATTCATTCCAATAGCATGTTACTAATTGAAACTTCGTACTGTTATTATGAATTGGCAAGGTTTTACACTCTTTAGGAGCGAGGGTTTTCAAATATGGTTGTAAAGTTTAGAGAAACATAATGCTGTCATCAGCCTTTATATGAATTTTTATAGGGTTGAGATCACATATATTGGTGAATTCAATTTATTTTTTTTTTCAAAAACTAAGATCTCCGTAATAATTTACCCACAGGACCAACATAATTTAGTGCATTCGCAAGTGAAGGTTTATGCCGAACTTAATTAATGTTATATTTTAACCATTAATCTAGGGGCGTTGGATTTAGTTACACTTGGAAGCCACAGTTCCGACAGTTGGAATGACTTTTGGCAACGAATGCTTAAAAAATGAACTTCAAACAAATTAATCATCATTCCGGGAAAATATAAAATATTTTATCATTTTAATTTTTTTTTTTTACACTACTAGATCAAGAAAACCCGGAAAGAATTATATATATAATGGTCCTCAAAATACTTGATCTCACACTTCAATGGACTCACGTGTAACTGGACGGTTTCTTAGTGCAAAACCAAACCAACGGTGTATTTAAACTTCATAGGGGATCACCATATATACCTTTATGATTATTTTAAGTATCCCTCACGTTGGACCACGCATATCGAAGTATTTTAGTATTGATATTTTGGATGATATGATATATCCCAAGTTGACATGATATAGATAAATTAGGGCAAAATTAAATTTAAATAATTTTCTCGCTTTTTTCTTCATTTCCGAAAAGGTAAAATAAAACCGCCGTCTTTTTATTTATATGAAAAAGATAGCGTATTACACAAACATATACGTAGTGCCACATGAATTTTGACATGTCAGAAAAGATTGAATCAAGCAGCTTGAAGGTTTGGGACATCCTTGAACGAGTTTCTTCGGGCTGTAGCCAGCACTGTCTTGTCAGCAACAATGAAATAAGCTGCTCCAGCCACTGCAATAACATACAAACATGGATTCCAGTTCATTAATAAAGAAGATATATATTATGTGTAAACATAAATTTATTTGAGTTATATATATATATATATATAATTATTTACATTATATACCTGTGGAAATAATGAGAGCTTGAGCAGTGGGATTAAGATTGGCTCTAGCCCAGGGAAGCATTCTTACGCTTGCCAACTGCATCCATATAAAACCGATAGAAGACTGAGTATACGTATGATTTCAGACCCTCATCATCGTTGACATTCTAAAAATTAGGTCTATACTTTGACAATATAAATAAGTTCTGAAGGCACTCGTAAAAACTTTCCAATAATTTTTTTTTACTTGCTTTTATAGAGGTGTATAATTAATATTGAAAAACACTAAAGAAAAAAAAATTTTCTTATCTCTTTTCTTCTTTTCCAAGAACTGTGTTGAGAGCATTATAATGAAAATAATTCATTATTCAATAAATATCTTTAAGTGAAAATATGAAGTTTCAAAAGTTCAGTGTAAGAAGAACGGGGCTAATGGAGAACGTTTGAATCCCGCGATCGCACTTTTGAAACCTTGAAACACATTTTAAATTAAAAGTTCGAAAATGCAAATAGGATTCGCAGTGCAATGCATTCATGAAACATTCTAAAATGCATTTAACGATTTTACGAATTGAAAAAAAAAAAAAAGAAAGAAAGAAGTAGAAGACATTCATACATGAAGAGAAAGGTAAGAAAGATGTAGTTCATGATAGAAACTTACGGTGGGGATGGCTGTAGCAATACTCGCAACAGCAGCTGCCTTAGCTCCTGCCATTACGCCCTCTGTTTCAATACATACAAAGTTAAATTTTGCATTTATAAAGTATTGCTTTTCATTTTACCAATAAATGAGTATTAATATATGTTACTCCCTCATTTATCTTCTTATCTATCGTATTATTATTCAAATGATAATCATGAGAATATTTTTCTTTATTTAAACAAAAACTTTGAACTTAAATTTATATTATAAGATTTTTACCATGAGCACATCGTTTAGCCATGGCAAGCTTCTGGTCGAAAGGAGCAAAAGTGGTTCTCTCAAGAGGAGACTGAGCCATATTTTTTGCCATTTCTAAGCTGAGAAATTAGAGCGATTTTAAAAATATGTATGAAAATACAAGCGATAGAGAGAGAGTAAAAAGAATGCTAAATGGCTTAAAGGTATGAAATGCTAGATGGGGAGGAGGTTTGATGAAGGGTTACGGTGGGATGTTAGTGAGTATTTATAAGGGATTTCCAAGGAGTTGGAGTTGGAGACTTAGGTGTTGGAGAAAGAGAGAGAGAGAGAGAGTTTGATGGTTTTGGGTTGAATTCTAGCGTCAGAGTCGCTTGTTTTGTCTTTGTTACTGTTCTGGTCAGCCGGTTGTTCTCCAATTTCTAATATGTTCCCAATATGACGTAGGTTTTGCCTTATAAAACAAATAAAATTGCTTATCCATCTGATTCGCATAAGGAGCAACACTTTTCACTTATTTCAATGGTCCAAAAGAAATTATTTGTTTTTTGGGTTCAAGGAACAATAATAAAATAATATTTCGCATTTCCACAACTCTTAAAAATAGTTGGTCCTACTCATCACACTAAATTCAATAATGGTGGGAGCGACAAAAAGTGAAATTAACCTTTCGAAAAGTTAACGGGCATATGCCCTACAACCATAATATCGAAGAACTTTATAAGTAAGCTAAAATGCATTAAAATATGACTGAAACTCTTATGTGGCATTTATCCAAGAATTTGTATGTTGGTAAGAAAACCCATTATGGAGTCAGGGTAAAAGGGTAACCTCATATGATCGTAATAAGAAAACAAAGAGAAGGCAGCCAATTAAGGGCAACTATACTTAGTGGCAGCCAACTAATTCCTCGCTTTTAATTAAGCAATAGACTTCTCTTCTCTACTGAAACATGGAGAACATGGGCTTTATTTTCCTTTCGTTATTTTGTTTCCCATTTTAAAATCTCCTAGTTTGTTAACTCAATCTTTAAAAGCAGATTGTATTTATAAATTAATCTTTAAGATATAATCTAAAATTAACTCAATCCCACTACTCTTTTCATATAAATAGGAGTATGAGATTTACTCTTGATTATAGTTCATTGAAAGAGATAAGTATCTTAATAATCCGTAGTGAAAACTTTAATTAGTGAGTTTCACTAGAATTTTTATAAGTGAGATTTTTTCATGTTCTAGTAGGACTATGTATCACCTTATATTCTATTGTATTTATTGATGAAGTGTTGCTCAACATCTTGTTCATTAGTTTTCTTTTTTTTTCTTTTTCTCCCTTCCATTGCATTGAAGATTTACATGTAAAATACTGTACTAATCGTTGTTATCGTTTTGTGTAATTTGACATCGTCTATCTTGTGCTGAGTACTCAAGAACTTTAAATAAATAAACCCTAATAATGTTAAATGTTTAAATGTCTTATTTTATATATAAACATGCAATATATTATATGAAATTTAGCATAAATTTAACACGAACTTATCATGTAATATCGATATTATAATATTATTGTATGTAGTGGTAGATCCATAATTTTAGAAAGAGCAAACAAAAAGAAAAAAGAAAAGAAAAAAAATAATTAAGTACATATTTCCTTTTTAAAAATGTTAGATTAAACTGTCGAAATTCGAAGGCAAGTGAATGTCTTTTATTTACAGAACAGCAGAGGACTACGATTACGAACAAGAAGCGACCAAATCAACCTCTAATTGCTATATGTGAAAGTCAATTTACGCGTAGGCGAACTGCTACGTCCTGGCCTTCCTCAGTCCGGCACTAAGTTTGTATGCTAGAATCTGGATATTTTATATCATTAATTATTATTAAGATAAGTGATAATAACTTTATTCATTGCTCCTATATATTACCTTTTCATTGCATATTTTTGGGAGTCCACAGTATATTCACATGCCAAACCATGTGAATTGAACTATTGAAGTACATAATTAAACTGTATCCCATAAGGAAAAGTGAGAAAGGTACAGTTTTATTTAATAAGGAATCTGAAAGTGAAATGCTCATTGGATAGGCACATAGATTGTATTAGAAAATCGGTGGAATAGGTTTCCAATGACCGTACTGGTTAAGCCTTTTCTTTGATTTGTCAAAATCATTTTACTTTAGGAGGAAAGATAAATTTTAAGACAAGAGAGCCTTTCAGCTCCCACCCTAGTCAAATAATGCATACACCTAACAATATGTAGCTCACCAAACCGGTTTTATACCACAATTAATCGACCAAAGGTCTTTTTCTTTTTCATGAAAAGAAAAAAAAAAATCTTCAGATCTTTCCGCAAAATCAAGATATATACATATATATATTTACGATCGTTTTCAACTTTTAAAATTCTTTTAATTAAATCTAAAATTTCCAATTTCAGTAATTGGATCTTAAAGTGTTCTTTAATTCAAGATGCCATTTAGTTCTTAAATTTTCGATTTCAGCAATCAAATTCTAAAACATTCGTATAACTAAACAAATAAATCCTTGAAATTACTTAACGCTTACTATCTTTTAAAAGTCGTACTCATAATATCTTATTAAGGTAAGACAACATAATAAGAAGAATATGAAAACTTATGGAATTAAAAATTTGGAAAACTGAAATGTGAAAACTAATAAGTTCCGATCCGAAGTATTTTTTTCTTGCTTTCATATCATGATAAAGAGATAATTTATAAGAAGTAAGATAAATGGATATCCTTAATGGTTTCAATGAACAAACAAGCCTTATTCAAAATCAATTTACAAAAGAATGCTCACGAGAAGAACTATTTGTTATGTTTATTCATTTCTTTTTACGTTAATAATATCCTAATTCAGATAAGTTAATTATTTTGTAACATGTTTCACTAAGAAATTATTGTTTTTTAACTTCAAGATGAAGATGATTCCGGTGTTATAAGATTCAAAGCACCATTCTTTCTAGTTAATTATGATTAGATGAATGGGTTAGATGACGACAAAAAAGAACGGTACAATGAAGAGTGACGTTTATGTAGTAAACAACGGGCATTGGGATTTGAGATCTGCACGCTTCATCCATCCAAGTCAGATTTTCACTGACACATTGATCCATAAAAATGGTTTAATTTAACATTGCGTTTGTTTTTGAGTTTCAATTAACTTGTGTTTTGATGACATTAATTAAAAAAAATAGAAAGAAAATTGTTCGTTTTATCAAGAATGATCGTGCATTTTAAGGGAGAAAAGAAGAAAAGAAAAGAAAAAACAATTGTGAATTTTATTTTCTAGGTTTTAGCAAACATCGACGTCACATGTTAATATTTTGTTTTGTTTTCTTATAAAAGGATGCAAAAGCCACTGGTTTGGGAGAAAGGTACCTTAAAACCATGGGTGGGTGTCACCTTTTTCCCATCATGTACTTTGGTTATGGTCCTGCAAAGCAGATGAAATTGAAGCACGTGGCAGAATGGAGGGACCGGATCGTTTGAAGCACATGTCATTTGCCAAAAAAAAAGGGTCCAAATTCATGCATTATCTAATACAATCGCACTAGCAGGCTTTTAAACACCTCTGTCATTATCTCAATGCCCCCCCTTGACGTGGATTTTCTCTACTCAGCCGAAAAAAATCCTTAGGTAATATTTACTTAATATTTATTATCTTAATCTTATAAATACAATATCCATAACTAATGCAGAATAATCACTTAAGATATCACATTCTTCTCCAATTAAGCATTACAGTTCTCATCATATTATTAATTATTTTAGAACCACATTTGGTAAGAAGGGTTATAGAGGTATTCTTTTATAGGTTCAAGAGGTGCCTCAATCACATAATCCAGTACTATATCCTCATGATACTTAGTTTCCTCAAGTTGCTAATGAACTATTCTGATACCATTTGTAATATCTTGGCCCAACAATAGAGAATTGTCAAGCAAATAGCTAACCATTAGTCATTTCAATGACTAAATTTAAGAGTTTGTAACTAATGTTGATTTGATATTCCCTATCTTGTCCTTCTATAACTATATTAACTTCCCACAATTAATGTAGACAATCACTTAAGATACCACATTCTCTCGCCCTCATAGCATCAACATCTAGAATCACGTCAAGTAAGGAGAATTTAAGATCCCAAGTGATTGGCTCACATCAATCATGAGAGGGTAGTACTAGTAGTATATAAGATTAAGGTAATAAATACTTGTCAACACTAACTAAAAACTTTTTAATCAAATAGTTGAAAAATTCCATTAATCATCTATTAGCTTAGTTATTTACTATTGTTAAGATGGTTCATTACGAATTGTACTAAAATAATTCACCTACTGATTAGAAGAGCTAAATACCTCATAGGGTACAATGCCACACTGTGGGGACAATATCACTTCTTGAGCATGTAAGGGAGAATATCTTGAATCATCCTTGCCTAGTTTAAACTTGACATATGTTATAACATTGATGAGGGCATTAGTGCTACAAGGAGGAGAATGTGAGATCTTAAGTGATTGTCTCACATCAATTGTAAAAATGTAGTGATAGTGTTATATAAGACACTATAGTTAATATTTAACATTAGCAAGGAACTTTTGGGTAAAGTGGATTATAAATCTCATCAAGCACCAGTTATCTTGGCTACTCACTATTCTTGGGTCAAGGAGCTACAAGACTTTCTCTTAACACTTGGTGCTTCGAAATAGTGTGGCCATGTCATCCTTAACTTGAGAATAAGGCCTTTCTTATATCAAATATGTATCTAAAACCACAAGATATTGAACTTGTTTGAACTTTTACTCATCATCACAAATATTACAATGAAAATAGTGATAGTTTTGTAATGCTAAACTACAAATATCAAAGTGGCATCATATATCGTTTTTGATCTCACATAATACTATTTGTATGCAATTTTTCATATTAGAGTTGCATGTTATCTTATCCATAATCATGTGCTAGTCAATCTTAACTTTTTTTCTCAATCTTCAAGCCTTTATTAATCCTCATTTTTCATAACTAGAGGTTAGAAAAACCAACTATTCGGCTCATATTCTATTTAAGTGAGGTGTAAAAGGGAAAACATGATAGAATTAAAGCATATAACCATGTGCACAACCTAACATGTAACTAAGTATATATCAAGCACATAATCAAGCAAATCTAATGCATATATGCTTATATGTTGTGGCACTACACATGATATGCACTATTGTTAGAATCCTAACTAGCATTCCAAGCATAAAGTCACCTAGCAGCCCACGCACAAAGTAAGAGAGTATGATCCCTCCCGATACTTAGTATCATTTACCTAACTTTTTGTATAATAGTGATACAGACTGTAATACATTATTCACAAAATTATATTTATATTACATATATATGTGAAATATGAATAAAGTATAGAAGTACCTATTGTTTTATCAATATTATTTATTTTTTTTAATTGCAGTTTGAAAATTTTAAAATATCACAATATGGCTTAGCAAAACCTATTTAGTCATTGAAATTTTGATATGAAGGTCATTTCATGACATGCCATAATTGTACCAAGCAATATATTACCACAATTGATAGCATGATGTATGTAGCACAAGCCACATCTAGATTCAACCAAGCCATACCTAATGTTGTTTTAGTAGACAAACGCAACATCCATATACACCACGCATAACTGAGATATAGAGGTTCACTTAAATGAAATCCTATAAGGATAGTACCTTCAAAAGCCTATTTTCAACATATAAAATTTAACATATTTACAAAATTACCATGCACACATATTGGAAAAGACATAAGTCTCATAATGGCAATATCAAAATTCCACTAATAAATGGGTAAGTTCATGGATAGAAGCAAAAAGAAAAAGAAAAAGTGTCGGGATACTTTTATAAAGAAAGACTTGAGATACTTTACAACAATGTAAGGTTATCGATGACTTAACTCTTTAGCTTATAAAGGAGCATTTTTTAAGTTCTCTCTATTTAGCATATTTTTAAACACATGTAATGATGCTAATAAGGACGTTAGTGCTATTGGGGGAACGAAGGGGAGGGAGATTGTGTTATCCCAAGTGATAGTTCCTTATCAATTCTAGAAGAGTAGTGATAGTGGTACATAAAGTCAAGTATTGACTATTAAGTTAACAATAGCTAAGAACTTTCAAATCTTATGGTTAAAAAAGCCATTGAGTCACCTATTGACTTAGTTATTCACTATCATTGAGATGGGCATTAGAAACATTTTTTTTCTCCATCATCATTAATGTAAATAATGTGTATCATACTTGTGCATCAATCCAGCATTTCATTGTAGCACGAAGCACATCACTTTTGGTGATCGCTTTGCGTCTAAACATATTCGTTAGAATGGATTCAAAGTTATTCATGTTCATACTAAAGATCAGCTGGTGAAATCATTTACTAAGCCTCTCTCCCGACTTGAGTTTTGTCATCTCTAATCTAGTCACTAATGGTGCCTTCATCTTGTGGGGAACTATTGGTGTAAAGGGTGTAGCTCCCTCTACAACCACTTTCTAAGAATGTAGAAACTTAGCTAATATGTTGGTGTATAATAGTCTATCTTAATCTATCTAAACAATAATTCAAATTCAAATGTTTCTTGTACTTATCCTTTGTTATGTGTACAGATCCCTATATGTAATGAATTCCAAGTGAACAACATCATCATTCTTTCATCTAGGTTTAGAACCCATAGTGTTTTAGGTGGTAGGATGCTTTAAGGTTGATTGGACGTTGAGGTTGATCTTTATCATATAAAGGGATTAGTTTGAAATATTTTTTTATACAATGTGTTTTTGCTTATTTTCTTACAAATCTAATGATATGATACTGAATATGTATATGTTTAGATGTCTCAAAGAAACTTCTTAAGAGTTGTAAATAAACTATGCTTTTAATTTGTTTCTTGTTCAAGTATAGGTTAAAAAAATGTATGAGAAAAATGGTAAGATAAATTTACAAATATATTGCTTTGATAAATGCTTTTGATTTAACCTATAAGATTTTCCTAATAGTTTTATAAGTTATTGCTTTGAGGTTCTCTTGATTCATTTGAAATTTCATTGGTGTATATAGTTCAAATTTTGTGAAGAATTAACATAAAAGAAATAATGACAATGTTATGGTATGTTGTTAACTTGTTGAAAAAAAAAATTGACTTAGATACTTCATTTGAGGATAAATTTCGTGGTGCCAATATTTCTAAAAGGTGTAACTCACATCAATATATTGTATCATATCCAAATTCTAGGGCCCAAAAACAAGACGAAAAATACAGGGCAAATAAGTGAAAATTTATTCTGAATTTGTAGGGTTTTACGCTCTTTCAAGCGATGGACAAGATTTTCAAATTTGGTTGTAAAGTTTAGTGCAATATAATGCTCTCATGATCCTTTTTATAAATTTTGATAGGATTAAGACCACATATTTTGGTGAATGTAACTTAATTTTTTTTTCTTAAACAGAAATCTCCATAATAATTCACCGGCAGGACCCACATATTTTAGTGCATTCGCAAGTGAAGTTTTATGACGAACTTAATTAATGTCATGTTTTAACTATTAGGGGCATTTGATTTGGTTGGTCTTGGAAGCCACAATTCCGCCGGTCGGAAGGACCTTTTGCACATGATGGTGTTCCCAATTCTTAAATAAAGAACCCAAAATATAATTTCATTTCTCCATCTGTGTTGAACCACCTACAATTTTTTTATATATTTTTTGACTAAAATCGGCAATGAATGCTCTTAAAAAAGAACTTTTACAAATTAATCATCATTCTGGAAAATATCAAATAATATTTTATTATTTTAAACTTTTTAACTATTACATCTAAAACACCCATTAACCGAAAGTATTTAAAATATATATTGGTCCTCAAATACTTGATCTCACATTTCAATGCACTCGCTTGTAGCTTAGACGGTTTCTTAGTGCGAAACCAACGGTGTATTTGATTACTATATTTTTTACGACTTAAAAGGACTTTAGTCTAGATATCTCAAATTATCTTTTTCTGGAGTGGAATATAATAAAAGAAGAGATCTCCTAAACTTTGTGCCAAAATAAAATAGTCATTCAAGTTGCTGCATGAACCAGACAGAAATTATAGGAGCACTTAAGCTTTATAGGGTATCACTATATACATATCTTTATGATTAATTTAAGTTATCCCTTACGTTGGACCACACATATCGGAGTATTTTAGTATAATATGTCCCAAGTTGATATGATATAGACAACTTAAGGACAAAATTAAATTTAAATATTTTCTTGCTTTCTTCATCATTTCCGAAAAGGTATAATAAAACCGCTGTCTTTTTACTTATATGGAAAAGATGGCGTATTACACAGACGTAGTGCTACATAAATTTTGACATGTTAGAAAAGGTTGAATCAAGCAGCTTGAATGTTAGGTACATCCTTGAATGAGTTTCTTCGGGCTGTAGCCAGCACTGTCTTGTCAGCAACTATGAAATAAGCTGCTCCAGCCACTGCAATAATATATATAAATGGATTCCGGTTCATCAATAAAGAAGATATATATTATGTGTAAACATAAATTTATTTGAGTTATATATATATATATATATATAATTATTTACATTATATACCTGTGGAAATAATGAGAGCTTGAGCAGTGGGATTAAGATTGGCTCTAGCCCAGGGAAGCATTCTTACGCTTGCCAACTGCATCCATATAAAACCGATAGAAGACTGAGTATACGTGTGAAATCTTGAATGCTGTAAAAGTACTTTCGAAATCTTGGAAAACATTTTAAATTAAAAGTGGGAAAATACAAATGGGGATCCCAAATATTATGCAAGCATTGCGTTCGTATTTAAAAAAATTACTGATTGAAAAAAAAAAAATTAGAAGACATTCATACATGAAGAAAAGGGTAAGAAAGATGCTGTTCATGATAGAAACTTACGGTGGGGATGGCTGTAGCAATACTCGCAACAGCAGCTGCCTTAGCTCCTGCTAGTACTCCCTCTGTTTTCATATATACAAAGTCAAATTTCGCATTTGATATAAAGTATTACTTTTAATTTTACCAATAATGAGCTTAATATATGTTACTCCCTCATTTATTTTCTTATCCATCGTGTGATCATGTGAATTATAATACAAACGATACATCAGGATTCTTTTCTTCCTCACGAGAGTTTGAATAAAAACTACGAACTAAAACTTATACTTTAAAATTATTACCATGAGCACAACGTTTGGCCATGGCAAGCTTCTGATCGAACGGATTAAAAGGGGTTATCTCAAGAGGAGACTGAGCCATATTTTTTGACATTTCTGGGCTGAAAAACTAGATTTATTTTAAGAATGAGTATTAAGATACAAGAGAGGGAAAAATAAAATCCTAATTGGCTTGGAGATATTAAATGCTTGTTTGGGAAGGAGGATTGGATGAAGAGTAATGGTGGGATGTGCGTTAGTATTTATAAGGAATTTCCAAGTAGTTGGAACTTGGGAGACGACTAAGGTGTGGAGAAAAGAGAGTTTGATGGTTTTGGGTCGAATTCTAACGTCGGCGTCACTGGTTTTCTCATCCAACAATTTGTTTATCCATCTAATTCGCATGAGGGGCAACATTTTTCACTTATTTAAATCGTCCAAAAGAATTAATGATTTTTATTTTGTGGGTGATTATAATAAAGTGAAAGATTCAAATCTGATTGATGCTAATAAATAATAATATTTTATTGTTATGTCATTATATATGAAACTCTTTATTAATCATTTGTTTTTTTTATTCAAAAGAAAAAAAAATCGCATTTCCACACTTCTTAAAAATAGTTGGTCATAAAAAATTTCCTCAACTAAATTCAATGGTGGTGGAAGCAAACTTTTTGAGAAGGAATATATGGCTACAATCAGTATAATATAAATAAAACTTATAAGTTAGCTAAAATGCTTTAAACCTATGTTGAGCATCACTGGAATTTTTATGTGGCATTTATCCAAGAGTGTGGATATTGGTAAAAGCCCGTCTAGGAATAAGAGTAACCTGATATGAATTTAATAAAAAATGAGGAAACGAGTAAGGACAATTCCAGCGTAGGGAGCAATCGACCGACCCTCACTCTTGGTTAAATGATATGCATCTCTTCTCCATTAAAGCATTTAAGCTTGCGGACTATGGTCTCCATTTTTATATTTTCGTCTTGTTTCCAACTTTGAAATTTTTTAATTTGTTAACTTAGCCTGTCCTCTATGTTGGACTTATAGATTAAAGTTTAAGATTTACTAACTCACTGCTCTTCTGGCATAAGTATGGGATTAACTCTTTGCCGAAAGAGATGGCATATCTTTGCAACTCCTTGTAGATATTAGCAAGCGGATTTTGCTCTAATTTCGACTATCATGCTTTGGTGGGACTATGCCACCTTTATACATTGTTGTCATTATCAATGAATGGTCGCTTGTAATTTATTCATGATTTGTACTGTCGCTTGTAATATTATACTGTAGTATTGTATGTAGTGGTGGATCCATGGTTTTAGAAAGATAAAAGAAATGAATGGGTATTTTATTTTTTCCAAAACTTTTAAGTTGAACCAAAACAACATTCGACTACGGTTGCTAAAAAAAAAGCCATCAAACATCAAATAAACCTTATTGTCATAAGTGAAGTCTTAAACGTAATAATCCATCACTAATTCTATGCTAAAGTATGGACATTTAGTGGTACATTAATATTATTATCTTTCAATCGTATTGCTATTTTTGGGAGTTAAACAGTAGATCCGAAGAAAACGCAAAACAAATCTAGAACTACTATATTACGAAAACCAAAATCCAAACAGAGCAACAAAAGCAAAGACAAAAGCAAAACGCAAAAAACGCTACAACGCAGTAGTAGTAGGAGAACAACCATAACAACAAAACGTAAAAGCCACACTCAAAAATTGCTTATTCCATTCAAATCAAATAAATCAATATTACAATATGATTTAATAGCTAAAAAGTAGAACTAACTAATGATATAGGATAACAAGTTTATCCATTATTCCATCATACTTATCCAATCCTATAATATAGAATTTATGTCTAATAAATAAATAAATAATCAAAATAAAAGAAAACAAATCAGAATTAGCGTCTTCAACATCCTCCCTTAATTCTGATTTGGAGGATTCTTCATTCCAAGTAGTTTTCTCAACTTGATAAATGAATCAATCTCCAACGGTTTGGTGAAGATGTTTGCAATTTGATCTTTAGTCTTGCAATGTTCCAACTTGGTCACTCCTTTTGCAACTTGATCTCTTAGGAAATGATATCTAATATCAATGCGCTTGCTCCTTCCATGAAAAAACGGATTCTTAGCTAGATTAATTGCAGATATATTATCTACATAAATCTTCAAAGGAACTTGCAGCTTACATCCAATTTGACTCATTATATTGCTAAGCCAAATCACTTGACATACACATGAAGCCGCTGCTATATACTCAACTTCGCATGTTGATAGAGCAACAATAGATTGCTTCTTCAATGTCCATGAACATGCAGTCTTCCCAAACAAGAAGCAATGGCCACTTGTGCTCTTTCTTTCATCCAAATCTCCTCCCCAATCACTATCCGAGTATCCCACAAGTTCACATTCTTCAGATGATGTAAAGAATAGACTAAGATCTTGCATCCCTTTGATGTATCTCATGATTCGCTTTGCTGCTTGTAGATGTTGCTGTCGAGGACATTCCATGAATCTGCTAATTAATCTTACTACATAACATATGTCAGGTCTTGTGCAAGTGAGGTATCTAAGGCTTCCAACAATTTGTTTGAAGTGTGTCAGATCAACACTTTGTTCATCTCCATCCTTAACCAGCTTTGTACCTGTTTCAATTGGTGTTTGAACTAGTTTTGCATCTTCCATCTTGTACTTTATCAATAGCTCACTCGCATATTTCTTTTGGCTTATGAAGATTCCATTATCCTTTTAAATAACTTCAATGCCAAGAAAATAAGACATAGAACCAAGATCAATCATCTCGAACTCATTCTTCATGGACTGCTTGAACTCATTGATCATGTGAAGATTGTTTCTTGTGAACACTATATCATCAACATAAAGATACAAGATTAGTGAATCTCCATAACTATTAACTTTCACATATAAGCCATGATCAGAGGGACATTTTTGAAAACCATCTTCACGAAGGAACAAATCAATTCGTTTGTTCCATGCCCTTGGTGCTTGCTTGAGACCATACAAAGCTTTGTTAAGTTTATACACCTTGTCTTCTTTTCCGCATTGTATGAATCCAGATGGTTGCTTTACATACACTTCCTCATCAAGCAAACCATTAAGGAAAGCTGACTTCACATCTATTTGGTGAATTTTCCATTATCTTTGAGCAGCCAATGCTATTATCAAATGGACAGTCTCCATTCTTGCAACTGGCGCTAAAATCTCCTCATAATCTGCTCAAATCCCTTAGCAACCAACCTTGCTTTATACCTCTCAACTCTACCATTTGCCTTTACCTTGATCTTGTAAACCCATTTCACATCAATAGCCTTATGACCTTGTGGATGATCGGTGAGCTTCCATGTATTGTTCTTCTCAATTGCCATCATCTCTTCATTCATGGCAGTCATCCACTTGGGATTTTGAATTGCTTCTTCGAGCACTACTGGTTCTGCGTCTGCAAAGAAGGCAAGGTGCACAAGCTCTCCATCATCAATCTCCCCACTGAAGCTTGTTTCAATGTCTCGCAACTATGTAGGTGGTCTATGTTCCCTTCTTGGTCTTCCTATGTCAGACGATTGAATTGTACTTCCATTTGTAGCTAATTCCAATAAATCTTCTTCAATAACATGGATGACATGCTTCTGGGAATCCTCTTGAATATTAGCACTCCACTTCTACATTTCATCTTCAATGAAGGTTACATCACGGCTAACTTTAACCCTCCTAGTCATTAGGTTATACAGCTTATAGCCACCTTGTTTGTATCTAATGAGAATTGTTTTCTTAACTCTATCATCCAACTTTGTCTTCGTTGTTGCAGGAACATGGACATAGGCTATAGATCCAAAAACCTTTAGATGCTGCACATTTAGCTTAAAACCACTCCAAGCTTCTATGGGAGTTGTATTGGGGACACTCTTAGTGGGTGATATATTTAGTAAATACACCGCACATGAAACCGCTTCTACCTAAAAAGTTGTTGGGCATTCCTTTTGCTTTCAACATGTTTCTTGCCATGTCCAAAATAGTTTTATTCTTCCTTTCAGCTACTCCATTGTGTTGGGGAGTATAGGGAAATGTAGTATTGTGCTATACTCCATGTTGTTCACAATATGTCCTAAACTCATTAGAGATATATTCACCTCCTCCATCACTTCATATTACTTTGAGTGTTTGACCACTTTGGTTTTCAACAAACACTTTAAATTTCTTAAAGCAATCTAATACCTTAGCCTTACTTTTCAATAAATAAATCTAAGTTTTTCTTAAAAAATCATTAGTAAATGTTAGAAAGTAATTATTTCCTTCAATCGAGATGGTGTTCCATTGTTTTTGAGAATGGCAATTTATGATTCTTACCAATGATACAAGCTTCACATAGCTGGTCTGGATGTTTGATTCGTGGTATTCCTTTCACCATGTTTTATTTTGCTAGCACTTCCAAACTTTGGAAGTTTAGATGCCCAAAGCGAAGATGCCAGACTCATGAATCATAATTCCTTATTACATTCAGACATTCGAATTCTCCTTTGTTGATGTCCATAGAAAACATTTGATTCTTAGATAAGCAAGTTTTTAGGATCAGCGTATCTTGTTTGTCACGAACTGTAAATTCATTTTCAGACACATGCATTTCATAGCCTTTCTCGGCTAGTTAGCCCATGCTCAACAAATTTCTTTTCATATCTAGTACATAGAACACATTTGAGATGTACTTGTGATCTCCATTTTTTAATGTAATAAGAATTCTTTCTTTCCCCATCACTAAAACACATCTACCATCCTCAAACTTCACTTTTGCTTGAAACGTCTCATCAAGCTCAGCAAACAACTCCTTCCGACCACACATGTGATTCGTACAACTAGTGTCTAAATACCAAGTATGGCAATTTGATATCTCATTTGATGAAGAAACCATTAGGAGTGCGTGATCACTCTCAACCGATTCTTGATTGCACATCTCTTGTACATAGTTTGCAGCTAGAGTTTTATCCTTAAGTCTACACTCGCTTGCATAATGTCCTTGTTTGTGAAAGTTGAAGCATTCTATATTGGACTTATCAAGTCTTCCTCTACTGCGTCTACGGCCACGTCCTTACTTGGCATGTGAAATGCATTGTACTGATCTGCAGCACCACAGCTCAAATCACTCCTAACTTTATTGAAGTGATTACCACTTCATCTTCTTCTTCTACCACGAAAGTTTCCATGTCTTTGGTAGGAATTCCCTATGGATATTTGCAATCGAAAGGCTTGCTCAATTGGTTTGTCAATCTTGTTTTCATTTATCCTTTGTTCATGAGCTCGTAGTGAACCAGACAACAACTTGACGGTCATAGTTGACATATCATGACTTTCTTCTATTGCTGTTACAACATGCTCAAATCTTGGAAGCAAGGATCTCAAGATCTTCTCAACCTTGCTTTGTTCGGACAAGATCTCACCATTCGTTTTCATGTTGTTTTTCAACACGAGAATTCTATTGATGTACGCATCAATTGATTCGTTGGAGTCCATTTGCAACAGCTCATATTGTCATCTCAAAGTTTGGAGATGTACCCTTTTGATCTTTTCATCACCTTTGTATGAAGTGGACAAGATATTCCACGTCTCATTGGATGTGGTGGCTCCTTCAATTTGTTCAAATGTTTCATCATTCATTCCTTGATGAATAAAGTATAGCACCTTCTTATCTTTCTTTCTTAGATCACAATTTGCTGCCCTTTGCGCATCGTTTGCATTTTCTGCCAATGCAAGCACCCCATTCTCCACAACTTCAAGTAGATCATGATACTCGAATAGGTTGAAGTGATTACCACTTCGTCCTCTTCCTCTACCACAAAAGTTTCCATGTCTTTGGTAGGAATTCCCTATGCAGATTTGCAATTGAAAGGCTTGCTCAATTGGTTTGTCAATCTTGTTTTCATTTATCCTTTATTCATGAGCTCATAGTGAACCAGACAACAGCTTGGCTATCATAGTTGACGGATCATGACTTTCTCCTATTACTGTTACAACATGCTCAAATCTTGGAAGCAAGGATCTCAAGATCTTCTCAACCTTGCTTTGTTCGGACAAGATCTCACCATTCGTTTTCATGTTGTTTATCAACACAAGAATTCTATTGATGTACGCATCAATTGATTCGTTGGAGTCCATTTGCAACAGCTCATATTGTCGTCTCAAAGTTTGGAGACGTACCATTTTGATCTTTTCATCACCTTTGTATGAAGTGGACAAGATATTCCAAGTCTGATTGCATGTGGTGGCTCCTTCAATTTGTTTAAACGTTTCATCATTCATTCCTTGATGAATAAAGTATAGCGCCTTCTTATCTTTCTTTCTTAGATCACAATTTGTTGCCCTTTGCGCATCGTTTGCATTTTCTGCCAATGCAAGCACTCCATTCTCCACAACTTCAAGTAGATCATGATACTCGAATAGGACCTCTATTTGAACACACCAATGGTTGTAATTTTTCCCATCTAGAATAGGAACCGATAGTTGAGTTGTATCGTTTATCGTGACTCTGATACCAATTAAAGAAAACTCAAAACAAATCTAGAACTACTGTATTACAAAAACCAAAATCCAAACAGAGCAGCAAAAGCAAAGACAAAAGCAAAACACAAAAATAATAGCAATGCAGTAGCAGTAGCAGTAGGAGAACAACCAAAACAGCAAAACATAAAAGCCACACTAAAAAATTGCTTATTCCATTCAAATCAAATAAATCAAGATTACAATCTGATTTAATAACTAAAAAGTAAAACTAACTAGTGATTTAGAATAACAAGTTTATCCATTATTCCATCATACTTATCTAATTCTATAATGTAAAATTTATGTTCAATAAATAACTAAATAATCAAAATAAAGAAAAACAAACTAGAATTAGCATCTTCAACAATATTCACATGGTTGCAAAACCATGTGAATAGGAAGAAAAGACTGTATTCCATAAAAGAAATAGGAGGAAGGTACAATACAGTTAAATGGGAGTCCAAAACTGAAATACATTTTCACTGGATAGGCGCATAGATTACATTAAAAAAATCTTAGGAAGAGATTTTCATTGACTGTAGTACTGGCCAAATCTTTTCTTCGATTTCCCAAAATCATTTTACAAAATTTTAAGACAAGAGAACCTTTCAGCACCCCCCCTAGGCAAGTAGTACACCTAACAAAAAGCAGCTCACCAAACCGATTTTATAACGCAATTAATCGACCAAACAAAGAAGAAAGGTTTTTTTTTTCTTTTTTTCGATCCTTTTATGAAAGTAATTCTTGAGATATTTCCGCAAACGCAAGATGTATAAATTTACAATCGTTTTCAAGTAGAAAAAGTTACTTGCATAGAGCGAATCTGTACTAAAAAAGCTCTAAAACTATTTTATTTTTAATAATCGTGCCTTCAAAATCCCAATTTTAATATTTAAAGCATAGTAATTTAGATTTGTAATTCGGTCCTCGAACTTTCAAGTTTAGCAATCAGATTCTAGAGCATTAATATAACCAAACTATCAAATCCTTAAAATTACTTGACATTTTAGTAAAAGCTTATTATTTCTATGAGAATTTTGCTCATAATGGCATGTTATGATAACACTACATGATAAGAAATATATTAAAATACATGAAATTGAAAATGTGGAAAACTGAATTGCAAAAATTAAGAAGTTCTTGAATTTTTGGAGTTTTTTTCTGGCTTTTATATCATAATAAAGAGACACTTTAAAAGAAGCTAGACAAACGGTTGTTTTTAATGGTTTTTTATGAATAAGCACAGTTGAAGTTAATTTTCAAATTCAGCCCAGAAAAAAAAAACATCAATTTTCAAAATACTGTTCACGTGAACAATTAATTTTATTGTTAAGTCGTTTCTTTTTCTGTTCACGGAGTCCTAATTCAGATAAATTAATTATTTAGGAAAATATTTCACTAGATATCATTGTCCTTTTTACTTCAAAATGAAGATGCTTCCAGTGACAGTGTTACGATTCTAACATCAAAGCACCATTCTATTTAAGAATCATTAAATGAGTTGAAAAGCATATGCCCATTGCTTACGTGACACCAAAAGGAACTGAAAGATGAACAGTGAGATCTTTCAGTAAACAAAGGCCATCGAGCATTGAGATCTGCACACTTTATTCAAATCCAATTTTCACTGACACGTTCATCCATAAAAAAAGGGTTTAATTTATTATTGTGCTTGTTTATAGGTTTCCTGTATCTCGTGCTCCGGCAGAACTATTTAAAGAAACCCAAAATAAAAATTCTTCTTTTAAAAAAAATTAAAAAAATGATTTTGCACGTTATGAAAAAATAAATGTATAATATATATATATATATATATATTTAACTTTTAACAAGTATCTGCTAAATACTTTCCCATCTTCTCATCAAAGATTGCAAAGCCACTGGTTTAAGAGAAAGGTACATTAAAACCATGGGTAGGTGTTATCTTATTCCTTTCATGTACTTTTTTTTATGGAAGCATGTTTCTTTCGTCACCAGAAAACACAGAAATTTTCCTTGATGCGTCAACCAACGCAGTCGCACTGGCAAATATTAAACGCCTCTTGCATTATCTCAAGGGTGGTCTTCACTATGAATTATTATTATACATCACCCGGACGAGTAGTTAATACTTGCCCCTAAAAGTTCCTATTAATATTCACCTTGTATTATTAACTTAATCATACATATCATTATTTCACAACTCTCATATAATCAATGTAGGAATATAGGCAGATCACTTAGGATATTATATTCTCCTCACTTTACAGTACCAACGTTCTCTCTCTCTCTCTATATGTACTTACTAAGTAGGAAGGATTCTAAAACTCCTTTATAGACTTAAGAAGTGTCCCCCATCCTCACAATATCGTATTTTGTTCTATATAACACTTAACTCTCTCATCTTCTTGGTGACCACATACTCTAATATTACTCTAATATTACTTATAACAACTCATCCAAAGGATAGTAAATAACAAGACATATTAGCCTTTTTAACCACTTAACCAAAACCTTTTAAATAATGTTAATTTAGCATTCACTACCTTTAGTTTATATACTACTTTCACTACTCTCCCATAACCAATATAGGACAATCACTGAGAGAACTCACATTCTTCTCCTTATAGCACTGACGTCCTTGTCAATATGGTTGGGTAGGTCCAACATCATAGTAGGTTGGATGAATGTAAGAGCTTAAGTGATTGCTCCATACTGATCATGAAAAGGTGGTGATTGTGGTATATAAAATTAAGTAGTTGAAAGTCACATATTGGCCTGATTATAAAAAACACTTTGAATGGGTTACTCATTATAAATGGAATCGAAGCAATTCATGATAGTTGAATAGAGGAACCTAAGAGCCAGTAGATCAACGTGCTACATTGTTTAGGGGGTGGTGCACTCCTCGAGCATTTAAGGGAGAATCTACCTAAGAGCCAGTAGAGCAACGTGCTACATTGTTTAGGGGGTGGTGCACTCCTCGAGCATTTAAGGGAGAATCTCTCCCCTACCGAGTATATTATAATACTAATGAGAACGTTGGTGTTATAAGGAGGGAGAATGGGAGAACCCAAGTAATTGTCCTACATTGGCTCTGGAAGTGTAGTGATAGTATTATATAAGGTTATGGTAGTCATTATTAACTAAATATTAGTTAGGAAATTTTAGGTTGAGTGGATTATAAGGTTCATCTGTCACCTATCAACTTGACTATTCATTGTTGTTGGGTTGGGTGTTACAAAGCTTTCTCTTATCACTTGATGCCTATGAAATGGTGCAATTTTGTCATCTTTAAGTTGAAGATAAGGACTTTCCTACACCAAGTATGTATGTAAAACCATAAGAAACTAAATTTATCTGAAATTTTACTCATTATTACCAAATATTATACCAGAAATAAAAAAGATAGCATTGTATTAATATCACAAAGTATTTCAACAATAAAAAAATCTTATCTATTGATTTATGGATTTAGAAAATTTTAGTGAATGTAAATTTAGAGAAACAAGTTCTTCAAACTTTAGGTCAATTATTAATTATATGCATACACATATATGCAGACATACACATGTGCACATACATACATAGGCATACACACATATACACATCTATGCACACATACATATATATATATAATGCATGCACACACTCACGAGAATGCTCATAAACACAAACACATAAATACACTCACACATATGTATACATGCGTGCACACAGGCATGCAGATCCACATGCATATACACATACAACTGTTCTTAGATTAATTTATCATATGTAATATCACATCTTAAATGGGTGGATTATAATGACATCCCTTAAATGTGATACCAAGTAACAGCAGTGGGGTTTTTTTTTAGGCTGGATTTTTCATTGAATTTAGGGTTCTCTTCGTTAATGTGAAATTTCAGCAGTTTATATGGCTCAAATTTGGGAATGAATTGGCATAAAAAAAAATAATGACAATCGTATATAGTTACAAAAGTTTGATTTAATATTTAAATGTCAATATCTTCCAAATGGCATAAGATACAATGTTTCTATAATTTATGATAAAACACATCAATGTGTTTTATCATTCCCCTGTTCTAGAGCCGAAAGGCGTAGGAACAAAAATTTATTACAATAGCCCGTTATAAATTGAAACTTCATACTACCTTTGTGACGCAGCGAGTTAGCGTAGAAAACTTAGAGAATCACTCAACGAATGAATCTCGCACAAACAGTGGTTGCGCACAACCCGTTAAAGAAGAGAAGTCTCTCACAAAGTGTATTTCGAATATAAAAATAAGACGTAACCCTAACATGACTACAAAAAGGTTTATATACTATCCTTAAAATATCTAGAGAAAAAGGCGAAAAGATCTTTAAAATCATTGTTAGTTGCGTAAAGATCTTTCATGTGCTCAAATCCCACCACTTCAGTGTGAAGTGTCACCAACAAACTGGCTCGCCTACTCAAAGCATCTGCAACTTTGTTGTAGACTCCCGATTTATGTTTAAGTTTAAACGGAAACTTCTGTAAGAATTGAATCCACCGTGCATGCATGTCCTTACTAATCCTGGTCTGATTATTCAAGTTCTTAAGAGCATCACAGTCGGAGTATAGCACGAATTCTTTACCCACTAGGTAATGTTCCCAGGTCCTCAAAGCGCGCACCACTGAGTAAAATTCTTTGTCATAAGTGGACCAATTTCGCCTAAACTCGCATAACTTCTCACTGAAGAAGGCAATAAGCTTCCTTTCCTGAGATAGTACCGCTCCTATTCCCACCCCACTTGCATCACAATCGACTTCAAACAACTTATCGAAGTCAGGTAATGCAAGAATCGGCGCATTGCACAACTTTTCTTTTAACAGCCCAAAACTACTTTCAGCTTCATCACTCCACTGGAACTTCCCTTTCTTCAGGCACTAAGTCATAGGTGCAGCAAGGGTGCTGAAGTGACGAATAAACCTTCTATAGAAACTTGCTAATCCCAGGAAACTCCTCAAAGCACTTACGGTGTTAGGAATGGGTCATTCCCTAATAACTTTTACCTTCTCATCATCCACAGTAATTCCATCACCACTAACGACAAAACCCAAAAACAACAATCTCCTAGAGAGGAATACACATTTCTTTAGATTCACAAAGAGCTTATTCTCCTTCAGAACATTCAACACTTCCCTCACATGATCGATGTGTTCCTTTTCAGTTTTGCTATAGATCAGGATATAGTCGAAGTAAACTACGACAAACCGAGTAGAAATGGGTTTAAGTACCTGATTCATAATACGCATGAAGGTGCTTGGGGCGTTACTGAGGCCAAAGGGCATGACCATCCTTTCATATAGGCCTTCTTTAGTTTTAAAGGCCGTCTTCTACTCATCTCCCGGTCGGATCCGAATCTGATGGTAACCACTTCTCATATCGATCTTGGAAAAGAATGTGGCCCCACTCAAGCAATCTAGCATGTCTTCCAACCTTGGTATTGGGAATTTATAGCCAATGGTAATTTTGTTGATCGCTCTGCTATCGACACACATGCGCCAACTACCATCTTTCTTTGGGGTTAGCAAGGCGAACATTGTGCAAGGGCTCATGCTTTCCCTGATGAATCCCTTCTGGAGTAGTTCTTGTACCTTTCTCTGCAATATTTCTATCTCCTTTGGGCTCATCCTATAATGTGGAAGATTAGGTAGGCTAGCTCCTGGAATCAAATCAATATGATGTTGGATATCCCTCATGGGAGGTAATCTATCGGGTAGCTTCTCAGATGTTATTTCCCTAAACTCCTCCAGTAGCGCCTTCACACTGTTAGGCAACTCCTAATCACTACTCTGATCTTCCTCCACGGTCATCACCTGTCGGACAACTAATGCATGGACTGTATACGTCTCCTTGATTGCTTCCTCCATCTCCCTCTCAGATTGGGTGATAGTGAGGAAAGAACGCCCTTCCGTTTTAGAAGTTTTAAGGCGGTGTGATGCTTTGAGAGGTAGAAGAGTGAACTTTACCCCATCCTTCTCTAATCGGTAAACATTCTCCCTTCCTTCGTGTTTAGCATCAACATCAAATTGCCAAGGTCTCCCAAATAGAAGGTGGCATGCATCCATGTCCACAACATCACAATAGACCTCATCTCTATACTTCCCTATAGAGAAAGGTACTATGCATCGCTCGGTGACTTCTATTTTCTCAGCCGCTTTAATCCATCCAATGGTATATGGATTCGGGTGTTTCTCAGTCATCAAATTCAATACTCTCACCATTTCCCTACCAATGATATTCTCGCAACTCCCACTATCCACTATCAAATCAAACACCCTACCATCAACAGTATATCTAGTACGGAACAACTGATGTATTTGGGACTTCTCATCACACTTCGGTGCCAACATCAACTTCCTAAAGACATACGTTCCCTCATCATCTCCATGACCATCATCACCATAAAACTCATCTCCTCCATCCGGCTCACAGCACACCTCATCATCATCCTCTCTATCAATAACATTGATTGGTCTCCTACTGGGGCACTCATTGGAACGATGACCCGGTTGGTTGTACCTATAGCACTTTCCTATAACTGGTTTAGCATAGGGATTGTTTTGCTTAGGTGCTTCCCTATTTTCCATTGGTCTCCTACTTGCTCCTCTTTCCTCTCTCTTTTCATTGATTCCACTTGGAGCTTCCGAAACAGCCTTCCCTCTATCCGTACCTATGGTACTGAACCCTTCGTTCTTAAACCTTCGGTTGGCCCCATCAAACCTATTGGTCTTTTCTTGTAGCACCATCTCTGCCCGAATGGCCATGTTTTTTGCCTCATTGACGTTGCGTAAAACATGAACCCCTATCTTCTCCTTAATTTGCAACTTCAGTCCATCCAGGTATCTAGCCACCTGCTGTCCTTCGCTTTCCCTAAGATCATTTTTCTCAGCCAACCTCATGAACTCCGCCGTATATTCATACACTGTTCTCGAGCCTTGTCTACTCTTCTGGTATTGTTGGAACAATATTTGTTCGTAGTCA
Organism: Laguncularia racemosa; assembly: GCA_037954665.1. Lineage (NCBI taxonomy): Eukaryota > Viridiplantae > Streptophyta > Magnoliopsida > Myrtales > Combretaceae > Laguncularia > Laguncularia racemosa. Next base: position 2,186,727 of record JBBMOL010000012.1, read on the forward strand.
GGAGGTAGGAAATCCCTTTGAATCAATTGCTTCATTCTATACCACGTCTGCACCGGTTGCTTTCCTTCCCTATATCGCCTATTCTTTAACCTCTCCCACCAAGCCGAAGCCCCTCCTTTCAACCTACATGCCACTAACTTCACCCTACGATTCTCCGGCACTTCCATATAATCAAAGAAACGATCTACCTCTGCCATCCAATCTATTAAATCCTCGATGTTCAAATTACCGTTAAAAGAGGGTATATCTACCTTTAATTTGAATTCACTGGTGTCTCCCTGATCGTAGCCCTAATGATTCCGGCCATAACCACCCCCGCCGTATCCTCTCCACTGTGGTTGCGGGTTTCCGGCCAACTAATCATCTTCCTCTTCAGAATCCACATCATACGCTTGGACTCTTCGATTCGCAGCGATAGGTCTGTTGATCGGAACGCCAAGAGCAGGGTTTTCCCCGGGTCGTACTCCCCTAACGTCTCTATCCCTGTTAGTATTGGTTCCCATTGCATCGAAATGCTTAACCAGGTCATCAAAGCGTTGTTCGAAACGTTGGAGTCTCTGATCCATGGTATCCAACACTACCATTTGAGCCTGCACTTCGACTCTCGGAGTTTCCATATCCCGAGCAACGTCCGGAACATGACCGCCTCCTAAACTTCCGTCACCTGACATCTCCACAGGAAATTTTCCTTGCTCTGATACCAACTGACGTAGCGAGTTAGCGTAGAAAACTTAGAGAATCACTCAACGAATGAATCTCGCACAAACAGTGGTTGCACACAACCCGTTAAAGGAGAGAAGTCTCTCACAAGGTGTATTTCGAATATAAAAATAAGACGTAACCCTAACATGACTACAAAAAGGTTTATATACTCTCCTTAAAATATCTAGAGAAAAAGGCGAATCTATGCATACACGGTCGAGGGCACGGCCGTGCTTCAGACCGTGTTGGACTCTGTGACGATTTGCTATTCAATACCCCTGGTCGAGACACGGCTGTGCTTCAGGCCGTGTTGGACTCTATGACGATTAGCTGTTCGATACCCCAACTCGAGACACGGCCGTGCTTCAGGCCGTGTTGGACTCTGTGAAGTTTTGCTATTTGATACCCTTGCTTAAGACACGGTCGTGCACAGAAACCGTGCTTCCGACCGTAGGATCGCATCTTTTATCCCCTCCATCACTTTATGAATTGGCAGAGTTCTACACTTTTGAGCGAGGGACGAGATTGTCAAATTTGATTGTGAAGGTTGGAGAAATATATTGGTCAAATGATCCTTTCTTCAAATTTTTATAGATTTAATGTTATATTTTAATCATTAAACTAGGGGGTGTTAGATTTACTTGGGACTCGAGACCCACAAATCCAGTGGTTGAATACAATGACTTATTGCAAATGACGGTGTTTTATTGTTCTAACTAACGAACCCATAAACATAGAATTTTATTTCGTCATCCATTGAATCTTTTGTAATAAATTCTACATTCATTATATATATATATGTGTGTGATATACATCAACGATTCCAATGCTTGGGTTGCTCTCGAATTTCGATACATATGTGTGTAAGTTGACGGTTTCTTAACGCAAAACCAATGGTGTTTGTCGATCACTCGCGACCTTCAATGATACTACGTGGGACTAGAATTTATTAAAAGAAGCGAATCCCCCCAAAACTTTGTGCCAAAAGAAAAACTCATTAAAGTTAGCTGGTAGTGTTTATTAATTTCAACCATTTACGTCCATCGAGTCTATTAGTAAAAGATATTTCGAATTATATCATACGTCTCAAGTCCATAAGATATAGATAGGGCAAAATTAATTTAAATACATTCTCGCCTTCTTTTATCAACTACATGGAAAATATGGCGTATTACATTAGAGAAACATATAACATAAATTTGTCAAGTTAGATAAGGTTAAATCATGCAGTTTGAACGTTAGAGAATGAGTTTCTTCGAGCTGTGGCCAACACTGTCTTGTCAGCAACTATAAAATAAGCTGCTCCAGCCACTGCAATAATAAATATATGGATCTTAATTAATTGATAAAGAAGATACGTGTAAACCCAAATTCATTTGGGTGGTGAATATATAAATATTTATGTATATATACCTGTGGAAATAATGAGAGCTTGAGCAGTGTGATTGAGGTTGGCTCTAGCCCAGGGAAGCATTCTCACACTTGCCAACTGCATGCATATATATAAAGCCAATATATGTGAGTATCCTGATGAACAGGCTGTTTTAAATTAATGTTCGTATCCAGGAAAAGTAATCTTAAAATCTTGAAACATATTTTAAAATTAAAATTGTGAAAAGAAATTATGATAGAGCACTCATAAATGTTACGCATGCAAACATGAAAAATCCAGAAATGTATTAAAAAGAAAAAGAAAAATGTTAATAAGTGCCCTAATCACATGTTAATGCACTAAACAAAAAGACATTTTCGTATTTCCATTCACTTATTTTATCAAATGCATAATAAGTGTTAGAGAACGTTAAGTTTTTTTCTCTCCTAACAAATGGCTTGATGTCACTCTTATCAGGACATTTAAAAAGTATTACGAAACTAAAAGAAATTAGAATATACATACATTCATATATGTAAAGTGTTAAAAGAGGGTGATAAGAAAGTAGAAGTAGTTGATGGATGCATCTACTTACGGTGGGGATGGCTGTAGCAATACTCGCAACAACAGCTGCCTTAGCTCCTGCCATTACTCCTTCTGTTTTCATATATACAAAGTCAACATTTGTATTTATAAAGTATTACTTTTATTTTTACCCATAAATGAGTATAATATATGTCATTTCCATTTTTTTTTTGCCTTATCAATCGTGTGATTATGTAAATGATAATAATACGATAATCATGTGGATTTTTTTTCTTTCTCTCGAGGGTTAGAAAAAAAAAAAAAACCATGAACGAAAATTTATATTTAAAGTTATTACCATGAGCACAACGTTTGGCCATGGCAAGCTTCTGGTCGAAAGGAGCAAAAGTGGTTCTCTCAAGAGGAGACTGAGCCATGTTCTTTGCCATTTTGTGAGATGAAAAAACTAAATTAGTTTTCCAAACAAGAATTGAAGCTGGAAGAGAAAAGAAAAGGCTTGGCTTTGAGATATGCAACGCTTGTTGGAAAGGAGAGGTTTGGATGAAAGTTAACGTTGGATGTTAGCCAGTATTTATAAGGGGTTTCCTTGGAGCAGGAGACTCAGGTGTTTTAGAGAGAGAGAGAGAGAGAGTTTGATGGTTTTGTGTTAAATTCTAACGTCAGAGTCACTTGTTTTCCCTGTGTTTACTGTTCTGCTATGGTCGGTTGATCGTATTCTCAATTATGTTCCCAACATGACGTAGGTTCTGCCTTCGAAATAATTGTTTATCCAATGTCAATTGGCATATAACAGGCCACATTTTTCACTTATTAATAATAATAATAATTTCACATCTCAATAATTGAGGGTGTCTGGAGAGGGCTCAAAATCCTTACCAACACCCTATTATTTAGTGAGAATTACAGAAAGTGAAATTACTTTTACAAAAGTTGTGTTGCATTATAAAAAAAAAATAAAAATAGTAAAGTTAAATGCGTTTTAAACTTCATGGATTCTTGCGTGTCATTCATCCATCAATTTAAATCATGATATAAATATGATGTTAATTTCTTTTCCATTAGCTCTTTTTGTAATTTTTTTGTTTTGTTAGATTTGATATTGTCATAACGCTTTAAATAGATTAATAGATGTAAAATTAACTTTGTAATTATCTTACTATATATTGTCAAATTTATCATAAATGTATCGCATAGTACCCTAGCTAACTGTATAATAAAGTACGAATTTTTTTGTTGTATATTATTTATATTAAAGCTCGTGGTAACTTTAATACCATTTACCATTTCTCATATGCATTACATTTCTATACTATATTTTTGGAAGTCCATAGTATAGTCACATGCCAAACCATTGAATAGATAGAAAGGCTGTATTCGATAAAAGAAATGAAAGGAAGGCATCATATAATTAATAATAGACGTACAAAACTGAAGTGGTTTTTCTTTGGTTAGGCACATAGGTTATATTAGAAAATTGGATGAAACGATAAATGACTTTACTGGCTAAGGTATTTTCAATTTGTCAGAATCATTTTAATTTGGGAAAGATAAATTTTAAGGGCAAAAGTGCAAGATCCATTCAACACCCACGCTACTCAAATAGTACACCTAGTCAAGAGTAGCTCACCTATTTGGTTTAATACCGCAATCGATCGACCAAAGAAAGCAGAGAGCCATTTTTTTTTAAAAATAATTTCTAATGTATCTAATAAAACTTTAAAACTTTTAAAATATAATTTTATATTTTTATAACTTTAAAAAATATAAATATACTAAATCTCCAAAACTATTGATAGAAGGATGCAAATAACAGTAATGATTTTAAAGACTTAGCTATAATCCATAAGTATATATATATAATTTTAAAAGTAAAAAAAATAAATTAAAATATGTTTTAAGATTTTAAGATACCTATTCAAATTAGATTAATAGTTTTTAAAATGCATTTATAATCATTTTTCCTTACGTAGATTTACAATCGTTTCCAAGTACAGAAACTTATTTATAATCTTCACTGTGCTTATTGTTTTCAAACTTCAAGGTGAAGATGATTCTAGTGTAATGATTCAAAGAACCGCTTTATTATTCATAAAAAAAAAAGAAAAAAGAAAAAGGAACTGTTCTACTTAGCAATCATTAAGAGAGTTGAACCAAGTACCCATAGGTTTGGTGACGCCAAAAAAGAACTGAACAATGAGCAGTGACGTTCTTCTAGTAAACAACGGGCATTGAGATTTGGGATCCGCTCACTTTATACAAATGCATTTTTCACTGACACATTGATCCACGAAAATGGGCTTAATTTATTATGTACTTATAATAATTTTGCACCTAAGTCGTCAATAGGTACTAGGGATACTATTTAAAAAATCGAAAGAGAAAACCTTTTTTTTTTAAATTTTAAGATTGATCGTCTAACTCACCAAAAAATATACAGAAAAAAAAAACCTAATCTCCTTTTAAGCTTTTAACAAGTATCACATGAACTGTCGACGATTTCCCATTTCAAAAAGGTTCTGTTTTCTCATTAAAAGAGTGCAAAAGCCAGTGGATTAGGAATAAAGGCACCTTAAAACCATGGGTAGTTATCACCTTATTTCTTTGATCTACTTTGGGTAATGGTCCTGCAAAGCTGGTGAAATTGAGGCACATATCACAAATGGAGGGACCAGATTGGTCGTTTATCTTTGCTTGGTGTTCTATTATGCTGTTTTATGTCAAACCTAGGTAAGTAAGCAACCATAGATATTTGCATTAGTTCGTGGTTTTCAGAGTGTGTATTGGGTCCTAAAAATTGTAATAAGCGGACTTCCAGTATGTACGTAGTTCAGTCACTTTCAGTGGAATTTGACTCTCTTATCAGAAAGCATGGATCAATGTTTTGCTTGAGTATCGCTGTTAAACAAGAGCAATTTGGGTGATTATGCAATTTCTTATCACATAAGCACATTATTTGAGCAATATAACTTATATCTACCACTATATAAATAATGTAACCTATTTCTCCGATTAAAAGGGCAAAAGAAAAAAATCTATTTCACTTATATTTACCTATAATTGCTTCTTGAAAAAAGTAATTAATATTTCATTTACTTAATTTTTGTGCATTATAGAGATTTATTCAAGATAATAGTCAATTTTATCGTCACTTTCCTTTTTATTTTTTATTTTTTTCCAAATAGTTATTTCACTAAGTCGACCCTGCAATGCATAGGCTAAAGCTTTTATTCAGCTTCCATACGACTAAGGGTGGGAATTGCGGGGCGGGTCCGCGGGCTGACCCGCCCCGCCTGCAAATATATGCGGGGTGCGCAAAAAAATTTTGACCCGTAAATGGCCCGCACCCGCTTGACCCGCGGAGCGGGGCGGGCAATCCCTGCGGGCAGCAGGCCAACCCGTCGGAACTTTTGCAGTTCTGCACAGGTGCATCCTTTGACTCCCAATCGGGTTGCTTTCCCAGGTCTCGCCGATCTTGCCTGTAGGTCGTGACGTGCCTCGAGATGGCCGTCTCCTGTCCCCCTACCGGTGTGGAATCCGCTCCCAGGTCGTCGCTCTGCTGCGTTTGGCCTGTCCGCTAGGCACCTTTGGAAGGCGGGGAGTGTTTGGCTCGCCTCGCCCTTGTGATTCCCCCTATCTTCCTTATCCTAGGTAAGCAGTACGTGACGTGCCTCCGGGCATTTTCCTCCTCTTCCTAGGCTTGGCTGGTATATCAAGCATATCGGCGACTACTGTGCAGCACGACCGCCACCGCGACCGCAACCCGCGAGGACCGCGACTGAGGACCCGCGACCGTGATCGCGATCGCGGCCGACGACTGACGACTGGCGACTGCTGTGCAGCACGACCGCGACCGACAACTGACGACTGACGACTAGCGACTGCTGTGCAGCACGACCGCGACCCGCGACTGAGGACTGAGGACCCGCGACCGCGACTAACGACGTCGATGTCAACTGAAGTGACGATGACGAGACGAGGAGTTGAGGACGACGTTGACTGAAGTGAGGGCACCACCATCCGTCGCTGAAGAAGGCCGCCGGCTGCTTGTATTACATAATAAAAAAAAAATTATTGCTGGTCGTCGTGGGCTAGCCCGCATGGCCCGCCGGGCGGGGCGGGCAGACTTCCCTGACCCGCCAAACTTGTGGGCCAGCCCGCGACGACTCGCTGGTCGGGGCCGGCCGGCTCATTTGGCCCGCATTACCGGCCCTACATACGACGCCAATGCTTTGCTTGTTCTCGAATGTCGATACACAAGTGTGTCAGTTGACGACTTCTCAACGCAAGACCAATGGTGTTTATCGGTCACTCGCTCCCACGAATGATATTTCATCGGAGTCGAATCTATTGAAAGAAGCCAAGGCCCCTAAACTTTATGCCAAAATAAAAACGGTTTTAAAAATTATTCCGCAAATTTATTACCTAAAAAAATATTTTTAAAAATATACTAGTTGAAATAGCTATTTCAAACCCAATTTCATTGGGTGACTTTTTCTTCTCCTTTCTCATTCAACCAAACTCAAACTTTCTTTCAGTCCTAAAACTTTCAAACCCTAGACCCTATTTTATCTTCCTTAAGTAATTTTAACTCAAATCAAAGACAAATTAGAGGTGTAATTAGTGGGATAGTTCAATTGGTAGTGAAGTTAATGTGAAATAGATATATTTTTGTAATATTTTTAAAACCTTCTTTCTAGAAGTTGAAAAAAAGTTTAAGGTAAAATTTTTTTAGATATTTTGAGTTTTTTATGATATTATAGATATGTAATTATAGGATAATGTGATATTTGAGCTATGATGTTTGAGTAGTTTTTTTTTTTTTGTCCTATTAAGTTAAACTCGATTATTCAAGTGATGATTTTAAGTGGCACATTAATAGGATTACTTTGCAAATTGGTATAAATAAAAGAATTTTTTTGAAGAAAAGGTAATATATATTTTCCTATCCCCTTTAAAATATCATGCATATTTCACTAAACTAATCGAAAAATTACAAAAACTTAATTTAGATCTTATTTATATTTTATCTATATATTATATGTATTTAATCTTTATCAGTTTGGTATTTATAAAATTATTTAAAAGGTATCTTAGTTTCATCATATAGTTATTATAATGAATTAATTATATTAATCCTTTATATATATAGTTATTTAAATGACTATGTACAACTTTTTTTTATTTTTCAATGATTATATTAATTAAATTCCAATGACTTTTAATATATTTATCCTAACTAACAAATAGATATTACATTGAAATCAAGAAGCTACTACTTGACCATTCATTCCTTTAGGAGGCAATTTGTTTTGTATTTTCAATAAGAAATCTTCTTGCTAACCTAAGATAGGATATAAAGCAAAAATAAAATAAAAAGGAAAAAGACACAAATAACAGTCGTGCTCGATCTAAGTAAGTATCAAAATAGCATATACATGAAATTTTATAATATTACATGTAGGAAGGTTATACTTACTAATGTAACCTTAATGGGTTTTCTTTTACATTTTTATGATTTTTTTTTTCAAATCCTCATTCATTATTTAATATAGTTGAACAAATTAAATATTAAATATCAATTAATTAATTATTGTAAGTTAATTAAAAAGTATATTGACTATAAATAACAGTTTTTATGGAATCAATTGAAGAAAATAATTGTTTAGACCATTATTCACGCCATTGATTTCATTCTGTAATACAAATTGTAGTTATTGATACGCTCAAAATGTATATAAGTGCAATAGCAGCAAGTGCATTGGTCGTATCAAGTAATAGAGTGGTGAAAAGTAAGGTTGTCGATCCCTCAAGGAACTAATAGAGTACTAGACCTATGGTAATTCTTATCAATATTTAGGTGATTAAAAAGGGGTTTTGAAATGTCTAAGCTAAAAATTTAACTTAAAGCAAACAAGGAGAATTTTATGAAGAATCTATCAATTATGAACGAGGGAAATTAGAATTCACCCTAGATTCGTTAATCAAACTGCTACCATGTTATATCAACTAGTGGTTATAAGGTTATTCAAGTGAGTTTAGAAAATCCTTTTTAGGGAAGTTAACCTTAAATCAATTAGTCGGCTTCCGCGTCTCCAATTAACCAAGGAATCAAAATTATGTTCATACACCTCCCGATGCTACAAACAACTAATGCCCTAAATCAATTAACCCTAATCCCTTAGTGATTAATTAACAAGAAACATTACATTGCGCCCTCCATAAACTCTAATTAAACCAATTATCGCAACTCCCGTATTGACAATCAGTCTAATTAAGAATTCTTAACAAATCCTAATCAACTCCCGTATCAAAAGGATTTCTAACAATTATAATCAAAGACCAATTATAATTGAAATCATGAATAATCCTAATAATTCCTAATCATATAACATGGCTACAATTATCCTTTTAACATTCTAGGGTTTCATCCAATTTCCCAAGGAAAAGACTTAGAAATTTATGGAGATAAAGACATGATTATGATTCAAGGAGATTCGTGCAAAAGAAATCATATTCAATAGTTGGATCAAATACTTGAATTGCATATAAGAGATAAAGTTCAGAAATCACCAATTCAACAATACAAATAAAACCTTAATTGCAAGAAACTCCACAAATCCTTCACAAATGATGATAATCTCCACCAAGATCACAAAGTTTTCTCCAAGATTTGATCTCCACACTTCTCCCTTAAAACTAGGTTAAAACTACTTTAAGAACAAAAAAAAATTGACAAAAGATCCCCTACAAATCGACCTAGGACCTATATATATGCAAAGGGAGGCGAGGAAATGCAATTAAAACAAGATCGGCCCAAGGCCTGCTCAAGGCCGGCCAAAGGCCGGCAGCCTTCATTTAAGCCAGCCATAAAGGCCGGCGGTGTTGCATGGAAAGCCGGCCATGAAGGCTGGCGACTTTGAATGTCATTTTGCCATCCTTCAATCTTTTCATGCTTCAATTTGTATGCAATCTCTCCAAATTGATTAAGCTTTAAACTCAAAGTCCTCCAATATCTGAAATGTAAAAATAAACATGATTAAGTACCATTTCCTTGTGATTTCTCTAAAATCAATAATGAATACTTGCAAATTGCTTAATGAATTATGAGTAAAATATGCCTTTATCAATAGTTATTGAACTTAAATTTTACATATTATGCATGATTAGATTTGATTACAAATAGTTTGCAAATTACACATGCATGGTTTATAATGTAAATTGTCATTAAAATGTTTCGAGCCATGAGATAAGAAAATGTATGAAGTTAGAGTCATCTACTATGCTTATGGGAATATTGTGGATGGAGTCAATAAGGTTCGCTATGATAGACACTTGACAACAATGGTTAGAGTTCCTCTTGATTCAACTTATGAATAGTTGTTTGGTATTGTTTGTACTCATCTTTGGATTGATGGATTAAGTTGATCTATAGGTATTTAAAAATATATGGTAACATTTATTGTTGTTGTGTAATGCCTATTAGTGATAGTTATTGTGCAATGCGTTTTGAGATGAAAGAGTACTTAATACAGGTAGTCAAAATACATCATTTAGTAAATCATTATAACTATGTCGTAGATAAATCATCTCCGAAATTTTGGGTTGTGAGTTATGCTAGTAACCACAGCGGTTGCAAGTGGAGACTTAGTGCATACTTGAAAAAGCATGTTGGGTGTTTTTAAATAACAAATTTCAAGGGTCCTCATACATGTATTAACCTTGGAATTAACTAAGATCACCCCTAATAGACTCAACAACCATGGTTAGATGTCTTATATTGGACATAAAAGTAGATTAAAATGTGAAGATTAAACAACTACAAACATCCATTTATAAGGAGTTTGGATATACTATGCACCCCAAAAGAGTTCGACAAACAAAGCACAAGTCCATTGAACTCGTATATGGCAGGTGGAAGGATTTGTATACTATACTCTCATACCTATTGAGAGTCATATAGGAGGCAAACCTGGGCATGATTGTAGAGTGAAAATACCTAAACTTCGACAATTAGTAGCACATGACATTAGGAGATTACCTGATGGTATACAGATCAGACCGGTGACATGTTAGGTTACATGGTACATACTTAATCTTCCCATTATATTATTTCTTGTGTTTTGTATTGTGCAAATTAATTATATTGTTTTTCTTAAGTTGATTTCATTAAACATCTACCTAAGATGCCTCACAGTTACGTTCTATTTTGGGCACCAAATGTGGCTATGGTAGTCCGTTGATTTAGGGTTGTCTCTCTAGATGCGCCACCTATTGTAGATGATGCTAATGAATGGGATGACTCACCACCACCATAGCTCCCTCAAGGACAACATGCACAAGTTCGAGGTTGGGGTAGAGGGTGAGGTAATTGACGTGCTCAGCTAGAAATTAGAGATGACCATGAGGACTCACCTCTCACATCTCCTATTAAAACTACGATGTATCATGACGAGTCAAACTCATCTACAGTAGTGTCTACACCCGTTTTCACTCCTTTTGAAGAAGGTTCTATCTCTTATGCTACCACTTCTCCACCTTCACATAAGAGACGATTTGATCATTGCAATGGTGATATGGGTAAGGGTTTTATTCAGGTCAAGCCTACTCCAATTTCTTTTCACATGCCTCCTCAACACAGTTCACTTGGTTTAGGTTTAGGTGATACTCAAATTAGACAAATTGATATGGATCAGATGGTGCAGTCTCAGCCTGATCCTATACTACATGATCAGAGTGCGCATATTTTCAAGCAACAAAGGAAGAGACAGCCTTAGCTTTGTGTTGTATTATATGTTTTTAGTCATTACTCTCCAGATGCTTGGTTTGTACTTATATATATACCATTGCATGTGTCATTAAAACTTTTGATTTCTTTAATCTTATATGATTCAAAAGTTACTAAAATCCATTGAGTAATGTATTCTTATTAATGTCTTTGAGGATTTTTGCTCCTATGTGACTAATGATGCATGCATGGATGATTGAGGTGGTGTGTTGGATGTTTATATAGTGTTTTTTAGAGTGTTATTGCAGGTTATCTAAATTTTTTATCCCTATAGGGGCATTGTTGTGTAAATAGCAAAAAAAACTTGACACTTCAAATGTCAATTTTACGAAATCTTGAATTAAAATCAACACTTACTATTGCTGTGTCTATATATATTAGGAAAGTATAAGCACTTCAAGTGCTGGTCTTATTTGAATTTAAACTACATGCGATACTTAGAGTGAGGAAAATGAAGAAAGAACTCTTTTAAAATACAATGACTATTTTATTTTGAATTAAAATAGAATAATGCAAAATTAGACCAATAAAAAAAAATTGGTTATAGAGTCATCATAAATATGATTTATCTTTTATTATATGTATTGATTAATGCCACTAAAATTGTGAAATATAATCACTTAAAAATATATGAATCAAAATATAAAATTAAATAAAACTTATTTGTCAGAAAGAGACGATTAATTCATTACAAAAAATTAATAAATTTTAATCAAACTCATTATCTAAATAAAAAATATAACCTGATTGGAGTTTGCCTAAAATAGAAACTTGAAGTGCTAATTTTAATGTCAACTTGTATTGATTTTAAGTAAAGTTGAAATTGATATTTTAAATAATGATTTTAATAGATATAATTTTAAAAATATTTTTTCAGTTGATATATTTATAAAAATAATTTTAAAAAAAATATTATTTATTTTCTATTCCCAAATAAAAACTCATTAAAGTTGATTGTATAAACAAGAAAATAGGAGAACACCAACTTTAGGGGTTTCAATATATATCTATATGTTGGAACCACGCATTTAATTGGTAGTGTTAATTAATTAATTATCGAGTCTATTACTAAAAGATATTTCGAATTACATAATACGTCTCAAGCCGATAAGATATAGATAGGGCAAAATTCATTTAAATACATACGTTGTCGCCATCTTTTATTAACCATATGGAAAAGATTGGCGTATTACAGAGAAACATATACGTAATGCAACATAGATTTGTCCTGTTGGATATGGTCAAATCATGCAGCTTGCACGTTAGCGACATCCTTGAATGAGTTTCTTCGAGCTGTGGCCAACACTGTCTTGTCAGCAACTATAAAATAAGCTGCTCCAGCCGCTGCAATAATAAATAAATAGATCTTGATTAATCGATGAAAAAGATACATGTAAACCCAAAAATCATTTGGGTTGTGAATATATATATCTTTATACCTGTGGAGATAATGAGAGCTTGAGCAGTGGGATTGAGGTTGGCTCTAGCCCAGGGAAGCATTCTCACACTTGCCATCTGCATGCATATATATAAAGCTCATGTAAATTAGTATCAAGATGAAAATAATCGTATAAATATATATACGTATTAACCGAAAATATAAAAGTTTCCAAATTTCAGTATATAAGAACAATAGGCTAATGTAAATTAATGTTTGGACCCAAGAAACGTAATATTGAAGTCTTGAAACATATTTTCAAACTAAAATTGGGAAAAGAAGTTATCATAATTGTTACGCATGCATACATGAAAAATTCTGAAATGTATTTTTTTTTAATAGAAAAATATTAATAAGTGCCCTAATCACATCTTAATGCACTAAATAAAAGACATTTTCGTATTTCCGTTCACTTTTTTTTTTTAAATGTATAATAAGTGTTGGATAACGTTAATTATTATTATTATTATTTTTTCTCTTAACAAATGGCTTGATAACACTCTTATCAGGATACCTAAAATAAATTACTAAACTAAAAGAAATTAGAATATACATTCATATATGTAAAGTGTTAAAGAGGGTAATAAGAAAGTAGAAGTAGTTGATGGATGCATCTACTTACGGTGGGGATGGCTGTAGCAATACTCGCAACAACAGCTGCCTTAGCTCCTGCCATTACTCCCTCTGTTTTCATATATACAAAGTCAAATTTTGCATTTGATATAAAGTATTACTTTTAATTTTACGTATGATATGAGTATATATAATATATGCTATTTCCTTATATATTTTTCTTATCCATTGTGCTATCATTTAAATGATAATAATGCGATAATCATGAGGATTCTTTTCTTTCCTCACGAGAGTTTGAATAAAAACTTTGAACTGAAATTTATATTTTAAGATTATTACCATGAGCACAACGTTTAGCCATGGCAAGCTTCTGGTCGAGAGGAGCAAAAGTGGTTCTCTCAAGAGGAGGCTGAGCCATGTTTTTTGCCATTTTGTGAGATGAAAAAAACTAAATTAGTCTTACGAACAAGAACTGAAACTTGAAAAGGAAAGAAAAAGGCTTGGGTTAGAGATAGGAAACGCCCGTTGGGAAGGAGAGGTTTGGATGAAGAGTTCACGTGGGGTGTTGGCCAGTATTTATAAGGGATTTCCACGCAGTTGGAGTTGGAGTCGGAGAGAGAGAGTGAGAAAGATTGATGGTTTTGTGTTGAATTTTAAGTAGAAAGTGTATAAGTATTAATAAAATTTTAATATATAAAAAAATGTATAGTAATTTATTTTAAAAAAATTAATAATTATATATCATTTATTAAAATAATTAATATTATTAAACTATTTTTTATTACTGTTATGCTCTGGTCGGTTGATTATATTCCCAATAATGTCCCCAACATGACGTAGGTTTGCCTTTAAAATAATTGTTTATCCAATCTAATTGGCATGGAGTAGGCCACATTTTTCCCTTATTCAAATTGCCCAATAGAAGCTGCTTGTCTTTCCCCGGTTCCAAGGAAAAATAATAATAATAATTCCACATCTCACATCATAAGAAATTCAATAATTGTGGGAGCCTGAAGAGGGTTGGAAATCCTCACCAACGCCCTATTATTTAGTGAGAATTACAGAAAGTGAAATTACTTTTACAAAAGTTGTGTTGCATTATAAAAAAAAATAAAAATTAGTAAAGTTAAATGCGTTTTAAACTTCATGGATTCTTGTGTGGCGTTCATCCATCAATTTAAATCATGATAATTTATGATTTTAATTTCTTTTCCATTAGCTTTTTTTTTTTAAATTTCTTTATTTTATTGGATTTGATATTGTCATATTTTCTACTGTGTGCTTCAACGCTTTAAATAGATGAATAGATATAAAATTAATTTTTTAACTATCTTATTGTATATTGACAAATTGATCATCTATTTAACATGAATGTATCATGTATTACCCATAATATATTATTGTCTGTGCAGTACCACTCTAGCTAATTGTATGATAAACTACGAATATTTTTATTGAAAACGCAAATAGGGTCTGTGCTTCGGTTTTGAGATTTTAAAACTTATTTTTTTTTAGTATTCTACTTGACAAGGTTTTTTAAAAAATTATATTATTTAAATATATTCTCCGTTCTAATTCAGAAAAGTTAAATATTTTGTAAAGTACTTCACCATGCTTCTTGTTTTCAAACTTCAAGATGAAGAAGATGATTCTAGAGTGTAATGATTCAAAGAACCGTTTTATTTAACAATCATTAAGAGAGTTGATCCATGTACCTATAGATTAGAATTTAGATGACGCCAAAAGGGGACTGAGCAATGAACAGTGACGTTTTTTAAACTAAACAACGGGCATTGAGATTTGAGATCTACCCACTTTATCCAAATGCATTCTTCACTGACACATTGACCCACCAATATGGACTTACTTTATTATGTACTTATACATAATTTTGCACCTAAGTCGTCAATGGGTACTCGGGATACTATTTAAAAAATCGAAAGAGGAAAATTTTCTTTTTTTTTATGTTTTAATTTTAAGATTTATCATCTACCACATTGAAAAACAAATATACAAAGAAAAAGAACATTAATTTTCTTTTACGCATTTAACAAGCACCGCATGACAGGTCGACGTCGCCCCATTTTAAAAAGGTTCTGTTTTCTCATTGAAAGAGTGCAAAAGCCAGTGAGTGGTTTAGGAATGGAGGTACCTTGAAACCATGGGCGGTGGTTACCTTATTTCTTACACGTACTTTGGGTATTGGTCCTGCAAAGCTGGTGAAACTGAGGCACATGTCACAAAATGGAGGGACCAGATTCTTCGTTTTTCTTTGGTTGGTGCTACATGCTGTTTTATGTAAAACCTAGGGAAGCAAGTAACCATAGATATTTGCATTTGTTCGTGGTTTTCAAAGTGTGTAATGGACACTAGCCAGTGGATTTGATCCTAAGAATTATAATAAGTGGACTTCCAGTATGTATGTAGTGTAGCCACTTTCAATGGAATTTGACTATTATCAGAAAGCATGGATCGATGTTTTGCTTGAGTGTAGCTGTTACACAGTGGCAATTTAGGTGCTTTTGCGATTTCTTATCACATAACCATATTATTTGGGCAATGTAACTTATTTCTTCAACTATATAAATAATATAACCTATTTCTCCGATTAAAAGGGGAAAAAAAAGGAAAAAGAAAACCCTATTTCACCTATATTTACCTGGAAAAAAATCAATTAATATTTCATTTACGCAATTTTCGTTTACTTCTGGAGATTTATTCAAGATAATATTCTCATTTTATTATCATTTTTCTTTTCTTTTTTTTTGTCCAAATGGTTATTTCACTAAGTAGACCCAGCAATGCATAAGCTGGAGCTTTTATTCAACTTCTACAGAGCTTCTAAACACGGTAGGCTTCTAAACACGGTAGGCTATTTCTTGAAGTGTCAAGTGATGAGGTTGCAACAAAAAAATATGACATATCCTATGATAAATCAACAAGTGTCTAGAGTGTACAGCACTAAAGATAGTCACGGAGACATTGGATGTGTATACAATAAGGAAGCTTGTGAAAGAGCACCAAGAAGGACAAATAGATACGTATATCCTTGATATACCTAATTTAGTACTACTTTTAATAGAAGATATGACACATAAAAATGTGGTTTTATATTAGGATCTTATTTTCTTATATATCATATCTTCAATGAAGATAAGTATATTAATGATGCATCTATTTATTACCTACCATAAAGATATTGAAGAACTCGTTTGATTACCTATATATGGTTAATTTGTGGAAGTTACACCTATTAAAATAGCTAATTAACCACAAAGTTGATACCTAGTCTTCATTAGCAAAGATACTTAAAGAGATATTGGATCTACGTATAATAAGGAAGCCTAATGAAAGAGTGCCACAAAAATGTCGAAAAACTCATTCTATTACCTGCATATGATTAATATTTGGAAGTTACGTCTACTAAATCAACTAATTGATCTTAAAGTTGATATTTGGTCTTGTGATAATGGGATACTATAATGCATCAACAATCTTATGACAGGCAATGAGTTTAAGCAATAGGGGAAAGCTATGTGCGCTCTGTTAACTATGAAGAAACAATGATGTTTTAACATATTTGGATAAATGCATATAATGTATTTTGAATAGGTCATGAGTATATTGAGATTGACATAAATGAAGCCAACCACCTAAGTCCTTATCTTTTACTTGCTTCTTTTATTGCTCTACACAAAAGTTGTAATGATGCATAGTTTGCCATTTAGTATTCTTGACAGATATAGGAAAGATAAGGACAATTTGGTGCAACCAAATTATAAAGCCTAAGTTTTAACAACTAAGTCTATTTAGATAATATATGTGGGCATTTAAAAGTTCCCTCCATTCTTAAATCAAATTATTTTTTAGGTACTTAAAAATAGTTTTTTACTTTACCTTTTAATTGGTAAAACACTTCACCATGACTGGTTATGAATTCAACAAGAGAAATAATGGTCATCAAAGTCCTATTTCTCCTATATTTACCTATAATTGCTTCTTAAAAAATGGTTAATTGATAATTTCATTTATTATTCTATTTTTGTTTAGCGTGGAGATTCATTTAAGATAATATTCTCATTTTACCTTACCTTTTAATTAGTATTCTACATGATTTTCTCTATCAATTTTTGTGTTAGGTTCTTAAAAAAAAAAAAGTAAAAAGAAAAAGAAAAATTTTCTTTCCTTTCCTCATTTGCTTTAAGTGGAACAAATCTTTCTCTTTTAAGTATCATTGCTTCAAATCTTTAGTTAGCCAAAAGGTGTACTAGGTGTCATCTTAAAATTTGCTTTCCTTCTATCCATTGACAATTAGCATTTCAAAAGGAAATGATGTAATTTCTCTATCCAAACTTAGATTTTGTGGGAATTTGTGACTATGTGATAAAAATATTCACCTTTTAGCTTTTACTATAGTATTTTTGTATTACATACTTAATGTTTGTAATTCAAGTAGCATAGTTACAAGTAAGAAAATTCACTAGACAAAACAAAACTTGTGTTTATCTAGTACTATTGCTTGAGAATGTTTAATGTGTTTTCTCTTTCCCTTTCATCATTTGATAAAGAAAATTAATAGGAAAATGAATTGCTAAAGTATTAAAATGCAATGGACTAGTTTTGATAAGATACTTATTCAAAACTACCTTTCTACTATTAAATTTCTTTAATTGCTATTTAGATTAAAATTTTTTCTCTCATCTCATAAATAGTCAAGTAGTAAACTAGTAAATTTTATTTACTCTGATTTTTTTTTTTTTTTTACTTTTCCATACGTCATGTTCTCCATCTTAGATATAGAGACTAAATTCTACAATGTGAGAAAAGTAAAAAGGTTTATAGCTTTTATGGTAGCTTTTAAATTTAACACATATAATGTTTGAT
Source organism: Laguncularia racemosa (assembly GCA_037954665.1). Taxonomy (NCBI): domain Eukaryota; kingdom Viridiplantae; phylum Streptophyta; class Magnoliopsida; order Myrtales; family Combretaceae; genus Laguncularia; species Laguncularia racemosa. Next base: position 2,205,027 of record JBBMOL010000012.1, read on the forward strand.
TTCTTTTTATTTTAGGGACACAAATACCAGGTGTGTGTCCATTTAATATATATTATAAAAGGAAAAAGGAAAAAAAAAAAGAAAAGTAAAAAGAGCAAACTAACCTTCCTGAGAAAGATAATGTTTACATTAAGACTTCCATTGTTGCCTTTAGCAAAAAATTAATTTCCTTCAAATTGTTAGAGTTGTGCGTTACAAAGACTCATATCATGATATGCCCCCACCTCACTAATGGGGGTGAGTTTAGCTATCTAACTTCTCCATTAGGCGGGTTTTAAACTTAACTTCCATTGAGGATTCTAAAGAAAGAATTTTTCTCTATTGAAGATTTTGTTACACCAATTAGGTGTTGGTTAACACTAGGTGCTTCCTTTCTCTCTCTTATTTTTAGGTGGCTACAGATCATCATCATTGTGCATTTCACAACATTTTTGGATATCATTTGCTAGATGATTTGATTTTCTACATAGTTTAGGTCACTATGTTCATACTTATTCATCACTCAGATTCATAAATAACTATCCCTATCTGAAAAAAAAAAAAAAAAAAAAAAACTAAGATACAACATTTTCAATTTAAATCCTTCATCCTATAGCTATGTAGATAACTATTAGACCAGTTTGTGTCTATTTTGTTCAACTTTAATTTGTCTTGCCTATCTGCTCTGTTGTTACCCCATGCTCAGGTATACTTTAGAATCACACTTGGTCTTAGTAGCTTAACACCTGCTCGAGACTTTATCTCTCCATCATGTAGACTAATTAACTCTTTCTCTATGCTTAGGTAATATGGCTTCATCTTCAAATATTGATGATCCTCAAATTCTAGAACCAAAAGACGTTTTCCTGGAAGAAGATTGCAACAATAGAGCTTGCGTCAAAACAGTAATAAAGTACTGATTGTTGAAATGGTAATATCTGATAAGATGCTCAATAAATTAGCAATAGTGACTACACTCAACAAAGTACAAAAAGGTTATGGTGTGTGCTCGATTTCTTTCCTAAGTGATAATATCTATCTATTGAATTTAAGAAGTAAAGTAGATATGGAAAAAATTATGCATGAAAGTCCATGGTCAATGATGGGACAATGTCTGATTATGGAAGAATGGAATGTGCAATGGAAAATTGAGGATGTTCTATTGGACAAATTATTAATATGGGTCTAGATCCATGGACTTAAATTGGAAGACATGTATATAAAGAGTGCATTGGTGATAAAGAGTAGAATTGAAGATGTACTTGAAGTGGAACCAATTGTGTCAGATAAAGGGGAAAGAAGATCTTTCTTGAGAGTAAGGGTGAAATTTTCAATGAGCAATCCTCTAAAACCCTATATCTAATTGTCAACATCTAAAGGGGACAAGTATAGAGTGTTTCTTAAGTATAAGAGGCTTAGTGACTAGTGTTTCACTTGTAGCCACCTTAGACATCTAAGTATAAACTATAAGCATGGGGGGGGGGGGGGGGGGGGGGGGGGGGGGGTGGGGGGGGGGGGGAATTGGATGGAGTGGGATTGAACCTTCGAGCTAATGCAGTAACTACTTGGAAGGCTCTAAAGAATAGCTTGAAAGAGAATGATGTTGATAAGGAAAATCAAAATTCAAATACCATAAAACTCCCTAACCCCATATAACCAAGTCTACTCTCAAAATCTATACACAACAAACAACCTTGCTAAAACATAGGACCCTAAACCACCTAACCCTAAAGTCCTAGCAAACCATTCTTCTTCAACCAATTCACTTGTAAACACCCACAACTCCCAACTATCAAATGAACTAGTTAACCTTCAATCATCAAAGCCCATTAAACATCCCTCAATTTTCTCTTCACATCTTTAAAACCTGACTAAATAACACCAACATAACCTAAAACCACAAATGAATGAAACCCTAAATTAACCTAAACAGGCCATTGCTGGAGCTATAAGCCAACCTCCTAAGTCCATGTCCATGTCCCCTTAAAAAATATTTGATTTAGAGGTAAAAATTCCTCTAACTCATTTGTGCTAATTAGAAATAGAGAAGAAGATAAGAATATTGTGATACACAAAGTTAATATGATTAAATCCGCTAAATCCTTAGCTACTACTTTGAACTGCTAGTATAAAAAGGAGGGAGACAAAAGAGGCGGGTTGTGAATGGAAAAAATTAAAGATTAAGGAGAGAATAATGGAGAGAGCTACAAAATAGGAGAAAATTAAGGAAGTTGTAGATATAGTAGATGCTAAAAATCATAAGGAGGAGGGAAAAGGAGAAAAACACGATAGGGTAGTGAAAAAGGGAAGACAAAGCGAGAAATTAAAGAGTAAGCAAGGTGCTTCCTCTAGTAGAGTGAGAAGAGCAGTGGAGATTAAATAGGCATTGGTGAAAGAGTTTTGTGGCATAGGGGTGTGGTTTGATGTGCTTATCACATTATAATAACAATAACGATGGTGGCTAGCCTTCAACAGTGGTAATGGTTGGCCTTCAACAGTCACAAGGTTGCTATGAAGTTATTGAGTTGGAATACTTAGGTGATAATGCTTCTTAAGACAGTTCATAATCTTAAAGGCCTCATAAATAAAAATAATCTTGGCATTGTTTTCTTGATGGAGACAAAAAAATAAAGAAAATAAATTGGAAAGGCTAAGAAATGGTTTAAGATAGAAGGAAGTTTTATGTTCAAGGAAGAGGATAGCTAAGGGTTTAGCTCTTTGGTGGAATAATAATATGGACATTGATGTGGTTTTTAATGACAATTATGTAATAGATTCAATTGTGAGATGGCAAGATGGATCTATCTCAAGGAGCATCACATGGGTGCATTCATCCATAGATTTTAACTTGAAAAAGAAGTTGTAAGAGTTCGTTTTGAGAATTGCAAGTTCAATTGATATGCAATAGTTACATATTAGAGATTTTAATTCTATTACCCATGACCATGGGAAAGAGGGGGGCAGCATAGCAAAGTATAGAGTAGCATAAGGGTTTGAAGAGATGATTAAAGATGCCTAACTTTAGGATCTAGGATATGATGGCTCTAAGTTTACTTGGACTAACAAAAGAGAAGGGGAAGTTTTTGTAAGGGAAAGGATTGATAGGGGATTGGGGTCAATTGAGTAGATTGTACATTATCCAAATTGTTGCATTAAAAATGTCTCCACTTTTGGATTGGATCATACAACACTAATTGTAAATCTATTTGCTAGGGACAAGAAAAGCCCCAAACAATTCAAGTTTGAGAACTAATAGTTCGTAATTGCAAAGGGGAGGTGATGGAAGATTTTTTTGGGAAAGTTGAGAGCTTTGAGTGTGGAAGAGACAAAAATGATGGGATTAGCACATGCAATAGACTTAGTATGTGAAAAGGATGGTTCCATGTCAATTTTGAATCTAATTCACAAGTTGTAATGCAAGCCATAAATGGGCTCGTCATTTACCGAGATACGAAAGAAGGTCAAAGAGGAGAAGACTTTTATATTTTCTTATGTGTTTAGAAAAGCCAATTGAGTGACAAATAGAATTGCTTCTTTGACAAGAAGAGACATGTACCCTTATGAGTAGTGGTACAACTCCCATCTTATCTTTAGAAGCTAATTCTTAGTGATTGTGCTGATTTAGTGATGTAACTTCTTATTTTACCTAGCTAGATAATGGGTAAATATGAATAAAGATACTCTTTTGGCAAAAAAAAAAAAAAAAAAAAACTCAACTTGTATTGTATGGATTTCCTAATCCATTATTAATTTTTCTAAACAAAAATGATTGTACTCAAACAATGAAAAACGTACATGGTTCACTTGTATGTTCTTTGTATCATACGGTAGCCAATATTTTTTTATTTCCAATAACATTTTTCATAGTAAACAACCATCATACTCGTAAAAAGGTGTTACTTACCACGTTATAATTGAGTATTGTCAGTATGAGAAACATTAGGAAAAGCTCTTGTGAATGGGTAATTTACATTTACATCATCGGATTCCATCAATGATCAAATGAAGTTTGCATATCGCCCAAATATGACTTCAGTTTTGGAATTTGGTAAGTTTCAGAATGTTCCTCTCGATTGGGCCTCGGAGCTTGGGCCATGGGCCATGAGTCATTCTTAGCTATAACTATTAGCCCTGGAAATTTCTTGCTTTTCTATGGGCCTAAAATTGTAGTCTGATCATACCGTACTAGATAAAGTGTCCACTACCGATGGCTGCTAATGTTAAATAACATCTCTGTTATATTTATTATTATAATATTTTTTTTCCTACAATATCTATGTTATTGAAACAGTTAAAATATAGAAGAGATAAACTCGGATACACAAATACCGCAAATATTTAATAGAAGATACACAATGAGACCGATTCAATATTCAATTTCATTATTTAATTGTGTATATTAAATCTTTGCTATTAATTATTATTAAATTTTATTATTAATATATAAATTAATAATAAAATTTAAAATTAAATCGATATCATCAAAAATATAAATAAAACTAAAATATATATATATATACATATAATAACATTTCTATCCACATGGATGGGTGTATGGTTCGATTTAGTAGCAAGCATGTGATATTTCAGTCTCATCATCACTTCCCTATTAAATATTAACCAAATGTCGAATGCTAGACGAGTGGGGTAGCATTTAGGTAGATTGATTGCGTATTGCTCCATTATGCAACGACTTGTTATATAATTATATTGGGGGTATTTTTATTTAAGAAAAAGCAATCGTTACTTAGAAAGCTCTTGGACAACTAAGAAGCACAAAATTGGATACTTAGATTTGAGAACAATTATAATGTTACGATAAATTACGGTTTTTAAAAGGTAAGTTTCAAGAAAAAAAAAGAGTTTTGTTTTTTTTTTAATTTTTCCATAATTTCAGAATTACCAGCTTTGCCATAAAATATGCAGAGGAGTAATACAAATTTACATCATCTACCTCTTATTTTCCAAAAGGTCTCACACTAAGTTACCTTGAGATATATAATGTATTTTTCTCTATAATTTTAGCACAATAATATAATAAAATAGAATGAACACTTTTGCTCAATACCGTTCACTAATTCTTTTTCTTCTTCTATTCTCATATTACTTATTTTCTTTTGTCTTGTAAAATCCTCATGTAGCAAATCCTCAAGGCTTCCATATGAAAATGACTGTTGCATGTAATACCTATTATCGTCCATTAATATTGCGCATTCATATTTGCTTCAATAGATTTTTCTAACCTATCGAGCCTTTTTCCTTTTCTTTTTAGTAGTCATTGTAATAGTTTGCTTCCATAAATAGTTTGAATTTACTAATAGCCATTGCACATGAATTATACATATTCTTACTGCTTCCTTCCTTAAATATCTTATTTGTCAATCACTTTATTTTCCCTTCCATAATAGTCTTTCTACTTTATAATTTCTTGAATATGTTGAGAAGTATAGATATTCCATGAATAACATCTTTTTAAGGATTTTAACGTAAATATTTAATTAAACATATTACCTAAATATATTTAACTCACAAAGTTAGGTTATTAATAAATATTTCTTGTGTTTCAAACTTTTGCCTCTACTTTTGACTTCATTTCTTGTGTTGTATGCCTTTGACTATTTACTTCTATTTTTGACCATGCATTTAGCTTATGAATTATATGATTTCCATTTATCTATATACTTTTTACTTTGCTTTTACACTTCTAGCTTAAAACTTATTTTTGCACTTCAAGTTTCTATTTATGCTTTCAAAATTTCAACTTTTGACTTCCTTTAATTATTTAGAGCATTTTTTCTTTCCAAACCTCTTTATAATGGTTAAAACTTTTTTTTTTTCCAAAACTTGATGCTATTTGATACTTCTTTCTATAGACTAGATAAACTTGTTAGTTTACTTAACATAATGTTTTGTCATTATCATATGTCTTTAGGATATCTTAACTATTTTAATTATCTTATATTCAAGAATAAGAAATGACACTAGGCACTATTATTACTTTATAATTAGCTTGTGTAAATTGGATGTATTGTAAAAAGGGATAATGTTGTCAATGCTACCTAAACTTTGGATAAAAGTTTAATTTACTATCTAAAATTTATATTTACTAAATTTAATACCCAATTCGAAATTTTCATTTGGCCATTACTACCTATGCTAAAGCTTGTGATAATTTATTTATCTAGTCATATCCTTTAACCAATATTAGTATAACATGTGTTCCATTAGTTTAAAAATCATCACGTTGCACTGTTAACTCCGATTGTTAATATGACAAAAGGGTATTATTTTTTGTTTAAAATAATTTGACATGTTTTTGTGTTTTTATTTTTAAATTATGAGTTTAAGACATGTAAAAATAATGTCAAAGTAGTATTCTTTAAATTGCTAAAAAATGTATTACACTAATAATGGCTTAATGATATGATTAAATAGTCAATTGTGTCATAAGATCTAACACAGATAATAGCGAGTACATAAAAACTTTAAATTAAATATTAAAATTAATAAATTTAAAATTTAAATAATAAATTAAATATTCATTAAAAATTTAACTAGCAATCGGAATTATTACTTTTTAGCAGGCACGTCAAATCGATCATATGCCATCAATTGTCATATATGATATATGTTCAGTCTAAATTTACCATTTACAATTTTAGAAATATATCCATATATAACTAGCCGGAATATAGACGAAAACGCCAAGACGGATTTGGAAAACTTAACCAGCAAACAAGCTAGAATTATGTTTTATATAATATCAGAGGGATCCATGGACCATGTTGTTCGAGGTTTAACACAAATATATGACTGCTACTGCTAGTTCCAAGCTAGGACCTAGGACCTAGGACCTAGGACCACCGCCATTGATGATGATGATGATGGGGGATGCTTTTCCTCTTTTTCTGTTCATTAAAGCAAATGGAAAGTAGAACTCGAGAGTGCTGCATTGGTTTGACCGTATCTACTCGGACGCATGCCATATGGTTCCTCTTTTCAATTTCTTTGAATTTCGGGAAAATTATAACAACATCCCACCATATATATATATATATATATATATATAAAGATGTGAAATATTTGAAATACTATATTTATACTTCTTGAAAAAATGTTCATGCTAGAAAATTTTTCCTCCAATCAATCGCCAAGCCGATCTTTTATAACAATTACAATTGCAATAATTTCTTAATATTTTTATTGTACCGCTTAATCCATATTTACTAATAAAATATTAGTTATGTTAAGAAAAGTCTTAAACTAGATAATAAGCATACTGAAAAAGTAATTATAAGTATATATATTTATGTATGAGAGTGATTTGATATTGTATTGAAAGAAAAATTTTCTATTATTAATCTTTTTGATGAAATTAGAAATTTAAGATAATTTTATAATTTCGAAAGTTTTCAAAAATATTGCATTGATTTACCATTTAATTTAAGAATGCATTTGACCGATAAATTTCTAAGAAATAAGGATGTAACAAATTGTAAAACCTTATTTTACTATTCGGAAGGGGAGAGATTCTAAGGTATAGTTACTAAAAAATAATTATATAATATAGTGATTTTTAAGTTATAGTATATCATCCTAAAGTATATAAAGCTAATTAAAAGTACTAGCTATCAACAGTAAAAAATAAAATTATTGACAATTTTAATGGAAGATGTTGTCGTTAAGGTGGCTATACATAGTTTTATTTGTACTATTAAAAAGTTTTATATATTATAATTCAAAAGTGATTATACCATATAACCACTTTTAAGTATCTATATTTTAGAATTATCTAGGAGGGTAATTTGATCACAATCAATCTAAAATAAATAAATAAATAAAAATAACAGTTTGGTCCAGTTTGATACTTGATTTAAACTATTATTACATATGGTATTGATTTTTTGTATATATTATTAAATAAATCATAAAAAATTGTACTAGACATGAAAAGAAAGGTATAATTCATTATTATTTCTTCGATATCATCTTCAATACCTATTTGATATATTTAAAAAGGTTTTATTATCTTTGTTTAAGTAATTTTAATTTCTATATTACTAATTAATATGCAAAATATGAAATAACAAAAATTAGTGACTATTTGATAAAAACCAAATAAAAAAATGAATTGAATAGATAACACGAAATCCTCTTTTTTAGTTATATACTATCTAGATTTTCACTATCATTTTTTTTTATTTCTTACTATTCGATTTAATTTGAAATGGTTTAGTTCGTCTTGTAATTTTTTTTTTCAAATCTCAAATATGGTTGGAGTCTAATTCATGGTTCTGTTTGGTTCGATCCATTGCAGTTTATGATTTGATCAATTTTTCTACCTAACCCTATCTGCTACTATGAGTGCATATGATGTTGTGTCATCAAACCTTCAAAGCAGCCTAATCTCTCTCTTATGTACCCTTTAATTTAGCAAGAGAATACTAAACATGTTTTAATGACTCTAATCATGAACTTAAGTTGTTTGTCTAAGATATGGAGGTGCTAGCTAACACTAGTTTTTCAACTGAGGTGGGAATACAACCTCTACCTTTTCTAAAAATCTCTCTAATATATCAGAACTTGCCGACAATACACATTCAATTTGAAGCAAACTTGACTCAAAAAACAATGCTTCTCTGATTTCCTTGATTTAGACACAACTTAGAAATTCACACTAAATAGACCTTAGATTAAGCTTACAAGTGCTCGTCTATGCATCTAAGGCAACTAAAATTTTTTAAATTCAAAGAGTTATTAGGATTACATGACCATAACTTCTACGAAGTATTTCCTTCGAACGTCACATGTGGTGAATGGTTGGCTATCTAGTAGGCCATGTTAATTGCCTCTCTTATAGGTGCTTTCCTAAATTAACAATGGAAAGCATGCAATAGGCATTCTCAAGTCACGTACCATCCATCCGCACTGCAACTCCATTTTGCTCTATACAATGAACTGTTCTATGACGTGCTATCACATTTTGTTTGTAGAAACACCATTAAATTCCAAACCACAAAACTCCAATCCATTATCTATGCACAACCGCTTAATCTACTTGCTGGCTTAATCTTAATCAGTGTTTTCTGGTGCTTGAAATTTTCAAGTGCTTCATTCCTGTGGTTTAGGAAGAACTCCACCAACTTTAAGAAATAATCATCGATAAAGGTAAACATATATCGAGCACTGCCTCATAATGTAAGAGGCACAGGCCCCTACAAGTTCAAATAAATGTATCCCAAAGTTCCTTAGTAGTATGTACCATTCTCTAAACACTCAATTTATTGCTAATGACTCATTGATCATGAACTCCAATATGCTAACTACTAATTTTGTCAAGAATAAGACCTTTACTAGACATACTTGTCATGCCCTTCCCATTCAGGTGTCTAAGCCGCATGTATCACAATTTCGTATGTTTGCACTCAGAAAGGAAAGAAGAAATTGTAGTTAAACCAATGACTTTGGTGTCATGAAGGATGCATCCTTCATGGCAACTAATGCCCCATAAAATACTTAGCTATCAAACTCAATCATATAACTTAACATAAAATGTCATGTACTTCCAGAGAAACCAAAGTTCATCGACTTACGTCTAATAGTTTTCTGTCTACTCTAGCTTGCAACTTAATGTGAACGAAATCAATACCAATTATTCTACCACCATTGTTGTTCCCCATCAAAACAATTACTACATCAATGGCCCTATATGCATTGGACTAATCCCTATTTGGATACATATGGTATGATCATCTTGAATCCATAATCTAGTCGGGTTTAGGTCGCTCTCTACCATTGGAAATAAACAAAACATCATCCTCTTTTCTCTAGCTATATTTGCATCTGCTGTATCAAGCACTTTGCCCCTATCACTACTTTGAACACCTTCATTTTAATTCTACAACTTTTTACAATTGGTTTTTAATCGACCTTCTTACAGTAATTGTGTATATTGTCCTCTTCTAAACTTCAACTTAGATCCACCTTTAATGCCACTTGGCTTTTTATTCTATTTTCTTCCACTTTCAAATCATACTTGCAAATCATTTGATTGAATTCTGGATCCTAACTCGCTGTCTAGCTTATCTCTATTCAACAAATTACCTTTTACATCAATTGTCAAAGATGTCTTACCATATATCATAATTCCCCTACAATTGCAAATTGAGGCAGGTAAAGGGCTTCATAAGAAATGAGTTTGATCCTCATCATCCATTTTCATCTATCAATGTTTTTAAGTCATTAATTAGCTAAATAAACTCACCAATATGCTCTTTAACCAACACTTTCTCTAACATCTTAAGGGTATACAACTTCTATTTCAATGGCAGTTGATTTGTAATGAAATATTCTTATACAATGTCTCTAGCTTTGTTGAAGGACCTATTGTCAAACACCTCATGTATGACGCTACTAAGGAAACATGTATTGTTGTTATGCCTTGACGTCAAGCTTTCTCCAATCGGCATCCCATATAGTGTCTTGGTTCTTTGATACACCTTTTAATGCCTCTCCTAAGCCATTATGGACCTAAATCACTAACATCCATACATACTGCAAATTAGAGTTAATGTCCTATCAATTTTCGTGATGTCAAATTTAGTTGATGCCAATGTAGTCACAAAACAAACATAGAAAACTCCGATCTATCAATGCAACTACACACACGACAATTAAACCAAATTCAACATGAAACCAATTGCCAAAATATGCTGACATTTGGATTTGACACCAGTTTTTGCACATAAATTGATGGGTGGGAGCAATCAACAACCATAAACAATAGCACAAATAATTAAAAGAGAAAAGATAAAATGTCAAGGGCCACTATATAATTGGATAATCCCGATATGAAGTGAAAAACATCACGTGAGGGAGAGAAAAACCCGCTAATACAAAAGAGGTGGATATAAAGAAATACACAAATCTTATAAGATACTCAAGAAATGTTTTCAAAACATTATAATGTGAGACACATTCTAAAAAGCCCTACAAGACACACGTATATATACCTATGTAAGACTTTGGCATACATATACATATATTAGGAATCAAAATGGATAAAAAAAAAAAAAATTGGAGCTCAAATTCATGGAGGCTAGTCAACTGAGAAATAGGCTTGAGCAGTTGCATGGGCCTTGGGGCTAGTTGATTGCCTCCTATGGTAGTCAATCGTACATGCAAAATTTAGTTGTTGCTCCTCAATCTTCCTTCTACAAGTGTTTATTAAACTATTGAAGACCCAGAATGTCTAAAAGGAAGCCCTTCATGGGTTGATGAAAATAAAAAATATCTTAGATCAGATCAACCATGACTCGGGCGACGTACAATAAATTTTAACATGGAAACTCTTATAAATATGGTAAAAAACTAAGAGCAAGAGTGAAAAGATAGATGGTACAAATAGATAGTTCCCTCCCGCATAGTCATATAAGACAACTAGTACAATTGTATCCAACTAGGTTTTCCTTAGTTCCCGTACAAAAACAAACCCTAATCATTTAACATAAGAATTTCACTTGGAGAAAAGGAAATTAAAAATGGAAAACACAATGTTCCTAGACGCCACCTTCCCTCGATCGGGATTATTGGACTGCTGTTTTGAGTTACAGTGAACCGATCTTTGATTCTTGCCTATTTTTGCATTCTATGTGTCCATACGCTCCAAATTCGAGTACCATGAAAATTAAAAAAAAAAAATGATTTTAACACCAGCACATGCACATCGATTCACTAGAAAAGGACTGTGCCACTTGCTATTGTGATGAAGATTTGTCATTTTTCAAATATGAAGAAAGAAAACAAAGGGAGACAATAATTGAATTATAGATTAATTATTTTGTGAACAACTGGAAAGATTTGGGAAGTAGCGCTTCGTGGATTCTGTTTTGCAAAATTGGAGTAAAAAAAATATGTTAGAGCTTGGAAATTTTTAAATCAAAGGAAAAATGTTGCATGAAAACTAAGAAAGGGGATTCCCTTTGAAATTTCAATTTTCATGAATTTTTTTAATCAATTTTTGTGTGTAGTCGACTGTCACTTGAGCCAGCAATTAATTACATTCTACCATTCAATTATATAAACCTTGGTTAGAATCTACTACCAAATATCAACAGGAATAGCAATGTTACCCTCTCTCTTTTTTTTTTTTTTTCAGTTTAGGTGTACTAATACTGTAATGTAATTATTATATTTATATGGCCCTCAAGCCACAAGGAAATTGCACTTTTTTTTTCCTTAGAGTACTCACGTTTTGCAGAGAAAAAGCAGTTGCAACCATAAGTCCAACCTAAAATTCAAAAAGTGCTAAAAAGATTAAAAAAAAAATACAGAAAGCTGTAAAGCTAACAAAACATTCATTACTATAATAATTTGATTTACCCTCCTAGAAGCTTTGATTACGGTTTCATCATTTACGCGACACTAGGTCAAGTCTTTTTCTTTTTCCCCCCCTTTTCTTTTCAGTTGCACCATTGTTGATGCAGCCAAAAACCATCAATTCAATTAAGTCGAGGTTTTAAGCTAATTTGAGTAGATATCGTACCTGCTTTGTGGGTGCTTAAACAAATCTTCTATTTGAAAAACATATAGTAAATTTTTATGTAATGGTTATCATTTATCAAGAAACACTATCCTAAATGTAACTTTCATATTATAATAATGATATAGATAGCTATAACCTTTTTAAATATATAAGACACCAAGAATCTTTTACTCCCTTTAATAATATAGATAAACATAAATATAAAAGATCTATAACCTTTTTAAATATATAAGACACCAAGAATCTTTTACTCCCTTTAATAATATAGATAAACATAAATATAAAAGTTCTATTTATGAATATTCTCGAAATACTTGCTAAAAGCATAAAACAAAAACTATTTACATTTTTTAAAATTGATTGCAATTTAACCAAAATATGCTTACATGAAAAGATAAAAAGTTACTCGATTTAACTTCTTAATTTAATGAGTACTCGGAACATCCATTCATGTTTTCCTAATATCTATGCCTATAATAATCAGTGCAATGGGTAGTAGTTATCAAAAACCTAGGGATTTGATTCATTCATGATTACGGCAGTATGATCGACAATCATGCTGTAATTTTGAAGTATGAAAGATACTAAAGTTAAAAGAAGACAATCAAATTGCGTTTATGTTGTTCTTTCTTATGATCGTCAAAATAAGCAATGATTTGGTGGGGTTCCCGTACCTAGAACTGTTCATATATTTATTCAAGTCTGCAATGTTTTATCTAAAGCTTGTGAAACAAAAATTTAATGAAGGATAAAAAAAATAGAAAAGAGAGAGAGAGAGAGAGAGAAGGTTACCGTGATTTAAGATATTTGATATACCGATCAGTGAATTAAAAGTATTATGTGGGTTTGAGGGTTATTTAATATTCGATGCCTCCAACTGGAGAAGGAAACCGAGCTCATCAACAATTTCTAAATTGATGATTTCCTTCTTCTTTGTTTATAATTTAGTGGCTTTTTTAGTATTACCTTGACTGTTGAGGATTAATAAATTTATATTTTTCAACAAATTTGCAAGTGTTAATCTTTTTATTGGCTTTAATTATATGATATCCATCATTTTCATGTGTTCATTTATCAAAAAGTGCTTGTGACAATGGAAAATTAGTACTTTTACTAACATTATTATAAATATTTATAATCTATATTATAATGCTAAATCAATAATATATTACATAGTATATTATGTATAAAATAATTCTTATTATGTAACTATATTAAATTTTATATAATATCATTATAACAATATATTATCTAATGTAAATTATTTAATATTATAAACATATATTATCTAATAAAAAATAGTATTATTTAATATTAATTATAGTACATTGTAACATTATACATTATGACTACTTAATTTGATGTTAATATATATTTTTAATATAATATATAATATTTATTATGTACTATGATTGTAATAACTATTACTTATTATATAAACAAATTATTTAGTATATTAATGAATATTTAATATATAATCTTGATAATATTATATTAATAATATAATATTTAATTCATGTTAAGCATATAAATTTACTAGTACTATATTAGAGATAAATTTTCATAATTTTTTTATTTAAGATACATATATTAATAATTTAATACATTACCATACATATTTTATTAAATAACATTCAAATATATTACTTAAAAATTTATTATTATATTAATATAAATTAGTTATATATTTCTTAGTACTTTTATTATATGAAATTATAATTGATAATTAATTATTATAAAATAATAATTACTTGTAATATGTTAATTGTATAATGTTATTTTAATTGTTAATTATGTAGTATATTATTTATTAAGTATTGATCTTTTGATACTTGAATTTACATGTTAATAATCTATAATGAAATTGATAAGATATTAACAATATATTACATAATATTACTGTAACATAATATACTATATTTTTAATTAAATTAATTACATATTTATAATGTGAAATGGTAAAACATAATCGTAATTATTGATCAATGGAGGAACAATATCACCAAATGATTTTCCTTACACTTCATGAAATTTATTGAATACATGAAAACAAGGGAAACTGTTATATTATAAGGAAAATGTTTTGCAGCCACCGGAGGTAACCTATGAAACGAATAGCTTATCAGATTTGTTTTAGCATTTTTATTTACCATCTACACATACAATGATTAAATAGAATATCCTCTAAGGAGATAAAATAGGGCAAAACATGATTGTACTCGGAGGAGGAACGATGATATACCTTGTGAGATGAAACTTTCTTGTTTATAGTTAATACACCGTTCATATTTATAGCAATCACATACACGCGTGAGCCAATTAAAATTGCACGGTCACAAGTGGTCTAAGACCAAGATTCACTATGAAGCCACGTTCTTGTAAGTGTCAAGATTCGATGGGTTTTAGCAAGTAAAGTAGATGTACTTATCATAGTGTCAGATGATTGTTTTGTAGTTGTTAGATCAAAATAATCTTAGTTATTCCTTTAAAAATTCCTAGTATAAAAAGGACTTCCTTATAGTTGTCTGTCATCCATTCACATATTGGAAATTTTTTGTCCCTAAGCATCCCTCTCTAAATTCTCTCTTAAACTTAAGTATGATGGAATTAAGCTGATTTAGTGCTCGTCGATAGCATTTGAAGTACATAGGTCTTGCACGAAGTACTTACAAGAAATATTTCCATCATAAAAAAATCTAATATAAAGTTTAAAGAGTGAAAATAAGGAGGTTTTCAAGTATGGAAAGCAATTTCTAAGCAATGGTAGAGTAGATAAACTATGAGGAGTGCCTCATCACCAAGCAAAGGGCTCTATCGAGGGATTTGTTGATGGCTTCTAATGCTAGGCTTGAAAAGACGGAGCTGTGTCGTGAAGGAAGGGTTTGAGGTTTCGCAAGCCTACATTGAGAAGAAAGAGGGGAGTCGCCATGAGAATATATAAAGGGGCTTTTAACAGCACCATAAAATGCTCAGTAGAGCGAGATAATACTCTCGAAAGAAAGCTAAAAGACCTAGAAGCTAGGACAAATAATTTAGAAGACAACATAGAGACTTATAAAGAGAGGATAGATACTAACATTATGGCTATAAAGAAGGAGATCAAGAAACTACAGGCATAAATGGAGACCCAAAAGACTTTATTATGGAAAACCCCTAATACATATGGGGACTTTCCAAAAGTTATAAATTATTCTTTCATTTACATAATGAAAATCTTTATCTATAAGCATCTTTCAAAAATTGTTATTTATAAACTTAAGTATTGTGAGATTGGATTAATTTAGCACTCGTCAATAACTTTTGGAATGTTTAAATGTCATATAAAAAAACTCCTAAGAAATACTTTCGTAACAATAATATTTTATTGGTGATGACATATACATGAACAATGAATGTGTATTAAGAGGTACTGTTTGCACTCATTGCTACTCTCAGCTAAATGCTAGCTATTGATATAGAAAAGCATGGTTCATTCTTTCCCTGAATGTATCTATTTTTCTCCAATAATATTCTAAAACTATCTTAATGGCGAATATCAAAATGATTCATTTGGAATGTACTATCACCCGTGATTATAAAATGGTTATTATGTATTTAAATATTATTAATATTTAAATAAAAAAGGCATCGCCAACGGGAAACAAAATATCGGAAGTGGAAGAATATTAAACTGATTTACGTGAATTAGGTTTCATTCATGCTTCCAAGAACTTTGCTTTCTTTCCCATGATTGTTCTTGTGCTGCTTTCAATATTTTTCGCCCTTTATCTTTTGTCATTTCCCCTTTAGGGGATATCTCTGTGGTCTCCGTCTCTCGTCGGTATGATTTTGATTACAAGACAGCTCAAGTCGCTTTCGACATGCTACAATCCCAAAGTGGGAAAGAAGCTCGCGTGCTCTTGCAAATCTGACACCCCAAGGTCCCAGTCCAACTTTCAATCGATTGTTATGATAACCCCTTTAAAGAATTTAGAAAGAACTAATTATAGTTTTATGAGTATTTAATTAATGGGTGCTCGTATATGGTTAAGAATTTAAAAAAGGAATTTATGATGTTTTAATATTATTTATATATTTTATAAGAAAAAAATAAATATCAAAATATCAAAAAGTTTTTTATTTAATATTTTAATAAATATCTTGAATCATTCACTAATGTTTTTTTAATTCAAATGAAAAAATGATTCCTTAGCCGGGACCCTTCTTTGGAAAGATGGGATGATAGAAAATGGAGAAAATTTCACAAGAGATTATGAATGAAGACAAGGTAAGAAACCTTTGATTATGAATGAACCATTTAGAAAGGAACATGCATTGAGTTTTGTGAAGTGTCTTTTTCAATTTCGTCCTCTCATTATTTTCATTTTGATTTTTAATTTAAATTACATTTTCTTGTATAATAAATTATTTAATAGGACACGACACATAGGTAGATTTGATCATTTATTTTTATATAATTAATTTTCCTTTCACTTTCTCATGTTATCAGTCATTTCCCTTTTTCTTCTTGATTTCTTTCCATTCATGTTCTATATTCTCATTTTCGATTCAAACAAAGTGTTAGTCTTACTACTGTATTGAATTGCATGTTTTACAACAGACCAGCAGGTTGACATAACCAACCCACGGGGTAGTTGATTCCGAACCCTCGGATTCCAAGGTAGGTTCGAACATGAAATCAGTTCTATAGGTCCATGTAATAATAAGTTAAAATAAATTTTTCTTTTTTATGGACATGCCAAGTTTCTCTAAGCTTTTATAGGTTGGTTCTAGTTCCAAAATCATTATTGGCTCTAGTTTATCTTTAGATAATGTAACTTGCTCGCTATTTGTAAGAAATTATAAATAGAGATCAAAATTCACTTTTAATAATACAATCTTTCTTTCAATTAGAATAAAGCATGCATGCGGTTACTATTTTTACATAACGACTATAAGGATAGAGTCATAATGATTTCACATTGTCACAAGGCAAGTCCATAAATTATACCATACCAGCCCTAGCTAAATGCAGTGTAGAAAGTATGAGTAGTTCATTATTGATGTACATAGATGATGAAGAGCCGATGCCAGCGAAGTACTAAACATGAGATAACAAGTTTTGAAATCCTTAAATAAGTTTCTTAGACAAAAACGCACTTTGACAATTACAAAAACTGACTTTATTCTACTAAACTCATGCGATTCTCTCTCGTCTCTTCCCTGACTACCCTAAACTCTTATAAGAGAAGAACCACAGAAGGCTTAAATTAGCTACAATATCCGCAATCATACATTTATTCTAGCATAAACACACGTATACATATAACAAAATAAAGACACAACATATGGACTCATTATTAATAACATAACACAGCATTCATACCTTGCTTGAATGATCGTTACACACCCTTATGAGCATGCATTTTTGAAATAATTTAACTTAGACTAAACACTTCATCCATGTTTATTTATTGGTGAATTGTTTAATAATTTGATGGAATAATGAAGCATACATCGAGATTGGTTTAATTAGTGCGAAGTTTGAAAATGCATTTCATCGGAACATGGCCATCTATGCGAGATCTCTCCCAAAAGAGATTGTTGAGAACTGAAAAGAATTGACCAATAAGGATTGAAGTTCCAACTATACGTCCACGTGAGCATTTTCATGTATGTCTCGAGATAACTTCATGGGAAGAAGACATTCAAACCATCATCGTTTCGAGTTAGCGCATGCATAGAGTATGTCTTTCTATTGAAATGGTTACTTTGAGGGAGATAATGTGAGTACTATAGAAATTATTTATCCCAAGTAGTAAAGAGGTAGACGTAGAGGATGAAATAAGAGTTTATGAAGACAAGGGAGAGCACATTGATGGAGGTGAAGAAAGGTTAAAAACTTTGGTGTAGAGGAAGACCTTAAGTATTGAATTGACTATTAAAGAGAACTAAGAGAGAACTTTTTTCGCACCTAATGCAAAGTAAATAGAACTTTATGTGGTATTATTATTGATTGTTGAAGTAATGCAAACATGGTAGCAACTTACATGATAGAGAAATGTTGCTTACCATCATGGTGCATACACATATTCATCAATTACATTAATTAAGCAACAAAGGCATGGTATATAAGACTAAGCTAGTGTATATTCTTATTTCCATTGGCGGCATATTTAATGATAATGTTGTATGTGATGTTATGCCAATAAATGCTATAGTATATTGTTTGGAAGATCATGGTTATATGATAGAAATGTGTTGCTAAATGAATATAAAAACATATATATGCACCAAAGGGATGGAAAGAGAGTTACTTTATAGCCTTTGTGCCTTCAAGAAGTTAAAGCTAACCAAATTACTTTACCAAAACCATGGAGGAAATCATTGTTGATAGAAGCAGAAGAGTTAGAGGAGGTTGTTGAAAGTGAGAAATTGTATTGATGTTGATTGAGACATATGTGTTGGAGATGACTAATGGAAAGTATAAACTTGAGGGATTGAAAATGTTATTAGAGGAGTTTAGCAAAGTCTATCTTAAATATTTGCCTAAGATTTTGCTTCCTTTTAGGGGGCATTAAGCATCCAATTAACTAGTTACTTGATGCTTCGCACTATCCCACTTATAGAATGAGCATTAATGAGGCAAAAGAGTTGAAAAGACAAGTTGATGAGTTGATAGAGAAAGGATATATACGTGAGAGCATGAGCCGTTGTTTAGTACCTACACTCTTAGTATCAAAGAAAGATAGTAGCTAGAGGATAGGTAAAATAGTAGAGATATCAATCACATCACAATGAAGTATCAATACTTAATTCCAAGAGTTAATGATATGTTCGATGAATTGAATGGGACCATAGTGTTTTCAAGGGTTTACTTGAAAAGCGACTAACAACAAATTCAAATAAAAGGAATGGATGTGTGGAAGACCACATTCAAGATGAAGTATGGCCTATTTGAGTACCTTGTTATGCAATTTGATTTATTTAACGCTTCACGTACCCTTATGCACCTCATCAACTAAGTATTGCAAGAGTTTTAAAATAAACTTGTTGTTTACTTAGATGATATTTTGGTGTATAATGGAGATATGGGTAATCATTTGATGTGCTTGGGAGTTATGTTTGAATTGTTGAGGGGTGAGTAATTGAATGGAAACCTAAAAAAGTATGTTTTTACCAAGATGAGGTTATGTTTTGGGGAATTTGTTATTTTAGACATAAAGTGCATGTTGATGAGCAAAAGATAAAGCTATTGTTGAGTGGCATATACCTGCTTCAATCTATTGGGATGTTAGGAGTTTCCTAAATTAGCATCTTATAGGCACTTTGTGAAGCGGTCTAGCACTATTGTAACACCATTGGTAGAGTTTGCAAAGAAAGAGTGAAGTTTAAGTTGAGTGAAGCTCAAAGGAGTTTTGAGTTAGTGAAGAAAAAACTTATTGTTTTTTATTATTATTATTATTTCCAAGAACTATTTTTATTGCCAATGGCCTTATCATCTAGTAGTATGAACATTAGTCTCCATTTAGGATGGACTAAGTTTAATTCCTCCTTTCCCCATTGTAATTGTAGTTGGCAAAAAAAAAGAATTATTTTTATCAATTGATTAATATTATTAACTATATTCAATTAAGTAAAATTATGTTTAGATATTATATTTATTATTATAATTAAATAGTATATAGATACAATGCATAAACTTGTAGTCTATTGGCAACAACTATTATTAATTATTAATTATTAAATCATTATCATTAATTATTTTATATATACATCTTAACAATTATAGAAAGGGGTATGACAAATAATATGCGTATTTGACAAAAGTGTGGCGAAGATAATGGCTTTTAGCCCATTCACATATAGAGGAAACAGGTATTCATAAGTATTATATATCACAATTATTGCAACGAGTTAATAGCTAATTGAAGATTATTCCATATATTTTCGAATGTGTACTTCTATAAACCAAGTGTGACCTATTGCAATATAATTTAGAAAATTTTAAGAGAGTTCTTAAATAATCAAATATCAGCTTTTGTTGCTCACGATCTCAATTAATTTATATATATATATATATATATATATATATAAGTAAAAATACTCCATGCATCTTTTCTGTAAAATGTAAATCATTTGCAATTGGCCAACAAGCTATAAAATGCATTTTGAACTAAATGCATATAAATTTGATACCCATTTTTTTGGGTTAGTGCATCTCTCTTATAAAGCTGTCAATTTGTCATTGAATATAGATAGATATATTTTTATATATTTCCATATAATTGAGCCTCACATGGATGTTAAAGCCTAAAATGGCGCCTTTTTAGTTTCAACTAACATTAAAAATAAGTTGAAAAAAATTAAAAGAAAATGAAATAGAGGAACTAATAATTGGAGCAAATGGAATACGACAATATATTTTAGCATCTCTGTTTCCATTGGTGCAAAAGACATGTGAATCCACGGATCTTAAAGTTCCCACGTATGATAAAAATAATATCATTTAAACGAAAAGTAAAAATATGGGCTGATTTTATTTTAGTGTAGTTTTCATCATTGGATGGTGTAATTATGGCCATCACATGAATTCGTAAGGTCCTCATAAGGATCACGGTGGGACAATAATGAGAACCTTCCCCTTTTCTACGTAAGAAATACTTTTTATATTGGATGTAGGTTTTGTTAATAAATGCTCCCCATATTAGTTAACGAGTTAATAAATAACACACTTCACAAAATAAATAAATGCATTAAAATGTGTAAAGATTGTCTCTTTTAGCTTTTAACAAATATTTTGTAAATACCCATTAATATTTTCCTTTGTAGAATAAAAAGATTCAGACCAAACTAAACATTAGCAATGATAATGAAATTATTTAATGAGATGAAAGGAAGCACATTGAGTGGTATAATTAGAAGGGGGGGAAATGTATATGATGAAGAGAGAGAGAGAGAGAGAGATGCAAAGAACATTTATTGAGAATTAGAGATGTCATACATATGCTATCTTCTTCCTATGTAACATAACTTTAATTAAAATGTATTTAAATTTAACAAGGATTTACATGAGTTAGAAGTAGTCAAAATGATGTGAAATTTGGTAGGGAGCTTCTCTTTCCTTCTTACTCAATTTGGGCACGATTGAACTCCTACATGCAACCTTGTAAGCATCACTTGGTACTTCCGGTGGTCTCACTGTCCTAATCAAAGCCCAATTCACACCCTTGAAGAACTCATGCCTCTTGATTTCAACAGAACCTTTAATACTCCCAAGCCTCTTCTTGGGATTCTTCACTAAAAGCTTGCTAATTAAATCTTGTACTTTGATCATATCCTCGTACTCCTTGCTAGTACTAACACCAATCCTAGGAAAATTCAAAGGTTGCTTCAGTATGTTGATTAAGGTCTTCTCATTGTTATCTCCTTTGAAAGGTGTTCTTCCATACAACATTTCATATAAAAATACTCCTAGAGTCCACCAGTCGACAGCACTCCCGTGGCCTTGGCCAGAAATGACCTCGGGGGCTAAGTACTCATGCGTGCCAACGAATGACTTCGACCGGGCATTGATCGGTTCAGCCACCAATTCCGGGTTGTATTCTAGACAATAATCGGGTCGATCTGCCATGGTGGTGGTGATGGTGGTTATGGTTTTTTTCCTCCTTGTTGATGCCAATAAACAGGTGAGGACTGGTTGAATTGGAGCAGCACATGTGGGGGTGTAGCAAATTAAATCTTTGTCCATGGATTTTTCTGTGTGGATTTTTGGTTTGTGTTTTAGGACTTTTGGGACGACGTCGCATTTGAGAGAGAGGTCAAAATCGGATAGCATTATGTGACCATCTTCTCTGACAAGCACATTTTCTGGCTTTAGGTCCCTGTAGACTATGCCCATCATGTGCAGGTACTCAATGGCCAAGAGGATCTCGGCTGCATAGAACCTGTATAAATTGCCCAAAAATAAATTTAATTGTTCAATTCTTATGATTTTCTAGTAAAACGATAAATAGAGAATTGTAAAATTTTTAATTTTGAGGCAAAATCATAACAGAGATGACAACAAATGTGTCCATTTCAGTCAAAAGAGGTTAATCATATGTGTAAATAGATAGTCCTACTAGCATCAAAAATGGGTTAGGAATATATATTAGCTCATGCATTAGGGACAAGGACAACATATTTGTCGTTCTATAGCGTAAATATCGATTTTTTCATTCGAATAATCAGATTTTATTTCCTCTTTTGCAAATGCATTCAAGTCGAAAGTTTTATAAATGTTACTTAAATTATTTTACTCGTAAAATCATCACATACTAAATAATAATAATAATAATAATAATAATAATAAAAAAGCCAAGAAATTGGTCAAATAACACACTATATAATACAGCAAATTCTTTTTGAGTAAAAACTTGCTATGCATTAAAAATTAAAATTATTTGTATTATCAACAAATAATGAGTAAAGTCTAAGGAAAAGATCATAACATAAGAAATAAGAGAGGAGGGTGCATGCTTACTTTGTAGAGGAAATAGTAAATCTCTTTCCTGGCTGCCTCAACCTTGCATTGTACAAGTCTCCACCAGGACAAAACTCCATAACCAAACAAGAATAGTGCGAAGCCTCAAACTCAGCATAAAGCGTTGGCAAGAAAGGATGGTCAAGCATGCCCAATATCTCCTTCTCCGTGTCAGCTCTCTCCAACTTGTTCCTTATAGCAAGGGCCTCCCTATCCACCACTTTCATTGCATACAATCCCTTGTGATCATACCTCATTTGGCAAAGATACACATTCCCTAAATCTCCGCTGCCTAGACGGCGAAGAAGCCGGAAATTATCGAGGCTAAGCCTCCCTCCTCTAGTGCTCTTCAGCCGCCTCATCGCCTCCCATGCCGCTTCATTTGCCTTGTGGGGCTTGAGGGAGGCGATGGAGGCAGTATCAGTGGTGGTGGAGCATGCGGATATCGAGCTCCTCCGGCTGCTGAAGCTGAAATTGCTCAGCCAGCTACGGCTAGTGTCTGGCACGGTGGTGGATGAGCAACTACTATCGTATTCATATTCATAATTGGCGTCACTACTACTAGGTAATGTTGTTGTCTTGGACATGTTCTTAGGAACATATGAATATGGGTGAATGGAAAATGGTTCTCCTAAGGTGGTATGTTACCTAAGGGGCTTTTTATATACAAGTCATGTCACATGTGTGTGTTAAAATATGAATTTGTGGGCAAATGAATTTCTTGTAATTCAAATGTAAATTGTAATAATAGAAAATTACGAAGCATACTTTTGATGATTAGTACCTTGACTGGGCTACCTTTTTGTGAGGTAAGTAATTTAAGAGCATGCGCTCCTAGTTAGGTAGAAAAATGCCCCTTTGTCTGGCGAGTTATAACAGTATTGCCATCTTGGCCATGAAAGTGAGGTTTCTTCGTTATATTTTGATTTTGTGATGCAGACATCGTATTACATGAGTCGATAGTCAATTTAAAATTCAGAAGTCAGGGTATTTCTATTATTTATATTTTAAGTGAGTGAAGTTAATAATCAGTACTATATAACTTAGTCTAATCGATAAATAAGACGAAAATGTCCATGCATCAAGAATTTTAATTATAAATTACTTATTTGAAGAATTGAATTTTAAGTCAAGGTTTTATAGATATGAAACTATCTTTCCAATAAAATAAGTAGGTTCTATTCCTTTTTTTTTTCTATAGATGTCATGAACCAACACATAAATAAATCACTTTCTAATTGGTTTTCTTTTTATTAATTGAATAATCAAGTAACATTTTATTATTTATTCCCTTTTAAGTGTATGACTTATTTGTGAACCTTTACAAAATGACTTTTGAAAACGAAAAGAAATGGAAAAAAAAATATTATGAATGAGTTGGAAATTAATGGACCTATGGTTGGGAACCTCGCGGTACTCTTGTGCCACACATTAATGGGAAGTAATATCTGCATGCATAAAACTTAAATATGATAAAGCAACAATATTTAATGGTTGATTCAAAAAAACATAAAATTTTAATGATCTTCAAATTCGTGAATACAGTCCATAAAAATTAATATTTATAACCGTTAGTTTCGTTATAATAAGGGTATTTCAAGCATTAAAATAAACACAATTCCGATTTAAATCGGGTGATATGAAAAAAAAAATAAAAAGAAAAAAAAAAAGAGAGAAAAACTTAGATAATATTCCCATACGAAATAATATTAGCGGCAATGTGCTCTTATCTATGCGACATGTTTTTCAAACTAAAGATTAGTTATATTGAATGCATTAATATTGTTTAAGGAAAAGAATCACCCTTGAATAAAATTATCCAACAGCAATTTAATAGCACAATGTTATTCATGGTTACTATAAATAATGGAAGGATTAATGGTAAAAAAAATTAAAAAATTATGTGAGGATTACTTGGTTGGTTTGTAACAATCTGTAGCCAATAAAAAAAATATATTGTTTATCAACATACAATTTATAACATGTACAGCTCCTTTAGTAAAGATCTTATATACAAAGAAGGAAATCGAAGATTTAAGACCCCGTGAGCGTAAATTATTATTATTATTATTATTAACAGAATCTCTCGGCTCCAAGGGTCGACTGCATCGACTAGGAAAGAAAATCTTTAAGCCCATGGCAACGTTGGGCCGGTCGGTCCAATGTCCTTGTTGATGCTAGACAACAAAAGTCCATGCAATGTATTAGATAAACATAAAAGACAACTAGAAAGAAAGGAGATATGCACAAAAAAGATAAATAAAAACAAAAAACAAAAAACAAAAGAAAAGCTTACAGCAGTTTATTCCTTCTAATTTCGATCATTAATTACTTATTGAAATATTTAAAGGAGAAAAATTAATAAAAATTAAGAGTATGAAAATGAAGAGTAAGTTTCCTACCCAAAAAATAAAAATAAAATAAAACACAAAGAGAGAGAGAGTAAGTTAAAACCGAGTCAGGATGCATGGCATTTGCTGAATCTAGAAAATATTGGGTGACATCTTGGAGCCATAAGTTTGGGACTTATTAAAATTAAAAATTGTACATAAACATGTGAAACAATCTTGATGACAGGCATAAAAACGCCAACTGACACCATTCTGTCCTAAGCCACTAAGTTTTGTTCTTCATT
Organism: Laguncularia racemosa; assembly: GCA_037954665.1. NCBI lineage: Eukaryota > Viridiplantae > Streptophyta > Magnoliopsida > Myrtales > Combretaceae > Laguncularia > Laguncularia racemosa. The sequence continues at coordinate 2,230,689 of JBBMOL010000012.1, forward strand.
ATTCGTGACTTCCAGTTAGGAAATAATGTGTAAAGTTAAAAAGTGCATGTTAAGGATGTGTTTGTTCAAATGCAAAAAGGGAATATATATATATATGGATCAATTGGGGATCCTCATAATTTATTCTCTTTTTCTTAGCTTTCATATACTAAGTTTAGTAGAAAATAATTTATTTAAAACAGTTTCATTCTAAATAAACTCCCATTTCTCAAAAATTATCTTTCATCTGTTCTTATCCTTGTAAATACTTTGTATTAAAATTTTGTAGCAACATGAAGCCAAATTGTTTGATTTGTTATATTAATTGTTCTCTGTTTAGAATTTTTAATCATGATCATGAGAATATAGTTGACGATATGCCTGTTAGAAATATAAGAACGAAATTGTTAAGATAAAACCTGAGCTGCATCTATAAATACTGTTCTTAAGGATTTATTCAGTAATTTCTCAGGATGGATAGGTTTTCTAAATAAATAGAAGCAATAATCAATAACAAAAGGAATAAATATATAAAGATACCTAGCCAAAAAACAACATGTCAAAGCCTGTAACTGTAATGAACATGTAAAGATATCTTGACGAAAAGAATATGACAAAATATATAATTTTAATAAATATAGAAATATACCCTACTAAAAAGAATTTGTCAATATTTTTAATTTTGATTTTAATGCAATAATTGTTTACCCCCTATTCTAACATTTATGAGATATATTGAATATAGTTTGATCAAAATTCAAATTTAAATTTTTAGTCATTCATGAAATGTTGAAAAAAGGTTATATACATTTTTAGTCATTAACTAAAGAACGCATACATGGTATATACATTGCAGTTAGTGGATAAATTATTCAAAAATCTTATTCTTATTTGTAGAACATGTATAAAACTGATTCTGACCTTTGGATGAATTATGTTATAAGTTATACTTTGATTTCGAAGAAAACTCAACATGTGTCATGATGTCCTTAAGAAAGTTACGTGTGCCAAACAATATACTAAATTATGAACCTTCAGAAAAGTTTAGTTTCCAATTGAACGTGTTAAAAGGTTTAATTAGAACTTAATTGTGTACAAAATATCAAAGTTAATTTATGACCAATTTCATACGTACATTTCTTGGTGAAATATAATTTCATTATGGCCACACGATTATATATAATTTATTATCACGGAAGTTACAACATTGACGTATCAACTCGGTTGACCATTAATTTTTCTTAGAATATTTATAGTTACATACCAACCGGACATCGTCAACCGTGTCTAAATTATCTTATCTTCCATAACCACGGGACAAAGGTTATACATACAGATTCTTTCTGTTCAGGTGTCGCAAAAAGATTATGAGGCGGGAACACTTGGAACATCATGTGTTGGCGTTGTCTAAATATGGAAAGAAGTGAACGTGACGAAAATGGCAAAAAAAAAAGTTACATGCAGGAAACCCTAGTGAACTCGAATGTCTCTGGCTCGACAGTCTAGAATCTTAATCTAATACGCTGATTGAATACGGTATACTCTAGGTAGTGTGAGCTTGACATCTGGATTAAGGAAACACACATTCGGAGACAAAATGCGAATTTAGCTGGCACAGCCCAGTTTTCGGCCACTTAGCTATGTTCTTCCGTTAGTGACTTCCACATTCCACGACGATATGTGCAAGTTATGATGGATGTTGACATAACATGCTCAGTTTACGTTAAAAAGTATTCATTTATCACCTTTCGGTTTCAGAATAATCTAATTTAACTTATTTTTATTTGATCGAAACTACATTAATCTGACTCTTTTAAAAGTTAAAAAAGATTGAAAGTCTTTAAGATATTGTAAAATATAAAATAAAATAATGTTTAAAAGAGAAGTTATTAAGGTAGTTAAAAATTTTTAAATGAAGATAAGTTGGTTTTTTTTTTATATTGGGCTATATAAGTTCTCGTATAATCTTAATATCACTTTTTTCTCTTCCTGAATCCTCTATATTTTTAGGAGTCTTTGATTACCCTAATTCACAACTTAACGACAAATAACTCTTGATTTGACATAAATCTAAAGGTAAGTACCTCAAATCAAGTTGATGTTCTATCCTTTTCTAATGGGGAATCGATTAAAGGCATAGCATATTGTCAAACCAAGATTTTTAGACAATTCAATTGGACACTAAGTTGCTTAATCAAGAACATTTTGGGCAGTAGACTCAAATTAAGACGAGTTAGTATTTCGATTTTGTTTAAATTCATGAAATTTGATAGATTTTATGTTAGATTTAGAGTATTGTCTTGACTGGTGAATAATTGGATAGAGGAAGGGTTGAAAGCGGTGAGAATGGAGAGGTTCAAGAGCTTTAGAGAGGTACATGACCATGTACTTACCCTTGAAAATTGTGAAAAGCATTACGTGAAATGGGTTGTACACAACCAAGTATATGAGCATATACCTGCCTATGTTGAGTATAAGGCCAAGTATACGGCTATATACTTAGGTGTGTTGAGAGGACCTTTCGCACAGTAAGGTATATAACCATGTACATGGCTGTGTTCTTACCTATTTTGTTTAAGAACATTTTTTTAAGTCTTTCTATTTCAATTCTATTCCAATTTTGAGTCGATATTACTTGCAATAAAGCTTGGGGAACAAAAAAAACAAGCGATTAATTCTTAGTTGAATAATCTAGTGAAATTTAGATCTTTTGGTAAGGTAGAACTAAGAATCAATTACCATTTCTTAATAGGCTTTGAGGAAGTTGGTAATTATAGTTAAGTAGAACCTAAAACCGCTCTTTCAAGTATGTGTTTACCATACTTGTTGATTGCATTTGCTAGATATAGTAAATGAATGAAATTTAACATAAACATGGTAAATGCCTTACTTGTTGCTTGTGTATGGCTTGACCTAGGGACCAAAGGTGATAGATACCTAGGAGGCACGCCAATGATCAGTATACGACATTATCCCTAGTGAAGTTCTATACCGAAATAATTTATGGTAGATTTTAAGAATATTAGGGTCGAAGGTAATAGTTCCCAATACGAATAAAAAGTTGAGATCGGAGGTGGCAGTTCTCAACGTAGGTTTAAAACACTTAAATTAAATAAGAAAGAGAGAGGCTAGGTCATGAACACCCTTGTATTACTTGTTGATTAATGTAAAGATAAGTAACTGATTGATTGTTAAGTTTACTACATTATATACATGTATAATTTGTATTATTATGACATGTGCTTGTGTTTAGGTATTCACATATTGGGCTTAGGCTTAATCTTTTTCTTTTTCAACTGCAAGTGGGTATAATGAGTATAATGAATATGACAAATCAGGGGATGTGTGCTATTATTATCAAGATGAGGATAATAGACAATATTATTACTACTATGATAATGTGTAGCATGGAAAAATAGAATTAGATCATTCTATGCTTTGTAAGAGACTTCCTAAATCATTTTAATTTAGTACTTGGAATTATTATGATTATTTTTAGCTAGCATGAACTTAGTAATATCTTAGAAGTCTTATTTATGAATTGTTATTTTGGGATATAACATTTGATTTAATTTGAAATTACAATGTGATTGAAAATGAATCACTTGTAAGTCATCTGTTTATATTATTGGAGTTATTGTTCTTTTAATGTATAGTGGAGTTGAACAAATTGAAGAATAGGAGTAGTAGAAGCTTTTACGTGTCTTTATTCTATAGGAACACGTAGCAGGTTGTAGTGTTTCAGATTTTGAGGCTAACTTAAGTTAATGATCAAAAGAATGTAGAGTTTAGGTTATGATCAATAGAGTTTAGGTAAATAATTAATAGGTTTAAGCTTAATAATTAAAACTTAAGTTATGATCTCTAGAAGATTTAGGTAATAAATCTAGGATAGTAAAATATGAAGAGAGTAAGTAAAATTATAAGTCAATTATTTTCATTCGATAATTTATTTTATTTTATATCTTTACTTGCAGTTTCTTTTTAAATATCTATTTTACTCTTATATACATATAGATTGATATATGTATACATATGTATATATGCACTATTTCTATAGCTCTAAATCTTCATTAATTTTGGGATCTATTTAGTTGCCTCCTCTAAAACAGAATGCCACTTAGAAGGATTATAGGACCTGACTCATCTAGCATTGGACAAGATAAAGATGCTCCAAATAAAAGGTACCCCATAGGACAACCTCAATAGGGAGCTCCAGTTTAGGCTACCGACATGGTTGCTCAACTATTGCAAACTATGAATGCCTTAGCAGGGATGATAGCACAATAGAAACAACAAGCCATGAGACCTATTAGGCCCGTAGAGGATCAATTTAGGCTTGATAAGTTTATTCGACTAGAAAAGGAATTTAACCCAAGAGTTGATGATCCAATAGAAGCTAAACATCAGATAACATAAATTGAAAAGACCTTAGCTACATTTAGGGTGCTAGAGGATAGAAAAGTAAATTATACCACCTTCATGCTAAAAGGGTTAGCTACAGATTGGTAGGCTAGTGATTCCAGGTTAACAAGAGTACCAGTCCATTGGCAGAGATTTGAGGGATTATTTTATGAAAAATACTTCCCTAATAACATTGGAGACAAAATGGAAGCAGCATACTATAACTGCTAATAAGGTAATCAAACTATAGAAGAGTCTGAAGTAGATTTAAACCAGTTGATTAAATTTTTTCTTGAAGCAATCCATGCAAATGACACCTCCACGGCTAGAAGGTTTGTAAGAAGCTTAGAGCCTAGCCTCTAGCATGAGGTAGGGTCTTTCCAGCTACCTACCTATGTAGAGGTCATGGATAAAGCCAAATCCATATAGTAGAGTTGGAAGAGAATAGAGGAGTAGTTGTCCTATAGGTTAGGAATTTCTTTGGGAAAAAGACTTACCTTAAGCACTACATATATGGAGAAAGGAAAAAAGGCCAATAGTATATTAAGCTAAACTTGTGGCTTTCATGCCTGAACCTATGCAAGTTAGGCCAACGCCTCTAGCATTGCCTCTACCACCACAAGTAAGACTAGGGAGAAGATATCTTAAGTGTTTGGGACCACATGACCTACATCAGTCCAATTGGCTTTTCTTATTGTAAGATAAAACGTTCTAGCAAAAACTGTACAGAGAAAGCTATTCCTCAAACTTTCTACTACAATTGCAAGTAAAGTGGTTTAGAGCTTTTGAGTGTAGAACCAAAGGTGGTCAAGAAGTGACAACACCTTAATGAATATAGACTCCACAAGCAATACGACCCTAAGGGTGAGCATAGGCAAGCAAACCCCATAGTACTAGTCTTAGGTAAAGAGCTCTAACTCGTGTATTTACTCTTCAACAACAACAAAACTAGGACCCTTTAGACTAGGACACAGTAGCAAGTACACTCTTAGAACATGATACTAGTGCATATGTATTATTAGATATTGGTGCAACAAATTCTTGTATATTTGAGGTGTTTGTACATAAGTGTGGATTGATATTTAAAAACTTAGAGGATCCTTTGAATGTCAGTACTCCATTAGAAGTAGGAAGAGAATTAGGGAAAATATGTAGAAATGTCAAGATTAAGATTCAAGGACGAGTGATGCTCGCTGATCTGTTTGTTTTAGATATACTCGATTTTAATGTTATTTTGGGAGTAAACTAGTTCATACCACCATAGATTGTCATAACTTGATGGTTTATTTCACTTCCCTTAATGAAGATCCTATCGGTCTCAAGTTAGAAGTGCAATGACCTATGGGCCTACCAACATTTAAATTATGGAGCAATAGTAAATTGGCTAATATAACAATAGAAGCCAGTAGTGAGGTTAAGCTTGAAGGAGTGCCAGTAGTAAACATGCATGCTAATGTATTTTCTAATGATTTACTAAGGTTACCACTAGATAGAGAAATTAAGTTTTGTATAGACTTGGTGCCAAGCACAATCCCTATATCTAAGGCTCCATATAGGATGGCGCCTACAAAATTAGCAAAATTGAAGGTTCATAGACAAGAGTTATTAGATAAGGAATTCATTAGACCTAGTGTTTCACCATAGGGAACTCCCATCCTATTTATAAAGAAGGATGGTAGCATGAGAATGAGTATAAACTACAGAGAATTAAATAAGGTTACTATAAAAAACAAATATCTACTCCCTAGGATAGATGACCTTTTTTTATCAATTACAAGGGGCTCAAGTATTTTCAAAAATTGACTTGAGGTCGAGTTACCATCAATTGAAGACAAAGGAAAGAGATATCTAGAAGACTTCATTTAGAACCTGATATGGGCATTATGAATTCTTAGTAATGCCCTTTGGTTTAATGAATGGTCCAACTGCCTTCATGGATTTGATGAATAGGGTGTTCAAAGATTTCTTGAATCAATTTGCGGTAGTGTTTATTGATGATATCTTAATAATTCAAAAACTAAAGAAGAGCATGAAAAGCACCTAAATGTTGCACTGGAGAGATTATAGGCCAAGAAGTTGTATGTAAAATTTAAGAAATGTGAATTCTGGTTATAGCAGGTTTCTTTTATAAGACATATAGTTAACAAGAATGTTAAGGCGTGGTAAGTTGGCTAAAACCTAAGATGGTGACTAAAATTAGGAGCTTTTTGGGATTAGTAGGCTACTACATGCGTTTTGTGGAGGGATTTTCTAAGATAGTCACACCATTGACTAGATTAACTCATAAGAGATTGAGATTTGAATGGGATGATTGGTGTAAAGATAATTTCATAAAGCCAAAAGAAAAAATTAATCTCAGCACTAGTCCTAACTTTACCAAAAAGTGGAAAGGAGTATACAATATTTAGTGATACTTCTAAACAAGGTTTAGGGTACGTTCTTATGTAAAATGGAAGGGTTATTACTTATGCTTCTCGCCAACTAAAGCCATATGAAAGAAACTACCCTACCTATGATTTCGAGTTAGTAACAGTAGTCTTAGCATTGAAACTTTGGAAACATTATCTAAATTGAGATAAATGCAAGGTATTCATAAGCCACAAAAGCTTGAAGTACCTCGTCACTTAGAAGGATTTAAATATGAGAAATATGAGACAAAGGAGATGGTTGGAATTAATTAAAAGCTATGACTTAAAAATGCAGTATCTTTCAAGATAGGCGACTGTGATAACAAATGCTCTCAATAGAAAGAGGCAGGGTAACTTAGCTACATTGCCTACTTCAAAGAAGCCATTGCTTGAAGAAATGCGAAAGTTGAAATTGAAAGTAGTTACTTAAGAGGTAAGAGCAAGACTCACCAGTTTGCACATCTAGCCAACTATAGTGGATAGATTTAAAGTAGCTCAGCCAAAAGATAAAGGTATGTTAGAAATTAAGCATAAGATAGAATAAGGGAAGGCATCTAACTTCATAATTGAACAAAAGGGAGTTTTGTGATATGGAACCAAGATATGTGTACTAGAGTTAGTACAGTTGAAGAATGAGATTTTAAGAGAAGCACATCACTCTAGGTACTCAATCTAACCTAGGAGTACTAAAATGTATCAAGATTTAAAGGCCCATTACTGGTGGAAGAATATAAAGCAAGAGACAACAAACTTTGTTTCAAAGTGTTTGAGATGCCAACAAATTAAAATAGAACATCAGAGGTCAGCTAAGAGAACTATAACCTTTACCTATACCAAAATGAAAGTGGGAGCATGTAACCAAAGATTTTGTTATTATACTTCCTAAAACCAAATAAAAGCATGATACTGTATGAAAGTTAATGGATAGATTAACTAAATCAGAACATTTTATACCCATCAGTATATGTTGTGCCCTAAGTAAATTGGCATAGTTACACATCAAGGAAATAGTTAAGCTTCATAGAGTCCTAGTGACAATTGTTTCTAATTAGGATACAAGATTTGTAGGTAGATTTTGGAGAAGCCTACATAAAGCTCTAAGCACCAAATTGCAATTCAACACAACTTTCCATCCTCAAACAGACAGGCAGCCAAAGTGAACTATAGAAATTCTAGAAGATATGTTAAGGGCTTATGTTTTAGATTTTGGAGGAAATTGGGATAAACACCTACCTCAAGTTGAATTTACTTACAATAATAGGTACCAAGCAATAATTTAGATGGCGCTATATGAAGCTACATATGGAAGAAAATGTAGATCCCCTTTGCACCACAATAAGGTAGGAGAAAAAAAGGTTTTAGGACTTAAATTGATGCGGGAAGCTGTGGATAAGGTAAAGTTAATTAAATAGAGGATGCTAATGGCTCGAAGTCACCAAAAGCATTATGTTTATAGGAGGTGATGACCACTAGAGTTTGAAGCGAGGGATCATGTGTTACTAAGGATATCTCCAACTAAAGGTGTTGTTTAATTCAGTTTAAAAGGAAAATTAAATCCTACGTATGTTGAGGTTTGGGAGAAAATGGGTAACATTGCTTACAAGTTAGCCTTATTGCCTAACTTGGCATTAGTACATGATATTTTTCAGGTATCTATGTTATGGAAGATTATAACAAACTTGGACTAAATCACAACTCTTGAACTTTTGAATGTACAACCAAATCTTACTACCGTCAAACAACCCATCTACATTGTAGACATTAAGGAGTAGATATTAAGATGAAAATAATCTCCTATGTCAAAGTACAATGGAATAACGAATGTAAATCAACTTAAGAACTAGAAAAGAAGGTGCAAAGAAGATATCCAAAACTCTTCCCAAATATAGGTAACCTTTAAGGACGAAAGTTTTTATAAGGAAGGGAGAATGTAAAATACAAAAGAAAATAAAATAAAATAATGTTTTAAATAGGGAGTATTAAGATAATTAGGAATATTAAGATGAAAGAAAATTGGTCTTTTTGACCTTAGGTTATATAAGCCCTTGTGTAACTCTAATGTTACTCTTTCCTCTTCCTAAAATTTTGAAGCCTTTGTCTTTTGGAAGACTCTAATCACCTTAATTCATAACTCAAAGAGGAAAGACTCCTGATTTGACATACATCTAAAGGTAAGTACCTCAAATCAAGTTGACATTCTATCCTTTTCTAATGGGGAATCCATTAAAGGCATAACATGTTGTCAAACCAAAATTTCTAAACAATTTAATTGGATGCCAAGTTACTAAATTTGGAATGTTTTAGGCAGTAGATTCAAATTAAGACAAGCAAGTATTCCAATTTTGTTTAAATTCATGAAATTTGATAGATTTTATGTTTGATTTAGAGTGTTATCTTGATTGGTGAATGATTAGATGGAGGAAGGGTTGAAAGGGGTCAGAATGGAGAGGCTCAAGAGGTTTAGAAGGGTACACAGTCATGCACTTACCCATGAAGATTGTGAGAAGCATTAGGTGAAATGAGTTATATATGGCTAAGTACAGGAGTGTGTACTTACCTATATTGAGTACATAACCAAGTATATGGTTGTGTACTTAAGTGTGCTGAGAGGACCTTTTGTATAGTAAGATACACAATCATGTATATGGTTGTGTTCCCACTTATGTTTTTTAAGATAATTCCTTAAGTCTTTCTATGTTAATTTTATTTCAATTCCAAGTTAGTATTACTTTCGATAGAGCTTGGGCAAGGAGAAATAAGTGACTAATTCTTAGTTGAACAATTTAGTGAAACTTAAGTCTTGTTGTAAAGTAGAACTAAGAATCAATTACTATTTCTTGGCAAGCTTTGAGGAACTTGGTAATTACAAACAAGTAAAACCCAAAATACCATGCTTATTGGTTGTGTTTCCTAAATATAGTAAATGAATTAACTTTAACATAAACTGAGTAAATGTCCTACTTGTTGCTTATATATGACTCGACCTAGGGACCAAAGGTGGCAAATCCCTAGGAGGCATCTCGATAATTGATATACGACATTATCCCTAGTAGAGTTCTATACCTAAATGATCTATGGTAAATTTTAGAAGTATCGGAGCTAGAGGTGGCAATTCTCGGTACCACTAGAAAGTGGGGGCTAGAGGTGACAATCCTTAACCTAAGCTTCAAATAGTTAAATTAAATAAGAAAGAGAGTAGTGGGGTCATGAATACCCTTGTGTTACTTGTTTATTAACGTAAAGATAAGTAAGTAATTGATTGTTAAGTACTTATTGCATTATGTACGTATTTAATTTGTATTGTTGTGACATGTGCATGTATTTAGGTATTCACTTAGTGGCCTTAGGCTCAATCCTCTTCTTTTTCAACTACAAGTGGGTGTAATGAGTACATTGAATATGATGAGTCGATAGATGTGTGCTATTATTATCAAGATCAGAATAATGGACGATATTATTACTACTATGATGATGAGTAGCGTGGACAAATAGAATTAGATCATTTGAGGCTATGTAAGAGACTTCCTAAATCATTTTAATTTAGCACTTGACCTAGCGTAATTATTATTATTTTTTTAAAAAAATTAGCTAGCATGAACTTAGTAATATCTTAGAACTCTTATTTACAGATTGTTACTTTAAAGTATAATACTTGATTTAATTTAAAATTACAATGTGATTGAAATTGACTCATCTATAAGTCATTTATTTATATTATTAGAGTTACTATTCTTTTAATGTATAGTGGAGTTGAACAAATTGAAGAATAAGAATAGTAGAAACCTTTACGTGTCGCTATCTAATAGGGACACATGGCGAGTTGTAGCATTCCAGGTTCTGAGCTATTACAATACATTGATGAAAAGTAAGATAGATGAATCAACTAATTCCAACTAAATTATATTATGAAGTACACAAGGAACTAATAATTTGTTATTGGTTTCATAAACCAAGTAGTTTAATGACACATGGCTTATTGTAGTGGTAACAAGGCATTTGGTTTTTAATTTCTCATCACTATTTCACTATTTGAATTATTTTTCATTAATCAATATTACTTAAATACTTATGAGAGATGATTTATACAAGATGGGTTCACCAAAAATAAGCTCATCTAGTATACATTCTATTATTAGTTGATCTTCACTTGGGTTTACATGACCTAAAACATGTAAGAAAAAGTGAGTTTTAGGGGGTGCTAAGGCTATTTCTGATGAGTCTAGCTCGACACCAAAATTGGAATAAGAAAGAGATTAATATAACTGTAAAATAGTTACAAGTGAAAGAATATGGATCCTTTACCCTAAAGCCTTTTATGGTACTTATAAGCCTGACAGATAACTACTTAAGCTGAAGCAATTGAGATTCGTGATCTAGAGTAACTCGGAGAATCTAAGGTAGTAGAGTTGTGGCTGGTTGCAAACAAAAACTATTCCTACCTATCTTTACTCAAATTGTAGCTACGCTTGCCAACTTGCGCTTGGTCAAGTCAACCTAAGCTTGGAAACCCAAGTCATTGACAACTCTTGGGTGTACTATAAGTCGACTTGAGCGTGGGACCCAAGTTTAATATAACCTATCAACACATTTCGAGAGGATCCTTTATGTGTTGCATTATACTTACAACCAAATTTGTCTCCCCATAAACCATACATCCTCATCAAAATTGTAACCGTAATGGCAAAGATATTAGTAAACTAAGGTAGGAACTTGAAAATAAAGTCATAAAAAAGAAATCACTTGAAGTGCATTTTACATACCATCTAATGCATTTATTTCATAGCATTTCCATGATTTTTCACTATTATTTGTATGTACAGGAAAATCATTGTACTAATCTCTTACATGAAAATTTTATATGGAAAGAAAGTAGCAAATTTACTATAGCTAAGAGTAAAAAGGTAATACAATAAAACTTTCTAATTTCCACAAAAATCTCTCAAAGTATTTATCCAAAATTTAGGATATTAGCCACACAAGTAAAACACTCAAACATCTATTTTTGAGCCTAAAATAATGTGAGTATACGAAATTTGAAAGAATAGCAAAAGGTAGAGAAGTGTATAATCCTATACAACACATTTAGTCCGGATTGGTCCACTGCTTGATCGACCGTTCTTTCTTCTTAACTTTACTAACTCCTCATCTGGCCAGTGCTCTCCATGAAACAATAGCTTTTGATTGGCAAAGTTCAATCTTAAAATGCAAAAAATCCAAATTGTCTAGGTTTCACAATTTCCAAAACAAAATGATATTAAATTAGATCATCAACATAAAGAGTTCAAGCCATAAATTGAAACTCACATAAACATCTCTTTCACCATAGAATTTCATATTTAAAAATTCATTTTTAGATGGGATCATATATTAAACTTACATGATATAGCTATTAAAATTTCAAAATTGGTTAGGAATATTGCAATTCCAAGTGTTTTTCACCACTTAAGAATTAATGTAAGAATGTTGTCTAGCCATGTAATGTGTATCTCAAGCTGATAAGAGTGTAAGGCATTGTAGAAGTGAAAGAGAAATTACTAGATAAGCTCACTCTACCAACATCATGCATCGATGGAGGCAATAATATACTATCATTTCGGCCTTTTTTTTAATTTAATGGTGGTAAAAGTAGTTATCAATCCTTCTCATTTCCAAACAAATTATAAGACAAAATCTTTATAATTTAATGATATAAATACTGAATTTTTAGTACGATAATTCAAATTTAAATCCATTTTCTCTATTATAATTAGATAATAATAATAAAATAAAAGACAAAGGGAAAAGAGCATAAGATTAACCGGCGAATTCCCACTTATTGAAGCTTCATTTTGAAGTACAAGCTGGAGTATCAACAACCACAAACAAACGCAGTATTAGCTAGAGAGTTAAGAAGCTTAAGTTGAAAATAACGTATATCCTATGCTATCTCACTTGTTTTTCGCACACGATTCTCTAATTCTCTAAAACCATCGACAATTTTACTCTAGCAAGCAAGGAGATTCTTACAAAATCAGTTTCCACATCTATTCCAATTTATTTCAACATGAGTTGTTTTCGTTCTTCTTAAGAATTACTACTTGGAAATTAATTTTATAATTGCCAAGTTTTATTAGGGGCAAAGAAATCATAAAAAATATAGTATTGTATAATACACTTGATGGATGTGGCTTAAAGTTACTTTAAGTTAATTTTGAAATTAAGATATTACAAGTCTTCAAAAATTATACCATTTTTCGTCAAGTCATGTATTCTTTATGCACATGAACATGTCCTCTAATAGTAGAAATAATTTTGAGTTACTAAATGGTATATATAATAAAGTACTCCTTGCATTTGTATTAAAGAATTTTTAGTAGCTATACCTTCTTTGCTTTCCTTCTATTTACACAAAAAAGGGAGCAATCATCCTCTCACATAAAATATATATGTACGATACGAATACAAACTTAAAACAATTAACAACATAATTATAAAGATAAAATACAAAATAAACACGATAAACAATATAAAACAGGATTATAGAAAGCATTAATATAAATATAATGTAATTTAATTACTTGTGATCTCTTACTTAATTTTATTTATATTATACAAAACTTAAGAATCTAATCTAATCCAATTGGTGATGGCTAGCTAGACCAATAATGGAAGCAGTCAGACAACCAATGCATAGACCTCCTCCATTGATACCATTTTTGACTCGTGAGCCAACAAAGCATGGTGTGAGAGAGACTGAGGGAGAGAACAAAGAACGATGGCATGTCAAAACCGATGGATGAAACAAAGCCTTCTAAGATCTCACGGTCGGTCAAAGCGCCATTCTTCTTTTTCTGTTCTGGTAAAAGCTGATAAAAGCTCGTGCACCAATTTTCAAGGCCTTGTGTTTTTTATTTTTATCCACTTTAACATTTGGTGAAAAGCTGGCTTTCGAATTTCGATTCACAAATCACATCTCTCTTGAAGTACCAGTGAGGATAGGTTGTCCAATTATCAATTCTTCTAACTTTGTTGAATGACCAGCATGGTTGTATTTAATGAGCCACCAGTCTTCTAATGCCATAAAACAGGTTGGATTGCCTGCTTTTCCATAAATGTAATATGGGTAACAGTTGGAGAAAAAAAAAAAAGGAAAGAAAATTGGGGAACACCTCTCGCCTCTTGAAGTAACCCCATTTGCCCTACTTGGCCACGCTTGTAAATAATTATTTTTAACTTGAGAACTACTTCTCTAATTCTTACTTATATTGTGCTCTTTATACATAGTGTTTATAGAGAAATTTTGGTATTCTTACTTTTTATATCATGCCTTTTTTCTTTTTTCTACATTAAAAACTTGAAAAGATTTTTAGAATTTCAAACTAATCATATCTATAATTACCAAAAAAAAAAATCTATACAAAATTACATATACTAAGCATTGCTTATGTTTAATTGCTTACCTTCATAGTGATTAGACTATGGATGATTCAAAAAAAAGGAATATATATGTAATAATAATCTATTTATATTTCCTTAGAGTTCTCCTAATTATATATTTAACCTTCTTTTTCTTCCTCATCCTTATCCCATCTTTTGTAATCACTCATGAATTTTTGTTTTCTTTATTGAATAATAATTAGAAGGGTAATGAAATCATGATCCACTTGTGTCACTTTTGGTTCCGATACTATTTTTCGATTTAAATGCAAGATTGGAGTTTCTGCAAGAAAGCCGCAAGAGAAGGTGGAACTGTGGGGGAGACACGAGTCACCCGTGCCTTAAATTTACTGCCACCTCAAACAGAAATGGGTCCAGGCCAACTTTATGTATCCGCGCCCACATCTCCTTTGTGATGTTCAGATTCTTGACATGCATGTGAACGTTGTTGGCCCAATTGAGTCTCTCTTTTGTCTGACCTTTAAGCCTTAACTGAACAATACAGGGATATTTGAGGCTGGTAATTACATAGGAGATAAATTTACTGTGATTAATAAATGGGTTAGCTTCATTTAAATGTGTCTATAATATATCTTATGGAAATAATATTTAAACATTTTTATAACTTTATTTATTAAATAGATGTTGTAAACATATTTAAGTTTAATCTATAACCTATTTAAAATTAGAATTTTAATATTTATTTATTCATAATTTAATTTTATACTCTACTTACTCACTCTTTGCTTCTCTAATGTCCACATTCATACCCCTCTCTCCCTCTCATAGTTTGAATCCGTAGTTTGATTCTTGAGTTATTCCATACATTAAGCCTAGAAATTGAAAATTATTTTTGTAAGCATTCTTACATAGCTTTTAATATAGTTTTAGTTATATTATAATATTACAGAAATATTGCATTGGAAACACTCTTAAAAAATAGGTATTGGGTTACAAGTAGTTTTCCAAACGTAATAATAAATAGGTCAGGTTATAGATTGAAATTCTTATAAACAAGCATTTTTAAATCCGAATATAAAATATAACTCGTTAATACAAATTGTTAGACTTGAGGATTACATCGATAACCTACATCTATTTTTAACTATAAATGAGAACATGCATTTTTAAGTATTATAAACTGAATATAAATAAAATATTATTTAGTGCATATAGAATATATATATGTGTGTATTTATAGTTATATTTAAGTCCAAGTACAAGATAAATGTTACAATACGTGGTGCATATAGAGAATATATATGTTTGTTTGTAAGTACAAACAAATGATGCACTTATGATAGAACTAACACAATCATAGTAAGGAGTTAATAATATCTGTATACTATATAACATAATGTCACAAAAAAGTTTTATCATTGATTTGTACCACTCAATAATTTACATCATCTCTATTGTAATTATCCTGAGAAATATATTCCTATTCATAAGCATATTTTTTGGCCATCCCATATCCTTAGAGTGGTTGAAAAATGCCCATAAGAGCGTTTTTGGATTTCTTTTGCAATTTTTTACAAAATTTTATTATTTTTATATATTATTTAATTAAATTAATTATTATAGACAAATTAAAAACTAATATGTATCTCCTAACTAATGTTAACATTTAATAACAAACACAAGTTTCATCTTTATTAAAAGATAAAATATAGACCATGAGTTTTCAACAACCCAAAAACACAAGTGATAATTTTTTTTTTTTAAATGATTTTTCTTTACCTGAATAAAACATGTTGATTACAAATGCAGTGTCTTGAAGTCATAACTAAATTAAAATAAAGAAAGGTCATGGTGGAGATGCTAGGTCCTTCGATTGTCACTACTTTCCCCTTATTATAAAGTTTCATTTGCATTATTGCCTCATGACACTCGTGATGTAAGAGTCGAATATCATCCTTACTTGCCGTGTACCGTGATGTTTTGTCCAGCAAGTGAAATCTTTCAATTTCAAGTAGAATCAAATTTAACAAAACAGATATGCTAAAATTAACAAAATTATCTTCAAAGGTTTACATCACACGTAGCATGCATTAGACCTCAAATAAAAGGATTAAGATATATTTATCAAGAATGATTCGGAACGAAGTCTTTATATTATTATTAGACATGAAAGTGAGAAAAAAAAAATAAAAAGGAAAAGTGCCAAAAATTAGCATTTAGATTTATTACAATTTTAGTTAAAATAATGATGCGGACATAGGGTGACACACGGGTACAGGCACGGCCAGAGACACGGCCGTGTGTCACCCTATATCCTCACAGAAGCTTACACGGGTTCAAGCACAGCCAGAGATACGGCCGTGTGTTTTATCAGGATTCTCACAGAAGCTTACACGGGTTCGAGCACGGCTTGGGACATGGCCATGTACTGCGCTCGTTACATGTCTAGAAACATACACGGCCTAAAGGCACGGCCGTGTATGCGATAAGTTATAAACGTGTATATCATTATTTATTTCCGCGTGTACGCTTAATTTTTCCTCTTTTAGATATTTTATGGGGAAGTATATATACCCTTTTGTCAGACATGTTAGGGTTACGTTTTATTCATATTTTGAAATACACTTCGAGGGAGAATTATCTCCATTTATCGGTTGTGCGCAACCAGAGTTTGCATCAAAGAGTCATTCTTTGTTATTGTGAAACCAATCCATATTCGGATTCGTTTCGTTACGCTTTCCTCACTGTGTCAAATAAACATTACACCATGTCACAAGAGCTACTATCATAATTGTGTTTTCACCATCTAGCTGTCTCGACAAGTGAAAAAGAAGCTGGTTTGGCAATGGACTATCGAAAGCAGGAGGAGCTCGACTAAAGATTACATTGATTTGGATCTACATCTTCAGAATTTAAACCGTCAATTTTCGACTAGAAAGTGAATTTACATATTGATATTCTTAAACTCGATTATATCTATTGAACCATTAAGTAGATTATTTAAATAAATTATTTTTAATTGATATATTTATATTTATCAAACGGAAATCAACTCCGTTTCATTATACTTATCTCGTCTATATAATAAATATTAAGAATTAACTTTTGGATAACTCCAAAAGCAAGAAAGTTCCTTGGCATACTTATTTGGATTTTGAAAGCAGGATCTTATCGTTTCCAATATTTGGTTTCAACTTTAGGCAGCAGAACTGAACAGATTTGCAGCGTTCCATAGTACCAAAAATGGGGAACGACCCAACATGCCCATAAATTGCCCCATGCATTCTTCTCCCCTCGCAACAAAACATACACACTTAACATCCCTAACAAAATCCTTGGTAGAACTGAGACATGTAAGGTAAAAGGAACCCATGAATTGAAACAGTTTTATGTCCAGCTTCCAATGAATTGAGCTCTTCAACATGCTGTTGTGGAAATAAAAACAAACGAAACGTGGTGTATCTGACAAATGTTTGAGTGAGTAACTTAAAATATGGCATGGAATTCAGAGAAAGCGGTGGGCAAAATCCATGGCATATCTCTGTGTTAAAGAGTAGAGGGACTGCATCTGTATCTTTTCGGTTCTTGCATCCCCATCACCATGATTATTGCACCACCAACCGACGAAAAAGCCCCTTTTGTTAATTAGTGATTTTCTGTATTTCGAGAAGAGTATCGTGTATTTCGAAAAAATATGTTAAGGGTTTAAAATAAAAATTTTTTATACTTTCTAAATTTGATTATATGTGAGAAAATTAATATATAAAAAAATATAAGATTTATTTATCAAACTTATTAACAAGTGAACTAAGACTACTACTTAACATTTTTCTTTGATTTATAAAATAAAAAACTGTGGTGTTTGAATTCAAGTACATGCTCCACTTACAAATTTCTATTTTTGTAACATTTTTTGTTTGCCTCGTAATAAAAATTATTGAAGTCATAATGAGGTTTTGAAATCGTAATGAATAGCTGCAGCTACAATGCTTCGATGATGCCAATTGCCAATATCTGAGTGCTAATGCATGATATCAAAGTAAGGAACAAAAGAGACCCCAATTACAAGGAGGGATATTTAGGCCCTTTAATGGATAGAATTATTGAATTGCCCTATATTAAGGCCTAGAAGGTAACATCCAAAATACTAAGCATATTTATTATCGGTAAACACTCTCTAATTAAGGGGAGTAAGAGCCAGGATTAGACCTCATATACAAATGTATATATCATAAATGCTCTACTTTTTTTGCATAAGATCAATAACACACTCCTTAAGATTTGTTTCATTAGTATTCAAACCGATATATTTAAAGAATTAATACGTATAGGTTGTAAAAAAGTCCAAATTTAATATTCCAGTCATTGCATATACCCAATAGTTTTAATTTATCATATAAATCTCTCTCTAGTACTCAACATTTCTCATCCTTATATCATCAATAATCATTAGGAATTATGAACAATGAGACAATTTGCATTTATAATGGCAAAGAAGATACCATTACTCATTCGCAACTATATTATCACTAAAATGACATCACTAACATAAAAGCTATTGTTACTCATTATGTGCATCTGGGTAGCTTTCCTATCAAGATTGGTCATTTCTTTTGTTGTCTCTTCCTTTTTTTTTTCTTTAAAGTTTCAAAATATTATTTTCTTCTTATTCATTGTGTGCAACATCACAAAAAATAAATCAATTACGTAGTGATTACTACTTTAAACTCAATATCCTAAACTCAAAAATTTTGGTTTCTTAATAAGCCAGTAACTAAATTAGAACTAACTCTTCTATCTAATTGTAACCTTATTTAAGAAGGAAAGAAAAGAAAAAAGAAAAAACTTTCCAATCTTTTTTCCAGAGATCGATGGCGACCTCAAACCTTTTCTTTAAATATATCCTTAATCTTCATGGAGCAAGTCATATATAATTAAGAAACCTCATGTGAATTTGGATTGGGGGTGGTACAAATTTTGTGAAAAGCCAAGATAAACTACTTGACAACTCCACGATCAAGCCACAGTTAACTACACTCAGCCTTAAAATACCTAACAAGCGTTGAAGTGCTATCTCTTTCCCTAACCATGCAAATCACTATCACATACCTCCAACAATCCATATTAGACTTCGATCAATTACAATCTCTATTATCCACTTCTACTATCACTTGGAATATGACAATCTTAAGAAACCCCAAATGATAGTAGAAGTGGATAATAAAGATTGCAATGCAATAATGGTTTGTAAGCCAACATAGTAAACACTAGTTAACATTAGTTATAAATTTTTTAATCAAGTGATTAAAAAACTTTATTAGTCACGTGTTGGTTTACTTATATAAATTAATTATAATATTACAAATATAAATTTTTTAATCAAGTGATTAAAAAAATTTATTAGTCACATGTTGGATTACTTATATAGATTAATTATAAATTACAAATAATATCAAAATCAATATCCTACTGATAATTGTCTAATTCAAGGCAAACTAAGACACAAGCTAGTGGACTTATGCCAGTATGATATAAAGAGGTGGTTCGACGAAGATGAGGAGTATCTTTTAAATAAGACCTAAACAAGGTACAACTCCTAGCAAGCTTCTAAAATGGCAAGGCCTTTAGGATTAGGGTAAGAATGAAGCAAATTATACATTCAAAAGGGAGAATATTAGGCTTAATTGTAAGGAGAGGACACAAGAACATGGCATATTTTAAAAGGGAAGGATGTGAGATTGCAAGTGATATTAAAAGTGGATAAAAATGATTATAAGTTCCATATGGATTATGGAGAGAAACAATAATAGTTTATAAGGTTATAGTAGTAAATGTCAAGTTAATACTATCTAGGACCTTTTTAGACAACGTAGTTAGAGATGCTTATTAATTACTTGTTAGTTTACCTGTTAGCTACAATTTGGCTAAGTTATAGTGGAAATCCAAATGTTTCTAGAATTTGTAAACCTACTCTTGATTCAATCAAACAAAGCCCCAATGTAACCTAGTCTAGCTCGATCCATCCATTATGACCTGAGATCTAACAAAACTTAGTTTCAGATCAGGATTGATCTTCCTTTTATTAACCTGGCCTTAATCTATTCCATACAAAATAAGGAAGCGAAAGATTTAAATGGAAGCTAAAAGAAATAACCCGAGAGAAAAGGAAAAGTGAGAGGAAATAATGGTAAGCTACAACTAAGAGGTGTTGGCAATAGCTACCTCTAAAGTTTTTACATGCAACGGCATGTGCGGGCATGCACGCACACACACACACATATAGAGAGAGAGAGAGAGAGAGAGAGAGAGAGATTCCATGTAGATGTGCATTAAGCTATAGAACACATTAAAGAAATTAATGAATATTAGCTTCTTGATACATGCATGATTTCCTTCTTTTAAGACAATATTATTACAATCATTAATCAATATGAATACTGCATGATCAATAGATGTTATAATGTTTTGAATTTCTATTTCTAGAAATTATTAAGAATCTTGGGTTTAATGGTGATTGGTAGAGTTAGTATTAAGGCATGAATGCAAAGGCAGCAAATCAATTGGAGCAAAGCCTTCCTAGCTTTTGTCTAAGGTAAATTCTTTTTAGATATTTATTTATCTTAAGAAGATTAAAAAAAAAAAAGAATAACTTTTCATAGAGTGATAGACCTAGGAGCAACAATGAGCACCAACAGAAATGGCCTTGTGACTCACCAACAACACCTCGACTCTCCATGTAGGATGCCTAAGGCCCAATTTTCTACACTTACACTATGTTTAGTTGCAAAAATCAATTAGTTGGGCATAAGTAAACCGATTTGAAAAGAGTGCAAAAGGACCAAAGTACCTAAAAATTGAAACACTATAAATTCATACTAGTCCAAGCTAACTCCAACAAGCCACCACCCACCATTGTGATGTAGCTATGAGTCCAGATGAATCAAATTACTTATGAGTTACTTGAATTCGTTTAGATATTTATTGGAGTTTAGCTTCTTTCTTCTTATTTTTTTGTTATCCTCAAGTTCAATTGGACAATAATTGAAAATTAAGCTAATTGAGTAATTTATTGAGTCAAGCTTGAGCTTCATAATGCTCCGTTTAGTCAACTTGAGGATCTAATCAAGCTCAAGTTAAATTTAAATGTTAGATAAGTTCAAGTTAAAATTAGAGTGTTAATACTATTTCAATTAAAAAATATATTTTTTTAAAATAAATAAAACCTAAAAAAATCTAATGGAGTGGAGTTCAAACTTGTTCAATCAAAATAAGTTTGAGTTTTGAAATTTCAAATAGAGTTCAAATTTTGCGCTGAACACTAGGATAATCATCTAGCAAGGTGTGCATTTGGCCCCACAAGTAAATTTTACGAATGGGTACATTTAGACTTAGACATCAATCTTCTAGATTGATGGGTCGAGATGGTGAGTATATCCAAGCCTTGATTGATCTATCGTATTATGGCTAAGTTAAGACGTAGCGGAGAAACCTATAACTACCCAACCCAGCACACTGGATTTATAAATAAACATATCTAATAATAAACCAAGTACTACTAGTAAAAAATATCAAATCTCCTACACAAATTCATAATATATCTTTAATAAAAACACTAAAGGTAATATCAATTGATAGACACCAATTTTATATTATTATTTAATGAAGTAAAAATGGGTGATCGAGAATGTGTACATGTTTTTAGTTCAATAACTAAATTAAAGGATAATGGTTATTTACAATTTTCTCATTCCACTAATGTCATGTCTTTTTATTTATTTATTTATTTATTATTATTATTATTTTGCATGGATGGATTGTAGAATTATATAGGTGAACTACTTAAACTAGTGTTTGGCTACCATTATATTATGATATTGGATTAGACAAATTTTTCAATCCTTTATTTGGTTTGCATATCAAACTATGTCACTGGATGAAAGAATTTTTAGGTGTTTTAAAAAAATCTAAAAATTTGTACTATATGTATGATAATATAGTAATTTATTTCATAAAATAAAATATGTGTATTCTTAAAATACAAAAAATAACCTTATGATATTGTTCTTTTTACCACTACATTCATGCTAAAATTCTTTTTATGAGTGCTCACGTTAACATAAAAAATAACTGTATATCATCATTAAAATTCGCATAATGTACTACACACTTTAAACATAATACAAGAGAATTATGCTGTACTATTTTTCTTATACAATATTGTCCGTTCTTCTTATACTATTTATTTATGCTAACCAAACATACAAAAATTCAACAATGTTTATGGCTGATATTAAAAACTTTGGTAAGTTCCAACTATTGAAAAAAAAAAAAAAAAAAAGGTTCTCTTTTGGAAAAGGCAATGGATCGCAATTAGGCCCACTATAAACGGACATAGTCTGAAATCTTAAAAGTTAAACATAGCTACTGAGCCTGGAAGGTCTTGCACAAGTCACAAAACTTCAAGCTTTAGACCCTGCCCGTCTAAGCATACCCAACAATTAACCGTACCTGGCACCATCGTCTTTGTAGACTGAGTATTCCACGTTCATTCCGCCATATGAATTGGAGAGGCATTTAAGTGATCGTATGCTACCTATAAATATAATAGGTTTAAAATGTAATATTTCATTTACTAAACAAAAGCAATTTAAAAGATGGTAAAGTTTCACCTAGTAGCAAGAGACCTCTCGATTGTAACCAAATCAAAATCACTCATGAACTGCTCAAATTCAACTCAATATTTACTCAAATTCAATCCAAAAACAATTGAATCAAGCTTAAACTAAGTTAAATAAAGTGTAACTCTAGCTTTTTGACTGCCACTTCAAGTTGACCTCATGAATCACCCTTTTAAACCCAAATTGCAAGCAAAAACATTTGCTTCGCTTTCCCATATAGTTCACGACCCTCTCTTGATTTACGTAATGAACAATTGCTTTGCTGGATAACGAAGCATTTCTTCGCCTTCCCTTCACAAATCTCCCCATATATCACCCCCTTCACCTACGGACCAACCAAGGATGCTCAATATCACAGCGGTTGTCTGCCTAAAGCTTCTCTAATTTTTGTGCACATATCATCAAAAGTCCAGGATGTCATTAATTCAACACCACACTGTAAATCATTTGGTCGACGATTGCATTATATAATATAGGCAAGGATAACTTTACAAGTGCCATAGGATTTTCCCCCAGTTGCCAGTATGACAATAGCATTAAGTATCAATTGCAAAACTTATTTGCACCACCAAGAAGCATATTTTTTTTCTTAATGTAGCATCAAAGACGATAGAATTGCACATAATGTATTTTAAAAACTTAACGACTTGAAAGAAATTTTACAAATTTTTCATTTCTTCGGAGAAATTCACACAACTCCAAGTGGACCTTGTGCAAGATTATAAGAACTGATCCAGAAGCCAAAGCAGAAGCACTGCTCATCTCCTTGGTACACCTATCAGGAAAATAAATGGTATCACATGCTGGATTATCAGGGCAAGACACAGGTAACAGCAGGTAATATACTCACATTCACAAGAGCCAAAATGTGCAACATACAAAGAAGTTTTGAGAACATTTCTGTTAAGGCTGATCATCAGGTGTTGTTCGCCGGCGTAGGCGCCGTCTCCAAGGGCGTGATCCACCATCTGAAGAATCGTTTTCTTCATCTCTCATGGTGGCAAAGGGATCCCCAGAATAGCTCTCACCCCATACTCTCGTTTGCCCTCGTCTAAAACTCAGATGCGCTCTAGCTCTGGGTGTGCCAGACCAGCTGCTGCTCCTTGAACTTGACCCAGGTTGAAAAACTCTTATAAGAAAGAAAACTGTGAGCCATCCCCTGTCATCCATAGGCAAAATGCTATCATCATCTCTTTCATCACCAAAGGATGACTGCAATGTGCTTAGCAAGTCACCAAGATCCCTCTGGCGTTCCAATCTCCTCCAATTGCGCTGGCGTTCTGGATCAGCTTCCGAAGGTCGCACTAGAGGATGCTCTAACCTAGCATGCTTCCGAAGGTCTGTATATGCTCCAGTGAAATCACAGGTCTCACAAGCACAGCTCCTTGGTTTTTCATTCATGAATTGTCGAGCTGGCTCCACAACAATCCACTCCTTTATCTGCCCGCGACAAAGAGGACATAGGAGATTGGATTGATCTTGCTTCTCGGAAGAAGCAGGGATGCTTCCATCCGTACTCCTTTCTTCTTGCAAATGAGAAGGGGAGAAATCTAGCTCATCAGTTACAGTCGACTCCGATGTCATATCAGGAGATGAACCTGTATTTGCTAGCGGAGTCTGTTCTTGTTCTGGAAGTGAAGATGAGGTAGCAAATGACTTACGAAATTGATCCAGGCAATTAGAATGTCGATAGCTTGTGTCACACATGAAAGGACGGCAGCCCTTCTCATGAGAGGAACATATGAGGAGAACTGCATTGTGAGGATGCTCCATGCAAACAGGGCACCTTGCTTCTTCCCATTCTTTGATGTTCTTTTCACTGTCAGCAGGGATTTTTGAGGAAGACCATCTACATTGACTGGAGCTGCATGGATAAGGAGATGCCCTAAACCTATCAGAAGAAACAGAATGATCCCTTCTTTCCTTTGGCATGACTATAACTGCAGGATGCAACAGTAGAACACCTAGTTAAAAACCATAACATTGAGGAAGGACATATACAGCAAGGAGCTGAAACAATACACAGAGACATCTTTGATTTAACATTAAACTAAAGAATTGAGCAATAAAAATGAAAAGACCATGCGATCCAAAAAATACTACAATTAAAGAGCAAACAATATGAACAGATCCGGAGGATTGGAATTGAGCATTTTCTGGCTCTGATCAAGAATAACTTTCTTTTCACTAATTTTCCAGAAAAAACCAAGCAACTATTGAAAGTACAAGAAAGAGTTTTCACAACAATATATGTACATAGTTGATAGCTCCAACAATTAACAGTTTCATTGCACAACAAAAAAGCCGAGTTACATTAGAACAAAGCATCATGTCACCTACCATTCCAATACCTTCTGGAATAAGTAACTTCTAAGAAAGGGAGAAATAAAAAAGGCATTCTGATTCTCTCCCATCAGTAACAGTCACGTTACACAACTCCAGAATGCAATGTGGTATTGCACACAAAAAAATAAAGAAGAAAAATAACAAAAACAAGATTGGAGTGGTGGTTCCCTTAACCAAGCCACAGCCTATGAGTCACATGCTCATTCTTCAATAGGTGGGTGGTCAGTCATTGGAATTGTCACTACAACTCAATAGAACGTCAAGCAAGCAAAAGCTCCTAGATTCATGGAGATATAAAAAAGCAAAATCAAAAGGCATCTTATGATGAGTACAACCTGCAAAGCCAGCCTTCCACCTCTTTACTTGTTATAATTGTCAAAAGTTATCAAAACTAATATAAAAGAGACTGCTGGTCTGGACAAATCCATACCAGCACTGTATCTAAATCAATAACCTAATCAAGTGTTTCGATTCCATCAGATTTTAAAAAACAGAGAACTTCTTTTCCACTGCCTCATTCATCACAACATCATAATTAGATCAATTATACAAAATCCCAGTCCTCTCCCATTAACTAATGCATCCACCCAATCGCTCAGCATTTAAAGAATCAGTCACATGATACAAAATTGTACAGATAGTAACAAGAAAAAATCTCTTAGCTGTCTCAACAAGAAAACAAGATATTATTACATTTTGCACAGCCTCATTCATCACATCATCATAAATAGATCAATTATACGAAATCCCAATCCTCTCCCATTAACTAATGCATCCACCCAATCACTCGGCATTTATAGAATCAGCCACATTACACAAAATTGTACAGATAGCGACAAGAAAAATATTCCTAGCTGTCTCAACAAGCAAACAAGATATTACATTTTCCCCAGGTGTCAAATGCTTAAAAGGTTGCATGAGTTACAATTGCAATCAATTCCTAACTCTTGGATTCTTCTCCTCTTGAATAACAAGACTAAAGTACAGTTTGTAGAGGATACAATGACTGTTTAATGACTACAAGCCCAGATTTAGACTCTACATCATACTACAGAGACCGGTAGTGCTCCCCATGGAGTGACCTCAGCTCATGGCTCAATTTCAAGCGTTTCCCAAATTACATACACATGGAACATCCTCATCATGAAAATGAAACCAGCAAAGCCGCTTGTCCCAAGCAAAGCTTTAATACAGTGTTTGAAAACCTTAGGGTCTCTATTGCTCAGACTCCCTCTTTAGTTTTCCATTCTTTCAAAGAGCCCAAAACATGCATGACATTGAAAAGTAATGAGTGAGAAATACAGGTTCCGATCTTCCCTCAGTTTCTACTATCACACAACATAATTATAAGTACATGTTAGTAGAGGAAATCACTAATGTCCACAGCAAAAATACATCAGAAATGGGGCCTAGGCACACATACCGCTATTTGCTTTTCTTAAAAAAGGAATCTCACTTTTTTGCCCAAACATTTCAAGGTCGGGTGGAGATAACCGAGCTTACAAGCCCATCCTTCCACTTTTTTTCCTACTGTGTACACATCACCCCTCAGCACGAAACAGAACCAAGACAATGAAGTCAGAGCTTGTTCCGAATCAATCCAAGACCCATAAAGAAATTCTTAAGAGACAATAAAAAAATCCCTTCCAACCCCGTTTCAACAAATACAATCCCACGCCATACCCATCCCATGAAACCATTCCCTCACTCTAAACCGGTCAGCTCAAGAAAAGCAACAATAATTATCATGCTCAGCATCAAATAACAAAACTAAAATGATAAACGAATCCGCAACTTCCCTGCACAATGCTAAATCTTATATAAAAACACGACAAGCCCAAAACCCAAACGCAATTGGTGTTACCAATTAACAAAAAAATTTAAAACACACAAAGTTGACGAAACCGACGTAAAAAAGGGACCTCATCGCCCAACTTTTTTCACATGGATTGAACTACAAGCCCCAAAAACCCTAACTTTTTAATCTTTATTTTCGATCAGCTAAAAATCCAGAGAATTACATAGATCCAGTAATCATCGAAGCGAAAAGTTCAAAGATGGTAGTAATCGTTTCAATTAGGCTATTACCAGAACTATAACAAACGAAGAGACGGAGTTTGAAGCGATTGAATTGAATACCGGATTCCTTCTTCGAAATCCTATCTACTAGATCAAATGATCCAACTCGTTCTTCGATTGAAACCTAAATCCTATCTTAAGGAGAGAGAAAGAGATAAAGTAGTTGAATGGCAGCTGCTTTTTCTAGGGCTCAAGCAGTCTGCGCGAGAGAAAAACGACGAGAGAGAGAGAAAGAGAGCGTCCAGAGAGAGAAATGATGATAATATATATAGGGGGTATCTTTATGCTCGTGTCTTGGTCATGGCTTTGTGTGTCATTTAGCTTATTTATATGCTGACGTGGATAATCTCTTTTAGAGATTTATTTGTTTTATGAAATTTCATTGTAAGGTTTTCTTATTTTAATAAAGTTGATCTTCACGTCCAATCAACTAATATGAATTATTTATCCCATGTTTGGCAACTTTTAAATAAAGTAAAAATTAAAAAAAAAAGAAAGAAATTAAAGTAATTGAATATTCTTTTTTGTTTGGATATGAAAAGTGAAAATTGAAAAAAATAAATAAAAATATTTTTATTTCTTTTATTTGATTTACATCACATAAAATGAATGAAAAATTATATTTAAAGATCATGTTATCCTTGAGTTTGTTTAACAAATTTAATTTTTTGGAGTATTTTTGTAACTTAAAAGTGATTTCTATTTTTTTTGGCTAATTTCTTTTTAATTTTAGAGAAAAATATATTGAATTAAAAATTCAAAAAATTTTCCACTAATTTCCATTTTTCTCTTCAATTACCAAAAATAAAATTTTCATTTCTTTCCATCCATTTCTCTACCCAACTAAAGACGGTGTTAAGCAAGTTGTTTTTATATTGAGTTTTGGTCATGGATATTTGTTAAAAGCGAAAAAGAAAGAAATATTCCATCTTCTTTAAGAACATCTATACATTCCTATGAAAAGAAACATTAAAAGATTCTTTTAATTAGGGTTGATTATATATATATATATATATATTTATATTTATTTTATTTTTGAAATTAAACATCTAAACCAAACCCTTTGAAAAAATGCTTTTCAATCTCCTACATAACCAAAATACCTTTTAAAATATTATAAAAAAATGTTTAGCATTTTCTTAATTATTCCTTTCAATATTAAGGACAAAATAAAAAATAAGGTTTTTTTTTGCCAAAAATTAAAAAGAAATGTTTCAAAACATGTTATTAAAGATATGAAATCAAAATATTCAATTTTCAAAATAAAAAATTTAAATGCATACAAGTTAAGTATAAAAATTATACAAATAATTTATCATTTTCATTACTTAATAAGTATCTTAAAATGTATCTTGATCGATTTCCAAAAATCGTATTACAGAATAGATGACTCATTTTCTTTTTATTATAAAAAGAATGGGTTTTTTCTATACATGTAATGGAAAAAAATGTTTTTAGTCAAAGATGGAATTTTGATTTATTTCCCCTCTTTCCCATTAGCATCAAGTCAAAAATAAAATTAGAATTTTCTTCAAATCATAACCTGTCTAATAAAGGGGAACAATGTGCTTTCACGTCTTAAGTATTTGTTTAAAAAATAATAATAATAAAAAAAAAAAAAGAAAGAAAGAAGAAGGAGGAAGGAAACGCAAAGCCGCAGAGAGCATATTTAATTGGTTTTTAAAATTTGAAAATTTGAATGGCGATTTCAACGTCTGTGCGGTGCTGTCACGTTTTAAACGCGGTAAAAAATTCGAAGACTATACGCGCATGGGTGGATGTGTGAGGTACAGACCAATAGGAAAGGAAAGCTTAGATGGGTGGGTGGGTCTGGATTCAGCTGTGTTTTGGATGGAATATGGGAGAAGGTGGGCTTTGTTGAGTGTGTTAAGCGGGCGTGATAAGAGCCGACCTGGTCTCAAGTCAGTCCACTTATCAAGTTCTCGAATTGTCATGACACGCGCCTGTTGTGAACGCTGAGAACTCAATTCGAGTGACTTTACTGGAAATTGCACCTGAATTTTCATCCACCGTGTACAGAATTTTCCATCCCATTTTATTTTCCAGTTTCTTTTCTTTCTTTCTTTTTTTAAATTTATAAGAACAACATGCATTGTACATACGTAAAAAAAAAAGAATTATTTTTATAATTTTTTATTTAAATGTGAAGGAAATAAAAGCAAGATAAAAGTTCGTAATGTAATTTTAATTTTATAAGAGCAACATGCACTGTACATAGGTAAGGAAAAAAGAATTAGAAGAAAAGAAAAATAAGAGAAAGAAATGAAAAGGATAGAAAATTGAAAAAAATATCTATAAATTCTTTTATTTAAATAAAAAGAGAATGAAAGTAAGAAAAAAGTTTATAATATAATTTTTATTCAACAAAATGTCATGAATGTTCCTATAAAAAATGTATTTTTATTTTTAAAGTAAAATAATAATTTTATTTGAATTTTCTCTCAAATCTCTTTGAATTTAAAGAGATTAGTTTATACAAGCAAGTGAGAGCTTTCCCTAGCAAACCCGTTCCTTCCCCTATTCTCTCTCTCTTTTTTTTTTTTTTCATACAAAGGAAAGTGTTTTGAAAATCTTATTTTCCTTCCCTTCCTAATCTTTTGTTTTTTCCAAATGTAGGCATGAGAAGGAAGAAAGAAGAGGAATTTAATGATTTTTCCATTGTTTGAAAAAAAAAAAAAAAAAGAGGGAATTAGAAATGGATGAAAAAACATAAGGGAACCAACTATTTTCGCTACATATTTACCTTGTTTGTTGGATATGTGTGTTAAGATAGAATTGATATTTAATCATTAAACTATTTGTTACTTGTGTGTGATTAGGTCTAAGGACCAAAGGTGGTAGACCTTAGAATAGCATCCTGATGATTGATATATACAACGTCGTTCTTAATGAAATCGTGTACTAAAATGATCTAAATAATATTATTGACTCATAGATTTATGGGTATTAGGGCCACAAGTAGCAGATCTCAATACTGTATAAGTAAATATATGTGTGATCGGATTGTAAGTTACCTCATCAAATCTTGGGATGCTAAAATTATGTAACTTGTTTGGTTTGAATAAAAGATAAATAACTTGTTTTTTATCCCGTTGCATATAACGGTTTGTGATTTGTAACTACATGGCACATGTATGTGATTGTGATACTTACATATTGAACAAATAGCTTACTCCTTCTAGAGAATTCTTTTTAGCTATAAGTACATCAAACCAATTGTTGGTTTATGATGAGACAATTGTAGATTGGAAATGAAGTTGAGTTTTATTACTATTGTGATTATTAGATATATTGATGTGGCAATAAATGATTATAAATGTTCTATTCAATCCAATTGCAATGGAGACAAGACTCCAATTTATATTTATTCTTTATTGGGTTGTAGATTTAGTTTTATATATATATATTTTTAGTTTCTTTAGGAACAGAGGATTTGAGTTATTCGAGAGTGAGATTTCTAATAATCATCTAAGGATATATGCTATAGTTTTATTTTATTGCGTTACTTGCAATCATTACTATTCATGTAGAATTAAATGTTTTCTAAGCCTCTACGTGTCATCATACTATCATGCCACATGGCGGGTTATATAAATTTTGGGTCGTTAAAATTATTTTCTTATTTAGTATGCAAAAAAAAATTATACATAAGCAATGCTTATCCTATGAAATGCGGAATAAGTAAGGAATTTATATTCTTTCCCTTCATTAAAGAAAATTCTATACTCCACAAAGTACAACTTTTGTTTCAAATATGTCTATGATTATATAATAAAATAATATTAGAAGAATTGTTATTCATTTTCAATCTTATTTTGTTCTAATAAACCAAATGCAATGTTAAACTTCACAGTATGAAAATAGTCTTATTACATGTAATGTCATGTTATAACTTTCCATATCTAATTTAGTTAAGATGTTATAACTCAGCTGAAATTAAATTCTAACCAAAAGAAAAAGCAATTTAAAAGTTTGCTATTTTATAAGAATCAAACGTTTAAGAAACTTAAAGCTAATTTACTAACTATGGGTTGAGTATAAATCTAACCTAAACTTTAATTAATGGTTTATTTTTATTAAGAAAGTCAAGTATAGTCTAGACCCTCACCCATTCTAGTATAAGATTGTAAATATCCAATAAAATTTTTATTTTTAATTTTTTTTCATTAGTTTGTCTTATCAAACATATAATTCTAAATCAATTTTGAAAATTTGGAAAAGCTATGATGATATTACCTTGTGAGTACGGCCTTTTATGGACTTTTTTCTCAACTTGAGGTTGATTTCTTTCCTTACGTATACAAAATGTATAATCTTATACAAATGATGGATCATTTTGTCTCCACCTTCTTATGAATTTAAATTTTGAATCTTGCCAATATTTTTATAATTACATTGCCTTTTTTATTCTATATCTTTAAAAAGGTTTTTCTATTTAATGATGGATAAAACCATGAATAGTATTAAAAAGGTATTTTATGGTTTGGAAAAATGCTCAAAACTAATTGAATGATTCAATTTCAAATAATAATAAGAAAAAAAAAAAACACATCGTCTTTATGGTTTAGTTTCACTCGATGGGTGAACCAAACTTGATCTTGCCACTTTTACTAACTATATTTTATTGCATCTCAATTTTTCTTTCCGATGTCTCTTAAGTATTGAATTATAATGCAAAACTAAAATAACAATACTTGAATTTTATTCCCATTAGATAAAGTCAATTACATGAAAGACAGATTCATAAATAATGTTATCGATTGGTGCAAACATAGTTCAATTTAGGGACATAGTAGCATGCCTTTTTGTATTAGGCAAAATAGCTAACAAAGAAGTATGCAATAAGCAAGGGGGATAGCTTTTGAGGAGCCTAAGGTTGTAATTTGGGTGACATAGGTGCTAAAATGAATGGAGAAAACTATAGCCTAGAGGTGTATGATGTAAGAGCTTAATGGGTGGATTCTAATTAAAGATGGTAAGTGTAATGTGTAGTTAGAGTTACATCTATCCTAAAAAATATAATGGGAGGTCAACATGGATCTAATTAGCATAGGCTATTTTAATGATATGTTGATGTTTATATTTGCAACTCGATTCATTAGCAAAACCTTAAATTTGATATGGTTGGTGATGGTCATATATGTTATAATGAATAATACTAGAAACTAATGTGCTTTGTGAGACCAATTAAGTGAGTGGGAAGTAGGTAGAATTTTCAATACTGTATCTAATGTATCAACTAAAGGGATGGGTAGACAACTTCATTTGAATGTAGTAACATTAGGGGGTGTTAGGGTAATACAACTAGGAATATCATATCTCTCTCTCAACAATTAGTGCAAGAAATGACAAGGGGGACTAGTTGGAAAAAGTTAGACTAAATAGTGAGGATGCTTTTCCTATTTTCAACTAGCATCATACTAGTACCCATTTAGTGAAAGCATGTCTGTTAAAATTAATAGCATAATTGTTGTTGTGGTACAATTTTATGATAAACGTGCTTAGTATGTGATTGGAGGGACATAGGTGACCAACTTTAAGTGTAAGAAATAACTATACAAACACATTATGAGTTCACTTACTTGTGAAGTTTATGTCAAGAGGTGATAAAATGCAATTTGATTCAATTTGACCCCAAATCCAAATAGAGATCAAATTGAATTTTATGGTTAGTTTGCAACATCTTGGGAACTAAACCACTTTAAACGGTTTTGAGAGTTGAATAGGACCACCTAAAAATGGAGAAAACATTCTTTGGTTAACATACACTACATGTTATATACACGTGATATAAAAATATCAATATATAATTTATACAAAATACAGATAGTAATTGTTTTGAAAACTACCCATTATACTCTCATGCATGTTAAAATCCTATTAGTATTTATACACTACATATACATAAAACAAGTGGTACATATCAACCAATGAATCTCTTTTCCTCAAAATGGCTTATTTCTCATATTAAACTACATTTTCTTTTTTATTGACTTTTTTCCTTTTACTATCTCTCTCTTTTTGGATATATCTTATGATATTTTATTTAATTTAGATTTTCACTTCTTCTATTTTGTTTATTATTCCCTTCTCATAAATAGTACAAACTTTTTCACTTGAAGGAAAAAAATAAAACTACACACAACTCTTAAAATCACAAGTTAACTTCATAGATCCTACGAATTTTAAATGGTTCTTTCCAATTGAAACTGATCAAAATCATTTAGGTATAAACTAATGATAAAATCATGAGTTAAGTTGTTAAAATTGGTAAACTTGTGAGATTATAATCAATTTTACTGGTTCTATATCTTATCTATCATTGAAATTAATGGGCTGTTGAAACTAAAAAAAAAAAAAAACTAGTATCCATGATGTTAATGTTGTTGAAAATGAAGTGCTAATGAGTCCTTCAAAATATCTTATAAGATTTGGATGTCTTTAGTAACAGTATCAATAACAACATAGACCATGACTATGATGATGATGGTCATACGAGAAGTGGTGGTAGTTTTAATTATGATAAGATAGCTACTGATTAATGTTATTTTTTATTTTCATATTTTATCACAATGATCTTTAATGTTTTAATTTAATTTATATTGGCATTACTATTTATATTTTAAATTTATGTATTAACATAATAATCTATGCTTGATTATTTGTACTATAATTTATATTTTAACTAAAGTTTATATTGAATTTTTTTATTTCTATCATGTATTTCAAGTTTTTTATGACTATTATAAGCATAATTATAGTTTTAAATGCTAGTTTACATAGGTTGCAGAAATTTGTACTTCTACATTCCGACTCTATGTTTTGATTCTCCAAACTCTCTTGTAATTGGTCCAATTACAAGCTTAACAACCTTGAAGCTACATGCAAAAGGTACAAATGTTGTAAATGTTGTAATTTTAAGGTTATAGTAGTTTGGATTTCATGGAAAAGAGTTAAAATAAATGGGTGAAATAGAATTTAGGGGTATGCAAAGTGGAATTGAGACTCTTCAACACAAGTTCTTTTTTTTTTAAAAAAAAATAATAATGTCATTATGTTTGATTGAAATTTATATGGGTTAGCCAACCACATTGCAAAAGAACCACATTTTATAATTTATTTTGACTCAACTCAATTTGATTTACGATTCAGTTTCATAAACACCCTTAATTAATATGTGTGTGTATCATTACATACAACTACATAATCATAACCAACATAAGGGTTATTGCATCTAAAATCATGATGAGTAGCACTTAGGTTAGGGCACTAAACGAGCCTCCTGAGAGTTCATAGGCATTTGATGTGCATCTAGATACCTCAATGAAACTATGGTAGCAACTTTGGGAATTACACTATACAACTCCAAACTAAACTTGGAATAAGATACCATTAACACAGAATAGCATAAGGGGATGGATAAAACTACTCATGTTACAAGTATAAAGCTTTTAAATTCTTAGTTATGCCATTTGGCCTAACTAATGCTCCTACTATCTTTGACACCCTCATAAACATTCTTATATTGATTTGCGGCTATATAACTTGATGGCATTTTTAGGTCATTTGACGGGCTAAGGGATGATCAAAATGGACAAAGGAAAGATCTAAGCCATTTAAGATTAAGAATTCCATTATGCTAACCAACTATTACCATTAGTTTATTCATGCTTACTCGATGATTCAAACTCTCTTAAATAATTTGCTCAAATAGAACCATGAGTGGATTAAAGTCAAACATACCAAGAGAAATTTAATGAGTTAAAGAAGAATGCTATAGAGGAATTGGTCTTAACTCTACCAAACTTCTTTAAACCATATAAGGTACACATTTACACAAGTAATTTTACTATTGGTAATGTTCTTATATAGGAAGGGTATGAGAACCAAAATCTAAATGATATCAAATGAAGTTATATGGTTCATGAGAAGAAGATGACAAGACTAGTCTATTAACTCGGGGTTTGAACACATTATTTATGAAAGAGGAGGTTTGTGGTAAAGATTGATAGCATTGTCACTAATTATCTTCAAACTTGGAAGAAGTTGTCATTGAAGTAGGCTAAATGACATATTTTCTTTGTTGAGTTTAATACATAATGAAGTACAGTAGGAAAGTGCCAATGTAATAGTAGATGCACTTAATTTGAAGTTAGAACCAACATCATTTACTAGCTAATTATTAGAAGATGTTGAAGAGAAGATCAACAAGGGATTGTTATGTAAACTCCAAGTTAAGACATTAGTATTGAGTATTAAGAAAGGGAAAACCAAATATTTTTTTATAGAGAACGAGTTACGTTATATTAAGGAGTCTTCATTGCATGTTCTGCAATATAGACCTTTGAAGAGAAATTTTGAAAGAATTTCCATGATTCACAAAAGACAATTCTAGTTGGAAATTCATCGAATCCTTACCTTAAAAAAGGATGGGTATTATTAGCCTAATAAGAGGAATGATATGACAACTTACTTGAAGTCTTGTCTTTATATTAAATAGGACAAGGAGGAAAATTGAGCCTTAAAGTTGGAAGGACATTGGAAAGTGTTTGTCTTAAGAAGACCTCAATAGAAAGTGTTTCTATGGGCTTCATTGTTAATCCCACATAGTTCAAAGAGTACAAAATGATCATGATAGTAGTTTATTGATTTTCAAAATAAGCTACCTTTATTCTAGCCCCAAAGAAGTGCCTAATTGAGGAGGCAACTTATTTACCCCTAAAGCATATAATAAAGTACTATGGCATATGCCCACATCCATCACCAATGACAAAGAAAGACAATTCACTAGAAGAGTACATATGGAACCATTCAATTGATGGGTTTGGACTTATATTTCTCCACCTGTCTACACCTATAATAGATGGGTAGACAGAGAGGTTTATGCCCTATTAAAGCTATACTTAAGGTACTATATGAGTGCCAACTAAAAGAATTGGGCTAAGTGTTAAATGTAGCCTAATGCTCATTTAACCTATGTCATAATGAATTCATCAATAAAAGCCCCTTTAAGGTTATATTAGGGTTTCGTGTGGCAAGTCTTAATGTCAACATTGTTGTATATAAGGGTAGTGGCCTATTAGCATTCCACTTCACTAAGAATCAATAGAAATGGATTGATTTGGATCTTATTTACCTGCATAAAGCTTTCATTTAAATGAAGAAGTTTACCACTAAGAAAAGGAGCGCATCTAAGTGTCGAGTAGGAGACCTCATCCTTATCCCATTACATCTACTATAGAAAATCAAGTAGGCATTACACAAAGGACAAATGAAGAAGTGTGAGGACCAAAGATACTAAAGAAGGTAGGAAAAGTAACCCATGGCCTAAAGTTGTCCTTAAGATTGAAACTTCATCATGTTTTCCATGTGAACATACAAAAGCTCTATCATGAAGATGTCAATGAATTGGAATGGATGATGTCCACAAAGGCCCCTGATGTAGGACAATTGAGGTAGTAAAATTATAAAGTATAAAAATTGCAGAAAAATACGAAAATTGGTAAGAAAATTTAATCTAAACAATTATCATACTAAGAATACTAAGAAAATCACCAATAAATCTTTTTTTTTAATAAAGGGAAACGAGAACTTGAAAGGGATATATCCAGTAGTGTCATACCATTATATTTAAATGATTACCCCACACTATTCTTAATTTGTATAGCCTTACACCACAAGATAAATTTTAATGACCTCATACCACCCTTAATTTATATAGCTTCACGCCATATATTGGACCATCGATGAAAAAGAAGTCATTATACCTCACTTTAAAAATAATTTTGTTATTAAATACCAAGTTATTATATTGTAAAGTGATTTCATGCTTTATCTATTTATAGATATAACAATACCTAATGTTCTAAAAAACTAGGAAATATAAAAAGATTTACTATCTTAATATAAAGATATTAATCTAACTAAATCCTAGATATAAGAAACTAAATCTAATTAAATAAAAGATATTAAGAAAATAAATCTAATCTAGATAATATAACATAATATAAAATAAAATCTATGTAAAAACTATACTATTATATCTGCTTGTTCTTGATTTGCATCAGCGTCTATTGGTGTTCAAGCTTTATATGACAAAGAAGTAGAGAAGGCTTTAAGTATTAAAGGTACGTAGTTAAGTTACAACAATTGCATTAAATACTTGATAAAATGTAATGGGCTAGCAAAGTGTGAGACCATTTGGGAGCTAACAGAGTTACTATGGCAATTAAGACCCTATTAAACAAATATAGAGAGATGCCAATGAAGACTTAACCAAATTAGGTAGGAGATAAAGCTATTGACCTCCCATATGGACTAATACTTATAGGGCTTCTTAAGGCTTACCAATTTATAGAGAATAACACATAAGTGCACTAAAGCTTACATAACTTGGAAATTTCCAGAATGTCTCAGTTCATTGTATCTTGGTAGATGTTAGGTTAGAGGCATCGCTTTGTACATTTGATAAACATCATTAGATCAAATTAATCTTGATTGTCCCTTGAGGGAGGCAACCGTATATAAAGGGAGATCCATCCCTTCAATTGTACTTATTGAGTACTT
The DNA here is from genome assembly GCA_037954665.1 of Laguncularia racemosa. NCBI lineage: Eukaryota > Viridiplantae > Streptophyta > Magnoliopsida > Myrtales > Combretaceae > Laguncularia > Laguncularia racemosa. The sequence continues at coordinate 2,268,547 of JBBMOL010000012.1, forward strand.
TGTGAAAATAATACATTTTTAGAGCATCTCTCTCTAAGCATTTATCTTTTTTAAGGTTTAAGATACCATTTGGTTGTCATAATTTATAGTACTGCATTACATAAAACATTTTGTTCTTTATTGGGTTTGCATATTTCTTGGTTACTTAACAAAAATGATCATAAAGTACTGAACAAAATGTTTATATTTTGTATAATCCAAAATGTGAAATTAAAATTAAATTCACTAAACAAAAATACAAAAATCCTTATCTAATATTTTATATATTATGTTCAATGTAATATTTTGTATATCCAAACAGTAGACATCACAAAAAAATTTATCCAGTATAATGCACATCGAACGTAATATAAGAGAATTATATTGTCCTATTTTTCTTGTTATATGTTGTCCAATACACTTTGTATTATTCAGTACTGTAATTTAAACGCTATCTTAAAGTGCTATGGTAAGGATGATTGACTTATTTCTATTTCGAGTCCATAAAAGTTTCATAACATATTTAGTTTGTAGAATGAAATAAGGTAGGAATAGAATTGTAATTTTTAACTAATGAAATAAATAAGGAATACCTATTTCTTACGATTTTTTTAAGATCTTATGGATAGATATGAAAGTATATTAGAAAAAAATTAAATAATAATTATTTCCTTAATTTTATAAAAGAATTTCAATTTCTTATTTTATAACAATAGTAATTTTATGAAATAGCTGTTTCACTAATTGAATGTAGAAATAGATTTATAAGGAAGGAATTATTATTATATTATATCCTTATAAAGTCAATCAAATATGTATCACACATACTAGTTAGTCTACACACAACCCGTGACATGTGATGGAGGAAGTAGGTGGCTGGGACATTGGAGATGTGAACGGAAAAGTAGATAGCCGTAGTTGTGGTTATTGAGGTAAGAGAATGAGGGATTCATATTCTTTGTGGTGTCAATCGACCATAGATTCATGTGGATTTAGCTGGTGGTGATGCTCAGGGCTTGAATCTGATCGTTAAAGAAGAAGTGGTTAATGTTTAATTGTTGCTAAAGACGTGAGGGGTGAAAAAAAAAAGAGAGTTTTGGATTGAGAAGGTTTAATTAGGAGGGTAGAGGTGGGCGCGGATTGGATTGGTTTGATTTTTTTTTTTTCAAAACCAAACTAAACTATAAAAATACAATTTGGTTTTTCATCGCTTCAAACCATAAAATTTCGGTTCAAATTGGATTATCCCTTTAAGGCAACCATAAATTTTCGGTTTAGTTTGGATTGGAAATTTTTCAAACCAAATTGCAAGAAAAGAAAAAAAAACCATATTTTCGGTTTGTAAATTGGTTTTGTTTAGTCAATTTTTTTGTCTACCTTTATATATGTATTATATGTGATAAATGATAGTTGAAGTGAAAAAATTACAAAATATGAAAATTGCAAGAAAACATAGAAATTGATAAAATTTTAATTTAAATAATGATTACACTAAAAATGCTAAGAAAAAAACAAATATTTTTTCTTTTTTTTTTTCTAATAAAAGGAAACGATAACCTAAAAGAGTCTCACACTATCATTGATTTGTATGACCTCATACCACATGATGAATTTTGATGGCTTCATACCATCGATGAAAAAGAAAGCATCATACTTCACTTTAAGAAATGTTCTATGGTTAAATATTAAGTTATTTTATCTTAAATGATTACAATCATTGCTTATTTATAAGTATAACAATATCTAATATTATAGAAAATTAAGAAAAATAAAATGGTTTAAATCTTAAAATAAAGATACTAATCTAACTAAATCCACAAATAAGAAACTAAATTTAATTAAATGAAACATAACAATAAAATCATATCTAACTTAACCTAGATAATAAAATAATATTCATGTAAAAATTATGCCATTATATTCGCTTATTCTTAATTTGCATTATTCCTCATTTCTTAAAAAGATTCGTCCTCGAATCTCTAAAATTTTTCTAAATCCTCCTGGATCAAATTGCGACTTGGAAAAACTAATTTTGTACTCATGACATAACAACTCTTCATATTCCCTATTAATCTCTAGCAAATTGTTATAATATCTATTTTTGTCTTCTAAATGCTTTTGGTCCCCCGATTTTTTTTCCTAGTCACAATTATCGATTCTTCCTTTGTATAATATGTTTTTTTCAACAAACAAAAAGAAAGGATTTTTTTTTTTTGATCCAAGAATGAATACTAAATTTAGGCTCAAAGAAGAAACCTAAGGGTAGGCATTAATACCAAATTTGATGTAAGACAATTGAAGCGCAAAAATTATAAAATATAAAAATTGCAACAAAACACAAAAATTGATAAAATTTAATCTAAATAATGATTATACTAAAAATACTAAGAAGAACAATAAGAAATAAAAAAAACACATATATTTTTTTATAAAAGGAAATGATAACCTAAAAAAGATTTATTCAATAGCCTCACACCATTACCATATGATGAATTTTGATGGCTTCATACCATTGATGAAAAAGAAGTATCACACCTCACTTGAAAAATAATTCTACTATTAAATATTAAATTATCCTATCTTAAAGTGATTACAATTCTTATTTATTTATAGGCATAACAATATTTAATATTCTAAAAAACTAAGAAAAATAAAAAAATTATAATTCTAAAATAAAGATACTAATCTAACTAAATCTTATAAATAAAAAATTAAATTTAATTAAAAATATATAATAATAAAATCACGTCTAACCTAACTTAAATAATCAAATAATATTCATATAAAAATTATCTTGTTATATCTCTTAGTTTTTTTATCTGTATTAGTATGATAAATCAAAGCTATGCATAAGTTGGTCTTCCGTTAAGCGTACAAGTGATTCAATTTTCTAATAAACTTTCACATACTGAGGAAAACAAGCTGAGAAAGCCAAGTCATTTGGATGTTACTGGTCAATGATGGCATGCTTAGAAGTCAATTTATAGTTCCATCAGATTTGAACATTATATACATAGTATCTGACAAAACTTTCTATTGGATAAAACATTATATAATATTAATCAATAATCTCTTTGCTTTTGTGCATCCAACAACTGCTTAGGTTTACTAAACTTATGTCTGAATTTTTCAAATGACGTAGAATAATAGGATTAAAACATCACAAACTATGCTTTACTACGGTTTTAAAGCCAAATGACTATTATTTAATTTTCAAGGGACAATATTTTGGATCAAATAAGTAGAAGTACAATCCATTTTGGCAAGTAAAAACAATGATACGAATTTTGTATATTTATAGCTGAATGATAAACAAATATAAACCAGATTTCTAGCATTATCTGAGTTGTTTTCCATGTGTATTTAAATAATTCCGAAGATCATATTTATATCCACAGCAAATATCGTCTGACATGTTCCGATATAAATCATACATTGAATATAATGCAAATACAAAGAGAGAGAGAAGAAATTAAATATTTAGATCGTTTGTGTCATTTTTTTTATATCTTTTTGGTATTATTTTGGTATCTATTTAAACCGTATATTTATTAAAAATAAGATACTAAAAAGATGGATATATATATATATATATATCCTTCTAATTAAATATCTAATAAATATTTAAAAAGTTGGATTTATCTACTTTTTATTTTATTCATTTTCTACAAAAACTTTAATTAAAAAATTCTTCTCCAATGCATAAAATAATTTTTTTAAACCTTTTTATTTTAAAAGCCCGTGAATTTTCATTTCCTAATCCTCATTTCCTAATCATCAACTTCATCATAATTATGAAATGAAAAATAAATAAGACACAATCAGATGCAGAATAGATATAAATAATATACAAACAAAGAAAAAACAATCAAAATAGAGCCCTTATATGCCAAACAAAACATAGCTTAATATTTTCAATTTATGTCTTGTTACAAATTAATGGAAAACTAATATTAATTGCAAGGGAGCTAATTTTACATTTGGTATCTCATTTTGGTTTAGAATGGAATGGATTGGAACAGAATGAAATCGAGAAAGGAATGATAAATCTATTCTAATGTTTGGAAATGTTGATAGAATCTTTGATTCCATTCATGTATTGTAGTGTTAATTTTAAAAAATGTTTGTAATTTGCAAATGAAATAAATATGCATAATATATTAAATGTCCATTTTTGTAAATTTCAACAACAAGATGGAATGGAATCATGATTCTACCTTTTTAAAGTCGGAATTGCATTTTACCTTAAAGCTAGAATTAAGGATTCCAAATAATCATAATTTTGGCTTCTTAAAATGCATCCAAGAGAAATATAATGGAATCTAGAATCGCAATTTTATACTGGGTGCATCATGGCAAACCAAACATGACATAAGTAGAAATTAGTGTGCTCTCTTTCTCTTTTGAGAACACACATACACACACAACTAACTATGCATGGATATCGATATGGTTTATATACTTATCTTAAGGAAAATATTAAAAATTTACAAAGAATTTTATCATGAGTAACATATTGCAATCTATATTTGTTAAAATTGCTATAAATATGATGTAAATACTATTAATTAACTAAATAAATGTATATAGTATATTATAACTTTTTATACTAAAACTATAAAATCTTCTTATATTTACATAAAGATTCCATTAACAAGAATCCCAATGCACTACTTAAAAAGTTTAAAAAAGAAACTTTTTTTTCAAGGCTAATTATACAGTTTATAAAAAAGTGAGTGCATGAAAAGATATAAATGTTTCTCTCACTTACTCTCTCTTGTCATTAACAACCCGATCAATGTGTGTCATTTAAAAATAGTTGCAATCTTTTAAAATAAGGGAATGCAATATTAGAGGTGCTAAGAGTTATGTTTTCTTATACTATGTCATATGTCATATAGAGGTTACAACTTCTATACATAAATGACATGTCTTTATTTTTTCCCACTTCTTTCCTTTAAATATTGAGTCTTTTGGACATATAATTCATAAAAAAAAAAAAAAAAGCTTTTGATATTAGTATCCATTGAACCTAACCACATGATCAACTTACTATGTGTCCTTGTTGCTTGGTAAGGATATGCAAGACTTGTATTTTATATTTTCCAATTTTCTTGTCTAAAAACTTTTAGTTACGTAAAAATTTTGAAACAAGTCACCAAAAAAGGGGTGGTCAATGATGCCTACCAAGCAACTACTCCAAAGAAAACACATACATATCTAATTGCACACGATTGAATTTTATTGTTAATGCTACAACCTATGCACGCTATAATCCCTACAAACACATATATGCCAAAAGAGTTAAGGGTTGTTTGAAGTGGCCCAACAAATAGTAGCATACTTAGCAGAGCTGGAAAAAAATAGAGCTCAAGAGTTAATGAATTGCAAGATCCATAGAGTTAAAAAATCAATGGATCATAACACCCTTAGAGTCTAAGAGTCAGCAAGTCCATAAATCCAAGAATCCCATAGACCTATAATCAAATCCTCTCATATTGAGTTAATGCCTATATTAGCCAATTGTAGCTTAGTCCACTTCCTAAGATCTGCCATAGTGTCCCATTCCACACTTATGACGACTTGTTGAGTAGCATCATTATCAAACCTAACTTGTAGCAACTATAGTTCCATCGTACTAACCACCCATTTATTAACACATGGTAGCCTTAGCACCTAAACTATTAGTCATTTCATTCCAAATGTTCAAACACTCAATCCATGACTAGCATATCTAGATATCAGCTTTAGCCAAAGTACAACCACCATAAACACATTAACTATTAATAGCCACATATTCATTAATTTTGTTATTTATACTTAGTACAAACAACTTGCAAACATATAGAAAGTTACCCACCTACACTTATTTGTTTATAACTTAGTAGCTTCCAGTTTTAACTCTTAAAACCAATCTAATAATTTAATAATGTTTAAGTTAACAATTTGAAAACCTATTTAAATTTGTTTTGATTTACTTTAATATGGTTTCTAGTTTAATTATAAGGTTTAGGGGTGTTTCTACATTAAGCTTGTGTTAAGAAATAGATAAAAAAGATACTCGGAACAAAACTTAAGCCCAAAGGAGGATTTTGTGGATCAAGAAAATGAAATGGTTAACTAAGTTGGGAAAAGGCAAATATGGTTGACCAAAATGTCAAAGTAGTTGACTATATAGTGAAAGTATTCAACTTAGGTAAGTTTAGTTTGAATTCAGTTCATTTTTGTATTTAGAAGTTTGAGTTCACCTACACCTACGAAATCTAGTGTTTTTAGTTTAGGGTTTTATAAGGTTATTCAACTAAGTTAGGGCTTAGAAAAATATAATTATTTTGCTATTACTTTTTCTTTAAAAATCTAAATCCTAGTTATTAACCTAATGTTTTAGATTTAAGAAAATCAAAGGCCATGTTTTAACTTCATTAAGTTTAGTAACCATAATAAACAAAGATAAAGTCTAGCATTTTTATTGGAATTTCATTAAGTAAACCTTTTATCATGAGATTAAAAACAAATTGGCTATTTTTATTTATAAGTTTGGAGTAAGATAAGATTAGATCCAAGGTATGATTTTAATTTTAGGTTCGGGGTTAAGGATAGACTTCTTGGTATTGATTATATTATATAATTTCTAATTAATAGATTTTTAAAAGCTTAACTAGAGTAGGTATACCTGCAATGCATATATCAAAATTAAATATCAAATATATAGAATATTAAATGCAAAACAATTATAAAGTTTAATCAATATGGAGCCTAAGAATTAGAAATATAAGGAAAAATAATAAAGAAAGTTATGCATAAAATAGTAAAATAATAGAAACAATTGAAATCTCATTATTCATGAAATAGTTGAAATAATAATGGTAATTGCAATATCTCTGCTTGCAAAATTCAAAATAGACCTATGAAAATAGTGACGAACATGATAGTAACTATAAGGGAATCTCCATTTCTCATTCTTAATGTCAAATCTAAGACTAAGAACTTACTTTTTGGCTGCTTAAGGTTTATTTTTATTTTTTTTATCATGAAAAAAAGTCAAAATTTAAATTGTAAGTGATTAAAAGTAAGTGAGATATAAAATATGAAAAAAAAGATGTTAACAAACTCTCTTCAAGAACTTGATGATAAAGTGAGGAGGTCTTAAGGAGTAAAAAAACCTTAAGGTGCTAATGAGATACCTTAAGGACCTTTACAAGGTTCTTAGGTCATGTTTTATGCCATTATCTTAGTGTAAGACCTTAGGCAAGTTCATAGCATCCCAACGAGTTCCTTTGACAGGGAACCTATAAAATAGCTACTTTTTCCTTTTTTCTTAAAAGAAAAAGTTTATTGGTTAAATAATGTTATTAGGACTCACAAAATTTTTTGAAAAATGTTAAAAACTTTTATGAAAGATCCTTAAGGATAAAATAGAGAGTTCCATAAAGATATAGTTTTTTAAGATATTAGTGTAATATTTAAAAACTTTAAATGAGATCTTTAGCATTAAATATGACCTTAGGGATAAAAATGACCAAAGAAAGATGAGTCATTTTCTATAAGAGTTGTTTTGCATAGTTGCAACTTGCAAGACATGGTTATACCCAATCAAGCCTCAACATTTTTATACCCAACATTTTTTTTTTTTCTAAATAATGGATCAAGTCAACATGCTTTGTCTAAGCCATTTAATGAGACAAACTCCATCAGCTTTACTCCCACCTACCCGTCTTTATGAGATAGGGAATAAAAAAAAAAAAAAACCTTATTGCCATATTTTCTTTCTCAAATGTTCTCAGCCCAAGTTTCCCTGCAATTGATTTTCACCTACCAATTTCAAAATTAATCTTAGTAATTCCATCGAAATACTTTTGTGATGCAATTGTACGGTAATTTCAAGCTCTCTCAAAAAGAACCTAACATAACCTAAAAAAGAAGAAGAAGAACAATAAAGAAAACAAAAAAACAAAAGCACAAAACATATATATGGAAAGATAAATAATATTAAATCGATATATAGGAAGAAACACATTTCACGGTTTCACAAAAGATTGCAAAATGCAAGATGATCTTTTCTCTCCTAAATAAAAAAAAAAAAACGTGATTAAACCCAAAAAAGAAAAGAAAAACACCAAAAACATATTATGATTCAAGTCAATCAGGCTATAAACGACACAATATAAAACAAAACTACATAAATCCCCGTAAAAAATTTTGACTTTACACATTCATAGCCTAAGCTAAATACATAAACCGTTATACATACAATACACATTTTGAAGATATCTTCCAACGCCATTAAAACAATTCACAAAAGTGCCTTATACCTATCGTATTATTCACCAATTTACATAAATAAAAAAAAAACACCGAAAAAATCAAAATTTATTTTGCCTCTTCGCTTAGTGAAGCAAAACTCGATCTTTTAAGCGAAAAAACAAATTAGTAATCTTCGAGGTTCACTCGTGTAAATTATATATGGTTTTAACTTTGAAGAAATTTCCTCAAAATCTAATCTTTTTCCATTTCTAAATCCACTATGTTGAGAAACAATAATCATATTAAAGGAAGTGGATTTTAAGAAAGGGGAAGCTAAATGAGAGAACTGGGATTGAGAGTATAAACAAGTTAAACTATTTATAAGCCACTTGAATTTAATTCAATATTTATTCAACATTGACTCGAGAACAATCGAATCGATCTCGAGTTTGAGCAAATTGAAAATAGTTGAATTGAGATTGAGCTCGAGCTGCTCAAGAATAGTTGAATTAAGCTTGAGCTTCATAGTATTTGACTCGACTAGCTTGCAAGCTTAATCAAACTCGAGTTTAGTATAGATATTAACCAAGTTTAAGCTAAGTTTACATATTATTGAGCAAATTGAAAATAGTTGAATTGAGATTGAGCTCGAGCTGCTCAAGAATAGTTGAATTAAGCTTGAGCTTCATAGTATTTGACTCGACTAGCTTGCAAGCTTAATCAAACTCGAGTTTAGTATAGATATTAACCAAGTTTAAGCTAAGTTTACATATTAATATTATTATAATTAAAAGAAAAAATATAATTAAAAAAAGGATGTCTCTTGGGACATCTAATAATGATTTGAGCTATATGAAGGGAAGCTCTCATATATGTTTTTTTTTTTATTGGAGCAAGGGAGCTCGAAGATATTTTTAAATAAATTGAGCTCAAACAAACTTAATTGAGTCAAGCTTGAGTGTTCAAATTTTGAGTTAAACTTGAGCTCAAAATTTTAGATGCAATTGAGTTCAAACTTTGAAATTTTGAATCGAGCTCAAGTTCAAACTCAATACTGTACTATCTCCACTTGACTTGTTTATATTCCTACAAGATACAAAAACATGGATTATTAGGTAATTTATTGTTATTAATAGAGCTTTTGGACATGAATCCTTTAGTTCTAATTTGACATATTTAAACTTTGTTCAGAACTCTTTATGTCGAAATAGACATCTAATAAACCACTATAGCAATAGGAGCATCGGCTCATGTCTACATGCCGGAGCTTAAGCTCGGATAGACTATTGCAACATTTTTTTTTTTTTTTTGGTAACCGTAACTTGTGCTTTAGGAACACTTTTCAATATATACAATATAAAAAAATATATTTTGCCATCGTTATATATCCATCACTTTTATATTGCTACAATTTACAAGTGGTTTTATAAATGAAAAGTGCTCGACATACTATAGTATGATAGTAAGGGTTGATTTTCATAGTACAAAATTTGAAAAGTGATCTTAATATACAAATTATAGTTATGATAAGAAAAGATTGCAGTACAAATACCTATTGAAATTGCTACTATAAATTGACAACTATAGCAATTGCTCATAAATTATAGTCCAATTACTCCATTTTCTTATTACGGTATTATAAAAAGTTCATAGATGAAAAATATAAGTTGCAATAAATAGAGTTCTATTTGCATGTAAATTATTATATTATTGACCCAAGATATTGTGCTAATGTGTGTTAATTATACATACATAAATATATACATACAATTATTTCCTATAGTTTATAATAATTTGATTAAGTATAATTATATATCTATATCTATATTCTATTTAAGCCAACAACTTTTCATTCGACTCTACTTTTTTATTGTATAGTTGTAGTTGGCATTTTTATACAAATATTACTAATCCCACATTGTACCATAATTGCATTACTTTCTTCAAATCCATTTATTACAAAATAATCACATGATTCTTGCTCCCCACTTTGGCATGTTGTTGTCAAAAATGTTCTCTATAATTTTCCATGTTAATGTTACAAAATTATATATTATTGTTCATGTGGTGGTACATATTTATATCTATATTATTTAAGGGGAATGGTTATTACATTAAATAGTTATGTAACAATTTTTTCATAATTTAAATTTAGAAAAAAATTTATAAATTATTTTTATATTTCTTCAAATTTCATAACTTAAACATTATGGATAATAAGAATAAATATTTACCTTTTAATTTTATAAATAATTATTTTGTACTTTTAGGCACATGACTTATTGGTGCAATATATTCTCATTACTTTTATTAATAATTTGACATCTATTTATTTTCCACATTCACAATGTTGATGTGTCTTTTGTTTAGAGGTGAGAATGCGAGGTAGGTTGCATGGACTGACTTGCCCAACTTGCAAATTTTTGCAAAGTAAGCCAAGAAAATTTGGCCCACAAAATGTGCAACCTGTTTTGACCCACTTCGCATGACACACAAGTTAAGGCGGGTCATGTTGATGTCGACATAGGTTGGCTCGCATGGGCCACACAATAATGAAAAAAAAAATAGAAAAATTAAAAAGAAAATTAAAATGCATGTCATGTAAGAGAGATGAGATTTGTATTTCCTATCGGTGGATTAGTGCCATTTTTTAATCTATTTTCATATGCTTTGCTAGATGTCAATAGGTTGATATCAATCATCACTACATTGGCAAGATAGATCACTAGGACACCATTTATAATTAAGAAATAGTGAATCCCTTTGACTTTTTAATTTGAAAAAATATATAAAATTGAATAAAAAATTATAAAAATAAGTTTATGTCAATCATTTTTATTTGAGAGAAGCACATTTTTAATTATTAATATTTTATAAATTTTTTATCTATCTTGAACGTGCATTAACTTTTGATTAACCTTAAACCGGTTATTCAAGATGGTTTTAACCAAGATAGTTAGGGTATTCTTAAATTTTTCTAACCCATTTTCTTACTTTTTAATTATTATGTCGCTATTTTGTAATATTTTATATTATGTTATATTATATTATATTATTATATATATTTAATATTATTAAGGCCACGAAATTATCTGGATAATACTTTTATTTTTTTTTCCAAAGACATAATACTTTACTTTTAGTGCTTTACATCAAATCAAATCTAGTTCAAACTAACATAAAAGTAAGCTAACCTAATTCTATATTAGATAGATGAAACCTTAATTAATAATAGAGAATTGAGGAATATGGAAGAAAAAAAAGAGCTGGCATTACCTTAGAGTCAAACAAATTAAACGATTGCAAAAAAAAAAAAAAAATGACACTTGACAAACGAAAAAAGAGTTGATGAAAATGACTTTCTAATTTTATAATATGAAAAAAAAAATCTTTGTGTAAGAGGCAGGTTGGCCTGTATTGGCTTGCGGGGTAGGGTAGGCCGACTTCTTTAACTCACCTCATGTGCGGGCCAGCCTTCGACTCATAGACCGGTATAGGTTGGGGTAGGCTGGCCCGTTTGGCCGGCTTTCCCAGCTTTACTTTTGTTGGCATAATATTATGAACAACTTTTATGGTGAGGTTGTTGTAGATGACCAATCACATGCAAGATTTGCTCCAATCAATATAGAGAAGTTTCGAGCTAATGACATATAGAAGGATATTGTTAGAAAAAGGCATGGGCAGATGAACAAGTAAACTCAATTTCTCATAGCGCACGTTTGACAATGGATCAACTTGAATATTTTTTTTGTTCTTCCTTTGTTCATGTTTGATTAGCTGTTTTGATTCTTCTTGAAGTGATTTCGACATAGTACTAACATTTCTTCAATTCTTTACAATGCTCTAAATTGATGCAAATGAAGAGAATGACTCCATTATTTATTGATTTTAGTGTTAATTTGACCATATGGGTTAATGGCAACTGTTGAGTCATTTCTAGCGATCAATAGACAAAATGAGATTTCCTTAAGCCCTTCATAACTCCATGGGCTTTTAAATGCAAATGGGTCTAACTAAGCCCAAGTCTTTGTAAAGCCTAGCTTAAGTCTTATAAAATATGCTTAACGCTTATTAAAACAAGCCCAAGAGGGTTTTATATAACAAAAAGTCTATTGTAAGTTTTATTTCGCATGAGATAATTGAATAGAATTGAGATAGATGAATTGGTTTGGCGATCCCCATTTTGAACTTACCAAAATATATCTCCCTAAGACATTCTTAAAATTAAACGTGACTTCCTAAGCCATACTATTAACTCAAGAAACTAGTCCATGGTATTAAATTGGATCAAAACTCAATAACCAAATAGCCCTCCACACAACTATTACATATATCATTATTTAACATGCATCCAAGTAATTGTATATAACATATGTATAATAATCTTGTAAATAACATATACACAACTATATTGATTATATACATAATACAAAACGATAAAGGAATGCTATTATTTGTCTACTTATATGTACAATTATATACGTGTTATATATATATATATATAGATATGATGCAATGAGTGGATTTTTCTTCTATGTACTAATTCGTGTTTATTGTTTGATTTAAAAAGAAAACAAGGGAAAAGGATGGGATATTATTTTGTTACTATATGATTAGTTATTATGGACATGCGGGACCAAATTTGATTTTTTCACCTTCGTGCATTTGACAAAAGTAAGCCACCCACCCAATTAAAACATATTAGAAGAAAATCTCTGCAATGCCGCGGTTGTCTTTCTTTGACTTGTCGTAACCATGGAAGTCAGACGTAGCTTATATTATAATTATATGCATATTTTCCATGTCAATTATAAAATTAGTTTTTGAATTTATTTTTTATTTTTTTCATTTGTAGAAACCTAATTTTCATGCTTTACGTTGCATTCCTGTATTTTTCTTTTTTTTTTTAATTACATAATGAAAATTTTCATGCCTTTTTTCACTTAGCACGCTCATGTCATTATTTTTTCCACACAAATAAAGGCTATTTAATCAAAACCTTATTTTACCTTTGGTGATCTCATGCTCTTCTAGACTCTTCACGTATATATAGTATATATATATATATACACATACGTATGTATGTATGTATAGTGGAGTAGAGGTTACTAAAGAAGCAATATCATAAATATGCAAGTGACAAAATTTGAAAACTTGAATATATATATATATATGGTATAATTCTATATTTAAATAATATGGCATAATGATGTATACATACATATATGTTACATATATAATCTCAAATGTGATCTTTTAAGTAGGGTTAAGCGATTATAAGATAGGTAAAATATAAAACTCTACCTATACCTTTTCCTGTAAGGTACATGTTCTTAAATTTTGAAATTATAACCTATCCTGTAATATTTTAAAACTATCTATGCTCTATAACTTATAAAACTTATAAGGTATAAGACACCATATAAAACTTGTAAATTTTTTCTTTCTTTTTATAAATATCATATTTATGTGATATTGAAAAACTAGTTTATATATGATATTATAAGTTTTTTATATACAAACCTAAAGAACATATAACAAAACTTTTAAAATTAAAAAAGTAAATTTTTTTTCTTTTGATTATTTCAAGTTTATGTGATTTTACTATTTTGTAAATAGGATTGAACAAAGAGATAAAATGGAAAACATAAAATTGAAGAGGAAAATGGAAAGAATAAGAAAAAAAAATGGAAAATGCAAAGTAAGAAACAACATTAGTTTAATTGTTTATGTTATTAACTTATGAATTTGTACTCTTTATATTTCTTTTTACTAAAATATTTATTGATTGAAAAATATAATACTATTATTTATTATTTATTTATTAGTATTATTTAATAATTTTTTATAAGGTGGGTACATAGCATCTTAAAACTTATATTTATATATCTTAAAATATAGTTTCAAGATGAGTACAAAGTAAAAAGACCTTATATCCTTACCTTATTCTATAAGAATAGGTTATGAAAAATCTATATTTAAACCTACCAATGACCCTTAATTCCCTTTTAAAACTTAATCAATTGAGTAGAATACAAGTAAGAATTCTATAATAAATTAGGTTATCCGCTTATTCCAAACACTTTTAACCCAACCTAATTCAAACACTTTCTTTTAAAAATTACTTGTGCAAATAATATATAATAATTTTTAGATAAAACAGAAAATTATACAAATTGAAATGATAATAAAATGTATTAAGTACTTATATTATCTAAACAATTTTGCGAGTATTTGGGAAATACAAAATTAACACTTAGTTTAAAATTACATTTTAAACTCGTTCCGATCGCTTACCACTTTTCTTTTCTTTTCTTTTTCTTCATTCCCTTCTCTTGCTCGTCCTTTTATCGCTTCTCTCCTTTTTCCCACCTCCCTCCCATCCCCGATGAGAGGCGTCTTTCAAAACCAACTTCCATATTGTTGATAGATAATAGATATTTCATGCACGATGTATTTGACAAACATTTTAGAAAAGAAATGAGTGAAAATAAATGAATTTAAAAAAACAGAAAAAGAAAATAAATTTGATTTTCATCTTGTTTTCAGCCGCACAAGGGCATGGAAAAAAATTGAGAGAAAAATTTTCATTTTTAGCATTTTGTTTATATCATATAAAGAGAGAAAAAAAAATTGCTTATTTTGCAATATTACCATTCTTTTTATTTAGTAAACTTAGATATTAGGAGCTTTTTAATAACTTTAAATTCAACTCATTTTCACCATTTTCTCTATTTTTCTTTTAAAATAATAGCTTTAAATGTGAAAAACTTTCTACCATTTTTTTTTTATTTCCTTAAATTTCCACTTCTATCTTTAATTACCAAACAAAAAATTTTCACTATTTTGCGCCATAATATCCTGCCTTTCCACCAAGTAGCAAGAAATGAAGGCTTCTAGAACATCAAAATACTTCAGTTTGTACCTTATCTGCAGCTTAACTGAAATAAGGCAAGTAGCCGAAATCTAGAGTTGGGCAGGCAACTATTATCTTGAAAAGAGTCAGGTGACAAATAATAGCCCACCAAAAGTTCTTAAAGCAGATTCGTGATAATTTAATAAGAAAAGCCCAGAATATTAATCTTTTTTCTCCACAGTAGGTGTATAAGACCAGTTGTACCTAAAAATAAATACATCTTCCACTAGACTTCTAACACATAGGAAAAACAAGTTGGTTCCAAGTTTTTTACGAAGGTAAAAAATTCCTACGTGTAAATAGATTAATGGAAAATCTAAGTACAATTAGTTGCCCTACCTTCTTCTCCCCAAGTAGAATATTACAAACACGCATTTGGCATTCATTTCAGCACCTCTGGATGAGGGTAAGAGCAAAGCAATACCACTTTAAATCCAGCCATTTGATATCAAGGGTAGAAATTGGAGATATGCCTAAACTCATTACAATCTAACTTGATCATAAAAAACCGCGAGTTCAAGAAGATTAATCCAACAAGTACCAGGTTCAACTAACATGTGAGAAATAAATCAAGCGATGTCAAAAGATGAATCATCTCAAATAAACAAGTCATTCGATTAAATTGAGCTTAAGAGCTTAACATGAGAACAAACTCATCAAACTCAAGACACCTATTAGAACAGAATGCTTTCCACAATAGAACTTGGTTTTAACTTGTGGTCCTCAACATAACACCACTGCAGAATGCAACTAAACAAATCAGCCAATCTCAATGCCACAATCACAGCTCAAGTTAGCTTGACTCACTCTCCTTGCACCAGAGCTAAGAAACGAATTCTTAAAATAAGCACTTAGAAAAAAGAAAGTTGGTGATATTGGGATAACATGATACTGGAGCTGAGAGATTATTAAGATCTGATCATATAGGAACTTATCGCCTGAGGATTTTATATGGACAGATGAAATAAAGGAAGTTTGCCAAGTTTTACATAAGTATAGAGGGTTCCCTTTCCAACTGCTGGAACTGATTGCTATCACTAAGCTCTTCTTTATATTCTGATCTCTGTGGAGAAACACATTTGCAGAATAGCAAGTCCACCGTGGTAAACTGACTAGCTACACAAGCGAAACTCTTAAAAATTTACCAGCAAAGCAACGGGAAAAACTCATGATGGTGGTATGAATGAAATTTAAGAAAACAAATACCATGGAGTGTGTCTACACTTTTTTGTCACAGAAGTTGCACTAAAATTTTTTCTCAAGACAATATCCAGAAGGAAGAGTGATGAAGCGGCAAAACCTACTCTATTGTCATATTGACTCCCTTTTTCAGCTTATTGAAGAAGCTAGCCACCAGAATTTTTAATCAAGAAACTAAGGAAAGATGCTTCAATTTGGAGAAAATTATGTACTAATCCATATATGAACCACCCTGCTAATTTGGATAACCATTGGGGTTCAGAAAGTAAAATCAATATAGTTATTGGCACAAAGAAAAGCTTCTGGAAGTCTGGAAATGGAAAGACGGCTGCTAATGTTTGTCCAAGAGTGTGCAACACTTTCCTTTTAGTACGCTGACAATGTACTTCTCTACTGAACCACTTTTAAAATGTAATCTCCAAAATAGGAGGTGTAAAGGAGCCAGGTTATTTCACAAACCAGTTGTGCTTGACAATATGTTTACTCAAGTTTGATTTGACTGAAACTAGTTTGGCCTGAGCTTGAGTTTTTGAACATTCAATTTAACAAGTTTGCTAGTCTAATTGAGCTTGTGTTGTGCTAATGTTTGAATAGTGTTTGAGTTTCAATATTATTCCAAATAGAAAAATATATAATTTATTTAGAAATTAATTGAATGTTAAAGGAACTTATTTGAGTCGAGCTTGAGCTTATATATATCAGTTTGAGTCAAAGACCAGCTCAAAGAGTGAAACTTGAACAATATTGAGCTTGGAATCTCTAGTTGAGCTCAAGCACACAGCATATAGGTATCTCACCTCTATTTGATTTAACCATATATCTAAATAATACCAGGAAGATGCAAAAGTGAAAAGAAGCTTCAAAATCAATCCCAAAGTCATACAAAGAAAAGTTTCACTTCATTACTAACCTCAATGATATCAGTCAGCCAATTGTATTCACAGGCTCATGATCTGTATTAGAAGTAGATATGCTTTGCATTGTCATATGCCTTTTTTTCTCTACCAATTAAATTACATTGCCATACACCTTTAGTGGTCATGCAGTCACTCAGGAGATGAACAAGACAAATTCAAGAAAGGAGATATTGTACTTTGACCTACAGAGCCCAAAACCTTCAAATCAAGTGTAGCCCTTGCCAACACAATTGAGACATCGCTGTATCCTGCAAGTTAAACAAATGAAGATATAACTAAATGACCTGATGAGGTGCATAAGTTTTAACAAGGAATCAATTAATCTGAGCGGTCATCTTGAAACCTTGTTTCTAACTTGAAGCTCAAAAAACAAAACCTTTGTTCTTGCATTAACACTTGGATTTGGCATTTATCTTAATCATGAAACAAAATCCAACTAAATTACATATAACAGTTACATAGAAATCAAACCCAACCAAAGCGGTTTGCCTAGTGATTACAACCTGGGAACTCCCATTACAAATATGAGTTTTATAAAGGCCATTTACTGAAACCACATGCATAGCACAAACTAGATTCAACCAGTGTATGAGCTTGATGAGAGATTCATGCAACTGTAAGTAACCTGTTCAATTTCAACCACGGAACTTTGTTAACAAAAGTTACAAACGTGCCAATATCAAGACTCCAAATAACACAAGATCACCACATTGCAAACCTAGTCTACTCCAGTACATAAACAAAGCAAGTCAACTAACTCTGTCTTTGATACAAAATTCTAAACTGAACAGATATTAAACCAACATGTAACGTCTTCGAATACTAACTGTTACAACTACAAAGTAGCGTTATCCACTGACCTGTTGCCTTCACAAGTGGGACAAACACAGGGATTGATGACAATGGGGTCATACAGAGGAGACCATTCTATGGTAGCATTCCCTTTGCAAAGCTTGCATATATAGAACCCTTTACCTTTGCATACAACGCATGGCAATGAAACCCTTTTCTGCACAAACCCAATCACCCAAACCTTAAATCTCTAGTAACAACAACACATAACTCACTTAGAAGGGGGTAAAAAGAAAGAAATATCTAGTTGTTTTGCTCTTCACAATTACGAGCTTTCAAAAATATTTACGATAAACCCAACAACACAAAAACGTTAAGCTTTTAACTTTTATAACCAACTCGATCTTCTTTATTTTATTTTTTGCGTCTAATTAATGGTGTCTTACCCGTTTCGTTTCGGTGATGGATCGAATAGCGCCGAGAGTGATGGTGGAAACTACATTGAGAGAGACGAATCCACCAAAGATGATAGCAGCACCAGAACCCAGAATACGTAATTGCCTTGGAATCATTATTGATGTAGGTTTCTCAGGGGCTTTTCATCGAACAGAGTGTGAAGATTTTTGAAACTCAAGATTCATTTTGGTACATGTTTTTCGAATCCAAACAGGTCACATAGTTCAACAGTTGTTATAACCAGTTTATCTATTTCAAAGCAAAATCATGGACTCGCTGAAACTCAGTAGGCCACGTTATGGGATTATCCTCTGTCCGAGATAGAGAACGGGGTTATTTCCCTTGGAAATGTCAACCTTCTACGATCTTCTCCAATATTTTAACAATCTCATCACTACATACATTTCAAATAGTAAAATTAAAGGTTAAATTAATCACATTAAAAATATAAGCAAGACCAAAAAAAAAAATCTGATAATTTATATTATTTCATATTATATAAAAACTATCATCTAAATTCTATATGGTATAAAAACTATTATGTAAATTCTAATTACATAAATGTTGTATAATATAATTTTATACAATAATTAAATAGCCTTCCTATATTCAAATGAAATGAAGTGTCATTTAAAAAAATTTCAACCATTAAAATATGGAAATGCCAATGGAATGCAACCTTGTCAATATTAATCAAGGTTACATTTAGGGCTGGATGTAGAATTGTTTCATTGGGAGCAAATATAAAGTATTAAAATCAATATTAAAATTACTCATAAAAAAATATTTACTTATCATCACAATTATAATAATATATATTTATATATAGAAATAAATATATCTTCGATATAATCTAATACTGAATAGAAAAATAAATTTAATCTTTTCTCATATATTAATTATGAGTATTTGATATACTTTGTAAAATGTTAAAAGAATTAAACTTTTTAATAAGATTATAAAAAATAATATATTGTTTAATAATTTTTTATACTACCTTTAATAAATAGTAAAACAAAGTCAATATGTAAAACAAATGTTTAAGCACTAGGCTATACTAAATTTTATAATAAAATTTACACCTAAATGTATGTATATTTAATTTTAAAATAAATTTAACTAAATAATTTTTTTGGGTGCCTTCCCCCATTATCCTTATTTCAAATAAAAGTTGCAGATTCTTTGTATATTTTTTCTATTTCTCTTAAACTTAAGATGCCTGAAAAAGGCAGAGTGGTATATTAGAAAAATTATAATTATGCAATTTTCTAATTTTACTAGTTTAATGTCTTAACATATTTGTGTAGTTCTTAGAATAATGGTTAAAATGTTATAATGAATATTGAAATCCCTAAAAAGCAGAAAAATTTAATTGTTTGAAGATTAACTGTATAACAATAATAGTAATAAATAGTATGATTAGTATTGTTTATGCAACTGTAGATTGAAATGCTATGATTAATAATAGAGGTAGGTAAGCATAAGGAAGGCAAATAGTAGCATAAATGAATACTCTTGCTTTGTTATTTTATGTTTGTAATGGTTGCAATAGCATTCAACCACTCGATTGCAATATGTATATCTTTGTGAATTCAATTATTATGAATATCATGGAAGTATTCATGGTTGAAATGTTGAATCGAAGGATAGTTGATTGATGGATATTTTGATTATTGTGTTCTTGCTTTGTTGGTTGAACTATAATAGCAAGCAAAGCATACTAGTGGTCAACTACAAAACAACCATAGTATGTGGAGCAAGTATAGGGATTGTGAATGTTTTGGATTGTGTATCTGTTATGTGATATGAGTATGTGTGTTAAACATGTATGAAATGACATGATATCATACATTGCATATGCAATATGCATTTGCCTAAGCAATAGGCGTTAAATCTCCTAGTACATGGAATAAACCATTTCAAGAGCTCCCTCAAAAACATTAGAGGTTAAGGGCAGAGAAAGGCCATATATTGGATAGAGAAGAATGATTATGGAGAATGAAAGCATGAACAAAATGGATTAGAGATATGGAGAGAAATACAAAATATTATCATTCTTTAGTGTTGAGAAGGAGATCCAAAAATCAAATTCTAGCTTTAAAACACTGGGAAATTGGCACTTTGATGGTATGGAGATAAAATCAATAATTTAAGATTATTTTAAGGATTCATTTATTTAAAAAAAAAAGAGTTTATCTTTAATTAAAATCCCATTCCACAAGAGTTTCACTAATGGAAATGGAAATGTGTTGAGAATTAGAGAAGCCTTTGGAGGATAGAGAAGTTTATTTGGGAGGCTACAACGGCAATTTGGCCACGGAAAGCACCAAACAAGGATGGTTTACATGCGTTTTTCTCTAGGAAATGTTGGGGTTTTATTAAAGAGTCTGTAGAATGAATAATTTTTAATTACATTAAGGAGGAGAGAGTACCCTGGGAAATAAATCAGACTCAATTAACTCTAATACGCAAACAAGGGGTAATAGTCATATAAGCAATTTAGACCTATAGGCTTGTTCACAACAATTTATAAAATTTTAATTAAGCTTTTATAGTAGGATGCCTGAGACCATGGCTAGATTAAATCATTCACCTGAATCAAGTTAGTTTTATAGCAGGCAGGAAAGCTTCGGATAATATTATTTTATTAAATGAGATCTTACATTCCTATGGAAGAAAAAATGGACAGGAGGAGTGGATGGTTATTAAGCTAAACTTGGAGAAGGCCTATGATACTATAGAATGGGACTTCATTCATTGGGTGCTATGCAGCTTAAAAGATACTAGACAATTGGTGGAAAATCATTGAAAATTGTATAGCCACTACTTTTATAGAAGTGGTAATAAACGGTTGCTGTTTGCTTGCTTTCGACCCAAGTCGAGGATTTAGTCAGGGTGATCCTTTGTCACTATACCTACTCATGATTGTCTTAGAATTTTCAAGTAGAAGCATCGAATACGAGGTCGTGATTTTAAATTGTCACATATTATGTCGGCGGATGATGTGGTTACGTTGGCAAAAGCAACAAAGAAGAATGCTAATGTAATTAAGCAAGTGCTTTTATTATTTGGCTACCAAGCAGGACTAAAGATCAATGAGACAAAATCAGTTGTCTTCTTTTCAAAGAATATTGACCAACAACAGAGAGTGATGAGTGCAAACATTTTAGGGATTGACGTTATAGACTCGTTTGGGAAGTACATAGGATTTCCACTAGATCAGTGCACAAAGGTTAAGGAGTTCTTAGATGAACTTTATAATAGGGAAGGCACATAAAAAGTTAAGTGGTTGGAAAGCCAAGCACCTTAGTATGGCAGAACAGCTGGTGCCAGTTAAATCAACACTTGAATCATTATCAACTTACTATATGCAGGTTGAGCAATTGCTTGCAAGAACCATTGCTAAAATGGACCAAAAAACTCGAAATTTTGATGGGAATGGTAAAGCTGATCAGGAAAAAAATCATTGGGTTGGATGGAACAAGGTTACAAAACCAAAGGAGGAAGAGGGACTTTGTTTAGTTAATTTAAATACGAAGAATCAAGCGTGTGCCATAAAACACACTTAAGAACGAAAGAGGACAAATTTTATATGGAGGGATTTAATAAAAGCAAAATATAAGCGCTTACGGGAAAATGATAGGATAAAGACAGCAAGATGTTTGCCTCCTAACGCTAGAGATAGCAAGTGTACAAAATTGGAGAGTCAAAGAGGGATTTAGTAAATTAGGAAATGGTAGGAAAGCAAGTTTTTGGTTTCATAAGTGGGGAGGAAATTTCACTGTTCGAGAGCTTATCCAAGGGCCAATAAATTTTACAGCAGCGAACTTATCTATGAGGGATTGTTGTGTTAAAAGTAGGAAATGGGATGAAGAGAAGTTTGGCTTTCCTTTATCAATTCTTATTACGGCTAAAATTGGACCACTTATGCTTTGTGGTTCACAGAATGATCAAATGACACAGGCAATTGATAGAGGCAAATGACGGAGGAGTTTCAAATACTGAAGATTTTATTAAATGGATTCAGAGAAATTGTCGCATGAAAAAAGAAGAATTGAATCAAGGAAATCCACCAAGGGGCTTTACGTTCGGTTTCAAGTTGTGGAAAGCAAGGACTGAACACAATGCTAAAATTTTTAGACCAATTGAAAATAGAGGACCTCTCCTGCAACAGATAAGGGTGGGATATGAATATTGGGCACATCTAAAAAGGCACCGTCGAGTTTATAAATCTAACTTACAAAGCTTAAGCTGGTCTACACCTAAAGAGGGGTAGCTTATGTTAATCACAGATGGTTTAGTCAATAGTAACGGATAGGTGACCATTGGAGGTGTCTTTAAGAGATGAAAACGATAGATGGATATTTTGATTTGGAAGGAAAATAGGTAACACAAATATTCCTGCAGCATAGTTAGGGGGAGTATTTTGAGGTTTGCATAATTGTCTAACTTTAGGATATAGAAATGTTGATGTGAATATTGATTCTTGTGCAGCAGCTTTGCTGTTAAACAATTATATTAACCCAAAAATGAAATTTCATAATGTGCTTTTGGTTTATAGGGAAAAGATATCCCTTCTATGGCAGACGAAAATTGAAGTTGTTCAAAGAGAGCTTAATGGAGTTGCTGATTGGTTGGCTACAAAGAATCAATAGCAAGATGAAGAAGAACTCCTTTTCGCACATCCTATCACGCCTCGAAAGGAGGCTTAGAAGTCTCCACTAAAACTATCATGGCACGTGTGCATCCGTTATATGATGATCATCTCTAAATAAATAATTGCATTTACAACTAATCATAGTATATATAATTGGATAATAAAATACAATTATAGATCTCGTACCCCACGATCAACTATGATTGCAGAGAATCGGCATCCCCTACCAATAAGTAAAATAGGATAAACCCTAGGTTTCTCAATTTCAAATTCTATTCACATGGAGATTCTAACATTTTATCTAAGTAAATTTATCCTTCACAACTCTTATTTTGTTGTTTTGGTCTTCTAAAACTCTCAACACTTCACATCTTGTCCCATCCCGAGCTTTTATAACCACTACTTACAAAAGAGTTTGTGAGGGGGTGAGCACATTATGGCTTAATGAATGGGATGGTAATACTTTCAATGTTACGTACACACAAGCAATATCAATTTAAATTATCAAAATATATGCTATGCATGGGTAACTATATGAATGCAGCATCTCACATGGTCTTTCGGTAACTGACATGAAGTCTAGGGTCTATGCCCTCCTTGACCTTGGATTAGGGATTCCGAAGCCACCATTAGTGCCCAGGTCATTACCCGGTTTATTTATCTTACCACTTTGTTAATTATGATTTTTTTTCTTAACTCAACAGTGAACACTCCCATGCCTCTCTACATTAGACGGAGCAAAACCCTCAAGAACAGGCCGGACTCGGAATTGTCAAGGCGCGACAATCTCCTAATTACTTAGTTCGCACTTAGCAGAACAACGATCCTCTTGATCACTTCCGACGCATCCTGTAGCAATGTCTCGTGAAAATGCATGTCAAGTTTTAATCTCGTCCACTTCGTACCTTAATTGATTAATTTAAAGTCATCAAACAACATATATAATTAAAATCAATTCTCAATCATACCATAGAGGTAAACATCAAACATTCCATTTCACACTCATCACAATAAGCACTGATCATGCCTTTCTTATCACTCAAGACAAACACTGAACCCAGACCCCGTGGACATAGACTTATCTAGTCTTACAACCAGTTAAATTAACTCGGCACCTCTTTGTGCCATTTCTTTTAAATGTCAAACTGCTCAAGTTGACTTACAATCATCATATTTGACACCTTTGTGTCATTTATCTTACATGTTAAACCAACCACTCGGGGTTGATTTACAATCATCATATCTAACTCCTCTATGTCATTGCACTTCTCAAGTGCTCTATCATTTCACTTATGAGAGCCAACAAGGTCATCTTGTATTCTCTTTTGATGTCCTCAAGACATTTGTGTATAATATATATATATATATATATATATATATATATCTACATATATATATGTTCATGACATGTCTTTACTTAGGGACAATTTACTAGACACATATAATAGGAAAATAAGTTTGTTTAAGTATATGTATACACATTCAGAAACCAACTCTGATATGTATACATAAAGATATCCATAGGCCATATTCCAATCAAGCATACCTACTCAGTAGCTTTAGTAGAAAAAGCTAAGTTTCTACGTTCTAGTTTGTTTTGGAAGAAAATAATTTTTAAAACATAAGTTGGGCTTGTGGTTATAGCACTAGCGATATGGCGCTAGGTGCTATCATTAAGGTAATGACATCTATACCCTCAAACCATTCATTCCTCTATACTTTTCATGACTTCTTTCCTAACTCATTAATCCCTATTGCATACTCAACTCAATAACAATCACATCAAATAGCAAATACAACAAACAACAATTTCACATGCATAGCAATTAACAAACAACACAACATGATAGCATATCATTAAGTTTCCTACTCACCTGTTTAGGGTTGACGTAGTCCTAGCCGGAGTCGAGCGATTCTAGCGGGTAACCTCTTGGTATTCCTTTTGAAATCAATGTCCTTCTGCAATGCTTTCTTAACCAACCATAGAAGGTCGCATCTCCACCTGACTTTGGTAGTCTTCTAGTACCCGATATGTGTACTCTGCTCATCTTGTGTTTGATGGTAAGGCGTGAAGTTTCCTCCTTAAGGAAATTTAGGCAAACAAGATTTGAATGTTGAACTTCCTACGAATCTGTGCTTCTAACACCCCAAGTTGCTATGATCGACTGTTTGCTTTCCTTGTGTAGAAGTCAAGCAATGGAATGTCTTTGACCTGCCAAATTTGGAATTCCTTCTTCCGTATATGCAAGATACCCTTGGAAAGGACAATTGGAGATCTTGCATTAGGATATTTGGCTAAGAATGATCTTCCTCAGCATCCTTTAAACATTCCATTGTGAAATCCATTTCATTCCAAATATTTCCTAGGCCATCATTTTGAATGTTGCTTGAATCATTTCCTTCACCATCTACTCTATCATAGACGCTTCTCTTGTCCATGAGCATATTTAAACCTTGCATTTATCCAATTGTCTCTAATATCTTCCAACGAACTACTTGTAGGATAACTTACAGGATTTAACAGTCCTTAAAGGTTTTGTATTATCTTTTTTCTTCTCTTCTTTGTTGATATTTCCACCTACGGGTTCCTCATACTTTCTACTGGTTTTCATCCTCACTCATGCTTCCATCATACATACACCAACCTTTCCTACACATCACATGCACACCAACATATTCTTATCCATATACATACACACTTCACACACCATGTACGCACCTATACATATATACACACAACCATATCATACACTAAATTGCACACACCGACAATGGCACATTATTATCCTCTTTTCTCCTCAAGTCCACATGCACACACACTACTAGTGCATACATACACACATACACACATGCCCTACATATACTTCACACCACCAATACATACTTGCCCACATACTTTACATACATTACACACTTCCTATATCCATACTCACATACCCACACCATACATCATCTCATACACTTACTCACATACTCCATATATACCTTACACCATCAATACACACACCCACATACTTTGCACACACTCCACATTTGCCTTCCATACCCATATATACATATTCACACTCTACACATCGTCTCATACTTATACATACATATCTCGCATACATCATCCTCAACTTCCGTACTTACACACACATACATGTCCTTACACTACATACTACTTTGCATACATACATACATACTTATATATTCTAAATGCCTCTATTTTATTATTTTACTCGCGTATAAAAATATCTTTAAATTTTATATTTTTAGCACTTTATTACAAAAATTTGCGTCTAAGCTAATTTGATTATCCTGAATATAAATATCCACTCTAAATTTACATTTAAAATTCTTAGATCTATAATTTAAATTAATTTCGTTATTTAACCGAATATTGTTTGAAAATTATGTTTCGGATAATTTATTATTCTATTTATTTTCTTTAATTGTTGATATAACTTTTCGAAATTTTTAGGACTTCACACATCCCTTCAGGGAACTTTTGCAGCTCTTATAGCCGGATATTACTAGCTATGGTTTGTTTAGAAAGTATACATGTAAACAATGTGATGACAATGGTGTTGTGAATGTTTGTTTTGGTGACAGTAATCATGCTGCAAATATGTAAATGTTTTGCAAATTTGTTTTGTTTGAATGAATGAAGTATATTTACCAAAAAAAAGAAAGAAAAGAACACGGCATCTAGAACTGCCTCAGCTTGGGGCTTGACCAATTTACATAATCTTGCTATGCAGTTTATTAAGCAATAGCAGTTGGTTCGATCTTTTTCTTTTATATATCTTTTTGTTATCATTTCAGCTTCATTTTTTAAATCATGTGCTTACCAAAATGAGATACTAAAAGATTAAAATATAAGTTCATAATTATCCCTTACATAATTAAATTCCTAATAAATCTATGACTAGTTAAATTTATTGACCTTTTACATTATTTAGTTTGACAAGAAAAAATTAAATAAAATTTTCTTTTTTCCAATGTATAATTTTTTTTTTTAAATGCTATCTCTTAAAAATATGTGAACTTTCACTTCCTGTCTTTGATTTCCTAGTCATCATCTTTACAATGGGTATGATAGTATATATATAATGTTTGATCGCCTCCTTAATTGGACTAATGTTATACTTGACTATAATAATTTACAATCATGCATTGCATCAATTGCACTGATTGCATAGCTTATATCCACCAAAAACCACCCATTTTGGTGAGGATTGCTTATCTTTTAACCTTACTAAACTAAGTAATAAAAGAGAAGGTCGCAGTATAGGTTAAAAGGTGTTATAGGGATAGTCTAAAATGGGTATAGAAGGGGCACAAGGGTTTATTGCACAACCTTAGATTTGGTGGGAGGTGATTAAAAATTATGACAAACTCCTTGAAACCCAAGCTAAAGTAGGGTTATTTTTTCTAGTTTCACAATAAACCAGTTAATGTCTTACAAATGGCTCTAATGATTGTTGCAAACACTCTAAAAGTCTTATTTGCTTGTTTTGCTTATGTTTTATGTTTTTCTCTTATCACTTATAGAGTTATCGTTTTTCTCATACCCTTGTAAAATCCTGTTTTTCCCAAATCGCTAGATTTAGAGTCTTCAAGAAACAATTTCAATTTTTGATCAAACTTC
The DNA here is from genome assembly GCA_037954665.1 of Laguncularia racemosa. Lineage (NCBI taxonomy): Eukaryota > Viridiplantae > Streptophyta > Magnoliopsida > Myrtales > Combretaceae > Laguncularia > Laguncularia racemosa. The sequence continues at coordinate 2,296,341 of JBBMOL010000012.1, forward strand.
ACAATAAGTGTAAAATTTTATTCAAAGAAATATGTGGTTTCAATAATTTAAAGCTTATCGCTATAATTGAAAACTCAGAGTTGAGTTTCGAACTTGAGCAAGATGTGAGAGATAGACTAAACCAATTATATAATTTATAAATTAGGACTTAAAGGAATGAAATAGGCTCAAGATTTGGCAAGGATTTAATCAATAAAACTTAACACACCTAAGATTATATAAATGGCCCTAAAGTTACTTTTAAGTAGATTAAACCCATTACAGATGGACCGAAACCAATCTTTAGCCTAACTTTTTCCTTCCACTCACTGACCACATGCTTCATGGCTGCTCAAATCTTGCCAAACACATAAAGAATCACTTTTTGTAGAAACCTAATACTTGCAAATTTTAAGTCCACCAAGCAACCTCCTATAACAAGCAAGGTATCTAAGAAAAATCAAAGTCAAGTCTCATTTAAATTCTTCCTCTCACACTCCTTCATTCCATTCAATATATTTGTCCTCCTCATTCCCTCAACTACATTTGCACAAAAAAAAAAAAAGAAGAACTCTTAAACTCATTAAAAACAACCCACATCTTTAGCTCCTTGATCATACTTGTAAAGAGGTAAATCATTGCTGACCCTTTCTAAACTCTTAACACTATCCTATACTAAGTTTTGATGTTCTAAAATATAGGTAGGATCAAGCTAGGATAAGATCAAACAAGCAAAACACTAAAACCAAGCAAAACTTGAATCAAATTGAAGATGGACCCTCTTGGATGCCCTACCAAACAATGACTTGCAATTAGGAGGTTGGAAATCTAAAAGGAAACCCCCCACCACAAGGCTGGTCAGCAAGCTTGTGGTGGCCAATGGTGGTCGAAATGGCCACTAGCTATTTTTGCTTAAATTCTTTTTACTGTTTTTCAAAATATTAAATATTTGTGGAATTTGATAATGAGTGGCATTTTAGGGTATTTTTGCATGCAGAATCAAGGGGAATTTTTAGATTTTTAATTTGAAGTTTCAAAATATATGAACCTTAATATGGGCAAATGGGTATAAGGTGGGTAGGGTTTGAGGCTTTACTCATGCCCTACCCTGTAAGATATGTGTTCCTAAATTTTGGAATGAGAACATACTATATAATACCTTGGAATTACCTTGTACCTTGAGCCTTATAAAATCTACAATGTATAAGGTATCTTGTGGAACTTGTAAAATTTGTCTTTTTCCCTATAAATTTCAAGTTTATGTAATATTAAGAAAGTAATTTAATGTGATATTATAAGTTCTTTATATGTAAAACCTATAGAACCTATAGCAAAACTTATGAATTTAAAAAAAAAGTAATTTTTTCCCTATTTAGTATTTTAAGTTTATGTGATTTTATGACTTAGCAAATATTATAGAAGAATGAGAAATAATGGAAAACTTAAAGTTAGAGAGGAAAATGAGGAAAAACAAGGGAAAAATGAACAAGGTAAATTGAGAGAGGTAACATTAGTTTTACTGTGTTGGTTATTAACTTAAGGATCTAAGTTCCTTTATTTTTCATTTTACTAAAACATTTATTGACCAAAAAATATAATGTTATTATTTATTAATATTATTTTTACAAAGTGGGTATAAAATATCTTATAGCCTATACCTTATATAAATTATAGGTTCTAGGGTAACTATAGGGTAAGAATACCTTATAGGGTAACTATAGGGTAGAATCCTTATACCTATATCTTACTTTATGAGAGTAGGTTTAAAAAAAACCTATACCCGAGACTTATCTTGTGACTTTCAATACTTACTTGGATAAGTAGGGTATGGGTGGGTATCCTGTAAAACAAGATTACCTACTCACCCTTAGTCTTTAAGAAAAATGTCCTTTCAACCAATTAGAAAATGATTTTTTTTTTGAAAATCTAAATGATGTTGTTTCAAGTCTAATTTTTGTATATAAGATTTTGAATATTTTTAATAAATTGTCATATAGTTAGATTTTGAAAAACTATGGATTAACAATTTATTATATTTATTTTTCTAGATCTATAGCTTTTTGTGATTTAATAAAATAAACAGTTTTTGTTACTTTAAATTAATGAAAAGCTTATAGATTAAGAAAATAACTTTTGCTATAATTTTTCAATAAAAAAGCATTTATTTTGCCTTTTAAGCTAATTTGAAGCTTTTAAAGATTAAATATATATATTTTTATGAGTCCATAGAATTTTTTTAAAGATTTATTTAGGTTAGTTTAGTATTTATTGCTTAATTTAGCCTTATTAAGTAATTTCTAGAATACATAAAATATTCCTAGCTAATTAAGAGTTTTTAGAGTTTATATTAGAGACTTAGTGCAACTTGGGAACTTTAATATATCGTAGGTGATCCCAAGGTTGATATTGGAAAATAATAGAGTTCCAAGAAGATCCAAGGACCTTAATAATTGTGTGCAATATTCTACGTGAGCACCTTATCTTTCTTTATTTGAGCATAGTGGCCATAAAATAAAATGACCACTTGCATACTTATGGAGCCACAACGACTTTACTTAAGTAAATTGCATAGTTAATGATGTGATTGATTGATATCGTTGCTTAGCTTGTCATATTATGATGTCATGATTGATATTCGTGTGTTTAAAAGGCATACCTTTAACTATAGTCATGGCTAGTAGATAGTAGTTATCATTAGAAGAGTATAATAAGTTTGAACTGTAAAGTGATTGCTATTATGAATATTGTGAGCATGCCCTTAATTAATAGATATTGTTTGTAGATAGTAATTATTGTTACACAAATATGCTTGATATAGATGATTGGCTTGATGAATTGTTGAATTATAGTCATACCTTTATTTTTTATGCTCGATTACTATTGATTTTATCACATGCATCCATCGCATAGCACAAAAATGACATAACGACCATAGTTTTACAAATGTCGGTTTTGACTAAAGAACCTAAGTGTCAATTGAAGCACTTAATTTATGAAAAGGACCTAAGGGTTATATTTAAAGTTTGGTTTACATAAAAGGACTTATAGGCCACATTTTGATTATAAAAGCTCGATTTGTAACATATAGATTTGCATGCTTTGTTTTGAAGCGCTAAGTGTTGCTCATATTTTGCTCAGGAGTTCCTCAAGGCACTTATATATTACGCTAGGGAGCTGCTAAGTGCTACTTAAATTATGCTTTAGAGCTGTTAAGTGTCATTTATATTATGCTCAGGAAATGCCCAAGGGCTATGATAAGGGCATATTTTACTCAAATTTTATTGTACAAATTATGTTAAATTCTAATTGATTTTATGTGAATTCTAAGGAAATGATACTTAATTAGATTTACTAAACTATTTCAGGTTTGTTAAAGCTTAGAGTGCAAAATGAGTAAATCAATTTTGAAGATCGACCTTGAAGCCTAAGCTACCGACCTTGATGCCTAAGCCGCTGGCCTTGAACATGAAAGTTGCCAGCTTTAGTGCCGGCTTTGAGAGGCAACCAAAAGTCATTCCTAGAGTGTTGATTAATATATCAAAGGGGAAGAAGAAAGGGGGGTTTGATATTTTCTTTTTAAATTCAAAACCCTAGAGAGGAGGGGAATTGTTTTGTTGTACTTAAAATTATGATTATAGCTATATTATAAGATTGTTAGTTATGTGGAAGATTCATATTGTAATTCCTATACTATAAATTCTGATTTCATGCATAAATTAAGATTTTAGGAATTTTAATAACTCGGAAGGGGAATTAGGATTCAATAGGATTTCTTAAGTTAGGTTAAATAAGAATTGTGGAAATGAGATTATTTTATTCTAATTAAAAATTATTTAAGAGCTTAATGCAATATTCTTGATTAGTTTCTCACTAAGAAATTAGGATAGAATATTAGTCAACTATATAACTGGGAGATTTGTAATTGAATATAGAATCCCCTGTTAATTTGTTTAGTGGAAGCTAATAAATTAATTTTTGGGTTTTGAGTTTTAGTTATTTGGAAAGAAACAAAGATTTTCACAATTTCATATGAATGTCCACATAACTAAGAATTATTATAATAAAATGATAATCTGATTAGTGAAATTGGGGTGGATTCGGTTTTCCTATTTTCAATTGATATATTTTCATAACAATTCCTCCATGTTCGTAGTAAAAATCTAGGTGTAATAGATTAGTTAGTATTTGAGTTATTGATTCTTTCAATTTGATTACCTAAATAATAATGGAATTTGATATCGTTTTAGAACTTATTTAATCTTCATGGAATCGACACTTAACTCAATACTATATTACTTGATCTAACCCAGTGCACTTGCTGGTAGAATTCACTTGTGATTTTTTTTTTTATATTTATAGTGGATCAAGTTTTTGGCACCGTTACCGGGAATTAACTTAATATTAGACCACCTTCACTTCTGTTGTTAATTTAGGTGCAGTTCATAGCATTTAATTATCTTTTGTTCTCTTTCAAGTTTTTTTTTTTTCTTTTCTTTATATACAGGAATAGAAGTGTAGAAATTCTACCACTAAATCCAGAGATAGAATGCACTTTATGTCAATTAAGAAGAGAGAATAGAAGAAGAAAAGAAGTGCAACCGGTTGAGATGGCAGACGATGACAACAACAACAATCTGATTTAGGGTGCTACCAGAGCACTTCAAGACTATATCGTATCCATTGTTGTAGGTTCTGCAATTAGGATACCTCCTATTTAGGCCAATAATTTTGAACTAAAGCCGACACTTATTCAGATGGTTTAGACAAATTAGTTCGGAGGATATCTAAATGAGAGTCCTGGTGAGCATATTATAACATTTCTCCTATGTTGTAACACAATGAAGATGAATAACGTGTCAACTGATGTCATTAGATTATAGCTTTTTCCTTTTTTACTAAGGGATAAAGCTAGAGCTTGGTTCAATTCACTGCCATAAGAGTTGATCACCACCTGGGCTGATCTCTTATCTAAGTTTCTAAAGTGATTTTTCCCACCATCCAGGACCGTAAAATTAAGGAATGATATCACCAACTTCACTAAGTTTAATGGTGAACCATTGTATAAGGTGTGGGAGAGATTCAAGGAGTGCATCAGGAAATGTCCACATCATGGACTACTAAACAATCTCCTGATTGAGATTTTCTATCTTAGCTTGGATGAAACAATGAGATCTTTGGTAGATGCTGCATCTGAAGGTGCATTAATGGGTAAGAGCTATGAAGAAGCCAATGCTTTGATAGAAGAAATGGCATCTAGTGCACATAATTGGCAAAATGAGAGAGGTAAATCAAGAGTGGCATCAGTTAGTGACATAGACTCAATGTCTGCTCAGATTGCAGCTCTCACAGCTTAGGTAAGTAAACTTGTCTCAGTAAAATTTGTTAATACTAATCAAGTTGCTCATTGTGAGATATGTTTAGGACCACATTCTACTCTTGAGTGCTTAACTGGAAACCCCTCAGATTCATCTAATAGAGAGTAAGTGAATTATGTCAACAATTTTCAACGGGGTAATTAGGGACCTTATTCGAATAATTACAATCCAGGGTGGCGTAATCATCCAGAATTTTCATGGAGGAATGCTAATAATGTACTTAAACTGTCTCTTAGATTCTAAAAGCAAGGACCTGCTCAGAATGCTCCACCTCAGCAAAATTAACCTAGAATAGAAGAGCTTATGTTGAATTATTTGCAAAAGACTAACACAATGTTATAGAATCAACAAGCCACCATTCAAAATTTGGAGAATCAGATTAGTCAGATTTCTGAATAGCTGAGCAATAGACCATTAGGGTCTTTACCTAGCAACATTGAGGAGAATCACAAGGGTGTCAATGCCATAATGTTGAGAAGTGGTAAGGAATTGGAAGTTGTTGATAAGGAAGTTTACACCAAACAGGGAAATTTAAAGAAAGAAACAGGGAATTAAAGGATGGAGGAACCAAAGTAGAATTCACTAATGGTGAAATCATATGTCCCTCTTGTATCTTTTCCAGGAAGACTGAAGTAACAATAGCTAGATGCTCAATTTAGTAAGTTCCTGGAGGTTTTCAAGAAGCTACACATTAACATTCCATTTGTAGAAGCACTATAGCAAATGCTATCATATGCTAGATTCATGAAGGATTTGCTAACCAAAAAGAGAAAGATGGATGGAAATGAGTCTGTGATGCTTACAGGAGAGTGTTCTATGATCCTACAGAAGGACTTGTTTAATCTACCTAGGAAACAAAGAGATCAGGGTAGTTTCATTGTTCCTTACACTATAGGAAATTTTCACTTTGATAAAGTTCTTATTGATTCTAGCGTAAATATTAATTTAATGCCTTTGTCTATTTTTAGGAAACTTGGACTTGAAGAGTGCAAGGAAACTCATGTTACTTTGCAACTTGTTGACAGGAGCATCAAATACCCTAAAGGCATTATAGAGAATGTCCTTGTAAAGGTAGACAAATTCATATTCCCAGTCGATTTCATTATCCTGGAAATAGAGGGGGACAGAGAAGTGCCTATGATTCTAGGCAGATTGTTCCTTGCAATGGGTAAAGCATTAATAGATGTGGAACAAGATAAGCTTACTTTAAGAGTTATGGATGATGAAATAACTTTTAATGTTTATGAAGCTACAAGGAAATTTGATGATTGTAAATCTTATTATACCATTGATATTATTGATGAGCTTGCCTATGAGTTTGTTGAGGAGATAATAGGTGTAGACATTATGGAATTAGTTCTTAGAGATTTGGATAATTGGAGTGTTGAGGATGAGAGTAAGGAAGGATGTGTGGAATAAGTGTCACAAATCAAGGCTCGGTACTATGAGGAGTTGGGTACCAGTGAGATAAAATCGATACCATCTTTGGCCCAACCACCGGTGCTAGAACTTAAACCTTTGCCTAGTTATTTAAAATATTCTTATGTTGGAGCAGATAAGACTTTGCTAATAATCATTTCCTCTTTGTTAACAAGTGATCAGGAGCAATAGCTCCTAAGTGTGCTGAGAGATAATAAGGAGGCGGTAGGGTGGACTATTGTAGATATAAAAGGAATTAGCCCTCTGATTTGCACTCACAAGATACTTTTGGAAGTTGAGTGCAAACCTATAGTGCAACCATAGAGATGACTCAACCTAACTCTTAAGGAGGTAGTAAAGAAGGAAGTGTTTAAATTGCTAGATGCAGGTATTATTTATCCCATCTTTGATAGTAAGTGGGTTAGTCCTATTTAGGTAGTGCTGAAAAAGGGTGGTTTGATTGTAGTTAAAAATGAAGCTAATGAATTAATCCCTACTCGCATTGTGACTAGGTGGCAAGTATGTATAGATTATAGAAAATTAAATGATGTTACCCGTAAAGGCCATTTCCTTCTCCCCTTCATTGATAAGATGTTGGAGAAACTTATAAAGCATGACTATTATTGTTTTCTAGATGTTTATTTTGGTTATAATCAAATTCATATAGCACCTAAGGACCAAGAGAAAACCACGTTCACTTGTCCTTATGGTACTTTTGCCTTTAGGAGAATGCCCTTTGGTCTCTGTAATGCACCTGCTACTTTTCAAAGTTGTATGATGTTTATATTTTTTGACATGTTAGAGAATTTTATTGAAATATTTATGGATGAGTTTTTTGTTTTGGGAGGTCATTTGAATCATGTCTGATAAATTTAAGTTGTGTACTTAAAAGATGTAAAGAGATTAACCTACTTCTAAATTGGGAGAAATGCCATTTTATGGTAAGAGAGAGAATCATCTTAGGTCACAAAGTGTTAAGAAAGGGGATTGAAGTTGATAGGGCAAAAGTGGAGATAATAGAGAAGTTGCCACCCCCCACATTAGTAAAAGGAGTCAGGAGCTTCCTAGGATATGCTGGCTTCTACAAGAGATTTAACAGGGACTTCTCTAAAATATTTAGACCTTTTTGTAATTTGCTTGAAAAAGATTCTACTTTTGTTTTTAATGGTATTTTTTTTGTAGGCATTCAACTTATTGAAGGAGAAGCTCACTTCTACACCAGTGATCATTGCACCTGATTGGGAGCTTCCATTCGAGCTTATGTGTGATGCTAGCAACTATGTTATAGGAGCGGCACTTAGGTAAAGGAAAGGTAAAATATTTCATGTTATATACTATGCTAGTAGAACTTTGAATGAGGCTTAAAGAAACAATGCCATGACTGAAAAAGAGCTTTTAGTAATCATATTTGCATGTGACAAGTTTCAAGCCTTATCTGATAGGTTCTAAGATCATAGTGTATACAGACTATGCTGTTCTTAAGTATTTGTTTGCTAAAGTTAATGCTAAACCTAGGTTAACTCACTGGATTTTATTACTGCAAGAACTTAACTTAGAAATTAGAGATAAAAAGGGAACTGAAAATGTAGTGGCTGATTGTTTATCTTGGTTGGAATCTAATTGTTTAGATCCACCCATTAATGAAAAGTTCCTTGATGAACAATTGCATGTAGTAGATATCTAAGGATTACCTTGGTATGCCAATATAGTCAATTACCTGGTAAGCAAAATCACACCATAGAGTTTGTCATATCAACAAAAAAAAGAAATTCTTACATGATGTGAGTACTATTTTTAGGATGAACCATATTTGTTTAAATGCTGTGCTAACAAAGTAATTAGACATTGTGTACCTAAACTTGAACAGCTTAGCATAATACAGCATTATCATTCTAGAGAAGTTGGAGGCTATTTTGGTGTGGAAAGAATTGCAGCTAAAATTTTATCTTGCGGATTTTATTGGCCTAAATTGTTTAATGACTACAGAATTTTATTTTGTCTTGTGTTCAATGCCAAAGGATTGGAAATAGAGACATGAATTACCATAAAACAACATTCTTGTAATAGAGCTTTTTGATATGGGGAATAGACTTTATAGGTCCTTTTCTCTCATATTTTTCAAACAAATTTATACTCTTAGTTGTTGATTATGTGTCAAAATGGGTAGAAGCAGTTGCTCTACAAACTAATGATAGCAAAGTTGTAATTAGATTTTTGAAAAATAACATATTTTCAAGATTTGAGGTACTTAGAGCTATTATTAGTGATGGGGGATCACATTTTTGCAATAGGCAATTTGAAAAATTATTATTAAAATATGGAGTTACTCATAAAATTGCCACCCCTTATCATCTACAAACCTGTAGACAGGTAAAGGCATCCAATAGGGAGATAAAATGTATTCTAGAAAAAACTATCAATGCATTTAGGAAATATTGGTCTTTAAAACTTGATGATGCATTGTGGGCCTATAGAACCACTTTCAAAACTCCTATAGGAATGTCCCCATACAAGATTGTTTATGGTAAATCGTGTCATCTACTTGTGGAGCTTGAGCACAAGGCATACTGGGCCATAAAACACCTTAACTTTGATTCCCAAGTTGTAGGTGAAAAGAGGTTGCTTTAGCTGAATCAAATGACTGAATTAAGAGAGGAAGCATATGAGAATGCTAGGATATATAAGGAACGAGCTAAGCGATGGCATGACAAGAACATTTTAAGTCGAGAGTTTTTCCTGGTTAGAAAGTTCTGTTATACAACTCTCGATTGAAGTTATTTCTTGGTAAGTTAAGATCCTGATGGTCAGGTCCATTTGTTATTGATAAGGTTTTTCCTTATGGTGTAGTTGAGTTGAAAGCTGAAGATAACCATACTTTTAAAGTAAATGATTATCTCCTCAAACATTACTATGAAGGAGAAAACATTGATAGTGTTGCCACTATCATAGATCTGGTAAATCCATTCTAAAATACCGGGGAAGTCAGGCTAGCAACTATAAACTAAGCGCTTCATGGGAGGTAGCCCATGCATAGAATTAAGGTAAATTATTTTAGTTTTATTACAGTAATTTCTTAAAAAAAAAATCGATTTTCTAAGCCGGCAATGTAAGTTAACGGCGTATAAATCTAAGTTGTCGGTGTATGTCTTGTCGGCTTATTTCAACAGGTGCGCATCTTCTTCTTCATTTTCACTTCTCTCACTCTCACACACCCATCCCCCCTCACACTTAAGGAGCCAAATTTCATCTCTTCATTACAATCAAGATCAAGTAAGTCTCCATTCCTTCTATTCATTACTCTTGTAAAGTTCACATTTATTATTTATTTATTTTTTTCTTTCTTTCTCTAGAAACTTGAGATTTTTGCATCAAGGAATTCTTAGATTATTAGAATGTGTTGGGTTGCTGTTTTTTTTTTTCTTTTTCGAAGTGGAATTTTGCTTACACACACATGCATGTGAATTTACACTTAGTTTTGTGTTGAATTAAAAAAAAAAATATTCCAACATGTAGGAATTAGGGCTTGAACCAAATTGAATTAAGAAAAATTGGGGCTTTTGCCATATTTATTGCCCAACATGTAGGAATTATATGCAACTAATTCATTATGGGGTCTCAATTTTGTGAATAAGGTTCATGAATTAAAAAATATTGTTCAATTTTGCTTAGCATTTATTTTTGGGGAATTTGATGATGTCTTTGATAGGGATGGAATTTTTTTTTGGTTGAAAGATATCAACTACCTTAACTAGATGTTTTTTTATGTGTTTTTGAACATATTTTTCCCTTGCTATTTAAAATTTAGGCCGCCCAATTTAGGTTGCTAACTTTGATTCTTCCTAGTGCAAGTGTAAGCAACATGATAATTTTTTCTTTCTTTCTTTTGCTTAGTTCTTATTATTTTGATGCTTATAGCTCTAAATTAGCCATATCTACTAGAAATCATGTTTCACACATGAATGTTGAGGTATTTGTTGAATTAAAAACGCAATCCCAAGGTTGAAACTATGACTTATTGGATCATGCGTCTCTCCTAGAAATTGATATGAATTATTATGCAGGTATGCCACCCAGGAAACTTCAGCCTAGGGAATAGAAACAAAAAGCTACAAGTGAGGCTTCTTCTAACAGATAGCATATAGAGCTCCTCTCTGAATAGGACTATGCTAAGGAAAGAAAGACATAATTGTTAAAGGACTTCATGAACCAGCAGTCTCTTGATTAGGAGCTTTTAAAGGATTGTGACATGGAGGAGAAGACTAAGCAATTGGTAGTAGACAAAACATGGTTTAAACTATTTGAGATAAGAGAACTAACCTACAAGAATGTCATAATTGAGTTTTTATCTATAATGAAAATAGAGCATGACGGGCACCATTCCATCATAACATTCCAAGCTTATGAGTAGGTCTATGTAATTGATCTTAAACATTTTAGATATTTCTTGGGGGTTTATGAGGATGAAGAAGCTAAAGAAGACTCCCCTAATGTCTGACCTTCGAACATGGATGTAGAAACATTCTGGTTTCAACTGATTAGGCCCAGGAGGGATCATTTTATACCATCCAAATCTCTTGCTACCACCTTCGCCTTAGTGGAGCACAAGTTGCTCCACCACATTAGAAGACCAGTCATAGTAAGGTAATAATATTTGATATGTTCTACTTGTATAGTATGATTTTAGGCTACAAAATTAATATTGGGATAGAAGCAGCAAATTGTATTGCTAGACAAGTGGAGGATATAAGAACTAGAGTTATTTTTTGTGGAGCGTATATCACTACATTATTAAACGGCATAGGTATCTTTGAACACCATGAAGGGGATGTGATCATAGAATGTAAGAAAATCTCTTTAGGACCATTCAGGGCTTAGGGGCTATCTAAGATAGCTAATCTAGTTATTTTAAAGATATTGAGGAGACTCTAGACATTCCCCCCGCCATGAGAGCCTCTACATCCTAATTTGCTCCTCTTGACAGTACGTATGAGAGGTTAAGGAAGGACATTAAGGGTGTCAAGCATGAGTTTAAGGAAGTAAAAAGGGAGTTTAGGCATGAGAGGAAGAAGAATAAGAAATTTAGGACTACATTGTTTAATATGTTTAAATATGCTATATCTTGCATGAATGCAGCGACGGCTTAGGACTTGCACTATGTGACTTCTCTAGAGGAGCAATCAAAAGATGAAGCTGATGATCATAGTTGCTTAGGCTAGGATTGAAAATTTTGATGCAATCTCTTACCTCATCAAAATATCAGGGAAATACTAGTTTTCTTTTTCCTTAATTTCATTATCATTTATTCCCTTATAATTGTACCGAATTAGAAATAGTGAGGACATTGTTCATTTTAAGTGTGGGGAAGGAATCATAGAAAATTTGAGTATGAATTACTGATGTCTAAATTAGTGAACATTTGTTCATATTGATGACATCTTAGCCTTTATTATTATCTTTGCTTTGAACTCATATTAATCCTTAAGAGTCATCTGGAAACTTAAGGTTAAATTAACTTAATTTGGTGTCTTACTCACCTACTTTTGTGATTGAATTACTTGGTTGAAATTAAGGCATAAAATTTACCTTATGTTTAACTTTTAATTTTAAAAGTTTGAAAGTAAGTTTAGTCCTTAAGTAGAAAAGCAAGCAGATCTACTTCTTTATAAATTTAGCTTGTATATCCTCTCCTAAGTTTCTTTGAAAGTATTTTTAACATTTAGTGAAAGAGCTAGAAGAAACTTTTTACTTAGTGATCCTCCTTCTTTCAAGGAATGAAAAAAAAAAAAGAAAGATTCCAATCTTGAATGTTAGTGTGAGGAAGAGTTCGTAGGGTTCCCTTTAAAACTTGGTCAATTGGGTGATGAGCTCGAGATGTGCCGATTCAATGAACTCACCATAATGCGAAAGGTGAAAAGGCAATAGTTCAATACTTGAGTGTTAGTGTGAGGAAGAACCCGTAGGGGTCTCTTTGAAACCTGATCACTTGGGTGATGAGCCCAGGATGTGTTGACTCAATGAACTCACCATAACACGAAAGGCAGAAAGGAAAAAAATTCAATATTTGAACTATAGTAATAATAATAATAATAATAATAGGAAAATAGTGGATACCGTATGCTTTCACTAATATGACCATTTATAGAGAAGTGATTTAAGGGATTATATGTTGGTTAATAACTATGGAAGTTTAAATGATTTCTTTTCTCTTGTAGGACTGAGTATTTACTTTTGAATTAGAATTCTTATGTTAAACACTAGGATTAAAGTTTGGTTTGATTAGATTAGCTATAAAAATTCCAACCATAGTAATTCAGTTACATATCCTGGTATGGTTAGAGTTGTAGACACCAGAATTTCAAGTATTTTGTTAATAGAGAATTTGATATTCTCGATGACAAATTACTTCATTGATTTTAAGTATTTTGCTTGAGGATAAGCAAAACTTTAAGTGTAGGGAAGTTGATATGGGCACATTCTACTCAAATTTTATTGTATGAATCATATTAAATTCTAATTGATTTTATGTGAATTCTAAGGAAATGGTACTTAATTAGATTTATTGTGCTATTTCAGGTTTGTTAAAGCTTAGAGTGTAAACATGAGTAAATCGGTTTTGAAGTTGAAGCCTAAGCTACCGACCTTGATGCTTAAGCTACTAGCTTAAGCTACCGGCCTTGAAGCCTAAGCTGCCGGCCTTGAAAAAGAAAGCTGCCAGTTTTAGTGCCAACTTTGAGAGGCAACCAAAAGTCATTCTTAGAGTGTTGATTAATATATCGAAGGGGAAGAAGAAAGGGGGGTTTGATATTTTCTTTTTTACTTCAAAACCTTAGAGAGGAGGAGGGGAATTGTTTTGTTGTACTTAAAATTATTTTGTTTTATCAATTGAAGAAATTGGAATCATCAAGGAAGGACTTCGTCATCAAGGAATTAGAGGATTATTGTATTGCGATTATCTATTGAATTGGTGATCTCTGAACTAATACTCTTCTATTCAATTCATAGATTGAATTGTTCCTTTCAATTATGAATTTATTACAATAATTTCTATGATTTATATTTGTGTTTTCAATTCCATGATGTTTTAAGTTTAATTGTGGGAAATCAATGAAACATTAGAAGAACTAAGATGATGATTATAGCTATATTATAAGTTTGTTAGTTATGTGGAAGATTCATATTGTAATTCTTATATTATAAATTCTGATTTCATGTTTAAATTAGAATTTTAGGAATTTTAATAACTTGGAAGGGGAATTAAGGTTCAATAGGATTTCTTAAGTTAGGTTAAATAAGAATTGTGGAAATAAGATTATTTTAATCTAATTAGAAATTGTTTGAGAGCTTAATGCAATATTCCTGATTAGTTTCTCACTAAGGAATTAGGAGAAATTATGATAGAATATTAGTTAACTATATAATTGGGAGATTTATAGTTAAATATAAAATCCCCTATTAATTTGTTTAGTGGAAGCCAATAAATTAATTTTGGGGTTTTGAGTTTTAATTATTTAGAATAAAAAAAACAAAGATTTTCACAATTTCATATGAATATCCACATAGCTAAGAATTATTATAATATAATGATAATCTAATTAGTGAAATTAGAGTGGATTTGGTTTTCCTATTTTCAATTGATATATTTTCATAACAATTTCCTCCATGTTTGCAGTAAAAATCTAGGTGTAATAGATTAGTTGGTATTTGAGTTATTGATTATCTCAATTTGATTACCTAAATAATAATAGAATTTGATGTTGATTTAATAATTATTTAATCCTCGTGAAATCAATGCTAAACTCATTACTATATTACTTGATCTGACCCAGTGCACTTATTGGTAAAATTCGCTTGTAATTTTTTTTTTTATATATTTATAGTGAATCAGGCTACTCATTATTTGCTTAGTTAGGATATTAGTTAGTGCATGTCATATGCATTAGCATAACTTATCATTGCATCTATAACCATCTATTGATTGTTATGATGACTTGCACTTGGTTATGTTTAATATGATCACTAGTTATTATTTACTGCTTTTCTCACTTAACTTTGATGCTAAGGGATTATTTTTGTTCTAACCTTAGGTTATGAAAGTAGTAATAATACAGGAGCTTAGGCTTAAGATGGAGATATGTTAAGAGTGGGATTTACTTATATTTGTTGAATATATTGCCAAAAGACTTGTGATTATGTTTTGAGCTATATGAGATGTTAAACTATGTATGGACTTGGGAAATGTAATGCCCTAATGTTATGTGTTTAAAAGACGCTTTTGCAACATACTATATCTATGTAATATTGTGAATTTTATCTTATGCTTTGTTCCTAGTAAGCTTTATCCTCCTAGCAAACCTTCTCTTAGGCACCGAGGTGCAGATGAATAGACCTTGAGAGGTGAGGTGCTATAACCTTATAAACTTCTTGTAGGTACCCCAATAACCTACATTAAAGATGCCAACACATAATGTGGTACAGAGGTCTAACAAAGATGGGAATGAGTCAAGTAAAACAGATTAAATTATCACATGTGTACTTAAGTGGGGCAATGAAACTAAAAGCCCCATCTTTATTGTGTTAAACTCAAATTTCTTAATAAATGAAGCGGTATTCCTCAAGTAACGGTTTATGAATTAAAAGCTTGATGCCTTACTGACTAATTGTGATGGCCACATGTCAAAAGCTATCATAATTAGTTAGTGGTACGACGAGATTGCTCACCCAAACCATGAGGCATGATAGATAAAATAACTTGTAATATTTAAAATCCAAAAGAAAAAGGAAAATAGTTAAATGACTTTTAAACACGTTTCAAAAGGAAAATGATTTGGATAAAATATTTACTAATAGGGGTGAGTGGATATAGAATGAGTGAGGTATAGGGCTTTACCTATACCTTATCTTATAAGTATATATTTTCAAATTTTGGAACAAAAAAATTATCCTTTAGCATATTAGAATTATTTTAGAACTAATATCTTATAAAATATATAGGGTACATGATATTTATCGTGTCTTTGGGGGTACCCTTAATGTAATAGCCTCATGGTATGGAAACTTAAGATTAACTCCCTTGCTGTTTAGAGATTTTCTATACAGTACACAAAATGTACTCACGTTAGGTTACATTAGGTTGTATAATAATTCCATGTAGTATAAAAATAATAATCTAATAAATAAATACTAAACACTATTATATTAAAAGTTCATAAATATGAGACATGGGTCCCACAAAATAGTCATCAAGCTTAATAGTAATAGTAGCAATAATAATTAAGCAGTCTAAGTATCTACATATGATTTGACAAAGTACATACTAATCCTCAAAAGCCTAATCACAGTGACTCTCTTCACTCAGCTCAAACTCTCTAATCTTCCCCAATACTCCAGATTTGACCCTTAATATCTATCTGCTAGCCTTAAGCCAAATAAGTTCTTGTAATAATAAAGCTTTATGGGGGTATAAGTATAATTGGCTTAATAAGCAATTTCCTTCTATTACATTTTCAAGAAAATTCAAACAAGTGATTTAACAAACATATGAATGAAACAAGTAAATGTATGCAGCAATACATATAGTCATATGGAAATTGTATGTAGCATGAATTTAACAACACCTATTGCTTAAGTTGGGAAATATGTTTTTACATGTTAGCTCCAAGTTTTAATCACCAAGCTTATACATCTCGTGCTTATTCCTTTAATTATTATAGAAAAAGCTTGTGATCTATTGCTATGTTTTCTTTTTATAAAATATTAGGTGATACTATATACTTGTATGCCCATGAGGTGTGGATATGAGTAGCGCCCTCAGTCTTGCTCACCCCTAAGTAGTAAATCCCTAGACTCGACACCAATTAGAGGGTGGTATTTCCTAGTATGCAGTAGTTCCCAAAGGTCAAAACGAAATTATGTAAGAAGAATTACCTTCTTATAGCCTCTCAATACCACTGCATGATACTAATAGCTTTTGAAATGCGAGTTGTGATATGCATGTCCACTTTATTATGTTAGTTAGATATTATTAAATGTTCATTTATTTAAGTAATCATGACAATTACTTGTAGACAATCATCAACCTAATACACTACTCCACCACATAGCAACCAAGCTTGTTTAAATATATTATAGTGGCTTAGCAAACAATATCAAGCACATATGAATCTCGACCCCAAGCAATCCAATTAATCATAATTATCACAAGTGCAACTATGCTACAATCACATGCAATGTAGTAGTCATGGGAAAGAAACCCACTCAAACATTCCGCTTAAAGGTCATAATGATTCTCGAGAAGATTAGAATCAATTTTGAGATCTCCTAATAAGAAAATTAAGTATCACATGAGTATATATACTAATATTTTCAAATTACTAAATTAAATTCACTATACTTTCTAATTACAATTAGTTTCGTGTTTTGTTTGTAACTTTCTTGTTTTAAGTTCGATTTTCACGATCTTAAAGTCGATTTGAAGGTTTTAGGGTGTAATTTCATGTGCTTAGGTTCATTTGGTTAGATTAGGTGTGCAATATAGGTTATGAACCTGATTAGTTTTGTTGGTTGGCTTTTTGGCCCATTTTGGAGCTTTTTAGTTTCAAATGGGTCTAAAACTTAGTGTAGCATTTTCTGATAAATTCCTAAGCTCAACTGAACTTTTTTTTAGGTGTAGTAAGTTAAGAATTGTTGGACTTGTTTCCACTTTTGTATTTTTAGCCCAATTAGGAGTTTTTGGGCTTCTTTATGGCTTTATACTTCTTATTTGGTTCTTAGGTTTAGGGGAATTAACTTTAATAAATTCTTAACTTTGATTAAGCTATTTTTTTTTTCAATCAGTTGTGACATTTTTGCTAGTAATGATCATAGGGTCTAGCCCATTTAAGGTTTTTAGGGCATCTCATTTGATTTGCTTGTTTTTTTCTTTAATTGTTAAATTTAGGGCTTGATCCATGATTTATTAGCTCCTAACCCTTCCTTAGCCTTACTTTAACTTAATTATCATTCAAGATTTGAAGGGGACTCCATCGAACTTCCTAAAATAGGCATTAGCCCAAAGGGAAAAGGATGAGCATTTTTGTGTCATCTAACTTCATGCTTCTAATCATTACCAAATATGATCCTAATGTTATTTCAAGTAGAAAATGTACTTTGGAAATCAAAAATGGTTTCCTAGATCTTCTAATTGCTTTGACCATAGGAGGAAACCCAACTAAATTTACACTTCTTCATGTAATCAACCATTATTTGACAAGAATGCTCATCTTGAATCATCTTAAGACTTAGTTAGTTACACTAACATATCTCTTTGTCTCCAATTCCACATACATGTAAGGAGATAGTCATTTTATATCCTATTTCATCTTATGTGTAATTAGATAACCAACTTTACATGAGACATCATACTAAAGCTAGGCATCAAAATACAAGAAAATGAATTTTAGCTAAGGTTAAGGGTTCTACTAAATTAATGGTGGCCAAGAACTTTTGAATTAGAGCTTGCTTTTCCTCTTTTGCTTGTGTCCAAGTTTATGTGTGACCCTTAGAGTCCCCCAAGTTACCTCAATGCCCTCTTCCTATTCTCTAAAGTAGAGTGTAGGATCATTACTTCTTAGAATGTTCTAAATGGAAGTGACATAGAAGAGTTTTAGAGAAGGTGTGGCTTACCTAAGAAAGTTCAAATGTTTGCTCTCCTTGTTGGCTTAATAAGGATATTGAATGGGATTTGTTATAGAGTAGAAAATGGTGGCGCAAGGGGTAGCCTGTGGTGGCTTAGTGGGGGTATGGTTGGGGTGTTTTTCTTCTTGGCTTTCTCAAAGGAAAAGTGTTGAAGTGATTAGGAGGAGTTTATGAAAGAGAAATGGAAGGAAAATGAGGAAAGGGTGACTAACGATGTTTTGGGATTTGGGGGGTGGGGACACAGCATGAGGGTGGTGGGATGGTGTTGGAAGTGGGAGGGCTTAGGGGTGGGAGTGGGGTGCATGCCTCTTTGGGTTAGTGTATGCAATCTTTTTGTCCATTAGTTAATAGGGTGAATTAGTTAACATTAGGTTTAGTTGATTAAAGGAAATGTTTAAGTTGTGTCAATTACCTAAATTGGAAATTTCCAACTACAGGTTGACACAAAAGCTATCCTATACCCTACTTTACTTGATGCCTCATCATTGTCCATTGGATAATTCTAGTTAGTTAGTTAAGACTTTGTCTAGTGGTTTAGGGTAAAATCTTAGATTAAATCAATTTATCAACTTTGGCAACTTTCCATTTTGCCTCACATCAAATGTCTTTTAGCCACCAAAGATCAAGATGAGGTGGCTCAATCAAGGGTGGCTGATGATTAAGTGGATGCACCTTAGGTTGACTTATTGTTGTTCATTTGTCCATTTGCATCACCTAATTAAGCTAGATCAAGGGTGATTTAGTTAACTTAATTAATTAGCTATTTGAAGAACATAAATGCCCTTATGTATGGTGCTAACTAGGGTTTATTAGGGTTGAAATTTGTCTAATATTGTCGATTGATAATATTTAACAAGTATCATTAGTCATAGGTGCATATTGGTGTGAAATAAGGCATGTTATGACTAAATATCCTTTTTAGGTCTTATGGGTTGAATTAAGGTTTTGGTTAGTTAATTTAGGGTTTTAATCAATCGTTTTAGCATTTAGGGTTTTTGAATAATCTTTTTAGGGTTTGAATCACGGCTTTTGGATTTTGGAGTTAAATTAGGTTATATATATATGTATGGTATTTTAGGCCTATGAGCCATAGTCCCTAGGTCTAAGGTTCGTTGTTTTATCATTTGTTCGAATTGGTATGAAAAAATTTGTAGAGTTTATAGTACCTTATAGAATTTGTAAAGTTTTCAATTACATTTTTCGTTTAATATTAAAATTTAAAGGTAAATTTTCAATAACCTAAACCTATTAATGTTTCCACTACACAAGATTTAGTTGGTATCAATTACTAGTGCACACTTGTACTCCAATAAAGGGTGTTTTTTACATTTTAACTTCACACTTATACATTTATATACACATGATTATACCAATGGCATGGCGTATGTTTAAAGGTCCTAGGTGAACTTGGTTATTGATGAAAAAAAATCTAAAATAAATTTTAGCGTGATTATTAAGTCTAAAAAATTACAAAGAAGTAAAAGTCTTCATAAGATTAAATTCTAAAAGAAAAAAAAATGATTTTACTCTTAAACATAACCAATTACGATGTGGTAAAAGGCATAATTAAGGTAAAGTGTGATGGGGTTAAAGTAAATCATCAATTTGTTACTTTATATCATTTCATTACATTCAACTTGCCCTAATTGGATAATGAAGCCAATAATTAAACTTCAAATATCTTTCATTATATCATGTTTAATACATAAGAATAATTTGGAATGTAAAGGAATTAATTAGAATATTAATGGGACATTTGTTTGACTTAATAAGAGCAAAATAGAATAGCAATTTCTTTCTTATAGATCTATTGTCGCATTTGATTGGGAAACTAACTAGTCCATGGAATTGCTAGTATTGCAAAGTAAGGAATTGTAATTCCTTTACAAAACCAATGAAATAGCTATTCCTTGATTTTTTTTTCAAGTATTTTTTATATATATTCATGAGATCTCAAAAGAACAAAAAAGAGTAGGTATTTCTTCTTCGTTTCATTACTTAAGAATTACAATTCTATTCCTACCATATTTCGTTCCACCAACTAATTAATTCAAGTGTTTAGAATTGGCTCCAAAATCATTAATTTCATTCCAATATTATGTTGTAATATATTTAAAATGGAATGGAGTAAGTATATATGAATATTTATTAAAAATACCCTTAATTCTTGGAGGCCTTAAATTACTCAACACCCTTATTTAGTTGGTTTAAGCTGGTCTCGCTTTTAGTAATTGCATAACACTAACACTTGAATTTCCTTATTTAATTCATCAAAATTCCCTTTCTGAATTTTAAAATTATTTTTTTGATTCGGGATATTTCAGTTATTGTAAAAGCTTTTAACTGAAATGAATTACTCATTTAGATTGAACCATGCACTGTATAGTCGTAGTAGAAAATATCTCATTATAAATGGTATATTTTATTGGCATAAGAAAGTTGAAGAGAATTCATACAGATAATGGTGTTGTCGCATTAGCGGCGATTCTTGCACTAATTTGCCCCAGCGGGCCCGGGATGTTTACGAACTGGATGTAAGCTTATCATGTACACACGGCAAAATGTGTTCTCTCGTATGAAGTTTCAGGTGGCTAGAGATTTAGAGACCTGATTTAAACATTGTAGTTGGATCTTTTACGTTGTAACTTTGTTCTATGATTGAACCCTATATAATGTTTTTTTTTCGGTGGAATCAAAAGAGTTCATTATTATAGAATCAAAGTTCACATACAAAGAAAAACAATATCAACAAACAACTTCATGGCCTAAGACCCATGGCTAACGGTCAAAGTATTTGATATAGTGAGTAGCATAAAAGACAAGATCAATCAATGATTAATTTTAAAATAAAAAAAAATTGAGAAAAAATCTCCACTTAAGGAAGTCTAAATATTATTATATGACAAAAAATATCATCTGTAACAAGAAGATGATGATTATATATTATCCCTAAAAAAAGCCTTAATCGTCTAAAATACAAAAATTCAAACTAAAAACTTAAAAACTCATTTTAGGGCCCTCAATGAAGGTTTTTTGGGCTTAAACACCACTTCATTATTGCAACAAGCGTAGGTCTCTAAAAGTGTTTTGTGTGCATATATTATAATTAAAAAAATAGAGTTGTGTGCTAAAGGTTATAGTTTTTAAAAGATAGACTATGCGTTTATTTCTTTTTGAGCTTTTTGGATTTGTTTAATTTATCTAGGAATCAACTTGCAATTTGCTTTGCATCATTCTAAATTTGCTCTAAATTAGAGAGAGATTTTTTTTTTTTTGGCCAAATGTAATATGATATAACATAATGATAGTTGTTCAACCCTAAGGAGTAAGCTCATCCCCTTTTTGTCTTGAGATGTGACTCAATCAACGTAGGCATTCGCATGACACTTTGTGTGTGATAAAGAGAACAACTCTAAAATTGATACAAGTTTAAGACCGAAGCAGCCAAGGGTTTAATCTTCCAATAACAACAAGAAGACTTCACAAAACTAATAAAAACAATTTGGAAGTCAGTTTCAACCTTAATCTTTTCCCATCTTTAAGCAACGCATATTTAACAGCCTCCAATTAGCAAGAGCTTCAACTTAGTAGTACCACCAAGACCATCTTCACCATTTGACACCATCATCGTCATAAACCCCATCCACATATCACCACCACTGTATCATTATCATAGTCGCTACATCTACACCATCACTAGCACTTCCAATGCCATTAGCATTACCTTTGTCATTGCTATTGCCTCTACACTATCACTACCATTACTATAATGATCAACAAGTATTGTAGATATTATTGACTCTTAACATCATTGTTATCCCAATATCACCTTCCCCTTTCCTAACATGACTACTAGCATCGTCATTGTTGTCATTGTCACCGTATTGCTATCACCATCACTATTGCATAACCACTAGTCACCTACCTACGTAACACCTACATGACAACCTCCTTCAATGTTGCCACCACCACTAGCACTACACTACCTCCATTATCATATTGTTGCAACACAACCTTTGCCACTACTACCATCACCACCACATTCTCCTGCACTATTGTTACCACTATAACCTCACCATCAACACTAGCACTATTCATATGACCATGTCACCACCCATGCTCTTGCCTCACACTACCACCTAACCCTTGCAGTAATATCACTATCATCACCACAAATACCACTATACAACCATCACTAGCACCGTGGCGTTACCAATGACAACTGGTGGTTATAGCAGTAATGGGGGTAGAGGTAATGGTGGTGGTAGTAGATGTTGTGGTGGTGTAGTAGTGAGGGCGACAACTATGGTATGTTGGTAGTAGTGGTGGTAGGTGGTGGAATGGGGATAGTGATGTGATGGTGTTGGTATAAGGTGGTCGCAATAGTGATATGTTTTACTAAACGGGTAGGTATGAAGTAAACAATGAAACAATAGAGATTTATAAGAAATAAATAATGGAATATATATATTACTTGGTTATTTCAAATAATATTTATTATTTTTAAATTCTCTTTTTAAATCTTGAAGTATATAGGTTTTTACAATACATTTAGTTGATTTCATAAGGATGTAATAAAATAACTATTTCTCTTTTACAAAGCTATTAGTGTGTTTTGTTTATAGAATAACTTTTCATTGGAATCTCTATTACTAACAAACAAGTTATAATTCCTTACATAGCTAAAGGAATAGCTACTCTTTACTTTTTATAGGGTAAATGTTCCATTTAACACCTTAACTTTACTTATTTTTATAATAAACTACTTAAATAAGTTAATTCAAACATTATAAGTAATCTTAAAATGTTTAAAGGTAGTAAATTAATACTTTTAGATTCTATATAGTTAATTATAAAAATAAAAAAAATTCAAATAGCAAATATGATATTTACCCTCTTTTTAACATATTTTTTTCTTTACATATGACATTTTATCCAATAATTAAGTTATTTACTATGGTAAAGATATATTGATACATTTCGGTATATTACTAATCTATTACAACTTTATTATCATATTATTCCATTTCGAAAGCAAATCATATTGTTAATATACCAATAATTCTCTATCAGTCGTATTTAACCTCGAATGTTGTTAATATATTCTACATACGTACGCAAAGCAATATAACATGATTTAAGAAGGTTTTGCTCTTTATTCCATAAAGAACCTCCTATAATTAGGATGCTACAGTATGGCCTCCAGCGCTATGTTCTCTTTAGAGAAGCAAGCGGCGTGACCTTTCTTCCATTTTGTACGAATTCTTATATTCATGTACTCCTAACGGCAGCTGTCCAAGAGAACCTTAAACAGCCAAAGGACAACAAAAGTATATAATTCTCAACCTGTGTCACATCAATATTATAATCATTTAAAAGAAGCGCCATAGTCATAGTTCAATGAGGATGTGTGGCCAATCATGTAAAGCGACTCTAGGCACTTTCTTCCATAAGAGCCCGACAAGATTGCATAAATTAAGGGCAGCTAGTTAACCTCTGATACTATAAAAGCGATGATAGGCTTTATATTATCGTTATATTAATAAACCTAGCTAGATTGTCATTTATATAGAGTTAAGCTTTATTGCAAAGTGAGCTAGTAGGTTTGGTTGTTCCTACTTCAATTATCCAACGTTTAACTTATTTTCTTTTTGCTAACTTTCACTTCTTTTTCCCACTACTGCAAATTATATTTTTGAAAAGAAATCAAACTTGTTCTATTCCATTAAAAGAGTAGTTTTTATATTAATTATAAAAACCTTAATTTTTTGCTTAGTAAATTATCTTTTGTTTGAACTATTTAAATAAAAAAGAAGTAGAGAGAAAATTCTTATTCCCTAGTATAGTTCATTAAGATCTGCGTTGTATACTGTTTATTGTCACATATAAATAAAAAATGTTAGATATGGGATACCAATAAAATAATTATCATATATAACAACATATATCTGGTTAGAGTACAAACAAGAGCATAAAATAAAGAAAATGTCATAAAAAATATCAATTATTTAGCCTCTGACTCGAATAAATTAATCACAACTTGATTTACCTTTCTTTTTCCCTTCTTTACATGGAGCACATTATAGTACCTAGTGCTAATTACTTTAACGAGTAGGTAAAGTTCTTCTAGATATGTTTCTATAATGTAGATGTAATATAATATTTGCAACTTATTTAGTTCCTGTTTAGTGAACCTCTTTCCTTAATGGATTATAATCATCTTTGTATCTTTCTAAAAGGTGTAAGAGATTTAAGCTAGCCTAGCCTATGAGTTACTCAAATTTTAGCTCTGTATGTATTGGATTTCAATATAGCTATTTTAATTGAGCTCAAACTTAAGCTACTCTAATAACTTAATCAATTCAAGCATCAATATAGATTTAGTAAGAAAATATGTATACTTCATTAAACAATCAAATGTAAGCAAGCTTATATAAATTGAACTCAAATTCATTGAGTAAAATTTCATGATTAGCTCGATTGGCTTAAAATAATCTTGTTTTGAGAGGGAAATACACTCTTTGCATTATTATATGAGTTTCCATGTTTGTTTAAACAAAAAGATAGAGGTGGCTTTTGACAAAATAAAAGCACTATGAATCTATTGTGATTTTCATCACCAATATCTTATCCAACTTCGACATTTTTCACTTCTTGGCTCAAATACTCTAATGAATTCTATGTTTGTTAAATCCAAATACACAACTATGTTCTTGCTAATCTTAATGGCTTCACAAGAGTAATGGACTGAGGTACCTAACATTGAAACAATCAAAATCAAAAGTGAGGACAATGACAATGTTAGGTCTTCAGTTGCATTAATAGTTCATAACTAATGCTATTTGGTTTTAAATGTC
This sequence comes from Laguncularia racemosa, assembly GCA_037954665.1. Taxonomy (NCBI): domain Eukaryota; kingdom Viridiplantae; phylum Streptophyta; class Magnoliopsida; order Myrtales; family Combretaceae; genus Laguncularia; species Laguncularia racemosa. Next base: position 2,321,644 of record JBBMOL010000012.1, read on the forward strand.
TAGGAACTATGAATACATGTTCACTTCTATACTAAATAATCTCTCTCAAGTAATATTTAATCTAGTTATCTTATTCAATTGTCTAACTTTTGTTGATAGTTGACAACTGCATACTATTAGGCCTGATAAGAAAGCTCGACCTCTAACATAGTCCAATGATTGTTTTACCCCTTTGCTATAGTAGGCTAGGTTTTCAATACTTTTCTCTCTTTGTGTCTCAACGTAGTCAAGGTAAGTTAAAACCTTAGCTTTACTCTCTCTCTCTCTCTCTCTTCTCTCTCTCTCTCTCTTCTCTTCTTCTCTCTCTCTCTCTCTCTTGTGTTTATCTATTTGTCGCTCAATCTCTATATAGTTGATTTCTACTATGCAATTTCCTCTTGTTTATTGATTTGTGAGGTGAAAGATAGTGTGGGAAAAGAATGCTATGGACCCATTCAGTTGGTTAGACTCCTTGCTAGAGGTACCTTTTTCTTTTTGAGGGGTAAAGTACCTCCCCTTCTAATTTATTCTTCTAGTGATGAATACAATTTTTGAGATTTTTGTAACTAATTTCCCTCCAAATGTAACTATCTAAAATAACTACTACAACTATAAGTATAACTATAATGTTTTATTTATGTGCATAGTAAATAAGCCCACTTAGTGGTTTTGCCATTCTCTTTGGCCTTGTAATACATGTCTTCTCCTCTTGTAGAATAACCTTGTCCTCAAGGTTGTAAGATGGATATAATTGTTGAAATTGGTCTAAATCTTTCCAAGACGTATCTTCAGGTACTAAACCTTGCCATTGTACCAAAATTTGTGTCTTTTACTGACCATTCTTGTAGATGATTCTAAAGTCTAAGACAACTAAAGGTCGTAAAAGTGGCTATGTATCAATAGTATCAGGAGGTAGTGCTAAACATGGAATAGTAGTCTCATAAGATTTCTTGAGTTGAGAGATGTGAAAAACAGTGTGAATATGTACATACTCTAGTAAAGCAAGTTCAAAAGCACATGTCCTTATTCTCTTAGTAACTGGAAAAGGTTCATAGCAGCTATGAGAGAGCTTGTGAGTTCTGAGACTTGAAATAGAAACCTACTTGTGGGGGTAAAATTCATAGAAACACCAGATCACCTACTTCAAAAGAAACATCTGTGTGATGCTTATCACTATAATACTTCATTCGTTGTTGGGCTTTATTCAAATGATCTATTAAACCACGTAGGACCTTATCCCTAGTCCATAATTCCCCATCCACCACATTAAACTTCGAAGTCCCTCTTACATAAGATGGAATCAAAGGTGGAGGTCTACCATAAATAATTAAAAAGGGGTTACATCAGTTCCTTCGTGAACTAAAGTATCTTAAGCAAATTTTTCCCATGAAAGAAATTTGACTTAGTGACTAGGATGGTCCATCACAAAGCACCTAAGTACTGTTGTATAGTCCTATTAAGGACTTTAGTTTAACCAACACTCTAAAGATGATAAGCACTGCTCATTTGTAATTTTGTCCCACTTAACAAAAACAACTCTTTCAAAAAATGGCTCATAAAAATGGAATCTTGATTAGAAACAATTGATTAAGGATATCCACATAATTTCATAACCATAGTAACAAATTAGGGAAACATGTTAAAATCCACCACTTTAAAATCCATACTGACATTTTCCTAAACCATCTTTGGTATTAGAAGAGGGGAAAGTAACCCAATAGGTGATTGAGTAACATAATTCACCTTTTGGCATGTTAAATAACTACGAACAAAATTTTCAACATGCTTCCTGATCCCTTCAAAAAAAAAAAAATTAGTAGCTAAATTTGAAAATTTTTAAAGTAACCAAAAATGGCTAGCAATGGGTGAAACATGATATTCAGCTAAAAGTGTTTGAATTAGATGTGATTGAGGCACTAAGAAAGGACATTGACCATAATACAACATGCCATTGTACGAACGTAAAGGCCATTTCAATTGCTACCCACTACTCATAGCAAAAATAATTTGTTGAAAATCTAGTAAAGCCTCGTATTCCTTTTTAAGGTCATCTTCAAAAGCAAAACAAAGTAAGAAAAAGCCAAATGAGTCCCTAAACAAATATCCATTCTTGATAAAGAGTTTGGAACTTGATTATCTTTTCTTGCCTTATAAATGACCACATAGTCATAGCCCATCAACTTAGTGAGATATTTCTGTTGCTCAAGAGTTTGCATAGCTCGAGATAATATCTCTTTTAAACTTTGGTGATCAACCTTGATTACCAAATGTGATCGTAAGAGATACTAACACCATGCAAACTAACTCCACAAAACCATATAACCTACGAACCTAAGCAAAAACCTCTTGTAAATGAACAATAAGTTTTTTTTTTTCTTTTACTAAAATAGGCAATAGGGTGATTTTGTTGCCACAAAACAACTCCCACTCCACTTCCTAAGGTATCCGTTTTAACTACAAACTCTTTAGAAAATTTGGAAGAACTAAAATAGGGGCACTTGTTAAAGCTTGCTTAAGCTTTTCAAAAGCTTGAGCAACTAAATCTATCCAAACAAAATTATCATGCTTCAACATATTAGCTAAAGGTGCAACTATGGATGCATAGCTCTTAATAAACCACTTATAATATCCAATCAGTCCCTAAAAAAGCATGGATTTGTTTAATATTTAAGGGTAGAGGCCATTTAAGAACCACTTAAACTTTAGGTGGTTTGGGTGCAACTCCTTCATTAAATAGAAAATGCCATAAAAACTCAATAAACGTTTGTCTAAAAGAACACTTACTCCTTTTTAGATAAAAAGTGTAAGAAAGTAACTGTCGAAGAATGGAGGCCAAATGCTGCAAATGCTTTTCCATGGAAACACTTTAAACTAGAATGTCATTGAAAAAAAACTATAACAAACTTTTGTAAAAAAAGGCTTGAAAAGTTGATTCATAATAGATTGAAATGTAGCAGGTGCATTACTAAGGTACTAAATATTCATAATGACCCTCGTTTGTGTGAAATGCAGTCTTTTTGATGTCACCTGGATGTATACAAATTTGGTGATAACCAAATCGTAAATCTTAACTTTGAAAAGATTGAGGTGCCATGTAATTCACCAAACAATTCATTAATGGTGGGCATATAAAATTCATCCCTAAGTGGCTTGATTTAAAGCCCTGTAATCAATATAGAATCACCAAGTCCCATCCTTCTTCTTGACTAATAAAACAGGAGAGGAAAATGGGCTTGTACTATGTTGAATAATCCCTTATTGCAACGTTTCTTGAACTTATTTCTCAATTTTTGCTTTCTAAAAATGAGAGTATCGATATGATTTAACATTGATAGGATAAGTACTGACAAACAGATGGATATGATGTTGAATATATCACAAAGTGGCAATGATGATGGTGCCTTAAAGACTTGAGAATAGTTGCTCAACAATTACTCTAATGCATTGTTGTTGGTAGCTTTCTATGATGTCTCATTATCCACCTTCTAAGGCATTGACTTGAAGCAAGATACCACTACATCCACATGCAATAAGCACTTTAATTGATGGCAAGAAATCTGACTTAAAGAGGCACCTACTGCTCCATGATGTGTTACTATAGTACCCTTATGTTAGAATGCCATAATCTTGTCCCCATAATCAATAGTAATTAATCCTAGAGCTTATAACCATTGGACCCCTAATACTAAATCAACACCTTGGATAAGAAGGACAAAGAAAGTATCAAGGAACCTAAAACCTTGAATAATTAGAGAGACATTAGTACATTGTCCTTCGCATCGTAGTTTATCACCATTACTCACCATAACTTGAAATTTCATATTGGGAACAATAGGAAGACCTAAATTTTAAGCTATATGACTTTGCATGAAATTATAGGTACTTCCATTGTCAACCAAATAGTAACATGTTGCCTATTAATTGTTCCTACCAATTTTAAAGTTTGAGGGACAATAGTGCTTGATAAAGCATGATAACTGATAGCTAATGCAGTTGAATCATGTGCATCTTGTTACTCATGTATACTATCATCTGTAACATCTATAAAACCACCGAAATTCTACTCATCATCACCAATCAACAAAAGACATTTAGTCTTACATTTATGATTTTTGTGGAACTTCTCATCACAATTAAGCATAGTCCTTGCTCCTTTCTTTCAACCACTTCTGTTGATAGGAATCTACGATGCGGTTCCAGCAGTGGGGGAACCTGACTTGGATGTATGAGCCTAGACATCCACATATGGCCACTTTTATCTAATAATGTTTGATTTTTGTGCACTTTAGCAGGTACATTGATCGATTTTACAGGATAACCAAATAACATGCACTAAGGATCAACTTGTGGGACATTTTTGGACTCATATCCAATAGTCCACAATGTGTCCACTTGAATTGAAGAACTGGCCCACTTAGAGACCATCTTTTGCACTTGTAATTGTCATTATTGCACCGGCCAATTTTTATTTATTTTGGTACTTGTACTTTGATTTTAAAATCGGTTACTTAGTGGAATATATGTAATTTTTTGAACATTTTTACCCTAATTGGAGTAAGTATAAATACTTGCTAACTAGGGTTTTTAGAGAGCTTTTTTCAATTTGAAAAACAAACACTCTTTAAGCAGTGAAGGAGAGCCTTGCAAATAAAAGATCTCTTATCAATTTCTTAAGAAATTGCGCTGAGATTCAACAAGAGGAGATTGTGAGTCATATCAAACTTGCTTTTGTTGTTAACAAATTGTATTTAGTGAGTCATATCTAGGTGCAATTTGTGATTACCTTTATCCACGTGATTTAGATGTAATTTTCAGATTTAGGTCATTTAAATTTTGAAATTGCTTCCTAGTGTAATTGCGTGATTTCCCATTGAAAATTCACATACTTATTAGTTCAAATTTCATTTGGTCACTTGCTTAAGTGGAATCCAATTTCATCACGCCACTTTGTGGATTTTGTCTTGTTGAATTCTCCAATTGGATTGTGTTCATGTGCTTGAATTATTTAGGTACATCATTTATCTTAGTCAAACATTTGAATGGAATAGTAGATTTAGGGTTGTTAGTAATAGTAGAAGAAGAGGGTTTAGGATTTGAAGAAGTGGAGTGTATTGGACAGGAGCAGGGCTTTTAGGCTGAAATGGTGAAGAAACCATGGTCATTAAAACAATGAAGTAATCATTGAATTTAGCTTCATGCATTTTAGTTAAATAAATGGTCTAAGTCAAATATGTAGGTTTGGTAAATTGGAGTTCTCTGTGAATTAAGGGTTTAAGACCCAAGACACAACGATTGGTGAAAAAAAAATAGAAATACCCATTATTCGATTCAACAAAGTGTCAAATTTAGATTGATACTCTTCAAATATCCTTGATTAACACAATTTAGACAAAGTCCCCTCAAAATCTTCATGTTCTAAGGAACTAAATGAGTCTCAATAGCCTTAGTAATTTGTGACCAAGAACTCAACTACTTATTCTAAAGCATCCATTGATACCAATGTAAAGCTCTATCCTCCATTGCAAATGAAGCAATAGTAATCCTTTGTTCATCGGGTATATCATAGAAAGTAAAAAATCTTTCAACTTTAAATAACTACCCAAGAACATCATTACCATGATATTAAGGTATTTCCAATTTTATACCTTTCAACACTTGTTCTAATTGCATAGTGGAAGAAATTGAATTAGAATCAATTGTAGAAGAAAGAGGTTTACGTTAGTCATTTCTTGATGTTGCAACAACTTAAATTGATTAATGATAAGTTGAGATTGCTTTAAAGTTTTTGATCTAATTTCTCTCCAATCAACTATAAGTTCTTGAGAAAATCGTTGTTTGAAAATCTATGCCCATTCTTCCATCTTTTCATCAAGTCCTGAATTCTTGGTATTTGGTGCCATTGCTTGAAGACAACAAGAGTACCAAATGTAGGGCTTAATAAAAAAGCCTAGCTTCTAACACGGTTTAATGATTGTTTTACCCCTCTACTATAGTAGACTAGGTTTTCAATTCTTTTCTTTCTCTCTGTCTCACTGTAGCCAAGGTAAGTTGAAACCTTAACTTTACTCCTCTCTCCCCTTTCTCTCGTGTTTATGTGTTTCTCCTCTCAGTCTTTATTTTGTTGATTTCTAATATGCAATTTCTTGTTGTGCATTGATTTGTGAAGTGACAGATAGTGTGGGAAAAAAATTATATAGACCAATTTGAGTTGGTCAGACTCCTTGCCAAAGGCACCTTTTTTCTTCTTGAGGTGTAAGTACCTCCCCCTTTGATTTATTCTTCTTTTTATACTCTATGATGAATACAATTTCTAATAGTTTTGTAACTAATTTCCCTCCAAATGTAACTATCTAACTATTTGAAATAACTATTACAGCTATAAGTATAATTGCAACGTTCTATTTATGTACATAGTCATTAAGCTAACTTGGTGGCTTTGTCATTCTCTTCGGCCTTGTAACACATACCTACTTAAAGCATATAGGAATATTAATGATTTTATGAACCTTAGTAGATATTCTCATCCTAATAGAAGTTAATGTTACAAATGATGCCTAGTCTTGCAAGTGTGGTAAGTATGAGCTATTTGTAAAAACCAACTTAAAAAATATGTGATCATTATCATCATATCAAATATTCCATAACAAAGTAAATTAGATATACATTTGCTATCTTAGATTTGATGTCATAGAATTGTCCTTATCAATCATATTAAAACATTCAGACAAAAAAAAAAAAAAAGAGCAACATATAAAAATGGAGATTCATTCCACCATTACAAGTGTCTACGTATGATTTGCTAGAACATGCTTAAGATAAAGAATTTGGAATAGCAAATGTCCATCTAACTAATCTTAGCTACATTATGAACTTTTGAACTTAGCCACTTTTCTAGCTTTCCTAAACAATGATAAGAAAGGACAAGAACTATTAGACATGCCATAACTCTAAAACATAAGCTAGAGAGAGAAAGGAATACATAGATAAAATGACTAAGGAATCTTAATCTACACGTAAAATTTGCTCAAATCACTTTACAATCCACTTATCGTAATAAATAGTGCTTAGAACTATGAATTATTTTTTTAGTGCTAAAAGAGAAAAAAAGGTTGTGAACTAGTTAAGTAGCGTTTTATGAATGATGCTCATCTTGGTCATTAGAGGAAATTGTGATTTTAGTTTGATATTGTAAGACTTAGTTTGACTGAGACTGAAAAGAAGGTTATTTAGATAGGGCAATTAATTTCATTTAAATGAATGAAATCCTTATCGTTCTAACTATCTCCCTAACTTCACCCATAGGTAGTTTAGATTAGTTGAATGAAATTGTAGTCTCCACATTTTCAACACTGTATTTAACTTTGTTTAGCTAAAGTTCAAGGTTAATTAGATTATGTTCCTATTAATAAAGCATTTTTGGCTTAGCCACCTAAGGTCCATTTCAACCCACTTAGATTCTCTTCCGAGCTCCTCTCTCCCTTGCCGACCTCTTTTGATACAGAATTACACAATTTGACTTGAAGTCTCGAGTTTTGACCTCCTCCTCTAGATCGGATTTGGGCTCCTACTCCCACAATGGATAGATTGATGGGAGTTATATAAATAAGGAAAGAGATTGGTCAAAGATACACCGTCGTTATATTAGGAGAGGATCATGGGAATTAATGCACTTCCTTGATTAAGATCATGCATAACACTTATAAATAGAGGAGAAGGGCGATTGGGTAAGGGATTTTTTTGGAACTCTTCTATTTTTAGTATTCTAAAGACCCTCTCATTTTTCTTGTGCTAACTTAGGCATTAGAGTGGCCATGCTGGAACAAACTCTAACACTCCTGTAGCCTAATTTGTTTCCATTTTGCAGATGATTTAACCATCTTTCAAAAACCTAACACAACAGTTCCTAAAAATTGCTCTTCTTTTGTATGACTTTATATGACGATGTTGAGGATCTATCGGGATGAAATTTTTCAAGGTCTAATTTCTTCATTTTCATTGCTTTATGCTCTTGATTCTTTGAAACTTCTTATTTCTTATGATTTTTCTTGTAGTGACACACAAATTACATATTAAAATAAAGGCTAAACATAAGCAAAATTCACATAAAATTATAAAATTATTGGATGCAATATGTCATACTAAAAAAACTACCCCTCACAAAGTAAAATATGACTCATCATTATCCCCTTTTTTTTTATCTTTACAAAATTGAAATATTTCATAGGTTAAACAACACAAACTAAGGAAAATAAAAATCAATAAATAAACTTACATTGGCTATTTGCAATTTCAATCTAAGATGGAAGAGGGTGTGGACAATGTTAACTATCATATTCATATTATATAAGGATAGGTTTTATGTTTTAATATGGTGTTCCATTAGAAAAAAAAAAAAATCAATCTTCCCTTTCTAGGGAACATCTTTACTATAATAACTTACCAAACATATCTCAAAGATGTGGACAAGCCATAGTGATATGACTAAATTACTCAAGAACATTCAAGAAGCCTTGGGTTAATAATGACTTGATGCATGATTGTTAGTTGTAGTAGTATGTAGAAGCTGGTTTAATTTGTACACAAATAAGTGGAGGTAGTTCTATGGGTTGTACATAAATAAGTGTTTTTTTCCAATGAGTTTAGAATAATAAAGGGAAATAAAGGACTTACAATTGTGGCAAGCTAGTGTTGATTAAGATTTAGTGGAGAATGAATAAAATTGTATGCTGAGGAGGAGTGCCATGCAGGCATCAGAGTTAGTTAAAGTTTTATTTTCATCGTTTGGGATATATAAATAGCTTAGGGGCAATTAGAGGGGAGGTTAGATATTTTCTCTTACATAGCTCTCTTTATCGGAAGAGTTCTTGTTTCTAAGCATGTTGCTTAAGTGAGTCTTAATTGATATCACATTTTGAATTTTTGTGCCCTAACTTTTGTTTCTAAGTGTGAAATTGGTAGATCTTGCATTTGTGCCTTATCAATTAGCACCATCTTATGGGAAACATCTATTTTAGTTCTCAATTAATTATGATGTGAATGGATAGTAGAGTAGAGGAATCGAAGATAAATGTTAAAGAGATTCAAGGAGGTTTATCAAAGCTCCAACAATAGCTGTCTACCATAGATCAAAGTAATAAATCATTAGAAGGAGTTGTACAATCACTTCAAGAAATATTGAAGGATGCTTTAGAGTGAAGATCTAATAAATTAGCAATAAGTGATGAAGGAGAAAATTCTTGAACGTAAGCTCTAACAGTAGGAAGAACTTTTAACTGAGTGTTCATGGAATATGCAAATGCTAAGAATCAACGAAATGAAACTCCTTGAGATGATACAATTGATGATGAGTATCAATCAAATGCGGTCAAGATCACTTTGCTAGTCTTTGATGGCCTTGATCTTGCAATTGGATTATGGCAACAAAACAGTATTTTGAAGTACATTGAACTCAAGAAGAAAGGAAAGTGCCATTTGCTTCTTTATGTATGAGAGGAAGATCAGTTTATTGGCTAAAAACATTGAAAAGGAGAATTCCTCATTTAATAATAGGTGAATTAATGAAAAGATATAACCGTAGCTCTTCTAATAATTCATTTGTGAGTCTTTCTACTCTATGTCAAGTATCCTCAATTGATCAATATATAGATGATTTTGAAGCACTATTATCTCAAGCTCTAGCAATGTTAGAATTGCAAATGTTAGGTTACTATTTGGGAGGGTTGCGTGAGGAGATTTTCATTAGAGTTCAGACATTAAGACCAAAAACTTTTGCACAAGCTATGAAAATGTCTCTTGATGTAGAAAGAGTTTAACTATGGAATTTATGTGTCTCCTTTAATTCAGTATAATGAAAATCCTAGGTAAATGGGATATTTTGGTCGAGCTTATCATCAAACATCTTATGTGAGACCTTCGAACTCACTTTTACTAGTGTAAATGCATACTAATATTGTTTCTCCAAGAATTTGTGAAGTGAATAATACTCAAGCTAATAATTGTACATAATTTTCTATTCCTTTGTATTGGAAGGAGTTGTCTAATTAAGGAAGTAATGCAACATCAGGTTCTACAACTAATTCGATTAAGCTTTGCAACACTACATGAGGAACTCATGAGCAAAAGTAGCTCACATATTCTGAATATTTGGATAAAAGAGCTAAGGGGGCATGTTTTCATTGTGATCAACCATTTAGTGCTAGTTGCAAATGCCCTAATAAATCATTGTGATTCCTTATATTAAATGACGAACCAAAAGAGTTGAGTGAGGAGTGGTTCAAAGTTGAAAATGTCAATTCCATAATTTGTTTAGAAGGTTGTATCGACCATAAAGGTAAGGAAATTCAGTTATCCTTGCTAGCACTTAGTGGATTGAATGCATCTAAGACCACAAAATTTCAAGGTATGTTGTGTTCTCATCATATTTCTATATTAGTGGATAGTGGCACAAGTTACAACTTTGTTTCTCGTAAATTGGTTAAGAAGTTACAACTACAAGTTGATAATTCTCCCATGCTTCGAGTTAAATTAGATGATGGACATGTTGTTGAGTCTAGATGTCTTTATTCTGATGTACAATTAAAGGTTTGTGGACATGAACTTTCTATAATCCCTTATGTTCTAGAGTTGGGAGGAATTGATTTAATATTAGGAATTGCTTGGCTTAAAACTTTAGAAAAAAATGTTAATGAAAATTCCTGTTGAAGCTAGTGAATGTGTGTTGCAAGGGGATTTTTCCTCATATAAAATTGTAGTTTCCTATCATTCTATATGTAAGATATCTAATTTTGAGTAGGAAAGTGTCCATTGGAAATTGCAATCTATTAATAGGGAGGGTGAACAAGGGGTGATTAATTCTCAAATTATTTCTCTACTTAACGAGTTTTCTATTGTGTTTGAAGAGCCTCAGGAATTGCCTCCATAGTCACAAATCACCAAATTCCTCTTAAAGAAGGAAAATGCCCTATAAATGTTAAACCAGATCAATATGCTCAAGTGCAAAAAACAAAGATTAAGAGACTTGTTAAAGAGATGCTTGTTGCTAGAATAATTCAACTAAGTTCTAATCCTTTTTCGAGTCTTGTCATCTAGTAAAGAAAAAGGATGGCTCGTGGTGATTTTATGTAGATTATCTTGCACTTAATAATGCACAATTCCATATAAATATCCCATTCCTATTATCAATGAACTTTTGGATGAGTTGTATGGTGCTCGGATTTTTTCAAAAATTGACTTAAGAATGAGATATCATCATATTTGAGTTTTTGAGGATAACACTCCTAAAACTACTTTTAGAACTCATCAAAGCTATTATGAATTTTTGGTAATGCCATTTAGCCTCACAAATGCTCCAGCAAATTTTCAAGCTACGATGAATGATTTGTTTCGACCGTATTTATGAAAATTTGTGCTTGTGTTTTTTTTTTTATGACATTTTAGTGTTTAGTGTGGATTTGGAAAAGCACATAGAGCACTTGCGAGTGGTGTTTCCTTGCTGCAATCCTAGCACTTTAAGGAAAATAGAAAGAAGTGCTCCTTTGGTGCCTCTTCTTTGGAGTATTTAGGACCTATTATTTCTTTTGATGGGGTGCATATAGATCCTAACAAGGTGAAAAGTGTCTTACATTGGCCTACTCCATCTTTTCAAAGGGTTGTACATGGTTTTTTTGGGTTGTCAGGGCATTATAGAAAATTCATAAAAATTATGGCAAAATTGCTCAACCATTAATAGATTTGTTTTTTTTTTTTTAAAAAAAAAAGATGGGCTTTGAAGGAATAAAGAAGCTTTACATGCCTTTTAAACATTGTAGCAATCTTTGGTGAGTGTACCTATTTATCTATGTTAGATTTTACTCAATCCTTTGTAATCGAATGTGATGCATTAGGGACTAGATTAGGGGTAGTTTTAATGCAACATAACAAGCCTATTGCTTATTATAATAAGGCCTTAAGTGATAAGAATTTAGCTAAATCTACTTGTGAGAAAGAGTTAATGGCTTTAGTGTTAGCAGTCCAACATTGGTAGCCATATTTGTTAGGAAGGAAAATTCATTGTTAGAATCGATAAAAAAAAGTTTAAGATATTTGCTTTGTTAGCGCATTACTACTCTTGATTAGCAACAGTGGCTCTCCAAATTGTTAGGTTATGACTTTGACATTAAATATAAATATGGTAAAGAAAATTTAGCTGCAGATTCCTTATCTCATGTACAAGAAGAGATGGAATTTTGTGGGATTTCTACACCAATTTGGTCTAATTTAGCTAAGATTCTAGTTGAAGTTTTAAGTGATCCCTCTTTCACTGCAAAAGGACAAGTATTGAAAGACAAAAAGGATGTAGGGAAGGATATCATTTGGAAAACGATACATTATACCGTTAAGGTCAGCTAGTGTTACTTGCTTCTTCCTATTAGGTTCAATTATTTCTTCAAGAATTTAATTCTGCACTTGTTAGAGGGCATTTGGGTTTCCTACGAACCTATAAACAATTAACTTCTAATTTGTTTTGGGTAGGAATCCATAGGGATATTGCCTCTTATGTTGTTGCTTGCACCATTTTTTAACGTAATAAGTCTCAAACTCTTGCTCCTACTGGTTTACTTCATCATCTTCCTATTCCATCAACTAGTTGGGAGGACTTATCTATGGATTTTATCACTAGCATGCTTAAGTCCAAGGGTTATAATGTTATTTTACTAGTGGTTGATTGTTTATTGAAACATGGGCATTTTTTGTTGTTGAAGCATCCTTATGTAGCTAGATTGGTTGTTGATTTGTTTGTGAAAGAAAATTTCCAATTACATGGTATCATAAGGACTATTGTTAGCAAAAGAGATCCCCTATTACTTGAGGCTATTCCAAGAAGCCTCGGGTTAATAAGGACTTGATGTGTGATTGTTAGTTGTTCTAGTATGTAGGAGTTGGTTTGATTTATACATAAATAAGTGGTGGTAGTTCTATGAGTTGTACATAAATATGTGTTTTTACTGATAAGTTTAGAGTAATAAAGGGGAATAAAGGGCCTACTATTGTGGCAAGCTAATGTTCTTGTAAGATTTAGTGGAGAATGAATAAAATTATATGTTGAGGTGGTGTACTAAGCTAGCATCAGAGTTAGTTAAAGCTTTCTTTTCTATGGTTTGAGATATATAAAGAGCTTAAAGGAAATTAGTGGGGATGCTAGATACTTTCTCTTACACAACTCTATCTTTCTCTTAGAAGAGTTCTTGCTTCTAAGCAAGTTACTCGGGTAAGTTTTAATTGATATTTTATTTTTGAATTTTTGTGCCCTAGTTTCTATTTCTAAGTGTGAAATCAATAGATCTTGCATTTGTGTTCTATCATGTAGACTATCATATCCCAAAAAACATGCATAAAGCATTTGTACAACAAATGACTTCTTTGAGCAAATAACTATTTGTAAAAACACTTTACCAAAAACAACCTATCACCATTTAAAAATATATACAAGATTATTAATCAAGGTTATGTAAATGTTCTTGTTGGCATATAAGTTTTGATTAGTTTAGATTCACACACTATCTATTGTATTTATTTGGAATTTACTCATGTTTTCCTCTACAAATGAGATGTATCATTTTCAGTATATCTTATCAATATGTTTTGTTTAAACATAATATGTTTAGTTTATTCTTATTGTTAGTGACAATTTCAATTTCTTATATGATACCATACTTATGTGTTTTTGAGATTTCAATTGCAAACATGATGTGAAGGGCTAGTAATAAATGAAATGGCAAAAAGCGACCATTGCATATACAAATCCTACATGATGAGCATTCTTCATAATCATCTCCTATAGTTTATATTACAATTAGTAGAGAGGATACTAAAGTGATAACCATGCATGAAAACAACTACATGTCTAAGTCCCATTTTCAAATGATATTACTAAAAAACAACTTAGGATTTAAAGGATAATGATATAAATCATGATGTGAATGATGTTAGTACTAGATATTGAGGCACTCCCCTATCTATTGCAATGCTATTTATCAAAGTTTTTGATGAAAAGTATGTGATAAGCCAATTATTTGAACATTAATAAATTGCTTGAGGCATTAAATTTAAAAAGAAATAAATAAATTCAATGTCTAGTTTGTTTTGTTGTGATAGATTAGCTACAAATTATAGCTTAAAAGAAGGTATTGGTTGAAACTTATAGAATTATAAGGATGTAAATACTCATAATATGTTAATAATAATAGGGAGACTCTTATAACATTATCAAATTTGTGATGATCTTACTTATATATTGCTTCCAAACAATTTTGATGATGTTGAGTAGTCATAAACTATCAAGCCTACTATTTCAAAGTGCAAAGAAGGTTAGTTTTAAAGGTCAGGATGCACTTGCAAATTATTTATTTATAATTTATTGTCCTCAGTAAGGGATTGTTTAGCTACTAATAATTACTGTAAGTGAACTTTTGAATAGATATATTAGGGATTCAATCATAAAATCTAAGATAAAGCAAGTTAGGAATAATAAATCTTCTAAGTCAATTAGTGATTTGCTTAGTTGAGCTAAAGAGGAAGAATGTAAAAAAAGTTGTCATAGAATAAGTGAAGAGTGTGAGGAGCATGGGTCTAATTGGATTTGCTAATGCATAGGATTAGTGATTAATAACATGTCGAGTGGCTCTAATTAGGCGAAGTTAGGAGGTGCTTGTAAGTTAAGGTTAATGGTCATTGGAAAAAAAAAATCTAAAGCATTTAATGCAGTCTATTTCATTTTTCATTACATGGTATTAGGCTGATAGGTTGTAACAACCTAGCAAAAACTCCTCCTATCAAGGTATTGTCCTTTTTAGCATAATACGCAACAAGGATTTATCTCTTAGTATAGCTATTTCTTAGGAGGCTACTCATCTTAGGAGTGCTCTAGGTTGAGCATGCTTAATCTTGGAGTTCCAATGAACTCCAAATCGCTACACCAAAAGGTGTTTCGATGATTAGAGTTACATTACCATTTATTTAAGGGATATTACAATTACAATCTGTAATGGCCCACCTTTTAGGTCTTTGCTTAACCAATATAACCATTTAGAACTTATTACTTGGTATTCAAATGTGGCATCATTATGCCATATCTAAAATAGGGATAAGGCAAATTATCACTTAAAACCTACACTTGCTTTCCACAAACTACAATGTAGCATAACCATTTATTGTCACCTGTAATAAATAGTACATTTAGTAGGGATAACCTGTAATATAAATTTCCAAAAAGTTTACACAAATTGGTGGATCACCACAAACTATTGGCTCTATGGAGACTTAGTTGGTTAGGTACGCGGCTTACATAATCCTTTGAGTTTCATACTATTTACACCTTTTGTATTATGATTTACAAACCATAACTAGAATATTATTTGTCTCCAAATTTACATGTGATCATCCGATTAATCTAGAAAATAACACAACAATCTATTTATCAAAAGGTAATCAAAAGTTTAGGACTCCTTTTTTATAACTGTGAGCACTCAAAAGTTTCCCTAAAGGCCATGACTTTACTTCAATCTCTTGTGCCTATATATGAGGTCAATAAAACACTAACTCCCTAACTTCTTAAGAAGAAACATGAGTATAAAAAAAATAAAGAAAACAAAGATGCATGGCAATTACAATTCAAACAAATGCTCTTCATATATGGTGCAAGGATACAAAATCACTTGAAGTGTAAATACAACTATTAATTAAAGTCTCTACTTGGAGGGAGAATTACAAGTGGAGGAATTAATGTTTAGGATCAAGTTCAAATAGAGTATCAAACTTTTAAGTTGTTGAAATAGAAAATCAATGTTATGCTAAGTTGTTAAATAGAGGATCAAATTTTCTAGTTAAAATAGAGAATCAAATAAATGATTTGTTAAGTGGTTTAAATAGAAAATCTGGTATTATTTCATAAACATGTTAAGTAGTTCAAATAAATGATTTGTTATTGTTCATAATGGCATCATAATGGGATTTCTAGTTTAAACTACTTAGTATAACGTTAATATTTTATTTTAACTACTTAAAAAGTTTAATTCTTTATGTAAACTTGATCCTAAACGTAGATCATCCCACTTGTAATTTTCCCTTGTTTAGAGTTTTTAACTTACAAATTATCGGTTTGATTCAGAAATTGTACCATAAACATTCTAAGTAGGGAGTAAGACTTACTTCACTTAAATTTCTTTTGGTTAGTACTATACTATACATAAATTATGACCAAGAGTAAGTTATGTTCATTCCAAATTCTAAATATATGCAATATACTAGAAACCTTAGATGAATGATTAAGCCAATACAATTTCACAAATGTAGTTCCAAGTTCAACTTTTGAGTAATCATAGGCCATAGTCACAATTCAAGTATCAATTATACAAAAAGTAAATTAGACCCTAGCCCTACTTCACATACTAGTAATACTAGTATGATTAGCTAATCCATTACTTAAAAATAATTCATAATCAACAACGTGGCACAAACCACTAGGAATATATTCTAGGATCCTCCTATAATGGTCATAATAAGTGATTATATAAGGTTTAAACAACCATCAAGTAAGTGGTCTACGTTATCTACCACATACACTTTAACCAGTCAAGTTAGAAAGGTACTCACCTGGCCTTAGCGAAATCCTACTCATCTTGTGTAAGATCATCTATTATGTGAATTTGCTTGAATTGCTTCCAACTTTCTATTGAAAATTTCTATAGGAGCTAAATTGCTTGTTTCATTTTTTATTAGTTGTTGGTCCCATTTGATTCTCCTATGTTTGATTAATTTAGGGAAAAGAAGAAATGGTCCTACGGTCAAGAATGTTTCATTTTGAATACAATACTTAGTTATTCAAGTAGTGACTATCACTAAGGGAATAATGTCAATTGTTACAAATATGCAATAGAAATTTTTAATGGAAAAAAATATGATTATAATTATCCTTACAATATAGATTAGTGATAAAATTTTCAACAAATAAAAAAGCAATTATAATCATCACTAGAACAATAAAAAAATATTTAATAGAAATTTTTAATGAATAAAATTTTCATTACAATTATCACAAGAGTGGAGATAAAGCTATGATGTTTAACCTATGGAACTAAAGGGTATTAATAGCATATCACATATCCCTACACTTGGTAGTTCCAAATCTAACTCCACAGGTATCTTTTCTTTCATTCATCATCCAAACTCTCAATAGGTTTTGTTAAACAAATAGCAAGTTCCAATATAAAATAGCTCAAATCTGATCCTAGTAATGAAACTCTTCAAAATAGCATATAAAAAACTGGAATAGTATGCAACTATTCTAAATCATCTACTTATCTCAATAGTCAAAAGAACTATCATCAATCCTACCATCACAATACAGATCGTAATCCACATCATAAAGATTCTAAATAGAAAACATCATCATAACTTGAAAAAACATAATCTCAAACACAAGTGACTAATAAAGGTTTTTACATTACTATTATATACGTACATATGTATATGACAATCCACAAAATACATACAAGCTTATGTTTTCTTAATTCAATAGGCAAAGTCATTTAAGTTATAGTTTAAGGTGAAGCAAACAACACAATCTTGGCATCCCAATGTTTGTAATATCTTAGATTGCATTAGCAAACAAAATATATTATTCATGACTATATATACACATATGGCCATTTGATTTTGCCATGGACACTAAAATCTCTAGTAATCTCATCTTGGGTTTTCTACAAATATTAGTTATGAGCCACTAGTCCATTGTAAACATCCATAGTGGCACCTTGTCTAAAGGAAAATTACAAGTGAGAGGATTAACGATTGAAGTCAAAGTCAAACATAGGATCAAAAATTTAAATAATTAAAATAGATGATCAACATGATGTTAAGTAGTTAAAATAGAGGATGTTGTCACTATCCAATAAATGTGTTATGTCAACTCAATTTAACAATGTTATAAGAGTGTTGTGACGGGATTTTTTATTTGAATCACTTAGTATAACATTAATCCTTTATTTTAATAACTTGAAATTTTTGATTTTCTACTTGAGCTTAACCCTAAGTGTTACTTCCCTCACTTGTTACTCTCTCTCTCTTTGTCTCTCGATATAATATATATATAGCTAGGCTCTACCTACCTAATCACTTGTTTAGTCAACCTAATTATGTGCCAAGTCGACTAGTTTCAATTTTTCCAACTCAGTTGACTAGGTAGTGTACATGATCGATTAGGTTGCAACCTATGTTGACCATAAGACCAACTTCGTCTACCACCTATCCTTAGATTCACCTAAAATTGAGAATTAACTCCAAAATTCATTCATCTAGATTCTTTTCTTATGTACTCTATACTCCATTGAATCATCTCATACACCCTTATTCATCAAATTACATATATTCTTATGTACTCTATACTCCATTAAATCATCTCATACACCCTTATTCATCAAATTACATTGGTACTCCCTAATGTTTAAACTTACTATTCACAATTTAATTTGAGGCTAACGTTTTCTTATTATTTATAAACTAGTATACAATCTATCTCCAATTATTTGGTTAATTGCATAAGGGTTATTACATAGATTACCCTAAATAGAGATCTAACGAATTTTAAGTAGCATACCTTACTCTCATGGTGACATAGGATGCTTCACTATAGCAATGTAATAACACCTCCAACTAGTGCACCCATAACAATGAACTTTACACTTTAACATATTGATTGCACCAATATAATCTTTTCACTAAATCATAGAAATTTCATGAAAACTATAATTCAACTTATTGTTAACAACCTATTAATTTTTCCTTTGCACCATATTGGAAACCTTATTAAAAAAGCACAAACTTTCTATTAGAAGCTTATCAATTTTGCTAATCGATAAGTAGAGTTTGATTACTAAGGATAAAATGTTTGAGATTCATTGCCTTACAATTGAACCAACGGTGCAAAACACAAGAAAATGAAGAGGGGCAGTGCATAAGAGAAGTGGGGAAGGGGAGAAAGAGAGTTGACTAAGAGTAATTTCTAGGATTATGTAGGAAAAGAAGGAAGTTTAAACTATTAAGGCAAAATCTAATATCACATTCGATATACAAGAATGATTTGAAATAGAATAGATTGGAATCATAATTGGAATGATAGATCCATTTCTTATGTTTGGAAACACTATAAAATGGAATGTGTATAAATAAGTATTTGTCAAAAACACCCTAATAACATAATTATGTTGAAGGTTAAAAAAAGTAATTTTAATTAATAGTAATAAATGAAGTAGAAAGAAATTGTGATTTAGCCCCCTCAAAAGAGGAATTGTGATTTCACCCCCTCAAAGGAAGAATCATGATTCCCTCTTGAAGTTGGCATTGACACGGGAAAGGGAATGAAATCTAGAATCGTGATTTTGTTTTAAGTTTATTCCCGCATATCAAATGTGATATAAAAAATAAATGTCTTTTCTACCACAGGATTCGGAGTGGTTTTTAGGAGCATTTCATATGTAAAATTTCAACAATAAATTTTGATAACCAGTATTATCATCAAAGAGACAAGTTTGTATTGAAAATTTTAATTAACAAATTAATTCCAACGGAATAAGAGATAGAAATTTATATGTCACCTCACAAAAGTTCCATCTTTGAATCTTTTTGTAATAAAATTTCCGTGAATGATATAAGACACTAGTTTCTTGCAAATGTACAACCTAATTATTTTAGATCAGCCGCAAAATGGAATTTGCAAGGATGGTTTTTTCTACAAAATTCTGTGATGAAGTTTTCCAACTCCGAAAGTTTTTGGTAATAAAATATCTAATTCTAGATAGAAAATTTCTTATAGTGTTAATAATATTTGGAATCACATGTAGTAAATGAAAATATTTGAGGGAAAAAAAAAAAAAAGGAAGCGGAAAAGAGAATGCAAGTATGTGCATAGGATAAGGATATATAATTTCTCAAGTGCCACATAGAGTAGATAATATTAAAATCTAGTGTTTGAGATATTTCACATAACCACTCACTTGCACTATATGTATTCACTCCTCTTTTTTTTTTTTTTTTTTAATTTCCCCTTTGCTCAACTACTACAATAGTAGCAGTTAGATTAATGTAAATTGTGATATAGGAAATTTTTCTAAGTTGCGTCATTGGACTAAATACAATCCTAATAATAGGTTTCAAAAGAGAAATGAGATTTCAATAATGGAGTTTCTCTTATCAACGTGATTATTTATTTTTCCCTTATTATGGCTATCGAACTGAACCATAGGGATCCCTTATTGTCACAAAGTTGGACACGCAACCACACGTGGTCACCTTTGGTAAGAGCCTAGTGAAACGTGTCGTAGGAAAACAAAAAGTATTACTCCATGACCTTCAATCGCTTTCTCTTGATTAATGAAACAGATGAGTCCACTATAAGAATTGTCATATTTCTAAACTCATACTTTCGACATTCCTACTGTACATTCTCATCACATACTCCTTACGAAACAATAAAAGATTAGCACAATGGTTTTGAATCATTCTTCTACATGTGGCTAGCTAGAAGCTGTTTATATAGTCCAGGATGGATAAAAAAGAAGTCCAAGTGCGCATAGAGCATAGACATATAACACAACCGAATAACCATATAAATATTCAGAACAAGTATGTACCTTAATTGTATTCTATATATATTATTGGAAAACTGACTATGTTAAGATACCGACCTCGTAAAGAATATTAAATAAGATACCGACTCGTGAAGAATACTATGTATTCCAATTTACTAAAGGACAACCAATTTCTGTTGTTTGCAAGCTGGTGTCAGCTGCCAATGGGTGGAGATAATCAAATTCATGTCAACGCCTCCTTTCTCAAGCAACATGAGAACGAATTTTGAAGCAATTAATTAATGGTACGCCAAAGCCAAGCAACAAATGATCATTAGTCATTTATGGACATCACAGTTCATTTAGCTAAGTCGTATGAAATCTACAGAAAAGTCGTGTCATTCCAATTTGAAACCAACGTGCTTATAGAGAAGCAGCAATTCTAAACCCATGACATGCGATAACATTACAAGAAGGAAAGAACAATAGGTATGGTTTTCTAGTGGCTGACTTATAAGTTATTTTATTTTTTGCGATTATTGTTAATTGAGATATTTTTATAAAGTATTTAGATAGTAGTTGTAACATTTTAGACGATACATTATAATCAATAAATTAAATTAATGCCTACCGTCCATTAAAAAAGAGGAGGGAGTCTATATATAAACATTCCACACTCATTTATAACCAAACCTAAAATGAAGAAATATATATACGTTTCTTCAATTCTAAACACTTCTATTATATCATCTTTTATAAATCATTTTTTAATTCATTACTTTTCTAAACAAATACCATCTTCACTCTTTCTATCTTAATCTAATACCCTTCTACATATTAACTGTTAGTAACAAGATGTTAATTTCTAAACTCCCATAGATTTATTTACTGTTCCCATTATTCTTTTTTCTTGTAGTGAAAGGTCATATATGATCAATTTCCTCTTACATAAATCAATCATAGTGATATGTATACAATTTCCCTTTGCGTTTAGCATATGAGGACTTGATAAAAAGCAAATTGAATCACTAAGAGCTTGAGACAATTTATATATATATATATTGGAATGAAAATCTCACTGCAAGTAAATTTTTCTTTATTATTATTATTATTCTAATTTTCCCTACTAGGCACTCATTACAGTGAAATTACGCAAGAATTTTGGGGGCAACCGTTTTCCGTGAATAGCTTGCTATAGTAACGCTGCAAGGAGAGAGCATTTCACTGCTATTGCTGGTTTGATGTAATCCATACTGCTAAATATATGACCCGGCCACCTATTAGTATACACACCCAAGCTCTCCCATCCACCAACATTCAAGTGCAGTGGAATATAAATGAGTCAAACGAGCTATGTAAATTTATCTTGATATTTACATAAGTTTAATTAAACAGTAGTTAAAATGAGTGAACCTTGAGTTTCATAATGGTTTGCTCGAAGAGCTTATAAATTTAATCAAGTTCAAGTTGAATTTAAATGTTAGTTAAGTTTGAGAAAACTTTGATTAACAATATTACTTTAATTAAAAAAATAGTTTTTAAATAAATTGAACTTAAAAAAAATTAATCGAATTGAGTTTGAATTCATTAAGTATCAAGTTGAGTTGAGTTTGAGTTCAAAGCTTTAAGTACAATTGAACTCAATGTCAAAATGAAACTCAATTCATATTTTATCATTTTAACTTAACTCATTTGTAAGGCACGACTTTTGTATTTAACCTTTATTGACCGGTTTGTATTTAACTTCTTAGTTTTTGCAATGATATTATTGAGGAGTTTGTGCAAGCAAGTTGAAGGTATGATTTATTGTTTGTATTTTATTTAATCTTTTGTATCATTATTACAAAAATTAGATAATGATTGATTTTGGGCTTCTTTTTTCAATTGATATGTTTTCTTCATGAATTTCGTTATATTCGAAAAGCTTGTTACATATGTGTAAATTTATTTTTTAATTTCTTACACTTTGTTTTATAATTAAATTTAGACTAATTTTCGATTATGAAATGTGTATTTAGTATCCAAGTTCTTTTTCATGTGTTATAGCTTCATTTTATCGTAAATTGAAAAAAAAAATTATTGTTTTTTTACTAAAAGTCAATACTTTTTCCGTGAATTTTTGACAATTTATAGTAATTATTTCTGCCTATGAAAGTAATATCATTTTCTAAGTCTTCGAAATCACTTATAAGTTTTTGCATATTTTGTATTTTCTATAATTTCGATAATGCTATCATTTCCCTAATAAATTAGGGAATATTTTCTATTTTTTCTATTATTTCCTGGTTAGGATTTTTCATATTCCAAAGATGATATATATCGTACTCTTCCAATGACTTTTCAACGAAATCTATATTGAAATTTATTAACGCTTTTCATAATGATTTCCTCTATTCAAATTATGAAAAAACTATCTATCAATAATTAATTAAAGGAGTAGACATAGACATGGGAAAGGGTTGGTTCATGGCCAGCTCAGACCCATGAATCGATCGGACCAGTTTAGGCCCTTGAACCACCAAGCCAGTTTAGGCCCTTGAACTGGCCCTATTAAGTGATTAGCCTATCGGGTAGGAACTGCTGGGCTGGCGATTCAATGACCGGGTTGTATTACCTAACTTGGCAAACTAGCAGGCCTTGAATCGGCCATCAACCCTACTAATTCGGCCTATCGGTACACAACCAACTTAAATTGGCAAGTTGAGCTCGCCATATATGCCAAAAAAAAAAAAAAATTGTTGAAAAACAAGGTTCTTGACACACGTTGAAACATTGAAAAAGTTTGAGGAATAACAAAAGAAGGCAAACAATAATCAACACTGCCCTAACACATGTTGAAAAAGAAGAAAAAAAATGTCAAAGGAAGCGGGATAGAGTGAAGAAAATATTAAACTTAAAGGTTGCAACTTTGCAACGTTGGGAAAAAAAAAAAAGAAAAAAAGAAGACAGTTGAAGAGAAATGCAGAAGGAGAATGTAAGATTAAAATAGTCAAATTTGCACTCAGAGAATTTAAAAGCATAGAGCGCATTTTGAAAAAAAAAACATCACGTAAGTTTATAAGATTGCAGGTAGTGAGGAATAAGTTTAAGTTGTTGGTGTAGGTGCAATGTATAGGTGTTCAAATTTTCAAATTTGAACATTGCAAAGGAGCAGAAGAAATTAAGCGTGTTGTTGAATGTTGTATAAATTAATAGTGCAGTTTGAAGAGCAAAATTATCAATGTAAAAAAATTGTACTTACTCTTGTTTCCTGCTCTCATCTTCTACTCTATATGCTCTCATCTTCTATTTGTTGTGCTTACATCTTCTATACTGTCAATACCTTTTGAGTAATTTCTGTTATATTTCTTATCAATTATTAAATAAATTGCATTCCTTTATCTACCCATATCAGTATTTTATAAATATCCTAATATTAAAAAATAGCAAGTTATTTTGGCAATTCAAGTTCTTAAAAAGGATCATTCTGGTAAAGGAGATAAAGGCAAATCCATGCAAGAGGTACCCCAATAATATTTTGAAGTGGATGATTATGATATCTACAACTTTATCGAGGAATGCTTAGAGACCTTAATGATGCCACCCCTATGCTTTCATGAAAGGCCTTCTAGTGAATAAAGCAAACTGCTGCCACGACAAGATAGTGAGGAGGAGGCAAAAGGAGAAAGGCAAAACGATATGCAAGAAGTGCCAAATGAAGAAATTGCAGGGCACATATATAGCCCATCTTACTCCATGGGTAAGCCACCAGCACTACTTAAATTAGAAATTTTTATTAAACATTTTCATAAAATTATAGGGAAAGATAGCAATAGTTGTGCTTATTACAACAACTACCAATCAAGTTATGCATAGAAAAAGGGAGAAGGGTATGGTACCCTTAACAAGCACATGTGAGCGAAGCACCTCGTGGAGTTTGGCATAGATAAATTGCAGCAACAAATTTCACAGTCAACAAGATCGCAAGGAGGAGGCTTATTTCGTTATTTTGCTAATAGACAAAAGTTATATTTGCAAAATACTTAGCAAAGTGTAACCTATCATAGAGTCACGCGACTTCCCCACATCGGTTAGAGTACGAGCGAGAAGCACTGATTTAAGCTCATAGACTTACGATCTAAAAACCATACAAAAAACTATTGTTAAGCTATATCATAACGGTGAGAGTGAATTAGTCACTCTTTTCAATTCTTTTGAGATGCATGTTTCTATTTGCACAAATATATGGATCGATTTGTGGCAAGAAGATTCATACATGAGAGTTATATGCCATTAGATAAACAATGCATAGCAAGTATAAAAAAGACTAATAACTTTAAGGGTTTTTAACAATCACCATACGATATAAAACATTTTTCGTATTATAAGTATTATTTTAGGTGAATACGATTTGACAAAAAATATTTTTTCAATTGGTTTTGATAATGCGGTCGCTAACACGACATCTATTAATAAACTTTAATATTTATGTCAGCCCACTTTAGGTGGGATATTTTTTCACATTCGATGCACTTGCCACATTTTAAATCTTTGCATTAATGATAGTATGAACTGTTTAGATTTTAAAATGTCTCTAATAAGACAACTAGTATGTTTTTTAATTGACCATCCTTTCGTAAATAAGGCATAGCAGAAATTTTATATTGAAAATGGAATGCAACCTAAAATATTTAGAAATAATGTTAAGCATAGGTGAAATTCCACCTATTAACTTTTACAAAGTACACTTGCTTACAAAGATGCATTATGTTCTTTCGTTACCATAAATGTGCTAGACATTCTACTGCACTCCAGCGATTGGGATGTATGCATTTAAAAGTTTTTTATGAATGTACTATAACATTTTCGCAAGTATACTAGGTTAGTGTCCATCTTTTCCTTATGAATGCAGTAAATATACTATCAGTGCTGCTTGATTCTCGATGCAACACTTTTTTGCAAGTGATTATAAATGATATGGCTACAAAATGGTTGTAGTATTATAGACAAATTCCAACAATTTATCTAGTTGATTTTATTTTAGATCTACAGTGTAAAAAAGACATGTTATTAGAATATCTTAATTTGTATTATTTCATTGTTGATGCATTCTCTGACACGGGAGACACTTATGTCGTTATTGCCACGCAAGAACTATGCCGAGCAGTCTAGGTAACAAAAGAATTATATTCTAACTTTTGTATTGCATTTGGTGGCTAAGTGTCCCAAACTCCCTCACCGTCCCTCGACTCACATGGTACCACCTATGATCCCACCCTCATTACGCAACAAATGATGTTTCAAATGTTGAAGCGACATTGATCTAAGGTCAACCGAGTACACTGAACTTGATAATTACTTCAATACACACTTCGAATTTGGTGATAGCAGTATCACAGATTTCAACATCCTCAACTGGTGGAGGAGGCATAGGAAGACATATCCCATACTCTCTCACATGGCTTGCCAGGTCTTGACTACTTCCGCATCAACAGTAGCTATTGAATAGGCATTCAGCACAATAGGCTTTATTCTCTCCTAGCGGCGGTCACAACTTTGTCGTGAAGAAGATGGTTGAAGGTAAGGAGTTACACACAAGAGTCATATGGGACGTCCAGTGAAGAAGATGAATACTTTGACGACTTCATCTCATTGAGTAGAAGCTCCGCTAGTTCGAATCCTAATATTAGATAAGCCAAAGAATTTTGTATGGGTAATAGTACTACCTTATTTATTTTTTGTACTAGGTTAGAGTTTGACATATTTTGTAAGGGGAGTAGTACTCCCTTATATATTTTTGTTATTTACTTACACTATATTATTATCATGTACAAGAGATAAGGCCAAATGTTTCCTTCTTTTTCTATAATAATTTTATTCAATCAATAAAATTCAAGATTGGCATCCATCCCCCTCCCCTGGTGTACGAGGTATTGATACCAATTAATTCCAAAAAATCATATATTGCCCCAAGAAATTATAAATTGAATTTCAATGTTTATAAATTTAAAGAAAAAAAAAACAAACCAACTAAAAAATATATAAGAATAAATATCAAATAAATTATTCAAAAAAATAAAAAAAAATGGGCATTAAAATAATTATTTGGAAAAAAAAAACTCGAATGGACAGTTTAGGGCTTGAACTGGCCCGTAAATCATTGGTTCAAGGAAATCGATCCGGCCCTTTCCCTAGGGGCTAGATTCGATTTCCCCTCCCTACAGTCCTTGACCCGGCGATTCCAAACTTGTTTTAATCCGGCCAAATGTCTATAAAGAAGCTTGTTTAAAATTTTACCAAGAGTACCTCAATATAACACATTTAGCATGTTAATATTTGAAATGTAGAATTATTTTAATATTTTCATTATTTCTCATTTTATATACTTTAGGTAGCTCCACTACATTTATTTCATAATATTTCTTCGAAAACTCTTTTTTGTTCTACATATTCCTCATTTATATACAACGTATATATTCTTATTGGAACTGATGAGGGAATCTTTATCCCGAAATCCTAGCATAAGGGCTTAGGCTGCTTATGGGATTATGTTGGGTTCTTATTTTAATACTCAACCTCTGTCAATGACGGTTTCTTATTTATTTATTTATTTTTGCTTTTTTTTCTTGGTCCGACAAGTCGCTATATTTGTCACTAGAAAGAGAGAGAGAAGTGGTAGTCAAGCGGGACCAATAAACACTTTAAAAAAATGTTAATTAAATATTTCTAACATCCTTAAAAATAAAGGGGACAAGTTTTTAAATGAAGAGTTTCTAAAGAATTAATATACAGAAGTATTTCATCATTTTTATCTCAAGACCTAACAATTATTATATTAAAATTTATTAAAAAAACAAAAAAAAAAACTCTTTAATTTAAGAATCTCTTTATTTTATTTTAAGGTTCTTCAAAAAGAGTTCGATATCCACATTATAAAAAGAAAAGAAAAATAGCAATCAAGTCGTTGTGTAGAAACGGCAAAAGAAGAGAGAGAAATTCCCATGAGGAAGGACTAAAATACATGATTCACCGATTCTTGATAGAGGATCCGTGCCTTAATAAGAAGTCCTTTCATCATTAAAGACTTTCCAATAGAGGTTTTTAACCTGTATCCTTGTACTAATATTTAGGGATAAAGGGATAAAAGGTACTCTTGATGATAAAAATATCCTAATGACTACTTGCAAATAAAAAATAAAAAATAATGAGTGAACAAAAAGTGCTACAGGCCATTAATCACGTTTCCCCATAAAAAGTGACTTTTGATATTCACGAGGGCATGCTGCTTATTATAAGAACATCAACTCTATATCTAATTATCTATATCTATTAACTTTCTACTTGCTAGGTAAAGACAATTTCAAGATTAACTATCACGAGCTGGCCCAATTATACAACCATAAACTTGTATTCAAGGGGTAAAAAAAGAAAAGAAAACTAGAAGACAAACAATGGTATTGAGGTCAGCACTTGATAAGGACGACTCAAGCCAATGAATACTTCCTTCATTTAGTATTATCGTGACACACGGCATCAAGTCCGATGGGATGGTCTTGTTTATCACTTTTTGATAGACGTTGGAAAATAATAGGTGCACCATATTTTGGGTGGAGTAGCAAACGCACTGTTGGTGCATGCTGGTAACCAGGTGCAATTTCAAATGAGAAGCGTCGCAACATTGTTGCTAGTGTCAATTTGGCTTGTAATATGGCCAAATTCTGCCCAATGCACATTCGGATCCCTAACCCGAATGGAAGAAAAGCCAACGGGTGCTTTGCTGCTCGAGACACACCCTCAGCGAACCGAGCTGGATTGAACTCACTCGCATCATCACCCCATAAGGTTTGATCATGATGGACGGCTATGATCGGTATCAGAATCTCGGTTCCTTTTGGGATTTTGTACCCTCCCAAGTCTACATTTGTTTTGGCCTGTCTGATAATGGCTATTGCTGGTGGATACAATCGTAAGGATTCATTAATGATCATGCTCATCTGTGTTAAAATATATTACAAGTCAATCATTTTATGAGTCAAATTAAAAAATACAAATAGGTATCATGATGGATATGACCACAATTCATAATAGTTTTCAATTAATCAAATCCAAATTGATCCGATTGATTCAATCATGAGCTTTAATATAAGACACGGGTCAAGACTTCAATGATACCATGCATATATCCTTTATAATCCACAATTTTCTATTGCACACATATAAATCTCAACAACATTTTCCTAAAAAGAAATGTTCTCTTGTGCGTTGCTATATGTTATACGGTCGTTGGTATTCATGCACAAAACGTTTCTCTTGAATGCAATAATATATTAACTTCCTGTGACAAGCCATGGGACCTACGCCGACCCGTGCCTAACTCCGACATGGGGTCCTAATGTCCTGTATCATGCATGGCCTAGATAGAGGTGTCCAATTATTAAAAACTTGTTTTCATAAAACTTAGCGGAAAAAAAGAAAAGAAAAAGAATTGCCGCTAGATTTTGCTTTCGTGAATAAAACAAACGAGGCAGTTCAGCATTCCCGGAAACACCAAACAAAGAGACAATAAATCCTTTTATCTTGGATATACGTATATATATATATATATATATACATTATGGTTCGTTAATGACTCTTTTTTGGACTAATTGGCTAGTAAAAAAATCTGTATAGATGTACACATTAGTTAATAAATCAATCACATCATAAGTTAAGATTTTTATATACGAAACAGTTTAAATACAAATACATGACATTATTAACATTAATTACTAAATAAATATTTACTATTTCAAATTTATTATCTCGAATATATCACTACCAATCACATTTAAATTTTAATGAAAGAAGTTAATAAGTAACCAAGTATATTAACCTAATTGACTCATGTTTGAACTCATCAACTAGGTCTTAAACCATACTCAAGCTTAGAAGTTTCAAATCTCAAATTTGATCTCGAATTTTTAAGTCAAGTTCTAAGCACGACTTTAACATTAATTTGCTTAAATCATTTCACTTTTATTACCCCTAAAGGATTTTCTTCAATTTTTTTAAATATATATTAAGTGTTTTGGAACTTAAGTATACTTCCAATGAACACTTTAAGAAATACCTCAAGTACACTAGTTACTAAGAGAACTATTTTCAGTTTTTAGTATGATTATGTATTACTTCTCTTAAATACTCCGTCTAAAAAAAAAGTTTAATGTGCTAGTTAAGAAATTAAATAAATTATTTGCTTTTTAAACTCTCATAAAATATATAAGAAATCTTAGAGTGATGAAAATGTTTTTCTTTTTAACATATTTAATAAATGCCCTGGAAGAGGTTATGGGACGTTTTATTGAGGAATATATATATATATACATATAATGGTCCAAAACGACAAGATAAATTCATTAAATTATGAAATGGGACAAAAGAGCATACCGTCTTGAGCTTCCCCACATCATCTTTGGTGGGGACATCACGTGACCCACAAACCCTAAGAACCTCGTCACGTGCTTGTACTTGCCATGAAGGGTGCAGAGCCAGGAGCAGTGTCGTCCACGTCAGCAAGTTTGATGTGGTCTCTTTACCGGCAAAGAAGAAGCCTTTGCACTCTTCAACGATGTCATGCATAGTGATTGCTGTAACAGAATTAGAAGCTGTCGATGACGATGACGACGACAATGATGTTGATGTTGTGGACTTCGAGGCTTCAATCATTAGTCCCAATAGATCCCTTGCGATTGGACCTTTATCGAGCGCTACGTCGACGTCGTAGCTGCCGCTGCCGCTGCTGCTGCTGCCACTGACACTACCATGGCTTTCTGATTTCCGGCGATTAATCAGCTTCATAAGGGATTTTTTTAATTCCTTGTCCAACTTCCAAGATTTTATGTTTTTCCTCGTAGGCAGAAATCTGAGGTCATATGTAAATTGTGAACAGGGTATTCGGACGAATAAACAAACATGAAAATAAATAAATAAATATTATTTTAATATTTGTTATGACAAGACGTTTTATTTTTATCAAGTGTAAGATATATGAGAATATCCAATTCTTTTTAGCCTATAGTTTGTCACTAGCTCAAGCAGACAGACTGCAGAATAATCATCAAAATTTTGAAAATCAATAATTTTTCTATAAACCCATTTTTTCTTCCTCTAATGATGTGCACTGCTTTTCAATTATTCATCAAGAGATGCATATCTTATCTCATTTGTTAGCCATGCATCTTAAATAGTCTCTCAAATGATAGTCAACTCTAGTGAATTAATTGTAATCACTTTTGTGTTCTACACAAATTCAATAATAAGGATATTAAATTTGATCTTGAATTGTAATTTTATGGATTACATGTTCAAGTAGTTGTCAATTTAAATATATATATATATGAAAAATTAGGACACATCATTTAAAAAAAAAATATTGGAAAAAGTTTAGAATTTTTAAAGTGTGAAAACAGTTTGTCTTATATTGTATTTGATATAAAATTTTATTATTTCTTTAAGGAATTATTTTTTTCCAGGCAAGCTTCATTTCATAATAAATATGTGCAAATTCAATAACATAAGTAATATTGTATATAGAAGCCACAAAAGAATGTTTTGCTAATCATTTAACATTATCTTTTATTATAGAACTGCAGCTTCAAGTATGCTTTCAACAAAAATAGAATAATTACCTGTATATGTACTTCTTAATATGATATTCAGTGATAACCAAAAACAATTCCATGGTAGGACTTTTAATAGTCACGTGTATTTCACTACTCATCATAACGTTTTTTTTATATTGGATATAGAAAAAGAAACTTTACCTTGTTCGAGTTTTAGGGACTAGAAACATCATCGGACTAACAAAAAGCATGAACGAGAAAGCAATAATTTAGAGGTTTTGGATTGTTTATCTCTCGGAAGTGAGATGAAGAACTTTAATTTATTATGAAATTATTATAGGCAATTACAAATATTGATGAACAAATATAAATACTATAACACAATTTTTTTCACCGTGGCTAGCACCATTTGAACCCCACCCCCCCCCCCCCCCCCCCCTTTTCTTAGAGCATAAACCATATCAATTTATATAATGTAGGATCCGTAAATAGAGGTTTTAAAAAATAGAAGTTATAAAATTCTGATATAACACCCTTAAGACCCATTATCAATAGAGATACAATTAGTAATAACGTACCTATAGCCAGGGATGAAGACTTTCTGAAGTGCCTCAGCTGCAAGAACCATCTGCTGAGCTTCAAGTCTAAAAATGTCTTTTCCATCTTCATAGCTTGTCCCGAATGTCACTCTTGCTACCACATCTTCCGTTAAGCTCTCAAACCAATGAGACACTTCAATTTCCACCTTCCCATGCGTTGAAGATATTGCCTCCCACTTCTTTAACATATTGATTACCGAGTTTCCCACCACCGGTACCAATAGCTATATATATACATATAGACACACAAAATTTCATGACAGTTAAATCAAAGAAGATTTTATGGATTGAAATTTGCTTTAATAATAACAATTTGTACTTACTTTGAGGTTTTCCATGTGGAAATTGGGCGATATGATCTTCCTATGGTGTGACCATTTTTCTCCTTTCAGACTAAGAAGCCCTTCACCTTCGAGCATCCTTACAAGCGGCTGTGAATCGTTCTTCTCATAGAATTCGGATTTGGCAGTAAAAATTTCACGAATTAGGTGCGGATCAGAGACAGTTAGGCGCGGTGTTGGTCCAAACCATAAGAGAAATGTTTTCCCTAAAATAGTCCACAAATAGTCTATAAATTGATAAAAATATAATAAAAAATAATTAACGATGTCCAAAACACTTATTAAAATTCCAAATAAAAGAAGCTTCCATGTTTTCAGTTTTTTATAAAGTATATATTAGTATTGAAGAAGGCCTTCTCACATATCCTAGAATACCTAGAGCACTATATAGTATTTTACACCCAGTAGAAAATATTGGACATGAATAAACCTTAATTAAGTTGTAAAAGAGAAGATCCGTATCATTTTATGAAAAGAGTCGTGCACGTTAAATTATCGTTGCAAAATCAAATTGTTACGTTGTAATAAGAGCACAATGATGATACGAGAATGACTAAAATTGCGTAATCGCAGTACTATTTGATATTATGACTATGAGAATGACCTTTTGCTTTGATATGAAACCGGAACAAACAGCCATAAAATTTGACTCTTATTAAAATATATAACATCCATCATCATCACACAATAATCTCTATCCTAAACACAATTGTTTACATTCTCGTCACAACTGTAAATGATATTTAAAAAAAAAAATTGAGAGGACAGTAAAAAAATATATAATATACACATAAATATTATATCAAATATATATATATATATATATATGTAATGAAAAATTACTGGGGTAGAACTTAATCGATTTGATATTTTAGTATGAAAATGAAGTGTGATGACTGAGGAGGAGGTGACAACGGTGTCGGAGAGAAAAGGGAAATTGGCAACAGACAGTCCAAACTAGCTTAGGAAGCATCCAAACTTTAAAAAAGCCTGAAAAGCCGCAAAAGAGGTAACCTGAGCTCAGACATTAAATAATTACTGTCTCTGGAAAATCGCAAATTCTGTGAGCACTAAGCTGAGCTGATTACTATTGGGATTTCGGGTAGCCGAAGAAACATGGATTTTCAAAAAAATTTCATTGTTTAGAAGTTTCTACCCGAAATCTCACTCGAGGATCAATTATAGCTCGGGCATGGGTAGAAGCTAATGATCAAACTTTGAAGATTTTCAATTATAGGAAACCCAAATAATTGTAAATGATCATAATTTTACCCTTCTATAATGGGACATTAACTATATCTATACTAGTTTTGATTTTTAGGATCAAGATCATGTAAAACGGAAAAACAAAAAAAAAAAAAAGAAAGAAAAAATAACTGCATGTACGCGATACATTATGCCTTACCAAGTCGTGTTCGAAAATAACTATTAGTGTAGATAAAATCAAACATGGGGGGAAATATGAACTGAATTATGTGTTAGAAAGAGAGACATAATTACCGTAAATTTTCTTCCAATGATAGTAGAAGGGAAGAACCCTTGGGAGGATATTGTGGGAGGAAGGGGAAGGTAAAGGTTGTGAGGAGCCCTTCATCATCATTTCTACGATTTCTTTCATATTTCCGATGAACAAACGACGAGGAGGTCCTTTAACTCCTTGTCTAGAGAAGTGGTCTTGAGTTCTTCTCGAAACCAACCAGTGTTTCACTATCATTATCAACAAACATGTTGATGATGCTACCAAAGACATGGCAATTATCCAATTCGCCATTATCGGAGAATGAGCTCAAGGAACTTTTGAGCTGCCCTTCTCTCTCTCTCTCTCTCTCTTCTTATTTGTGTTTCCTTATGTTGATGCGTTACTTTCTTTATAGTGTCTTTGAGTTGGCTAGAGAGAGAGAGAGAGAGAGAGAGGGAGCGAAAGAAGGGCTTGGGAAGGTCAACGTACTGGGTTTTATTCTAATAATTTGGAAAATTATTAGAATTGGGAAATATTACGAGGAAATAACTGGAATTTTATTTCTAGAATTCGAGGAAAAAAAAAAAAAAAAAAAGCGAATAGAAATAAATAGAACAACTTTTACTAACATACCAAAGGATCATTTTTTTTTATCAACTTCATTTCATTTTTCTTTTTCCAAATAAAGAAATAAATTGAAAAGGTTTTTTTTTTCCATTTCTTTTTTATTTCTTACTTATTATAAAATTCAAGCTTTCCATTTTCACCTATTTTTATCTGTTCTCACCGATTTCTTCTTCCTTACAAATCGCCAAGCGTAGCATTCAATAACAACATTTATAATCTCTTTTACTTGTGTGAGAGAGGGCTCGAGCCTTTTCAACCTCAAGAGATCTAAGAACTACCACTAAACTGATGGCCTTTTACATCGTGCTTAGATAAAAATGGTACATTATACCGAAAAGTTAGGAATGAAAGCAAATAGAAAGCATTGGCTGGATGACATTTCTACAACTAAACCTGACAATTCAGCACACAATTCATTAACCAAGATAGAATACGACACATTTATAAATAAATTTGTATAAATAAAACTTGATATGATTAATAAACATATCAAAATCTTTAAAATCATGTTCGTGCTCGGGTGCAACATTTGAGACCTATTTATAAAATCATTTAATAAATAAGTTTCTTGTTTGATCAGTAAACCCGTTTAAAATTATTATTTATTTTGTTAAAAGATTCATTTTATACTTCACTACCTACATATTTTATGCTTTTCTCTTGTATAGACCTCAATGTTAACACTACAAGAATTTTGACATTTGGTAACTTTTGTAAATTTTGTAAACGTTACTAATTTGTAGATGATGTAGTAACATTTATTAAATGTTACAAAAAATATGATTTAGTAACATTTAATTTATAAATAAAAATTAAAGACAAATATATATATATATAATTTGATTTATAATATTTTTCTAAAATTAACCGCAATTAATCTTATAAAATATTTTCTACTTATAATTAAAAATTTAATATCATTGAAATTAAAACAAAAAATAAATAAATAAACTACAATTTTGAGATGCTAAACCTACCTCCATTTCCCATGTCTTGTCTTATGCTTTGTTTTTTGTTTCTTTAGTTCCATATCTGTCTCTCCATCAGGTGAAGATATTAGCTCTCTCCCTTCATGCTAGATATCATCGCCCGTATTGTCTTTCTCTCTACCATCACCCTAAAGCACCACCATCGCCCGAACACTGTCTCTCTCCTATTGCCCTGTAAACACTATCAATTGCCCCTCTCCATCCTCTTTGTGCAAAACACCCATCACGACGAGAACACCCACTCATCACCCCCAAAACACTCACTCATTTCGCAAGCTCTTCCTCACCATTCTTTGATCACCAACAAAGCGCAGCTTGGAGGTATGGTTTTGGAACCCTAGTGCATCTTACTTTTTTGCTTTCCATGTTTTTCCCTTTCAAATTTTATTAGATGATTCTAGGGTTCTTATGAGCATTACATGCTTATATTTCTCATAAGTCTTTCTAGATTAATCAATAACCCACCCATGTTTTTCCCTAGCATGCATATATTTCTCATAAGTCCTTATGAACCTATGGTTGTGGTTGCTTAAGATGCTGCAAATGGGTTTGTGGCAGTTTGGCTATCTACACTAGTATGTAAGGTTTACAGTCTTCATAATTGTTCATATGTATATGGTTATAGTTTATTGGGAAGATTCAAGAGGGAGAGAGTCGTGTTTTGCTAGAAATCAATTATACCTTGTACATTGAAACAATTTGCATACATTGTTCCACTAGTGGGTTTGTTTACAATGTTATAGTAGATGCTCAATCTTCTTAAAAAAAAAATTGTTACTTGTTTCTCTTTTATTATAGTGTATTTAATTAACTGTGATAAAAAAAATTGGATTAAATCCTCCATAAATTCTCACACTAGAGTTGTACATATTATATTATAGTAGCATAAAAGCTATCCTATTTATGTTAAAAATAGGCTTATTAAGAAATGATACATTATGTGAAACAACAAGCAAGAAACAACTATAAAAACTGATGGAATCTACTACCAAAATCAGTGGGTGAAGTTTAGTGTTTATGTTGTTCTTTTCATCTTCGTGAGGTGAATGACATCAAGTAATGAAGGAATACCTTATATCATCTACTATTATGTTGGCACATAGTGTACATCTTGCTTCTCTTTCATTGTTAGAGGTACTATTGATGGTTGATAGTGTCATTTGAACTTTGTAAGCTCCATTTAGTCTACCTGAATTGATTGATAAGGTTGGAGCTAAGGACAGGGTTGCATACTATGGAAGCTTCGTAGGTAAAATCAGAGGTTTGTATTGTTTCAAATGTTGCCATGGTGTGATCAATATGGCTTAAATTCTTCACAACTTCCTAGTGTAAGCCTAAGGTTGATAAATGCATTGAAGGAATTTGGTGGGATATGCTTTAGAGACAGAGTTTCCCTTCTAACAATAGAGATCCAGGTAAGATTTTTGTGTGTGATTAATTAGTAAGTGCATCACAATTGAAATGATAATGCTATGGTGTCTTTATTTCTATGTCACGTAACTTGTAGTCTTCTCTTTACTGTAACTTCTTGGTGAAATCGGAGTGCTATTGTGGTTTGTTGTTTCATTGAATGCAATGCATTTTTAATCCATATGAGAAATGTACTCATTCTTTCTTTTTTCTTCATTCTTAATGAAAGAACTAGTTACACTTATAAGAAAATATGACTTAATATTGATATCAAGGAAATGAAAGAACTAGTTACCTTATTAGCCATTACATTGATTGCTGATTGGCTCTTTAGAAATATATAAGAAGAGACAACATAAGAATGAGGACATTAAATTGGAGAATGCCTTCTCCCCATATAAGCACCATGAGCCTAACATAATAGCCTCTAATACATTGTTGAACAAAGAATAAGAGTGTCAAGGAATGCTAAATCAGTTCCATACATGGTCTAATGCTGCAAAATACTGGTTAAACCTTAATGACAAGACAAAAACAATTCCTTTTTATTTCGTGCATTAGCTATTAGAAATCATAGAAGTGGCACCATTCTCTTATAGATCCTAGTGGAGTACAAGAGAGGAGATAAACTAACATGCTCAAAATACTACCGGTCGTTGCTGTGACACTTGTGTTCTTTCGTCAATGGTGATAGTTGGATGTCGCTTAATGGAGATATTTAGGATTTGATAAAGGCTAATTTGAGAAATGGTCCATCTCCAAATGTATGGTGCTTGCATCCTTCAAAATCCCTCACATCAACACGGGATATAAGATTATGAAAGGTAAAAGTCCCCAAGATCCTTGGCATAGTCTGGCCTAGTTCAAGTCTCAAATACCAAGGCATAGTTTCTTCACTCAGATGACAACTAAAGAAAGGCTCTACACCCTGGATAGACTAAGAGAATAGAGTATCATAACGTCAAATACTTGCTCCTTGTATGGAACGAAGGAAGAAGACCACAAATTTGTTTTTTTAATGTGACTTAGCTAAGGAATTATGGACACTAGTCCAAAAGTGGCTTGATTAGGCAATGAGGGATAGAGATGCAAGAAAAGATCACCCTTCTTCCTTTGATAACTCAATTTTGAGGATGAGTATAATGTTTAAGAAAGCAGCATCAGCTAGTCACTATCAAATTTGGAAAGAAAGCAACCAAAGACATGTTGGGAAGCATCATGTGATCCAAACCTTACAACTAGAAGAGTTATGCGGTATATTGAATCTCTTCTCTAGTGTTTTTAAGCCAAGGGAGTGTTTTTTGTACCCATTTTTGTTAGGGGGTTGGTAATCTTTTAATTGATTGTATAGTTTAGTTTTGGATAGGATAGCTTTTAGTCTATTTATACACGGGATATGCCCCCATCAACCTTTATTAATGGAAAAAAATCTAAATTTCACCCAAAAAAAAACCAATTTTTTAAAGGTATTGTGCTATTAGCAAGTTTTCAATCCATAATATCATCTTCTATCCTAAATCATAATCTGTTTCAAAAATTTTCTTTACGATAACCAATTCATGTAGTTCTAGGATCTTATGAAAGCCTTGTATATGTTAGGTTAGTAGGTATTTTCCTAATTATAGCCAACAAGGTCCTTTAAGCTTTCTATTAGATCTAATGAGTAAGACAATCTTTTTACTATGTCGAATATTCTACTTAAACTATGGTTGAAATTCTCAAATCATAATACATGATTCATGGTGAGTGTCGAGTCTAATTTTTGAATTCCCATTCCTAATCCGATCTAAACTAAACCCTATGCTCATCTAATCTAGATCCTCGACTTGGGTTAGGAATTTCGTTTGATTTTTGGAGTCGCCACCCAACTGTTGTTAGGAAAAAGTGAATTAAGACTAAAGGAGCGGATTAGTCTTAATTTGGACTACTAGTCGTCGTTATTTCCTCTTCTCGTTTTTGTGAGAAGAAAAAAAGGGAAAACCAGAGTTTCTAAGTCCGGAGGCTAACCTATTAAAACCTGTACGGTTACCACATAATCTCCTAAAATTGTTCATCTTTAGAAATGTGTTTTATTGTGTTTCTGTTAATTTTTGTTATGTTTTTGAATTTATTTCAGAAAAAAGGATTTTTCATTTATTTTATGGGTTGACCCGAATGGGTGCCTACGTACCTGCTATTCAGGATCAAACAAGTCGTAGTTCACTTTTCTGAAAATCTTTAGTGCATTAGTGAATTTTAATTTTGAAATTTCTTTCGATTTATGTTCTTACCATTTTTTGGATTTTTCCTAAAAAACCTCTAAGCCTAAGCTTGATTTCATTTTGAAAGTGATTTTTGTAAGGAAAACATCAATTTTGATTTATTTGATGAAAATGATTTCTCTAAGTGCTAAAACTTATTTATTTATCTTTTTATGATTTTTTATGACTTTTTATGATTTTTGTTATTTTTGTGATTTCTGAGAATTTTTGGGGATTTTGTGGTTTTTGGGAATTTTTTGTTGATTTTCGTGATTTTTGGGAGTTTTGTGATTTTTGTGATTTTTTGGGAATTTTGTTAATTTTCGTGATTTTTGGGAATTTTTGTGATTTTTGTGATTTTTTTGGGAATTTTGTTCATTGTCTATCCTATTTGACATCTAAAATTTTATGATTTATTTTCCTAATTTTTTATTAATTTTTATTATTTTTTATTATTATTATTATTGTTTTTTTTATTTTTATTTATCTATTTATTATTATTTTTTTATTTTTTCTACATTATTAAATTCTAGAAAAATCTAATTTCTACATTTTCCTATTTATTAAAAATAACACATAAATAAATAAATAAATAACTAAATAACAAATAATACATTAATTAATTAATTCGGAATAAATAAATAAACAAAATTAATTAAATAAAAAAATCCGGAAAATCCGACTTACCTGGATCCGGGTCGGTGCGCGTGTCGGATCGGTCGGACACGGCGGTGGGGTTGGCTCGTTCACGGCGTTCCGGCGGTCCTTTACGACGGGTGAAGTGTCGAATCCTAGCTTCTTGAGGGTGCTGAATCCGATGGTGGTGGCGGTTTACTCCCAGAACGTCTCCTTGCGGTGGCTCAACTTCGATCGGCGGTCGCAACTTTGGGTTTCCTCCGATCTACACTCTTTTCTCTCTCTCTCGCAATTCTGATATGTTCTCTTGCTTCCTCATCTCCTCCTCTATTTATAGGCGCTTGAAAACGAGCTGGATAAGCTCGGATTTCCTCCGATTGAAGCTGATCGGATTTTCGGTTGAAAAACCAACTCCGATTCGTGCCCATCCAATGATTTGTTGCGATTTGATTTTAATTAGATAATGTTTATCTTATCTTTGTTGAAGATCTGTTGGATTTGTGCAAAAAAAATCGAATCAAAACGGCCGAAATACGAATTTTTTCCTCGCCGGCGATCTCGGGCTCGAGGTAGGAGACGATCACGTGCCCGGCGCGTGCGCTTCCTTCAGCCAATCAGATGTCGCCACGTGTCCTAGGCAAATGAGAAAAATCGCAAAACGCGGAAACTGCTTCCCCCGCGATTCGAACGTCTGACCGAGCCCACCCCCCCCCCCGTGCGCACTTAGCCATGGTCCGAACCAGCTGGGCTAGCCCACTTTCACGATTTTATTTATTTCGCAAATTGCATATATGCAATGCGATTTTTCTATTTTTTTGTATTTTTTGAAATTTCAAAAATTTGTAAAAAATGTTTATTATTCATTATTACTATTTTCGAAATCATTTTTCAAAATTGATGTGTTTTCCTATTTATTTTTATTTTTTGAACATTTTTATTATTTTATGCTAAATTAGGAAAAATTTGGAAAAATTGAAAATTGATTATTATTGAAAATTATTGACTCCTAGGGCAAAAATGGGGTGTTTACAGTGAGAATAGAGTAGGTTTCTTCATATGCTAAAAATATATTGGATGCTAGAAAAAGCAATGCTTGCCTTAACTACTTGCCTTCCCATGCTAAAAATATCTCTTTTTGAGATAAAAATCCCCTTTGCTTGGAAGCCAGCAACTCTCCTCTGCCTCAACCGCTTGCCTCAAGAAGGATGTTACTTGTGTTTGTCTTTTACTTTGTTTAGCTTGATTAGAACACTTTCCATATACATAATTATATGGTTTCATTTTTCTTTTCCAATTGAAGAAGTTAATTTAATTTTATGTTTACTCTATCATACTGCCCTTTCATCGTTGAGTATAATAGAGCACTTACCTTCCATCATAGACCACAACAAAGCAATCATTTATGACATCATCGAGCCTCTCCTCTCTACTCCAACTACCAACAGTACACATTGCCTCCTTTGAGTTTCCTCAAGTAAGTTAATATGTCTTAAATAATGTCTTCATCATACATCATTGCCTTCATGTGAGCACTTTGAGATGTGCAAGATGGCATTGGAATATATACTTTACAAGGAGTTGATATTGAAATTAGCTCATAATGCAATAGTAATAATAATTACACTACTAAGCAAACATAATAATGTTTCTTTGGTAGAAGAATAACCATTTTCACTTATCATAAAATTTATCAAAAAGTCGTATATTGATAAGTTTGTGACTACAACTAGGTGCCCAATTATAGATATTTAATCGAATGATTAAATTCTAGAATATCACTCTATTCCCATTCGTTATTTGCCCATTTTCAGGTATCATAGTTTTACATGTTCTTTTGGAGTCATATTCCTGTAAGCATGGATAAGAGTTGGATGGCTGCAAACATCAAGTTTGAGGAGTATCAACATGGTGTGGAATACTTCTTTGTGTATTTGTGCTTGAAGTATAGGGTGAATGCGAGAATAAATTGTCCATGTAGGAGATGCTTGAATGATAAGTTGCATCCTCCACATGTGATCAGAGCTCACCTACTTATAGATGGGGTAGATATAACCTATCGGTGTTGGATTTATCATGGAGAGGAGTCGAGTATTCGATTACCTCCAATAGATTGAGGTAGGAGGCGAGATAGAGAATGGGAAGCAGGACCACCCATAGAGGAGGAATGTCTAGGGGTGGGATGTGATGATAAAGGTGGACTTGATGAGATGCTAGAAGATGTGGAAGCCTTCACCAATAATGAAGATGAAGAATCATCCCCTGGAGGTGGTATTGATGTTCCACGGGATTTTCTAGATGGGCTAAGAGTTGACTCACAAGAGGAGCTTTATTCAAGTTGCAAGTTATCTAAGTTTGAATTTATAGTGAAGCTTCTCCTCTTGAAGGTGTACAATAAGTGGAGCAACAAGTCCTTTGACATGCTTCTTCAACTTCTACAAGATGCAATCCCCAATGGTGAATCTCTTCCTAAGTCTTATTATTTTGCAAATAGGTACTTACACAGGTTAGGCATAGGCTGTCATTACATTCATGTATGTAAATATGATTGTTGCTTATTTTGGGGTGATAATGAGCATTTAAAGCAATGTCCTACTTATGGTACTTCAAGGTATAAGGTGTGTAGTAGAGTTGAGAAGGCCATTCCTCATAAAGTTTTATGTTACTTTCCTATAAAGCCTAGGTTGCAACGCCTTTTCATGATATCTAAAGTTGCCTAGAAAATGCGTTGGCATAAGGAGGAGCATAAGAGAAGGGAAAATGTAATGAGCCATCCTGTAATGGGTTAACTTAGATGAATTTCGACATTGAGTTTCCTAAGTTTGCGATGGATGCTCGCAATGTTAGATTAAGGCTAGCTAGTGATGGTTTCAATCCATTTGGGAATATGAGACAATCACATAGTATGTGGCCGGTTGTGCTTTTGGCATATAACTTGCCTCCTTGGATGTGTATGAAGAAAGAGTACTTGATGATGTCAATGTTGATTCCAGGACCTAAGGCACCTAGCAATGAGATTGACATTTACTTACAACCATTGATTAATGAGTTAAGGGATCTTTAGGATAATGGGTTGCACACATATGATGCATTTTCAAAGACAACATTCAACATGCATGCAGCCTTAATGTGGACTATAAATGACTTTCTAGCATATGAAAACCTATCAGGGTGGAGCATGAAGGGGTATCATGCTTGTCCAGTATGCCAAGATCAAACACCATCAATGAGGCTCAATGGAAAGATTGGATACACTGGTCATAGAATGTGGCTTCCTAGGGACCATAGATGGAGACGTAGCTTAAAATTTGATGGAAGTCGTGACACTCATTAAATGCCACAAGAATTTTCTGGTGAGGAAATTGTCCACCAATTGCAATTTATAAGTGATGTGTGCATGGGTAAGCATCCAAGGAAGGTTAGAATGGTTCATCGTCCTGAAGACCTTAATTAGAAAAAAAGGTCAATATTCTTTCAACTTCCATATTGGTTAAAGCTAATGTTGCGACATAATTTAGATGTCATGCACATTGAGAAGAATATATGTGACAATGTTGTTGGTACTATACTCGAGATTGATGGCAAAACAAAGGACACCTACAAGGCTAGACTTGATATGGAGGATCTTGGTATTAAGAAGGAATTACATTTGGTGAAGCAAGGCAATGACAAGTATTTAATTCCATTTGCTAGCTATACATTAAGTCCTATAGAAAGGAGAAGATTCTATCAATTCCTAATGGGTGTTAGCTTACCTAATGGAGTTGCATCACATATCGGTAGGTGCATAAATGAGTTAAGCATAAAGCTGTCTGGGATGAAGAGCCATGATTGCCTTGTGATGCTTCAAAGGTTGTTACCTGTAAGTGTTCATGGCATGTTGCCAAATGATGTTGCGACGGTTATAGCTGAACTTGGTTCATTTTTTGAGAAGGTACGCAAGTGGATTCTCAATGTCAATGAGGTAAAGCAAATGCAAAGCGATATTGTTACCATATTGTGCAAATTGGAATTGATCTTTCCTCCTGTGTTCTTTGATGTGATGGTGCATTTAGCTGTACACTTACCTAACAAACTATTACTTGCCAAACTTGTTGCATATCAATGGATGTATCCCATAGAAAGGTATGAGTGTGTAAGTAGAATGTAATCCTTTATAACTGTTAGTCAACTCTTCATCATTCTTTTTTTTTTTTTTTTGTTAAATTTAGATACTTAGGCTCTCTCAAGGAGTTTGTTAGGAACAAGGCTTTTCCAGAAGGCTCCAT
This sequence comes from Laguncularia racemosa, assembly GCA_037954665.1. Lineage (NCBI taxonomy): Eukaryota > Viridiplantae > Streptophyta > Magnoliopsida > Myrtales > Combretaceae > Laguncularia > Laguncularia racemosa. The sequence continues at coordinate 2,365,369 of JBBMOL010000012.1, forward strand.
AACAAAAGCTTACATTATACATGAATGCTTAGCATAGTGCTCCCTCCACTTACTAGGTGTTGAGACAATTTTCAATCATCCTGATAGGAATTATGATACCATGAAGAAGGTGGCATAGATGTGTTTACAAATAGGGTTGGTTTTATTTCTTCTTCCACATACATGGCCTTATTAGAAGAAGAGGTAGAAGTAGCGAAGTGGTATATCATTAATAATTGTTCTGAGGTTCAACCTTATTTAAAGTAAGCATGGATTACTGTATTTTGAACTATGGGAATAATGTGAAATATGTTTGCAATTAAAGTTCACTATGTGTTACAAGGAACATATAAGTATCTTACATACACAATATGATGATGACATTGATCAACACCACAAATGAAAATTTGGTCAGTGGCTCATGAAAAAGGTAAATGTTACTCTTACTCAAGAGAACTTCTTGTAAGTGAATTGTGATGTTAAGTTGCTTGATATTTTGTAGATGAGCACGTTATACGAAAGTTCTTATCCGGTTAAAAGTGTCTTATATGCATTATCAGTTGGACCTAACTCATGTTTCGAGAGATACAATAAATTAATATATAACTGCATTCAATATCACACTTTCGATTTCGATAGTCGAAAGAAGACCCAAAATATTGGAGTACTTGTAGAAGGAAACCAAGGAGACATGCATTCGTCAATGGAGTTTTACGGTGTTTTAATTGACATATATAGGTTTTCTTACATTCGAAATAAATGGGTTTTCTTATTTAAGTGTAAGTGGTGGGACACCAATGAGCTCCATCATAATGTAAGAGTTGATAATGGGTTCAAAAGTATCAACATAACACGTACATGGTATGAGAGTGATCTATATGTGTTGGCATCGCAAGCTAAACAAATATATTACCTAGAAGGCTTGAAACTAGGCAATGATTGGCGTGTGGTGCAGCACTTTGAGCATTGTTATATTTATGACATAAGTTGTCTTACTGGTGCAATGAATTTATTTGATGACGTGGAAACTCATTTATGCAATGAAAATACAGACAATCTACTCTTGCAAGATGAGGATAGAGGAAATCTAGTGTCTCCTATAATTGATTGTGATATAGATGTGTTGTTGAGAACAGATGTATGCCTTGAGACCATTGTTGGAGATATAGAAAGGGTTATCCAAGTTTTAAATGGCACACAACATGATGATAATTTTGATTATTATGAAGATGAAGATGATGAGGTCGATGAAACACTTATGGATTACAATAATAGCAACGAAGATTGTGAGTATTTTAATTATATTCATGTGAATTAGATGCTGCTCCAATGATATTTGTGTCATCACCATGCTACTAGATCTTGCTTAACAAACATAATTAAGTTACGTACAATGTTACTTTATCCTTTTTAAGTCGCAATTTTATTTTGTCATTTTATAATCTTATGGAATCACATCAACTATTCATTTCATCTTTGTGTCATGTTTTTACTGTAGGATTGTCATGGCTAGAAGAAAAAAGGTTGGACAAAGAAGGGGAGAAAGGATTGTACGAAAGGCTTGACCCATTGTCAATATACCATCAAATTCTCAGGATGTTGAGGAAGAGCAACATCCATCGCCTCCAGTGGAGCAACATCCATCTCCTCAAGAATGTGAAGATGCTATAAGTTCCTTGGCTCATAATTCGGTTGTAACAGATGCTCCCTTGATGCATACTCATGTCATCCCCAACAATCGTGGAAATACAAATCCACCACATAACTGTCCACCTACTTCTATTCCTAGCTCAGGTAATTACGTGTAGCTTAATTGTTCATACAACTTGCTACATAAAAGTTAGTAACCATTACTAAAAAGTATTTCCTTCTGTTGTAGTTAATGCTAGCACATCATCACACTGCAATAGGAGATGTATATATAAAGGATAAGCACTAGAGAAGGAGAACAATAGATGGAAGGGTAGGATGGTAATAGAGTTTGATGCTTCTACAGGCCATCTAATTACGAGAGACCATTAAGCTAAATTAGCATATGAGATTGGGAAAGCTTACAGGGACTTATTGCCACTATATCTTGAGAGTGATTGGAGAACACTTCCAGTATCCAAGAAGAGGCAGGCTTGGGCAAGAGTACAGGTTAGGAGGTCTTTATATCAATCAAGTATGATATGGAAATTATTCTTTGTTTTCAATTGTCATGACTAAATCTTTGCTTTGCAAAATTAACTTAATATTGACTATATTATGAGTGATCCAGATAAATTCAATGACGTTGATAGATGGATGGGACATCTCCATAGGAAATTTCAATGTAATGTTCACAAAAAATGGAAAAATGAGGGTGATAATGGACGACCAAGGACCTGTAGTGATGAGGATTGGAAAAAAGGTCACAAATATGTGGAATCATGAGGCCTTGGAAGAGATGAATATGCTAGAATCAAATAATCCACATGAAAAGGTAAGTTCTAATTAAACAATACTTCTTTGTAATATCAAAAAATGATTTCAACAATTCATTTGTTATTTTGACTAATAGAAAACAAAGTCAATGAATGAAAAGTATGCACGCAGTTGTATAAAATATCTACATAAAGTAAGGAGTAAGTCCTTTGAAAGTAAGAAGTTTAAGTATGTAAGTATTATAGCTAATGTTATATATTTAATGGTGAAATGGGTCAGATATTTAATATTTTGTTGTTTATTCAATTAGATTGAGTAACACAAAGAAGCACCTGATGCTATTGAATTCTTCAAGCAAACTCGATTTTGTGAGATTAGATTGAATGGTACTAATGGTTGGGTCTCTCAACAAGCTGCAGATGATTATGTTAGTATAAAGAATACATTTTTTACATTACATAGTTAGAATATACTATGGGGTGGAATGTTTTTAACATTTGTCCTTATTATTAATAATATAGGCTAAAATGGTTCAATTGTTTAAAGAGTCACAAAGCTCAAACACACCAAAGTCTGCTTTAGAGATTGTTGATCAATATATGAATGCAAATTCTAGGACAAATTACCATCCGAGTTGTGATTATGGGCCACTAGCTATAGGAAAATCAATGTAGAATTGGGAATAAAAAAATGATGAAAATAAAAGATTGTGGGAAGAACTTGAAGCGAAGAAACAATGGAGCGAAAAGCAAGATGTTCAATTTGAGGAATTAAATAATTTACAACAGGCTTAAGAAGATAGGGTACATCTTCTAATGTAGCCCAATTTAAAGTTCAAAGTTTTCTATTTTTCTCCAAGGCTTCTTTTATTTTTAGAATGGTGTCTTAGTTATGTCGTTTCACTGAGTTTTTTCTTCATAAAGATTTAGTTAACTTACAATCCTATTGTTTTGGATGATGTTGACATTGCTATAATTTAAGAAGTAATGATATTTGCAGCTGATGAAAGCTTCTATTTTCCATGTATAGTACTATATTTCTCTTTTTTCATAAGATTAGTTTTTTAGGAGATTTTTATCTTCTTGTAGCTGAATAGTGTATTTCAAGTTTTGCAAAGGTTTCTTCCTAACTTCTCACCTAATTCAAGTGAATTATTAAACGTTACAATCGTGTTTAATGCATCATTATATTAATTAAGTTATCTTACACCTTTTATACGTTTATGTGACAGGATCTCCTAGCAATGGGGAGTTTATTATGCCTTCTAGAATTCCCCATGATCATCATGATGATGGTGAAAGTAGCAAAGAGGATAGCTTGTGAAAGGGAGTTTACTTTGGTTCTAACCTTTTTGAAGAGGGTGATGAAAGTGGGGAAGAATGGTTTATTTTGTTAGTGCCTTTTTTATAGATGATAATTAGATTGAGCAATGGAATAGCTAGTTTATGAAATACAATTTAGCACTTTGGTCACTTTTTGGAAGTAGATTATCAATTTAGACAATAGTAGGCTATCAATAGAGAATTTATTTTACTACTAAGTTTTGTAAAGTTTGGATAATATTGTTTGGGATATGTTAATGTCTGCTTTTGTAAAGTGTAGTTGATGATGGAAGTGGATGATTATAATCATATATGCAAATGTCCACTTCTTTCACCTTTTTTATTTTATTGCATAATATTTTATTACAAGTTTAAATTGTTAAATTTTTATAAATAGATTTATTATATCACTACAACAATCATTTTTTTGTGACATTTAGCTGTTACCAAAAACATTTTAGACAAGCTTAAATGTTACTAAATATTAGTTATTTGTGGCATTTAAACGTTACAAAAAAAATGCTTATTAGTAACGTTTAAATGCTTTTTCATGATGTTTAAACGTTACTAATTTTTTAAGTTTTTGTGACATTTAGACGTTACTAAAAGTATAAATTTTGGCGAACAATTATAGACTTTTAGTAACATTCAAATGTTATTAAATGTCGCTTATTGATGGCGTTTAAACATTACCATTGTCAATTTATTGATGATGTCTATAACATTGGTGACATTTACCTTTTAAATGTTACTAAATACTTTCCATAACAAACTTTAGTAACGTCTATTTATAATGTTTGATAAAAGTTATTAAATGTCTTCTATAACGTTTATTAAATGTTACGAAATGTCAAAATTCTTGTAGTGTAAACCACAAGCATCTGGAATAATTTTGATGTGAGAAAACTAAAAGTTAGAAATTTAAGCAAGTATTATTTATTTGTTAAATTTGATTAAAACCCATAATTTATAATAAACTGCAACCACCACCACCCCCAAAGGGAAGAGCTTGTCCCAAAAGACTGTTATAGTTCCACATAGGATAGTGGTTATGTTACAATTCCACATGAAATAGTAGTGTGGATTAAGTATGGTACTTAAGTTTAAAGGATTCTCCTACCTATCAAATTAATCTTTTGGAATTGGCTCTTTCTTGAGCTTAGGTCATAAACACACCCGCCCTACCCCAACCCCCCCCCCCAAAAAAAAAAAGGAAAAGAAAAGAAAAGAAAAAGTGTTCCTTGTTTCTTTCTTCAATTAATAAACAAAGCAAGTCTTTAAGTTTTATTGTGTGCTTAATCGCATCTTAGAGTGAAGATCATGGCAACTAATAGATTAGGATTCTTTAAAACTCAAGCTCTTCCAACTCTTCTAATTAGAGATAACTATCCTTTATGGAAGTTGTTGATAGAGCATTTTGGGCTTGGCCTCTCAAGACCCATTGCAGCCTACTTAGACCCCCGTTTGAGCTCTTCTTATCCATGCCGACCTCTTTGACATAGAGTTATACAATTTGGCTTCAAATACAAAGTTCTTAACCTCCTCTAGATTGAATCTCTGCACCTATCTACATAATGGATAAACACAAGAGAATGATATGGATAAGAAAAGGGGTTGGTAAAAAATACACCTACCATATTAGAAGAGGATCTTAAGAATTAATGCATTTTCTAAGTTAGGATCATTCGCACGTCTATGAATAAGAGACATTTAACACCTTAAGGTAATATAGAATGAAGCCAAACCCCTAAAAGTGCATCTTTGGGGCTACCTTAGGCAAACTCCTTTGATACATGGTTATGCAATGTGGCGTTGAGATTAACTCAAAGAAGATATGAACCATACTCAAGATATAACCCTTCAGTCAATAAAAGAGGTACAACAACTCATAGAATGAGTTAATGTACTAAATAACTTTGTCTCCAAAAGAAAAGACAAGTATTATGAGTTCTTCAAGGTCCTAAAGAACCTAACAAATTTTCAATAAACCAAACAATATCAAACTGCATTTAAGAAGTTGAAGCAGTTCTTAAGGAATCCACCTATATTCTCCAAACCGATTCCAAGTGAGGACTTATTCTTATATCTATCCATTAGTGACCGAGCTTTCTCCTCTATACTAGTAAGTGCTTAAGGGAGAGAGCATAAGTCAACCTACTGCATTAGTCATGTCCTCTAATGGGCCGAAACATGGTACTTAATGATGGAGAAATTCACCCTTGTGGTGGTGATCTCAGCTATAAGACTACAACCTTATTCTGAAGCACATCAAATAATAGTCTTAATCGATCAACCATTGTAAAACATATTACACAAGCCAAATACATCAAGTCAAATGATGAAGTATGCCCTAGAGCTAAGTGCTTTCAAGGTACAATACCAATCAAGAGAAGTGATAAAGGCCCAAGTCCTTGTAGATTTCATAATAGAGTACACAGCGAATGATGTCACCATTGATAATAATGATAAGCTATTGTAGACTCTTCATGTAGATAGCTCATCTACTTTAAAGGGAAGTAGAGCTAGCCTTGTGTTACACAAGCCTCATGGGGTGGAAGTGTCTCATGTTCTTAAATTTAGGTTTCCAACAAGTAACAATAAAGTAGAGTATGAAGCCCTTGTTATGGGTGACAAACTGGCAATGGAGATAGGTTCTGAGAAGATAAAGATATATCTAAACTCCCAGCTCATCATCTGACAAGTGAAGGGAGAATACACCTTCAAGGATGGAGTAATGAATGACTAACTCTAGGTCATCAAAGATCTTACCTTAGAGTTTTCCTCTTAGAGCATCACCAAAGTTCCCCGAGTTAGAAATTCCAAGGCTAATAAGCTATTGAAGCTAGCATCAACAAGATAGAAATGAGGCTAGAAAGCTCATGTACAAGGCCACAAATTACACTATTCTTGATAAACTCCTCTACAAAGGGGCTTGAGTATGCTACTCCTTATATGTGCCCAACCAAAAGAAGGCTAATAGTTGTTGGAAGAATTACACATAGGGATATGCAGCAACCATGTCAAGAGCCTTTACGTTAAAGTGCTCAAGCTTGGTTACTACTAACTCAGTATAAAGGAAGACTCAAAATGCTTCATAAGGAAGTGCGCATAATGTGAAAAGCATGTACTTGTAGAGCATGCACCAAGAAACTATTTGAAGTACCTCATAAGCCTTTAGCCCTTTGCCCAATTGGAGTTGGACATTCTAAGGCCCTTCCCCTAAACATCTAGACAACAAAAATTTATCATTGCCATTGTAGATTACTTCACTAAATGGGTAGACACTGAAGTCAAAACCAAGATTACTAAAAGAAATGTCGAAGTCTTTGTCCTCAACAACATCTTTAGTAGATATGGTGTTTTGTACATGTTGATAACAAACAATAGGTCACAATTCGATAATCAAAAGTTTAGAAAATTTTGCAGTGACAATCACATTAAGGTTCACTACACCTTAATAGCACATCCCTAGTCTAATGGACAAGTTGAGGTCATGAACAAGATTGTCTTCAATAACATTAAAAAGAGGGTGGATCAGGCCAAAGGTAGGAGGGCAGATGAGCTTTTAACCATTTTTTAGGGGTACTGAATTACTCACTAGACCTCCATAGGAGAAATGCCATTTAGTCTCACCTTTGGCTCCAAGGTAGTCTACCTCGTTAAACCAGAGCTCCCAAACATCAAAATGTAAAATGTTGAATTGAGAACCAATCAACTTAAACTTCAAGCCAACTTAGGCACAATCAAAGACATTCGGGGCATTACTCGAAAGCAAGTAAACATATATCAACACTAAGCTACTCGCTATTACTACAAAAAGGTCGAGAATAAGGTCTTCCAACTTGGTGACTTAGTTCTTAGGAAGTTAGAAGTAATCAAATCTCAAGAAGATCAAGAAAAGCTTGCACCAAACTAGGAAAATCCAATCAAGATTATTGAAGATTTAGGCAATAGGACATATAGGCTAGAGAGATTAAATGGCTAACCATTCCTCACACTTGAAATTCCAACAACCTTAGGCCTTACTTTGATTAAATTTTTCCTATTTATTTGTATATTCAATCATTTTAACAATGAATGAAATTATTGTACATTGTACATCTGATTGTTTTTAATTATATTTTTACAGTTTGTCCTAACCTATCCTGAGGTGAACGGACCCAATAAACTCATCAAGTCCCAACCTATTTAGGATGAAGGGACTCTTAATCATGATTAGTCCCAACCTTACCATGGTTAATGGACTACTAACATCATTAAGTTTATGCCTTAAGGTCAACAAGAAAAAGGACTCTTGATGGCTTGATGTCCCCACCCCTTGAGGAGTGGATGGACTTTTCAACTCTTAAACTATTATTAAACAGTCAAAGCATCTAACCTCTTCAGATCTTCCTAAAAACATTTATGGGTAACTCGTCACCAAGAGTTAAGCTCCAGATGTCCGAAAACACCCCACAAGCACGACTTGCAAAATAAGAAGTAGACTAAAATAAGAATTCAAGTTCAAATGGATAAGGAACCCAAATCATGCAACAAGTAAAAGAAGCATCCAAGACAAACGAAACATAAAGATAGTAAACATGAGCATCTCGTACTCAAAATTAAGATCATCAAGATCTATCAAAATATTCATTTTGAAAGTCGACATACTGACTTGAAAAATAGCAAATGGAAATGTACAACATTGCTTCTCAGCGCTCAGGGGAACTGATTATCAAAGCTTAAATGATCTCATCCACCTTGGCTGTAGTAATCTTCTTAGAAGAGTACAGCTCAAAAGGTGGAGGCAAATCTTCTAGAGGGCCTAAGCTAAGAGGAGTTGGAGGAGTAGATTCCTCGAGCCGCTCCTAACTTAATGCTTAGCCTCGAGCCTATTCATGCTAGCCATGTAGGGGCTACTCTTGAGGAGGATCCTCAAGCACTCCCTCATCACCTTGTTCAATGTCATTAGCTACTTCCTCTTCAATGCCTACTTCAAGTTCATTGTAAAAAGAAAGATAGTTAAGGTCATACTCTAAGTGCACCTTGAGGACTTCTAACCGAGTCGTTTAGATGCCCTAGGTAAATTTACGTTCTTGGAGGTCCACCCTCTCTTTGCTATTCATGATTTTATCAAAGACACTATGGCCCAATCTATCTAATTAGTAGCACAGACCTTCAAGTCCAACAAGCAGGCTCGGTCACAATTAGCCTTAAGCCAAAGTTGTTTGACCTCCTCCTCGAGGCCTCATTCGACCTTGGCCTACCTGTCTTCCTTCTCCTTATGCACCCTACATGCTTCCTCGATGTGGGCAGTTAAGTTTTTTTACTTTCCTCATGCATACTCCTATTAAATCACTTAGCCTCCTCCATTTTTAAGGAAAGCTCAACATTAGTCCTCACCTCGAAGGTCCCTAACTTTGCTTTCGTCTACATCTTTAAATTTTGAAGTTCTACGACTTAGCACAAGGATTCCTCTTGAGCCATGTGGGCTTTACCCTCCACATCCTTGACTTTCTATGATAGCATACAAATGTCGTTAGATAACTAAAGATACCCACTAAACAACCTTTGGTTCTTGGAGATAAGAAGGTCATGCTTAGATCTTATATCCCTTACCTATTCAAGCTTAGCACCCCACAACTCAATGGCCTTAACCAGGTGGAATGAGAACTTCAAAAAAAAAAAAAAGGATTCCATTACTCATTGATTGCATTTTGAAAAGATCATGAGAAAATCTATATTGCCAAAAACTTACGTCGTGAAGCTTTAGGTAAAGCATCCCCTTGATTGTATCCCTAGACATCCCTCATAAGTTTCTTTCCAAGGTGGTAGCATCCCTTAACATGATACATCCCCTTAACAGCTCCCTACTCCATCTTACATCCCTAAAGCTTGTGTCAATGTTGTACACCTCTTATTATGGTTAGAAAATGTGACCACTTGGGCAGTAGATGGAAGGCTAACTGTAGATAAATCCTGCTCCACCCACTACTCTAGAGTAAGAAGAAGAGGTCCCATGCCACGATGGTGAGCTACTAGCTCCATGCTGTTCGACTTAACATCGAGTTGGACTATGGCATCTTAAGCAACCATTAAAGGCTTCTCTCCAAAAGATTTAGCATGTAGCCTTTTCCTAGCCTAATGAGACAACTCTTCCATGACCTTTCCCTTCGCTTTCTCTCTAACTATTGGATTCTTGACAAATTAAGGAGGTGGTGCCAGTTTTACTTCACCCCTAATCGCAAGGGGGACCTCACATTACCTTTGCATAAGTGCCCTTAATGGCTTAATTGTGCTCGAAGGGGCCTTCTTTCAATTCTTAGAGGCTTGAGCTAACCTTTTATGTACAAGCATCTTCATTGGGGGGGCATTCTTTAAGCTACATGTCTAATAAAAGAAAGTATAGTAAGCATAATGAAAACAAGTAATTAAATAAGGAAATAGAGATATCGTGCCAAGTTAAGAGCTTACAAGGAGAGTCATTCCCCCTAAAGACTTAGCCGAATATGACTCTCTATGATAACTTATCTTAGCACAACTAAAGCGATAAGTGTACCTCCTTCCCCCTTTATAACAACACTACTCATTAATTTCCCGCCATAAAGGTGTTCATCAACCACCTTCAATGCGTTCCATAGACCATTAGTCCTCTTATGGAACTCAGCTAAACTCTAGTCCGCTATTGCACTATTGCTTAGTCCCAACAAAAAAATGGCTAAGGTATGGATAGGCTTAATCTACTATATCCAAAAGCCTGGGCCAGCCCCGCACACTAGGACAAGAAACTTATTCTTACAATCATGGACATATTATCCTAATATAACTATCAATTTCCTGACAGGATGGCTAGTAAGGTAATCCTAGTCGCCATTCGATCTTTTTAGCCCATAGAAGTACTAAAGCAACTATAGCATAACTCAAATGAGGAAGTGCTCACACAAAACTTTGAATGCAATTAAGAGCTTGCATACATTGAATACGAGTTAGGTTAGTGACACCCAGTGGTAGGTGAAAATTTCCTTTTGAAATTCACTGAATGGAGCTCACAACCTAAACTCCATGTGCTTCAAATAGAGGCAAAACTGGTGACCAACCATAAGGGCAACATGATTGCCAGCTTGTAGCTTCTCAATCTTCCAATCGCAAGACTGCAGTTGAAAGTACTACCTCACCTTCATTAACTTTTCATACGACATAAGGCTACGAACGTCGTTAGGAGTGTTTCCCCCCTTAACCAATGAATAAAGTAGTTGTACTGACCATCTCTCCTCACCATCATCGAGGTACTCGTTTCACAGGATTTGTGCAATCACTATAATAGCGTTGATTTCCTTATTGAGGCTTCCAATCAATTCTTCAACCATACCAAAACTACATCGAAGAACCTCTTTAGTTATCACTTGGAGGGGAATACCTCTCCCCTCTCAATTAGTTTAGGTACAAGAGGAAGAAGAAGATGCCATGCTTACTTGGTGAATCAAAGTTAAGGAGTTGTAATTGAGTTGGAAGTAATAGGATTTGCAAGATCTACAAAAATGTTTGAAAGATTGAGTAAGCTTAAAATGGAGAAAGTGTGACAATGGTCGAGATCATAGATATATATACAAGAATGTATAGAAAACAAAGCAACGACTAGTGAAAGGATATGATGCAATGTCTTTAGATCCAATCATGATACATGGGCCATAATTTAAATCAACAGCTATGATTACATTTGTGTATGTTTCCTACCTATATCTCGATTAACTAGTGTCGAGTCTAATTTTGAATTCCCATTCCTAATCCGATCTATACTAGACCCTATGCTCATCTAATGTAGATCATCGACTTGAGTTAGGAATTTCGTTTGATTTTTTTGGAGTCGCCACCCAACTGTTGTTGGGACAAGTTGAATTAAGACTAAAGGAGCGGATTAGTCTTAATTTGGACCACTAGTCGTCGTGATTTCCTCTTCCCATTTTTTTTGTGAAAAGAGAAAAAGAGAAAACCAGAGTTCCTAAGTCCGGTGGCTAACCTATTAAAACCTTACGGTTACCACCTAATCTCCTAAAATTGTCCTATTTAGAAATGTGTTTTATTGTGTTTCTGTTACTTTTTATTATGTTTTTGAATTATCTCAAGAAAATGATTTTTTATTTCATTTTATGGGTTGACCCGAATAGGTGCCTACGTACCTGCTATTCAGGATCAAACAAGCCGTAGTTCGCTTTTCTGAAAACTTTAAGTGCGTTTGTGAATTTTAATTTTGAAATCTCTTTTGATTTATTTTTTTACCATTTTTTGGATTTTTCTAAAAATCTAAGCCTAAGCTTTAATCTAATTTTTTTTAAATGATTTTTAGGGAAAACATCAATTTTGGATTTATTTGAAGAAAAGGATTTTTCTAAGTGCTAAACCTCATTTTTATAATTTTTGAAGTTTTTTGAATTTTTTATTAATTTTTCTGATTTTTTGTAATTTCTTATGATTTTTATCATTTTTACGATTTTTACTATTCTTCTACAATTTTTTTTATAATTTTTCTAAGTTTTCATGATTTTTTATAATTTTTTTATGATTTTTATAATTTTTGTTAAAGATTTTTTCCTAAGCTATCATCTATCCTATTTTGAAATCTAAAATTTTATTATTATCTTCCTAATATTTTTATTGCTTTTCTACATTTTTATTATTATTTTCTTTCTTTTATTTATTATTTCTACATTATTAAATCCTAAAAATCTAATTTCCACATTTTCCTACTTATGGAAATAAAACATAAAAACAAAAATAAATAAATAACCAACCAATTAATAAATAACTAATCAAATAATAAATCAAATAAAAACAAATAAAATAAACAAAAAAAATTCAAAAAATAATAAATAAATAAATAATAAATAATAAAAAATCCGGAAAATCCGACTTACCTAGAATCGGGTCGGGTCGGACACGGCGGCGGAGGATGCTCGTTCACGGCGTTCCGGCGGTCTTTTGTCATGGGTGAGGTGTCGAATCCTAGCTTCTCGAGGGTGCTGAATCCAATGGTAGCGGTGGTTTACTCTCAGAACGCCTCCTGGTGGTGGTTCAGCTCCGGTCGGTGATCGCGATTTTGGGTTTCCTCCGATGCTCTCCAATTTGCTCTCGTTTCTCACTTTCTCTCAATTATGATTCGTTATCTAGCTTCCTCCCTTCGATTCCTATTTATAGCCGTTTGAAACCTCCTCCGGATAAGCTCAAATCTGGTGATTTGGATAAACCCATATTTTTCTGTTTTTTAGATTTGATTTTATCCAACCTATTTGATGCCGATTTGTTGTAATCTCGTGATTTATCTGGATAATTCGGTTTTAGATTCATTAAAATCCAAAAAGATTCGAAGAAATCCAACAATTTCAGCCTTATCAGACTTCTGCCGGATTTTTCTCCGGCTGGGCTTGCGAAGAAGACGATCACGCGCGACACGCGTGACTTCCCTCGGCCAATCACACGCTGCCACGTAGCAGCTCCAGGCGAAAGACAAAAAAAATGCACAGAGTGCTCGGGGGAGGATTCGAACTCGCGACCTCTGGCCTCCACACGCTCCCCATGCGCACACACGAGCCAGCTGAGCTAGCCCAATTTCCCGATTTTCTTTATATCACAAATTGTACATATGCGATGCAATTTTTCCATTTTTTTGTATTTTTTTGTAATTTCAAAAATTTGTAAAAATTATTTATTATTCATTATTGCCATTTCTGAAATCATTTTTCAAAATTGATGTGTTTTCCTATTTATTTTTATTTTTTTGAATATTTTTATTATTTTTGCTAAATTAGAGAAAAATGGAAAAAAAAATGGAAAAAATTAAGAATTGACTATTATTGATTATTATTCATTCCTAGGGAAAAAATGGGATGTTTACAACTAGGCTTTGGAAATTGTATGTCACATTTAATGAGCACGCATTTATGCACCAAAAGAGAAATCAAATCAATACTAACTCGAAAAGGACCATGACCCTTTGAATTCTACACCAATAGGTCAGGCCCTTAACAGTGCCATTCCTTAGAGCAACATTCACCACCTTAGGTCAGTGTGGAAGACTTTTACGACCATTGATACCCTATAATGGGCAATCATCCTAAAGATGACTATTTAGTTCTCCTTAGCATTTAAGTTGCCTACTAATATACTCAGCATGAGTTGACCCAAGTCAAGTCTTCTATTTGCTCAAGAATTCAATGACTTAACACAAGGAGATCCAAGTCAAGTCACTTGCTTGCTTGGCTACTTAACAATGCCTTTGTCCCCAAAAGTCTAGGGGTCATGACATAAAGCTCGGCATTATCAATCCCCTTGAAGTTCCTCATCATGTTGTTAGGACCTTAGTAACCCACATAGCTATTAACTCTATTAGCTGACCTATCACCAAAGAGAGTAGGGCAAGGGGGTGGCAAGTAATAGAGTAGTTTAGAATTAGCCCTTCAAGACCCATTGTAGCCCACTCAGATCCTTACCCAAGCTCCTCTTATCCATACCGACCTCTTCAACATAAAATTATACAATTTGGCTTTAAACCCGACATTACTAATCTCTTTCAAACTAGATCTTTACACCTATCCACACAATAGATAAGTACAGGAGAATGATATAGATAAGGAAAGAGGTTAGTCAAATATACATCATACCATATTAGGAGAAGATCTCAAGAATTAATGCACTTTCTAAGTTAAGATCATCAGCATGCCTATAAATAGGAAATAAAAACAATTGGGTAAAGGACTTTTGGAACCTAATATACTCTTAATCCTCATATACTCCCTTCACTCTTTACTTGTGCTAACTTAGGTATCAGGTCGCTACATCGAAACAAACTTTAACATTAGCATAATTTGTTTCTATCTTGCAGATGATTAGGCCATCTTTTAAAAACCTAACACAATAGAAGTGTAGAATGAAAATATTTGGAAAAATTAAAAGTGAAGGGATCAATGTTTAAGTTCAAGTTTAAATAAGGATCCAATTTTCGAGTAAGTAAAATAAAGGTTCAATGTTATACTAAATAGTTAATATAGAAGATTGAATTTTTAAGTAATTAAAATAGATTATCAACATTTTACTAAGTAGTTCATAGAAAGGATCTCATTTTTGTCCTGTAAATGCACCAAACATGCTACATCACCTAAATTTAATGATGTTATAATAGCATTGTATTTTAATCTCCTATTTGAACCACTTAGCATAACATTGATCATCTATTTTAACTACTTAAAAGTTTGATCTTCTATTTAAATTTAACCCAAAATATTGATTCCCTCACTTATAATTTTCCCAAAAGTATTTATTAAGGCTCAAAATAAACTGTTGTCCAATGTTGTTAAAAAAAGGGCCTATCACCATAGTTAACAAACAAGAGAAGGATTACACCAATGATGATTGGAAATCTCTTTATTTAAATGAAATTGCTATAAATATTTTATAATGTGCTTTGAATGAGAATAGAACACAAACATAAAAGGGTTAAATTTTGGGATAAGCTTAAATGCACTTACAAAGGAATTATCCATGTAAAGGACCATAAAAACAAGTCTTATTTGTGGGATAAATAGGATTTAAACTAAAATGGCTTATACTCTACTCTGCAAAAATGATATGCCAAAATATTTTTAGGCTAAAGTCGTTCATTACAACAAATTCAATCTTTAGCTACCAATAAATTATAGTAGCAAAATGTTACTCTTAGCTACTAAATTAATCATTGGTAGCAAATATATTGGGAGGAAAATTTTAGGAGTGGTGAGAAAATTTTTTGGCTACCAAATCACTAGCTAAATATAATATAATTAACTACTAAATCTTAAATTTGGTAGCCAAAACCTATTGAACCAAAAGGTCAAATTAACTCTTGTTTATCAAACAAAATCAAAGTTAACTTTAATCCAATTCTTTCCTGAATGATGTAATAATCTAACCATTGGTTAAATGTTTAACAATAAAAAAATATGCTTAGATCATATTTCATGTTTATGCTATATCTTTTGAAGTGTAAGTCTAAACAGGAATGGCATTTGGATGTCTTAAGGCATGGCATCTAGATTTCACAAACCAAAACTTTCTATTCAAAGTTAGAAAACTAACGTTTAGGTGCTAGTAGGGCTATTTTCAAATCCTAACCTCTTGACATCTAGATGCCATAAGGAGACAACAAGCAAGATGGGAGTGGTGTCTAAACGCCAGATATTGCAACATCTACCTGCCTTTTGAGAAAATACCCATTAAAGTACATTTAATATGAGCCAATTTCTTTACTCTCTCTTCCAACATTACAAAATCATTAAAGAGATTTAAATACACTTTGTTAGAGCGAATATATATTAAGAAACAAGTGCCAAAAATTGCATTCAATTCTATTGTGACTCTCTTTAATAATATTTGTCTCTTGTACATCAATTGCCAAATACTTGAGTGAAATTAAAGTGCAATACAAGTGAGCTTCATTCTTGCAAAATTGTTGAGAGTGTACTGTACCAAATATTGCATTTGTGTGTTATAAGAGCTTTATAGGCCTTTGTGCTATTGTATTTGTGATAAAAAAAAAAAAAAAAAGTGGTGTATGAAGTCTTTGGTTGGAAACAATTGTGCGTTGTGGAGAGTATGAAGTAGTCTAAACTCCATGTTATATCTAGCTTGATTTTCTAATCCCTCTCTCTCTCTTTATTTTCACCATTTTTCTTATTGTATTCTATATTGCTTCAATTATTTGATCATTAGTGTAAAAATTCATTAACTTACAGTAACTTGTGATTGAACTCAATTTACCCCCTCTTAAGTTCTTAGTATTGTACTTCAAAACCCTTTTTATAAAAAAAGTTTTATATTACAAATATATATATATATATAGCTATCAAAATAGAATGGTGTTAAAAAATCTCCTCTAATTAAAAAATCTCCCCTAATTATTAATTTTATAGAACATTTAGTATATAGAATGGACTTGGAATGGAATAAAGATTGCAAATTCTATTAACTCTTCCATATTTGGAAGTATTTTTAGAAATCAAAATCATGATATTATTTTGCCCTCTTAAATGGACAATTACATAAATGACTTTGAACCTAGGATATATACTAAAATCTCCTTTATGTAAATTACCATTCTTGAAGTCTTGATGAAAGTATAGCACCTCCGGCTAAAAGATAAACAAAAAAAAAAAAAAAAAAAAGACCAAACACCAATGCTAAAGCCTTCAAATATTTCAAATCTTTATGATTTGAAATATGTAACAAAAGTAATGTGTATATATCTATTATCTATTGTAATATATAATTTCAGAAGATTTTTTTTGTTAGTACACCTTTTTAGTAGTACCTTTTTATAATAGTGCATCTTTAGTGTTAACTTTAGACATTATAACTTTTTTATGCTATCATTTTCTATAAATAGCGCCTCTTTGCCTTCAATAATAAATTTTAGTAACATACCTCTTTGGTATTACCTTTTTCCATTGAAATTGCCTCTACAATAATATATTTTTCTTTTAATAGTGTCTCTTTGCTATTTTTTATATTGAAGAGGTGCGTTACCTAAAGATAATATTGGAGAGGTGCTATTAAAAGAAAAAGGTAAATAAATTTTAATATTAATGTTAGCTTTTCAGAAATGCTAATTAAAAGTTAATGCCAAAGAGCAATATTAAGAGAAAAATGCTATACTAAAGTACTTACTCAGAGTTAACACCAAGGAAATGAGACATCATTAAAAGAAAAAATATCATATGAAAAAGGTACGCAAATATAAAAGTTTAGAAATTCTAAACACTAGGTAAAAGCTATCATTACACATGGATTATTATTTCAAACATAGAATATACTTATTTATAAAATTATAAAGTTATTTAAAAATTATTACTGTTAAATATTCATAATATAATCTATTATATTATATTATAATATATAGAATTTCAAAAGCTTTTCTATTAACATAAGATTTTGTTATTGCATTTTTCTTTTAATGACGTCTTATTGGTGTTAACTTTTAGTAAGTAACTCTTTGGTTTTACATTTTTCTCCTAATATTTCTCTTTGATGTTAACTTTAGATAATTGGTATTTCTATAAAAACACCAATAGTATTAAAACTTCATATACCTTTTCCTTTCAATAGTGCCTCTTCGATATTAATTTTTGGTAATGTATCTCTTCAATATAGAAAATACTAAAGAGGCAGTTTTAAAAGAAAAAGGTATTGTTGAAGTTCAATAGAAAATAATAATGCCAAAGGGATATGTTACTAAAATTTAACACCTATGAGGTAAGATTTATAGAAAAAATGTAATATCAAAGAAGTATATTATCAAAAATTAACCAAGTAAGTTTTGAGTGGGTATTAAGGATTACAGGGTAAGTTTCGGATATAGATTTTTCTAAAACATGTTCTCATAGGATATGATACAGGTATGAGGTTTTCCTATCTGTACCTACTCTAAAATCTATACTTTAAGGTGTATAAAATATAGGTTTCAAGATACTTTATACTTATCCTATAAAATGTTATTAAATAATATTAATAAAAAATAGTAAATGACAATATTATAATTTTTTTGGTAATAAATGCTTTAGTAAAAAGGAGAAAAAAAAAAAGAGAGTTTAAGTCCATAAGTTAATAACCCAAAATGTTAAACTTAATGACACTCCTCTTTATTTTCTTTATTCTTTCCCAATTTTTCTCTCTAACTTTAGATTTTCTATTATTTTATCTTATTCTTTCCAATTTACTAAGTAATAAGATCACAAATTTTAAAATAATTAAGATAGAAATTTTTTTTTTTTACTTTATATATTTTGTTATGGGTTTTATAAATTTTGCATATAAAAAACTTATAATATTACATACAGATTACTTTTTTAATATCACATGAACTTGAAATTTATTATAAAAAAAGAAGAAGTAAAACTTACAATTTCAATAGGGTACCTTATATAGGCTATAGGATAAGTTCTAGTTCCAAAATTTGCCTCATACCTTGCTTATCCTATACAAACTCATTCCTAGTAATGTATTATAACATATATATACATATAAAACAATTTAGAAATTTTAATATAATGTATATAATATATAGATTATATGCATATAAATTACATGTTATAACATATACGTGTAGATTATAAATGTGTCATGTATATGTTATATATGTGTGTGTATGTGTTGTATTGGTTATACACATTTAAAATATACAACAAATATATAGATTGTAATTGGTAACTATAATTTCACATATTCATTATATAGCTATAGTTGTTATATAAAAAAAAATGCCATTTTTTTACTAACTTTGCTAGTAAGCACATGCACATGCATACACACATATATACATTAATTTTATTTGTCATAGGACAAAACAACTCCTTGCAATAAGTTATATTAATATAATTAATTTTTTTTTACAAATAAAAATAACCTTTCTTGCATATTACAATACTAAAGAATGAATTTGCTTTTTTAAAATAATAATAATAATAATAATAGTGAGATATCATAGTGACTGCCACATTATGTGATACTGGTCATGTAACACATCAGTTATTGCCTATAGTTGAATCTCAAACAGAGAGCTTAACTAGCACAAAACAAAACCCTTAAAACTCATTTCCTACTTTATTTTGTATTTATTTTCAAATCCCACCTAAACCTAAACCTAACCCTCCAAAATCGATTGAATTTCAATTTAACATCTTCACCCAACTTTAATAATTCTGCCTTTTGTTGTCTCTTTCAAATGTAAAACGCAATGTAAGTTTGATTTTCTTTTTTGTTTTCTTTTCTTGTTGATTCAAATTTCATTTTTGATCTGTTTTAGGAGTTTTTAAGGTTGTATTTGCACAAATAAAATGTTTTGTGGTGCAATTAGGTAGTCTTGTTTTGGTATTTTGATGTTTAATACATTTATAGGGTTTGATTTTCATGTATAGAATGATCTTAACATTTGTTTTGGTGTTTAAAGTTATTCTATGGGCTTAATATTTTATACTTGAAGCTAATTTGTAAGGTTCAATTTTGAAGTTTCAAGCAATTTTAGGGTTTCATTTTTTATGTTCCAAGCGAGTTTTATGTTTTGTTTAAGTGTTTCACTAAGGCTTGATTTTGGTGCTTGGAGTGATTTTTAGTTTTGTTATGATATTTGAAGCTAGTTTAAGGGTTTAATTTAGGTGTTTAAACTAATCTTTATGTTCAAGTGGTTTTTGTAAAAAAAAAATTCTTTTTATGTGTGAGATTGATTTAGTTGAATCAAGGTTTTGATTTGATATTATTATTTTTTTTTAATAAGCTTTCAATGAGTAAGAAAGGTGTGACTATAAAGCCAAGGAAATCGAGTAAAAAAAGATAAGAAAGTTAAGGATCTAAACAAGCTTAAGATGCTTGTAAATGCTTTCTTCATTCTGATGCAAGGATAGAGGTTTTGATTCATGGCCCTTTTCATCTAAATAGTAAGATTTTGTTTGACATCTATTGTGATGATGGACTTATTTATGTAAAATGGTTGCTATTTTGCATCAATTAAGTACAAATAGTCTTAATATATATCATGCCACAAGAGAAAGAAGTATGTATATTTATATTTTCTATGGTACATCTTAAATTGTTAATAATAGAATATATCATCAAAATTGTATTTCCATAGCGTAATAAGCCTTTCTTAATTGAAAGAGGTTGGTTTTCTATTTGAGGTTAAAAAAAAAATCATCAATTGTAATTATTGGATAATAGTCAATGGGTTATTTCGTGCTATATGGATGATTTAGCTAATAAGTAAGAAATAATCTAAGAAATTCAAATCAAGGCAATTCACTACATATGCTAATGAAAATTTATAATTCAACTCTTTTATTTTAGCCAATCATTACTAAGCTCTTAAGTAAGCTTTCTTCGGTAATACTAGAGAGCAATTGGATAGAACACAAAACTAGTTAATAAGCACATTTCAAGAGTTACTAGTTCACTACAATGTTGTCAATTGGTGCCAACCAAATCTTGAATTGATATGCATAGTTATATATAATATTGTTGAAATGTATGTTAACTATTTCAAGTTGAAAATATATTGTTATTAACTACTAAAAACTCATATTGTTCTTTTTTTCACCATGTAAATTTGTGCAAATGGCATGGCTCTATGATTCTATCAATGTCAAGTTCAAGAATGTCATGTTCATGTTATTCTTTTTTTGTTGTTCATTTTTTATGTTTTATAATTTGGAATATTGACTTGTTGGAAACCTTGATATCAGTTCAAAGCTTGTATTAAATATTTAGATTAAAGTTTATTTGTTCAATTACTAGAGATTAAGCTATGTTTGACAATCTCAACTCATTAGTTTTACTAGATTTTGAATTATGTTTAGTGAAAAAGTACATGCAACATATTCGTATAAACGATTAAAGTACTATATTATACAATAGGTCTTTTACAAATAATGTGGGTAACAATGTTATGAGCATATTAACAAAAATACAAAAGACAATTTTCTCTACTAAATGAAACAATGATAGCTAATTAATGTGCATTTGGCAACTAAATCATATTTAGTATCTAATAACATTAATTTTAACTACAAAATCTTTCAATATGGTAATATTTTTAGCCACCAAAGTCAAGTAGTAAAAGGAATAATTTTTCACTACCAAGTCATCATTGGTAGCTAATACGATGACTTTAAACTAAGAAATACCATTATTTGCTATTATTTTAACATTGTTTATAGCTACTAAAATTTGGTAGCAAGAGGTATGACTTATATTTGGTAGCTAATAGGACGGCCTTTAGCTACCAAATTTCATTATTTGCTACCATTTTACAATACTTTTAGCCACTAAAATTTGGTAGCAAAAGGCAGAACTTTTTGTTATCAAATTGTAATTGCTAACTTATATCCTTTAGCAACTTCTCAACTATTACCAATTGAAAATTAGTAGCTAATACTTCACACTCTACTTTATTTATCACAGATGTAATGGCATAAAGGCCTACAAAACTCTTACAACACTTGAATACAAAAGTTGGTGTAGTATCCTCTAAATAATTTTGTAAGAATATAAGCTCACTTGTACTAAACTTTTATTTCACTCAAATATTTAGCAATTGATGAATAAGAGATAAATATTATAAAGAGAGAGTTACAAGAGAAATGAATGCAATTTTTGGCACTTGTTTCTTAATGTAAATCAACCCAAACATAGTGTATTTATACCCTTCTGATGATTTTGTAACATTGAAAGAGAGAGGGAAGAAATCGGCTCACATTAAATACATTTCAACGACTATTTTCTCATAAGGTAGGCTAATGTTACACTATCTAGTGTCTAGATGCCATTCCCATCTTGCTTGACATCTCCTTATGGCGTTCGGGTGTCAAGAGATGATGGTTTGAAAATCTTAGCTAGTGTTCGAATGTTGTGCCTTAACATCCTAATGTTGGCTACTTAAAATTGAACAAAAGGTTTCAGTTGATGCCATTCGGATGCTATGCCTTATAGTTTCCATATGCCATTCCCTATCCCAACCTACACTTCAAAAGATATAGCACAAACATGCAATATAATCCAAGCATATTTTTACATTGTTAAACATTTATCCAAAGATAAGATTGTTACATCATTTGAGCAAAAATTGGATTAAAGTTAAGTTTGGCTTTATTTGATGAACAAGAATTAATCCTAATTTCATCACATCATAATTTTATAACAACCTTTTGATTCAACAAGTTTGACTTTAAATTTGATGGTGTTAATTTTTCTTGGATATTCTTTGTCTAGTAAAAGCATATAGAGGATTTAATAAAAAGACTCTTGTGGTAGAGGAGTCTACTCATATCTGTGCTTAATAATTCAATTTGTATCACACCTAATGACTCATGTAATGAAATTGATCGTGTGAGTGCTCAAAAGAATAGAGCTAACTTAGATGACAACTTCCTAAAGCTTTTCATAATGAAATCTTTAGAGTAGACAATGCTTTAAATCATTCTTGTAATCTAGAGTTTCCTAGAAAATAGCGTTTGTTAAAGATGACACTAATAGCTAAACAACAAGGAAACCTTCTAATAGGGTATTAACAAGATTTTTTTCTTAAAAATATAAGCAATCTAGTATTTCTATCTCAAATTAAATCTAAAAATATTGATGAGGCTCTAAATGATTAATTTTTTATTCAAGCTACACAAGAGAAGTTAAATCAATTTACAAGATGTGAGATCTAATACCCAAGCTTAGTGATAGGCTAATAAATGGAATTAAATTGGCTTATAGAAATAAAGATAAATGAAACCAAAATAGTCACTAGAAATAAAGCCTGATTAGTTCTAAAGGATATAGCTAAGAAAAAATGATTGATCTCGATGAGACATTTGCTTTGGCTACTAGACATGAAGCCATTAGAATGCTTTTGATATTTACTGCTTTAAAATATTTCAAACTTTTCAAATAAATGTCAAAAATGCATTCTTAAGTAGTTTTATTAAAGAATAAGTTTGTGTTGACTAACTAGCAAGTTTTGAATATTATGAATTCCTTTATTATGTTTCTAATCTTAACAAAGCACTATGTAGATTCAAATAAGCTCAAAGAACTTAGTATAAAAGGATAAGTAGTTTCTTATTAAATAATGGCTTTTTTAGAGGTAAACTTGATACAACATTATTCATCAAGAGTTACAAGTCAAATATGTTGATTGTTCAGTTCTATATAAATAACATTGTGTTTGGTGTCTACAACCATGAGCTTGATTGATGAGTTTATAGTGCATCAAAAAGAATTTGAAATCAATATGATAGTTGGGCTAAATTGTTTTCTCGATTTACAAGTCAAACAAATTGAAAATAGAATTTTCATAAATCAAACTAAGAATAAAAAAAAAAAGGGGGCTTTTGAAAAGGTTCAAAAAGGATAGTGCAAAAATTATATCTACCTCTCTAAGCACTATGTAAATTTTGATAAAGATAATAATAGTAAATTGGTTTGTGAAAAGCTTTATAAAGGTATGATAGGTAGTTTTGCTTTAGTTAACTACTTGTAAACTCGATATCATGTTTGCCATATGTCTATGCACAATTTCAATGTTGCCCTAATGAACCTCATCTAAGTGTGGTAAAATCCATTTTCAAGTACCTTATGGATACTATTGAAATTGGCTTGTGGTATCCTAAGTTTTCTACTTTCAATCTTGTAGGATACTCCAATGCAAACATTATCAGGTGCAAAGTTGACTGGAAAAGCACAAGTGGCACTTATCATTCCTTAGTAATCTATAGTTTCTTAGCATTCGAAGAAATGAAATTTGCTAACACTATCAACTACCTAAGTGGAATATGTGACTACCGATAATTATAGTTCTCAAATTATTTAGATTAAATAAACCTTGCACAATCCCAACTCAATATGACAATACCACTATTATTAATTCAACCAAAAATCCAATCCTATACTCAAGGATATAACATATTGAGATTTAATTTCACTTTCTATGTAATCATGTTCAAGATAATGATGTATACATAGAACTTGTTGATACAAACAATCAAATTGTTGATATTTATACAAAACCCTTAAATGAGGATTGGTTTTACATATTAGGTAGAAAATTGGGAATGATCGTGCGAAAAGAATGCTAAGTTTTAATGAACCAAAGTAGTGATGTTTACAATTTTCAATAAACAAACCAGCTTACAACATGATATAAGGTCTAAGAAAGTTGTATGCAAACTTCTACCTTTGGACTAGTTTTTTTGTATGCTAATTCTAGATATACTTGATTTATAACTCTCTTTTGCTATTTTTGGTTCTCATATGCACATTTTTTAGAATTCTAGCTATCCATGCTCGATTTTGTGTTCTTGCATGCATAAGTGTGCTTTTGAAACATGCTTGAAGCGTCGATTTGTAATATGTATGAGTTTATGCAAGTTTTGTTCCTTAAGCCTCCTTTATGCTTTCATATAGCCAAGTATGATTAAAGGAACTTGGGTCATGATTTAAGCACTCTTTAATCCTTGTTCATGCATATATAAGTTTATTATTTGCCTTAAAAGAACCAATGTTTTGCTTTTGTGGTAAAACACACATTGACTGAAAGCCACACTGTAAACACACCACGACTAGAGCCTGTAATTAATGGTTGTGACATTTATACCCCCTTGACAACACGCATGACCTCATGTGTAAAAGTAGGATAGTTTTTTTTTCCTTCTTTTTTTTCTTTTTTTTCCCCTTCCTCAATAAAAGTAGTATGGATTGACACACTACAGTTCTCTCTGTAGCTCAACACCCCTACAAACATCAAAGACTTGATTGATATTTGAATCCTTAAGCAATTATACTCTCATCACACTTGTTCATTTAGGCTAAAAAAGTAAAGCTATCTTCACAAGAATTTTATAGTTTGTAATGTACATTCCATTATAAGTAATTAAAAAATTGAAAATAATACTAGAATCATGTTTTTACTAATGAGACTTGAAGCTATGTTATGGATTTGTTTTCAGAATTTTTTTTAATTGATAAATGCATTCAACCTAGATATAAAGCATGTATATTAATTAAACAGTTCAAACTATAGTTATAAGTTTTCAAACATGAGTAATAAGTGAGTTGTTTTATGAGTTGAGTTTTTTTTATTTAAATAATAAAAAATGCTTTGATTAATTTGAAACAATTTTATATAATGAACAAATAAATCATAAAACGCATGCTCTTGTTACTTACAAGAAAACATATGGGTAACTTCATATATCTTTTTTTTTTTCTTTGTTAAAGATTAGTCGTTGTCTTCCAAAAGAAAAAAAAAAAAAAAGGATAATCTCACATTAGCTCTCTCTAGGTACAATGAAACCTTAATTCAATTTCCCTATGCCTTAATTTCTTTAATTAGACTAAAACCCAAATTCTATTGATCAATTTTCTTACCTTGGTAAGTGTATGGTTGTGTGAAACTGCTTGAGAATCGTCTGATTTACCAATGAAAGTTATTCATTGCTCCAGTGTGTTAGTCATGTTGAAACACCTAATAGAGGAGAGTTTTGCGCATCGATGGATGGAGTGTGTCAGAGAGAGATTGTTGTGGTATAAAGAAATAGAAGGAGAATGGCATAGACCATGCTCAAATGCTCAATTCCTCTTCTTTCAAAATCTTAATAGTTGGCCAAGAAAAAAGAAAAACAAAAAACAAAACAAAAGAAATAAAAGAAGAGAGATGATAGTAGGAATGAAAGCTTGCAGTGGAATAAGTGTAAAGTGTCATTATATATGTATATATACATCAATGTCATGAAGAGAGAAAGAGGGTCTTAAAGGGTCTACAGCAAGGCTAATGTATGAACAAACTGTTATGAGTGGCCTATCGTAGAGATTAGTGGTAAAGAGAGAGGGTTACGGTCAGGTACGATGTGTACTAGAAAAGATGAATAGTAAGAGAGATGATAGTAGGGATACTAATTTGGCAGCATATAGAGATAGAGAGAGAGAAGGGAAGAGGGGGGAGTAGGGAGAATGTTTATTTAATTTAAGGTTTTTTTATTAAGAAACAGTAGGCGGTTTGATTTTATTTGGTTCAATTTTTTTCATTGAAATTATTTTCCCTCCTAGTCAAGTGTTCCGTCTTTGTCTTAAAAATAAAATGATGCCTTAAAATAGCACCTCCCACAACTATGTTTTAGGGTGGTTTAAACTATACATTGTAAAAGTTGTGCATTCGTTAAGTTAAATTTGTTGGTGGTATTATGAAAGTTTTAGATTATTCAAAAGGAATAATAGTTGACTACATGTACATTAGAGGTAGACAGATAACACTGTTGTATAGGATACTCACATACATCTTACTCAACCATATTAGTTATAAATAGATATTAAGAATTATAGAGTAAATTCTGAATATGAAATTTTTGAAACCTACTCTCATAAGGTAGGATATAAATATGGAATTTTTCTATCTTATATCTACTATAAAACCTATAATGTATGGTATATAAGCTATAGGTTTCAAGATATATCTTACATCGATTCTATAAAAATTATTAAATGGTATTAATAAATGAATAATAAATTATGGGTTGGGGAGAAGCCCCAAACCATAACTTAATAAACCTAAACGGATAAATATAATCTTTCCCTTGTTTTTCCCAATTTTTCTCTTCAATTTTACCTTTTTAGTTCTTTCTCTTTACTCTTTTCCTTTTGCTAAGTAGTAAAATTATATAAACTTGAATTAATGAAGGTAAAAAAAAAAAAGATTACTTTTTCTAATTTCACATAATTTGTTGCAAGTTCCCCACGTTTTACATATTTAAAACTTGTAGCATCACATATAATTAAATATCACATAAAATATAAAATTCATAGGGAAAAAAAGATAAAATTTATAAGTTTCACATAATACCTTATATCCTATAAATTTTACAAATTATATATTTCAAGGTGGTTTTAAGTTATTATAAAGTATATTTCAATTTCAAAATTTGACACCCTATAAAATTTAGATAATACCATACCTTATCCATCATATTTTCACTTACCCCTTAGGCTCTAATCACATGACTACTATTGCAGTTGTTTGGGTCTAGCTTGTCTTCATAGTGGCAACTAGGCCTATTAGCGATCAATCGGCTAATTAGTTGTTAGACTTTTGGCTTGGTTTCTCCATATTTTACCAAGGAATGTTTTTACTTTAGGTGCTGCGGGGTTTAGTTTTATATCGTAAGTACTCTTATTTTGCATTTAGTTTTCACTTGATATTTCTAACCATTAATCAATGCCATAATTTATATCCTTGTTATATTTCATATTCTACATCATAAGTTGGCCATTCTCCTTTTTACACCCAATTAATCCATTGATTATTGAGTAAAGTTTCTTAACGAAACATAATTTCATTAGTTTTGACTCTCACTATCCATCTAATTTCATAATTAACATGTTTACGGGTTTACATTAATTTTAATCATGTTTTCTCACGGTTATATCGATTTAGGCAAAAGAAAATGGATTAAAGTAGAATATTTATAATGGAATTTCACATGTCTATTGGCATGTAAATCGAATTATTCTTAATCTTATGTTCAATGTTGTCAGGTTTAGATTTCATATTATAATTCATATCAAATAAAAGGATATTTATAAGTTTGGTTTCTCTAATCCTTGCTTGGCTAATAATATGGATCGATATTGGTTTTTTCCACTATTCACAACAAGAATTTTTTTCTAGAGTTGTTCATACAAAAAAAAAAAAAAGTTCCCATTAGAAATAAACAAGTACAAGATAGATAAGGTATGATATTCTACTTGTATTTTGTCCTGTTTGGTATAAGTTTCTAAATTTTAAAACCGAAACTTATACTATAGTATCTTATAACTTATATCTTATAAAACATTTTTGATACAAAATAATATGTAAAACCTGTAAATTTTACTTTTCTTTATATAAATTTTAAATTTATGTGATATTAAAACAATAATCTAAATATGATATCACAAATCTTCATATACAAAACCTATAAAACCTAAAACAAAATCTATAAAATCAAAATAAATAAGTTTTCCTACCTTCATTATTTTAAATTTATGTGACATTACTACTTACTAAATAAAAATAAATAAATAAATAAATAAAGGAAAAGAATTGAAAAAGTAAAGTTGGAAAGGAAAATGGAAAAGAACAAGAGAAAAAAAGAAATACAACATTAGATTTAATTATTTAAGGTCATCAGCTTATAGAGTGGATACATAGTATTCTAGAATCTATACCCTATATACTAAGAGTATATTTTCCAAAGTAAGTACGAAGTAAAAAAGACTATGTATCCATAAGTAATAAGAGAAAGAAAGAAATACAACATTAGATTTAATCATTTAGGATCATCAACTTATAGAGTGGATACATAGTATTATAGAATATATACCTTATATACTAAGAGTACATGTTCCAAAGTAAATACAAAGTAAAAAAACTTTATATCTATAAGTACACAGTAAAAATGCTTTGTATCTGTTCTCTACTATATGAAAGTAAACTTTTCAAAATTACCTAAAACTTATCTTATAATCCTTAATATATTTTCAAAATCTACCCAATTAAATAAGATACAAGTAAATATCTTAGGCAACATGGCTACCTATTTAGCTCTAGTTTCCATTATATTTGCAGTGATGGGGCTACATTAGTATCTCGTACTATCTTGCGCTATCATACTCTTTTATCCTAATTTTTAGTTTAGCTTTTAGGGTACTTTAAATGAGTAGTTGAAAATTCTTAAGACCACTCGACAGATTCCCAAAGCACCCAGCCAAATCCTCTCTTATTGGGCTAGAACTTAGCTCCAACTTTAGTTCGAGTTTTTCACATTCAATTCAAGGATTTTTCAAAGTAATGTTTGACATTATTTCTCCATTAAAATTTTGAGTTCTACTCCAAGTTTCTCAATACAACTACAAACCCCTCGGGGCTCTGTGCACTGAAGTCTATTCTCGTTCTTTGGACCAATCTATGATTGAACAAAAATAAATCGGATTTGTGATCGTTGCTTTGCTTTCCTAGCTTTAGCGTAAAGAGACTGAAGGTCGCGGGCGACACAAAGTTCGTTTGTCTAAATAGTATACTCCTTATAAATTTCAATTGTAGTTCATTTTTTCTATCTTAATACTACCAAAGAGCAATAACTTTGAGTATTCGACATAATTTAGTAATAATGTTTTCACATTTATTTACATCGAGCTGCATTTATTTACAATATCTTAACAAATGATGAGATTGACTACCATACGTATATATACCCTTCCACTCGCATGTGAATAATAATTTACTTGATAACATCCTCAAATATATGTTAAAAGTCAAATATCGTGACCCCTATAAAGTCTTAGATAGTATTCATAATTTTGTTTGATTTTTCCAATTTACCATTGTGCATTATATATGCCATATCAACCTTAATAAATCCTTTAAATGAACATTACAAATATAGCGTGAGCCATGTTGCACGATTGCAATCAGGGTTCGGCGATCGATAATACGTAAATTTTTTCCACATTAAGTGGCCTCATCTGCATTCTAGGTTTACATACGGGATAATCACATCGAAACGTTACTATTTTTCTAGTGGAATTTTATTGAATCCTCTATAGTTTTAAATAACTCATTTAAAATCTCTATTTTTATCATAAAATATTATTAAGATTTTTTTTGTGTTTTAGATAGGTCATTTAAATCTTTTATTTACATATATGTCATGAGACATAAGATTGAGTGGGTAATCCTACCAAAAAAAACTTATTTTATCCTATATGGTTGAATAGAGAAGGGTGTTAAAGATTACTAGAAAGGTTCCAATTCCAATTTTCCATAATGCACTCCCATAGGGTAGATGTATAAGATATAGCTTTTCTATACTCTATACCTACCCTATAAACCTATATTTTAAAGTATATAAAATATAAGTTTCAAGATACTATATACCCACCCTATAAAAATTCTTATTAATAATTTTAAAGGGCTATTAAAGATCATTGGAAAGGTTTCAATTTCAATGTCCCATAATGTGCCCCATAGGGTAAGTGTATGAGATATAGCAATTCCATACCCTATATCTAACATATAAACCTATATTTTAATATATATAGGATATAAGTTTTTAAGGTATCATATGCTTACCCCATAAAAGCTCTTATTAATAATATTGAGCACTATAAAATACAATATTAACTCAACACTCAAGCCCATTCGCTCATTACAGAAAGTAAAAAACCTTAGAACATATTACATCGATCCTTTATTCATTTGCTATCTCTCTTTTTTATCAAATGTTCATGTATTAGTAATACTATAATAGATTTGGTGTTGTTATTCATGTGAACCATGACCTTATGATATATTGCAATTTTGTGCTTAGTATTCTATGATGAATTATCGGGTAAACATCACATTAAAACTTTATCCATTATTGCAATTAGCTATCTAAATTTAAAAATATCAATTTCATATCTGAATTTTGTCTATTTAGTAATTTACTACATGAAATTTGCTCATGTTTGCAATTAATTAATCAATGATTCTTGCATGTGATAGGATAGGTTTTAATTTCAAATTTTTAAAATAGATTATTATAAATAGGGTATAAGTAGGATTCCATACTCCAATCTCTTTAATCTACTCATCCCCAATAAAACCAAGTAATTCCTCTACGTATTTAAGGGAATTGCACGTCATAAAATAATTTATAGCAAGTGAACGATACTAAATGAGAGGGAAAGAACGAGAAAAGGACAGGAAGAGGAGGAAACGGCCTTGTAGAAGGGACAGTAACAGCCCTTATCCACTTATGTGTTTGCAAAAGTATGATACAATAGATTCTATGAACAAGGGGCACAAAAGGGGTCCTCATTTTGGAATTCTGCACTTAAATTCTGGGCACATGAGAACAAGATGTCTTATCTAGGGTTTCTTTCTGTTTTTAAGGTAGGGAGATATGTGTGCTTGTTGGCTCAATATTGAAGTGTTCTTGCCTCTTAACAGAACCACGCTTCTCTGATTCTGTCTTAATAGTTCCATGACAAGTGGGTCCAATATTTTAAATTACATCAGGCTCCATAGCTTAAACTAGATATGCCCTTTTAACTTTATGTGGACATAAATATACAAGCAAATCAATCATATCAAACAACTTGCATTATTTGAATCCTAATAGCTGGGTTTTGGTGAATAAGACACGTTATAATATTATCTGTGCGTACATTTAGTTTCATTTCTAAAGAATCACATGGAACCACACTTAAGAAATCAGTGTGTGTGCAGCATTTTAGTTTTGATGATAATGTTTGGGCTACACTCGTAAATATTATATTTTTAAAAAATTTGCAAATATTATACAATAAAAGTTATTTCTAAACTAGGTTTCGAAAATACAGACTCAGTTTGCGACTTCTTTTTTTTTTTCAAAACTTGTAAAACTAAAGATAATGACCTACTCTATACTTTTAGTACAATTTATACTAAAGGCATACCTTTAGTGTAATTTTTATTTTTTGTTTTTTCATACTTTAGCACATGAAAATATAACAATTTTACCCTTAAAAATATCAAAAGGTAATACAATTTGATCATAGCTATAGTACACTCAAATCAGTCTTTTTATATATTATAGATTCTGTAACTTCAAACGAGTAAAAAGTTATGACCCTTTAAAATTGAAAAAACAAATCACATTGTTTTATTTTTTATTCAAATTTAAAATGTCATAACTTTTTACTCGTTTGAAGTTACGGAACTCATAATATATAAAAAAAAACAACAATTTAAGTATACTATAACTAGGACTAAGTGTTACTATTTGCTATTTTTATAAGGGTCAAATTGTTATATTTTTATCTACTGTAATGTTAAAAAAAAAAAAACATTAAAAGTGTAGACAACGTCTGTACCTTCAAATAATATGCTTAAGGACATGGATGAAGTTCGTGTCTTTGATATAAATAATAATAAAGGCACAAACCCAGTTTGTACTTTTAGTGTATGGGAAAAAAAAAAAGTCACAAACCAGATTTGCACCTTCAAAACTTATTTTTATAATAATTTTTGTGAATACAATATTTGTGATTTTTTTATAAAAAATATAATATTTATAAGTGTTACCCGATAATGTCTCATTGCTTCATAATATATAGAAATAGTGTTTTCTTATCAACTAGCTTTGCACAAATATTTTAAACATGTCTACAACAATTGCTATATGGTAAGACACAAATTGATATATGTGCATTCTCACAACTATCATAAATAAATAACTATCTTTATGTAAACAATTAAGATCATTTCTATTTCATAATATATTTTATCAATGTATGTTTTCCATATTATATATGTATTATTTATCATATAAAGATATATATATATATATATATGCACATTTACAAATATAAGTTAAATATACATATCTTCTATTAACTTTAGAAAGGTAAAAAGTTTTTTTTTTTTTTTTACCTCTTAGCAACTACCCGAAATGCTCGACCCAAAACTCTTTCGTGATATCCTTCATTATCATCTTCATCAAAGTCAATTATATTATTATAATGATTGGCTAATGTTATGTTAACATATTAATAGGATATTGATGAATCGATTCCCCAAAATAATTAAAAAGAATATTTATTTTTAATTTTTGAAAGAGAAAGAAAAAAAAAAGGTAAAGAGTCAATGATTAAGAAAAAAAAAAGAAAAGGGAAAGAGATGTTTCCTTATAAATAATCTTAGATTAAACTACATAATAATATTGACAAAACAAAAAAAAAAAAAAGAATACATGATGCAAGTTTCTTTATAATATCTTTTAAAACCTAGTTGTGAAGAATCTTAACTAAATCTTGCTTATAAAACAACCATATTTCCGTCGTTATCTGTTAATAATAGCGTGACTATATTTGATGTGATTTATAGGATTTTATCAGTACAATAAACATATAAATCAAGGGTATATTCAACCTTCACACCCCAACTAAAGAAGAATCATATTGTTTGAAATATCCACTATTATATATAATTCTTATAACGTAATGGATGAGATTATCACTTTGACTTCTAACAAACCGACAGAATTTGACTCTCAACATTCCAATTTCCATACGTCGTATGAAACACATATATGCATGTAACCAAGAGGATTCAGTAAGTTCTATGTTTATTTCTTTTCTATGCTTCGATTGTTATCCAACACTGGCAATTGGCAAAACAATGGCGACTTTTTGTAGATAGCTGTCACAATTGCAAGTCAGCATAACCATCAACCACATCACGAATAATAAAAGAATGTGGTAGAAATAGAATATAGATAAGAATAAGCTTAGAACATGACAATTAAACATATGATCGTGAGAAGATTACATCCACACACAAAAAAAAAAAAGAAAATACGCACTAGAAATATCATTAATTAGCCAGCACTTGCCATGCAAGCCGGGATATGATTTTTGAATAGAAAATCTTTTGGGAATTCTTTTAATATTTATTACAGTCTAATTACAATTGCTTAAATCATTATAGTTGCTAATTGTTTTTAACTAGTATGTGAAATATTCACTAAAAATGATTTTCTCTTTATTAAAATAAAAAAAATTTCCTTTTTTTGTTTTCCATCTCATTTCCTAGGTTGCCAACCCCTCACCTATCCACTGTCATTTATCTACCAGCACCTACCATTAAAGACCCTACTTACCATAAACCTTAATATAGAGATAAAATTTTAACCATAAAATTAGAAAAAAATTTGAGAATTATTTCTTGAGATAAAAGAAGAATAGGACGACCATTATTTTCCTAAATGAATTGCAATGGTGGTTAATGAAAATGAGTAATAATTCCCAGGCAGATCTTATTTTTAAGGGAGTCCTCAATTAATTTATTTTTATTTGCGTTTGATTCATATAATGCTCCAATAACAAGCGCTCCAGAAGTTTCATTAAGAACCATGAATAAAAAAAAAAAAAAATCCTCACTCCTCATATACTGATTACACATTTAACCAAAAATAAATAAATAAATGAAATGAAAATATAAAAAGTTTCTCTTTCCAGTTTGTTAACAAATGTACCTCAAGCATTTATTATATAAATATTCATCTACAATTGAATAATCAAGAAAGATAAAGTTGGCTCAAAGCGTGTCGCCCATCTAACATGCACCGGCGGTAAATTGTTTTTCGTTTCTATTTGTGATTGATTCGTATAATCTTCCATTAGTAAATGCTTCAGAAACATCTGTTTAGGATTAAAATTTATAATTAAAAAGAAAAAAAAAAAAGAAAAACCAGTCCTCACATAATGATTACACAATTCATAATAAAATATAGAAAAAAATATTTCGTTAATTCTTAACGTTTACCTATTTTTCTATTTAAATTTTTAATCTTTTTTTTCTATTTAAATCTCAATATTTTTAAAATCTTATAAAAATACGAATTTCATTAAATATATTAATTTTTTTGTCATCTTAGACATGTATTAGTTTTCAATTGTCTTAAGCTAGTTGGTCAAGGTGATATGGGTGCATTCAATTTTTTACATCCTCTTTTTTACTTTTAATTATTTTTTTGTATTTGTTATTATTTTTTATTATATTTATCAATAAACATATAATATCATTTTTATTTTATTATGTGAATAAATATTTTTAATGTTACCATTTTATTAATTTAATTACCATTTGGACTAATTCAAAGTTGATATATATTATGAATTAATAAATTAGATAAAAGTCTTTCTTTTGTAAAAAATTGAAAATACTAAGAAATCAAATAAAAGGAAAAAAAAAAGAGAAAAAAAATTAATAACTCAAAGAGAAAAGTAGGTAAATATTAGATAACTAAAAATATACTTTTTCTTAAAATATATAACATGATAGTGTAATTAATTTCTCTTCCTAACTTCTTAATCAGTGCTTAGGATATTTGTTAATATTTTCTTTTATATAAATATTCTACTAAAAATGAGTAATCAAAATGAAATAAAGTTGGCTAAAGTATTGGTGTACTGCACGCTAGTGGCAGCTACAACTTTTTTATATTAATCAATTCCGGGATCAACCAGTGGTTGTGGATATCAAAGGTGGCTATATAACCATTCTAGGAGCACATACCTCATAAGAACAAAACTAGATGGACCCTAAATAGGGTAAATCGTCCCTAACACTTGGGACATTATCCTTTTAAGCCCAACCACACCTCATCAATATGCTGGCAAGGATAGATCCTCTATGCTCCAAAACCCCACAAGAAATTGAATTAGATACGGATATGGTTGCTGGGCTCGTGCCACAGTGCCCAACAAACGAAGGGGTCTGATCATGTTGGGTGTTGCTTGAACTTACCGACACTGATATTGATAGGGATAAGTCCATGGTTCAATTGGGTCCAAACAAGTAGTCATTCACGGCTCGAACCATTTGCGAAGGAATATATTTTGCATGACCAGGGGGTCTCAACTTTAGGACATTGTTGAGTGGGCGCGGTAGGTCAGTTACTAAAGCCAAATGGTCTCACGTGATTGTGAGATGATTGTGAGATGAGATCTTACCACAAGGACATTGGGCAATGGACAATTGGTTCTGTCACTTCCTTGCTTACAAACAAACAGATTGACATAATGGTTTCCAAAAACGGTTGGACATATCGTACTATGAGGACATGGGATGATAGACCAATTCAACGGTTCTGTAGCTTTGTTTGGCACAAAAGAAATAGGTAGAAAACAATGGAAATGGACCGAATTAAAGAAAACATTATGTTTAGTTATTAAAAATGAAAGTGAAAACAAGGGTGATGTTTCCATTTTTATATCGAATAACTTTTTCTTTAAAAATAGAGAGAAAATGATAGCAAGCAATGAAAATGATGTAAAATTATTTTTTTTTAAAAACCCTTAAAAGCAAAATCAAACAACTAAAATTAAGGATCTTGTTATTTATTCATAACACATTTTCTTCCATTTCCTTCCTATAAATCCAAACAAGAAATAAAACTACACTTCCTTTCATAAATTTCCTTTCCTTTTTTTATCCACCCATTTTCAATCATTTTCAATTTTTTTTAAATTATCAAACACATTGGTAAATAAAACAAGTTATGAATAAAATTAAACTTTTTAAAAAAATAAAAAATAGAGAAGTAATAATTCTTTTTTTTTTCTCTCTCTTAGTGTACCCTTATTTGAGTCCATGAAATCACTACTAAGATAGGATCTCATAGATAAAGTATGAAAATATGCATAAAAATGTAAAAATAAAAATAAAGAATAGCTAATTTTTTTAATCATGAGAAGCAATTATAATTTTTTATTTGATAACAATTGAAACTCTATGGAATTACAATTCCACAAACCAAATATAGTAATAGTTGGCAATCTTAAAACAGTCTTGGAGAGCAGCAAATTAATTTTTGAAAATCTTTAATATCATTCAGTCAGAATACAATGAAAGAAGTTAGAGAGTGTTGCTGCAATTTACTGGTTGTGGAGAAGGAGAATAGGCTAGGGAAATACTTGGGACTACCTACAAATTGGGGGAGATCTAAATACAAAGCATGGGCTTTGTCAAGTACAGGATTAGAGCTAAACTACAGGGCTGGAAAAGTTTATTCCTTTCACCAGGAGGAAAAGAAGTTCTACTCAAGCCAGTTGGATTTGCTACAGCTAATTATGCTATGTGGGTGTTCAAATTTATAAAAAAGATGGTGTAAGGAGATGACATCTATCATGGCCAGATTCTAATGGAGAGGTGATCAAAACAAAAGAAGATTCATTGGAAGCGACAGGCAGATATTAACATTCCTATAAAAGAAGGGGGTCTTGGTTTTAAGGAGTTAGAACTTTTTAATGATGCAATGTCAGTAAAAATGGCTTGGAGAATCATCACTAAACCTGAAACACTTTGGGTACGAGTCCCATGGAGTGTATATTTTCCATATAAACGAAAATTTTAAACTTGCCAAAAGAAGGTAAATCAGGATGGTTTTTGCAAAGTTTACCGAGAGGAAAGGTCATGTTGGAGAATGGCTGCTAGCATATAGGAAACTGTCTTAGAATTGATGTGTGGTGCCAAGTTCGGGGGATTTTATTGGTCATCCTTTATTCCTAAATCAGGTTGATGAAGAACAGTTAGTTCATACTCTTATTGATCAAGATTCAAAAGCTTAGAAGGTTTTTGAACGTTACGAGGTGGTTGCCTAAAGAACAGGTAAAACCTATCCAATCTATTCATTTTCCTTAACAAAGTAGAAGTGGTAGTTTGTAGCCCTATGAGAGAAATGGCAATTACTTTGTCAAATCTGGCCATGGTAGATTGAACTATAAGCAAGAGCAGACCAAAAGGGATAAAGCCTCAACTTCTTTCCAAATTGATAAGAAGCTGTGGACTGTTGATGTATTGCCCAAAATCAAGCATCATATTTGGAGAGCTTGCACCAATGCCCTTGCAACAAATAAAAGCTTGTTTAGAAGAAACTACAAACAAAATTCAAATTGTCATTTCTGCACCTCAGTGAAGACAACTGAGCATTCGTTGCTTAAATGTTGCTGGACAAAGTGTGTGTGGTTCTACTTGCTAGGATTTAATTGTGCTGAAATTCCAGCAAGAAGATCCGATAGATGGTCGTGGCTTCTCGTTGAACACATGTCAAAATTTGACGATGCATGGAGAAGGAAAGTGCAACAAACATTTATGGTGTGTTGGTATATTTGGAAGCACATAAATGAAGTAGTGATTGAGAAAAAGCAGTTGAATCCTGCATCTGTGGTTGAAGGGGTGTGTTGTTTGTTAGCAGAGCATACTGGTTTAGGAAATATGCAGATTCATAATATCCCTAAGCGAAATCTTAGTAGCGGATGGACTCCACCAAGAAATAATGTGATAAAAATAAATTGTGATGTTGCTTTTGATTTGCAAACAAAAGAATTTGGTGCTGGTGTTTTAACGTGTGACGTTGGAGGCTTACTTCTTGCTCCTTTGGCTTCTCCAACTTGTGCTACTGATGTTGAATCTGCTGAGGCCTTAATGAGAGCAGGTATGGTGTTAGCTAAAGAAAAGAAGTGGCCTAATATTTAGGTTGAGATGGACAGTCAACTAATCTTCAACAGCACTAAGGATTCAACAAAAGCTTCATGGAAGACTTGCTCTATCGTGGAAGAAATCCTCTCTTTAAAACTTCCTTTTTTTATGTACTTTCTCTTTAATAAATCGCAAAGCAAACGCATGTGCTAATCGAGTTACATCCCATGGCAAGAAAGAGATGTGCATTGATTTTTGGGAGCCTTTTCTCCCATCCCTTTTATTGAATTTGTTATCAGTTGATTGCAGCTCTAGGTTGCCTGATTTCTGATGGTTTTGTTGCTTTATGAGTAATAAAAATCCATTTTGGCAAAATAAATAAATAATTGTTCTGTAAAAAAGAAATAGTTATTAATTAAGCAAGCATGCTATAAGTAAGAAATTAAAGGTGTCTTTTCAAGTTTTTAAGTCATTTGTCTCTCCTAAAACTATTATTGTATGCATGGCTGTTAAAATCATGACTCAACTCATATGATTCTAGAAATTTACAATTTTATGAGATTTTCCTAATTAAAATGGATGCAAAATGTTAAGATGTAGAATCTTAATAAAATTATAAATTTATATTTGTTATAAAATTTTACAATTCTATATATTTTAGTTGGTAAAATCATTAATTTAACAATTATGGTTGTATGCATATATAGTTTTTGTATATGTATAATAATTAATTTATGCATGAATATGTTGAGGACTAGAATAATGAAATAAGAACGAAAATATTCCATTCCTAAAATAATAATAATAACAAACAACAAAAGAACTAAAAATATATGGCATTCACACAAATTTTATTAGATGAGGTTTGTGTTTACAATGGATCATAATTGATAAGTTGAATTTTGAAAGAATTTTGGCTTCAAAATTATAAACACAGGGTATTAGAGAGGTAGGCACAAGTCAATTCCCAACATAAAATTGACCTACAGAGTTCAAAACTAGAACTGAACGCTCGAACCCATGGAATCAGTAATTCCCTCCTTGGTTCCATGGGTATTTTATCAATAAAAATTTCACATAACAACATATACGTACCATTCTCTCCATTTCACATGGCACATTGCAAAAGCACAACACTTATACACAATAACACTCTCACACATTTTCACCACACAAAAGCTCACTCATCCACAAACATAAGCATTCACACATCCAATAAACACACATACATTCTTATTTTACATAAACACAAACACATGCAAAGAGGCTCTCCGACACAACCTCTCTTTAACTTAGGGTAGTTTCTTAATGTTTCCCTCATTTCCCTTCAAAATATCTCAAATGTTAATATTTTCTTTCTATTATTAAATTTTTCAACTCTTATGTAATTATGTATCATAATAACCATTAGTTTGTTTATATTTGGTGTTACCCATATCATCACTTCATTTTGAATTTCTCAACAAATAAAGTAAGTGATTAGAATGGAAGGAATATAGAGTTCAAAAATTAAAGAGAGATGAAATGTGGGTCCCTATAATATTTTGTTTGTTTCACTTTTGGTAGAATACAATATATTTTCAACTTTAAAAATGTACGAAAATATTTTCTAATAAGAATATGTAATACAATCATTTTCACTATTATTTTGAAATAAGCCATTAATATCGATTCTATGTGAGTATGAGTTCTCCAAGACCTTAGCCTGCAATAAATTATCTACTACCTAACCAAACCTTAGTGTTGCTATTTGCTTGAACATTGATATCACTTAAGATAAAGTTGACAAATGCCAAAGTTCAAGCAAGTAGTTGAAATAGTGTTGACTAGGTAGCAAATAGTTCATTACATATTGAGGTCACCATGAAGACACATAACAAACACAAATGGCTATCTCAAAGTGATTAAAAATTATTGAACATATTTTTCTCAAGAAATTTTCCATACTTTTTCCCAAAAATGGAAGTTCCTTACAATATTGATATTGGAATTAATGAAACATTAAAGGATTCATCATCTCCCTCTAATTCTTGAACTTTATATTTCTCTTTATTTCCATCATTTGCTTCAATCTCAAAATTTGAAAGGAGGACAAATGGTGATTATGGTACTAGTTATAAAGTTATTTGTAAAGCTTTTAATGTGGAAAATATTGACATTAGTAGCGAAGTTATTATACCTGTAATATCTTGTTATAATTATAATTATAATATTTTTTTTCATGTAATTGTAACTATAATATCTTCTTATAGATGGACTCATATCCCCCATCTATCGTAGTATTCAATTAATGTTATTAATTATAACGAAATTTATTTGCAACTTAATAAGATAATCTTGATCGGTTGTATATTTTTAATGTGTTATGCAACTGACATTTGTTCTATTTACGCAACGTGCAAAATAAGGACAGGGGAGTAAGAAAAGAACTCAAAAAAATAAAAATAAATAAAGCTTCAATCGATCCATGAGTCATGAAACTTGACCCGAGACCAGCTCCGAAACCGAGGTTTAGAGGGCCGATTTCGGTCGACTCATGCTAGTTGAAGCCCCGTGCCCCGATCTATAGGGTGGTTAATCAAATCTACTTCATCTAATACAAATGAAACCGGTACACATATAGAATGTTATGAAGGGAGTCTTTATATTTAAAAAAAAAAAAAAAGGATGGGACTTTATAGAGATTTAAGGTTCAAGATACATTCAAATTCAAACTGTCCATTTTGATTTGTATACATGTTTTCAGAATACGAAGTCTTTGGGAATTTGAAGTTTCATTTTTATTTTAAGATGATCCTAAATGTGAATCAACGTCCGCATGAAGAGTAGATTTGCATTTGATGGAGGAACTCAGTAATTTTTTCCTTTAAATTCCCCCCTACAAAATAGATAATCTAATTTTGTTACATTTCATGCACAAAATAACTAGTCTACAAGGTATCGTTGTTTTATCATTTGTGAAGAAATTGTCTTTCGATTAAAGGAATAACTAATCTTTCAGAGCATATGACAGCCATTCATACTTCTATATCCTTTTTGGGCAAGAGATCTAGTAGATCAATACATTGCAATTGTCGAAGGCAGAGGAGACGTGGGAACGGGCAGATACCTGTGGGATTGGTTTTACGTGAGATGGTCACTAGCCGACGATTTCTGTGTGCGGTGGACAATATTTAGATTCTTTTGGCAGTCAATAGCAGACGACTCTTTTTCTTTTTCTTCTTCTCTTTATTATTATTTTTTCTCATTGTGATGTAATGAATGAGGATGGTGAAGTTATCACAACACCAGACATATTCTCATTCGGAGTTTACGTTTCTCCCTCAGTGGAGACAATCATTTCAGGATTATCATTATTTGGTTTGATACGGATACAAAGAAATGACTGTACGTACATAAATATCATTTGGTTGCCGCTATTTTCACGTATTATGAAGCCACGCCATACCATCCATTCATTCATGTGAAGTACTAGTACCATAAAAAACTTTTCTCATGCTAAGAGAGGCTTCAAAAACTTCTCCGCTTTAGGGATCACATAACCGGGGCATTCTAAACCTGCTGAAATCCCTGAGATACAGGTTGAGTCATCACAGCACAAAGTCCAAACTTACTCGAGTGAAATAAAATAGGCATCTCACCGTTAACGTGGAAGGAAGTCGAACTGCAGTGTAAGTTGATTGGAGAGAAATGCTAGACGATAAAAGATTAAAAAGCCCATCTCCTGGAAAGCTAACAATAAAACAGATTATATAGCGAGCAATGCATCGAGTCAAAGCATTTTTATTTTTCATGATTCCAGTTGCCTTAATGGATTTCCCTAGCGGGCTTACTAATCTTGATATTTATTAAATTGTTCCCTCTCTTCGGTTTTATTAAGCATTATAACCCTTTCATGGAAATACAATTTTAGAAAAGCAGCAGACTCTTTGGATACTAAAAAGACACTACCGTACCAATTGCTACAACTCAATTTCATAAGCATACATATTACAGTAAGGACAGAGAAATTTATAACTAACAATGCATGAGTCTCTCACAGACAAGAACTGTTAACGCTTGTGAAGGCAGCATTAACCAAAGGAAAAGCCTAATCTAATGCAAACAATAATCCAATAACATTAGCGCATTTCCTGAGCCCCACATCATATCCCCGGATGAATGGCGCAAGGGATCGAATGGCCTTCAACGAAGCCAACAACATCTACTCGAATGTGTCATCATCATCGTCTGGGAGAGGCTGACTAGCAGCTGCTGCAAGTTCTGCTTCATGCCTGTATCCAAAGAAACGGGTCAATAAAACAAATTAAAATTGACTCATCATAAACAGAGTTGAGGATTGCCACAACCGTAACCAGACAAGAGTAGGTCCTTTTATTTCCTAAAGTCAGGCAAGCCTGGATGTTAAACTAGTCTATAATAAATAAACACAATCCACATTCTCATGATTGAGCAACCCACCACTCCAATTAGCGCTTTGAGAAAAACATGCAACAATCAATTATTTTTTAATGCAAAATTAATGATTCAGGAGGTATGTTTCTTACTGTTGCTGTGCAGCCACGTCAATCTGCACTTCAGGAGGAGCAAGAGCAGGAGATTCCACAAAGTGTAGGTTAGGGTCCCTGAAATGAACCAAAAACATGAGTCAACAATTTCCAAAAATCCTGTGGGACCCCAACTCATTCATACACAGAATGGAAAAAGTTTACATTACCCTGCAAGTTTCCTTGCTAGATAGAGGAAAGGTTTCTCAAAATTGTAGTTACTTTTAGCAGAAATTTCATAGTACTGCAGGTTCTTCTTCCTGTGGAATGTAACCTGCTTTGCCTTGACTTGTCTGTTCTTTACATCAACCTTGTTTCCACACAGGACAATGGGTATATTCTCACACACCCTATCAATGGGATATACATAACAAAATGCATAGATAAAAATGTGTGTCAAAAATGCATGTCACAAAACAAATAACCTGAAAAAGATTCTTTGGGGGAAAAAAAAAAAAAAAAGGCTCCCAAGAGTATTTGACAAACCTGCAGAGATCACGATGCCAGGTTGGGACATTCTTGTATGTCAATCTAGCTGTAACATCAAACATGATGATGGCACATTGTCCATGGATGCTGCCAACAATTGTAGACACATCTCTCAGTAATCCATGAAAGAAAAACATACAGACAATGTGACAGCATGAAACAATGTAAGGCCTTGAAACATGCAGTACATTGCCATAATCCATTGTGACAATAGAGAACACAGAAGAAGACAATAAGAATAAGAATGTCATGCAAGAAAAGGAGAGTTAAATAATAGATTATACAAATGTATGCATAGCAAGATTAAAATATAGATTCTGATTCAAATAAATAAATAAATAAGATTAAAAGATAGATCTTATAGTCACTACATAACATTTATATTGTTAAGACAATCCACATCACATGCTCCTTCTTTTCAAGGCTTAAGAACCCCATCATTGGGGGGAGGTTCTTCAATTTTTTAGGATCCTCTGACAAGGACCCCAAAAAAGGTTACTCCTACCTTTTTTTTTTTTTACTTTTTTGTGTTAGTTTGTATATAATTTTTGTA
The DNA here is from genome assembly GCA_037954665.1 of Laguncularia racemosa. Lineage (NCBI taxonomy): Eukaryota > Viridiplantae > Streptophyta > Magnoliopsida > Myrtales > Combretaceae > Laguncularia > Laguncularia racemosa. The sequence continues at coordinate 2,409,178 of JBBMOL010000012.1, forward strand.
TTATGGGTCCCATAAATAATATTAATAAATGTTACAGAACCCTTTTAAAGGACCTTAGGGTAAAATAGAATGGTCCTTAAATAAAAGAGTTACTTAAAATATTGACATATCACTTAGAGACTCCAAATGGGATCCTTAGGTTTGAGGATAGTCGGAGAGTAAAATAGAATGGTCCCTAAATAAAAGAGTTCCTTAAAATATTGACAAGTCACTTAGGAACTCTAAATGGGGTCCTTAGGGTGGGGGATAATCCAATAATAGGCTCCAACAATTTCTGACATAACACTCACTTGATTGCATAATTTGTACTTGGGATTTCCCAACTTCAAATCCCAAAGCTTAACCCATTTTAACAACAGACCAACACATCAAGTTGTCAGGTTCAGACAGACTCAACCCCACTGGAAGATACAAAGTGTGGATCTATCTACTATTTGATAGCTGAGAGTGCTTGAGCAGTGCTTAAGTGACAACAAAAACAAAATACAAAATGAGCTATCTACAAAAACAGAATGACCACATAGAGTAGTGACTTTTAGCAGTAAGTAGTTGGGAAGAAGACAACAATGTCTAGCCACTAGTGATAGTGGTTAACAATAAAAAAAATGCTAATAAACAATGTGAAAAATGATTTCATCTTCTTAAAATTGAAAATCATTTTCCCTATTTTCAATTGACATTTCCTATGATGGTTAACCACCAACAACTTTTGCCTCCCATTATCACTAGCTACTAAAAACCACACCTTTCATCTAAATTTATAACATTTGATAATTCTAAAAATCTTAATCATAGCAACATTTGAAATAAGTCCAAAGAAAGCTTTTCACAAAGCAAACTCATCCTAAATAACTACATATCAACAAAAGAAAAAAAAAATGAAAATAGCCCCACTAAGACTATGTGCTTACTAATAACCATCTCTAAGACCACCAAATTTCTCCTGTCCTGCAGTGTCCCAGCAGTAAAATCTGAGTTTCCCACAGTTGGTAAAAAAGTCCAAAGGATGCACCTCAACACCAATAGTTGCTGTCCATAACAAACATATTGTTAAATGCATATTGAAATTGATAAGCAGTGATAACAATTATATACAATTAAACCAGAAAATCCTCTAACAAAAGAATGCATTGCTTGGATGCTTACGCTCGTATTTCTTCTCAAACTCCCCCGTAAGATGCCTCTTCACAAAAGTCGTTTTGCCTGCACATTTACCATTTAGCACATTCATTCATCAACAATTGGTGATTTCAGTGAGGATAAAGATCATAGAATTACAGCCTAGATGCATTCATGCAATTGCAGCCTAGATGCATTTGCTTATTTTTATCTTTAAACCTCATTTTCTGGCAAGTTTTAACTCATCATTTATCAAGGGAGGATAAAAACTAAACCTCAGAGGGAATGTGAGTAAAAACAACCCCATAATCATAAGTTGTATCATCAAGTGCATTTTAACATCTCAATACACAATTGTGTGCACCCTAGAATGGTAATTCACAAATCTGAGAAGACCAAAAGGCACATGAATAAAGGTAAAACACGAAGTAGACAACATAAATAATCCTAATAGGTCCAAACACAATTAAACTGGACGCAATAATAATAATAATAATTATTATATAATATATAACCATATTTATGTATTTTCCGCATAATACAAATTCAACATGAAATGAAATCCAAACACGGCCACCAACATGAATTGACACCACTGCAACCTGGGGAACAATATTCACCAAATATCGGAGTTCTCGGAGCATGCATTACATTTTTACAGTGCCGAGAATGACCGCACATACTTCAAGTCTTGCAATGATGCAAAAAATGACTGGTTAGTAGTAGCCGTAACAATAAACCCAAACTTCCCACCCCTTCCTTGAAATCCCTTAATTCAAATCACAGAATCATGTTACCCATAAAAAAATCACATAATCGCAGTTTCATAAGAATTTTGCATACGCAAATGCTAACTACGAAAATCATTAGTCGATAGTGATAAATTTTAGATCCAAACAAAAAGAACTAAATCATATTTTGTGTTAAAATTATGTTAAAAAATCTAATCTAGCAAGTGTAAACCTAGAAGTGACAAAATAAAAAGAAATTAACAAGAAAAAAAAAAAAGAAAATTTACCAGTGCCTCCATCACCGACAATAACGAGCTTAAAACTCGGGTAATCAACAGTCTGTTGATTCGGCAAAGCCTACAAACCCAATTCATAAATCAACGAAACGAATACAAACCCTAGCTAAAAACCCTAACTTTTACTAACGATAACAAAGAAAGAGGCAAAAAACACATGGGAAAAAAAATCAAATTTTAAGCATGAAGAGAAAGGTAGAGAGTGATTACCATTGGGTAGGGTGTTGACTGTGAGATACTAAGGAGAGAGAAATGAAAGAAAGGAAATGAGGGACAGACGGCAGGCTTCAAGTTAGGGTTTTAAACGTGGAGAGAAGATGGGTAGCTAGACAGAGGGATGGAGCGAGTTTTGATAAGTTAGCTTCGTTATTACGCTATAATTTGGGCCGTCGGATTAGGATACTTCTTTCCTCACAAGGTTTGTACTTTTGCGAGGGATTTTGTTGGCTAATTGCTAATTTTCATTGTATTCACTTTAATTTACAGGAAGAAAATAAAGTACAAAATATATTTGCCCAACTTCAACGAAAAAAGAAAAAAAAATTGTCGAACAGAAATAAAAATTTGAATCACAGGTGTTGTCAAATGAAAAAAGAGTTTTTGAAATTAAAAAATAAAATAAAATTGTGATTTTATATTAAATATTCAATATGATTATCTGTAAATAATGAAATGATGTAAAAGTGAAAACTAAAAGTTTGATATTTCATTCCTGTTGATTAATTTCAATAATTATAAGGAATAATGATATTTTATTTTAAACAATTTAAAAACATGGAGTCACATTATTTATCTTCCTTCTTTCATCCTTGAGTTTCCTTTTAAAAATATAATTAAAAAGTAAATTCTAACCTCTATTCTTTTTTTTTATTCAAAAAGATAGATATTAAATATTCAAATTAATGTATATAGTAACTAATTAAATGCAACCAAAATCAAATAGAGAAGTAAAATTATTTTCAACCAAATAAATAAATTTGGTTGTAAATGTTAAGTTCATTTCAAGAAAAATCTTTCTTACCCTCTTTAACTATTTTTGGATGAAATATTTTTATTAATTGATTGTGAATGTAACCCGAAATAGGTATTTATTACGAATTCCTTAATCTCCAATATATTGAATAGTTATTAAAACTCCAAAGTTGTATTATTAGAAAAGGATAAAGCTGAAATAGAAATATAATGCCATAATAAAATAATCATTTCATGACAATAGAAAAGAGAATGGCTAGAATTCTACTTTCTTGTTACATTACATTTAGTATGTACAAAATGATCTAAAATGGAACAAATCAAATCATTCCGGTTTAGCAATGCACCTTGCCTTCACCTATTTGTTGCCCCACCAAAATCGAGTAATAAAACTATAAATCTTGTTACACCATCTTAATAAAAACTTAAAATTACCCATCAGTTAAGTAGGAGTTGTGTAAACAACCAACTTAACAAGAGCTCTTCACCTTGTCACACTAAGTTGGTTTTGCTTCTACCCTAGAAGTTTCTTTAAGATCTTATTCTTAATGAATAGTAGCGCTTCATTCTTAGACTTATCCCACAAGCTAGCTAAGCCTAAATATTTTTCAAGATTTAAGATGCACTAAACCCTAATAGTCCTGCCAATCACTATTGAACTTTCTATAAAGGGCTCTTGCAAAAATAAAATAAAATAATATAAAAAAAAAAAGAAGAAAAGAGAGATAAAAAAGCAAACAATAAGTAAGAGAGCATTAGATAACTTCTGGAAGGCTTTAAATCATTTAAAAGCCCCTAATCAACTAATTAGTTTAGGCCCTTAAATAACACATCAACTCTAATAATGAAAATCTAAGGAAATAGAGAACCCTTTGCCTTTAACCCCTAAAGGGTTTAGCATAACCCACAACTCTATCATTCACAAGCATACTACTAAAGTGACACAATGTATGACCCACTTAAACCGTCCATTAGCTAGCCCTAATTTAGACAAAACCGCTTTTAGAAAATCTCGTTTTACTCTATCATGAACTATGTTCATGTCAACTTTAAGAACACAACTAAAAAACTTATTGTTTCACTATTTTCGGGATGATGAAAAGACCCATGTCCAATCAACATATTGTCTCAAATCAATCTTCCTAAAACAAAAGAACTTTTGACTTTTAGTAATAAACTCACCTAGTAAAGGCTTAAGATGATTCACCATTATCTTAGAAATGACCTTATAAATAAAATACATAAACTAACAGTTCTATAGTGATTAACTAACTTTGGGTTAAGAATCTTAGAAATTAAAACTAAATCAATAGAATTAGTGCTCTAGGAAAGGAAATTATAGAGAAGAAATGTTAGACTACCTTCACAATAGATGAGCTGATCATATTCTAGTAAATGTATTAAAAAATCCTTAGAAAGACATCCAATATTGCAACTTTTAAACCACCCATTTGAAAAACAGCCCTTTTTACCTTCTTTAGAGAGAAATATTAACACATAACACCTAATTATCTTCATGAGGGAAATATATGGCTCCACCCACTTTAAGCACTTGCTAAAGTCTCAAGAAGGACCACCTTTAAAGGTTGTTTTTGAAAGCTTACAAGTGGTCTAGCAATATCTTGCTCCTCATCCACCCCTTCATCACTTGGAACTTGAAGTTTTAGAATTTCATTTCTTTGTCCCTTAATTAAAGTACTATAATGGAATTTAAAAAAAAAAAGTTGTATTGTAATCACCATACTTTAGCTAATCAACTTTAAAGCATTAGTGCCAAAACACTTTCGCCCCGTTTACTTCGCCATAGTTAGAATTCCATTATGGCTCTATTACGTATGAAATAGCTATTATGTTGTTTACTTCACGGAATAAGAATTCATCACTAAATTGCAATTACATAAATCACTAAATCACCATTCCTTAGCCAAAGCAGCATAATAGCAATTTAGGCTACATTTTTTCCCAAGCACATCTACACTAAAGAAGCAGAGGAAGAGGGATGTGCAAATTTGTCATAGAGATCCCATCACTAGTTGCCGTTGGTCATCACTTGTTATCCGTTGTTAGAGGTGTCCATTGATTAGTCATTGCCGTTAGAAACGTTGTCACTTGCCTCCGTCGATTTGTAGGAAGGAGGCATTTGTCGCCAGATTTGGCCAAGTGCTAGCCGTCGTCACTTGCACACCATTGCCATTGGTGTCCGTTGATCACTGCTGTCGTCAATCTGCAAGAAGGAGGCTTACGTCACTGGATCTTGCCAAGTGCATCTCGTCGTCGCTTACCCCCCATCGCTATTGGTCTCTGTCGTAGCTATTGTCCATTGATTAGTGGCGTCAGATATGTGCATCAATTCATCAATGGTTACTAGTAGTGGATCTACAGGAAAGAGCCTAAGTCACCGGCCATTGTGAGGTACTTGTAGATTACGGTTTTTCAAAGACATAATTCAATTTTGGGCTTCAATATTATGTATCGACATTTAAGGATTCTTTCATTAAATCATTTATTATTCAACCCTTATTCCTTTCTTTATTCCCTCAAGTAAATAATGTAGTCTCAATTCCATTATATCCAAGTAAATATCATCATACCAATTTACTATAATGGCTATTCCCTAATAATAGTTATTCCATTACAGTCATATTTCATTCAGCGAAATAAATGAGCAGTTCCTTTCTACCATAAAGTTCATCTATTTTAGCAACTAAATCTTCTTCATACTCTTTGACCTCCTCAACTTCCTTACCTTGCAATTGGCTAAGTTTAGTTAATAGTTTCTCAATTTCCACTCTATTATTAGTTATAGCCACCTTGCTCCATTTAGAGAGGTTCACATTACAATGTTCTACCTCAAACCCATCAACCTAATTTGTATCCAACGGTTACCAACAATATCTTCATAGCCTTCAATTATAACATTATACATTAAAAAAGTAGCTAATAACCAAGTCAACAGATAACTAAGGATGCAACCGAGGTGAGTCATAATAGGGTACTCGCCTCAACCGACCCGATAAAAACCCTATAGGGTTTGACCTTATAAGGTTTAAGGTTTGGTTTGGGATATGGAATAAAATCCAATAGGCTTTAAGGTCAGATTATGAGATTTAGAAAAAACCCAATGAGAAAACCCGATCTAATAATTTTTTTAAATAATAAATTAATATTATAATCTATAATTAATATATTTTATTTTATTATTATATTTTTATAATTTATTTTATTTTTATATTTAATTTCTCTCTTCTTTCCATCATAAGTAAATTAATAATAAATTAAATGATGACATATAAAAATAAGTTGAAGTATGAAAAAAAAAAAGATTTAATCACCATTCGGATCAGGTTTAAGTTGCTTTATTTATTAATTGGGTCAGGTAAAAAAAAAAAAAGTATTGGGTTGGGGTGGGTTTTAGGTATATAACTTTTTGCTCGATTAGGTTTAGGTTTCAATGAACCCATCCCAAACCTGACTCGTTTACATCCCTACAAGTAACTTAAAAGCCTTCTTAACCACTTGATTTAAAAGTTCCTAATTAGTATTGACTTGATATTCTCTACGTTTACCTTATATACAAGTACATAATCTCTCCTACAAAACTTATTGAAAAATCCCAACTTTTACAAAAGATAACAATGAAAGAGAGGAGAAAACACATGGAAAAAAAAATGATTTTTAAGCATGAAGAGAAAGGTAGAGAGAGATTTCCATTCGGTAAAGTATTAAGGTTGAGATTGATAATAAAAAAGAGAAATGAACCAAGGAATATGATAGAGATGATTGGCTTCATGTTCCTGTTTTAAATGAGGAGAGAAGAAGAAAGGTAGCTAGATAAAGGGAAGGAGCAAATTTTGATCAAGTTAGTTGCACATTGATGCTATAATTTGAGTCATTGGATTAGGATACTTTCTTCTAATAGGTTTGTAGATTTTGTTGATAAATTGCTCATTTTCATTATATTCACTTTACTTACAAGAACAAATAAAGTGGTGTGAGGATGTAAAGGTGAAAGCAAGAAATTTGATACCACATTCCATTTGCTTGAATTTCAATAATTATTTAAGAGAATAATCATATTTTGTTTTAGATACGTAAAGAACATGGAGTCACATTATTTATCATCATCCTTTTATCCTTGAGTTTTCCTTCAAAAATTTAATTAGAAAAATGAATTCTAAGCTCCATTCTTTTTTTTTTTTCCCTTTCAAAAAGATGCTTGTATTAACGATTCAAATCATAGCATACAATAACCAGTTAAATGAAAACCAAAGTCCAATGAAGAAATAAAATGATATTCAAACAAATTTAGTTATAAATATCAAGTTAATTGAAAGGAAAATCTTTCTTCTCCTCTTTAATTGTTTTTGGTGAAATATTCTACTAATTGATTGTGAGTGTAAGCGAAAATAGGTATTTATTATGAATTCAATAATCTCCAATTTATTGAATAGTTATTATACCCCAAAATTGTGTTGTTAGAAAAAGATAAGGCTGAAGTAAAAATATATAATGTTGGGATAAAAAAAACTTATGTCATGACAATAAAACAAAGAATGGTTAGGATTTTGGTTTCCTATTATGTCACATTTGGTATGCAATAATGATTTGAAAAAAAAATAAATCAGATCTTTTAGTTTACCTAGTGCACCTTGCCTTTACCCATTTTTTTACCCTACTAAAATCCCATAATCAAACTATTGATCTTATTACACCATCTTAGCAAAAACTTGAAATTACTAATCAATTAGGTAGGAATTAAATAAGCAATCGACTTAATAAGAACTTCTCACCCCACCACACTAAGTAGATTTTGTTTCTACCTTTGAAGTTTCTTCACAATCTTATCCTTAACAAACCATAGCACTTCATTCTTTGTCTTGCCCCATAATGCGGGTAAGCTTAAATATTTTCCAAGACCCAACATTCATTGAACCCCCAATACTTCTACCAACTATTATTAAACTTTTTATGGAGGTTCTTGCCATATATATATATATATATATAAGAATAAGACTTAGCAAAATTAACCTATTAATGCTAGACAATAATCTCTCAAATCTCCCTTCAAATTGCTCAACTTAGAATCTATAGCATTAAGGCAAAAAAAACGAGTCATCCACAAACAATAGGTAAAAGACCATTAAGCAACTTCTATACGGCTTTAAACCTTTTAAAAGCCCTTAGTTAACTAGTCAGTTAAGACCTTTGGATAACACATCAACTATAATAATGAAAAGATGAGGGGATGGAGATTCTCCTTGCCTTAAGCCCCTAGAGGGTTTAACATGACCCACACTCTACCATTCACAAGCATAGTATATTTTACTAAAGTTACACGTTGCATAACCTACTGAATTTGATTGTCCAACCTCAATTTAAACAACACCACTTTTAAAAAATCTCATTCTACTCTATCATACACCATTGTAAGATAAAGGCACGATAAGTATTTTTACTTTCGAATTTTGACAATTTAGTATCTAAAGTTTTATTGTTTTAGAAATTTAATGTCTATACTTTAAAATAATGTACGATGTAGTGTCTCACTAAAATTCTAAAGAATGAAACTTCAAACACTTCGTATACCTTTTTCCCTACACTTTACTCATGTCAATTTCAAGGGCACAACTAAAGTACCTACTTTTCACATTGTTTTTAAGATGATGAGAAAACTTATGTGCAATCGATATGTTGTCTTGAAACAACTTTCCTAACTTAGCAATAAGATCACTTAGGAAAGGCTTCAGATGACTCACCATTTTCTTAAAAACGACCTTATGAAGAAAGTTATATAAACTAATATGTCTATAGTGATTAAATGACTCTAAATTAGGAACCTTAGGAATTAAAACTAAATTAATAGAATTAGGGCTAATGACTCCAAATTAGGAACCTTAGAAATTAAAACTAAATCAGTAGAATTGGGGATTTAAGAAAGGAACCTGTAGAGAAGAAATATTAACTTACCTTCACAATGGATGGGCTAATAATATTTTAGTAAGTGCATTAGAAAATCTTTTAAAATTCATCCGATCTTAGAGCTTGCAAACCACCCATTTGAAAAGCAACACATTTTACTTTTTTTTTTGCTGAAATATCAACACATAACACCTAATGGTCTCCATGGGGAAAAAAGGGGCTTCACATACTCTAATCGCTTGCTAAGTCTTTAAAAAGACCACCTTTTATATAGATTGCTATAAAAGCTCACAAGAAGTCTAGTAATGGCTCCTTATTTACTTGGTCACTACTTAGATTGTGAAGTTTTAGATTTTTTTTTTTTTTGGCCTCTTAATTAAGGTAGTATGACGGAAAAAACAAAAAAGGTATTGTGATCACCATATTTTAAGTAGTCAACTCTAGAGTGTTAGTACCAAAACACTTTCTTTCTACCTTGAAGTTCATCTATTTCAGCAATTTAATCTTCCTCATCCTTATTTACCTCCCTAACTTCTTTATCTTGCAATTGACTCAACTTAATCAATAGTTTGTCAATTCCCTTCTATTATTAGGCATAGCCACCTTGCTCCATTTAGAGAGGCTCACATTACAATGTTTCAAAATAGAGAGTAGCTCTTTAAACCTATCGCCCCCAATTTGCTACGAACACTTAACAACAACACCTTCATAATCTTTAATTGTAATATCTTTGGCTAAAAGGAGCCAATAACCAAGTTAACGGGTGATTAATGTGCCTTTTTTAACCACTTAGCTCAAAGTTCATAATTAGTGTTTACTTAAAATTCTCTACCTTGACTTTTCAAACTACTATCCATTCTCTTTCACAATCCTCTTAAGCACATGATGTCCTCATTACAAGACCTTATAATTAGATCCAATTCTTCCCCTTATTTAATGTAAGATTTAGTTCTTTTTGCTACTCTCAACCTATAGGTCATCCTGGAAGTATGGTAAAAGGCACACCTTTGCAACACTTCTTGCCTTCCTCAAAGCTCCATTCTAAATGGAATCACAACAAGCCTGCCATCTTTCACTTTGGTTTATTCCTGAATTGTCCACCTACTAGAAGGGTATTAGCTTTAATATCATTTGTGATGCTCCATATCAAAACTAACCAATAGCCAAGTGACCAAGTGACTAATGAGTATTTTTAACTATTAAGCTTAAAAGTTTCTAGTTAGTATTGACATGATATTCTCTATCTTAGCCTTATATATTAGTACTCATTCTTTCCCATAATCCATGTAAAACTTCATTCACATAGGATGCCACATTAATAGCTCTCCAAACATTCTCAAATCAGAATCTCTTAAGCCCTTTCATCTCCCCTATAGTCATGTTCAACACTAGGGTTGCATGGCCCAATCCTAATGCGAGATAATGCTCTATTAATTATGGATAAGAGCTTAGCCAATCAAGTGAGGCTAGCCCTTTATTAATTCTTTCTCCGACTAGTACACTCGTAAACTTTCTATTCATCGAAGTGAATTGTTGATCTAGAAAGTCAAGATTGTGTAATTGTAACTTAAAAACCATAGATATAAAGCCCTCCAATTGCCTTCTGCTTTTAGTTCAAGTACCACTCTTCACACTATCATAAATAAAATTCCCCTAACATAACTATAGCCCTAGTAATACTTGTGAAAGACGTATTAAATCCCTTTACAAATCTCTTTTGCCGTAAAAATTGATTGGAAAGTAAACCTATGCAGTATGAACCTAGAACTTATCAAATCTAAACATCACTTCCATTACAATCCAATGTTTGTTTGACTCTACCACTTCAATCGACATATCGTTTATAACACTATAGACCAAAGGTAGTAAAAAATAGAGTCAATAGACAGTAATGGGCCCTTTTCAACTACTTAGATTAAAAGTTTCTAACTAGTGTTAATATGTTATTAACTACTTGGCTTTATATACCACTACTCAACATTTTTAACAATCCATGTGGGACTTTATCTACATAGGTATTGTATTCTTTAAACACAAGGGGTATTACACTTCCTAAACCCCCACCTACAAAAGAAAAAGAAAAAGAAAAAAAATCGCGACATTCTCATCACGAGACCTCACAATTGGGCTCAATTTTTTATAATTTTTCAATCATCCCCAAATGAAACACCTACTAGTAGGGGGTCATCTCTAATACCATTTATAACACTTTAAGCCATAAGCAGCCAATAACCAAGACAACAAACACTAATAAGCCTTTTTTAATCACTTGACATAAAAGTTTCTAATAAATACTAATATGTTATTCACTACTTGACATTATATACCACAAGTCAATATTTGTGAGATTTCATTTACATGGGGTATCATAATCTTCCCCCCTTAAATGCATGGTATATCATAACATTAGCCTACCATAATGCCAAAACACCTATAATGCCTATTGGTGGTACATAAAAAGAGCCCACGAACTAGAACCTTCACCTTATTCTATCAACAAAATTTTCAAATTTTTTTTATAAAAAAAATATTAAGATTATACTTATTTACAAGTACATAAAGATTCTGAACTAGCAATGATAAATGAAGTCCTTAGCAATTCCTACTCAAAGGTTTCATTGCTCTTGTATGGCTATTAAAGGCCAACCATCACAACCATTAATTATAGCTTGACTTGCCTCTTTCACCTTAACTTCAATAAATAATTCTTGACTAAATTCCTCTAATAGATTATAGGCTTGGCTTTTTTACCCTTTCTAGAGCCTTTTTTTAACAATACCAAAATCACTTTTACTAATACGAAAGGGAGTTAGCTATAAAGTGAATGGTTTGTCATTTTTACATAACCTTTTTTCTTTTTCTTTTTGGTTGACTTACTTCCATATCTCCCTTGTGACACTTTAACTTTAAATCTTGCAAGGTTAAAATCATCAACTTATCCACTTCATTATTCAATTTCTAATTTGTAACAACAACATTTGTAGATTTGAGTGGTCATGGTCTACTTCATCAAGTGGAAGCTCCACAATATAAAAAGGAGGGGATTGAGTGTGTGTGGTAAGAAGGGAAGGTTTGGCAAAAAGTGAAGAAATGATAAGTGCCAATAAAGCTTTGAAAGGATTAAAAGCATTGGTCGGATTAGTTAGAAAATGGAGAAGTAATATTTTGAAGATTAACAAGTTGATTAGTGTTAGGTGATGAGGGAAATTGTTGTGAAGAAATATTAGCAAGGCATGTTCCTCAGTTTCAACCTCTCCACAAAAAACACAATTCGAATTATGCAAGATATGTCTATGATGGAGATACGCAATAGTTGGAAGAGATCTTGTGTTCACATGCTAAAAAAAGTACTTTACTTTAGGTTAAACATCCAAATTCTAGATCAAGTTCCAACCTCCAATTGAGAAAACTAAGGAAGATGAAGCGCTAAGTGAGACGATGTTGATTTGAGTGTTAGCAAGAAATTTATACACAAATTTGATAGAACAAGTCATAGATCTGTCATGTGGCTACACTTAATGAGTTCTCTCCTTCCCCACGAGTTAAAGGTATCTCCTTTGTCTTCTACTTTTCATAGCTCAATAGATATGAATAAATTGATCTTAAATCCCAAAACCTACCTTCCCTATTAATTTAGAGAGGAGACTGTTCTTTCTGTTGAATCCTCATGATTCCTTTTTGACAACCTGAATGAAGGAATAGTAAGAATCTAGTTATTTGACCACACCCTTACTCTTCACCCATCCCTAATGTGCTATAAAAAACCTTCAAATAGAATGTCTCGCCCTTCCAAAATACTTAGCCATACCTAAGAAGCTCTACCTCCCTTCCTTGCCATTCGAAAGTCATCATTAGGAAAATAGAGTCCTTTAAGAGTTTGAACCCATAACGTATTAAGTTTTGAATAAATTCGCTAAATGTATTTTATTAGGAGTGCTAAGTTGAACAATCAAAGATCTTTAAAGCCTAACCCCCCCCCCCCCCCCCCCCAGCTTTAAGTTAGGTCAATTTTTGCTAACTTAACCAATGAACTTTACCTTCACTCCTTTATTGCCCCCACTAAAACCAAGATATAATGCCATTAACTTTATTGCACCACTTCTTGAGAAAATTAAAGCAACCCATTGAGTAGGTTAGAATTGAACAAGAAATTGCTTTAATAAGCACTTCACAACTAGCAGCACTTAGAAAATGTTGTTTTTACCCCTATAATTTGACCTCCATCTTGTCTCTCACAAACTTAAGAGCTTCATTCTTAGACTTATCCCAGATGGTAGGTAATCTAATATATTTACCAAGATCTATAGATACCTTCATCTCAAGCAAGTTAGCAATGCCTTGCTTTAGCTCTTTCAAGGAATTCCTACTAAAAAATATACTTGACTTCTCAAAGTTCACCTCTTGACCTATGGCTACATAATATTCATACAACACCCTTTAACATACTCACATTTATCATTGTAGCATCAAGAAATAAAAGAGAATCATTAGCAAAAAAATAAATGAGAAACCTTTGGACAATCTCTTTTAGGTTGAATCCCCTTTAATAACCCTTGACTAACCATCCTAATCAATCTTTTAGACAAAACATCCAATACAACTATGAGCAAACATGGTGATAATTGATCACCTTACCTAAGCCCTCTAGAGGGTTTCACTCTTCCCACCACCTTACCAATGACCACCACATTATACTGAATCATTGACACATAAAACATTATCCACTTCACCTATTTTGTAGCCATTCCCATCTTCAAAAAGACAACTCTCAAGAAACCCCATTCTACCCTATCATATGCTTTACTTATATCAACCTTCAAAGCACAACTATATCTCTCCTCCCCCACGATCTAGTTCTTAGATAATGGAACATTCCATGAGCAATTCAAATATTATCATGAATCAAACAACCTAAGATAAAAGCACCTTGATTTTCAATTATGATCTCATTTAGGAAAGGTTTAAGATGATTAACCAAAATTTTTGCAATTATCTTATAACAAAAGTTACATAACTTTATAAGCCTAAAGTGAATCAATAACTCAAGGTTAGGAACTTTATGAATTAAGATCAAGTCAATAACATTAATAGAATAAGAAACTTACCTATTGAGAAGAGAAATTTGACTGCTTTCACAATAGAAGAGCCTATAATGTGCTAATATGATTGATAAAATATACTCGAGAAACCATCAAGACTAAGTGCTTTTAGACTCCCCAACTAAAAAGCTACTTGTTTCACTTCCTCCATAGATACCTTAGCACATAACACTTCATTTTCTAGATGTGAAAATACCAATTCCACCCAATCAAGGCAACTCCCATAGTCCATATCCTTACCCCTTACAAATGACTTGTTAAAAAAAACCAACAAATGCATTAGCAATATCCATTTCATCCTTCAACCATTGCTTATGGAGATTTTGCACTTTTGAAACTTTATTTCTATGACATCTCGAAATTGTAGTATGATGGAAAAAGGAAGTGTCCCAGTTCCCATAATTCACCTAATTAACTTTACCTCTTTAATGCCAATACATTTCCTCCTTTCCCCATAAATCATTCAATTGGTCAAAAATTACATCCTCATCTTCCTCAAATTAATCCAATTTCTTACCCTAAAGTTAGCTAAGCTTTCTCATCAACTTCTCAATTTTAATTTTGTTATTAGGAACTGAACTTCAACTCTAACTAGTTAAATTAGAGCAACAAGCCTCCAAATTCATCATAAAATATTCAAAAGCCTCACCTAATGTGCATTTCCATCTTTGTTCCACAACCTTTTTGTAGTCCTCCAAACATTTTTAAAATTGAACCTCTTAGTGCCTTTGCTGTCACTCTTAAAAGTGTTTAGAATGAAGGTAGCATGGTTAGAACTTACTATTAATACATGTTCCAATTGTGATTTAAGATAAATTGAAAGCCAATCCACAAATACTAACACCTTATCAATTATTTCTTTAATAAAAACACCAAAAAATCTCTTATTCATCTGAGTATATTTCTGCCTCTTAAACCCTATGTATTGCAAATTAGAATCAAACACCATCTTCCTAAAGTGGTCTATTTTCCATCTACTTCTCACCCTCCCCCTACATTTCTCATGATCCTTTAAAATCTCATTGAAATCTTCTAAACACATCTATGGTCCAACAATGGTGCTAAAGAGTATAACTATATCCTTCCACAACTCTTTCTTCCTGAAAAACTCCAATAGAGAATAAATTCAGGTGATAAAACCCACTAAAGAATCATCAACTAGCTTAACTTCCATAACAATGCAACTCATATTAGCCTCCAAAATAGTAACATTAGCATCCCTAGTTCACCAAAAAGCAAGCCCACCTACTAAACCATGTGGAGGTATATAAAAATGCCCAAAATATTGCATCCTTTTTCTAATGTTATCTACATTTTCGACACACAAAAAAAGAAAAAAAAATACTAGAATTATGTTTACTTATTAACCCACTTAGATTACAAACTGTTAAGGAGAGGCCAAGTCTTTGATAGTTCCAACTCATGATAATCATGACTTGCATGTGACTGTTAAGGGCTAATGATCACCGCCATAAGCATCAACATCTTGGATTTCACAAACCCCACATCAACTAAAGAGTTATTTTCCAAACTTGCTTTTAACTTCATTGTACTTTTTCTACCTCCTTTACTACCTTTTCCTGAAGAAACTCGACCACTACCCATAGAGAACACACCAAATGACACAAGACAAAAAGGCTTATTGTCTAAACATAGCTTTTTAGCTTGCCTTATATCATCACCCTTAAATTTACATTTTAATGTAGGTCCTACATAGTGTTTACTACCACTTAGCGAGCCGGCTTAACTTTATTAGTAACAACTTATCTTTCTTCATTCTCTTATGGTAGTAGTTCCACAAAATAAATTGAAGATGACTTGATTTCAACTAAATGAATGGGTGGTGTTTTTGGAGAGGACAAAGAAGAGGTCGACACATTAGGTTTTTGATAAAAATTACGGAGTTGTTTGTAAACAAATTAGATGAAATTTTATTGTGTCAATCCTTGATTATAGGATCTTATTTCTTTGTTTCTCTAGAAAAAGGATCGAGTCAATCCTTGATAAAAGGATGTCAATCCTTGTTTTTTTTTTTTTTTTTTATTCTTTCCCTATATAGTTTTGTGTATTGTAGTCTATATATACTGTAACTTTTCTTTTGTTCATAATATACAGAAATTCTTTCATAATTGTGTTTATTGAAGATGGTATCAGAGCCTCCTTCAATTTCTTTTAGAATTGAAGCTAACACAATTACTAATTCTATTTAACGCTTCTGTTGTAGTTTCTTTCTTGTGCCATTGTCACTATGTCTAATCTTAAAAAAGATGATAATGGTTCTCAAGAGAAGAACGACAACTAGATAACCATTTTTCCTATACAAGAAAATTCTCTTATCACCCTAGAACGCTTTGATGGAACCAATTATATTGAGTGGTCCCTGAACGCTCAAAATAAGATCAGTGGAAGAAAGCGTTAGGGTTTTATTTCAGGTACAAAAGTCACACCAAAAGATGAACTTTCAAAGAATATGAATCATGGCAAGAAGAAAATTGTCTGGTAAAATCATGGCTTCTTGATGCAATGACAAAAGACATCAGATCATTATTCCTTCGCTTGGGCACAACAAAGGAAATCTGGGATGTTGTGAAACAAACATATTCCGTCGAGCAAGATGCTTCAAAGGTGTATCAACTTCATTGTGAGGTGATGTCTATTCGCTAAAATGGAGAGACCATTATTTCTTATTTTGGAAAACTACAAAAAATATGGCAGCAACTTAATGATATTGATGATTGTACTATGGAGTGTGCAAGTGACATCACCAAATATACTGCAAAGGTTAATGCACAACATGTGTAAATTTTTTTTACTGGATTAGATTCTCAATTGGATGGGGTAAGAGGCCGAATACTTGCTACTAAACCATTGCCCAATATCTAAAGTGTGTATGCTGTGGTCTATGCAGAGGCTAATCGACAGGGAGCCATGCTCAAAAGAACAATTGGAGAAGGAGCTACAATGGCCACCAGAAAGACCTCCTCTTCAAAGAAAGATCATAAATGTACTCATTGTAATGGCATAGGTCACACAATAGATACATGTTTTCGGTTACATGGGTATCCAGATTGGTACCCAAAAAGCAAGAAGGCAACTCAAGCATCCTCTAATTACCAAGAGGAGACCATGAATCCAAAGGTTAATCTAGCCACAAGTTTTGGATTTGCTGCTCAATCAGGTACATCCTTTACTAGTAATAGTGATTGGATAGTTGATTCAAGTGCAACAGATCATATGGCTTGTGATAGACACAAATTCAGTCAGTTATCTTCTAATTGTTCTATGAGTACTGTCACTAATGCTAATAGAGTTTCTTCTCCAATTGTTGGTATTGGTTCTGTCCCATTACCTCTTTCTTTCAATATAAAAAATGTTTTATTTGTGCCATCACTAAATTATAACCTTCTTTCCGTACAAAAATTAACCAAGTCTCATAATTTTTCTTGTACCTTTTTTCCCACTCATTGTGTTTTTCAAGACCTTCACACCAAGGTGAAGATTGGTAGTGGTAGAGAAAGAGGAGGATTGTACTATCTGGAATATGGTTTTCAATTTTTTAGAAAAAGGCAAGCTCATGCGGTACAAAAGAATTCGGTTGACAAGAAAAAAGAACAAATCTAGTTATGGCATAAAAGATTGGGACATCCATCTTTCTTCTATTTGAAAAGATTATTTCCTTCGTTATTTGTTGAATTTAGTGCTTCAGATTTTGCTTGTAAAACTTATGCTCTTACAAAAGGTCATCGTGCTCACTTTCCTTTAAGTGAAAATAAAACAAGTATTCCTTTTTCTTTGGTTCACTCTGATGCTTGGGGACCGGCACCTATTTCAACTCTTAATGGAATGAGATGGTATATTTCTTTTGTTGATGATTGCACTAGAATGACTTGGATTTATCTGATGAAAAAGAAAAGTGATGTAAGTTCTATTGTCCACCTTTTTCATAAGATGATTTTAACTCAATTTGGTATGTCAATAAATGTTTTTCTATCAAATAATGGAGGGGAATATCTCAACCAAGAACTAAAAGAATTCATGGGTTCTGTTGGCATGATTCATCAAACAACGTGCCCTTACTCGTTGCAACAAAATGGCATTGCAGAACGGAAAAATAGACAGCTTTTGGAGGTCACTCGATCTTTTTTAATTGAAGGAAATGTTCCCTCTTACTTATAGGGTGAAGCCTTAAGTTCTGTAGTTTACATAATCAATCGAAGTCCTGCAAGTGCTCTTGATTATCAACGACCACTAGATGTATTATCTGATCATTGTAGTCTTCCGCCTATTGTTCATTTGCCCCCCAAAATTTTTGGATGTGTTGTTTACGTTCATTTGTATCCCCATCAAAGAAATAAGCTTGAATCTCGAGCCGTAAGATGCATTTTTGTGGGATATGGCAATTATTAAAAGGGGTACAAATGCTATGATCCTTCCTTTAAGAGACTTTATGTCTCTATGGATGTTATCTTCTATGAAAACGAGTCTTTCTACTCTGTAGATTCTTCACTTCAGGGGGAGAAACATAATGAAGTGATTAATCTTGATGATGATGTAGTGCAGGCTTTTCTTCCATTGGATGGAGATACTAATAAAAAGTAGAAAGATAACGCAGAAGTAGCACACAAAGAGCAGAGACATATTCCAGAAATTGTAGAGAGAGGCAATAAAAACGCTGAGTTGGACGAATGTAATGAATTACAAGATGATCCTCTCACAGATAGTACTAATCCTCCTACATCACCAGACCAATCATGTCAATCTTCTCCTGAGGTAACTTTTGACTACCATATTCCAACTCGTGCTAATCGTAGTATACCTCCTACTAGATATGAACCTAATCTTAAAGCCAAAACAAAATATCCCATTAGTAATCATGTGTCTTATCATCGTTTATCAAATTCATATGCATCTTATGTACTGAAGTTATCATGTATCTCTATTCCTAGTAAACTACAAGAAGCCTTAGGAGATACGAAGTGGACCCAAGCTATGGTAGAAGAAATGGCTGCACTTGAAAAAAATGCTACTTAGGACCTAGTGCCTCTTCCCAATGGAAAAAAGATAGTGGGGGTGTAGATGGATATTTGCTATTAAACATAAAACTGATGGAACAGTTGAAAGGTTAAAAGCACGGTTAGTTGCAAAAGGGTATACACAGTCTTATGAAGTTGATTATCAAGAAACTTTTTTGCCTGTTGCCAAGCTTGATACAGTAAGAGTATTGTTATCCTTAGCTGCTAATCAAGATTGGCCTCTCCTTAATTTGATGTTAAGAATGCCTTCCTTCACAAAGACCTTGTTGAGGAAGTTTACATGATCCTCCTCTTGGAATTGAAAAATACTCAAAGACTGCAATGGTGTGCAAACTAAAAAAAGCGTTGTATGGATTGAAATAATCTCCAAGGGCATGGTTTGGTAGATTTACAAAATCCATGAAGTCTTTTTGGTATAAACAAAGTAACACATATCACACATTGTTTTTAAAACACAGACAGGGAAAAGTGACCGCACTGATCATCTATGTAGATGATATGGTGCTAACAGGTGATGATTTGGATGAGATAGAAAATCTCCAAAAATACTTAGCCTCCAAATTTGAAATGAAAACTTGGTAATCTAAAGTACTTCCTTGGTATTGAAGTAGCTCGATCAAAGAATGGTATTTTCTTATCTCAGTGAAAATATATTCTTGATTTGTTAGCTGAGACAGGAATGCTTAGATGCAAACCTGTGACTACTCCTATTGAACAAAACCAATGTTATATTATTACCTAGGTGAATCTCCAACTGACAAAGCAAGGTATCAAAGACTTGTGGGAAAATTGATTTATTTATCTCACACTAGACCTAATATTGCTTATGTAGTTAGTGTGGTGAGTCAATTTATGCAAGATCCTCAAAAGTCACATATGGAGGCTGTTGAACGCATATTAAAGTATTTAAAGCATGCTTCAGGAAGAGGGTTACTTTTTAAGAAGCATGATCATTTGAGAATAGATGGTTATAGTGATGCAAATTGGGTAGGATCAACTGATGATAGAAGGTCATTCAGGTTATTTCACTTTTGTTGGAGGAAACCTTATAACTTGGAGAAGTAAGAAACAACCAGTTGTTGCAAGATCAAGTGTAAAGGCAGAATACAGAGGCATGGTTTTTGGAGTATGCGAATTGTTGTGGCTGAAGAAATTGCTAGAAGAATTAGATGTTGATTCTCAAGGTTCAATGAACCTATATTGTGATAATACTTCAGCTATTGAGATTGCTTACTACCCAGTTCAACATGATCGAACAAAGCACATAGAAGTTGATAGACACTTTATCAAAGAAAAACTTGAAGCTGGAGCCATTTCATTGCCCTTTGTAAAGTCTGAAGATCAACTTGCTGATATACTTACTAAGGCTGTTTCTAGCAAAGTTTTTGAGAAAGCCTTATGCAAGTTAGGCATGTGTGATATTATGCACCAACTTGAGGGGGAGTAATAGAAATTAAAGAGTTGTTTGTAAACAAATTAGATGAAATTTTATTGTGTCAATCCTTAATTATAAGATCTCCTTAATTATAGGATCTTATTTATTTATTTCTTTAAAAAAAGGATTGAGTCAATCCTTGATAAAAGGATGTCAATCCTTGTTTATTTTTTTTTTTATTATTTCCCTATATAGTTTTGTGTATTGTAGTCTATATATACTGTAACTCTTCTTTTGTTCATAATATATAGAAATTCTTTCATGATTGTGTTTGAAGAGTTTTGAGTATGAGACACAACTTACAATAGTATTGCTTGAAGGGGAGTTAAAGTTAGGTGTTCAAGAAATTAGTTGCTTCGACATGGAATCCAGACTAAGTGTTTAAGGAAACAAGGGAGAATTAGGAGAAAAGGTTAGGTTAATTTGGGCTATAGGATTAGTAGACACTAGAATGTTTGAGGAAGTTATTATCATGGGATTCTTAATAGAGGCAAAGTGGTTAAGCAATAAAACGTTCTAGTTTGTCAATTCATGTGGTAGTCCATTGTGGGTCAAAGAAAGAGGTTGATTTTATAGAGCAACAAATGAGCTTTGTGAGGTATGAACAGATTAAGGCATAAGGTTAGATATGGAAGATTTCTAAGAGCTTTCACTATTCCCTAAACAACTTCCTCTAGACCAAAACCCATCCTTCATAGCCACTGCCCTCATCTTTAGTGCATATCCATTACTTCAGCCCTCTTTCTTTGTACATTGTTTGGCCAAATGTCCAAGGCAACCATAATTGAAGCAAAAATCTGAAAATCTCTCTTACTTAAACAAAAGCTTATATCTCTCCCCCATTCTCCTACTAATCCACATATCTTTTCTTAAAGGCCAATTGACATTGATATTAACACGAATCCTAACCAACTTAATGGGTTTAACATCAATCAACTTCCCTAATGAGTATCTAATGATTTTAGCATTTAACTTTGTCATTTGATGATGCTTAACACCATAGACTTGAATCCAAGAAGCCACTTCATCAAGATCCACCTCCTCTAAATTACAATCACTACAACACTGGTTCATAACAAACACATGTCCCAAAACTAAATATAGACCTTCATGTAAAATAGCCCTCATTGTATCTAATGAGCTAAATGCAACTAGATATCTATTTGCTCCAAATGTTGTAAATGTTACCTCTCCAAATGGCTCCCACGTCTTCCTTAAAACATTCATTACAACCGGCCTCTTCAATATGACATCTAAAACCACACACCCCACCAATAAGACTTCTTCAACTACATGCGCAATCGATGCAAGATCTAGTATTAAACACTCTTCATCACTATTCTAGTCTTGGCACACTAAAGGCTTTTTCCATTGTTGAAAGGCTCCATTTCAAGCTACTCAAACAAAGTAAGATCACATCAGTACATCAACGTAAGCTAACACCTAATTTTCTGTAGATGAAAATTGAAAGGGCACAAAAGTTCAACATAGAGGACATAGACATGAGAAAATAGAGCAAGAACATTTGATAAGCTACTAAAATAATAATAATAACATGAGATTAAGGATGACCACATGAAGATGAAAAAAGAAACACAAAGGGGATCATCAATACAACTAACACAGAAATGCAACCAAAGAAATAGGAGATGAGACCAAACCTATCCAAATGTAGAAACTTAAGTCAAAGATTTAAAGATAAAATTACTCAACAAAATGCTAAGAACTATTATGGTGTTTAGTATTTCCTTTTTTTTTTTTTTTAGAAATTTGTATGATAGTTTAAATCTGAAAAATCAACAAAAAGCTCATAAAGTATGTATTATATGGATTAAAAGGGTTTTTTCTAATAATATTATAACCAAAATGCACACTTGAGGGGATGAGTGATGTAAAAAGTTCTAGAAAATGATGAGAAATCTAGTTTGTTATATGAGAGATAAAGCCTAAAAACATGATGTAGGTAGCTAATAGCTAACATGGATAGCTCCAAAAGAAATACACTCAATAGTGTAAGAAGCTCTTAAATATAGAGGAGAACTCTTAATGAGAGAGGAGCATACCACATTTACAGCTATTCAATATGTGCGTTTTTTTATCTAAATCACACTCACCCTCATGCTCCATTTAATATATGGTAATTATGCTCAATATAGACTTCACCAATACCATTTCACTTTAGATGCATTGATCAAAAGAAAGAAGCTTGTGCTCAAAATCAAGCCCCTTCTATTGCTGAGAAGCAACAAACTCATAGATGAATGAAAAACAATTTGAAGAGCATATCATTTAAAAGGTATTGAACTTCTACTAAGATTTTCCGATTTTTAAAACATATTAATACAACAAAACTTAATGTAAAACAACTAATTCAACCAATTCTAAAAGAGTTCTATGATATAGATAGTTCTTCATCTAAGGTTTAGAAATTCTATAGAACTTCCTAAGTTGTTTTCACTATTACTTGCATTGTTTCACCTAATAAAAACATGATCATTTCTTTTTTCTCTTTTAGCCATGAGGTGTTCTTGATCTTCCATGTCACTAGGGATCAAAATTTAACTACTTATGCAATCAAATCGGTACTAATAAGATCATTTGCCCAACCAAGAGGCAAGCACTCATTTTGTAATTTTAATATAGAATATGTCTTAATCCTTAATACATGCAAGTCCATGTGGCTCTAGTTAAATACTCTCTATGCTAGTCAAAACTTTGAGTAACAATATTTCATGGATACATATAGCAAAAATATTCTATATTTTTCTACCAAAAAATCAATAAATTAATCCTCCAAGATTCGAGTCACATCACCCCACTTAATTTTTATCTAGATATACCAAGTTCATGTTTCCTTCATAATTAGAGCTGCACAAATGGGTTAGAGACCACAGGCCAGCCTATTTATCCCATTTTAAAAACGGGTTTGGGTTGAATTTTTTAACCTGTTTAAGAAGTAGGCTAAATAAGCTTAACCTATTTAACCCATGAGTTAAAGTGGGTTGACCTGTAATGAGCTAGGTTGGCCTACTTACCCTAATGAATTAAAAAAAAAAAAGAAGTTGGCTGACTTGGCTCGATAGTAGTAGGCTAGCAATGTAGCACACTTAAGCATCAACAAGTCACAAACTCGACTCGGTCATGGTCTCGACTCAGCAAGTCACGAACTACAAATTAAATCACAATCACAAATACAATTCATAGGCTCACAATTACAATAGAGTCACGATTCACAATAGTCATAAACTCGTAGCCACGAATAGCAACAACATGGAATGAAATGGAAAATTAAATTGAAACCCTAAAAAAAGATTACCTCTTGCTTGTCTCTTTCCTCTCTACCCTCTAGTCTCCTCTATGCCTCTAACTCTCCCTTATCCCTTCCTTATTACACTTGCAACATGCACGTTTGACGCTTGCCCTCCACCAATCTACCTTCTGCTCTCCCTTCCTCATCGCATTATGGAAGTTTGATGCTTACCCTCCACCAGTCCACCTCTAGCTCTCCCTTGTCCCTTCCGACACCAATCGTAAAAACTAAAAAATAAGTGTCGATTTTGTGAATGTAGAGCTCGGTAGTGCAAATACTTCATTTCTTTTTATGCAACATGATTTTTTTGTTAATTCTTGTACTTCCAATTCTAACCATAGTTGGGGGGGAGGAGATTTCCATCTAAGCTACTTCGATCAGAATTGCCCTCCATGGATTTTGCATATGAAAATTGATGATGACTTAAATTGCTTTTAGTTTGTTAAATAACTCCACTAAGACAAGAGACCATTAGGAAATAGTATAATAATAGAAATAACAGTAGTAATAAGTTAGCAGGTCTATAGATTTAAATTAGATGGCTTTTCTTTTTATTAGGTTCTTAGGCCTTGTAAGTCTATAGATTTAAATCAAATGGCTTGGATTGTTTTCATATATCAAAGTATCTTGAAGGTTTATGTTTACAAAGGTTTTGGAGAGCTGACAACTGGTTGGTTGGATAAGGTTAGCTTTATACAAAATCTTAATGGTGTATTTTCCATGTACTATCATTATTAACAATTTTTCTTCATATGGAAGAGGATATATATTCCCTTAACTTACAACTTGTTCGAAGTTGGGTTAGAACCAATATGGCAACAGTAACAATTACTATCACAACGTTGTAAATTCCCTTTAATTATCTAGAAGCCTTTTTGATGTGGCTAAAGGGGGGTCAAGCACGATCAAATAACAAGGGATGAACTTACAATGAAAAACCACACCACACAAGAAGGAACAAGCCTTAATTTCCAAAAGAAATCCGAAATATTGATGAATCAAAATGATATAAGGATCAACCGATGGTTAGTTATAAAATGGAATGAGATTCAATTCAAATTCGAAAGCTCCCAAATCTGAATTTAGAACCCTAATTTCACAAGAACAAGAACAACATAAAATTAACTAATTCCTCACCAGATATGACGCACTAGTTTGGAGTTAGGATCAACTTGTAATTTGTTGATATGACTCACAACAAATCCAAGTCCACTCGCCACAATTTCACTAATGAAATTGATAAGAGAAAATGCTTGCAAGAGGAGACTCTCACGGCACAAAAGGGGTGTCTTTCTCAATGTTCAAAAAGCTCCCTAAAAAACCTAATTTGCAAGTATTTATACTTACACCCTTTAGGGTTAAAATGACTAGAAAATCACAACTATGCCACTATAAGGTGGCCGGTCCTAAAGGCAAAATTACAACCAAATAAAATGTCCCATAAGCTTACAAAATAAATGGTTCAAAAATAAATTACAAATACAGAAAATAATCTTCAGCAAGCTAGCTTCATAATGGAATTCTTCGGTTCAACTCATCTTCAGTTTTAGGTCGGTCCATAGATAACCCACAAGCTGAGTCTTAGTGAGTTTGTCCATCGCCTTGTGAAACCAAATAAGCATACCTGTTGGAATATACAATTCATGAATAAGATAAAAGAGGTTAGATAATAATTAATTCCGAGGTTGATCTGCTTGAAATGGGCCCTCATCGCCAAGATTTGAAATCCTTCAATTTTTATCCTAATGATAGGTCTTGTCGGATTTTGATTCCCATCATCTCCTCGGACCTCAAAAAGATTTGACCTCAAATTTGGCAATTCAAATGCAGCAGAGACTCTGTTTTCCAAAAGCAATCCATCTGAAGGAGTATCTCTACAGAATCCCAATATCTGAAATACCATAGTAGATGATTGTTTTCTTTCCTCCATTTCTAAGATGTATCTCTTCTGTAACACAAACAAGGACTCATTATCTACTGATGTTTCCTCTGTCTCAACCCATTCCATCGAGTTTGTTTCCTCTTTTTCTGACTCATCTATATGATGCTGATCCCCAGGGTCTTCTAATGGTTGGCCCAACTGATCATTATCCTCTGAAACCTCTGAAGGTTGGCACAGTGGTGTTTGACATCTTTTATGCTCTAAGGGTTGGCTCGTGTCACTAGAGCCCTTAAGAACCTTTGAAGGTCGGCATATTTGAGTCTGCACAATTTCATCTATGGAACCCCTACCATCAAATGAAGGCATCTGTAGCTCTGCACACTCTGGGCCTCTAGGTGGTCTAAATTCCATTTCTAGGTATGGTTTAAGCCCAAAATTATCATCTCTATCTCCTCTAAGAGCATGATAATCTCCCTTTGCTCTAGGTGGTGCCTGAAGGTGTACCACTGGTGGTGGTGGCAATGCCATCCTATCAATCCTTGTTGCTAATGTAGCAACAAATTTGCTAAGGTCCCGAAGTTGTTCATCTAAGGTCCTCCTACCTGTAACATTAGGATCCTGACCTCCACCAACTCGACTATAGGCTACATCACTCCTTCCTCCATTCACGCTATTAATAGACATTTTTATGGATGCAATCTATTTGATGTACTAATGTAATATCTAGTAATTGTAGCACACTCACTTCTCAAAACACCAAATCCACGCAACAATATTATGTTGCAACCCTTCACTTCCACAGTAGCAACAAACAAAAAATTAACTAAGATGCTTCTTTAAATGGCGACAACAACAAGAAATGGAAACAACAACAATACACTCCCACTTCCACCGTGATTTACACACATACACGGCAACAATTCAAAATTGACACCCTTAATGCAACTTTGCCACAAATGGTAAGAATCAATTTCAAATTCAAATGAAATATAATCAATACCACTCTTTAACTACTTGAAGTAAATGGATGTGTTTCAATTCAAATTGTTTCCTCTTCTTCCACACAAACTCAAATCTGGAAATTGTACACTTCCACTTCCAATTTGCACAACACAACACCACACAAACACCTACACACCCACGGTGCACTTCTCCACTTTTACACAATTTATCAACCGCAATTTACATAAGAAGGCAGCAAATTAAATTTGAAAATCAAACCACTTCACTAATTGCAACCCCTCCACATTTGGTAAAATGCAAATTTTCAAATTCAAACAAACACAATTAACTCCTTCACTCTTAATGCTTGTTTTGAAATCAAATAACTTCCCTTCTTACACACTAATCAATTCTGGAAATTGCAAATATCCTCCCCAATTCCGAATTCAACAATGTAAAAAAAAAACACAATTCTCTTCCTACACAATTGCACTTCCGAAATTGCACTAACTTTCCTCTTCCTTCACGGTGAAGTCTACAACATAGAAGCTTCAACAAGTACTTCAAAATCACTCCAACATGCAGCAAATTTAACTCCTACTCAAGACAATTCACTCCACTTCAAACAACTACAACAACAATTTCAATTTATCCTCAATTTTGGAATTGATGATGTAAGAACATGAACCCTAAATTTCCAAAATTCAAAATCATATAATCCCTTCTCACAACCAAAAGTAATTCACGGCAAGATGTAGATAACACAAAAAATTTCCAAAATCTCACTTGCAATAATCCCTCCTCTTAAACCTTAAACAACTCACGGCAAGATGAAGATAACAAAATTAATTTTCAAAATCTCAATTGCAACAATCCCTCCTCTTAAACCTTAAGCTCTGATACCAAATTATGATGTGCCTAAAGAGGGGTCAAGCACAATCAAATAACAAGGGATGAACTTACAATGAAAAACCACGCCACACAAGAAGGAACAAGCCTTAATTTCCAAAAGAAATCCGAAATATTGATGAATCAAAATGATATAAGGATCAATCGATGGTTAGTTATAAAATGGAATGAGATTCAATTCAAATTCGAAAGCTCCCAAATCTGAATTTAGAACCCTAATTTCACAAGAACAAGAACAACATAAAATTAACTAATTCCTCACCAGATATGACGCACTAGTTTGGAGTTAGGATCAACTTGTAATTTGTTGATATGACTCACAACAAATCCAAGTCCACTCGCCACAATTTCACTAATGAAATTGATAAGAGAAAATGCTTGCAAGAGGAGACTCTCACGGCACAAAAGGGGTGTCTTTCTCAATGTTCAAAAAGCTCCCTAAAAAACCTAATTTGCAAGTATTTATACTTACACCCTTTAGGGTTAAAATGACTAGAAAATCACAACTATGCCACTATAGGGTGGCCGGTCCTAAAGGCAAAATTACAACCAAATAAAATGTCCCATAAGCTTACAAAATAAATGGTTCAAAAATAAATTACAAATACAGAAAATAATCTTCAGCAAGCTAGCTTCATAATGGAATTCGTCGGTTCAACTCATCTTCAGTTTTAGGTCGGTCCATAGATAACCCACAAGCTGAGTCTTAGTGAATTTGTCCATCGCCTTGTGAAACCAAATAAGCATACCTGTTGGAATATACAATTCATGAATAAGATAAAAGAGGTTAGATAATAATTAATTCCGAGGTTGATCTGCTTGAAATGGGCCCTCATCGCCAAGATTCGAAATCCTTCAATTTTTGTCCTAATGATAGGTCTTGTCAGATTTTGATTCCCATCACTTTTAGTTTCATAGATGTTTGAAAAGCATGAAGAAGGAAATCATCTTGGTTAATCTTTTTTGCTTACATAGTGAAGATCCATAATGAGGACTTGAGATATAAATACCATGCTTGCTTGCCATAAGAAGAAATGTGAAGGTTGAATAAGGGGCATTTGAATAGAAATTTGGACTAGGGGTTTGAATAAAGAAAAGAGGAACTACTACTGGACTAACCTTAATGAGGATAGTATGCTGAAGATGGTTGTTCTAGCATGATAGCAAAGTAGAAGGATTATGCTAATTGCAGCAGATTTATGCAATTTATAGAATTCCAGTAGATTCAATTTCTTATTGCTTTTAATCAAAACTTGATGAGGAGTAAAACCTTTTTTTGACCAACATGTTATAATCTATAGTTCCTATTGTTTGATACATTTTTGCTTCTATTCCATCGAAACTCTTACAAATGAATTGCATCTTCCTCTGTATATTTTTAGAATGGATCATACTCCTTGTACTAGTAATGACAATACAATTTAGCATATTAATGTAGACAATGAGTCAGATGCTCATGGGGGTGATTCCATTATACCATCTAATACTACTGTAGGAACATCTCTAGACTCCTAAGAACCTAAAGGTAAGAAACTTTAAACAAACACTTTTGAAGTTTGGGAAGTTTTTACAAAAATAAGAGTAGGAAAGGATAGCAAAGAAAGAACAAAATGTAAAGGAAGATGGAAATACTGTTATTGTTGGTTCTAAATATGAGACATTAACTTTTATTCCACATATGCGTAAGTGTCCTTTGCTTCCCAAATATCATGATGCGGGTGATATGATGATTGATTAGTCTAGAAAGTTAAAGGTAAGAAAAGTATATTACAAAGTTGCTCATGAAATCTTGTTAGTGGTGATCATTGAACACAATCTTTCTTTCTCATTCATTAAATATAGGAGGATTGTACAATTAATAAAGCATTCTATCTTGATTATATTCCTATCTCTAGGAAAACGACTACATCTGATGTTTGAAAACTATACTTAACTAAAAAAGAGAATTTGAAAAAAAAGTTTTAAGAAAAATTCATGGTAAAATTTGTTTAACATTTGAGTTATAGATAGCTTCCATGAATGAGGGTTATATTTGTTTGACTGCACATTTTGTGAATGATAATTGAAAACTTAATAATAAAATTCTTTCTTTTTATCATGTGCCCCCTCTTCACTCAGGAGTTGAATTATCAAAGAAGAAGTTTGATTTTTTAAAAGATTTGGGTATTGATAAGAAAATTATCAATCTTACCTTAAAGAACACATCTACTAATGAATGCATACAAAATCTCTTACAAGATCATTTTAAGCTACAACGTACTTTGTTGTGTGATGGTGAATTTTTTCATGTTAGATGTTGTACTCATGTTCTTCACTTAATTGTAAGAGTGAGCTTAACAGTAGCCAATGAGGCTTTATATAAAATAAGAGAGAGTGTAAAGTATATAGATGAGTTGAAGAGTAGAATGAAACATTTTTTGGAGTGTGTTGAATAAGTTATTAATCTTGACATTAGTATTGGTTTATGTTTAGATGTAGCCACCAGATGGAATTCTACCTATCAAATGCTTAATAGTGCTCTTAAGTATTAATGTGTTTTTTCTTACTTTCAATTAAATGACTCGAATTATGAATATTGTCCATTACTAGAAGAGTGGGAAAGAGCACAAAAATTATGCAAGTTCTTGAGTCCTTTTTACACCATTAGAAATTTGATATATGGTTTTTCATATCCAATTTCAAACTTATATTTTACAGGTGTAGAGGTAGAATATTTATTGAATGAGAACTTAATAAGTGGAGATTTTGTCATAAGAGATATGTGTATTAAGATGAAAGAAGATTTTGACAAATATTAAAGGGAATATACCATTATCCTTGCATATGGAACTGTTTTGGACCCTCAAATGAAGTTTAACTTTTTAAGGTTTTACTTTAATAAGATTGATCCACTTACGTATGAAGAGAAGTTGGTTAAAATAGAGAGCAAGTTATATAAACTTTTTGAAAAAATATGATGAGAACAAGGCAAGTCGAGCACATTTTAGTAGCCCTCAAGTTGGTTCTTCTCGAGTTTAACAAACATTTAGAGGCGGGGGCATAGGTAAAGGACTTACAAGAAGCATGGAACTTAAAAAAAGTCTAAGTATCAATTTTGCTACTCTTGATGTAAGTTAAACAATCACTTCGGTTTTTTTTTTTTAATAATATTTTACTTTTAATGATTAATTATCATTACTATTTTTTCCCCTAATGATATAGGAGTATTGTCAAGTTAAGGTAAAGACAATCGGTAAGTCTTCTTTAGACCTATATCCAGATGAATCGGTATTGAATATGAACTTTTATTTAAAGTTGGATGTACTGGGGTATTGGAAGACCCAACGTCAAAGGTATTAGAATTTGTGTATAATGGCTTATGATGTGCTTAGTATTTCAATTACTACAATAGCATCAAAGTCTGCATTTAGTATTGGCTCTCATGTCTTAACTAAATACCGCAGTTCCATGCTTTAGGAAAATGTGAAAGCTTTAGTTTATACTCACAATTGGCTACAGGGATTTGATTGGAAGGTAGCTATTTTGTTTTTATAACATTTCTCATAATTTATGATTTTAACCTTTTAATAGTTTTATCTAACTATGTGTGTTATTTAGTGAATTGTAGATAAAGGTGAAAAAAGTCTTGAAACAACATTGTCAATGGAAGATTCAAATGTGATTGTTGATGAAGAATGATTACTATTGATGTAACTAGTTTATGGCCATTAGTACTCCTATTTGACATGAAGTTTGCGTAATTGTTGTATTTGTCAACTTGACTGTTTTATTTTTGGTTTGATGTTTGTAAATTAAGATTTTAATCTCTACATTTAGTGCATAAACTTCCAATTGACCTAACATTTCAACGAAGCTGATAGTCTACCATTTGTAATGTGAAAGATAGTGAGATGAGTTGAAAATATGTGCTTGAAGGCTACTAAAAGTTTTGTGGTCATAGTTTCTTTAGCAAAAAGATGGAATTATGGTTCTTTTATCAAATGACAACATGTAATATATATATATATTCTTTTGCTTTTTTTTTTCTTATAAAAGACAATATATAAATGGTAGAATAGAAAGCGACAAAAGAATTTTTTTTCAAAGTTTTGCTTTTGCCATCAATTTATTATATATATGGGCTCATTTTATACTTTAAAGAAAAAAAAATCTTTAAGTTAGTTAAATGCGTAGGGTTAACTCATTAACCTATCAAACAATAAAAATGAGTTAAACGAGTTAAGTTAACCCGTTTAACTCATCAAATGGTAAAAGTGGGTTAAACGAGCTGGGTTAGTGAGTTGGCTTGTTTAACTTTCTAACTTGCACGGGCTAGGTTAAGCCAATAAATTTTAGCCCGTTTAGCCTATGAGCTAAAGGGGGACAAGCTGAGTTGGCTTGTTTAACTCACTTACATACCTCTGTTCATAATATAGTAGCCACAATTTCAACTAAACACATTATTATGGTAGAAACAAATGATGATAAACTCATAAAACCTAATGGACAAAATAAGTTTAATCATATTGAAAAATCAAGAGGAATCCACTAAAATAACATCTTTATTTTAAAATAATTGTGAAATAAGATTTCTAGAAAAAATATGATCAAAATAAGTAGTGGAGGCTTGGACCCGAGATGCACCTTCGGTTGAGTTAACATTGGCCCAATTAAAGATGTGCTCCAGGTACGTGCTTTCAGTACAAATTGCCTTAAGCACAATTTGTACTGAAGGTGTATACTTAGAGTATGCCTCCAGTACAATGTATTAAAAACACATTTCCAATACACACCCTCAGTACAAATTACCTAAATTTTGGAAAAATGAAATTTCTTTTAAAAATTTTAAATTTATGAAAATTAGTTAATATATTATTTTTTATTCTTACAATATTTCTAAATGTGTAAATAAAAAATTTCATAGTCAACCATCATTATCCTATTCGTAACATAAATAAATAATAAACTAATTTACAATAACAGTTAATATCGATTACTTAACCTTCATAATGCACAACGATGTTCATCTTCTTCCCATATAACAAAAATATATATATATATTTCTAATTTTTAATTTTTCAAAAACTTTCTTAAAAAAACAATTGCAAGTTTACCTAAGAACAAAAGAAAAATTAATCCATATTTTTTTTTGATAAATTCAATTTTTTATTTTATTTTACAAATAAAAAAATTTCTTAATTTTTTTTAAAATTTTAAAAATAAAAATTGAAAAATTTTCAAAATATTTAATTCATACGTAAAGTTGTTCATTAAAAATAAATTAATATTAACATTTTTATGAACAAATATTTTTTAAAATTAGAATTTTTAAAGATCAATTAATCACAAATATATTTTATAAAAAGTTAAAGCATAAACAAATTTCACATTTAAAATTAATACAAAATTTTTAGTGAACATAATGTTCATCTTCTTCACATGTAAACAAAAAATGAATATTTTTTTTCTTAAGAAAAATTTTAAAGTTTATATAAGAATAATGGGAAAAAATAATTTATTAAAAATTTCGTAATAAATTTAAAAATTTTAAATATTAATTTACAAATAATAAAAGTTACTCAATTTTTTAAAAAATGAAAAAAATTAATATTGAAAAATTTTTAAAATATTAAGTTTATATTTAATTTATTTTGTTAAAATTAAATTAAATTTACATTTTTCTTTAACATATATTCTTTTCCTTTAATTTTTTAAAAATTATTTAATTACAAATATTTTTTTATAAAAATTTAAAGTATAAACAAAATTTTAAATTTTAAAAAAAAATTAACATTTACTTCATAAATATCTTTATACAATACCCATTTTTAGTTAACACAATGTTCATCTCATTCCTATGTGATTCTTCAATTTTTTCATATTAAAATATCTTTAAAAACATTTTTAAATTTCACATAAGCAGAATACAACAACTAATTTTTAACAAAATTTTTAATAAATTCAATTTTTTTTTAATATTAATTCAAATATGATAAAAAGTTTCTTAATTTGGTTAAAACTTAAAAATTTATAAAAAAATTTCAATATTTATTTTAAATTTAAAAATATTTTTATTAACAATAAATTAATTTTTCATTTTCTCATAAATAGCTTTTTTTTTTAAATTTGATTTTTTTATAAATTATTTAATTGCAAACATTTTTTTTTAATTTACAAATTAAAAAATTTTAAATTTAACAAAAAAAATTTAATATTTACTTCAAAAATATTTTTATACAGTACTCATTTTGCACCCAGTCCACTGAGTAGACATTATGAGCATCAATATTTAAAAAAAAAAAAAAATTCATTACAAACTATCACAACATTAGTATTCTATAGTTTTCTAAAACAATAGATTTAATACAAAATTTTTAGTTACATAATATTTATCTTCTTCCCATCTAAACTCCATTAATTTTTTTTAAAGTGTATAAACTATTTATATAGTAATAGAAAAACTAACTACTTATATTATATATTACGAAATTTATATAAATCATATTTAATGTACTACAAACTAATAAGAAGTGCCAATATTTTAAAAAAGACAACATAAAAAACCACAGTTAATGTTTTTAAAATGATAAAGAGTAACACAATGAGAAAAAAACTTTAATTATTGATAAAAATATATATCAAAATATAATTTAATTGAGCTTTTTTATTAAAAAAATAAAATAAAAAAACTCAATAATTTCAATGAACTTATTTGATAATCTTTGTATATTTGCGAACTTTTCTTCTTTAAACCCGCATAAGAGAATAAGAAAATAAGAGTCTACTTATGTATAAATGAAGGTGTTTGATAAAGTTTGTAGGTATACGTACAAAATTATTGATCTAGTTGATATCTTTCTACATACATGTAATAAAGTTATTAAACAACAAGATGAGTTTACAAAAATAATTAAGTGCGAATAATCACCTGAATGCACATACACTATTTACACTTTCAAGCAAAATACTTAACACATGATCCCCAATTACTTGAAAGCATAGACAATATTTACCTCGGATATCGATTTTAATAAAAAAAAACCGTTATTTTACTGAAATCCACGAAAAATCAATCATCCAAAAGGCCTCTGATCAAGCTCATTTGTCGCATCAGCATGCTGGATCACTGTAAATGTTCTTTTTTAAAGTGGTGAAGAAAAATAGTGATCAAGGGATTTATTTGATGCAGACATAAGGACATTTTGAGCGTATGGATCCCCCCCAGAATTTCTAGTTTGAACATAATGGCCAAACATTTAGCCAAAACGAGTCCAATTTTAATAACTCATGTAAGCAAAAGACGATCTAATGAAACAATGGTTCCCACTTATAAGCAAGTTAATAAAATATTACAGTAAGGAAAAACCGAGAATCACGACCATGGCGATGCTCAATAACTTTCAACCTCAAAAAAACCCACACAGCAACCCCGCAATACAAGTCTCTTGCAAATAGAAACCTCAAACGCTTCAAAACAGCAGGCAACCAAGGGAAAAAGGCCGAACCTAAAACAAACCATAATCCTGAACAAATTTTTTCGGAAAAATTTTACCCTGATTATATTTCTTCTCTGAGGCTCAAACCATAATCCTTAGATGACAATGCACATAATAGATTGCGCATATAAAGCTCCCCAGGACTGAATGCCCATTTGACTAAGCCAATGGCATCTACTCAAATGTGTCATCGTCATCGTCTGGAAGAGGCTGACTAGCAGCTGCTGCAAGCTCTGCCTCATGCCTGTATTAAAAAAAAAAAAAAAACCCAAAGTCGCATCATCATTATCGAATAGTTGAGATAAGGTTATCACAACTGTAACATGACAAGTATTGGAGTTCTTAATGTTTTAACGAGAGCTGAAGTATGATTACCGCAACTGTAACAAGACAAGTATTGGTGTTTTTTATGTTCTCAAGTCAGAGATGCCTAGATATGTGCTACTCTCGAATAGATCAACTCAATGTGTACTCCATGATTAAGCAAACCACAACTCCAATTAACGCTTTCAGTAAAACATGCAACCACCTTTTATTTTAAAATGCAAAACTAACAATTCAGGAGGTAAGTTTCTTACTGTTGCTGTGCGGCCACGTCAATCTGCACTTCAGGAGGAGCAAGAGCAGGAGATTCTACAAAGTGGAGGTTGGTGTCCCTGAAATGAACCAAAAACAGGAATCAATAATTTTTATAAACCCTGCGGGAACACAACTTATTTATAGAGAGGATGGAAAAGTTTAAATTACCCTGCAAGTTTCCTTGCTAGATAGAGGAAAGGTTTCTCGAAATTGTAGTTACTTTTTGCAGAAATTTCATAGTACTGCAGGTTCTTCTTCCTGTGGAATGTAACCTGCTTTGCCTTAACTTGCCTGTTCTTTACATCAACCTTGTTTCCACACAAGACAATGGGTATATTTTCACACACCCTACAAATGGAATAGACCATGACAAATTCATACATGATAATGTCGATCTCAAAATGCTTATATCACAAAACAAATAACATTGAAATAGATTAAGAAAAAAAATAGGTTTCAAGAATATTTAACCAACCTGCAGAGATCACGATGCCAGGTTGGGACATTCTTGTATGTCAATCGAGCTGTAACATCAAACATGATGATGGCACATTGTCCATGGATGCTGCCAACAATTATACAAATATCACTAAGTAATCCATGAAAGAAGAACATAGAGAGAATCCAACAGCAAGAAAAGATTTAAAGGCCCAATGCATCCATCAGATCATCAAAAACCCTTACGACAACAGACAAATGAAAGCCACAAAAAAAACCAAAAAAAAAATGAAGAAGAAAAAGAGAGAGAGAGAAACTCATAACAATAAAAATTATGCCATGCAGAAGAAAGAGTGAAATTAGATCATACAAATGTATGCATGACAAGGTTTACAGGTAGCACTTATGGCCGATAAAATAATGGAAGATACGCATGGACGCATAGCACAATATTTATCTTGTTTACAAGGCTCCAGCTGCAAATGATTTAGCATTCTCTTTTCTAGAATAAAATTGAGAAAGTGAATAACACACAAGACTTTCTTCTCATCCATGGTTGCCTTATTTACATTCCAACTTGCCAACTTCCAATCTCAAGCCTTAATCCACTCTTATAAGAAACCAATAAAAATATGATCTACACAACAATAAACAATTATATGTTCAATCACGGTAAACAAGAATTCTCTCACCAGATTAAAACATCAAGTTATCATAGTTCAGACAGACTCTCAAATTCAACCCATTGGAAGATAAAAAGTCAAGACTGACGATCTAAACATTGAAGCACCTAAGCTTAACAGCAACTAAAATCTTGTGACTTGGATTTCAGAAATGGAATCTTCTCCAATTTAGCCAAACCATATTGGCATCTTCGGTTTATTTCATCTTGATTTAAGGAATTATAAAAGGGAAAAATATCTTGCAGAATTGAGAAACCCTTTTAAAATGTCTTCTCATTGAAACCCTGCACTGTTCTTGTAATTCCAGCATACAGTTTTACAGTTCCCCAGACATCATTGATAGCAAGACCACTAGCCACAGCAACTTTGAAACATCTTTCTTGTAGAGTTATCCATGAGAAAGTAACATCATAAGCAAGAAAAAATAATTAGGTATAACCAGAGAAACATGATTTCAATAGCTATAGATCACAAAACGTTGGCAGTTTACAAGAAAAATTTTTGTACTTACTAGTAACCATCTCTAAGACCACCAAATTTCTCTTGTCCTGCAGTGTCCCAGCAGTAAAATCTGATTTTCCCACAGTTTGTGAAGAAGTCCAAAGGATGGACCTCAACACCAATAGTTGCTGTCCATAATGAAGACATTGTTAAATGTATATTGAAATTTATTTGCAATAATTACTATTTACAAACTAAAAAAGAAACCTTCTAGATGAAAGAATGCATTGCTTGGACACTTACGCTCATATTTCTTCTCGAATTCCCCAGTAAGATGCCTCTTCACAAAAGTTGTTTTGCCTACATATTCACCATTCAGCACATTTATCTATCACGGATTAATGTCAATAATAAAAATGATGAAGCAGCTGCTCAGGAAGCATCTGCTTGATTTCATCTTTCAACCTGTCATTTTGGGTTAAGTTTTTTTGCCCGCCCTTCATTCTCCATAGAATTAAAATTAAACCTAAGATATACTATCGTGATACAAGATTTAGATAAAATACAATTTGCCCAAGATTATACAACCTTCATCAGGTTTAGTTGCATTTCAACATCACAATATAGGATTTAGTGTGGTCTGTCGCTCGCAATTTCCAAAACCACACAAACGGGACACCACTAGTAGACAAAGATAGTGGCAAACACGAACGAACAAGACGAAAAATCCCAATACGGTCCAAGAGGTTGATTTGATGCGATAATAAAACAAATTAATCATTTATGATATAATCGGATATATGCATTTTTTATCATGATACAAATTCAACATAAAATGGAACCAAAATGCGATCGTCAACATGAATTATCGCCATTGCAACATGTGGAGCAAAACACACTAATTGATAACCGCATACACTTTTAAGTCGGGTAATGACGCAAAATAAATAAATAGATCGTAGTCGCATCGGGCAAAATTTTGGCGACTCATCCTCAGAACTTTCAAAGTCCCTTAAATCAAAATCATAGAAGATAACTACAACAGTCATTACTCAATAGTCATAAACTTTCAGATCCAGCGAAAAAAACGTAGACCATATTTCATGTTAAGAATATGTTAAAAAATGTAATCTTACAACTGTAAACCCCAGAAATGACACGATAATTAAAAAGAAATTAACAAAGATAAAGAAAAGAAAATTTACCAGTGCCACCATCACCAACAATAACGAGCTTGAAGCTCGGATAATCAACAGTTTGTTGATTCGGTAAAGCCTACCAGAAAAAATCAATGGAATGAACACAAACCCCGTCGTAAACCCCAGCTCTTACACATAATAATTGAAAAAAAAAAAAAAAAAGGAAGCATAAAACACACAGAAAAAGACCGATAAAGTATGAGAGGGCGTGAGAAACAGAAAGAGGGATTACCATTGAATCGTGTGTGGAGTGCGAGACTACAAATGAGACAGCTTCTTCCGAGTTAGGGTTTTAAACAAGAGGAGAATAGGCAAGGCGGACAGCGGGAAGAAACTAGATTTGATGGAGGTGGCTTTGTCTTGACGCGATAATTTGGGCCGTTGGATTGGGATACTTTTGATCTAACGGGTTTGTACGTTTTTTAAGGGTTTTTGTCCATTTCACTTTCCACCGTCACCGTATTATGGCTTATGAGGGAGGGGAAAGTTCTGGCTTCCGTCCGATAGATATCTTGAAATGGGCTTCCGTTACCGTTCTGTATAAAACCGGATGAAACCGACATGAGAACTGTGTGGAGTCACATCGAACCGTAAGATATAATTTTTTTTTTTTTTAATATTTTGATTCAATGAGGGTCCGAATGGAATCCAACAGTCCAATTGAATCAAACCTCTTCCTCTTTGTTTTTTATTAGCTTCTATACGATATTTTATGTGTCACATATTTGTACGATATAATAATATATATTTTTTCCCCTTCTTCATCATAGTTTGTGTAAAGTGTTTAAATATTTAAAATAGAATAGAGAGCATAATTAAAATTAAACAATTTAAGTTGAATGAGGAATTTAGAAATTGAATGAGATATAAAATCATTCTCATGAATTATTTAAAGTTATTGTTTTATTTGTTAACTTAGAAAACTTTATTTTGTAGTGTTTTCATAATGACTAACGCTATCTTATCTTTAATTTTGTAATAAATTATTAGTATTATGTGTTGTATCATGACGTCCTATTAGGCAAGGAATGACAAACAAATTTTTTAGTACTTTATTTATTTATTTATTCACCTGCTTACTATATAATATCAATAATTTAACAACAATTTATAAGTTTGAGTAGCATGTTGAGGTTGTTTGATATGAATTATCATCCATAACTCTTTTGTTTTGATATCTATATACAGTTATAATCCTATCATTAAATTATTGTTTTGCACTGAAATCAAAATATATAAATAAAAGTTACAAAATAAATATATATTGATAGTTTTATATAGAGGGAAATGATAAGAACAACTAGGTAATTTTGAAATGGATTTAAACTAAACTAAATGGACCCAAATTTGGTTTAAAATCCTTAATCGTTAAAAGTGGCTCAATTATTAAAAGTCTAAACTAAATTATTTTAAATGTAGTTCAATTTGATTTATCTCTTAAATTGAACTAAAATTGATCATCAACATTCCTAACTTATATAAAAATCAATCTCTTATTATTCATATAATAATAGTAAAGATATATACCATGATAATAAGGACGTATATGATTTAATATTAAACAATTCACCTTATTGTTAAAATAACTCTTAACAAATAGTCTTAAAAGTAAAACACCCCTTTACATTAATACTAGTATAGAATAATATTAATAAAACAAACATCAAGAACATTATAATCACTAATTCTAACAATCTCAAAAAAAATTTGGGGGATTAATTTCAAATTGATTCCAGCACAAAAAATGACAAAAGAAAGAAAGAAAGTCCAACTTCCACGTTACTGTCCCCGTCCAAGTAAGTGAAGCCAGTTGTAAAAACAAAACGGCCCGGACCAACTCACCATTTTTTTTTTTAATTTTCCTTTTATTTTTACCCGATTTGGTTAAATACCGCGATCATAGGGTTTTGTGGCGTCGTTAGGGTTTTAGGATCTTATTTACACGTTACACCTCCTAAACTTCTGAACATGCAAACGATACTAGTTACTTAATACGCGCATTTTAGCTTGGAAATATTCTGATATATTAGGGTTTTCTTGATGCTTTCCATGGCGGCTAGGGTTTGACTCTCACTCCTCTTTTCTTGATATATAAACCCCATTGTTGGACTCAACTTTCCCTCGTCCTCTATACATAAAAAGACTCAAGTAATCATCAAACTCTATCGAATTCAAGATTTTCGTACAGCCTTTTGATTTATTGATTCAAATAATCATCTGGGTTTGTTTCATTTGTTTAGTTTTGTTGGGTGATTTCGTTCAGACATTTCATCAAGCAATTCGGTCTTTTGAATGCAAACAATCATCTGACTCTATTCAATTTGAGATTGTTGGACGCCCTTTGAGTGATTGATTGGAATAGGCATCTGGGTTTTATCCGTTTGGCTTAGTTTTGTGGGTTTATTTTCTTTTAGGCATTTCGTCAAACAATTTCTGCCATTAAATATTGTGTTTTGATCTTTTTGCACTATATCTGTTTTTTGACAGCAGGATTAATATCTGATTAATTTAGCTGAATTCGTAGTTGCAATCTGGGTCTTAGTTATACAGTTCAATATGAGTTTTCCTGATCCTAGTCCTTTTATGATGCCGCCGCAACAATTCGGTATTGGCGGTGATGCATTTGGTTACTGGTCTCAATTTTCAGTGACCAATGATCAGTTTGACTCACAATATGATTCACCCAACCCACCGGCAAAAAGGCCTAGAAATTCTGAAGATAGCCAATCAAATTCTGGATCCTTACAATCTGCAAACCATAGGTCCAATCCACCTGTTAACAGAGGCACTACCAACATCTTTTTTAAGACACGAATGTGTG
Organism: Laguncularia racemosa; assembly: GCA_037954665.1. Lineage (NCBI taxonomy): Eukaryota > Viridiplantae > Streptophyta > Magnoliopsida > Myrtales > Combretaceae > Laguncularia > Laguncularia racemosa. The sequence goes on from JBBMOL010000012.1 coordinate 2,450,461, forward strand.
CAAAGTTCAGAATGGGAACATGTAGAAATGGGGAGAACTGTAATTTTGCTCATGGTATGGAGGATATGCGGCAGCCTCCCCCTAACTGGCAAGAACTAGTTGGTGGTCGTGAGCGCGAGGATGACCACAGGTCATTGGAGAATTGGGATGATGATCAGAAAATCATACATAAGATGAAGCTGTGCAAGAAGTTCTATAACGGGGAGGAGTGTCCTTATGGTGATAGGTGTAATTTTCTTCATGAAGACCCGGCTAAGTTTAGAGATGATTCTGGAAAGTTTAGGGAGAGCATCGCTATATGTATCGGGCCAACACCGACAGGGCCTGGTACTGGATCTAATCAATCTGAAGGAAGTAGACCTGTGAATGGCAGTGTAGATGCAAGAGCGAATGTGAAGCCTGTGTATTGGAAAACAAAGCTTTGTACAAAGTTTGAGACTACAGGTCAATGCCCTTTTGGTGATAAATGCCACTTTGCTCATGGCCTAGCAGGTATATACCATCACCTAATCTTTTATAAGATAAAACGTCCCTGTTTTCTTTCTATGTTCATGGTTGATCTTGTTATGGATGTCAAAATAAAGTCTCTTGTAACAATGGGGCAAAAGGGTCTAGCATGCATGGAAGCCTGATGATTATGTTCTGTTCGAATGTGAAAGTGTCGTTTGAATCAGATATTCTATTTATGTTGTGTCATATTTGGAGATGCTAGCGGTATTGAAGATTCACTGATTCTTTTGTCTGATGTAATTGTGGTCTATACATCAAGATTTCAAGCAATTTCCTTTGTTTTAGTAACGATTTAGTGGTAAATTCTTAGCAAGCATAGGATCTGAAACTTACTAGATGGAAAATGAAAGCAGGTTTCCCATCTTCTTAATTAATTTCATATGAAAACGAATTATTCATGAAGCACTCTCTGATTATGCGGTATTGCCTCATTCCACACATCAGAATTGCAGAGCCCTGTTGGCCGTGTTGAGGGAGAAGCAATGAGTACACCATCTGTTTCAATAAAGCCGCTACCTCTTCCCGTCAACGATGCATCTCCTGCTCAGATAGTCAATGGACCTACTTTGGCTGAAGATGGCCAGGGCAAGAAGTGCTTCTTGAAATGGAAAGGAACCAAGAAGATCAATCAAATATATGCTGATTGGCTTGATGATTTGCCCTTGGTGCAAAACTCGCCGAATAAGGTTGAAGGTTAAAGGATTAGCTTGTGTGAGGATCTTACTCCGCTTCAATTCAAACACCACAGCTACAGTGTGATAGAATTGTTCTCCATGTTTAGGCTCAGGCGAAAGGGGGAAATATTTTTTTGCTATTAGTTTTCAGAGAATTGGCTCATAGCCTAGATGTTCTCTTGCGTTCTGCGTTTTACATTCGCCATTGCCATTTTGGTTAGTGATAGGTTTCGTCATACAAAATTGGTTGTTTCTTTTTTAATTTTGCAATAGAAAGTCTCTGGTTGGATTGTCAGTGATTTGTTCATTTTAGCATAGTAATTGCCCTTGTACAAAGTACAAGGCGTTGAAGCGTTGTCAAGAAATTCTATTTGCACGAAGATCTTCTAAATACTTTCATGTCGATTGACATGTATGACTTGCTATATTACGCAATTGTGCGTCATAATCCTATGGTTCAGTTTTTTACTTACTTTCCCTAGTTATAGGGGGGTGGATTATTTGGAGAAGGGACCTTTTAAGTTGAATAATTTATCAAAGCTTATAAAAACATATGATTAATACTCATATAGTTGTTATTGGATATCACTTCCAGTTTTATTATTTCTCTTCATTCTAAAATTCTCATATTGTATCATTGTGGACATCTCATTTTTGTTCATATGGTATTAGAACTTTTCAATTTAAATATTTAAATAATGGAAAAGGTCCTAATTAAGAAAAAATGAAAAAGGAAAAATTAGAAAAATAAACCAAAAAAATTAGAAGAATTAAAAAAATACAAAAAAAAAGAAAGATTAGAAAAATACAAAAGAAAATGGAAATTTGAAAAATATAAAATTTTTTAGTCAATTCATCATTAAGTTTCACCTTAAGGGACAAATTATTTTTAAGGGTTCAACAAAGAATTGCACATATGTGATTTGATGGTTTTCAAGCTTCAAATGAAAATATTAAAATTTTCTAAAAATTTAATATTCAAACTATAATTCAAGTTAATTATTTTCATAAAAATGAGGTCAACTTAAGTTGATTATAGCTTCAAATGGCATTTCAATTGCACTTAAATTGGTTGATTTATGAAAAAAAAATCAAATTATAAATGAATTGAATAAGCAATGAACTAAAACTCATAAAATTGTCAAATTAGACTTAATTTAAAATTTATTTTTAATGTGTGTGTACTAGACTTTATCTTTGAGAATATTGCCCTTTTAATTTTTAGGAAGTTGGTCAATTGGATGTTAAGTTTGACCTTAAATGAACTTCACACGTAAAATTAGTTCATGCTCAATAAAGGTTAAGTATATTTTAAAAGCATCATAAATGAGAATAAGTGAACTAGCTCACAAATGCACATAGATAGTTAGGTCCTAGTCAAGTGGTGTCACGTCATCGCCACTTGTTGTAAAGTCCTAGCCACACATTAACATGTCATCACCACATGGTAGCCATGTCATTGACACATGGTCAATAGGTCATTGCCACAGGTTGCCCATGTCATCAACACATGGCAACTCCCATTGTTTCTAGAGTGCCATGTAATTGCCATGTGTCACCATGTTAGCATGACATGGTGACACATCATCTTCTTCCCTTGGTAAAAGCACATTATGGGTTATGTGCAATGCATGTGAGCTATTTTTATTTTTTATCATGTTTTTTCACACAATTTCAACAAATTAATGATAAAATTGTGTAGAGTGCATGTTTGGATTGACCCAAAATTTCATCAAAATACATTCATTTTGCAATTCAAAAATTGATCAAAGTTGGAAAAAAAATCAGCTTGCACGTTTAAAACCCATTTAACCCATATCTCCTTATTCATGGCATTTTATCACTTTCTAAGCTTGCTTGATCATACCAAAGTATAAGTAGGATCCCATAACACCTATTCTATCATCAAACAACACTTAAATGCATCTAATTGTGCAAAAATCAAAGCTTTCTCTCTCTAGCTTCAAACCCATGACCTTCTTACCTTGTCTTTAGAAATTCTCCATCTACACTCAGCCTTGGGGCATGAAACTAGTCCCAATAGTTTTTTGGTGAGCTCTAGGTTTTTTTCTTTTTCTTTTTTTAAAAAAGCCTATGCACTTTGATTTTTCCTTAGAAAGCATCGATTGTGACATCCATATTTGGCCACCACCACTAGCTCTCAAAACCATCACCATTGTTGCTCATTGGAATGAACTACCACTATCGACATGCTTGTCACCCTTAATAAGCTCGCATTGACAAGCTTTCTTACCCTAGTGACCATTGGAGACTAACAACAATGCCAAAAGCTTACTACTTCTTTCATCGTTAACCTAAGAATAGGATTATTTTCAAACCAAAAAGTGTATTTCGAAAAATAAACTATAATTTGAAAGGCTTATATGGTAATTGTTTAGGTTTTAATAGATTAACTCTCTAATTCAAAACTTTAGTTTTTCAAAAATCTTTTTCCAAGTCAATTTTCTTACATATCAGTAGTTAGGTTAGAACTAATGTGCTCAATTAATTCCAATATAACCTTTTCCTGACTTAGTTGGGCAATAACTTCAAATTTTTCAAATTTAATTAAAAAACTAGATTTTTCTTAATTCTTAATTAAGGGTTAGTATTAAATGGGTTAGAGTTTAATACTAATCACATTAAGGAAAATGAAGCCAAAATTTAGGCTCAACAATTATCATTTATGAAAATAATATTAGACACTATAGGTTTTGTAGCTTTATATTGCTAAATATTATTATGTTAGGTTTTAAATCTTTAATTATAATCCTAATATTGATTGTTACTATTGTTGTTTTCATCATTCATGGTTGTTAAGGTAAATGTCATATTTGATACTTAAATTTTATCTATTTTTTTAGTTAATTGCTTAAAATTTAAATGTGTTAATTTATTATCTACAAACTTTGAATGAGATCATTAATTGCAAAAATTCATAAAGTATAAGTAATTAATTGTAAAAATGAATAAAGTTAAGGTGACTAATTGCAAAAATAGGCAAAGTTCAGGTGGTAAATTGACATTTTGAAATTTCAATAGTTAATTATAAAAATGAGTATAGTTTAGGTACCAATTGTGATGTCAACTCTAATTATTGTTACTATGGTTATTATTATTATTATTATTATTTATTATTATTATATTGGTATTGAAGAAATATAAGTTCAATTTATAGTATTGTATATGTCTTATGTTATATTTAGAATGTGTTTAATATGTTATCTTAATTATTTAGAATACCTAATATTACCATTCTAAATAATGAAATATGTTTATCTATTTATATGTCCCTTTTCATTTTTAGAGAATGTTTTAAAGTAGGAGATACTCACATTATTTAGTGGTTCTTATATTGCAATAAAGCATTTTATTCTTGCTATAAATATATTTATTACATATTTATAGTGCATCCTTATTTCTATAATTAGTTTTTCCTAGATACCTAAATAAATCATTGTGAATATTATTTTCATTGGTTAGCAAATTTAGTTTGGGTTGTATCATTATTTTCTTATATGTACTAAAGTCTTGTTGAATGACAACAAACATATTTTTGATGTATAGGAGTTGTTAATTAAATCAATTTAATTTGTATACCAATTTGATTATTTCATATATGTCAAAAGGGCCGTTATGCTTTATTGGTCATTATTTATTCATATATGGTTGTGGCCTTAAATATTAAATCATTTTTATTAGAATGTTTTAATTTGTAGCATAATAAGAAGGTTATAAAAATATCCTTTATTTACTATATTTGTATACTGGAAAGTGACATGGCTACTATAATGTCCTACCTTTTAGTTGTTTGCTTTACCGATTCCCAATCCAAACAACTCAAACTTTGTACTTAGAGGTGGGATTTTTATAGCTATCCCTAAGGTAAGGATAAAGCTAATTTTTCTTTGAACATATACCTATTCTTACCATTTAACCATAACCTGCTCATCATAACCAATAACATGTCATCTCATCTAAAGCCTTTGTATTGATTGTACACTTCGAGTGCTTAACCCATATAACAAATACTAGATTTATTTGCCCAAATGGCATATCATCACATGTTATACTCACTTCTTAACTATAGTCTTAGCTAATGATACTGATAAAAGAAACTATTATCTTATTTACTTGAATCAGATGTTCCCCTTGTCCACCTGGATTGACATGTGTTAAAGATTACAATGCCACAACTACAAGAACATAACAACTTTACATTACATGTGATTTTATACCTATTTACAACGTAAGATAGCGATATACTACATAAAATGATTAAACAAAAGTCAGGGCTTCTAAAGACTTTGAAATGGTGCTCTTAATACCTCAAAGCCCAAAACATTGCTTCAACTATCTACACTTGTACCTAAGGTCAACACAAGACTAACCCTTCAGCTTCTTATAAAGCCAAATGAGCACATAACAAAGACAATGCAATTCAAATACAATAAAGTAATTTATATATAATGTCCTGCTTACTAACAATAAGTAAACTTGCATGGATATATCCACTTTTCTTAAACCCAACACAATCTTAAGTATTAATATCACACACGAATGATATATTAATGCATATGAAATTGAAATGCATTGGCCAGTTTTCCTTGTACCGTGGAGAGTTGCAAAAGACTCTAGAATTTAGCTTAAAGAGTCATAATGAAGTTAATAAGTAATACCAAGAGAGTCACAAGAGACTTACAACTTGGAGGGTTATAGAAGACTCATGTAACTTGTATGTTGAAAACTAAGATCTTATCCTTAACTCAACAAACAAAACCTTTAGGTCCACTCGTGCCATGCAAATGATGAATACCAAAAATACATTTTTGTCAACCAAGTAAAGATTAACTCATTAAACCATGTTTACTCTAATTCCTAGACTTGAGTATTTCCAAATAATATAAAGTCATTTTCAAACCATACCATATTCAAGAGTAAACTTATAAATATATAACTAGGCAATCCACATTCATACTCAATAATATTATAATTACAAATCTCAAATTCTCGATACACTACTAGTAGTACTAGTATGCTTTGCTAATCCAATATTCAAGCAAATCAGCAAGCCACAATATAATCATAACAAAACAACATTCATGCTCCACAAATTAACTAGAATTTCATTCTCAATCTTTCTATAATGGTTACATATATGATTTAACATGGTTCCTCGATAACAAGGCAAGTAATTTACATTATCGACCGCTATGCGACATAAGTAGTAAGCAAACAGGGTTACTCACCTAGTTAAGCAAAAGTCTCACAAAAAAAAAAAAAGAGTAAGTACTTCAATGATCAATCTCCACGACCAAGATCTCCTAAGTACACTTCAATAAGTCAACAATCCACATATAGTAGGTTTTAAAGCATGAAGGAAGTCTATTTATTTTCTTTTGTTATGATATGGCTTATGATAATCCTAACCCTTTGCTTCTTAATGGTTCTTAAGTATTGTATATACACACATATATATGTTTATATATTGTTATGATCCCAAAATAAAGTGTTACTCATTATATTCATATCCATAATTTGTCCATTATTTGGAAATATTAGTATTGCCCTTTAATTTGAGTCCCACTTAACATTATATCAGTAAATACAAGTTTATATCTAATTTGTCACTTTATCATTTATTAGTTCATAAGAATTTCATAATACTTCCCGTTTCATCAAATTGTTTATAGTTAAATAACAATTTGACATAGCCTTATTTGACAATTTGAATAATAAATAATTGTACAATAAATAGAAAATGATCTAAACAATTCTATGAAAGTGGTTGGGAGCTCAAAGAAGTACACACTTCTTGCCCATAGTATTATGCTAGCTCTCCCTCTATATCTATATATATGTATTTTTTGTAATGACCCTTTTATCCCCCTCTAAGCAACTCAAAATACATAACTAATCAAATGCCAACTTGAAATCAGAGTCAAATTCTTCTATATCACACTTAGCTCTTGGAAGTTTTTCTAAATAGATTAGATTTTCTAGTCTACCAAAAGCCTTTTAATAATTAATCTTCTAAAATAGGTTAGTTTAACTAATTAAATTTTCGTAAATATTAAACAAGATGATACTTAGAATTCCTTGATATAAAAATTTAATATATCATGTTTGGAATCTATAAACCGAAAAAGTTGAAACAACACCAACAAAGGCTCCAAAACCATTTTGAATTCGATCCTAAGTAGAGCAGTTTCCTACGACCCATACATGTATACTACGAATTTTACAAAACAAAAGTTAGTTACACAATCTACATAAAAATAAACCCCGATTACTTTTTTTTTTTTTTCAGAATTTCTAGCATCATTTAGCATTTTTAGGAAAGTATAGAAAATTTAGTTAAAACATGTGCGTCCTTGGTGCACCACTTTCCGATCATTGCCAGCCCCCCATCGTTTGTCGGCCGGGATTACCACCCTCGGAGAGCCTTAACTTCCAAGCCTTGCACCAGTTGCTCTACATTTGATACCCTAACCACGCATGCCAAAAGCTAATTTTCTTCATAACTCCCCATTTTTCTCGTAAAGTTTATTGGGTTTTCCTTCGAATTTTCTTACGAAGTTACTCCTATTGGAGTATTTGAACTCTGATCTGATGCATATTCTCAAGTACATGATTGAATGCTGATCAGCTGGGTATTGTCAGTAAGTTTCAGAGAATTTCAGTTGTTTCTCTTAAGACACCAATCTATCTCTCTCTCTCTTGTTTGATACAACTAAGGTACTAGGTGTGTTATACTCAGCTTAGGCTAATGGCTTACTCTTTACATGGTCACTTTTGCAAGTTATTTTTATTATATTAGTATTACATTTGACCTATCTTAGTGTGAATAACAATTCTTATGTCATTGTATGTTTTATGTACTATATATACTTAGTAAAATTATCATTCTCATAAAGGTGTTCTTTTACTCATTAATATTGATTTTCTATATCAAGTATCCCATCCTAAAGCCCCGTTACAATCTAAACCTCAATATCCATTATTTTTTTTAAACATGGATTGAACTATCCACCCCCTCCCTTAACGTAAACTATAGAAATGAACTATGTTGACTCCCGTCAAGAGTTCAAAATGTTTAAGTTTGTAGTTCTATTTTTATTTTTTATTTTTTATAAAAATAAATACGATAATATATAAGCTAGCACCAATATCTTTGTTATCAATGTATATTTTTACTACATTATAACTAAGAAAATGGTAAACATCATATTTAATATTTAAATTTTATTTATTTTTATAATTAACTATTTAAAATATAAAAATATCAATTTACTAACTATAAATCTTTTGTGGTTATTTATAATACTTGAATGAGGTAGTTAATTGCAAAATTTGATAAAAATTATGTAGTTAATAGTAAAAATTAGTAAAATTTAGATAGTTAATTATAAAAATAGATGAAGTTTATATACTAAATATAATATTATATTAACCCATAAGAAAAGGTATATTTTGTACTCCTAATATTTGACCACTTTTCTATTTAAATTCTTACTTTTTTTTTCTTTATTGGAGTCATCGACATTTTTAACATTTACAAATTAAAACTTTTCTTAACCTTATCAACTTTTTCATCCATAAATAACACAATCGGTAGCACTTAGTTCGTCGAAATAAATAATTTAAAGAAAGCTGGTAGGAGTCAATTTCATTAGCTTCAAAGTTTGCAATCTCCAACTTAATTTCTCTTTTAGTGCCATCACCATTTCCACATCGTCTAGGCTATCTAATCCACATGAAACCCATATCTTTCTGGAAATGTGCACCAGGAGAGGACTCACTTGATGACTTCTTCTTTGGTGCACCATAGAATTGCCGCTGATAGTCGATCGCGGTTTTACTGGTAAACAGATGTGTCGAAGAAACGTTTCTCTTACTGTCACTGTTTCTCTCTCTCTCTCTCATCAAAGATATAATTGTAGAACAAGCTTAAGGACATGATAGTTTTACTGGTAATCAGATGTGTCGAAGAAACGTTTCTCTTACTGCCACTGTTTCTCTCTCTCATCAAAGATATAATTGTAGAACAAGCTTAAGGACAAGATAGTATGATGTTTACCAGATTTGAAATCTCTGTCATACTCATTTTCAACAAGTATACATTCTTTTTAAATCTAAAAATTTCACGTTGTAGGAAAAGGATATATTTTTTTTTTTGGGTGAAAATTTTGTAGGAGAAGTTTGTTGATAGGTTATAGAATTTTTAGATCTAATTTCTGGAAAATGAAAGTAAACACTACATTGAAAAATATTAAAGCATCAAAACAACTTTTTCCTTTTTCCTTTTTTTTTAAGATTTATTTTAGATTTTTCTTTTATTATTTTTTATTTTGTTTTATTTATATTCGTTCAATTATATTATTTATTTTGACATATTCGATATTGCCATGTGATAAAACATTAAGAACAAAAAAATGCCTTTTTCCTTATAATTACACATGCTAATACTTCATTAGCATTAGAGTTTCAAAGACAAATTTAGAAACTCATCACAATCTTCAATTACTAATGCAACCATTGAAGCTTATAATGGGTAGTAGTAAAGGCATATCAATGTTCAAATACATGCCAAATGATTCGAGAATAGCAATAAAGTCACATCATATACATATTAGATACATCATCATGTTTGTAGTTAATTATGTAATGATATGGTATACTAATGTAGATAATATACATTGGCCAATATCTTAACTCATTGTTATTGAGTGGCACTTGGCAGCTGCTTATTGTAGATATGAGTAGCATTTGATGGCTCCTTACCATAGATTTGAGCAACATTTGGTGACTCTAAGATTGTATAATCCAATATAAGCGATATGTCCCTTGGTATTTTGAATACCACCATATTAGACTATTCCTTTGTTCAGGAATCGCATAAGGATTTACCATCTATTTATCAAGAGTTGCTTTACCTTGGGCTAGTAAGTGGCTTGTTGAGGGTTTTGGAAAAAAAGAAGAAGAAGAAAGAAACAAAGAAAAACTTTTGGCTTATGACTGACCAAGCATCTAAGGTGTCACAGTCTTAGGCCCTACTAGCATAGTAAAATCGTGCGACACTTATTGTCCTACCTTTATAGTAGTGAGCAAGCTTAATTTCTACTCAATTGGCTTGTATGCCTATAAGCAACACATAAGAACAACAATAAGAAAAAGGATACGGGTAGAAATCGTAATGAATAATTGCACACTTTTATTAATATTGAATATATAGAGGACTGCGGTGTGTACATGGGGGAATAGTGTATATAAGTAGATTCCTTAGCCATGAGCAGCTAAGTGGTGAGCAACAACTTGTATCTACAAGGGTACTCATATCTCTATAAAGAGCTTTATGGCCATTTTTAGCTCTTGCAAGAGGAAACATTAAAATTGTTGAAATGGCAACATATTTAAAAATAGAAACTACTATTCTAAGTAAGATACAACAGATCCCAACCCTTACTATACAGTATGTATATAGTTTTATAATGGGTGTGATCTTAACAACCTCCCCCACTTAAATTTGTTGATGTCTTCGTCAATGTACACTAAAGCTTCAACCCATTGATGGAGGTCTTTTGGCTAGTGTTGTTGATATTCTTTCTAATATGGGCATGATGTCGTCTTTCATCTCCTACCTGTTGTCTTCATCTCGCCAATCTCTCCACTTCACTAAGTATTTTATGTGTTCTTTTCTAGTGGTGGGCTCTTTGATAGTCCCCTTAGCAAGGATATCTTCAACGACTTGACCAACATTGAACTTAAGCTTAATGTGCAGTTGCTTTAATATTTTACAAGAAAGGTTTTCCATGTCTAAATGGTAAGGCTTTAGACACTCACATGAAAGACTGATGGACCTTTAGCCATGTGGTAGCTTGATCTTACATGTAGCACTTCCAATCCTTGAAACAACAGGAGATGGACTAATATATTTTTGAATCAGTCTTCTATCTTTGTTCCTTAGCGATCTGATCTGCTCTAAAAGAAGCTTTATGAGGACTTGGTCTTCCAACATTGAATTCTCTAGGTTTGTGCTTCTAATTTGCCACTTCTTCATTCTCTTGGAAGCTTTCTCAAAGTAAGCTTTGGCAACTTCTGAACTTTGCTTCCAATCTTTGGTGAACTGATAAGTTCTAGGGCATCTTCCTGTGTAAGGTGTGGCCACTATGTGGGGTAACAGTGGTTGCTAACCCATGATGATCTCGATAGGGCTTTTATTGGAAGAAGAGCTTTCGTTGGATGTTGAAACAAAACTAGGCAATATCTAGTAAGTTAACCAATTCTTTTAATGTGGCACAAAGGCGAATATCTCAATAACCATTGAATTTCTTTGCCTCATTGTAGTGTACGAGTCGTACTCATTAGAACTAGGTTGAACACTTGTCCAACTGCTAACTGGCATCCTTCACTCTGTTTTGGGGCACTCCCCAAAACTTCACAACATGCTTGAAGAAAAGTTCGGACTATCTCTTTTGCATTTGAGCTTTTCGTGGTCGAGATGAAGGTTGCATACTTGAGAACCTATCAACAACAAAAACAATTGATGAGTACTCCCCCACTTTTGGTAGGGAAGTGATAAAGTCCATGGAGATGCTCTCCTATGGTTCAAGAAGGCTTCAAACCTTACAGGTATTTGACGCTCAATCTTTATCTTACTAAAAAGTCAAGCAAATGTAGGTGTAGTTCATCACATGTTCCTTTATGTCTAGTTAGTAATAGCCTTGCTTCAACAAGCTCATCATCCTCTATCAACCAGGTGTCCAACCTATAGAGTGTCATGGCACTCCTTATAAGCGCCTTCCTTAAGTTCCCTACCTTAAAAGCATACAAGCAATGACCTTGGTGTAGATCAAATCACCTTCCATCTAGAATTTGCGAGTTTTGCCCTCTTCAATTAACTATTTCAAATTCTTAGCCAATAGATTCTTGGCCTAAGTCTCCTTAATCGGTCTTAGATATTAATGTTGACTTGACTTGTAGACTGATAGGCAATCAGGGCCATGGAAGTTAAATCTACTCTTCTACTTAGTGCGTTTGTTACCTGATTAGTTTGTCCACTTTGAATACTCAATCTTCATATTGAACTCTGCAAGGAATTCTGCCATCTCACTTGCTTGGTAGAGAGTTTAGGTTGAGTCAGAATATGGTTGGTAGTAGAATTATCTATCTTTACCAGGAACTTATACCCTAACAGATATTGCTTCCTAGGTCCTAAGATAATACACAATTACAAGCAGTTCTTTCTCTTAAGTCGAATACCTGCGCTTTGTTTGATTCAACTTCTTACTCTCATATGCCACTAGATGGCCCTCTTGCATCAATACTCCATTCAAAGTGATGTTTGATGCATCGTATGGACTTCAAATAGTTCAGGAGATGTTAAGTAACCGAGAATTGGCTCTCTTGGTGATGATATATTTCATGTCTTAAATGTAACTTAACACTCCTCACCTTAGACCACGTTCGATCCTTCTTTAATAAGTCTGTAAGAGGAGAAACTTGTTTGGAATACCCCTCCACAAATTTTTTATATAGTTGGCAAGTCCATAAAATGATCTCAACTCAATAACACTCTTGGAACAAGCCACTCTTTAATGGCTTCCACCTTGGCTATATTCATTTGGATCTACCCTACTTTAACCATGTGCCAAAGAAGTTATGCAGCTTTGGGTAAAGGCATACTTCTCTCACTTCACTTATAGATGATTCTCTTAAAGCTTTTGAAAAACCATCTACAAGTGCTTCACATGGTCTTGCAATACCCACCTAAAATAGACAAGTATAAATTTATTAAGATATTCTCTAAATACATTATTCATTGAAGTATAGAATGTAGCAGGAACATTGGTAAGAGTGAAGGGCATCACTAGGAACTTATAAGTGCCATAACGAGTAACACAAGTTGTCTTGTGCTCATACCCTCAACAATGTGGACTAATGATAAACTGAATGAAGGTCTAGCTTAATGAAGTACTTTGCCCTATTTAGTTAATCAAATAAATTAGCAATGACAGGAATTGGATAATGGTTCTTCACTATCAACTTGTTAAGAGCCCAATATTCAATGTAAAGTCTTAAACTCCCTTCCTACTTCTTTCGGAATGGAATAAGAGCCTGTATGTTGCTTTTAAGGGATGAATGAAGCTCGCCTCTAGTAACTCATCAATTGCTTTCTAACTCTACAAGTTTAGGGGGCAACATTTTGTATAGAGCTCTAGCTAGTTGTTTGGCTTAGAACCAGCTCAATCTCATGGTCCATGGGCCTTTAGGAGGTAACTCCTTTAAGAGTTTGTTTAGCATCATAGAACTAAACTCCTTCAAGACAGTTTATATTACCCCGGTATCTTAGGCTTTCCTACATCCTCCTTCTTATAGGATTGCAAGGAAAGTTGGCTCTTAGTGCTTAAGCCCTCACTTGTGTTAGAGCACGAACAACATCATCGCTTCAATACTCTTACCATCTTTGCCATTGTCTTCCTTTGAATTGTTATGCAACATGGCTTGTCACCCATGAACAACAAGCAATCCACTGCTACATAGATGCAACTTTAGCACACCTCAAGAAATCTATCCCTAAACAATGCTGAAGTTTCTAATGAGACAACAGTGAAGTTGAGAGTACCTCTCCAATCCTAACCTTTACTTTCACATCTCGTGCCACTCTTTAGATTGGTCTTGCCTTGGAGTTAACAACTTTAATCTAGCTAATGTCTTTAGTAAGCATTAATCCTAATCTCCAAGCTTCAGCCACATTAATAAAGTAGTGTGTAGCTCAAAATCAATCATGGCACTGACACTTTTGCCATTGATGTTCATTTGAATATACATTAACCCATTGTCAGATTTGAGCTTGCTTCGATGCTAAGGAACTCTTTCCTACAGTTGATAACATGTGTAAGGCTCTCTTCCTTGGTTGTTCCTTACACTCACTTCCGAATCTTCTTCTTAGCATACACTCTCAACATTTTAAGTCATGACATTAAGTTTTGCTTTGTGGGGACAATCCGCAACCTTGTGTAGTCCATTGCATAAGATTTAGGAGAATGTTGGCTTTCTGCCTCCACTTGATGCTCCACCTTTCCCCACTTGGTGAGAGCCATGATTTCCTGAATGGTGAGAGCCATGAGATTTCTTTAACCCTCCATTACTATTGCTAGAGCTCAAGCTCCCCCACTCTTGAGCTTGCCTTACTTAAAAGACTTTTCACCTTTGTGCCTTGTTAACATGCTCTTGCCTCAATTGTCACGGGCATAGTTAGTCAAGTGTTTAGCTGTTGATTGTGCTTTAGCTAAGGTTGTCACCTTCTGTCTCTATAATTCATTCTTGGCATAAGGTTTCAACCCCTCTAGGAAATAGAAAAGTTTATCATCATCGCCCATGTTCCTAATGTCAAGCATTAGGGCAGAGAAATTTCGAACATACTTCCTTATGTCATTACCCTATTAAAGTTCCCTTAACTTCTTGCGAATGTTGTACTTTACAATCCGAGGAAGGATTAAGCTCGCAACACTGTCTTCAAATCATTCCATGTATCCACATGTGCTTGTCCACTCTAATTTCCTCATATTTGGTGTGCCACCATAGCTTGGCATCACTGGCCATTAAGACCTTTGTTCGCTTGTTATTGTCCCAACAAGTTGTAAAGTATTACTCCATATCGAATCGATCCTCAAAATTCTCAAGGTGTCTGTTCATGTTGTCTTGGCATGTCATGGTCATTCCCATTGGAATAACCCTGCTTTGGCACCAATTGTCACGATCTAGGCTCTTGTCAACACAGCAAGACCGTGTGACACTTACTGTCCTACCTCTGTAATAGTAAGTAAGCCTAATCACTACTCGATTAGCCTATATGCATGTAAGCAACACATAAGAACAATAGAAAGGCAACAATAAGAAAAAGGGGCATAAGCAAGAATCATAATGAATAACCATATACTTTTATTAATATCAAATGTACAAGGACTACAATGTGTGCATGGGGGAATAGTGTGTAAGCAAGTTCCTTAGCTGTGAGCAGCTAAGTAGTGAGCAACAACTTATATCCACAAGAGTACTTGCACCACTATAAAGAGCTTTATGGGTGTTTCTAACTCCTGCAAGATGAGACATTAAAAGTTGCTGAAATGTAATTTGCCCAAAAATAGAAACTACTATTCTAAGTAAGATACAATAGAACCCAACCCTATTATGCGGTATATGCATAGTGTTACAATGGATGTGATTTTAACACAAGGCTATCGTGAGCTAATAGCCATTAAGGAAAGTAACATACTCTCAGGTAGAATGGGTTCCGTTAATAGTGAGCATAATTTTATATGCCATAAATCAAACTTTCAAAAGAACTTCCTTAAGAAAATCTAAGAACATAAAGTAAGACCCTTCGGTCCATGCACTCTTAAAACAAAGCTTTCTTAAACTAAACTTGTTAGAAGGGAGTCTTTTATGTCCTATTTAAAACCAAGTTTATAAAAGTATGGCTCTAAGCCCTTTTTTTTGCGCCACATCATGAATGTGATGATATACTCTCATAAATTTAGCAACAATCATGCAAATATCTAGTGGGTAGGAACTATAATGTAGCAATTAAGCCATTCAATCATTTATAACAACCATGCATAATGATTGTAACTACTATTCACAATTAATGTCTATAATTAAGGGCATGCTCATATATTTTATAAATGTAGATCATTAATAAGTTTTATATAGTCAAACAAATATCTGTTAAGCATGATCTAACACACGTCAAATAAATAAAATATTTCTCATATCACTTCATTTCTACCAAGTATTCTTACTTAACACTATTATCAATAAGTCATATCGACACTTGAAAGCTTACCCATAATACTCATCCATCAAATCATCAAATGACTCTTAGAGTAACATCAAGACAACCATTCATCTTTTCACCGATTCTAGTGATTTACTCAAATAAATTCGTAAAGAATTTTACTTAGAAAGCTCATGGTTGTGTATCTTGTGCCACTTAGCATAAAACCCGAAAGTATAGGGTGTATATGATAATTGTGCTTCAATCAGCACTTAAAATATAAGGGATTCATTAAATGACATTCAGACATCATATCATATCAACACTTAATCGATCGAGTAATCTAATTTACTTAAGTGGAAACACACTTAATTCCTACAAGCAAATTGTCACATAAGTCAACCACTATGCACTAATCATGAAAGCAAGGGGGTTATTCACATGAACTCCTAGTGTCTTTGGTAATGTCTTCAAATGCTTCTGAATTCTATTGTCCTTTGTTAATTTCCACAAAAACACCTACAATACTCCAAAGATTTCTAAAGTTACTCTAAGTCTCTAAAATAGGCTTAATCGAACATACCAACTTTTAACAGTTATAACTTCTTCATTTTTTTTAATCAAAATTTTATGTTTTTTTTAATATTTTTTTGATCATTTTTCAAGAATTATTCAAAGATTTCATGATATGAAACTGGCTAGATTACCCAAAATTATGAAAATTCCCTTTTTGTTACCTATTGATTCTTATATTATTGTAATTTCATTATTTAAGCTAGATTACATTAAATATTCAACTAAATATCACATTTTTCATAAATTTCATGATTGATTAGTAGCTACAAGATACGAAAACATCATATCCAATTCATGTAATTAACTTTAAAACTCCTAATTAATCACCTAAACACTTATTTATCTTAATATTTAACAAATAAGGGCTACTTATACAATAAATACTAAACCAGCCTAAATAATTTTATGAAAATTTCTATCTTTCTATAAAAATATATACATTAAAATTTCAATATTCAAGAATTAAATTTCTTCATCTATTATTTTTCTAAATTGGAATTAAATTCCTTCATCGATTATTTTTTTTCTAAATTATATGTTTAGCCCTTAAAATAGCTTTATTTGCAAAAATAACCAAATTTACAAAAAAATTATAAATAAATTTATTTATAGCATATTTAGACTCCCATAATCAACATATATTTATTTCATTAATTTAGAGTAATAAAAACTATTTATTTTTCTAAATTGTAAAAAGCTACAATTTCAAGAAAATATCTATAACAAATAGTAAACTCATATTTTTCAAAATCTATTTTTTTATAATTTTTTTCATGTATGTAGTAGCTCATATTCTTATGTTGGGCTAGAAACAACATCATTTATAGTTTTGAAAAATTATTTTCCTTACATTAAAAAAGGTGTTTTTGTTAAAGAACTCATATTTTGACATCGTAAATTAAAATTCTAATACTAGCACGTAAATGTATATGTAAAAATACCCCCAGAATACTAAAAATTATAAAATTCCAAATTGGTTTAATATTTTTGAAAAATAAAAGCTATATAGGTAGAATAAGGGTGGTGGCCTTTAGTAATGCTTTCGTGGAGGTTCTACCAAGGGGGTAGGATCTGAGCCACTCAATAGCTACTTGTCATCTAATGTGTTGTTCAACTAGAATCAATTTGGGTTTGAGTTGTGTTCATAGGAGTTTGTGATGTTTTGGTTATAGTGAAGTGTCATTACATGGGTGTAGGTGTTAGGATATAATTTAGGATGCTAACAAATGTTTAAAAGTGATTGCAAATGGCTTTTCTCTCTTTTCATATTATAGGAAGCTAGAAGCATTTGAGGATTTTGAGGGTACTTGAATCTTTGATTTGGTTTTAAAGTAGGATATAGATGGATATATTTTTTGGAAGGAAAGAAGATGAAAAAAGGAAGAAGGGGGATGGTTGGAGAGTGAAAGACTTAAAGAGATTAAGTTTGGATTTGAGAGTTACTTAGTTTATATGATGAGATGGAATTGAATTTTGTTTGAATATGGAGTGATTGGGTATGGTTTAGGAAAGATATGAGGACATTAGCTAAATTGGAGAAGATGTGGACATGGAGGAAATGATTCAACGATTCACATGGGAAAGGAATTGGGAAATGGGGATGAGTGATTGAGTTAGGCTTTTAATGGGCCTTGTTTTGAGTTGAACTTAATTAGTTAAGGTGTATGGACTTGAAAATGAAGAATGGAATTAGGTTTATAGACTCAGCACCATTTAACCTCCCAACTAAGCTGTAGCATGCCCAATTACTTGACTTATTCAATTAAATTGTGACCCATTCTTGCTAAGTGAAGTAGAATAATTGATTTATGTGTCTTTTAAATATTTCTAAAGTTGCAAGACTTTATAGTTTTATCCGAATTTAAGGTTTTACTATTTTTCTTTTATAGTCTTACTCCAAATATAAGTCATATCTTAAAGTTTCAATCTAGTCTTGTCACTTGATTTTTATATTGGCGATTACATTCTATTTCCAAAAAAAATAAACGTAATATATCAGTTGGAGATTTATAAAAATTCATGGCACATGAAATGCCTTTGGCATGTAAGCAAGAATTAGCTAGGTTTAGGCTTTGTCTTATTGGATAGGTTATTTCAACTAAAAAGTTGGTTTTAGGGCCTCTAATTCATATTTGGACATATTGTGATATTGTAATTGGGTTTAAGAGTAAACATGTGGGCTTGAGCCAAATTTAGAGCCCATTCAATATATTTCAATTCCAATTTATGGGCTATACAACTATTTTAGTTTATCTCTAACATTTTATTCAAGTTTTGGAACTCAACTTTGAGTTTTTAACCATTGTAATTACTCCTAAGTTATTGAAATCATGATTTTCACTAACTAAAATTTCTTGTACTTGAAAATTTGAAAAGTAGTTTCACAAAGCCACTTTGTTTGACTTTTTATGACTTTGTTGCAAAGTTTAATAAAAAAATTGAGATTGTTTCCCAAAGGCTTAAATTTAACTATTCAAGAAAATAAGGTTATTATAAGCATTGACTTAGAAAACTTTTTCACATAATCTTAAATGAACCTTTGCATGCTAGTCTCCTCAATTGAGCCTTAGCATCCCTTTTTGCATTACTTGGCATTGTGCCTTAAGTTTTGCCTTGAACTAATCTTACGTCACTATAGTATATGCACCTTATTAAGCCCTTTTTAACCTCTTTCCCTACCTTTGCAAGGCAATGTCATCAATGAATATAGAGTGGAGTAAAGCCTTAAAGCATTGTTTGTTACTTGTAATGACTTTAAGGGGGACTTAGTAGACATGCCTTAAAGGTGTCATAACATGTGTATACCTTGTAATATGAAAACCACCTTATAAATCAAATATTGCAAAACTCTAATTAAATATTCACTCATCATATTCAATCATAATGCATATAATTGATTAGTATGAAACTAACTATAGAAACCAATATTTCATAATTTGCCAAAACTATAGAGAATTAATATCCTTAACTACTACTTGGTGATTTTGGTGAGAGGTTAAATAGCCTACAAATAGTAAGAGAATAGGAGCTACAGGGGTAATGAAGCTATTTTCGGCGTAGTCACTTTGCCACTTAAGTTATTGTTTGGATAAAGAAAGAGAGAATGAAGTAATAATAACTAGAGAGTGTTAGGTGTCTAATCCCTTTACCCAGAGACTTGTCTTGGTATTTATAGAGGGGTTAGATGAGCAATTAAGACAAGGTAACTGAGGCACATGACTTGCTAAGTGGCTCCAACATTTCAAGGTAGTGGAGTCATGGACAGTCATAAACCTTAACTATCTAAATTATTCAGCACATTTCATTTTGGGGATATGTATTGTCAAACTACTTGGGCATCAGTTATATGGTAGTTTTATATGAAATGATCTAACCTTTCTTCAATGTTTACCATTTCGAGTACTATGCACACCTATAAATGTGTGATCTTTAGAAGAGAGAAAACACTTTTGCACTTTGGATTTATGAATTCTCTTGTCTCCATTGCTTTCTTTCCCTCTTGAATTCTTGTTGTGTCAATCTCTCATTCCATCTCCTTTAAGCTTTTAGATTTATCAAAAGTATAATGAAAGAAGTAGCATCTAAATATTCTTACACGTTTATTGATGAAGAAGCAGGGGGGAGGTGCTGATGATGACAACAATTGGTCCTGAAGGATAGTCCTCTAGCATAGCAATGGTAGCAAAGGTAAATAAGTTGCTAATGATTGAAGAGCTCCCCATTGATGTCTATCTTGATGATGAAGAAGATAGATTACTTGTAAACCCTTTATATACCATAGTGGTGAAGGGCGGTAATAAGCTAAACAATGTTACCAATAAAGTATTTGATTATGGAGTGGCAAGTTTATGGTTGTACTTTGATCCACTTCTAGAAGGGTAGCATGTACAAAAGCTAGAGGAGCTCGATCGAGTTGCTTTGATGGGAGGCAATCAATTTTGCCTACATTATAAACATTTTAAGTTTAGCCTTCAGCTCCCCTTCATCTCATTTTGAAAAGCTTCTTTAATTACCATTGGCTGAATCTCTATCAGCTCGTCCTAAATTCTTATTAGATTTTGCTTGCATTTAAGATACTCTGCCATGACTTGCAATTGAGGTTGACCTCTACATTATTCAAATACTTCTACATTATTAAAAAGAATAGGTTGATTGTGGGACAGTATTATCTCACTTACCAACCTTAGAGGAAGTTATTCAAAGGGTTAGTTTCCTCTACTCGTGGCTAGAAGGATTTGTTCGCAATTATCAAGTTTGATTATGAATAGGACCTCTAGATAGCCTAGGTTGAGCCGATTAAGATGGGTCCATTAGAGCTCATGGACAATGATTGATGGGTAACTAGCTACTTGTAAAGAGAGGCAAGCTATCACCATTGCTTTTATAATGCTAAGGTAGTAGTTGAGAGTCAGGTTTGTATGGGGACCATTCTTGTAGATAGGGGTGTGATTGTGTCCTCAATGGAAAGAGAAGAGAGGGATAAAGGTGATGAAGCAAGTGAGGAATCCATTGAAGGTATTCATCATCTAACATCATTTTGTTAAAGTGAACTAGGTAAGGGGGAGTTGTTCATCTATTAGATCTAAGGGGATAAAGTCCCTTAAGGGCTCATACTTAGCATAGTGCCTCATTTTCTTCCCCCTTTTCCTTAGTCATTTGTTGTTTTAACTTAGCTTTCCTTTCCTTTATAGATATGTAGCTTAAAAAGGCCGATCTTGCTTAACTTTAGGCTTAAAGTAAGGTAGCTATGACTATTGCAAAGAAGGTAAAGAAAACTACTCCCTCTAAAAAGAGAACCCCTCCTATTCCTACGGAAAGGGAAATTACCATTACCAAGCCTAGGGTTGTCCAAGAGAACTGGACTGCTATTGACCTTACTACAAAAGGGATGTAAAAGGAGAAAGTCATGAACCCCCAAAGTCTAAGAAGAGGGGGCAAAATGATGAGCAAGTTAAGGAAGATCCATCTATTAAGCTAACTCACTGAAAATGGTAGGAGCTAGAGAGCACCTAGCAAAGGATGGTTGGGCAAGGGAATGGGAGCCTACAAGGTGCCTTAATGGCTTTGATGTCTTCACACCTCTACTCTTTGAGTCCTCTTTCATTAGATTGGGAGCTAAGGTACATCTCAATTGGGATGTCTACACAGGTGATAGGAGAATAGGCAACCTCATGGTCTCTGGTGAAATAATGTCTCACATTGTTTTTCCATGCAACCTATTTAAAGTGGGAGACCATGGTTCCAACGTCATGGATGAGTCATTGGAAAGCCTTACCAATAACAAGATGTATAAGGTAAGTCTTCAATCGTTCTTACAGTCCTTAAAGTTTTTTTTATTTGACTTCCCGCTTACTTTTTTCTTATTTTTAGGTGGATACCCCTATTCAAAGGCTTCTAAGAGCGTAGAAGAATAGGAAAAGGAAGGTTAGTGTAAAGACGTTTAAGTTTAGTGCCTTGTGTGACAAGAATCGCAAACTCTTTAACCAAGTTGAACATCTTTTGTAAATGGCTCATGCAGAAAATGCCCTAAAGAGGGTAGAAGGGGATGCTTGGAGAGTTGTTGAGGTTGAGAGGCAATTGGAGGTAACTAAGTTAGAGGTGGTATCTTTAGGCCATCAAGTTAAGACCTTGGAGAGGAAGAGTGTTGCCTTTAACATAGAACTTTCATTTGCCCATCAAGATAAGAGTGACTTGAAAAGGAGGGTTAGTGAGCTCACTTGTAAGCTCGACTTGGCAAATAATGGGCTTACTATCTTAAGGTCGATGTTTAGCTCCTTTGAGGTTAGGAAGGAGTACCAAGGAAGGATTAGCCAGCTTGAAGATGACTTGAGATGCCATAAGGTGTAAATTGAAGAATTTGAGTGGAAAGTAGTTGTGGGAGCAAATGCCCTTTGGGATAAGGTCTTTAATAACATTATGTGCAGTTGCAAATAGAAGTATATAATGATGGAATTGAGGCAGTTGAGAAGTTAGTTCTAAAGCATTACCTCGACCTTAACTTAGACTTCTTAGATTCCTTAAAAGATGACCCTACAGACTTTGAGGCAAATGGGAAGTTAGTTCTAAAGCATTACCTTGACCTTAACTTGGACTTCTTGGACTCCCCAAAAGATGACCCTGTAGACTTCAAGGCCCCTCAGAAGAAGCCATTGATGATACCATTGAGGTGGAGGTGGATGAAGATGGAGTCCTACTAAGAAGGTTGATGAAGTTCCTCCTTCCTTAAGCTTTGACTACCCCTTGAAGACCTCGGCCCTGCAATAGAACTAGTGCCTCCTAAGCTAGAATAAACAAATTAAGAGAGGTAAGCACCTAAGTGACTATTTTTTTTTAATTTGTTATTAGTGCCTCCAATTTTTCATGTTTTTTAAGAAAATTTGAGTGCATCAAATGTGCAAAGAGTTCCAAATCTTTTTTCTTTTTCTTTGTCTTTTAATTTTTTTTTCAAGTGAGAGGTAAAGCATTTTTGCATATTCATTAATTCAAGTAAGTAGTGTATAGAACAAAGTGAAATATGTTAATGAATTTATCATACTATTTTTTTTATTTGTTATTATTGACACACACATCATGGTATACTGTTTACTAATTACTAGTTATCTCAATTTATTTGTTTTATTGATAGTAATAGATATTAATATTCACTTATATCATATTATTGGATATATTACATATCCATCTGAAACCAGTTTGGAATTATTTCATGTAGGATCAACAATTTGGATTTTGTTGCTCACTTGATGAGCATTAATTTCCATCTTTTAGTGTGCATATCTTAGAGAATGAAATATATGAGAAGAGAAAGGGAGTTAAAAGAATAATATGGGAAAAAAAGGGATAACTTTAATTACCGAATGAGAAAGGAAAGCACTAATGAGGATTATATAGAAGCAATCATAAGGGGTCACAAAAGTGTAAACTTATTTTATAGCTAACTTGTGGTAGAACTAAGTGTATTTTGCCCATCATATCAATTTTTTTCATGATAATTTGGTATAAATAATTCCATGAAATACAGTCTCAAGCAACACTAGAATTTAACATGTCTTTTCATAACTCTTATGGATCATGTAGACTATTTTTGAAGTAAAAAAAGATATAATAACTTACAAAAAGTGCTACATTAGATAATCTAATTGGTACAAAACACAACGTAAGAACATATTTCAACAAAGTTCAAACTAAATGAAACATACATAGAAAAAACTAGAAAAAAAAGTTTTTCAAGTTATAATGCAACTCAATGGCAAGATTTCCTCCTTAAATAACAAAATGGTGATTAGAGTTGTGTAAGCGGGTTAGGTCATATGGGTTAACCCATTTAACCTACAAAAAAAAAAAAAAAAAAGCTAGTTAGGTTTGAAAATTTTAACCCATTTAAAAAATGAGTTATGCTAGCCTACCCCACTTAACTTGTAAGTCAACATGAGCCAATTTGTTGTGGGTTGGGTTGGCCCACAAACCCATAAAAACTTTAACAAATTAATATTTAATTATTCATGCATAATTAATTACTTACTTTTAATGCAACTATATAGGAAATTCTAATTACCACTACATTAATTAGTCAATGGATATAGTTATTATATATTTCCTTTATACTCT
Organism: Laguncularia racemosa; assembly: GCA_037954665.1. Taxonomy (NCBI): domain Eukaryota; kingdom Viridiplantae; phylum Streptophyta; class Magnoliopsida; order Myrtales; family Combretaceae; genus Laguncularia; species Laguncularia racemosa. The sequence goes on from JBBMOL010000012.1 coordinate 2,474,605, forward strand.
ATAGTTCTATTAAAATTAAATTTTAAAATAAAAGAAAAAAAATTAGATTTGTAACAGAAAACTATAATACCTAGCTGCATTTAATTAATAGAAGTATGAATACAATTGCATTGCTAATGATACATAAAAGTTTACAACAATTATTTTTCCTCTTTATTAACTAGATATATTACATTTTATATATTTCATCCTAGTGCATTCATGGGCTGGTCCACTTAACCCACTAAATTGTAAAAATTGATTACATGCCATGGGTTGGTAGGTTGGTCTGCTTAACCCCAAACATATAATGGGGCAGGTTAAGCCTACAATTTTGGCTCACTTTTTAAATGGGACATAGTAGGTTAGCTTGTTTAATTCATTAGCCCATTTAGCATGCTTGCTCTAATAGTGATTGGATAAAGTTTCATATTCTCATAGGTATCTTTGTATTTATCTTCAACAAAAATGAAGTGCATTTTAATTATTGACCATCCTTAATAGACTGATTGACAAAGATGTAGATATAGACGCCAAATAAGAGCACACAAAACTTTTATTAATCTTTTCATTTGCATTAGGGGTGTCCACAGTTTGATTTGGTTTAGGGGTTGAACCAAGTTAAACGGCATTTGAAATAGTTCAATTTAGACCCTTAATGAATTGAACAACTTTTAACGATTTAGGTTTTAAACTAAACTACTTCAAATGTAGATTGCTTTGGTTTGGTTCAGCTCAATCCATTTTTAAAGTACCTTATTCTAGTTGATAATATTAATAGTTATCAAAGTTTTTAATCAAATATTGATGTTCAAATTGAGGAATATTATGCAAGAATTAAAAACACATAACAATATATCACAATCATATTGCATTTGAGGTAATAATAAAAGGTGCACGAGTTGACTTGAGAGGTGAGAGATAATGGTAAAGGAAAAGGAGTGGATCATGAAGGCTAAGAGTAAGATGAGAGACTATAAGAAAGGAAAAGGCAAATAGGGTTATATTAAAATGTTGATAGAGGCTAAAGTAAAAAAAAAAAATATTGCTTTTTTTTTTAATAAGAAGCGATTTTATTTAAGTTCAAATAGTTTAGTTGGTTCAATCTTGTGAATTGAATTGCAAACTATTTGGATCATCTTCGAATCAAATCGTAAATCGAGCTAAAATATAAAAGAATTGCATTTTGCTATTTGGTCCATTTCGATTGTTCTCGGTTCGGTTCAATTCGATTTAATGAACATCCCTAATTTAGATTACTTCTTGTTGCATTTGTTGCCCCTATTGGTGATTTTGTTGCTACATAATGCAATTGATGATGGAGCATTGCCTAACGACATCTCCATTTTGTGCAATCACAGGGAGGTTATCATAATTGCATATTTCAATCGTCGAACCATTTTTGCAATCGAGATTATCACAAGTAATTTACATTACTAAGCTCATAAAGTCATGAGATTCAAATGACCAAGGATTCAATCGAATCTCCTTCAATAAGAGTCGGAAAAAAGCCATCTCTTGAAGATTTAACTCATCCTGTCAATTGTAAAACTCAAGCAAGAGTTTAGCTTCCCAACAACATCTAAACGATATAAAGATTTGATTTGAGTCTCCTTTAACTAGAACCAAACTTGAGCTGCAGAGACCTAAGTACAATTAGAGGCTTCATACGAGTCTCCTCCCATGAGAATAGCCAAATTTGTAGAAGGGGGACTTTTTTTATAGGTTTGTGAACTTTAATTAATTGGATTCTTTAAAGAAACTAATTTTTTTTTTTTTGCTGAAACTCGTTTCCATTGACTTTTTCTTAATCTAATAGAATTTAGAGAGTGGTTTATCAATCATTAACAACAACCAAGAGGCAAGTTTTCAATGTAGAGTTGGTTTTGGTAAAATTAGAGTGTAAAGGATGAGAACATGTATAGATATAGTATATTCACGTATTCTTTAAAATGTTTTTAGTATCATCAATGCTCAACGAAAATTAGAGGATTAGATCTTTACTGAAGTCAACTATCCAAGAAGAGTATGTTGATAGTTTAGCAAATGATTCATTAAGTTTCCTTGTGTTGAAGCCCATTTGCTAGAGTAAACTATCCATAAAAGTCAAAACAAAACATAAGTTATAAACGTTGATGTAGTTATTATTAGTAGTTATCTTAATCTATTTGTTTTGATAATGGTAGTAGATATTAAAATTTTGGTTATTTCATTTATAGGATGGATTACATATCAATCCAAAATTAGTATTTTGCTTTTCTTTTTGCGATTCTTTTGTGTGGGACCAACAATTTGGATTCAATAGCTCACTTTATGACTTATAGACTTATGGTAAATAATGTGTTCAATTTCCAATATTTAGCGCCAATCATCACAGCGAACGAAATATATGAGAGGAGAAAGGAGATTAAGAATCACGGGGGAAAAGGCAGATGGCTTTAATTATAGAAAGAGAAAGGAAAGAAATAATGATGATTACGTGGAAGCAATTATGAGAGTCATATTTTTAAGTTTACAAAAGTACCTCTTGAAGATAATGTTCAAAGTATATATATATATATATATAAAGAAATAAAGCTTTTCCAATTTGGAATGCAACTCGACGATAAGATTTCCTCTTTAAATAAGAAAATAGTGACCGGATATAGATAGGAAAATTTGATTAATCTTTTCTATCATATTGAAGATAAGTAAATAACTTTGCTATATGGATTTCTACTTGTACCCTACTCAATCAAGTTCCAAGAGGATATTAAGGATCACAGTGTAGATTTTACGTATAAATTATTTAAAACTTGCTCTTACAAAAGAAGATATAAGTATACGATCTTCCTATCTTATACCCACTTTAGAATTTATATAAGTTCTAAGGTACTCTATACTTATCATATAAAATGTTATTAAATAATATTAATAAATGATAATATTATAATTTTTTGATAATAAATATTGTAGTAAAAAATAAAAAAAGTTTAATTCCATAAATAAATAACCCTGAACAATAAAATCTAATGTTGCCCTTCTTTCTTTTTCTTATTCTTTCCTATTTCCTCTTTAATTTTAACTTTTTATTCATTTGCTTTAATCTTTTCCATTTGCTAAGTAATAATATCATAGAAAGTGAAATAATAAGGTTTAAAAATTACTTTTTTTTATCATATAAATTTAAAATTTATAAGAAATAAATAAAACTTACAAGTTTTATAGAGTACCCTTATTTTATAGGTTTTATAGGGTATAAGTATAGAATGATTATATGGTGCTATATGATAGGTTCCAATTAGGAACTTGTACCTTATAGGATAAGGTATGGGTAAAGTCTTGTACCCTACCCACCCTATACCTACTCACCCTTAATTTATATTACTTGCTATTGGTGAATTTGTTGTTGTGGTGATTTTGTTATTACACAATGCAACTGCTAAGTGAGCATTGCTTAATGAAGTCTCCAATTAGTGCTATCACAAGTAAGTTATCACAATTTCGCATTTCATTCATTGAACCATTTGAATTGTGGAATAAAAACTAATCTACAAAATCTACCTTTGTCATACCCTCAGGGGTAACCTTAATATAACAACCCACCATACATAATATAGAAATTTAGGAATAACTCCCTTGTTATTCAAAGGCTTTTGATATAGTGTACAAGCATACTTACTTCACGTTACACTGAATCAATTACAATTCTTTGTAGTATAAGAACAACAATTTAATACATAACTATTAAACATCATTATATTATCAGATAATAGGTTCAAGATGTGGGTCCTACTATAGTCTCACATGATAGCAGTAGTAATAACAATAGTAGAAATATTCCTAGCAATCTAGACATATGCTAATAATTATAACAAAATACATATTAATAAAGAGAGTCTAGTCAATTATGCTTTCATCCTTCATCTTACACACATTGGTCTTCCTTGAAATTTCTTGGACTAACCTCTCACATCAACTTGTCAAGTATAAGCCATATCAATTCCTATAACAAGGAAATACTATGGGGATGTAAGCTACATTCAGCTTAGTGAAGCATTCATCCTATTACACTTTTACGCAATAGCAAGCAAGTTATTTAGCAAATCATATGAATGTAATGCAAAAGTGAATGCAATAATACATATAGTCATAAAAAAATTGCATATAGCATGGATTTAATGTCCTTTGTTGCTTAGGTAAGGAAATAAGTTCCAACACATCAAGTCTATGTTTTAATCACCCCGGGTTCATCTACCATCATGTATTTCCACAAAACAATGTATATATTATATATATGTATTAGATCATCAATCCCCATATGCTCTAAGGGTGTAGATATGAGTAGCACCCTCAGTGTTGCTCACCTCTAAGCAATGAATCCCTAAACTTTGCCTCAATCAAAGGGCAGTGTTTTTCAATAGGCGATAGTTTCTAAAGGTTAAGGTAAGATTACGTATGAAGAATCACCTTCATAAAAACTCTCCATACCACTACATGATGTTGACAACTTTCAAAAATGCAAGTAGTGATTGCGTGATCCAGTTTACTCATTAAGTCAAATATTGTTTAAGTTCATTTATTATGGTGACCATCACAATTACTCACACACTCAATCTTATAGTACTACTTCACATGTGAACTGGAAGCTCTATTGAAAAGTTTATAATTTGAAAAAAGCTATGTAATTAAGGAGAAAACATTTGAGAAATGGTGAGAGCAATAAGAAGCATGTACCCAATAATGAATGGAAGAAAAGTTGGGAAAAATTGCAAAACTTATATATACATGAGTCGTAAATGTTGATAAAAAATTTACATGAAAAACGATATAAAATAGTATGCTATCCTTTGTTACTCCTCCTACCAAACTGTCATATAAGCCATGGAAATCCATTTATGTGCTCTCTAGTCGACCTTAAATCTAAATTAGTAAGAGCCTGTGACTCTTGTGTTGGATGGTATGTGGTGCATCACCAAAGTTATGAGAAGGCACTAGACTCCAATCTATAGTAGGCTATGAAGATCTACCTTGATACATTGTTTACTTACCTAGGCATCTATTATGTGGAGCAAGTGGTGTAAGGAAGGGACCATTGATGGAATGATGATGTGGTGTGACATAAGTGCTAGGTAGTGGAGCTAAGTTGTCGACCATTTCATTGACATCGAGTGAGAGCTGTTGGGTTGCACTATGTAATCCTATAATTGGGCTCGGTGACGGGGTTGTCTAAGTCCTCTAATCCTATGGCGTATAGGAGGCAATAGTTGCTATTTCCAAATGTCAACATGCTAAGCTTCTACCTTAACCTTCGAGCCCTAATCTTGGTAAGCCTACAAGTACAACATCACCCTCCTATGGTTATGTAGAAACCAAAGACCATGATTAAGGGATATGTGGATCGGTGTATCAAGCTGCATAAACAAAATACTGTAAAATGAATTTGTATCGACTACATAATGCATCACCCAATTAGTGTTGATGTTTTACTTACCAATGTTCAAGCTTTGCTCTTATATGTCTTATATACCAATGGTTAATAAATCTATGCCATCTCATGTACCCTTACTTGACCCTAGAAGGCCTTTTTCTATGAACCACCCGGGTTAGCTGCTTGTCTCATAAGGTAATATAAGATGTATGTTATACTAGCTAATCTATGTTAACCCTATTATGTAGAATGATTTGATGGAGCTTAGGTTATGTATTAACATATTATGGGATATGCTAGAAACCCCAAAACTACTTAACAACACGGTTTGGAAAATACCACTCGACTATGTAGAAACATATAAGTGACACTTGAATAGTTCAAATATATCTACCTACTATACAGAAGGATGGTACGATGTGAATCAAATTTCCTACATATGGCTCCCACTTGACCTAAAGGGTAGTAAGTAACATTAAACGTAATGATACATATAATCAAATGGAAAGCTAAAAAAGGTCGAAGAAATACCAAATCAACAATCTGCGTATCAAGTGCATCTCGATAAGCGGTAACAACATGCATTGGATGATATTTAGTATCTAGGCTTATCCTTCATCGTGTGGCCAAGAAAGCTTGAGCATCTACAATTAGCCTATAATGGCTGAAGGGCGCTATATGTAAGAATTTATCTTATGTCTACACTTGAAGTAGTATAGCTATCTCTCTCATCTCTTGAACTAACGAGGCAGATGTAACATAGAGTTGATGATACAACTAAGCTAAACATACAAACCTCTAACTATATGTGCATATGACATCAAAATGTTCCAACATTGGCAAAAACATACTATAGACAAAAGAGCTTAATTTATTAGTGAAGATGATTCCTCCCAATAGCTACAAGATGTACACATGCATATGATGTGCAACTTATTTAACATTCACATCTTCTGGAAGAACCCAAAACATATCTTAAAGCCACATCAAATTAATGTGTCCCCTTACTACGTGATTGTGGTCTCACCCCAAGTAATCTCTCATACTTAGCAATCCAATTGAGGGAGCTACTCTTTGTTACTGTCTGACATTTATTGGAAGGCTTAACTGGACCTCAACATTTTATAAAGTAATGGTAAACTCCTCGGTAGGCATGTGCAATGTATGAGTCTTTAGTCTCTACCTCTCAACTAAGGTGATAATCATATATCAATTAAGCTATATGAAAGGTAAGCAACTCACCCCATGAAGCCAGTCAGCTATAGATATGGCTCCATTGAGGATCTACTGAATAACATTCTCATCACACTGAAGTGATAACTTGCAACGTCAAACAACAAGTTAATCCTAAAAGTAAAAAAGTAAATTTAACATTAAAAATGGAACCTAAAGCCATCAATTTCATAAGTTGTTTATATTTTACCTTTTCATCCCAAATGGCCTATGAATGATATTTGTCCTACTGAGTTAAAACAAATGAATTCAAAAGGTTTATACTCCTAATCTGCAAAATGGAATACCAAAATTGTTAAAATTATATAATTAATGATTTAACATCATAAATATGTAAAGCTAAGGTAATGGTAAATTATTTTTGCGTCTAATGATCCACTATTTACCATTCTTGTTTCTATGCAGGTACATTCTTCTATTGTGCCCATCTTCTGGCAAAGTCTACATGTGATTCTATATAGATCTCCATAATATCCATCTTTATGTGGTATCTTTTACATCTAGGTTTTCCCTTTTTTCGTGAAAGTTCTCCTCTTGGACAAAGTAATGGGAAGTCTACCTTCTCCCAATTGAGTTTATCACTAATGGAAAGGAAGTGGGTCCCTATATTTCTACTCTTGATGCATCTACTTATACCAATCTAAATAGCTAACAACATGTTAAGCCTGATGGAAGCAACAATGCAAATGTGTACAAGCATGTTATCTGTATATTTGTCACTTTGACAAGTGCATATGCAACGAGCGAAGTCAATAATGTGCATCCACCCTCCTTCCCTAACTCACTTGCTACATGACAACTACCAATTAGCACCTCCAAAATTCTTTCCTACCTACTATAATCGATAATCTGTGAGCATTAGCTCTTGAACTCCATCATCAATTATTTCAATTGCATACTTAATGAAAACTTTATTCTTTGCTATTTTCTTAAGCGCCTTGGAATTTTGGTGAAAAAAGTAGCCCACACGGTTGTAAATGGTCTTCTTAATTAAAGTAGCACTGGTAACCCTCAAGCTCCTTCAATATCCGAATTGTAGCTTTCAATGATGCTCGATGCATGTACCAAGAGTGGTAGTAAACTGTCATAAGCCAACACCTACTTCTCTACTAACATGTCATTAAACCACAACAAGGCATCAAGCTTGATTGTCCTCACCTACTCTATAAATAGTTTAGCTTTCAAGCTTACACCTACATTCCACATAAGTGACTAATTTCTTACATGGAATATTTTTGTGAATATGGTTGAAGTTGCTTGCAATGTGCCGTATATAGAATCCCCATACTGTAAAGGAGGTTGCCATCCATTGGAGGGCTCATCGAGTGCTAACTTGATGCCAACATGTCTGTCTAAAATGAGATGAATAGTTTCACAACCTTCATGCTCACTAATGACATGTTGCTTCAATTTTTTAAAAAACCATTGGTTGACTCATCATCTACGAAGGCAAATACCAGTAGAAGTATGTGGTTGTTTTAATCAATGCCACAGCAATCAAACAACTTATGAATGTACTTGCCATACAGAAAAGTACTGTCAATAGTGACAATGGATATAAGAAATCTAAATGCTATTAAGCAAGACTCGAACGCTTAGAAAACCCACTTAAGGATGGATACCTAAGAGTATTTGATCTTCTCCACCCCCAATCGACTCATGTTCCTAATATTATGATTTTTTTATTGCATTAAGTAGCTTAGGGAGTTCACTATAAGATTTTTATCAATTCCCATACACATGCTCAATTACCCTTTTCTTGCCTTCTCATACCCTTCTCCTAGATATCCTATAACAAATTCCTATTTAATAACGAAAGTGAGCTTGATAACCATCATATCAAGATTATCCCTTACAAAATTCGCAAACCAACTTGTAAAAAGATTGCAATCCAACTATGGTGATCCTGACTTATCATTTGATAATGCATGTATGCAAACCTTCAAATTTGGTAACTATGAAACAGCCCTAAAACTTCTTATTACAAGTTTGAAGCCTCTACTTACAACTATCTTCCCCTTTTGAATAATAAACCAACCAAAGTGATTTATAAGATTCATCAACACTGAAGTTACAATGGTTCTTCATATGATATGCGTTAATGGCTTGAATAACTGCCTTTGTATTGAATCTTATGCCCTTGTTAAATTCCTCACAACTGCTTAAGTTACTACACATCGCATCAGGTTCTTGCTCAAAATATATGTAAATCATCATCGCCAGCATTGTAAAAGGAAACAGGATCTCTAATTGCCATATAAGTTGGTTTACTTACACTAGCTGATATATTGCTTGTGTGGCGTGCCTTGGTGTGATTGGACAATCACCTTTAGCCATATCTTCTCCTTATTTCATTTTCTTCCTCTTTCTCCCCAAAACTTTCATCATCATTGGAACTTTCCTCCTTAACACTCATTTCTATTTTTGTGTTCGTTACATTTCCACCTTTGCACGCACTATATAAAAATTAGGTGTGGGTAGTTGTTGTAGCATCGAAGTAATTACTATGTCTACTTTAGTTTTAGCATTACATGTTGCCTCTTCCATAGAGGTTGAATCATATGCTTCAAACACTAGTGACTCAGTCATCATCTTTTCTCTATTTGGTAGTGAATGCGTATGCCCATTTTCTTAGAATGTTTGTTGTTGAGAGGGGCCTCCCAATTTTTCAAATATCCTGAATGTACAACTATTATATGCCATGTTTTCCAAAGGATTTAGCCATTTCAATTAGATTTTGCACCTCATCATCATCTTTAATTGTCATTAACACATAAAATGCATTACTCCCATGAAAAATACGATGCTTATGTATTATCCCACCCCCACTTTAGTATAATTCACATTCTCCTTCATTTTGAACTTCTTAATCGTATCTCTATCATATTTTGAGTCCTAATTGTCACTTACAATATTTCCAAATGCATGGATAAAAAATTTTCACATAGTTACCCATTCTTATCCTCCTTGTAACGTAAATAAATAATCAACTAATTTACAATAAACAAAAAAAAATTCAATTTATATATATTTTTTAATTTTTTAAAAAAATTAAAAGTTTCCATGAGAAGAATAGAAAAAATAATTTATTTAAAAAATTTAAATATTAATTTAAAAATGATAAAAAGTTCCTTAATTTTGTAAAAAAAACAAAAAAAAAATTAAAATTGAAAAAAATTTACAATTTTTAATTTTAATTTTAATTTATTTTTATTGAAAATAAATTAAATTCAAATTTTTTTCATAAAACATATGTTTCAAATTAAAATTTTCAAAAAAAAATATAATTACAAAAATTCTTTAAAAAATTTCAAAGTATAAACAAAATTTTAAATTTAAAGAAAATTTAACTTTTATTTAAAAAATATCTTTATACAACATCTATTTTGCAAACAATCATGTGTACTAACATTGAATAGAACAAACTAATAATAAGCACTAATATTTAAATAAAAGCTCACTACAAATTACCACAACATTAATATTCTAAGGTTTTTTGAAAAGATAAAATTAATACAATGAGGTGCAAATTTTGAGTTATGACAATATTCGTCTTCTTCCTATGTAAACTACCTACCTCATGTTATATGTTACAAATTTCATATAAATAATGTTTAATACACTACAAACTAACAACAAGCACCGATATTTGGAAAAAAAAAAAAGAAACACTACAAACAATCACAACTCAAATGTTCTAAGAATCTAAGATTTTCTAGAATGACGAAAACTAACACAATAAGAAAAAAATTAGTTTCTAATGGAAATACATACCAAAATGTGGTTTAATCGAGCTTTTTGTTGAAGAAATAGAAAGATACCAATGATTTTAGTGAACTTAGTTGATAATCTTTGTAGATCTACTTCTATAACTACAAGCTTTTCTTCCTCTAACTTGCGTAAGGAAGTTTATTGTTGTATGTGAGGGAAGGTGTTCTATGTGAGTGAAATGTTGTTTTGAACTTTTGGTTCTTTGTTCTCTCATCCATGTATAAAGAAAGGAAGGAGTTTTTAGTGTACTATGCACTCTATGGCATGTCTTTCATTCGATGGACAAAGACCAACAACTTTGTAGGGCTCTCTGTATGTGTTGGTAAAATTATTTGTGTGCTATGGTGTGTGAACAAGTCCATCTATGTGTAAATGTGATAAAATTAATGAATGGTGGAATGGCTTTGCAAAAATTATTTACGATAAATTATTTAAGTCATATACTAAAGATGCATACTCTGTTGACGCCTTCAATTAGGCCAATTTTGGTGTAATTGAAGGCGCAATCTGAATATGTACATTCGTTACCTATTTTTACAATATCTTCCTTGGGTATTCCATTTCATAATTAATTATCAAAAATCACATTATTTAAGTGGATTCCTAAAAAATAACATTATATATGGCATTCTATAAGCTAATCATACATATATACTACATAGTTAAAACTTGATCATTTATATCTTGGAATATTATCACTTAAATACTAAATATTCAATGTACTTTATTGATAGCAAGTAGATGATGTCATGATAATATCATAAAATTATTCAAAATTTTAAGCAATCTTAATTATTAATCCATAAATTGAAAAAAAATTGAAAAGATGAAAATTGAGAAGATCCATTTCCCAAGTATTTTCCTAAAGTATTTCCTTATACCAAGATCTAGAAAGAGTGAGCAAGTATAATACGAAAAGAGCAATTATCATTAGTAATTTAATTTGCTCCATAGACTTTGTCAAAATACATAGAGTAACTTTATCAAATGTAGATCCATCACATAGAAATCTAAGTCATGCAAATCAATATCTTTTCAATCTGTATTAAATATATATTACATTAATAAATAATACAAACCTTTTCCATATAAAAGGTTTAACATGTGAGCTTGAACCATTTTTGAGCCCATTCAATATATTTCAATTCCTATTTAAGGTCTATAAAACTATTTTAATCTATCTCTAGCTTTTCATCCAAGTTTTTGAGCTCAAATCTCGAGTTTTTGGCTATAATGATTACTCCTAAATTATTGAAATCATGTATTTCATTGACTAAAATTTCCTATACTTGAAATTTACAAGGCCACTTCTTTTGAATTTTATGACTATGTCTTAAAGTTTAACCAAAGATTGATATAGTTTTCCAAAAGCCCTTAATTTAGCTACGTAGAAAAAACATAGGTATTACAAGCAACAACTTAGAAATCTCTTACTTGATCTCAAACAAAGCCTAGTGCTCCAACCTCTTCAATTAAGCGTTAGTATCAATTTTGGCTTGATCTCCTCCCAAGTCACTATGACATCTGCACCTTATCTAGGCCCTTTTAACCTCCTTCCCCACCATTGCAAGGCAATGTATTCCATGAACATAGAGGGGGACCAAAGCCTTGCAGCATTGTCCGTTACCCCTATTACATCAATGTACCATTACAAGATTCAAAGGAAATTGTTGATCTTCCTCACACTCCATCAATAACGCTGCTACACATGCTTCCAACCATAACTTCACAAGCTATCACTCTTATTCCACTTGCTACATGCACAGTGTTTAGGCTAACTTTTATGTGCAAAATGTAGACTCTCCTAAACTTAGATAAGGGCTATGTCAATCTTCCTTACAAAAACACTCTAAATGTCTAAGGACAAAAAGAGAATATTTAGAGAGAAAAGGCTTAAACACAATGTATTCACTAATTGTATGTTCACTTGAAGAGAATACTATTTAATTCTGACGCAGCGAGGAAAGCGTAACGAAACGAATCCGAATATGGATTGGTTTCACAACAACAAAGAAATATTCTTTGATGCCAAATTCTGGTTGCGCACAACCGGTAAAGGAGATAATTCTCTCTCAAATGTATTCAAAGTGTAGTAAAAACATAACCCTAGCTTATCTGACAAAAGAGTATTTATACTTCCCCGTAAAATATCTAAAAGGGGAAAATCTATACGTACACGTGGAAATAAATAATAAAATACACATCTATAATCGGTCGAATACACGGCCGTGCCTCGAGGCCGTGTATGTTTCTGGGCATGTAGCGGGCACAGTACACGGTTGCATACACGGCCGTGCCTCTAGGCTGTGTATGTTTCTGGGCATATAGCGAGCGCAGTACACAGTCTCATACACGGCCGTGCCTCTAGGCCGTGTATGTTTCTAGACATGTGATGAACACAGTACACGGTCGCATACACGGCCGTGCCTTTAGGCCGTGTAAGCTTCTGTGAGAATTCTACTGGAACACACGGTTGTGTCGCTGGCCGTGCCTTTGGGTCGTATAAGTTATACACGGTCGCATACACGGCCGTGCCCTTAGGCCGTGTAAGCTTCTGTGTTTTCCACGATGCCCGCATCATTCTCTCCCACCAAGGAAGAACTCGACCCTGAGTTCGTTGCTGGATAAAGGGGTTCGTCATCCTCATAAAATGGAGATAAATCTGCCACGTTGAAGGTCTTGGAGATTCTCATGCTTTCCGGGAGGCCAACCACATAAGCGTTGTCATTGATCTTGGCCACTATTTTGTAGGGCCCATACTTTTTCGGTTGCCACTTGCTATATGTGCCCACGGGGAAGCGTTCTTTCCTTAAGAACACCATCACGGGGTTTCCCACCTCGAACTACTTCTTCTTCTTATGCCTATCATCTGCCTTCTTATAGCACTCATTCACTTTCTCAATTTGTTCTTTGATCTCTGACGCCAGGTGCTTTGCTGCTATGTTGGCCTCCACACCTTTGGGTAGGGAAACTAGGTCTAGAGCATGAGAAGGTGCCTTGGTGTAGACCACTGAGAAAGGAGATTTACCGATAGTTCTGTAGATCGAGTTGTTGTAGGCAAACTCTGCTTGAGACAATGCCAGGTCCCATTGCTTTGGTTTCTCTCCACAGATACTTCTTATCAGATTGCCAAGGGTCCTGTTCGTCGCTTCGGTTTGTCCATCGGTTTGTGGGTGGGCTGTGCTGTTGAAGTTGAGGGACGAGTTGAACATGTACCAAAGTGTCCTCCAGAAGTGGCTAAGGAATCGGGTGTCCCTATCAGAAGTGATGGATTTGGGAACCCCATGTAATCGGACCACCTCCTTAAAGAATAATCTGGCTACATTCCGAGCATCCGCCGTCTTCTTACATGGGATGAAGTGAGCCATCTTGGAAAACCTGTCCACAACTACAAAAACAGTGTCAGCACCTTGTTGGGTGCGAGGCAAACCTAGGACGAAGTCCATGGATAGGTCTTCCCAAATGTTCTCAGGTACGGGTAAAGGAGTGTAGAGTCCCATATTCTGAGAGTGCCCCTTGGATGTTTGACAGATGTAGCAGCGTTGCACTATTCGACTGACATCCCTGCGCAATTGAGGCCAATGATATCTTGCTGCTACTGCTTCTAGTGTTTTGTCCCGCCCCAAATGGCCGGCGAGTCCCCCTCCATGGAGATCTCGGATCACCTTCTCTCTCAAGGAGGATGCCGGGATACATAGTTGGTTTTCCCTCATTAAATAACCCTTCAGAATATAATAACTGTCATTGGGTTCCTTGTTGGTGCACTTTTTCCAGGTAGTTCCAAAATCCTCATATGTTTCATACAGCTCCTTCAACTGTTCAAACCCCACTACCTCAGCTCTCAAAGTCACTAGTAAATCCGCCCTTCGGCTTAGTGCGTCGGCCACCTTGTTCTGCGCCCCGGATTTATGCATCAAACGAAACGGAAACTTCTGCAAGAATTGTATCCATCGGGCATGCATGTCTTTGCATATGCGGGTCTGATTGCTCAGGTGTTTCAAGGCAACGCAATCAGAATACAGTACGAATTCCTTGCCCACCAAATAATGCTCCCACATTCTTAAGGCTCTGACCACGGAGTAAAACTCCTTGTCATATGTGGACCACTTCCTCCTGGCCTCACAGAGTTTCTCACTATAAAACGCAACAGGTCTTTTCTCCTGAGAGATTACCGTCCCAATACCCACACCACTAGCATCACAATCAACTTCGAATAATTTGTCGAAGTCCGGTAAGGCCAGCACTGGTGCGCTACATAGTCGCTCTTTGAGCACAGTGAATCCCGACTCAGCTTCCTCGTCCTAATGAAACTGCCCTTTCTTCAAACATTCGGTTAAGGGAGCCACTACCGTGCTAAAGTGTCGTATGAAACGTCGGTAGAAGCCTGCTAACCCTAGGAAACTCCTCAGCTCAGTGATTGTCTTAGGTGTAGGCCAATCTCTAATGGCTCGTACCTTATCCTCATCCACCATGATTCCTTCCCCACTCACTATGAATCCAAAAAATAACAGCTTTGATGACATAAACACACACTTCTTGAGATTAACATATAGTTTGTTCCCTTTCAGCACCATCAAAACATCCTTCAAATGCACTAGATGTTCCTCCCGAGTCTTGCTATATACTAATATGTCATCAAAATATACAACAACAAATCGGCCTATGAAGGTTTTAAGTACCTGATTCATCACGCGCATGAAGGTACTCGGTGCATTGCTGAGCCCGAACGGCATGACCATCCATTCGTATAGTCCCTCTTTCGTCTTGAAGGCGGTCTTCCACTCATCCCCAGGTCTGACCCGAATTTGATGGTACCCGCTTCGAAGGTCTATTTTGGAGAACACCACTGCTCCACTCAGCCGATCCAACATGTCCTCAATGCGAGGTATTGGGAATTTGTACCCAATGGTGATTTTGTTGATCGCTCGGCTATCCATGCACATCCTCCAACTCCCATCCTTCTTAGGTGTTAGTAATGCTAGTACGGCACAGGGACTCAAGCTATCTTGAATGAATCCTTTATCGAGCAAGTCCTAGACCTTTTCCTGTAAGATCTCCATTTCCTTGGGACTCATCCGGTAGTGAGGGAGGTTGGGAAGACTAGCTCCCGGCACCAAGTCAATGTGATGCTGGATGTCTCGCAATGGAGGTAATCCCTCCGGTAAGTCTTTCGGAACGACTTCTCTGAATTCCTCTAGTAATTCCTTCACTTCTTCCGGCATCTCCGTGTTACTTATGTCCTCTCCCGCCATTTTCATTACTAGGGCATGCATCAAGCGGGACTCCTTGATGTCTTCGGTCATCTCCCTTTTTGATTGGGTGATCGTAAAAAAGGACTTCCCTTCCACCTTCTGGATTTTTGGTCGCTTATCCATTAGTGGCATTAGTGTATACTTCACCCCTCCTTCTCCAACCTATACTTGTTCTCCTTCCCTGCATGTTGGGCATCTACATCAAATTGCCAAGGACGCCCGAACAGCAAGTGACAAGCATCCATATCGACGATGTCGTAGTACACTTCATCTCGATATTTGCCGATCGAGAAAGGAACTCTACATCTCTCCTTCACCTCTATTCGTTCTGCCGCATCCATCTGATGGTGTACGGACTTGGATGCTTCTTTGTAGGTAATTGGAGCTTCTTCACGACTTCCTTCCCAATGATGTTTTCACAACTCCCACTGTCGATGATCAAGTCAAACACTCTCCCACCAATCGTGCACCTAGTGCGAAACAATTGGTGTCGTTGTGAGCTATCCTCTTGTTTCGGTGCTAACATCATCCTCCTAATTACGTAATTAGGTTCTACCTCGTCATCAACCTCCTCATAGTACTCTTCATCACCGTCTGGTTCACAACACACTTCTTCCTCCTCTTCCCTCTCGACAATGTTTACGGTGCGTCTATTTGGGCACTCATTTGATCGATGCCCCGGCTGATTACATCTATAACATTTTCCCAGTATCGGCTTGGCATATGGATTGTTTTGCCTTAGGGTGTCTCTATTCTCCACCAATCTCTTTCCTTCCGCCTTGTCTTCTCTCCTGTCCATACTTCCCGCTGGTTTCTCAACCACTCCTCTAGGTCTCTCACCAGTTCCTTTACTATTATTACCAGGACTTTCGTAAGTGTAGGTCCTTTTACTACCTTCAAACCTTACGCTTTGTTCTTGTATCATCATTTCCGCTCGGAGAGCCAAGTTCTTTGCTTCATTCACGGTTCGAAACATCGTCACCCCTATCTTATCTCTTATCTGAGGCTTTAACCCGTCTACAAACCGTGCCACCTGTTGACCCTCAGTTTCCCTTAAATCGTTTCTCTCCGCTAACCTCATAAATTCTGCAGTGTATTCATGCACCGACCTCTGCCCTTGTCGGCACCGCTGATACTGTTGGAAAAGAATTTGCTCGTAATCGGGTGGCAAGAAATCTCGTTGCAGCAGATTCCTCATGCGGTACCATGACCTAATAGGTTGCCGCCCTTCCCTTTGTCTACGGTGCTGCAATCGATCCCACCATGCAGACGCCCCGCCTTTCAATTTGCAAGCAACAATTCTCACCCTTCTCTCCTCAGGAACTTCCATATAGTCGAAGAACCTATCGACCTCCACCAGCCAATCCAAAAACTCTTCTATATTCAAATTGCCATTAAAAGAAGGGATGTCTACCTTAAGACGGAAGTCTCCGCCATCAGCATGGTCGAACCCTTGGTGATTGCGTCGATATCCACCACCATAGGCCGGTTCATTTCAGTCATCCATTCCACGAAATCTTCCGCCGCTAGCGATACCACCCCTTCTCGGTGGTTGTTCCCTCCTCTGCAAAATTCCGTCCTCTTCCTCAGAGGAGCTTCCGTCAATTCTCTGGTTCCATTGGTTTCCGGCAACAAAGTCATTGATAAGGCCGCCGCGAGCAGCTGTTACCTCCGGTCGATTCCCAACAACACCTCTGTGACCGTCGTGGTCCATCACCATGGCGTCGACCCGCGCCACCAGATTCTCCAAGCGTTGTTCTACACGCCCAAGCCTCTGCTCCATGATTTCAACCACTGCCCTCGGAGCCCATTGATTGGCTCCTTGGACTTCCGCATCTCGATCAAGGTCAAGGACGCGACCGCCATCAACACCACCGTTAGCCGACATCTCCGCAGGAAATTGCCTTGCTCTGATACCAACTGACGTAGCGAGGAAAGCGTAATGAAACGAATCCGAATATGGATTGGTTTCACAACAACAAAGAAATATTCTTTGATGCCAAATTCTAGTTGCGCACAACCGGTAAAGGAGATAATTCTCTCTCAAATGTATTCAAAGTGTAGTAAAAATGTAACCCTAGCTTATCTGACAAAAGAGTATTTATACTTCCCCGTAAAATATCTAAAAGGGGAAAATCTATACGTACACGTGGAAATAAATAATAAAATACACGTCTATAATCGGTCGCATACACGACCGTGCCTCGAGGCCGTGTATGTTTCTGGGCATGTAGCGGGTACAGTACATGGTCGCATACACGGCCGTGCCTCTAGGCCGTGTATGTTTCTGGGCATGTAGCGAGCGCAGTACACGGTCTCATACACGGCCGTGCCTCTAGGCCGTGTATGTTTCTGGACATGTGATGAACACAGTACACGGTCGCATACACGGCCGTGCCTTTAGGCCGTGTAAGCTTCTGTGAGAATTCTACTGGAACACACGGTTGTGTCGCTGGCCGTGCCTTTGAGTCATGTAAGTTATACACGGTCGCATACACGGCCGTGCCCTTAGGCCGTGTAAGCTTCTGTGTTCTCTACGATGCCCGCATCAAATTCCTTCCTTATTCCATAAAAACATTGTTATTATGGTGTTTAATTAAATTTTAAACATTGAATAACTATTCCCAATAAATTATTACTATCCTAAATATTGAATAACAATTCATATTCACAACTTACTAATTATTATTTAATGGCTCATTTATCATCTTTACCATAAATGATATATCATAGTAAGTTATGTTGAGTTTATATTGGTTATAGAAAGTGGAAAATGGTAGAGATTTAAGAAGTATAATTAACTATTTATTTTTGTGTCAACAAAAAAAGTAATAGATATGTAATAATTATTATATATCTATTCAATTTTTATAAATTAAAATTTAATTTTCTTTTTTTCTTTTTAATTCTGTCAAGTGAATAAAATATAAGTGTTTAAAGCTTTATAATGAGGAGGAATCCTCTTTATACATAAGTTGCCTCTTTTAAAGGATGACTAAGACTTATTTGATCTAACGTCTCTTTCGTATTTACAACAATGATGCTGCTTACCCTCCACTGTTAAGATACATTAATCCAAAGACATTGTGGAACATTTCAGGCTCTAAAAGGTTTAAGGAGTCTTAAGTATTGGACTTCACTACCTTACGGAACCTACAAGTCTTAATAAATCGCGGAAGACTCTAGCACATGCGACATTTGGATTTTTGTCCATTCCACTTGTACTTTTCTTTTGCTTTGACATGAATATTCACAAAAGTTTTTGTTGAGTAGCTCAATCACTTCAAATTTGAGAAATCACATCCTACCTTAATTTAATTTTTCTAATTTGGGTTACACCATTTTCTTAAGAATAGTAAATTGGTAATTTAGTAAATGATTCAATTTCATGAAGTTTTCCTATGTTGAAATGTAAAATATCGATAAAAGTCTAAAAGAAAAGTTATAAACCTCGATGTAGTTATTATTACTAGATATCCCAATTTATTTATTTTTATAATAATAACAGATATTAAAATTCACTTATTTCATTTTATTGGAATGATTATATATCAATCTGAAATTAGTGTTTTTTTTTTCTTTTTGCAATTATTTCATGTGGGGTCAACAATTTGGATTTTGTTGCTCACTTGATGACTTGTACGCCTACAGTAAATAGGGCATTCCATTTCAAATTTTTAGTGCACATCATCACATAGAAAGAAATATACGAGAGGAGAAAGGGGGATAGAGAATAATAGGGAAAAGAGGGGATAGCTTTGATTATTGAAAGAGAAAGCAAAGCAGTAATGATGACTATGTGAAAGCAATTATAATAGTTATATTTTTAAGTTTATAAAAGTACCTCTCGAAGATTTTCATAGCAACCAAAACAAATATAATAATATAATAATATTTTTAAGACACAACTTAAGGGCATATTTCAACAAAGTTAAAAAATAAATGTAACATACAATAGAAAAGCGAAAAATAAAAATAAAAAAAAAAAGAAAAGAAAAAGAAAAAAAGGCCTTTCCAAGTTGGAACGCAGCTGGATGACAAGATTTCCTTCTTAAATAACAAAATAGTTATTGGATAAAGTTTTCATATTTTCATTAGGTGTCATTGTTTTTATCCTTTGAAGCATATTTTCAATTATTCTCTATACTTAGTAGAACAATTAATTGACAAGAATATAGATAGAGACACCAAACTTTGATTAATCTTTTCATTTACATTACTTTTTGTTGGTGAATCTGTTGCTCCTGGATGTGATTTTGTTGCTGCACAGTGCAATTGATGAGGGAGCATTGCCTCACAGGGTCTCCATTCAGGGCAATCACAGGGAGGCTATCACAATTGCATATCTCAATCATTGAACCATCTGGATCGTGGAAGAAAAGCTGATCGACGGAGACTCCACCTTCCTCCACTCTG
The DNA here is from genome assembly GCA_037954665.1 of Laguncularia racemosa. Lineage (NCBI taxonomy): Eukaryota > Viridiplantae > Streptophyta > Magnoliopsida > Myrtales > Combretaceae > Laguncularia > Laguncularia racemosa. The sequence goes on from JBBMOL010000012.1 coordinate 2,494,666, forward strand.
CCTTTGACGTACTCGATCTTCATCTCCTTGATTCTATTCTCAACTATTGTCATGTTTTCACACTGCATGTGTAATTATCAGAACCAAACATTATCAGTTAAGATTGAAAATGTCAACATAGGATAACAATTACAACTTGGATTGATATTATGACAAGTTCTTCCATTAAGTATATTGGATCGCTGCATATACCGTATGCTTTGGACCACTTATAATTAGGACAGGATCACGCCCCAAGTTTTTAATTACAATTCAAAAGCCAATTGTGTAATTAAACTTATGGTAAAATAAAATCTTTCTTTTTTATTTTCACTTTAGAAAATGCTCAATAACTCGTGATAAAAATGCAATTAAAATTTAGGAAAAAAAATATAAATAACCTCCCTAAACTTTAAATAAGATATGAATATGTTCTCTAAATTTTTAAATATTGTAAATTACTTATCTAAACTTTGATAGATTAGTAAATAACCCTTAAAAGTTGTAAATAACCTCCATATAAACTTTAATTTTAGTATAAAAATACTCTTCAAACTTATTAAAATGTCCTTCAACACCCTCATAAACTTTGAACTTATTAGTGCGTGTGTGTTTTAACTAAAAAAAGACAAGTATCATTTATGTTGCTAAAAAAGTTTATGAGATATCTCCACATCTAGATCAAAATCACTAAAATTGAGCATTAAAGAAAAATTTGAAAATTTAAAATATCTATTTACACTTGAAGCATATTTCGAAGATTTATTTGGAATTTGGCATAGAAAATAATGGTATACGTAGCAGTACGTTAGTTGCATAGTTAAAACTACTTCTATATTTTGGAATATCATCACTTGGCTTTGATCTATTTTATTTATAGAAAGTAGATGATGTTATAATGATATTATAAAATTATTTAATTTTTAAATAATTTTAATTATTAATTTATAAATTGAGAAGATAAAAATTGAAACGATTTATTTTCTGATATATTCCTAGAGTACTGAGTATGAATCGACCCAGCAAGAGTGAGCAAGTGGAATAGGGAAGAAGCAGTTATTACTATTAATTTAATTTGCTCCATATATTCTTGCTCAGAATACACGAATTGAGTTTATCAAATGTAGATCCATCACATAGAGATCAGAGTCATGCAAATCAATATCATTTGAATCGCTTAAATATATAGTAACTTGATAAATCAACTTTTCCGATTTCATTTTTTAATTTGATTCCACTTTGTATGCAAAGATGATGCTTACCGTATGCTTTGAAAAAAAAAAAAAACATGATAGTTTAATCTCTAAATTTTCTATATTTTACCCATAAATATCATATACCATATAAAGTTATGAGAAAATAAAAATGGAATGATATGCTTTTATCTAATAATCCAGAAAAATTATATCATCCATTTATTTTTCCTTTTCCGGCAGTAACAGAGAAAGTCCCAAATAATGAACATAATAAAAGAGAGAGAGAGACCTGGAAAGAAATGTGATTGCCCTTGGGGTTGATTTGACCGATTTTGGGCATTTTCTCAGGTTCCTCAGACTCAAGTAAATGTATCCCAATCCCATAATTAAATAGCCTGTGCTTGGTAACAAAAGCAGAAGCCAGAAGGGTTTTGTTTCAATTAACATCGTATTAGAGAAAAGCTAAATAATCATATGTTAATAAGAAATATATTAATATTAATCATACCATGCACCCTCAAAATCAAATGAACCGGGTCTCCTGATGGGAACGAATCCAAGTACATTCTGATAAAAATCAATCGATTTTTCCACAGATCGACACACAAGGGAGATGTGATTCAGGCTCTTTAGGAGCAAAGGATTAGCAGGATTTCCCTTCATCATTCTCCCTCTAATATTCAGAAAATTATTCGAGAAAAAAAAAAAAAAAAACAAACAGACTCTCCAGGAGGATAATGTTGGATGGAAGCGATAATATGAAATGGATTGTGAAATCTGAAGTGATTATTATATGAAACGAGCACGACTGTGATGTGGTGTTGTGGTGGTATTTATAGACTGAGGATGCTGAACGAATCAACTGGTGTGCATGTGACTTGATGATGTGGGCAGTGGAGGGCAGAGATAGCTATGCACAAATGTATAACACGTCGGATCCACGTTAAAGCGATTGGGAACAACCGATTTTGTAGTATTCTAGATATTTATTATTTGTTTTTCGAGTTAGGAAACCGGTTGGTGTATTAGGGTGAAATTCTTATTCATTTTATTGTCAATCTAAATGCCTAGCATTATACATATGTTGTTCAATTCTTGACTTAGTATTGTATTTATGTGGATTCTTTTTTATGGATAAAATAAATCATGCTGATAAATATGATAGTTTGATAAGTGGACCTCATCATTAAATACAGATTTATGAAACATGTATGGACACAAGGTGATTTTTCTTCGGAACATAAGTAAGCTCTTTAACACTAAAAAAATTGGATATTATAGGCAAAAATTCATGTGCAACGAACCTTTTATACCAAATACAATTATAATACATTTATAATCCAAGAATCATGAAAACTGGCTCATCCATCGTACGATTTGAGCTCCTTCATTAATTTCTGCGCTTATTATCCACCTAAATTTAGAAAATATTGACTTATCTCCATATAACTTCTTAAAGTACGATCATATATTCAAAAGTTTTTTAGTGATGATATGAGAAGACAAATTTACATTTTCGGGAGTTATAACAATATTATCAAAAGTTAAATTAAGTCAGGTCTCACAAAGATATGATCGTATATATTTAAATCACGTTTGTATAGGTGTTACTTACACGTAAACCAATATATTTTATTAACCTATGAATATGATATTATTATATATATAGGATCATATATATTATAGGAAGACTTCCTATGCAAAACACGTTTTTACTTCTTCCTTTTTTGTTTGTCCTCGTCCCGTCCCTAACTTCGACGACAAAAGCGAACATATCGTTTTCCATTGTATATTGGAATAGAGATCCGTCCTGTAAATTGATACTTATTATCTACGAAGTTGAGTTTGCCATCGATTAGTCAACCCATGCGTCTTAAGGCCAAAAGCCAAATAGAACTCAACTACGTCAAATCCTGATTTAACCTCGACCGCTGATCGCTGAGCTGGCGCATGCCAAATTCGAATTCACTACAGCCACTTAATCTGATAGATAAGTGAGATATGAGTAGTATATATACTCATCTCCTACTGGGACTAACAATGCAAAAAAAAAATCATTCATATTAATATGTTATGTATTCAAATGAGTAGTATATGTAAATACCAATAGTATATTCGATAAGAACCGGTCGGATTAATAGATGGAATGTACGTACAATGAAGTTGCTAATGATCTAATCGCTAGAGATGGAAGGCCTGGTTGGACGCGTCAATTTATATAATCATCTTTAAAATATGTAGTAGTCGGGCGTATTGGCTGGAATCCTTTTGCCGATTCAGTCAAAGTCTATATCAACGTGTCATTTAATATTATAATCACCAATAGTTCGGCGATTATTTTAAAATTCAGTTAATCGACAAAAATATATGTATATATATATATAACATATGTTGCATATCCATGTTAAATAAAAAATGTTTAAACCTTGAGGTAATAACTTTGATTACTTAAAAAAGTGCATATGTAATTGGGTCAGGCTGGTTTTGTCTTTTACAAGGTTTGGAGTATTGAGTGGTCAGTGACGGTGGGCGTGCATGCATGTTATGCATGGAAGTTTATAATTTATTGATAGGTTCCTCAAATATTTCTAATTTTGAATCACGTTTAATTTTCATAAATATGAAGGCTTATGCATTTTCTAGCGCGCAAAGAGCTGCGAAAGTCAAAAGATAATACGAGGGGAATTTAGTAGCACTACTGAATATCAAAACATATATTTTAAAGGTTAATATTTGAAAATATATGCTATAAGATATAGGTGAAAATTAAAATTTCCTCCACGGTTACTAGATAGTCATAAATATACCTCTAAATTATTAGTTAGATATAAACATCTTTAATTTCAAAAACTTCCAACTTTTATACATTGAAAATTTTTTAACCATCATTAAAATGCTAAAAGCACTACTAACAAGACCATGAATATTGACGATTTTAGGGGTTTAGCTATGGTTAGAAATATATACAAGCATATTTAAACAAGGTTGCTAGATTCATTCTCTAAAAGATTAAAGTCTTCCCACATCCGATCTATAGCTTAAAAAGTGCATTTGCATTTTCTCATGAATTCTTAAAGCATTTGGAATTTGAATAAAGTTATATGTTCTCGAAAAATTGCTGATTTTGCTAGTCATGTATAAGATATATATATATAACCTTCCAAAACAATGAAAGTACCCAAACAATAATCGATGCCCTAAGTGTCTTACTAGGAAATTTCTTTGGCTCTCCCGAGTCCCCACCAATCAATTGCTTTGTCTTCCACAGTTGGATCCTCCCATTTTAAAGTGTTATGATTTAATCCTTTGATTAGGTTCGCTCAATAAACATTATTTTGGCTATTTCTTTTCGGTCATTAATCATAACCCGTTGACTGAATCTTAGCATAAAAAGTTCAAATTTATTTAAGAGCTCCAGTGATCGTTCTTGTACCAATTTTGGTAATAATAAAATCTTCTTTTGTTATTAATTAAGTCTATTAAGTGTTTGCAGTTTCATTCTCATAAAGCAAAATTATCGTGAAAGACCTTAACTCGCAGGATGGCAAAAAATAATTATAAGAATTGATCCATGATGAAACTGATTGTAGGTTCTATGTGCAATTTCTACAAATATATATAGAAAAAAAATGGGAAGTTCTATCAAACTATAGGAAAAACTAATAGCAAAAAATAATTATAAGAATTGATCCATAATGAAACTGACTACAGGTTCTATGTGCAATTTGTACGAATATATATATATAAGAAAAACGAATGGGAAGTTTGAATTATTGGAATCTTAATATCCAATCTTTCAATATTTAGATTAGGCTTTTCAAAAAATATTTTTGAGATGAGATGTGATATCTCTCAAATGGAACTCTAATCATCAAGGCAACTCTTAGTGTAATGATTTAGAATTTGTTAGAAATCAAAGTTTACGTTAAACACATTCAATAAAAAGCACTTTTGAAATAAGTGATCCTTTAGAAAACAGTTACACTAAAAAAAAAAAATTGAAGATATATCACACTAAAGCATAAATGCTTTGGTATGTGGAGTTTAGTCAATACAAGTAATGGAAATCTAATCTTAGACTCTTCTAGGTGTGACCACTTGGAGTTCATTAAAATACAAAGATTAAGCATACTTAGTGGAGAACACCCCTAGATGAGTGACCTTAGAGGAAGCAATTGCACCAAATGATAAAACAAAAAGGTATATAATGCCAAAGCGGATGTTACCTCATTATGCAAATTTTGAGATAATATCATGAATACTACCTAAACTTTAAAATTGTAATTTCAATACCCAATTTGAAATTTACATGTCACCATTACTACCTACATTAAATCAACTAAAACTATTTATCTAATTATATCCTTTAGCCAATCTTAGCGTGGCACACATCTAACACTTTAAAAACATCTAGCTTGGTATTGTTGACTCTAGCTCTTGCACATTGTAGACGAGCAAACTAAGAAAAAAAAAAACATAAAAATGCCTTCTCTTTAATCATTGTACTAAAAAAAGTCTATATATCCTCAATTAAAAAAGCAAACCGAAACTCTCTTCATCCTCTTATTAAAAAAAAAAAAAACCCTACTTTTAGCCCTAAATTGAAATTAAAAACCCTAACTTTTAAGTTCTAATTTTACATGCCAAGTTTTCCTTCTATTATGCATACCACTTAACATGCATATATGTACAAGCACCTTCTTTTATGTATTTCTTTAGTGCTTTCAATTAACAAAAAGGTCTCATCTTCCTACACATGTGCCACTCCTGCATATCAGATTCATCTTCCTACATAGATTCACCATCTAAGGCATTCAAAACCTACTAAAAATTTTAAAAAATTTTGAGAGAACATAAAAGACAATTTACTTGTCAGTTCCTTCCGTCATCAATTTCAATGGTCAAGACTCCTTTGTCCTTTAAATATTTGAAGGTGGGATTGTCTGTCTATGCCATTATCTCTCTTAAGAAGACAACAATCGATGTGGCTTTTCACTTTGTTGAGGTCATGCTAGGGTCAAGCCTCTTGAATTACATAGCTAAGTAGAAAAAAGAATGATTTTTTAAACTTTTCTATGTCAATTTTTTAACTTGAGTAAGATTTTACTGCTTCAATGTGAAGAGGATGTGTTCAACATTTTAGAAATAAAAAGAGAGAGAGGACAAAGGGAAAGGAAACAAGAGCCATATGTTCGTGATTTTCTTAAGCGAGATAGAAGACATTTATGTTTTTGCTTGTGTTTTGCATTTCCAGATTTTTTTGTTTTTTGTTTTTTTACTTTTTCAATATTCTTTCCTACCTTCCACATGTGCACCATCAAATGCCATGCTGGACATTTTTTTATATACTAATCACGTGTTAAGTATTGATTTGTTAAGGGATATGACTAGACAAACACCATTAGGAGAATTCATTATGAGTAGCAATGGCAACATGAAAACTTCAAATTTGGCAATAAAATTAACAAATATAAAATTTAGGTAATAAATTGAATTTTTGTCTAAAGTTCATGTAGTGTTCATGACATTTTCCTACAAATTTTCTAATGTTAAACGAGATATATAAAATAAAAGTGATTTCTTAAAAGATTATTCCTTCACATTAGAGATTTCGTATCACTTTTACATTCTTTAAACTAATTTAAGTATCTTTTAAATTAGGACCACTTGTTTTTAGTTAAAAATCAACATCATTCAGCTAAGGATCTATCTAAAATGGAATGCACAAAATTAATAGATCTTTGAAATGAAACTTTTCAAAAATCAATGAGATAGTTCAATAGATTTTGCATTTGACATCCTTGTTACCATTAGACATAGTATAAGGGATCAAGAATTTAAAGGAAGCTTTATGACCTTATTCAAGCAAATAAATGCATACATATTCACAACGAGCATTAACACAATTAGGGATGGGTAGAGTTCAATTTGATGCAACTCATTCCTTAAACCAAATCGAACCATATATTATGATTTGATCTTTTTTCCAACATCGAGCCTAGCTATACAATTCGTTTTGTAATTTTTTCAAACCTAAAAAAATAATTCAGTCCAATCCAATCCACAATTCGAACTCTTATTACACTTGCTATTAATTTTTTCCATATGAAAGTCAATAAGTTATGGAAAATTATATTTGATATACAAAAGATTTAATTCATTATTATGGTCTCACTCACTATTTTCAATACCCATTTAATATACTTAGAGAAATTTATTATCTCTCTTTAAGTAATTTTTCTTTTCATATCAATTAATAAATAAAAAAAGAAATAAAAAAGTAATGAGTTATTTAATAAAAACCAAATAAGAAGAAGAATTGAATAAGTAGCATGAAGTCTTCTTTTTTTTTTTATCATACATTCTCTAAATTTTCACTATAATTTTCTTTTTCTTTCTTTTCCTTTTTTTTTTTATTTCTCACAATTTGATTCGATTTGTGATTTTTTTTAAAACCTAAAAAGATAGTTCAAACCTACTTTACAGCTCAATTTAGTCCAATTTGATTCATGGTTCAATCGGTTTTTTTTAAGTCCTAAACATAGTTGAAGAAAAATTTTGAGTTTTGTGTTTGAAGTGTTGGTCATTGACATAAAACAAAAATTTCTTTAAAACATTCAAACCAAAGAACTTGCTGGTTTTGAAATCTCGCACTTTGCCAACAAGAGAAATTGTCTTGTCTTAAGTTAACTTTAGAGAGTTAAATCTTAGATCTTAGCAACATCATTATTTATATGAATTATTAAATTTTACTTCAAATTTTTTATATTAACTTGTTTTGTTAAGCATGCAGCAACTTTTGTGAGAAATTAAAAGCAAATGATTTATGAATTAATGATACTTATAACTTCTATGTGGCATCAAGGAGAGTGTAACTACCATAGAGTTTATAGATTAGTGGATGACATTGGTTTAGGTGTAGAGCTAGAAGTGTGAAGAGTGGACAATGACAGTTGAACTTCACTATATATCTCTATGTTATCTTCCTTTCCTTACTCTCTTTGCATTGTTGTAGAACTCTTTTTTTTTTTGTATTAAACTAATTTCTTGCAAGTAAAATCAAGAAGAAGTGAAAGAATAAAAAACCAATAGTATCATCCCCTTATATATTTTATAAAGTAGCTCTTTTTATTTTTTTCACATAGTCTTAAAGAAAATGCTTCTTTAAGAAGAAGTTTTCATACTTTTTATGTGATGCGAACATCGTGGAGAGCACAGCAGCTTACACGGCCTAAGGGCACGGTCGTGTATAAGTTTACCCGGGCCGTGTATCACTTACACGGGCACAGGCACGCCCAACGATACGACCGTGTGCTCCAGTAGAATTCTCACAGAATCATACACGGCCTAAAGGTACGGCCGTGTATCAAACCGTGTACTGTGCTCGTCATATACACAGAAGCCTACACGGCCTAAAGGAACGGCCGTGTATTCGACCGTGTACTATGCTTGTCGCATGCCCAGAAACATACACGGCCTAGAGGCATGGCCGTGTATCAGACGTGTACTATGCTTGTCGCATACCCAGAAACATACACAGCTTAGAGGCACGACCGTGTATGCAACTGTGTACTATGCGTGTATTTTATTATTTCTTTCCACGTGTACGCTTAGATTTTCCCCTTTTAGATATTTTACGGGGACATATAAATACTCTTTTGTCATATAGATTAGGGTTACATTTTAAACTACACTTTGAATATATTCGAGAGAGAGTTATCTCATTTATTGGTTGTACGCAACCAGATTTGCATCAAAGATCGTTTTCTTTGTTGTGTGAAACCAATCCATTCTCGGATTCGTTTCTTTACGCTTTCCGCGCTGCGTCAGTTGGTATCAAAGCGAGGCAATTTCCTGCAGAGATGTCGACTAACGGTGGTGTTGATGGCGGTCGTGTTCTCGACCTTGATCGAGATGCGGAAGTCCAAGGAGTCAATCAATAGGCTCCGAGGGCAGTGGTTGAAGCCATGGAGCAGAGACTTGGGCGTGTAGAGCAACGCCTGGAGGATCTGGTGGCGCGATTCGATGCCATGGTGATGGACCACAACGGTCACAGGGGTGTTGTTGGGAATCGACCGGGGGTAGCAGCTGCCCGCGGTGACCTTATCAACGACTTTGTTGCCGGAAACCAATGGAACCGGAGAATTGACGAAAGCTCTTCTGAGGAGGAGGATGGAATTTTGCGGAGGAGAGAACAACCACCGCGAAGGGGTGGTGTTGTTGGCGGCGGAATATTTCGTGGAATTGATGATCGGAATGAACCAGCATATGGGGGTGGATATCGACGCAATCACCAAAGATTCGACCATGCTGAAGGCGGAGACTTCCGTCTTAAGGTAGATATCCCTTCTTTTAATGGTAATTTGAATATAGAAGAGTTCTTAGATTGGCTGGCGGAGGTCGATAGGTTCTTTGACTATATGGAAGCTCCTGAGGATAGGAGGGTGAGAATCGTTGCTTGTAGATTGAAAGGAGGGGCGTCTGCATAGTGGGATAGATTGCAGCACCGTAGGCAAAGGGAAGGGCGGCAACCGATTAGATCATGGTACCGTATGAGAAATCTGCTGCAGCGGGATTTCTTGCCACCCGATTACGAACAAATCCTCTTCCAACAGTATCAGCGGTGCCGATAAGGGCAGAGGACGGTGCATGAATACACCGCGGAGTTTATGAGGCTAGCGGAGAGGAATGATTTAAGAGAGACTGAGGGTCAACAGGTGGCACGGTTTGTAGATGGGTTGAAGCCTCAGATAAGAGATAAGATAGGGGTGACGGTGTTCTGAACCGTGAATGAAGCAAAGAACTTGGCTCTCCGAGTGGAAATGATGATACAAGAACAGAGCGTAAGGTTTGGAGGTAGTAAAAGGACTTACACTTACGAAAGTCCTGGTAACAGTAGCAAAGGAACTGGTGAGAGACCTCGAGGAGTGGTTGAGAAGCCAGCGGGAAGTATGGACAGGAGAGAAGACAAGGCGGAAGGAAAGAGACCGGTGGAGAATAGAGACACCCCAAGGCAAAACAATCCATATGCCAAGCCGATACTGGGAAAATGTTATAGATGTAATCAGCCGGGGCATCGATCAAATGAGTGCCCAAATAGACGCACTGTAAACATTGTCGAGAGGGAAGAGGAGGAAGAAGTGTGTTGTGAACCAGACGGTGATGACGAGTACTATGAGGAGGTTGACGACGGGGTAGAACCTAATTACGTAATAAGGAGGATGATGTTGGCACCGAAACAAGATGATAGCTCACAACGACACCAATTGTTTCGCACTAGGTGTACGATTGGTGGGAGAGTGTTTGACTTGATTATCGACAGTGGGAGTTGTGAAAACATCAGTGGGAAGGAAGTCGTGAAGAAGCTCCAATTACCTACAGAGAAGCATCCAAGTCCGTACACCATCAGATGGATTAAAGCGGCAGAACGGATAGAGGTAAAGGAGAGATGTAGAGTTCCTTTCTTGATCGGTAAATATTAAGATGAAGTGTACTGCGACATCGTCGATATGGACGCTTGTCATTTGCTGTTCGGGCGTCCTTGGCAATTTGATGTAGATGCCCAACATACAGGGAAGGAGAACAAGTATAGGTTGGAGAAGGAGGGGGTGAAGTATACCCTACTGCCATTAATGGATAAGCAACCCAAAATCCAGAAGGCAAAAGGGAAGTCCTTTCTTACGATCACCCAATCGGAAAGAGAGATGACCAAAGACATCAAGGAATCCCGCTTGATGCATGCCCTAGTAGTGAAAAATGCGGGAGAGGACATGAGTAACGCAGAGATTCCGGAAGAAGTGAAGGAATTATTAGATGAATTCAAAGAAGTCGTTCCGGAAGACTTACCAGAGGGATTACCTCCCTTGCGGGACATCCAACATCATATTGACTTGGTGCCGGGAGCTAGTCTTCCTAACCTCCCTCACTACTGGATGAGTCCCAAGGAAATGGAGATCTTACAGGAGAAGGTCCAGGACTTGCTTGATAAGGGATTCATTCGAGATAGCTTGAGTCCCTGTGCCGTACCTACACTACTAACGCCTAAGCAAGATGGGAGTTGGAGGATGTGCGTGGATAGCCGAGCGATCAACAAAATCACAATTGGGTACAAATTCCTAATACCTCGCATTGAGGACATGTTGGATCGGCTGAGTGGGGCAGTGGTGTTCTCCAAGATAGACCTTCGAAGCGGGTACCATCAAATTCGGGTCAGACCTAGGGATGAGTGGAAGACCGCCTTCAAGACGAAAGAGGGGCTATACGAATGGATGGTCATGCCATTCGGACTCAGCAATGCACCGAGTACCTTCATGCGCGTGATGAACCAGGTACTTAAACCCTTCATAGGCCGATTTGTTGTTGTATATTTTGATGACATATTAATATATAGCAAGACTCGGGAGGAGCATCTAGTGCACTTGAAAGATGTTTTGAGGGTGCTGCAAGGGAACAAACTCTATGCCAATATCAAAAAGTGTGTGTTTCTGTCATCAAAGCTATTATTTTTGGGATTCATAGTGAGTGGGGAAGGAATCATGGTGGATGAGGATAAGGTACGAGCCATTAGAGATTAGCCTACACCCAAGACAATCACAGAGCTGAGGAGTTTCCTAGGGTTAGCAGGATTCTACAGACGCTTTATACGACACCTTAGCACGGTGGCGGCTCCCTTAACCGAATGTTTAAAGAAAGGGCAGTTTCATTGGGACGAGGAAGCTCAGGCGGGATTCACCATGCTCAAAGAGCGACTATGCAGCGCACCAGTGTTGACCTTACCGGACTTCGACAAATTATTCGAAGTTGATTGTGATGCTAGTGGTGTGGGTATTGGGGCAGAACTCTCTCAAGAGAAGAGGCCTGTTGCATTTTATAGTGAGAAACTCTATGAGGCCAGGCGGAAATGGTCCACATATGACAAGGAGTTCTACTCCGTGGTCAGAGCCTTGAGAATGTGGGAGCATTATTTGGTGGGCAAGGAGTTCATACTATACTCTGATTGCGTTGCCTTGAAACACCTGAGCAATCAGACCCGCATATGCAAAGACATGCACGCCTGATGGATACAATTCTTGTAGAAATTTCCGTTTCGGTTGATGCATAAATCTGGGGTTCAGAACAAGGTGGCCAACGCACTAAGCCGAAGGGCGGATTTGCTAGTGACCTTGAGAGCTGAAGTAGTGGGATTTGAACAGTTGAAGGAGCTGTATGAAACGGATGAGGATTTTGGAGATACCTGGAGAAAGTGCACTAATAAGGAACCCAATGACAGTTATTATATCCTAGAGGGCTATTTGATGAGGGAGAACCAACTTTGCATTCCTGCATCCTCCTTGAGAGAGAAGGTGATCCGAGATCTCCATGGAGGGGGATTAGCCGGCCATTTGGGGCGGGACAAAACACTAGCAGCAGTGGCTGCAAGATACTATTGGCCTCAGTTGCGCAGGGATGTCAGTCGGATAGTGCAACGCTGCTACATCTGTCAAACGTCAAAGGGCCACTCTCAGAATACGAGACTATATACTCCCTTACCCGTACTTGAGAATATTTGGGAAGACCTATCCATGGACTTCGTCTTAGGTTTGCCTCGTACCCAACGAGGCACTGACACTGTTTTTGTAGTTGTGGACAGGTTTTCCAAGATGGCTCACTTCATCCCATGCAAGAAGACGGCAGATGCTCAGAACGTGGCCAGATTATTCTTCAAGGAGGTGGTTCGATTACATGGGGTTCCTAAATCCATCACTTCTGATAGGGACACTCGATTCCTCAGCCACTTCTGGAGAACGCTTTGGTACATGTTCAACTCGTCCCTCAACTTCAGCAGCACAACCCACCCACAAACCGATGGACAAACTGAAGTGATGAACAGGACCCTTGGAAATCTAATAAGAAGTATCTGTGGAGAGAAGCCAAAGCAATGGGACCAGGCATTATCTCAAGCGGAGTTCGCCTACAACAACTCGATCCACAGAACTACCGGTAAATCACCTTTCTCAGTGGTTTATACTAAGGCACCTTCTCACGCTCTGGACTTAGTTTCCCTACCCAAAGGTGTGGAAACCAACATAGCAGCAAAGCACCTGGCGTCGGAGATCAAAGAACAAATTGAGAAAGTGAATGAGCGCTACAAGAAGATAGCTGATAGACATAAGAAGAAGAAGTTGTTTGAGATGGGAGACCCCGTGATGGTGTTCTTAAGGAAAGAGTGTTTCCCCGTGGGAACATATAGCAAGTGGCAGCCGAAGAAGTATGGGCCCTACAAAATAGTGGCCAAAATCAATGACAACGCCTTTGTGGTTGGCCTTCTGGAAAGCATGAAAATCTCCCGGACCTTCAACGTGGCGGACTTATCTCCATTTTACACGGATGACGCACCCCTTTATCCAGAAGCGAACTCGGGGTCGAGTTCCACCTTGGTGGGAAAAAATGATGCGGACATCGTGGAGAGCACAGCAGCTTACACGGCCTAAGGGCACGGTCGTGTATAAGTTTACCCGGGCCGTGTATCACTTACACGGGCACAGGCACGCCCAGCGACACGACCGTGTGCTCCAGTAGAATTCTCACAGAATCATACACGGCCTAAAGGCACGGCCGTGTATCAAACCATGTACTGTGCTCGTCATATACACAGAAGCCTACACGGCCTAAAGGAACGGCCGTGTATTCGACCGTGTACTATGCTCGTCGCATGCCCAGAGACATACACGGCCTAGAGGCACGGCCGTGTATCAGACCGTGTACTATGCTTGTCGCATACCCAGAAACATACACGGCTTAGAAGCACGACCGTGTATGCAACCGTGTACTATGCGTATATTTTATTATTTCTTTCCACGTGTACGCTTAGATTTTTCCCCTTTTAGATATTTTACGGGGACATATAAATACTCTTTTGTCAGATAGATTAGGGTTACGTTTTAAACTACACTTTGAATATATTGGAGAGAGAGTTATCTCCTTTATTGGTTGTGCGCAACCAGATTTGCATCAAAGATCGTTTTCTTTGTTGTGTGAAACCAATCCATTCTCGGATTCGTTTCTTTACGCTTTCCGCGCTGCGTCATTATGCCAACTAGAGAATTCATATGAGAACATTCTTATAGGCTATTGATTATAGCCATTGGAAAGTTATGTCAAAAGGTCTATTTGTCCAGAGATGATTTGTGGTGAATAAAGAAAGAATTTGAGATTCCAAAAAACCAAATGAAGATGAAATGAATGCATAAGATGTTTCGTAACTAACTCTTAATTCACATGCATTTCACTATATTATTTCTAGATTAGTCCTTATTGAACAAAATTGTGCTTTAAGTTGTGAAATAGCTAAAGAAATATGAGATTACCAATAAATGGTGCACGAAGAATGAATGTCTTAATTTAAAGTAATGAGTAGTTTACGATGATATATGATAAAATTATTCTAGAAATGAATAAGAGATTATCGGAAATAAAAAATCCCCTCGTAAAGCTAGGAAAGAAAAAAAAGCTAGAACAATTTTGTACTCCTTATCCACAAAGTAATATTTAAAGAAAACAACTATAGTGGAAGTTCACGACTTGTTAAAAAAGGGTGAATGATCTCATTTGACCTCCAAGTGCTAGGATACATGGTGGTCCATTATTGGTAAAAAAAAAATCCAACAAAATATATAGTTAGCATAGGTGTAGACCTTAAAATTTCCAATTAGGTACTAAAATTATCAACTTTAAAGTTTAGGTAGCTAATTTAAAAATTTGTTGAAGTCTGAGCATTATATGTGATATTATTCCTAAACATTAATCATCACATAGATGTTATTAGGAATCTACTAAGCAACAAGCTTTTGTAAAGGAAAAGAGAGGAAGAGTGTTGCAAAAGATCACAAATACATGATATTTTGAGTTTCTTTAAATATTCTCAAGTAGTTAGTTATATTAATGTATCAAGAGGCTCCTAAATAGAGTATTGTGATCAATGCATATTCTTTTATCGTTTATGAACAAATCACTATTATTGCACTAGTCTGGATGGGGTTCAATGTCTTTTTTTTTTTATCAAAACATTGGGCAATCACTGGGCCATTTATGATAGAACTAGCAAGACATTTTTGGCAAGCAGATACATTTTCATTTCACATTAACAATATAAAGTTTAGCTTAATCCTCAAAGTTTGATTTCTTGAAGAGATTTCACAATTCTATCCTATCAGTTTTTGTAATTTTTCCTATAAGTTCATTTTAAAAGTGATATCTTATAGAATAAAGCTTATGTTGGACTAGGCGTTTTTAAAAGTAAATTTATCCCAAGTCGGCAAATTTAGGATAATGTGATAATGGCCCATAATATCTTTCCTTTTTTCTTTTTTTTTTCTTTTCTTTCTTTAAATACATGAAAGAGAAAAATGATTTGTGTGCTTTGGAAGTTGACATAGCAAAAGCATATGATAGGATATAATGGTCTTTTCTAGAGGTAGTCATGATAAAAATTGAAAAACCCCAAAATTACAAGTAAGGTCAATAGAATTAAGAAGAAAGATTTGAAGTCAATTAAGAAAAGATTTATAAAATTTAAGGTCAATTTTTTCCAAAATAGTCATTATGCTTATAAACTCGATTTATCAAAAAATAGCTCCAAAATAGCCTAGTGACTTTAAATAAAATTCCAAGACCCTAATTAAGGAAACAAAATATTTAAAGAATTTTTCAAAGTCAATTAGAAAGGAAAAATCAAAGGTTAGAGATCAATTTTTTAAATGACTATTTTGCCCTTAAACCCCATTTATAGTCTTTACATTTGGTCAAAATCACCAAACAACTTAAATTAAGGTCATCTAGAGTCATTTTAATTTATTGAGAATGACCTCTTAAAGTTTGGGGATAAATTGCAAAAAATGACCATTTTTGCTCTTGAAGACAGTTTTATAGAAATTAGATCTAAAATTTGCTTAAAGATTCTAAATATAACTCTAAGACCTTAATTAAGTGAATAAAATTAATTAAAAAATATTTGGAGATAATTAGAAAAGAAAATTTTAAATCTGGGGGTCAATTGGATAAAATAACCCAAATGCCCTAAGCTTATTTTCTTGAAGGGTAATTATTTAAATTAAGTTTGACGAGAATTTTTGGGAAAATTAAAGAAATATAGGAGTAAGTGGGGAAAAATTAAGGAAAAAATAATACAAAATAGGATAAATTAAGATAACACATATCACCATAAGCTATAACCTACTAACTCATGTGAACTCACTTACCCTTACCTTTAAATCCTCAATAAACCCTACTATAAAAACCCCTTATAGGATAGAAAAGTAACAGCTCCCGTTTCATTTTTCTACAAAGCTCTATACGGTAAATGCTCTCAAAAATCTATTAAGCTTATTCTACTCCTTAAATCTCTTAATATTCATTAAACCTTGTACTAATCTAGTTGTTTTCTTGTAAGTTCTAAGTCAAGAATCAAGTGGGATTTCAAACTAAGGGAGGGCATCCTACATGTGATTTGTGTGTGAAGATAAGTAAGAAAATGACTTTGATTCAAATGGATTTTAGTTTATAGATTATAAGTCTAAATACTATATGATGTTTATTGTAAAAGAAATTAATTGGGAGTTTGGGAAAAATATCATTTTAAAAGTGGGTAGGCACGATTTGGAAAGAATTTAGGTTTTTCTTAGATCTCCAACAAGATAAGTTCAAAATCTTATTTAAGTTAATGACTTAGAATAGTTATAAGTAATGAAGCACAAGGATTTGATGATCTCTTGAACATTAATTTTATATTATAAAACCCATTAGTGACTGCTACCTATATTGAGTGTTATTTAATAATTTAAGTGTTGATCTAGGATATAATGTGCTATATATGTTGTTAGGTGTTTGATTGAATGATAGAAATGAAGGATGATGCATAACAATTGAAAATATGTAATGAGTTGTTAGATGTAGCTGCAACCACCACTATGAAGATGGAATTGAGGCTTAAATTTTCTTGCTAAATCTAATTTGAATATTGGGTGATGATAAATTGATTATTGGAGTATAAACATGTGATATATGGTGTCGTTTTGATGATCAATTAGTAAATATGGTATGTGGAAGGTTGGAATTTGATAGTATAATTGAATTACTGGATGAATAAGTTGATTTAATTATTAATTTATGAATTTCTAGCAGGTTGCTATAATCTTAGAGTATGATATTTGATAAAAAAAATTGAAGTTACTTCATAAATATTCGAATTGGTAAAGTTTAGGGATAAATTTGGTTGATTTGAAATATTATAAGAACATGAAATTTGGAATTTCTTGTATAGTTTTGGCAAATGTTTAATTCTAAAAAAAATGATAAATTACATTTATTTTAGGTAAATTTGGTAGAATTATGGTTTAATTATGAATAGGAGTTGGATTGGACATGAAATAAGGTTTAGAAGTGATAATGTATTGAAATTAGACTAATGAATGGATAAAATTTTAAGTGGGGTGTGTTTTGTTCCCTTTGCTCTGTTTTAATGGTATTTTGAGCTTGAAAATGAAAAATAAATGATATATTAAACTCTAGAAATAAGTAGAAAAAAATGGATTTTGGTTTGAAGTAATTTAGACCTAAATTGAATAAGTTATGAGTTCTTAAAGTTGGAAATTCATAATTAAATTTTGTCTAATAGATTAAGGGCCTTAAATTAAATAAAATCATGTTCTTTTTAATAAAATAGCTAATGGAAGTGATAAGGAGACAAATGACTTTGGTTTCACCTAATTTGAGCTTAAATTGACTAAGTTATAGCCTTTTAAAATTAAGGACTTAATTTATGACTAATTAAGATTAAGTTGAACAATTATTTAATTAAACCAAGTTAAGGCCAACCCACCCTAAGTTGGCCTAACCAAGATAGGCCCAAGGACCATCCTCTTATGCTTCCTTGAATGGACTCTATGATTAAACATAATTTGCTTAAATGAGCTCAATTAACTAAATAATCTCAATTGGGCTAAAAAAAGAAAAAAAAATAACATGATAATGTGAACCTAATAACTTAAATGGGCCCAAGATCCAAATTCAAAATGTAATTGGGTCTATTTTCTTCTTAAGGCTTATACCTTGAACGGGGCTTAATATAATGAATAACTCAATTAGTTTTCAAACCAATTTAAGACCCAAATCGAATTAACTAATTAAAATAAATTGGACTTAAGTCTAAAAACTAAAATGGACTTGCCTAATTTCAATAAAACTTAAATAGGCTCAAGACCTAAACATGCTTGACCCAATTAAACACTATGGCTTATACGTTAAATGGGCCTTAATAATTACATTAAATTTCATTAGGGTTTAAGCCCATCAAGGCCTTAAATTAGCTAAAGGTCTAAAATGGAGTTACAACTAATGAGACTAAATAAACACAATAGGCCTAGGTCAATTTAAAAATAGATAAAGTTAATCTAATTTGACTTAAATTATAATTAGTAATTATAACTAAACTCAACCAAATCAATTAAGGCTAATAGACCTAATTCCAAACATAATTGGGCTTATTATACTTAAATAACCTAAATACCTTAATTGAGCCTTAAACCTAAGTAGATTTAAAACTTAAATAACTTATTAGGTTTAATTAAATAAACCCTAAATGGTTCAGGTTACAATTAGTTAAAAGCTAATCAGGCTTAGATAATCTTAATTAGGCTTGTAATTAGTATAGGCTTTGAGTAGTCTAAACCAAACCTAAAATGGGATTTAATTGTTTAAAATAATCAATTGACTTATAATTTTCTTTTGATGCATAAAACCAGCTCAATGGACTTAATTGAAACTCTGATTACGATTTGGGAAACGTCAATCTTTCAGGTACGCAGTAACTTGTGTGTTGTGTATTGGTATAGTAAATTAAATTGAATTAATAATCAAGTTCAATTAAGTATCTATTGAGTGTTTATGCGTGGTTACTTAAGCTAGCAAGTGATAAACCTTAGATTGGGATTATGGTTGCTATCATATACTCTAACATAACACAGTAGTTAGGTGCTTAGGCCACTAAAGGTAGCTCAACGGATAACTGATAAGTGAAAACACATAGGATAACGAGCACTATAAATAGATAGAAGGTATATTGAGCATAGTTTAGGGATATGGGTCCCAATAGGCAATACAATATAGCTAGACTATGATTGGTGGAACCGCACAATAGTAAGTTTACCTAGAGTAGGTTACTTAGGTACACAATTTTTGGTAATATGGAGTCTAATTACTTCCATCAACTCCTAATGTCTATTGCGATGGAATCAGAGCCTATATCCCCTATTGTGATGTTCAAAGTCATGATTACTCCAGTGTTAAGTGTTTAATTAAGATAATCAATTGAATTAATTGATTGACTATTGCATTAGTTATAGGCCTGTTTGGCATGTGTGTATATGTTTATCTTACAATATACTGAGCCTTCATAGCTCACTCTCCTTTACCCTCCCCTTCCTATTTTATTGATCCACCATATAACTCTGGGTTATGGCTCCAAGGAGGAGATAAAGGATGAGATTATGAAGACAGGCTATATTGAACATTTTTATGATCGAGATCTATTATGTTTTTAGATTATATTTTTATATTTTCAATTGTATTGAAATTTATTGGGGGTCACCTATGACTCTATGACTTGTTACTTATATATTGTATCTTTTGTAGGCCTTATAACCTTAAGACCTAGTTTATCGCTTTTTATCTTACCATGTGTTTTTATGACTAACAAACATCAAATGTTTTTTTAAAATCCAACATTTCGAAAAAATATTTTTAAAATCTAATGAATAATGTTAAGGTTCCAAAACTAGTTTAGAAACCCACTTAATAATCATAACCTTATTTAATCTACTTAAATAGGGTACGTAGCAAATTATCAATGCCATAATGGTTTCAGAGCGTGAAAAAAAATGGATTTACCCAAAATATGGATAAGATAAGTGATGAACTTCTAACTTCATTTCTATATGATCTGCTAGTGATGGAAAGAGAGTGGATCATTTTCATCCAACAAGATGAATTAGATCGAGGGATCCTCTATATCTTACCTTTTTCCTTCTTGTTGTTGATTATTTGTCAAAAAAAAAAAATCTATATTTCTATGGAAGGACTTCTACTAGAAGAAATTAAAGTTAAAGTTAAAGTTAAATCCCAGATAATTATTGTGTAGCTTCAAGGCAAAAAAAGTGAATTTTCGAAAATCTTCGTTACTTTTAGCAGATCTTTTTCTGATGAATTAATGCTTGAGTGTTAGAATTTTCTCAATATAAATCATTAAAATAAACTCGATAAATAGTTGAGTTTACCTGCTATTAAGGGTAAATAAAAGTATAAAGTGCTTTGATCAATTGAGGAAACAATTACTCTTATTCTTCAAAGTTGGAAAGACAATCTCCTTTCCGCTAGTTGAAAGAAAGTGATGATTAAAGCAGTAGCCTATGCTATATCAACATATTCTATAAGTATTTTTCCTCTCCTGAAGAAGTGGTGTACGGAGTTGTCGAGTATGATAGTAAACTTTTGATGGGGGGAGTCTAATAGAGGAAATAAAGTTCATAGGATGAATTTTTTTTTTTTTTATAGAATCTAAACTTGTAAATGGTCTAGGTTTTAAAGATTTCCTTTCTTTTTAACAAATTTCTTTCGAGAAAGTTGGCATGAAGAATTATACATAATCTGGATACTTTTTGGAAGGGCCTCGTGATCATATTGCAGCATTCAAGCTGAGAAAGAAGCTATAGTTGATGGCTTGATTTGGCATGTAGGAGATGGACGAAACGTTGGTGTTTGGACTCACCCCTAGATTCCTTCCATAAGGAATTGTAATCTCTTATCTAGAGTCTTAAAGTGGCAAGTTAGATTGATAGACAGAGTCTATTATGGAAGCTGTAACCTATAATTAATTCGATCATAGAGATTGAAAAGATAGCTATTGAAAGTGCCCCTATACCTCTTAACCTTAATGAAGACCGAGTAGTATGGTCAAAAGAGAGAAATGGTTGTTATTCAATCAAGTCAAGTTATCAAAACATGTTAAATCATCTGGATATCCCTCTTTAAGTGGAGCCTCTTCGTCTTATGAGGTTGAAGTGAGAATGTGGAAGCTAATCTAGAGTCTCAATTGTGTGACGAAACAAAACATCATTTGTAGAGAGTGTCTATAAATACTTTGACTACAAACCAAAATCTTTTTCGCAGGAAAATTAAATCAAATTCTACATGCTTTAGCTGAGAACAAGAGGAGTCAACAGAGCATCTCCATTTCCGGTGCAATTGCATTAGCCCTATCTGGTTCATTTGCCAGCAATTACACACAAAAGATACTGACACATGGAGAGCTTAGCGTTGGTTTAATAATATGGAAGAATGGATTATTTTCTACAGTAGATTTCCAACGTTTAGTTATCAAGTTGTGGTAACACCCTAGCACATATGGAAGCATAAAAACATTTGCGTTTAATAATTGCAAACCAAGCCCAGGGAAAGTCATTTATTCGGTTCTTCAAGAGTTGTCAACAAATATTCAGAAGAATTTTGCAAGTAAGACGCATCATGATGGTCACTTCAGCTGGACTCCCCCAGTTGAAAACAATGAAAAGATCAATTGTAATGAAGCAGTAGCTCTGTAAACAAGAAAAAGAGGGGTGGATGCAAAGGCTCTTATAACTTAGTGATATGAATGTTAGTTTCTGCATTGGATAGAACAAGTTTGAATCTCTTATCTCGTTGCAAATTAAAAAAAAAAGGGGAGTGGATTATATTTATCATTATTCTTCGAGCAACTTATTGGAAGTTACTGCTTTCAACCTAACTAAAAGTGCACCGTGTAGTAGCTGAACTTATGCCATATAAGAGGGTCTTTGTGTAGCAGGAAAAAGCAATTGATCAAGAATAGTCGTTATTGTGTTATGGATTTATAAAGGTGGCTGAGACCACCTACAAGGCGAAAAGAAGGTTATGGGGAGGGTGGTGGAGGGTAGGGGAGAGGTAGAATCATTCTATTGTGAGAGTCAAATTCATAATATTAAAATTAATATTAGAAATCATTTACAAAAAAAAAATTATTTATCATTGTAATTATAATAGATCTTATATACATAGAAATAGATGTAATATTAATATAATTTAATACTAAATAGAAAAATAAATTTAAACTCTTTTTATATATCGATTATAGGTACTTGATATATTTTATGAAAAGGTTAAAAAATAAACTTTTAACATTTCATTGAGCATATATACTATTCAAAGTGTTATTGTCAATTTATAAAAAAATAGAATCAAAACATAACACTTGTACAAGTTTTATTGTTAACAAAAATAAATTATAAGTATTTAAAAAAAAAAATTACAAGTAAAATCAAAATAACATCAGAAAAATTGCAAGATCATTTCATTAATAATTTCATAATATATATAAGTGATTAATAACTAATTATTCAATAATACTCATTCTTTTCATAATATTAATAGTAAAGGAAAATGTTAGTACTTTAAGTAATATAAACTATTATTATTTTACTAATACTTTATGTAATATAATTGAAAGACTTATCATATTAAATATATTCATTATTTATTGTAAAATTACTAATAAATAAATAGATACTATTGAGACTTTATTTAGTTAACTATTATCTTTTTTATTTAACTCTCCTTTGATCTTCTCTTATTAAAGGGTGATCTAACGTAACCATCCAATGCCTAAGTCAACTTAAATTTAATGGAGAATAATGTTTGTGAATATGAAAAAGTTGGGATCCTTTACTAACTGGCCTGCATCCCCTTTTTATAAAAGATAAGGCTAAGCTATTGTAGGAAGGGGAGTAATGATCTTGAGATCTACTCCTAATTTAGTGGGATGCGTATCTTTGACTATTATTTTTCCTTATTTGCTGGGCAATTCTTTAACATTCCTTATTTGGGGGGTTTGATTGAATTGAGCTGACTTGACCTTGAAGCCTAGGTCCTTAAGTGCTTAAGGGGTTCATGTTACTCTACTTCTATCGGTCTAATTAGTCCTCATAATAGGCTGGTGAAACATGTTAGGGTTTGATCCAAGCTCTATCGGTAGTGCTTCTTATTATAGGAGCTCAATGGAGGATAAAAGAGGTCGAATTTAACCTTTAGAGCTTAACTTTAGCTTAGACAGGTCGGATTGGGACTAAGGGCCTTGACCTTAAAATGCCTATCCATAGTTATGAAGACAAATTTTAAAAGTGGTAATTGACCAGATTAAGGTTAGCAATTTAAGACGGACCCATGAAACCTAAACACAACACAATATAATACGAAATAAACTGGTTTAAGTAGGGAAAAAAATTGGCACAAGGCATACATAAGTTAGACCCGTTTAGACATAACAAAATTTATGTCTGAGTTTGTGTCTAGCTTTTAAACCTATTTACAAACCCATTTATTAAACAAGTCTCGTAAATAGGTTACGGGTCCAACCGTTAAATATTAATAATATATGCATTTCTTATTTTCTTTTTTTTTTTATTCTCCAACATTGTTGATTTTATTACTTAGGATTTCATAGTTTCTTACACAACACGAATAACACATCATATCTCTCTTTCGTCTTCTCGGTTATTTTATCTCTCTTTGTCATCCTTTCTTTTTATAAATAAATTCATTTTTTTATATAAATTTCTCTTTCTCATCTTTTGGTTATTTAACAAGCACTATGTTATCATACGTAGAGAGTCATACTTGATAATATTGAGAGTAATGATTAAAGTAAGCTTGACCTTTCTTTCTCTATCTCTTCAACAATAAGTGATATGTGTTATTCATATAAATAGTCTTAGCTTTTAAATTTTTTAGGATTTTTTAACACATTATCAGTATTTTTGTTATTTTGAAATTTTGTTAAGTACTAAGTTAATAGGTTTATAAACCTATAATAAGGGTTTTTGGATGTTATCAAATATAAACTAGAACTATAATTAGACTGAGGAATGACATATAATGTTTGAATTAAATATATTAACTTTAAAAAATCAATTAATTTTGATGTCCTCAAGTTGCAAAAATATCACAAGATATTTTAGGCATACCAATATCTATGGTAGCTTTAAAATATGCATTTAGTACTAGAGGTCAAATCCTTTATCAACACTACACTTATTGAAGCTAGAAATTGTAGAAGTTACTTCATGTATAAAAAATTGGCTCTATAAAGACGTAGTAATAAACTAAACTATTTTTATAAAATTTTTAATGGTATATATTTTCAATAATATCATTCTTTTATATGTATAGATTCCTTAACAATCTCTCTTAAAGATCTAATGAAAATGTTGGTCATAAGTTTAAATTAATTCAATTATATTATGAAACTTGTGAGTTTTATATTTGTTATATTTGATGAAGCTTCACTAAAACTATTATTTGGATTATAATTTTATGTTAATGTTCAAGTCCTTATGTCACTAGCATTTGTAGAAGTTAGTTTTATGAAGAATTACACTTTTAGTTTTCAACTTTTACTTACTTTTCTATTTAATTCTCAATTCTTTTTTCCTTCTATTTTAGTCCGCAATGTTTTGAAATCTTTACAAAAATAGGATTTCTATTGAATACATTAAATTTTTAGTTCATCTTAAGCATGTATTAGCTCCCATTTAGCCTCGAGTTAGTTAGCTAAGGTGATTAGGATATGCACAAAAAAAAATTAGCCCATTTTCTTAATTTTAATTATTATTATTTTATTTTTTAATTATTCATCATTATATATATGTAATATTATTGTTTGTTATATTATATAAATAAATCTATTTAATTATATCATTTTTTCATTTTAATTATTGTGAATTGATTTGAAGTTGATACCTACCATAAATGGATGGAAAACTTAATAAATGTGCTATAATTCTTTATATATATATATATATAGTTTTTTGAAAACATTAATAATTTAAATAAAAAAAACAGATTGAGGAGGTAAACATTGAGGACCGAAATGTGCCTTTCCCTTAATTTTATTATTGGCCCTTTCATTTTGTATATATATATATATAAGTATTTTACAAACTTATTATAATTTTTTAATTAATAAATAAGTCCAACCCAAATACGAGACATATTTATTAAATGGGTTGGGTGCTGGGTTTAAGTTTTTACACATGGTTAATATACGGTTTGTGTTATAAGTTAAGATTTTTCAAATATGAACCCTTTTACACATGGATATGAGACAAGCTACAATGATATAAATTGTCAGTCCTAGACTAAATCACTCATCAAAAAATTAGCATTGTGGAGAAATCTAAGGATTATTGATGACATAATACATTTCAAAAACTTTTTTGTTAGTTGTTGTTTTCCTTTGATTCACAAAAGAGTTAATATGTATACTAACTAGGTAATTACTTAACACAAGTCAGGAATGTACTATAGTTATTGGGTCATTAAACCCACATCTCTTTTAGTTAAACTATTGTTTGTGGATTGGAATTCCCATCCACTAGTTGTCATCTTTAATGAAAGAAATGAGTTCCTTCAGGGGGAAAAATGTTCTTTTATTGAATTTAGGGAAAAATATATATTTAGTTCTCAACATTTACTTCCTTTTCTAAATGAGTCCTTTTTTTTTTTAATTTCAATTCTCTAAAGTTTCAAAATCTTACAAATGATTCCTTTTGTTAAAACTGTTAACTTTTTCATCCAATGGTGACACATGACACCTTGTGATTAGTCCATTTTTTTATTAAATGAATAATATAATAAATATTATAGAAATCAAATAAAAATAAAGATATTAAAAAATTCCAAAAAAAGTGAAAAAAATAGAAAGAGTTTAGAAAAAATTCAAAATATATATATATATATATACATATAATACATATATATACATATATAAATATAAGAATTTATATAAAATAATAAAAATATATGAAAAAAAATTGTTCCAATAACCTCCAGGTTGGGGGGGGGGGGGGGGATGGGTGGGTGCAGAAGAGCCAAAGGTTAGCTACAACCCACTAACTAAAGTGAGTCTATTCGACCCATCACTAATGGTGGGTAGGTGCCACCCACATTGTAAAAAAAAAAAAAATTAAAAGAAAAAAAAATGACTAAAGCCTAATCTAGTTTCGAACTTAAAACTTTTTTTCTTTTCATTTTCTCCTAAATGGATAATCGCCCAACACCCTAGGGGGATCGTGATGGGTAGCCACCCACCATCATTGATGCGTTAAATTGACCCACTTTAGTTAATGGGTTGCAACTCACATCAATTTTTAGCTATTTCTACCACTCCCTAGCCTTAACATGACCAAAACATACATATATTTATTTATTTATTTTTCCCATTTTTTATTTTTTTAATATTTTATTTTACTAAATTAAATATATATGTTTTTCCCAAAATAATAATATATATATACACATTTTTTTTAACATTTTCCTTTTTATTTATTTAATAAATTGCTTGGAAAAATTAAAAATTGACACATGTCACAATTAACTGAAGAATTAATGGTGTACTAACAAAAGAGTTTTTTTTACACATTTTTGCAATCTATGAGAACTCAAATAGAAAATGTTAAAGGTTTATAATTCAAATAGAAAATATATCAAATGTTAAGGACTAAATATATACTTTTCCCTTGAATTTAAGCTTTGAAATTAGTTAGTTGTGGATTTTGATTGACTGTAATGTTCTTATATAAAGTACTAAAAGAGTAGAAAAGAAAAGAATTGCATTTATCTCAAAGTTACAAAGCTGACTAAAACGTCCAAAAAAATTGTAAAAATACTAACAATGAAAATTAAATCACTATAATATATTAATATTATTTTAACAATTTACATATGATGAAAATCTTACAACAAATAATAATATATTTTAAAATATAAAAGTAAGAAAATAACATAATTTATTAGGTAGTTATAACTAATAAAAAGTAAGAATTAAATTTTTAGATTTATGATAGTTAAATAAAAATTTTATATAAATAATTATAACCAGAATATTTTATTTAGTATAAATATAAATTTTCATATAAAATATTATAATTTAAATAATTTAATAAAATACTAATACACTTATTAAATAAACCTTCAAATAGTTAACTCTTTATCCTTATCTTAATTTTTTTGTTTACTCTAGGTCTTCTTTCTCCTGATTTTCGTCACATTAGCCACACGGTTGTCTCTTCCTCCTTTTTCTTTTCGTTCTTTCTTCCTTTTCCTTCCTTCTTCCTTCCTTTCTTTTTCTCGTCATCTTCTCTTTTGGTTATCGATAGAACTCCCCCTCTCCATTCCCAACCGTCCCTCGTTCTGTTTCTTCCTTCTTCTTCTTCTTTTTTTTCCTTTCTAGTTGTCCAGTTCACACTTTAACACCCACAACACTACATCCCAGCCACCACACTTCATCACACTGGCCACCACTGCCCCTTGTGAGCCACCACCGACCCTTACTCCTACTCCCTTTCCTTCTTTGTTTTCCTTTCCCTTTCAGCCCTGTTTTCCAACAAAGAAACAGAGGTCTTCAATCATTTAGCCGGAGATGTTGTCTACTCGAGAGGTGGATTTGGCTCCTAACTCGCACTCCATCGACGATGACTCGAAGATCATGCTCCAACAATATGGTAGTACTGGTACAATGCTCTAATTTTGTTTTGTCTTACCACTAAATGTTTTGATGGGTCGGTCTACTAGTCAGCTATACTGGATTTTGTTGATTCGAGTTGTGGTTTAATCATTATTACCAATGTAAGTGTCGCTGATTTGATGTGATATAGTTACAAAGTATGGAGTTGGAGGAAATAGAGGGTAGCAGAAGGGAATAGGAATGAGGTAGCGGAAGAGGGATTTATAGGCAACAATTTGTGGTCGAAATTTGATTTGGAAATATATGAACATGGATGGATTGTGAATTTCTGCTACTGCCTATGGTGAAGATGATGATGATATCCCATGATTCAATATTGTTCTAGTTAAAACTTTGATCTTAAATAATCTGAAAATGTTGATGAATTTAATGAAAATGAAGTTTGACAAAATCTGATGGCGTGGAGGGTGAATGTCGCTTCTGCCATGGGAGGTTGCTAATGGAAGGATCTTGTTTGCTGGAACTCTTAGTGTAAACCATTAGAAAAGTTGACATAGATATGTGTTGCAATGGGTTAGCTGAAGCATATTTAAGCTGGTCATGATAGTGTTGATGATGGAAGTAATTATAAAGTCAGGTGTGCTCCTACCTTGCAACTTACAATAGATCACATAAAGCTTGCAAAAAAGATAGGGAGGTGGAGAAGAAAGAGAAGGAATTGGAGGGGTTAATGAGGAGAACTAAGTTGGGAGAGATGGAAAATGAGTGTAAAAGTGGAGAAATAGAGAATAAGAAGAAGGAATTAAAAGAGTTGGGGAAGAAAATCCAGGCAAGAGAGAAGGAATTGAAGTTTAAGGATAAGAAATTTGGAGTAAGATGTTGGGAATATAAGAAGAATGTGGTAAAATTAGAGAAAGATTACGAGATGTGGAAAGAAGAGATAAGGGAAGTGAAATTTGGTGTAAGGAGCAGTTTGAATTGCTTAAAGTTAGGAAAAGGGAAATTGGAGAGAAAATTTGCTGAGAGAGTTGAGGAAGTTAAATTGAAGGAGAAGAGGCTAAAAGAGTTGGTTGAAAAGCTCGAATCTAGTAAAAGAGAACTCAAGGAGAAAGTTAAGGAAGCTAATTTGAAGGGGATTAAAGAGCTTGAAGTTAGAGACGAGCAATTTCAAGAATGGAATTGGGAAATCAATGTAGCAAAGAATAGATTAAACATGGTTGTGCTTACTACATTAAAAAGTGAGGAACCATGTAATCGTGGTGGTTGAAGCATAGTTGTAATTTCTTGAGAACAAAAAGAGGTTTAGGAGAGCTATCACTTTATGGTGATTCCTTGTTAAAAAGCTCATGTACTCTGGTATCCATTCATCGAAGAAGTGAAGAACGTGGATCTTGTTAAGATGCAAACATGATAAGTTATGCCCTTTAACCCCAAATTAGTCAAAATTATTTAATTAATCATAACTTAATTATGTAAGATTTAGTAATTATGAATGCTTGTTGTCTAGTGTCAGGATCCGTCTTGCCCCATTTCCTTCCCTTCCAGTGGTTACGTCAATTGAAAAATTTAAGATGGTGCAAGTGTAAGTAACATGCAACAGTTTAAATAGACAAATTCTTATCATTGGACTCTTTTCCAACGAAGCATGAATTGATGACACGTCTCCGATACTGGTGACACAACTATCAAGTGTTCTCCTATAGATTATTTCTTGAAGGATTATTTCAATTGATTGCCATGGACAGGTGAGTGGGAAACTTTATGATATACTATAGTGTTTGCTTAAATTGTGATATGTTGTGTATATTTATATTTTCTTGGTTGGTTGTTGTTTTAGTTATTGTGGTTGTTATTATTTTAAAGTTAGAAGTGGTGTAAAATAGGTTGGGAATGAAACTTTGCAAAAAGATCTAAGGTTAGATAATACCAATGAATACCATTTTGATAGCACAAAAATACTATCCTAATGGTATAGGAAACAAAAAGGACTAAAATTTATATGTCACCATTTTTTTTATGGTGGCACTTAGCACCATTATACCAATATTATCACTATCAACTTACCATGATTTTAACCTTATTTTCTTCAAACTAAATTAAAATAAAAACCTTATTTTTCCTTATATATGTAGTGTATATGTATACATATTGTGAAACCAACTATATCATTACATAAAAATATGAAAATCTAATTATGAACATATATATATGCTCAACAAAACTATTTTTACTCTATATTTATAGAATACATTTTTACCTTTAATTATACGAAATCACAAGTAAGAATTTTCATCTTTTAAACTTAATAAACATATTCTTTTGTTTCCCATAAATTTGTAGGGGAATATGTTTTACAAACTTATCTTTTAGCTAAAATATATATTTAATGATCTTTTCATATATATATATATATAATTTGGTTTAATGAGCTATATCTATAAATAAAAATATATAGATGTTTGCTCTTGT
Source organism: Laguncularia racemosa (assembly GCA_037954665.1). NCBI lineage: Eukaryota > Viridiplantae > Streptophyta > Magnoliopsida > Myrtales > Combretaceae > Laguncularia > Laguncularia racemosa. The sequence continues at coordinate 2,524,873 of JBBMOL010000012.1, forward strand.
GTACATATATATATGCATAAACTTAAAGACTAAGAAAATGTTTGATTGAACAAACCAATTTCTATCCCAACTATGTTGTATGTATATATATATGAAGGAATCGATAAAATATATATACATATATATTTACATTTGCCCATATGAAAAAGATTTGTGGTCTTATTTTTTATAAATTTTGGATTTTGATAATTGAGGATATTGTAAGAGGGTACATTTGGTCACCTTGGCTTTGGAATGTAGAGAATTGAGCACTTGAGAAGTGAAATGGCACAGTTATGTCAAGAATAAAAACTATAGATCAATCTCGAGTGGTTGATCTGGTGGTTGATGAGTTTTGGCTGTACTATACTATTATTAATCTGGCTTTGTATGTTGATTTATTTTTAAAATTTATTTATTTGTGATTTGTTGTCTCATTAGTTTGATTTTATCTAGTTAGTCTAGTCTTCCTTGCTATATATGTGGACATGCAATGCTTGATTCTTCTTGCTATGGTGATTATGAATATAAAGTGTATATTGTTTTGCTTGTGGGATTGGCTTGTAACCATATGTTGTTTGATCACCCCGAACTAATTAATTAAATATTGGACTTAACTAAAACTAGACATACATTGCACGATACATTGCATAAAATCAAAGGCCATCACTAATACATGACACATCGAAAGTAATCGGAGGATTACTATTCCATCAAGTGAGAACTAAATGATTAGGGGATTATCGTACCTTGATACTTTCGAGTCCGATCTGTCCTTAAGGGTGTTTAGTGCTCAATGTGTGAGTAACACTTAAGCTTATGACATTATATTAAGAGACAATATATAATAACGAGATAAGAGTAATCAATTAAGTATGAGACCCAAGCACTGATGGTATGATCCGAATCCTTAACCCAAGGTCAAGGGAGGGTAAACCTTAGACTTCATGCTGGTTATTGAAAGACCGCGTATGATGTTGCATTCATATGGTTGCTCATGCATAGCATATGATTTGAAAACTTGTTTAAAATTGCTTGTGCATGTGTAGTATTGAAAGTATTGCACTTCCATTTCATTGAGCCCTAATGTGCTTACCCCTTTATAGACTGTCTTGTAGGAAACAATACAAAAGCTTGTGATGAGATAAGATATGACATGATAAGAGCTTTGGGAATTAAGAACGTTAGAGTAAGATTTGTAATTGATAAATTATTTAAATGTAATAGTATTCTTAAGAACTTGATGTAGAAATTGAAATTATGAAACTTAAAATTATTTTTCCATTTTCTTGTTTTAATAGGGGATTCCAATTCTTTATGATCTTGGTCAACCATGGAATATAGGAATTTATAATCATATTCTTAATATATGATTATATATAATATAAGTAGTTGTAATTATTTAAGTAATTATTTAGAGTCTTGCAACCTCTGACTTGTAAGACGGTTATCATGTTATGGGTGCACATGTGACGTGATGGGTTTTAGTGAAAACTTCTAGGCTACCTTTGGGGCATGACACTGACAATCACCATGAGATGCAATTTGAAATATATGATTATAATATGAATTAATATTATTATAATGTAAATTAATTATTCGTGTTTTTTATTTAATTTTATGTATTTTTTAGCATTGATATGAATTTTATAGAAATTAAGATTTAAATTGCCTTATTCTTAAAGTAGAATTTCTTGCCATTGTAAGCCATTTACCTTCTTATATATATATATATTGGCTAACCAAACAAAGATAATTTCATTGATGATTAATTGTTGTCTAGAGGACTACAAAAAAATGAGCTGGCAAGAAAGAAAGGAAAACAAGAAGAATCCCAAGAGAGAAGTTTCTAGAGTGAGAATGGGGTGTTTAAACACCAATCCAAAGGATACGTTCCCCTTTGAACTTTTGAAGCTACCCAGTCAGCGACTTGATTAGTTGATCTCCTAACAAAACAAAAACAGAAAGGAACATTCAAAAAATTTATGCGAAAACGAGCTTCCTCAAGAGAGAATTGGGTGGCCTAATGTGAATTCTCCACAAAGCTAGAAAAAGCCTAAAAGAGAGTAAGATAATCTATAATAAAGATGATGGAGCTTCCATGTGTCTTTAATATAACTGATGCCAATAAAAAAGCATAGCATTTAGCTTCCTCCAGACTGGAAGAAGATTTTGTGCCTACTCCTTCAACACTAAGCCTATCCATATTATCTCTAATCACAACTCCCGCCCTAACCTTTTTTATAGGCCCAACCTATGATGCATCTATGACAACAAAATTTCCATTTTCCAATTTAGCTAGAAAAGCTCTACTAATGTTACCACTATCATGACTCATAAAATCGTGCTTCATCAAATCCATCAATGTGTCAATCTCATCCATGTTCCAATTCAAAAAATCATCATCAATGGGAAGTAAACCCTTACTTTCCTCACACCCATCCCTTTCTTTGTCTTATCCATTAACTAATAAAGGCTCCTTTCCTCTACTCCCAAATTTCGAAACCTTAGTTTCTTCCCCATTCTTTTGTCTTTTCACAAACCTACCTCTCCTTCCTTCACTTTCTACTGAGAAAGAGCTTGATATAGGGCTTTCTAGGTTAGAAAAGTTTCTACCTTTGTCCTTTTCTAAGAACTAATAGAAACATCTAGCCATCGTCCCCATAGGGTTTAGATCTTTGTTATTACAAAATGCCTCACATCTTCCTTCCTAGATAAATCATGCCACTTCCACAAACTTCGATTCTATCTCATGCTCACCACCTATGCACATCACAAACCCTCCTTAATACATTGCTTCCACCATTTAAAAATCATAAACACCCTCTACCTTTGTACAACCATTCCCAGTTTTACATGCTAAATGTACGAGGTCCACTTGCAACAAAGTATAACATGTTCTATAGTTTCTTCCTCCTGACAAAATGGACACTAAGGATTCGTTTTAACCTTCTAATGGAAGAGATTCACTAGAGTGGGAAGAGTCCTAGATAAAGCACGCCACCAAAAATGCTAGATCTTTAGTAAGGTGTCTTATTCCCATACTTTTTTCCATGATTGTCTATCTATTACTAAGGAAGATGATGCTTTTTGTTGAAATTGCTGCTCTTCTTTTTTTCAAGTAGAAGAAAAAAATATACTAATTTAACTGTGCAAATCCCTCTTCTGTTAAAAGGTTAAACTAATTGATTCAATCCTGCTAAAGTATATAACGGTATATTTCTAATCTCTTGTATTTCATTCTCATTAAGTACATGTACTAAAATGTTGAGTAACCTTTCATTGTTGTCAAAATTCATCAAGCTACAAACTTTTATATTTCGATCTACCCCATCTTCCCTCTCAAGTTTGCAATCCTTAACATTTAGGATCCATCAATCTTCACCTACATTTACCTTTGAACAATCCTTCACTTGCCAAAAAGCTCCTTTAAAAAGCACATCTCTTCCTTGTAAAAGGCTAGTCCATAACTATGAGGCCTTGCTACCCTTTCTAGAAAAATGAAATTCCTCAATTGAATAATACAAAACTTTCAATACTAAAACCCAAAGTGCATTCGGATTTTTATGGGCCCTCATGCTAGTTTTTCCAATAAACTTAGATTAAATAGGTTTAGATCCCTGAAGCCCATATCCCTCATCTCCTTAGGATTCACAAGTCATTCCCAACTACTTAATGTATTTTACTCTCGTCTCATTTCTAACCCACTAAAACTTTGTTAAGAGAGAGTTCACTCGATTACACCACTTCTTAGGATATTTAAAGATACCCATAAGGTATGTTGGAATGAAACAAGCAATAGCCTTGATAAGGACTCTTCCGTTTCATTCAAAAGTCTTTGTTTCCACCATTGCAATTTCTTCCAAATCTTCTCCTTCACAAACTTAAGGGCTTTATATCTAGATCTCTCCCAAATTGTGGGAAGACCTAAATAATTTCCTAGATTCGATGTACTTGGGATGTTTAAGATCCTCCAAATCCTTTCTTTACGCTGAGGAGTAGTATTAATACTATAGAAAATAGTATATTTGCTCACATTTATCTCCGAACCTATTACTTCACAATACTTAAGTAATAGTTGCTTTAACTTTTTTATATTACCTTCCTAAGCTTCCGTAAAAAAAATACCAATTCATCTGCAAATAAAAAATGAGTGAGCATTAAACATCTAGCATTGAGTTGAATTCCTTTAAACTCCCCTAAACCTACAGATTTACATAGACCCTTTAATAAAACACTTGCCACCAATAGAAAAAGATAGGTAACAAAGTGTCTCCTTTCCTAATCCCTTTACTTGGTTTCAATTTTTCTTTTCCAACTATCCGTCCATTCACCACCACATTAAATGTTACATTGGTCACACAAGCCATAATCTAATCTATCCATTTGATATTAAAACCCATCTTAAGTAATGTAGCCCTTAAAAAATTCCATTCAACCCTATCATATGCCTTACTCATGTCTAATTTAATTGCACATAGTCCTTATTTCCCTCTCTTTTTATCTTTTAGAAAATGAAACATTTCATGTGCAACCACTATGTTATCTTGAATCATACATCCTACCACTTTGATTCTCAATGATAATTCCATTTAAGATAGGTTTTAACCTATTAACTATAACCTTAGACAAAATTTTACATGAATCATTACACAAACCAATAGGTCTGAATTGAGTGACATTAGATGTGCTATGAACTTTAAGAATAAAGACATTAATAGAAAAAGGAGAATACATATAGAGAAAAAATCTTGGACTATTGTGGTGGCTAAAGACCCAATTGTGCTCTAAAAAGTCTGATAAAAAAACTCTGAGAAGTCCATTTTAGAGACTTCAAGGCCCCTGGTTAGAAAACAACATCTTTCACTTCCCATGCTTCTGCTAAGGCGCATAACCTTTCATTATCAAATTGTGAGATCACTTTATCTACCCAATCCAAACAAGATCCCCAACTTCGAGTACCTTTAAAAGTGAAAATGTCATTAAAATAGTTCACAAACAAATTCCCAACAAGCTCTTCTAACTCGACCATGTTACCAAACACATCTTCATTTCAAAATATCTTATTTCTCTACCTTCTTCCCATTGTGGTGTGATGAAAGAACGAAGTGTTTTTATCACCATATGATAGCTAATTAACCCTTGATCATTGATTCCAATATATCTCCTTTCTTCCCCATAATTCCTCTATCTTAGATTGAATTTCCTCGTCCTCTTCCATCTCATTTTCATTAAGATTAGACCGACTTTCCACAATCCATTCTTTAAGCTTCTCAATCAACCTCTTATTGTTAGGGGAGACTTGCTTACTCCACTTTGTAACCTCTCACTACATAATTGTAGCCTCCCAATAATTCTGGAGAAATCCGCCTTATTATCTGAGCTACTTCTATAAAGTTTAAGTTCACTATGATTGCTACATGATCTAATGCCAGAATAGGCTCATGAGCAATCCTACTCTTTAGGAACTTGTTAATTTGCTCGACTAAGTTAAAGCACCTATTGATCCTTTCTTTAACATGAAATCCTCCCCATCCATTACTTCCCAAGTATATGGTTGACCATAGAAACCTAAATCTTGGAGATTAGCTTATGATACCATAACCCTAAAAGCATTCATGTGTCTTTCATCTCTTCTCCTTCCCTCCCATTTTTCATCCCCATGAAGAATCTCATTAAAGTCCCTTACACAAATCCATGGATCTTCTACTAGCTTTGCAAACTTAACCAAATCTTCCCAAACCACTTTTTTCTCTCAAAACCCACAAGGTACATGACACCATCTAAAATGACCAATTAAAGCTCCATTGTCATGATTAACTTTGACATAAATATACCAACGATAACTCTCAAGGATAACCACATGGACATCAGCACTCCACCATAAAGCCTAACCTTTGTCTTAAACCATCTATGTCACATCAAAACTTCCATTAAACCTCAATCTATTCCTCATACACTCCAACTTATTATTCTTATTTTTGTTTCCATTAAAAACACCAAACCAAGACTATACTTATTTACCAAATCTTTCAAATGATGAATTGTCAAGAAAGACCCAAATCCTTAACAATTCCAAGATATGTTAATCATGGCAGCCTATGTAGCTATTACAGCTAGCCACCACTACCACTTAAAGAAGATAACTCCACCAACACATCATAGAGCTCCAAAGACCTTTCCACAATGATGCTCTTTTTATCCCCCTTTACCCCCCCCCCGCCACCCCCCCCCCCCTGCCCCGCCTCCTGTTATTTCACATCTTGCTACCTTCTTAACCACATTATGTTCTTTAGTCTCATATTTGCCCAAACAAAACTACCAAAGAATTCCCTTCCTTTCTAAAGTCTTCAACCCTATTCTTTTTTTATACAAATCATTTTCCATATTCAAGGGTATTTTTAGCCTTAGCCTACTCATAGCAAAAGCAAGTTCAGAAGCATTACAAGTTTCTATTACCAAATAATTTGAATTCTTTAGCCATAGCTACCTCATAGGAACCTTCTTCCTTTAATGTTTTATCACTATTTTCCACTTCCTCATGAGGAAAGGTAATGAAATAAGGCATTCCCTTAGTTTGAGATTTTCTAGTATTAGTGTCCTTTAGGAAAGACTCATTTGGGACTTTATTACAATTGAGATCATAATTGGGGAGTTTTCTAGGTAGGGTGAAATTTAGAAATAGGTATTTTTTTAGGATTGCTATGTTGAAAGGAAGAAATTTTAGTATTGAGTTGTACTTAGGTTTGTTGAATTAGAAGGATGGGTTGAGTCTTTTAAGGTGTATGTATGGTTCAGATTTCTACTAAGTTAACTAAAGTAGAGTATAGGTTGTGTCTTTTATGGTGCTGAGGTGGTTTGTACTGCATTTAAATCCGCGAATATTAGGTAGATCAGAGTAGTTCATGGTATTGGCAGATTTGACAAGTGAGAGTGAATGAGCATTATTTTTTATTTTTCCAAATTTGAAATCCATTAGGACTTATCAACACCTAAGTTAACTTTAGGATCCATGTTCTCCTTCATTACCTCATTATCCTCTCCTTCATTACTAACACCTCTTACTTTTACTACAAAGTCTCTAATCAAGAATCCCTCAAATTTAGCCAAAAATTCTTTTTCGTATCCTTTGGCACATAACACTATTTAAAAACAATGTCTAAGTTTTCCATACCCAAAATAGAACTCAAACAACCACTCATATTTAAACTTAACAATATCTATCACCCTCTCTACAATTGACCCAAATCCCAATTTCAAAGGTTTAGAGCGATTTTCTAACCTTGACTCTTAAGAAGCTTCTTCTTGCTCCATTACTCGATTTGATGGTATCAACCTCCAAAACCTTACCTACTAATGCACTTATCCTGTTCACATTATTAATTGAGAAATGATCAAGCTGGAGTCCATGTGCTTGGATCTAAAAGGTAATTTCATCTAGATTAATATCCTCTTTCCTCATACTCATCTTCCATTCCTCCATTGTTAACTAATGACCTATAATGCCCCATGGTCCTTCCAAAACAACATCATAGCTGTCTCATGGGAATTAAAAGCCAATAAAAACAAATTTGGACCCATCACCAAGATTTTTATTCATCTAAACTCTTTCCATGCTTTTTGCAATATACTCATTACCCCAAATTTATTAAGTATTCTATCTACAATTACTTTTCCAACCATTAAATATGCCATTATCACTAATTAACTTAGAATTTTCTTCTAATCGAAATCCAGTTTCCAAAGTATCACAGATAAAGAGGAGCACAATTGAGCCTTACTTGAGCTCCCCCATAGCATCTATAGAGTTGGACAAACAAAAAGACAAGTTGGTTAAGGTTAAGAGACATGAACAACACAAAAACAGTTAAGGACAAAACATCGAACTAAATAGACCAAAAGAAGAAAATAGACTATGTAGGTTACTAGACTCAATTTAATGTGAAATAGTTATAATAGGACAAACTAAAAGAAAAAAAAACAATAATGTAATTCAAGGGTTGGATAATGAAGATATAATAATGTAATACTCATATAGACCTATGAGACAAAAACTGTGGATACCATTAGAAAAAACAAAATTGAACAAAATTAAAACAAGAGAAACTGAGAATGCAATGCCATGGCAATAGTATAATGTAGAATAATAATGGATGCATAATGATAATGATGAAAGGATGTAATGAAAATCAAAATATGTTAACTAGATGAAAGCAAAAGAGGATGAATCTAGAAGAGAAAAAAAAAAAAAAAAGAAGATGAGTAACAAACTCAAAACCACCACAAGGAATGTGGGCACAATTAAAAATGAGAGAATTTTCTCTCTAAAGACAAAAGAGAGAGAGAATTTTTTTTCCTTCTTTTATATATACATATAAAGCCTTTACTAAAAAACAACAAGATAACCTCAAAATGGGTTCAAAGAAAGGTGCATCCAAATGTATATCCATCTTTAAGTTTAATCTGTGCTTGTAGCATTGTAACCTCTTAGTTCTAACTATGTGGAGACTTTAGGTTAATTCAAATTATTTTTTGTCTTCAAGTCCATTAGTTGTGGGCTATATCAAAGTTAAATGCAAACATATATTTTTAGATGATGAGATATAAATTATTTAATTTGAAAGGATTTAATGTTTTAATTTTCTTTTAATTAATGTTTAACTTATACCATCATTAAGGCTACAAATGAGTCGAGCTATTTGAGCTTAGCTCGGCTTAAGCTTGATTAATAAAAAAGCTAAGCTTGAGTTCAATATAAAGCTCATTTATTTAAACGAGTATAACCCAAACTTTTGTTTAAGCTCATGAGTTGGCTCGAGAGTAGGCTTGTTTGTATTATTAATGAGCTAGTTTGCAAGCTTATAAACAAGCTTATTTATATTATTAATAAGTTGACTTACAAATAGCTTAATGAGTAGGCTCATAAACAGGTTGATGGATAGGCTTTTGTTTATATTATCAACAAGCCAACTTGTGAGTAAGTTCTCTTTATATTATTCACAAACCAACCCACAAATAGACTTGTAAATAGGCTCTTGTTTATATTATTAATAAGTAGACTTATAAATAGGCTCGTAGGTAAACTCGTTTATTTAAATAAACTCCAGTGTAGACTCATTTATTTAAATAAGCTCAAGGTCAACTTATTTAAATAAACGAGCTCAGGCTCATTGATTTAAATGAGTCAAGCTTAAACTTCAAATTCCTTAACAAACTTAAGCTCAAGCCTATAAAATTTAAGTTTTGTAAAAGTTTAGTTTGACTCATTTATATCCTTAGCCATGATATTATTATTAACAACTTTCATTCTAATTTGTTAAGATGGTTGTATATCTAGTAAACTTGTTAAACTGTTGTAAAATATCAAATGTATCATTTATTATCAACTTTTTGTCTAATTTGATAAAAGTATTTGATATCTGGTAAAAGTGTTTGATTATGGTAAATTTGGGATGAGCGGATAATTCTACCATCTAAGGTACCCACTTTTCTCATGCTCTATCAAATGAGTTCCAAGTAGATATTGGGGATCATAGGATAGATTCTGTATATCAATTTTCCACAACTTGCTTCCATATGGTAGACAAGGTATGAATGCAAAACTGTACAATTGATGGGTTGGACTTACAATCTTTAAATTAATATTAGAATTATACATGGAAAAATATCTACTTATTATTACAATTATAGTACATCTAATGTATATAGAAATAAGTGTATCTCCAACACAATCTAAAACGAATAAAGAAAGTAAATTTCAACTTCTTTTATGTAACAATTATGGATGTTCCATACACATTACAAAAGACAAAAAATAAATTTTTTAACAATTTATTTGTATGTTTGGTTCCAAAATTCAGAATCTAATACTGTAAAGTACCAATAAAACCTCATACATACCTTATGCCCACTCATTCATAAGGTAAACTACCAAAATTTACCATCTATTATTGATATTTTTTCTTCTAATTTCGTAAAATGAGTGTATAACTATTAAACTTATTTTATTAAGGCAAATGCTAATTCATTGGTTGTTGACATTTTTCGGCTAAGTTGGTAAAATGTTGTATGTATGGAAAACTTGGTGATTCATCTAAATGTCAAATTTATCATTTAATACCAACTTCTTATCAAATTTGATGAAAGTGCTTATATCAAGTAAAATTATTTGAGTATGGTAAAATGTCAAAGTTATTCTTTAATATTAACTTTTCATCTAATTTGATAAAATAATCGCATGTCTAATTGACCTTGTTGATTGTGATAAGTATCAAATTTATCATCCCTTGTAGACTTCTTATTTAATTTGGTACTAATAGTTGTACATCTCATAAACTTGTTGATTATTGTAAAATGTTAAATTTATCATTTATTACCATCTTCTCATCTAATTTGATAAAATTTAGCAAACCTTTTTTATTAGGATAAATACCAAATTTATTATCCATCACCAACTATTACTGTAGTTTGGTAAAAGCATTTTACATTCATTAAAATTGTTTAATTATGTTATATAGTTAAATTTGTTATTTATTACCAACGTTTTTGTCTAATTTAATAAAATAGTTGTAAACTAATTTAATTAGGTATATGTCATATTTATTATTTATTACTAATTTTATGTAATTTAATAAAAGCTTTTTGATAAATTTGTTCAATTGTGATAAACTTATTTCATGATCCAAGAACTAGCTCGATGAGGCAAGGTTGGACCAAAAAAAAGGATCAAATCGCGTATCAAACTAAACCATAAAATAGGTTTAAGTTGCTTTTTTATATTAAAAAAATTACGAATTGAACCAAAATGTGAGAACTATAAAAAAGAAAATGACGGTAAAAATATAAAAAATATATGACAAAAAAGAAAATTTATTTCACTTATTCAATTTTTTTTGTTATTTAGTTTTTATTAAGTAATTTAATATTTTTTTAATATTATATTTTTATTTACTAACTGATATAAAAATTAAAATTATTTAGAAAGATATAATAAAACAATTTTAAATATATTAGACAAACATTAAAGATAATAAATAATACTAGAGAAATGATAATAAATTAATCTTTTATATTAAATATATTTTTTTATGGCTTATTGATTTATATTAAAAAAATTAATATACTTATAATAATGAACTATATATTGAATTGTATCTTTTTTTATATTACATATATTCGAAAAAATTACGATTGAATTCAATTAAACAAAAAAAAAAAAAAATCGCGGGAGCGTGCCCAGCTCATGGGCAACTTGCCAAGAAGTTGCATACTCGCCTCTTATGCCAATACCAGTACCAGTACCAACTCCTCCTAACGGAAGCCGGTCCTTCTTTTGTCCGTCAGAAGTTAACGTCTACTCAAGACTTCAGTCCCCAATCCCCACCCCCCGGTCAATACGAGTCCTAGGGCTCAATTTACGGTTTCCATTTTCCCAGAAAATCTCTCATAGAGATTATGGACGTGAAACTTCAAGTCTCCGTTGATAAGCTTCCCGTCAAGCGTCTTGAATACATTGAAGAGAATGGCGCCGAGCGCTTCCCTCCGTATGCTCTCTCTCTCTCCCTCTCCCTTATAATTTCTTCTTGCTCCTGTTTGCTTCGCGAAATAATCACGTAAACATTGACTTGAACATCGAATTGCGAAAGTAGGGTTAGGAATCGTAAAATCGATTAAGCACTACTATATGTCCACTTATATCGGACTCAGATGAGACGTATCGCGTGTCGTGTTTGACCGGTCGTGTCGGGACTTATTGCTCGAGATAGAGATAAAGTCTTTCAAACTTTTATTTAAAATTTTTCAGAGTTTTATTTAAAATTTTTGTTTTAATCTAATAATATTTTGTATTACATATGTAGTGATGTAGAATATGATGAGAAGCGGCTCTCTTTGATTCGGCGAATTGATTTTGCATGGGCACTAGAAAAAGATGATAAGAAAAAGCAGAAGAAAAGTGCGAAAGAGAGCTCGACCCCTTGGCAGTGGCAGAGCTTGGTCGAGAACTTACAGTTGGCTCATCAGGAGCTATCCGTGATTATCGATCTCATTAACACGGTTCGTTTATTACAATCAAATTGAGTTATTTTTCATTCGAGTTGCCTGTTTAATTAAAAGTTTTTGTTTTAGTGTTTGATTTGTATTTTATCTCAAGAGCTTTGCAGTCTAAGCATGTGATTCTTTCTTGGAGGATACAGCTTTTTGTTTCTTTTTCGATGCATTTCACCTGTATTATCTGTTGGTGGTAAATATTACAAAATTAAGTTAAAGGCCTGTTCTACCTATTACTGGCCATAGGTAGAAGATGGGTTGTTGGTGGCCAGTAGTGGAAACTTACTGTTGATGCTGTAGAGAATATAATGCTTGTATAAAGGTGGAGAATAAGAGTAGCCGATGATGTCCTTGGCATTGTACTGGTTACTTGTTAGATTCTTGAAGCAGCTTTCAAATGACATATAAGCAACAGGATAGGCTTAAAAGAAATGTTCATCAGATGAGATACTGCATATTGAAAGAGGAGAATTGCACATAAGAAAAGGGTGATTCTTTATGAACTGGCTATATTTCATGTCCATATTGATAGGGAGTGAGAAGTGGATTTTCCTTCTCAAGAAAATGAAAACATTCTCTCTCTTTTTTTATTGATATATAAAAAAAAAATAAAAAAAATACACTGCATAGTGAAAGAGGAGAATTACACATAAGAAAAGGGTGAATCTTCATGAACTGGCTATATTTCATGTCCATATTGATAGGGAGTGAGAAGTGGATTTTCCTTCTCAAGAAAATGAAAACATTCTCTCTCTTTTTTTATTGATATATCAAAAAAAAAAAAAATGAAAACATTCTCTCTTTTTTATAGGACATATTTACTTTAATGAAAATTGTCTTCTATTGACCAATATATTTTCTATTACAAAGACATGGATAACATGTTTCATGTAATAAACTCACCCAATACGAATTCCTATTATAGTGTTAATTTGAGGATTACTATTATAATTTTATCTTTTCTTAGAAGTAGAAATACTCCACTAGTTGGGTGCAATGCAGTGACTTGGAAACCTTTCCATTTTTTTATTTCTTTTCTTTTTCCCCCTTCGATTGTAAAGAGTTTATTTGGTTTTCAGTCATTGGCCTTTTCAATTTTATGGTGACAGTTGTGAGACGGAGAATGCTTCATGGATGCAATGTTGGCATATAAGCACAATATTGAGGAAACTGTCTGTTTGTGGACTGACCAAAATTAGCATGTTTTTTCAGGATGCGCTGATTAAAAAAAAAGTAGGATCGAAAATAGATATTTGACAAAAGTCGGTAAATCAGCAATGAAAAGTAATCGGAAAATATGTTTGTAAGATGGTCCAGAAAGTGAGTCATGGAGTTGCTATGGTTAGTAAATATTATATGGAAGTAGGTGAGGGAGGATACAGCATCAATATGATATGGAAGTAAGTGAGGTAGAATTTACCCAAAAGAAGGTGAGAGAGGACACAGCGTAAATATGATATGGAATTAAAGAGAGATACAGTGTAATTAGACATGAAATAAGGGGAATTAAGGAGGCAAATCCCTTAGGGAAGTTGTTAATCAATTTGGAGGCTGTCCTTTATTTTTTTGGATAAAATAAAGGTAATTAAGGCAAATCCCTTAAGGTAATTAAGGCTGTCCTTTCTTGCAGTTTTCTTTGGTTTAAAGGTTATAGTTATAAGATGCTCAACTTGACCACAAGTTGGTTCTGCATTAATATTTTTTTTCTACCTAGCCAAAACAGTAAAAGATAAAAAAATAAAAAAGATGACAATAGCATGTTTGGTGCTAACTTTAATCCAAATTAGTCCTATGTGTAATAGTATTATTTAACATGATGAAGTTCCATAAAAATGTCCATCTGAAAAGAATAATTATCTACCTCAAAATAATAATTGTTGATTATATTTTTGTAATTTGTGTATCACACAGGTGGAAGCAAATGATGCCGTTGCTGTTGCCAGTGTTACAAGGCCTAAGCCATTGCCCAGTGAAGTTTTGTCTGATCTAGCTGTGTCTGCAGCAACCAAGCTACAGTGTTTCCGGGTACTGTAGGTCTTCTATTCTTGGAATTATCATTGGTGAATGGTTTTCCTTTTGGCTCTCATTAATTAGCCAGCATAATTTACAATTTGTTTCATGTGGCAATTGATGTTTGAGTAACTTTTGTGTTGCTATAGTTCTTCCTAACATGGAGTCTTTTCCTTTCTGAGATGCAGCATCTTGGTAAATATTTTAAGACTTCTGCCAAGGCCTTGGAACAGCAGATCACAAGAGAAGCAAGATTTTATGGCGCTCTTATTAGGTTTGTCCTCCTGATGACAAACCTATCCATCTATTACTAGTTCTCTAATAAATAAGTTAGTGATTGCCATTAAATCTCATGTCAATCTTTGAACAATGAGCTGAAGTTCAATGATGAAGCTGCTGCATAATAATAGTTCAGATAAAAGATTGGTTAGAATTGTTCTTGGTTTGAGGAAAAGTAGGGAACATGGACTAGAAATTGTCTAATAGCATACATGAATAAAGACAGTGCAAGAGAAGGATGTGTGCTAGCTAGCTCTAGTGTTCCTGTGCTAATGAGGCTTGAATGCATAAGTTAAGGAGCAATAAGTTTTTTGTAAATTAGCATAATAGTATTCAATTGATGGTGATGATTATTATTCTGAAACTTGAAGTCAGAAGTACATATGAAATGAGATGTGAGTGTGAGCTATCCATTGCAATAGATATATTCTATTGTTTCTTTTTGGCTAAAGTAAAGAGGGATTCTATTGTTTCGTATGCCGCATCTGATATCATAGATTTCATGCTATAGGTTTATGATGATATTCCAAAATAATTTTACCAATTTATTTGCAATTCTGGAAAGAAATTATGGCTTTCAAGAACCTTGTCTTAAAATCCATTGGGAGAAAGACTTCTGGTATTTCAAGTTGTTGTATTTGGTAAAATTAAAATATGAATACATGACCATGTTAAATAGTGGGATTGTGAGGTTCTTCTCCCTCTTTCAGATATGTGATTTGATTCAATGTAGTTTTTATGGACTATTATTCAACTTAAGTACAAAATTAAGTGCGAAATACTTATAAAATATCCTTTAGCATGCAGCTTTACCTCAAGGAATAACTCAAAATAAACTTACTAATGGCTGTTAGTTATTCATAGGGTAGTTTTTTACCCAATAAAAGATCAGGGTAGTTTTAAATGCTTAAAAAAGTGCCTGAAAATTTTACAAACATATAATTCCCAGAATGCATTTTGGGTAATTGCACTGTATTCTCTCTCTGAAAATTTAAGATCAAGGCTATTTCTAGAAATTTAACCATCGATTGTTATATGCTGGTTAGAGCATTGCTAAACATACCAAAAACTATTCCTATGAATTGATGGGGGAAAAGAAGAACCAAAACTATACCTATGATGTTCTAGAGATTGTATATAAAAACTTATAAGCCAATTAAGTTTGGATTCAGGGGTGCCGGAAGAAAAAATCAAGAAATCCTCAAGAAGTGACTCTAAAACCAACCACCCATTGCAAGTCATCCTATCCTGGTGAATCCTTTAGTGAGTTTCATATTTAATGCTGCTGCTTAAATTTAAAAGTTGAAAATATTGCCCTAGAACTTCATGAAATGACAAATTCACCAAAATCTCCATGGCATGTAAGGAATCTACCGAACATATGTTGACTTGGCTTATCTGGTAGCAGAAACCATCCCTTGTGGCATGATCTCTCTATTCATAACCAGCATTGACCCTTATTATATAATGATTCAACTGAAATATTCAGTTTTGAGAACATTTATAAGTCGGTTTTGTCAATAGAAAAGTCAAGAAATGGGTGGTAGCAGATTACAAAGTGGCATTTTCCTTCATTCATCCTTCAAATTTTTAACCAAAACTTGTTCCAAGAATTGTTATGCTTAGTCACAGAGTTTTGTTCAACTTGGCTTTTACTGGAAACGAAAACCATCCCTTTTGGCATGATCTCTCTATTTACATCCAGCATTGACCCTCCTTCAAATTATAGACGTGATTGAACTGAAATAATCAGTCTTGACACATTTTCAACTTGGTTTTATCAATGGAAAAGAAATGGGTGGTAACAGATAACAAGCCAGTATTTTTCTTCCCTCATCCTTCAAAACTTTAACCAAAACTAGTCCCAAAAGAGTTCTCATGCCTAATTTCTGGATCTTTAATGACAAACGTCTTTGCAGTCTCTGCATGCCAAACCTTTGAATGAGTTTCTGTCCTATCTGAAGATTTGAACTTTAGCCCGTTCTTGAAGATGCTTCTAAATCTAATTTTGAAACCCTCATACCAATGTGACCCTAAAATTTACCATCCTAAATTTGTCCACAAACACACTATTATTTTCACAAAAATGGCATCTGTGGTGAAGAAAGAAGGAAAAGAAGAACTTGAGAAGAATAGGTGATTTCATTTTAGTATTTTAATCTGCAGAACTTGACTAGGTTTTATTCAAGATGTTGCCTACATCTTCATCATCTCTCTGTCCGGAGAAAGAAGACTAATGCTCAAAGGAAAGTGGATGAATATCAACAGCTGTCTCATTTTTGCTGTCCCTTAGCATTCCCTTCCAATAATAGCAAGGACTCTGGCTAATGGAACCAAACCTATGTTTTTTTCCTTTAGCTTCTGGTTCGCTTTGTGTTGGAGTCTTTTCCTAGTTCCTTCTATCACCCTCTTTCAAGCAGCTTGCTATGTTAATGCATCGATAGTCAAGAAGTGGGCTTTTCTTTCTTTCTTTTTTTTTTTTTGTTCATCATGTACACTTCAGTTGGATCTATAAGTTAATGAGAAAACTTCTGGGTACAATTCCTGCTTTTCTTATTTCAAAGCTTGTCAACGTGTTCTGGCGACTTAGAGGACCCTGATGCATATATACAGAAACACGGCATATCCGTTTACATCACTCATGGCATAGCTATTGGAGTAATGCCCTATAACCATAAAAGTAAAAAGAGAGTACACGTCACTACAAATTAAATGAGTTAACAAGAAGAAAAATAAACACGCTCCTTGCAAACTGACAACTACTAATGAAGCAATCAACATAGTAAAACCTGAATTTACTTAATGACTTAGGCCAATTCCATACCTCGTGCTTAAATTGTCTGGACAGACTATATAGTATCCAAAATCATAGCCTGATAAGGCTCCATTTCTTTCTTTTATGAGTAAGACTTGTACTTTCTTTTCACAACTCTGAAATCTGGATAAGTAAAGGTATAATTTGTTAGTTACAGTGTTAAAGAAGTGGTCAGAGTAAGAAATGGTTGGAAAAAGGTGTTTTCTTCCTCATTGCCTGATGTTCCTGCCTGAGATGGTCTGGAGGACAACAAAATGAGATATCTAATATTCATTCAAGGAAAAGGAGTGATGCCCAGAACAAAACACCTAATATATTTGGCAGAGAGAAAAATGGACCACATGAAACAATTTTTAAACATGAGATCAAAATATTGAACGGGAATAATGAAAATACCAATCTTTTTATTACCCAAAAAAAAAATGAACACAAAAATTCATCTAGTATTTTTTGTTGTGAGAACACTTTTATCCTTGAAGTTAAACTTAGTGGGACCAAGCATGAGACTTTACCAGCATCTTTTTTTGAGTTTTGTTTTGGTGTGGAATGATGGAAGCTTGGCTCTCCCTGTGAACATGCTTGACAGATTATTAATTCATTTACCTGCTTTCCTAGAAAATATAAATATAAGAAAAGGAAGAGTTGTTTATTTCACACAATAACTATTATATAGATTGCAGCAGAACTGGAAAGTTAAACGGCAACGTGTTGCAACTTCTATTCCAAGCAATGAAGGCTTTACTATTGACATGCTGGATAATTCCATACCAGATTTAACAACTGTCATTCGTCCATCTTCCTTATCCACTGTACGCGTGGAACATGATTCAGCTGGTATGTTGGCAATAAACATACCCCCTCAATCTTGTCACACACTACGATTTGGTTTTCTTGGCGATCAATCATACAGTAAGAAGGGGGAAGAAAGCAGTGTAAAAGATGAAAAACCTGAAAGAGGAAGTGAAGCTGAATCAACAGGTGACGATGAGAGTGTTAGAAAAATGCATTCTATTCTTCGTCATGTGCACTCGGCAATATTTGATGAGCAGGTATTACATTTGCCATATTAGCATGGATTATATATAGGTACATTGTGGGTTCCATGTTAATCCAGCTTCCCCCTCCCCTTTTGGATTAAATCAGGTATTTGATTTAGTGAATCGTGAGGCATTCGTATCAACTTTGGGGGTAAATGTGACTGGAATTCAAGAGAATTATCTACAGCTAAGCATAGGTCCAGGAACGTCTGCATTCATATCACTTGTCCCATCTGGTCAAGATGATCAATCAACTGAAACTGCTGGTGACAGGAGCTTAATATCTGTGGACTCCCTAAAGAGGAATATTCCTGACAACATGAGCTATGAGATTTATCTTCAACAGATTTTTCACAATTATCTGTTCATAAGATCTAAAAATAAGCCCATGAATGCCCCCAAGCCATGAATGCCCCCACTCAAGTGTCTGGTCAATCTGCAAGAGATGGCTCAAGTCTTCTTGGTCATTTCTGTTTGTCTCTTGCTCATAGAATATTTGCTAATAAAGTTCTTAAGGAGCTGGAGAGTGTGGTATGTAGCTAATTAACTGTTTCAGTCATTATGTTGCTTGTTACTGGATGGATGAATGAGCTTTATTATTTAATTAAATGTTCTTGTGTTCTCCCTCTTTTTCCCCAAATCAATAGGTTTGCAAGGTCCCATATCTCCATTTGACGTTTCATCCCGCATGGCACTCTCGGACATCTTCTTGGACACTTTTTATGAAGGTTCCTGAGTCTATTCTTTATGCGGGTTGCCAAACACAATCACCAGATACTAATCACTTGAAGTTCAACAAGTCACAGTTTCGAACAAAGGTAATTGTTACTGATGACAGCATTAAAATTGAAGGTGAAGGCAGCCCCAATGTTGTTGGCCTGTTCAATGGGACTTCAGAGGACATTTCTTCGATAAATAGATATGATTGTGACTTAGCAGATCTTGCAGGAATTATTTTGCAGCAGGTGGGTATTGGTACTTTTGTTTTAAATCATTTATGTTATGCTATGGGAAATATTTTTACTGTTTGAGATGTCCTTGCATGCCTTTGGATCTTAGAGATGGATGCTGTTTGTGGTTCAAGTTTGAATGCTTTTCTATAAAGGGTTTTTTTGGAGCTCAAAATCCCCCCTGCTAGTGCAGGGGTAAGCGGAGGAAGGATGCACATGTATGTAGCCCTATCATTGCATTTTGCAGACGGATTGTTTTAGTGCCTCAAACCACTGACCTTTTTACTTTAAAAAAAAAAAATACCAGATCTTTAGTTTTCTGAAACAAAAATTGTCATATGGATCTGAGCTTCAGAAGTATATATGCACTGCATGAATTGAAAATCTGATGGCTATTAAGTAGTTACTAAAATTTAAAGCTTATATTCCCATTTTGTATTGTCATTTGCATGCTCTCCGGTTCTAACAGTATATACTTTCTCTTATTAAATCAACCTGATCTTGGATTTGCAACAGGTTGCCAGCCAAGTTATATGGTGGCTCCATGAGGAGGCACTTTTGGTTGGGATAAAGGCAACCCGAGACTTCCTGTGCCTGTCCTTTGAGTTGGAACAGGGTGAACCACTGAGTCTGGTAGCACAGGTGAATCCAGAAGACAGCAATGGTTGCATCTTGTGGTGGCTGGTAATGGATGACAGTTTCTCCAATGAGGGAAAACTCCATATGGACTTCTCTGATGGTCCAACTGACTATAGGAAGTTCTTAGGTCCTTTATCACTGGATTTACTGTACTCAACCTTGATGGATTTAGTCACCTTGTGCAATGGTGGGGTGGCGCACTGATCAGATGGTTACATGGTCTAACGAGTTTATTTAGTTGACATGAATGGTAGGTTTTGAAATGTTGTAATTAATAGACATTTCAAGTGGAAATTTTCTTTCAACTTTCCTTGTATCCTTCTAATTTATTGTTCATTTTCTGTAATGCTCATAAGCTCATACTAACCAAAGCACCTGTAGGTCAGTGGGTAGAGCGTTTGTATCCTTTATAGAAAGTCTGCAGTTGCGATTACAGTTACTTGATCCGACATTCATTATGTTGTTCAGAGCTGTGTTTTTGGGGGGAAGAATTGCTCATCCACATGCATGAGTAATGCTTTAGTTAATTTCGAGCAGTGTACGTATTTCCTCTTCCATCCTTGTAGTTGTTTAGAAGAAGTTACTTTCGGCCCGTGGGTGTCTTGTGTATTATCGGTGTCCACACCATTATTTAAAGTTTTTCTTTCATAATAATGTAATTATTGTAGGGTTGAGCATACTTCGATTTAATTTGTTACATGATTTAAGTCATTATTAGACTTGTTATTACTTTTTTTTAATGTACAAGTTAATAAATCATGAAAAATTATACTAGATATAAAAAATAAATAATAATAATTCATGGTGATTTTCTTGGTATTATTTATAATCTTTAATATCCGTTTTATATATTTAAAAAAAATTATTATTTTTTTAGGTAATTTTAGTTTTTATATTAATAAATAAATAAATATAAAAAATAGCAAATTATTTGATAAAAATTGCATATGAGGAGTTGAATAAGTAATATAGAATCCATTTTTTTTATCATCCATTCTTTAAATTTTCATTGTTATATATATATATATATATATATATATATTTCTTATGATTAGGTTTGATTTATAATTTTTTTTGAATTTAATTTGTAGTTCAATTGATTTGATTTGATTTGCATTTTAATTGTTTTTTTTTTCCCTCAACCTTGGTAGTTAGTACATTACTAAGCAATAATTAGAGAATTATAATCAAGCTTCCTTCTTGTAAGATTTAGGGTTACAAACTCAAACCTACTTAAGTTTTAGTTAAAACTTCAAACCACTCATGTAGTTCATCAAGTCATGTTCAAGCTTTATAATGTCTAGTTTAGCTAGAGCCTAATTGGCATTATATTTTGGCAAGTTGAAGTCAAGTAAGGATATTTAATATTATTTTTATTAGAAAAATATTTGTTTAGACACTCAATCAAATTAAGCCCATGTTTAGAATTATAAGTTAGATTGAACTTGAGTTGATTTAAGCTTTGAATTTTTTAGTTAAGTCTGATTGTGAGATAAATAGACTCAATTCATATATTGCCTTATACTAAGATTATGTATTGACAAAACAATTGAATTTTTTGGTAAGAGTTGGTTATATAAGAATTATGGGGGGGGGGAGGGGGGGAGAGAGAATGCTAAAGTGATTAATTAGCCTCATAAAGTAATTTATAGCTATTGGGGCTATACATGAAATGAGCTAAGCCAAGCTTTTAAAGGCTCAAGTTTAGCTCATTAGACAACTATCAAGCTTAAGTTGAGTAGAGTTTTTACTTAGTCTGAAAATTACAAGCTCAAGCTTAAATTCATTAGAAAATCTGAAGCTCAAGGTCAATTCATTTAGTTAAATAAACTTGAACTTGTTTATCTAAATAAGCTCAAGTCTGAGCCGATTTATATAAATGAGCCTAAGCTTGATTCTTTGATTCTTTAAGCTGGTTTGTAGATTAATGTATTTGCTCTAATTCTTTGGAGGAACTATGTTTATCTAAAGAGTGTTTTTTTTTTTAATGAAATAATAAATTAGTTAATAAATTATTCTAGTTGTACTACCTTCTCTTTTTAAATTTATTTTATTTTATTTTTAGATTTATTGGTATATCAAGTTACAAGTTATATGCTATAAATTGAAATGCATAGTTTATATTAAATTGTTTTAAATGAAGGGTTTAGATCGATGACATACCATATGATCACTTTTAAGTGATTGTATTGTAGAAGTCGTCTCTTATTTAATGTATGTGTATGTGTGTGTGTGTGTGCATATATATATATATATATATATTGATATTGATATACTATGATTTTCAATTTAATATATTGGCTTGTGAGCCTGCTCCTCCTAAGCTTGTTTACAATTTAACTAGTTAACAATTAACTCATTAACATTATAAACGAATTTATATATGTGAGTTTACTTGCGAAACAACTTGTTAAATAGGAAATCAAACTCAAATTTTTTAAATAAATAAGTTTTATTTTAAGCTCAAGCTCAACTCATTATGAATTAAATTTGAGCAAAGCCAATTTAAAGCGAACTAAGTTTGAATACCAAACAGTTTGGCTCATTACAGCCCAAAGAGTTATAAAGCTTAGATTCATAAAACTTGCAACTTGGTCGTCGGTTTGGTTTGCTTGCCATACGGACCAACGTCAATTGAAGAATGAATTAGCTAATGATTAATCCTACACTTGTCATCACATTTAGACATTTAATAACATGGATAATATTGAGATAAGTTGCTAATATCATGCTCTATCAAACTTGTTAAATTTAATATATGTAGTTTAAAATTGTTTAATCACACACCATATTGAACTTATACTTCTAAATTTACTATTTTCACCTTCTTCAAAAAAATATCATAGCAAATAATCTATAATGAACTAGTAAAAGTGTAAATAATAAAATAGTAAATTTAATAAGTAAAACTTTAACTAAGGATATGGTATTTAGTAACTTCAAATCTTATTTATGAAATTATTAAAAAAAAAACCTAAAATTTCACATAATAATTTTAACTTTTATTCTTTTTAATAACACCAATATGAATGTGCCCTTATAATATTCATCTCATTTTCCTTGAAAACAAAAAGTTATATTAAGGATTATAGGATCATTGAAAATTAGTCATCTTAGACATCAGATCAGTTCTAAACCAATCCAAGCTTAGCCCTAACCTATTAAGCCATAGGTCGGGAGGGAAGTGAACCAACACTGGCCCTTGATAGGAAAGGTTGGGCTAGTTAAATCCCGTGAAGTGACTCTTAATTTTTTTTTTCACATTCTTTGTTATTTTTTTGTAGATTTTTTTTTTTACCTTTCTTTATCTTATTCGCTAGTATTTTTTAGGTAGTTTTTTTTTTTCTTTTTCCCTTTGTAAATTTTATTCACGTAAAAAATTAATCCACCATTTTCACGACAATAAATGATGTTTGCTTCATTAAGTAGTGACAAACCCCATACACAGGTGAGGGATGCTAGCCCCAAATTTTATTAATTAATTAAAAATATTACTAAAGAGATGGGGAGATTTGACCTTATCTCTTGTACACAATTCTTAAACTCTGCAAATAAATAACAAAAATAAATAAAAGAGTACTACTTTCTTAAAATTATTTCTAACTTAGTGTAAAAATAAATAAGGTGGTACTACTATCTTTACAAATTAATTTTGCTTAAAGTATAGTTACATAATGAACATAGATATTATTTAACCCTTTGCATCTTACCTAAGATCAAGAGTTGAGCCAATAGAGTTTCCCTTCAATAGGACAAAGTCATTGAAGTATTCATCTTCTAAACTAGATGTCTCGTACAACTCTTCTATTCTACTCTTTGCCTTTGACAAATCCTCAACGCAAACTAGCACCTCAATGTTAACAGGCGACAATCTTGATTGCCGTTGTGATAGGATAAGACCCATTGTACTAAAAGCTTGTTCAACAATTACTGTTGATGTAAGAGTAGCAAAAACTTGGCGAGCTATTTGAGAGAGAATCAAATAAGTCTTCTTATACTTCCTCCACTAGTCCAAGATGTTGAAGTCCGTGATATTACTGTTACCAAATTTAAAGTTCCTGTTGAAATAGTGGTCAAGTTCCATGTATTCACTTGAACTAGCATGATGCTGCTTCAAACTTTGTACCATCATTCGTTACATAGGGATGGCATGACCATGCATAGCACCATTTGAGTCGGGGTATGGTGAGGGAATTGTAGGAACTTAACTACCATATGCAGTAAAAAAGTTAGCAATAAGTTTCCTGTTACCTAGATGGCTCGTCATAGTTCTTGTATAGCGGTAACAGCATAGATGTCTTGAGTCTCAAAAAATGTGTCAACAATTTGATAATACATATTAAGATATTCTAAAAGCATGTCTTTCTTATAATATGGATCTAAAATAGAAGCAACAAGATAAATTATAGGAATTTGTCTATAATATAGCAACCATTTTGTAGCCATTTCACTAATAGCCACTTGAAAAAATAGGTCGCTTTGGACTTCAAGCAGCATCATCAATATGTTTATGGCATTCATTAGGAAAAAGAGAATACTAGCTTAGTACACTTGAGAAAATGTTAGAGTACACTCATGGAACACTCTAAGCATGTTTAGTATTCTACTAAATATATCCCAATCGTAGGGGTGCAATGGAACATCTAGGAAATTCCCCATAGCAAAAAAAAAAAAAAAAAACATCTTTATAGAAAACTGTACTTTTCAGAAGTCGATAAGTGAAAGTCCACCTATACTTAACATCTTTTCTAAATGTTTTAGGTCGTATTATGTTATCAATACAAAATTTTCTCTATACTTTATTTACAGATAAATGGTCAATTAAAAAGCCAACTAGTTGTCTTATAGGTGACATTTTGAAAATCTAAACAATTCAGATCATCTCTAATACAAAAATTTAAAGTATGACAGGCACATCATATGTAGAAAAAAGTCCTACCTAATATGGGTTGGCATAATACTTTAAGTTCATCAAATAGATGCAGTGTTAGCAGTTGTATTGTCAAAATAGATTGAAAATATATTTTTAATCAATGGGTATTCACCTAAAATAATACTTATTATATGAAAAATATTTTACGCCATATGGCATTCATTAAAAATCCTAAGTACTATTAGTCTCTTATGTACTTGCCATGCATCACTATTTAGTGATATGTATTCTCATGTACGAATCATCATGTCATGGATTGGTCTATATATCTGCGCAAATAGAAACTTACATATCAAGATAATTAAATATAGTAGCTAAGCCATGCTTACTGTTGTGATATAGTTTCACAATGGCTTGTTACCTCAGTTTTCAAGTCGTAACTTTGTGAGCTTGGATCCAAAGCTTCTTGTCCGTACTTCAGCGATGTGTGGAAGATGTGTGACTCCATGATAAGTGACATTTGGCTAAGTATTCTGCTAGGGCAACTTTTTGTCTCTCAACAGAATACCAAAATAGGCTTGCTAATTACAAACCACCGGATTGAGATATTTGTTGTTGTGATTTATCTATGCTGAACTTCGTTGGGTACTTCGATTGTATATACCTATTCAAAGTCTCATAGCCCTCCCTCTTCTTCCACATGTAACTTGATTGATAATAGTTGCAATACATACAGGTATACCCATTTTCCCCTATAATTTTACAAAAATGTTTCGTAAAAATATCATAATTTAAGTAGTACATGTGGTTTACCTATGGAGTCGGCTACCATTTATATGGCCCAATACTTCTTCCTCTGATACTTCCTAAACATTATCTTCATCTTTTTCTTTTGCCTCCTCCCCGTTGCCCCCTTATGACAGCGGTTTACTTTGTCCATTAAGAGTCCTTATGTTCAAGGTTTAGGGGTGGTATTATCAAATCCTCTAAGCACTTGTTGTTGAAGTCATAGAGATCGTAATCCTCCACATCAAAAAAATTACTTAAGTTCACACCGAACAAATTTTCCCTTATCGTCTTTTCCAAAACCCTCTTTTACCAAAAGATGAACCATAGAAGAAACTTGTCATTTTTTTAATTAGTATAAAAAGAAAATACTAATATGGAAAAAAGTAATTTGATGATTTGGTTAATGAAAAAAAAAATCAATGGAAGATATTTAAATATAAACAGCAAGAATAATCTAGATAACAAAAGTACCCACAAGTTAAATAAATTAAAGAGTTGAGCATATGAGAGTACAAAAATGAATAAATGTACAAGAGATTGAATAATTTTTTTTCGTAGGGAATCGAGTGAATGCAGAAGCACGAATATATACAACATTCTAAATTTTCTCCTACCTCACAACGTTCAAATTAAAAAATTCTCACACATTTTGATTCTTACACTTGTAAGCCTATTGCCTATAAATTTCTACACACTATCCATTTTGTTTTGAAGCTAACTTCAAAGATTAAATTTGAAAATCTTCACACATGCGCCTACGCTTGCAGTCTTATTATCTATTTCCTTACTTTGCATCAAACAATACCCTATTTTTTTTTTTGGCTTACAAATCTTACTTTGTGTTTCAAATTCAACTCAACTTTTCTTTGTTTTCTTTCTTTTGCTTTTTCATTCATTCTTTCTTCCTTTCTAGCCATTTGTCTTCTTCCTTTTCTTCTTTTTCATTCTTTCTTTCTTCCTTTTAGACTTTGCAAACATTTGTCTTCTTTCATTTATCATCTTTATTATTATTATTATTTTGCTTCTCGTTGGCCCTACATTACATGTGGGGCTGCCGACCTATCAAGTCATTATGGGCTAGGTTGACTAGTTCCTTAGGCAACCTATTTGAAACCCACCTGCCCGGCAGGTTTCATGCTTAGTGAAACTAGCTCCCACGAGCTTGTTCACGGTTCATGAATCTACTAAGTTGAGTCAATGATTTGACTCGACCTCTTCCTTTGTCTAAGTCATCTTATATTTAAGTTTTTCCTCTACCATCATGTTATATTCAAGTTTAAATTGATTTTTCATTCTTCTTTTTTATCTTATTAATTACTTGCATAGAGCTAGATTTGTTCCTCAAATGATATAAACATTATTCTAATGGATAAAATATGTTCAATAAAATGTATATTGGTTGAAAAAATATATATAGGTAAAAATTGCACTTTCATTAATAAAACACCCACTTTTTAACTTCTCTTTTTTTTAAGCATGCAACCAATTTTGAAAAAAAAAAAATTTCTGACCTTTAACTAGTATTTAATTTTTTTTATCTTTAATAAATATTCAGAAGTATTATTAATGAATTAATGATTATTTTTTTCCATTTCATATAAGATTGACATTATTTTATAACTAGATTATATATTCCCGAATATATATTATATATATATATATATAATATGCGTTAGTCAAAGTCTAAATTTATTCAATGTTGAGGATGGTGAATTATGTTTCCTCTAGCCTTGTGTTTATTTTTAAATAGAATTTTTTTACAACCATTTTAGCATAATATAAATATATATATATATATATAATATATATTACATAATTGCATTTGTCATGGTTGCATCAAACTCAGACGTCCAATCAAGTTGGTGAGTCATTATGTTTATCTCAATTACCTGAAATAAGGTAAACATCATTATCATTTGTCATTTTTAGTGAATGTTTTACTTCTATCATGAAGTTGAGCATCGTTTACATCTTTCTTTTCATATTTCTAACATTATTAGGACAGTCTTGAGATATTAGGCTAAATAAAATAAAAAATTCCGCAAACATTCACGAATGATTTGGTAAAATAAATTGCAATCCCGAAATATGAATTAGTAAGAAAATATGAAATAAAAAATAATAATTAGCATTAAAAGAAAAACCGTAAATACTTTTTTTCAACTTTGTTTCCTCTTTCTGTGACTCAAACCTAACCCTAGCCCTAAAACTATATCCAATGACCCCCAAGCAGCTTGAGCCTTCACATGCTGGACCACTCAATCACCATAGCTCGGGTTACATATATGTCTTCCACACAAAAATTGGCAAGTCATTTGGTTTATGAGTATTATTCCTAATGTTTAAAGAAGTTTCAAACACAAATGCCAACAAAACAAAAAATTACTTTCTTTTGTTTGGTTGAGCCTTATAAGAAATGTGTAATGAATTTAAAAAGAAATATTTTGGATAATTTTTCAGCTATATTACTTACTAGTATAATCACAACATTAGTATATGATTTTTAATAAATTCCTTCAATAACAATCAAATTATATTGGTCTCATAATTAACATATTAAAAATTATATTTACTAATTTACATGATATATCTTTAATAGTCTAGTATTAGAATACAATAATTTATATTGCGATATTATCATTAATTTTAATGAATGCGCTAATATTGATATTATAGTTGTTGTCATGATAATAATTATACTAATATAATAAATAGATATAGCAAATGTCAGCTTTTACATATATCCCAATAAGTCAACATATTTTAAACCATACTAATGTTATAACTGTCACATATGTGGATCACCACTTATACATAATAGATCTTGTGTCTTCTTTGCCAACTTTAATACTTTATATGCATCTTTTAAAAGAAATGTTAACATCATATGTTATTTGTTTATTTATTTATATAGTCACTACTTATCACAAGAATATAAGAAATATTTGATCAAATGTTTGTAATTTAACTAGTAACTAATACTATGTCATTTTTACTAAAAATTATATGCCAACATAGTATAAATTTATGTACCTACATAATAGTAAGATCATATATATTGTCTAATATAATTTCAAAATAATATATTTTGGTGTTTAATATCAATTCATATAATTCTTTTATTAAATATATAGTACATTCAATACAATTTAGCGTGAAACTGTAACATTTAAAAAATCAAGCGTATACATGTACGATATGCATCATTATTCAAATAATATTTTATCTCAATCATATCAGCTATAATAAAGACAATAAAAAGCACCGTTAACATAAGTATAGTACTAATTTATGCAATAAAAGTGATATGATAATATTAAATTTATATATAAGAAAAGTGATGGAATCTCCTTCTGAGGCGGCTGCACATTCCCCACAAGTGAAATGACTCCTATCACTTAGAATAGAATTAAGAAGTCATTCTGCCTTGCCTATAAACGATAAAATGGATGATTTGGCCATTTCCTGCCTAACTTTATACCTTACTCATCATGCCTTGACGACCTCTATAGACCAGCCTACCAGCTAAGCCTAACCCAGTACCTAAATCATGTGACCATCAAATCCACTACCTCATCGACAGGACCACCGGACCCAAGCGATTACCACACCCATGAGCTATGTAACCACTGGATAATGCAAGCTTAAAACGACAAAACGACAATTGATCCAACTTAAGCCACTAATGTCATTTGAGTTGCACAATGATCATACTTGTACGAGCCTAACCATGTAATATGGACCGCCTGAAACCACTAGAACCAAGCAAGCGCTAACCACCTATCCCATGTGTGTATGTAGCTTAAATCAAGTTACATTGATCAAGTAACACCTAGGTTGCATTAACTTTGGTTGCGCTAGGTTAAGCTCATTGTTTAGGGATTTAGTTTTGACGTAAGTCATGGTGCACCGTGCCATGGTCAATTTTTCAGATCTGTGAAGTGACCATGAGTTGTTCACTTGCGAGCCATGGTGGTTCGTTGGTTTAGTGAGTTACGTTAAGTGAGCATTTTGAGTGACTTGTAACCTTATCATATGAGGAAAATTGATTAGCCTCAACTAAATTGTATTCAATTGGACTGCTCTCCTCTGAATTGATTTAGAATTAAAAGGTAGTCCAATTGA
The DNA here is from genome assembly GCA_037954665.1 of Laguncularia racemosa. Classification (NCBI taxonomy): domain Eukaryota; kingdom Viridiplantae; phylum Streptophyta; class Magnoliopsida; order Myrtales; family Combretaceae; genus Laguncularia; species Laguncularia racemosa. The sequence goes on from JBBMOL010000012.1 coordinate 2,554,417, forward strand.
ATACAATTCAATGACTTGTAACCTTTGGTATGCAAGATGATTTAGAATGGAATGGAATGAAATCATTAATAGAATATTAAATCCATTCTTATGTCTGAAAACATATTCACATAATGAAATGGTATATAATGTTATTTATCAAAAAAGTTCTTCATTATGGATGTAATAAATATACACTTAATAAGGTTAAAAGGATTAGTTAATAATTGTAATTAATAAGGGTGAATAGAATGTGATTCTACTAGTAAAAAATGAAATCACATTACCCCTTAAAGCTAGAATTATTGATTCCAAAAAATCCAATTCTAACTTGTAAAATGCCACCAAACATAAAAAAAAAAAAAAGAATGGAACCTAAAATTGTAATTCTGCCCCTTCAAAGGGGAAATTGCATTCCCCTTAAAGCATAATCATCTATTCTAAGGAATTGCGAGTAGTGATTTTAGCTTTTAAAAATGTTTCCAAACATAAGAATGGAATGGAAGTCAAAATTATGACTCCACTTTGGATCTATTCCAGTGTATCAAATGTGATATTATTGATTTGGAAATAAGCTAACTTTAGCTTACAATTGTTATGGTTAATAGGAGGACAAGCTATTCTTGTTCTAGCCTCATAGGGATTAAACATAACATAATGCATCCTACTTCCATTAGCTCTATTTGCATTGACTTCAATTCCTCTATTGCCATTAGAAATTACCATTATTAATATCAAACATTTCCTTCTTTATATTTAATTAAAACTCAAAATCTCTTTCTACATTTATTCTCATACAAGGTTCTCTTTATCTCTAAGTTAATTGGTTAAAGTTAAGTATTAGGTTTCAAACATAGTCAAGCATATGTATTTTATCTAGGGATACTACCTTAATAGCACACAATAATTAACAACTAATACCTCAAAGGTACAAAGAATAGCCAATAAAATGGCTTGTAACTCGACTAGAGAAGAACTAACTAACCTAAACACAAATGCCGATATGAAAAATTCTTAATGTTAGTTCAGTAAAACTATTCTACCTTATCTTGGATATATCCTACTTGGAAATTGGCTAATTAAGGCCTCAACAATCCAATTCAATGGCACAACACATATATACAGTTATAAAAGCTTTATAGAGCTTCAAACATATGCTCTAAGCACATACCTCATAAACCTCTACAAATTTCAACAAAAATGTCCAACAAAGCAAATATAAGTAAACCAAGACTATACTACACAACATAGTATTACCACTTGTCTAGCAATGATACTAGAAAAGCTTGATGTGTTCCTATGCAAGTGCACATGGATTTGGTTGTAGTACTAGTCAAATAAGGTTCTTACTATGATGGCGATTCTTAGGTTAGTATAGGCATGTTAAAGGCAACTACTAGGCTACTATCTAGTAAAGCTTTGTTTAGTGAAACTAAAAGGTTAAGTCTTGAAAACTAAACTAACAACTATTCTAAATAGACTAAATAAACTAAGAAAAATCTTCATAAAATGCAAAGTACTTGGTTTAATTCACTACTAGCTACAATTGTGGGATACAATAAAGATTACGTGTGTTCTTTATTTGAACAAAATCGATTCATTTGCACATAGAACTTTCTCCTTTCAAGATATATAGTCAACTCAACTAAAAAAAAAATACTTAAATCCAATGAGAAGGATGGTATAAGACATTGCTTAATCACATTGAGTTCTTAAGAATCTAAAAAATGTTGATTGCATGAACATTAGGGTATACTTATCCCTTAAAAAGCTATATATTAAGAAAATATAAGTTACATGATATATGCACTTTTAACTTGATTGGTTAATTCAAGAATAATAATGAAAAGACACTATCTTAAAACCAACTAAAAAATAAGACATTTAATGATACTTAATAATCAAACCACTATCTATTATAACAAGAATGAAACCATGATCATATGAGGATTAAGCTACTTCCATTAATAAAAGAACACAAAATAATGTCATTTTTATCATAATAATAGTTAAATAAAACAAAAAATTTCATAATTTCATATTTAATAACATCGCACTAAAAAACAACCTAAACAATAGACTTAACAAAGCTAAAACTAAGTATATCTAACAAAGTTATGCGATAATATGCTAGCAAACTTCTAATATTAGCAAATCTATAAAAACAAAAACATAGAATTTAGGGTTTTAAAATAATTAAAAGAGGAAAAGTTAAACTTTAGTAATGTGTAGCTAGGATAGTGCATTTATGGTAATCAACTACATCATAGATTTTTATGGACTTTCTTTGAATCTCTCTACGTGACATTTGAGCTAAGTGTTGAATTTCTCTTGAATATCTCACACAAGCTTCATCCAAACATGACCTAGTCAAATCTTAGTGAATGAGATTTACATGAAATTAGTAAACACATTTCATTTTTATGTCATGAATAATATTTGAATCTCAACGTATGCAAATCAAATTTTAGCATTACACTTTGGTTCTTAATGTTTGGGATTTCTCATCCTTTTGTACCTACATAAGATATAAAAATACATTATAAGAGGCAAAAAATTAGGCTTTCTCACGTACAAGACATGAATAAAAATGCAAAGTTACTAATGGATCCTGTGAGTTAATAGTTAGGGCTAGGTTAGGGATAAATGAATACTAGGATTTCTAAAAGGACAAGTTAATCAATACCTAGTTTATTAAATGTGTCTTGTTTTTAGTCCAATAAAATAGAGTAAGATTCATTCACTCTCTATTATATTTCTATGAAATTGGAATTCTATTCTAGATAATGCTTACATGGAGGCACTCATATTTAATACAGAGTACATATAAGTCTTTTTTTTTCTTTTTCTTTTTTTTATTGAGGAGAATAGATGTTAGATTTTTATCTTTTTTTTCAATTGCTTTTTTATTTAATATTTATTTTCGTGATTCTTCTCATGGGAAAATCTTAATAGTAGTAATTAAGTTCATTTTTAAAAATAAAGATGAATTACTCCAAGAGTAAGATGGTTAAATCGTTGTTCACCCTTCAATTTATTATATGATACATTCCAATGAAGTTTATACACATTCAATTATTGTTTGCATTTATTAATGTCTATGTCATTTTATATATAGCAGCGAGTAAAATGCATACTCGAGTTGTAAAACTAAATAATTTTGTTGATATATGGCAGAGAATATAGTAAACGTCCATTTTTCTCATCTCCTCATCTATCGCCCACATCTCTTAAACTAGATTTGGTTTAGTATATTATAGAATAAGCATTCTATAGCCAATTTACGATAATTTTTTTTAAGGAGATTTGAAGATTTATGTTATTTTATTTTTTAACAAAGAAAAGAACGTCATTACTCAGGCAACGAAATTCTATTTTATGAATTTAGCCAAAAGATTTATTTGATTTCAAGCAATTCTTGGGAGACAAACATTCCACTCAATAATTTTAGTAGCATATTCTGCTAAAATTTTTCATTTTAATTCAATGGATTCACCTCGCTTGAGTCTACGATCTTTAAAATGATGGTTTCTCATTTCAAATTCGTAAGATCAGGGTTCTTACCTCCCAAAATCAAATGCCATGCTTCCCTAATTACTGTCATTTGGTAATTACGCCAAGATTTCTAGAATCATGCACTCTCTGTATCTTTTTATTCTTTTTATTATTTTACTAGAAATTTTCAAAAGAGTTTCATGACCGGGTGAATTATAAAACCCAACAATTAATAGCATTATCTAATAATCCCACATGATGCCATACCATATATGATATGAATATACAATACAACAAAGCAATTACCTATCATACCCTAGCTTCCCAAAGCAACGCCAATATATACATTAAATAAAAAAAATTACATAGTCATCTCAAATATTAGGTTTATTGCTCATATTAATTGTAAATAGTTCAATCCATCTCCTCCCTATACAATTGCATTCCATACTATAATCGCGTCACATTGACAAATTCTCTTTAGATATGATGACAAGTATCTGCCATAGTTCCAATATATTGACAGTCAGCATAAACACAACAAAGGTGGTTTTTGCTATAACTATATGCCACTTCCTCTGAACATATGGTGTATAATAGGTGAAAAATACTCAATTCATGACCCATCTATTGGATTGGTTATGGCTTGATATTAACCACAAAAAGCATGCAACATTAAGTTTAAGCCTAAATGATAATTAAGTCCATTCAACAAACTTACAAGCATAATCAATTAAGTAAAGGTAATTTGACTACTTAATTGCAATTCACTTTGCTAAAATTGAATCTTGTAAATTCTTTGTCTTGAATAACTCCTAAAAATCTATAAATAATAGGTGGTTATGACCCACCTAGTTGTTGGTGGCAAATCCGACCACCACTTTAAGGCTAGAGCGTAGTAGATGACCACCCGTGATGAGTCATGTAGCCTGCTAGGTGGTCGCTTCCATCGCTTAGCATTAGTGTGGTCTAATTCATTTAAAAAAAATCTAGATTTTTTAAATATTTTGTTTGGTAATATTTTTATTGGTTTAATTAATATAGTTATATTTAATTATATTACTTATTTAATTTAATTATATGAATGAATGAGATGTTGTCACATATCAAATATAGAGGGGAAAATGTAGAGGAAGGACTTGAATTTGTGCACTTTTTGCAAAAATAGGGTTTAGATTTTTCAATCATGCATTTAAAAACTTATATTTATAAGATACCCTCAATTTAAAACTTCTATTCATCTACCATTGATAAGATCTGACATGGCATATATGGAGATCTTAAAATGAGCGTAACTTATAAACACAGACCTTTAAATTCAAGGTTGAAAAATTTAGACCTTTTTTTTTTTTCCAGCACTGTATAAATGTAGACCCTTCTTTGCATTTTTTTAAAATAAGCCATAATTAAATAATAATATTCACACTATATTTATGATAGCCAATTAATATACATTGTAAGAATATTAATTGTAATAACTTTTAAAATTAAACTATTATTTTCAATAATATTGTATGAGCTTTAAAGTATAATCCACACATAGAGTGGGATAAATGATGAATATATATTAATTCATATTTAGAATTAAAACTTTATCTTTAGATTTCAATAATTGTAATAATAATAAAACAAATATTTAATAAATCCAATAATAGATGAATATTGTGATTACCATTTGCAAAAAATACATCTTCTAATGACGTAATTAAATATTGAATTTAATAATACGTATTATTTGAAATTTGGTTTGACAATGATGAACATAAAAAATGGAAATAAATAAAACATAAAAAATATTAGAAAAAAATGAAAAATAAAATATTACTTCTTGTATACATAAAGATGCCATTAAAATATGGGATTTGATTGTCCGTTAAAAATTTAAAATATGTGAAATAAAATTAATTAAGACAATGTTCTCATATATGTACACACTAATCATATAATTTTATAGATAAATAATAATAATAATAATTTTTTATACGTAATAGTATATAATTAGATGAGAGAGAAAAGTATAGAGAAAGGACCCACATTTGTATAGTTTTGCAAAAAAAAAAAAAAAAAAGGCCTCAATTTTTTTACCATTCATTTAAGGTTCTATATTTATAAGTTATATTCATTTTAAAAACTACACCGATGCAATGTCAAATTACATTAATGGCAAATGAACGAACGTCCTAAAATGATGGTAATTTATTAGGTTTATTTTTGCAAAAAGTGCACAAATACAGACTTTTCCTTGATATTTTTCCTCAAATATGAACGGAAAAAATTATTAGTATTAATAGAAGTCATAATTCGTAAATGTTTAAAAATGTTGAGTATTTAAATAAAAAAGGGTCAAGAATTTAAATTAAAAAATTGTTAAATTTTTAGTTTTTTTAGATAAAAATTGAAAATTAAAAGTATATATTTTCTTTATTTATATTCATTTTTTTTCATGGTGAATTTACCCTGAAGTAAAAAAAAAAAAAATCTATGTAAGAGCTGTAAAAACTAAAAGCATAACAAAAGTAGGTTATACTTTTAAATATAGTATTTTTATAAAAAAAATGCGAAATATAGTACCCACAAAACTTTTCAAAAAACAAGTTTTGAAGGTGTAAATCCAGTGTATGCCTTTAGTTTTATGAAAAATTGCAAAATTGAAGGCTTGGACAAGGTCCATGCCCTCAATACTGATAAAATATTGAATATTATTTGTAAATATAAAATTTAAAATATCATCTATGTTGTTATAAAAAAAATATTGTAACGCAAATTTGTAAATTTTTTTTATGAAATAATTTTTATGGTATTGTTATTTAAATTTGAGATTTTTTTTGGTCAAATAATGGAAAAAAATTAGTATTAAAATTGAAACAAAATTTATTATTTTTTACTAATTTTTACAATGTTATTTAAATATGCCATTTTTTTAAATAGCTAATAATTTATATATATTGTGGATAGAAAAATAATAGGTGATTATGTGAAATTAATATCTATGCGTTTAGAAATATTGTGGCTAGTAACTAAGGGTCAAAATATGACAAGGATCCAATGAAAAAGTTGAAAATGAAGAAAAATATCGACTATACCGAATTCTTATACAGAATATGCTGGAACAACGGAGTCGATCGAACTAAAGTGAGGGTTGAGATAATTCACAGGCATCATGTGTTCCATAAGGGTAGTACATCTTATGCCTTGATGGCAATTAGAGATGATGAAAATATTGAAAATTTCATTGAAACAACTAAATCCTATAGAGATCGTGACATGCAATAGTTGTATGTTAGAATTTCTAACAATTTGGGAGGCCCCTCTGAAAGGCAAACAATTGAAGCAAGTAAGCAGCTACATTGGTCACATAACATAGAAGAAATGTAGCTTAAGTCGTCGACATTTAAACCCTCAATTCCAACCCAGATGGAAGGTAATGATGAAGATGAAGTAGATAAAGTAGTTACTCTAGTATTACAATAACCAGACATACGTGATTTGTACATGGTTCGTTTGGGAGTAAAAATTGCAACAAACACTGATGTTGGAATGGGTATTAAGGAGGAGAGTGCCGATTATGAGGAGAGTTCTAAGGGGGAAGATAGGGAAAGTGAAAACAATGGAGATAAAGTACTTGAAGAGGACTCTCCAACCATACTTATGTACTCGAGACAAGAAATATATTAGTTAGAGCAGATTGAACCACCAAGCATGACAATTAAAGATCTTATTCCCCACTACAATGCTGACGATGATGATGGTTACATTTATTTGAGTATGATTAAAATAATATTTGCAACGGTTCGACCAACAATGATGATTTGTACAAGGGCATGAGATTCAGAACAAAAGCATATGTGATTTAAGTAGTGAAAGCTTACCATGTGAAGCACTATTATAACTTCATTGTTGTAAAATATAGTCCATTGCTTTGGTCTGTTTATTGTTTGAGAAGAAACGACGGTTGTAAATAGAGGTTTCGAGCCTTAAAGAAAAAGTTAGAGGGCTTATTCATAGTGACGAGATTTAAGGAGCTACACACATACATTAACCCGCTAATTAGTTAGGATCACCTACGGTTAGATTGTAATCTTCTTACTAGTTGATTTGTAAATCTTGTTAAGGATAATCCTGATATGAAGGTTGTGGAGCTTGCTTCTATTGTCGAATAGAAATTTGGCTACAAGATAAGCAAGAGACGGGTTTGGGAGGGGAATAAATGGGCTATCGAGTATGTATAAAGGAATTGAGAGAAGTCTTACAATGAACTCTCTAAGCTTTTAAATGTCATAAAAAAAATAAAAATCATGGAACACAAATTGATTGTAGGTGGAGCAGATCCACTATCCTTGAGGTATCTACTTTTAAGTGGGTTTTTTGGGCATCGGACTGTACATTGCAACGTGGAGATTCTTTAAACCGGTTGTTACCATTGATGGAACTTTTCTATATAGGAAGTACACTCACAAGTTGCTAATTACTTATGATATTGATAGCAACAACCATTTACTTCCGCTGGTATTTGCTCTCATAAATCAGGAAACAAATAAAACATAGGGCTGGTTTTTGAGGAAACTAAAGGAACATGTTGTTGGCGACTGTGTAGGTCATGAAACCATTTGTCTCATATTGAACAAACATACTAACAATAAGTCGGCAATTAATGGAGAAGCCAATGGATGGTACCCTCCATTTGCAGTGTAGTGGTTTTGTCTACAATACCTTGTAAGCAATTTTAACTTCACACATAAAAACATGCGATGTAAGAGGTTAGTTATATATGCTGGGTTGCAAGCACAAGCTCAAAAGCTGAACTTTGTGATGGAGCAGGTGGGGATCATTAAGCCTGATGTGTTGGACTGGTTTGACAATGTGTCAGTAGATATGTAGACGTTGGCTCATGAAGATTGCTATCGGTTTAGATATATGACTTCAAACATTGTTGAAAGCTACAATTCCGCATTGAAAGGGGCTTAAGAGCTACCTGTGTTGAAGGGGGCTCAGGGGTTACTTGTAACTTTGCTCGTAGCACATGCAGTTGTCAAAAGTGGAAAATATATTGAATCCCATGCTCCTATGCCTATGTAGTAGTTGCGTCAATCAAGCTCAACATAACGCATTCTATACTAGATTGGCATAAGTGGACATAACAAGAGCTGACATATAGGATGCACTTTATGCCATAGGCGATGAGCTCAATTGGGAGCCAATACACTTCTTGTTACTCTGCCCAAGGGAAAAGCTCACACGGAAAAAGGAAAAATCGAAACGAAAAAGATACCACATAGAGGTGAACATTATGGAGCATCTAGATAAAATAACATGTGGACTTTGCCGAAGGGAAGGCCATAACAAAAAAAAAATGCCTACGTCAACGCGATAATGGTAAATGATGTATAACAATACACATGATTTGCTAAATCTTAGTTTAACCTTGCACACTTATGTTGTCAAATCATTGTCTATATAATGTTAACTTTATCTGTTTCATTATGCAGTTTAAGTGAAACCTCAACCACTTCATCCACTTTATTCTAACACAGTAGAAGGGGGATCTTTCATGGGTGTTGGCAATTCTTTTTATATGTTACTATATACGTTATTATGTTTCCTTTCACAGTTGTTTATAAACTTTTTCAATATTTATTAAATTTATCAAACAGTGTCAAAAAATGCATACACATTCATTAGACAATGTAAATAAATTTATCAATTTCGCATATTAATTTCATTTACTAAAACCTTAAATGGAAGATATACATATGAAATTAATGACAAAAAATAAGTTGTTATCTTATCATATTCTTTCCCCTAGTAAGCTGTCTAGCATTGAACGTGGAGCAGGAGCAACTTGTGACCCTTATGTTAGATGCTACTGGGGGGTATAGTCAAATGTTAGAATAGGCACTAAACTCCACTTTGTAGGACCATGCGATAACTTACCCTAATAGATTAGTTGTTTACCAAAGCATTTTTTCTGCAGTGTAGGCGATGTAGGGACAAGACCACTAAGAATGTGGTGCTATGTATGTGCTGAAAATTAGGCCCGAGCTATCATACATCACATCAAAATCCATTATGAACTATTGGTCCTGTGTTGGATTCTCTTGTGCTTTACCTTGATTTCAAGGTTGTCAACGACCTATGGTCATACGGTGCATAAGAATCGGTTGCGATTGGAACACTTTAGTCGGTTGTGCCTCAGCCTCAACTTCTATAACTTATTGCTACTGCGCTTGCGGGTACAACGTTACCCCTCGTGGCAATGCATGAAGTGAAGATTATGAGTAGCTATTCTAACGGTCATGTCAAGATCCAATGATAGGCAGATTTGTTTTAACGTATCACCCTACATATTAAAAAAAAAAACGTAAATTAAATAAGGAACAGTCATGTAATGATTTATCTAGCTAGTGTTTATGTTGTACTTACCAAAAATCCAAGAATAGCTCCTATGCATCCAATATATCACCGGCTAATTGATCTATACCACTGCATGTATTCCTCAAGCACACCACTAAGGTTTTCCATGTACAACACTCGATCTACATGCTATTGCCACATGGATATATACACTACATGCTACACCAACCAATCTACATCAATCTTTCCACACAGGTCGATTTGATGGAGCTCCGACTGCGTATTCACCGGCTGTGGGATATATTGAAACCCCCAAAACTGCCTTGCAACTTGATTGGGGCAATGCCACTCAATTATGTGGAAACATATGAGTAGCACCCGAGCGATCTAACTGTACATGCCGCTTCTACAAAAATATGGTAGGATGTTAACTAGATTCCCATAATACGACTCCCATTCAACCTTGAGGATAGAAAATAATATTCAATGTTGACAATTAATATCTGTTCATTATTTTGCCTGTTGAGCGCATCCTGAGATGTGCTTACAACATGGGTTGAGTGAAGCTGAGTGTCCCTTTGCATGTTCCAATGTGCGATTAAGGAAGCTCCAGCTTCTGTAATTAGTTTGTGTCAAGTAAGAAGCACTATGTGGGGGGATCTATCTGAAGCCCACGCCTATAGGAGAATGGCAACCCCTCTAATCTCATGTGCCGACGGCAATTATGCAATAAAAAGTTGACAATATAACCAGGCTAGATATGCGGACCCTTAACTATATGTCCTAGCAATGTTGAAATGCACAAGCAGAGGCAAAAACATCGTGCAAATGAGGGCACTAAATTTATCGGTAAAGATAAATACTCTTAGCAACTGCAATATATACGTACGCGTATGGCAATGAATTTGCTCTACATCGTTATGGTTGGAAGGATCTAGAACATATCACAAAGCTACATCATGTTAACCCTTACCTAGTGATTTCTAATATGTTGCACCCCAATCTAAGCAACTACTCCCTGTAATTGTTTAACCATCTATGAGGAGGCCTAGTTGGACCTCTACATCTTGTAGGGTGATAGTGAGCTCCCTTGTTGACATATGTACATCTCTAGCCTCCATTGTTCAACTAAAGTAGTTATCATGTGCAAATCCAATGAAATAAACAACAGGCAACTCGCACCTTTGAATCCTGCTAAATGCAAGAATAACTTAGTTTGAGGATCGACAAGGATGATGTGCTCATCGCAACGAAGTGACAACTTGTGACGTCAAATGGTGAGCCATGATTGCTCTTAAAATAATAACAAATGAAATGTTATACTGTTGGTAATAAAACATAAAATAATCAACAAGTTAAAGGTCGTTTACCTCTTCATCCCAAACAGCCTATGATCGATGTTTCTTCTACTGCTTCAAGATTGAAGAGTTTAGGCTCTATTTATTATGCAAAAAAATAAAAAATGTTACAATTGATATCAAAATATTAATTAAATGACTTATTAGAGACTAATTACTATCTAATTAACGGTTAATTAAAAACAACTTAAGTTTACAACTACTTTTATAATAACGTACAAAGATATTACATTTATAATAAATATGAATTTTTTTACTAATTAATTTTCTGACAATTAATTAATGACATATTAAAGACTAATTATAGTTAATTCATGGCTAATTAATAACTTAATTTTACAACTACTTTTACAAAAACACACAAATATATTACTTTTACAATTAACACAAAATTTTTCACTAATTAATTTCCTAATAATTAATTAATGACATATTAACGACTAATTATAGTTAATTAATAGTTAGTTAATAATAACTTAGTTTTACAATTACTTTCATAGAAACACACAAAAATATTACATTTATAATTAATATAATTTTTTTTACTAATTATTTTTTAACAATTAATTATTGACATATTAACGACTAATTACTGTTAATTAACGATTATGTAACAACAACTTAATTTTATGACTATTTTTATAATAATATACAAAGATATTACATTTATAATTAATACAATTTTTTTCTAATTAAGTTTCTAATAATTAATTAATAATTAATTAACAACTAATTAGTTAGTTATTAACAATTACTTTTACAATAATTTTCACAACTACAAATGAAGACATTTCATTTATGAAAAATACCAAATTTTTAACTAATTCATTTTTTGATTTTAATTAATGATATATTAGTGACAAATTAAATATTAATTAATGATTAATAAAAAATTACTGGTATTTTAATAAAATAGTAGAATATAAATAATTGCATTTAATTTTTCATGCATTGATAAAAAGTAATATAATAAGAAGAAAATTAATTTTTTCTCGAGAAAAATATACTGAAATATAGTTTTGTTGAAGAAATTGGAAAAATATCTTATAAATATTTATGTATAAGTAGATGTATCGATTAAACCAGCATAAAACAAAAATTAAGAAAACCAAAAGTTTCAAATTGTGAGAAAGAAGAAGACTGAAAGAAGAAATTGAAATCTCTAATAATGAACACTGAGAATTCTCATTTATATTACAAACTGTTGAAATAATTTTTTTTTTATGTATACTTGAGATTATATGTTGTGATACTATGCAAATTGTAGTATCATTTTATAATAATTTTTATAGGTTTGTAGTATAAATTTTTAGTATTTTATTATATTATTGAACGATGGAAATAATGTCAAAAAAAGTAATTATTACAAATTTATATTGAAAGCACAGTCCCGATGCATATCTTCCGTTTTGTAAAATTACATAACCCTGATTGTGCACATCAAATTTGCGTTTTAAAAATAATTTTTATGAGTATTATATTTTATAAATATTTTTTTAAAATACTATATTTAAAAGTACACGTGGCCAAAAAATCCGGATGGGAAACTCGGTCGTCCGCTACAACTACAAGCGTGATGAGCGACAATCAAATTTCTGACACATTCTACAAGCAACCAATCTGGACCGTTCATCATATCCCTAATCCCCATATAATGACATGTCAGCGAAAACCAAATAAAATTTAGAAGATACATTTCCCATAGTGTGGGTTATCAACAGCTTGTCATTGACGGAAGGAGTCATCAAATTCAAATTATACCAAAAAAAAAAATTTTCCTTCCATATTTTAATCATTAAATTAAAAAAATTTTCAAAGATGGTTCTGACTCAAAATCATCACGAAACGAATCCACTTCATGAAAACTCAAGTACTTTAACTTGTAAATCACATTCACATGAACGTCACTCTCTCTCTTATTTAGGACCCATCACACGGAAAATACACGAATAGGGAAGGAGAGAGCAAAGCCCCTTTGTTTTCCTTGTCCTGCTTCCATTCCCGGAAGAAACAACGTCATTTTGTCGCTTGCTTGTCGTCTTTTACTGATATTGCTTTGTGGGTGTCGAGGGAAATTTGAATCTGAATGTGGGTTCTGGAGTTCTTGATGAACTGTACCATCAAGACTGAAACTTTGCGAGTGTTTTGATGTGTTTTCGGTTATAGGGTTATTGGGTTGTTTCTTAATTCTTGGATTATGTCCGTGGTACATTCATGATACGGGGTTGTTAAGAAATTTGAGTTCCTCGTTGGAATTGGGTTTTTTACTGATTGAAAAGTGGTTTGTGTTCCCGTAGGAGGTTGAGTCGTTGATTTCTGTTAGTCGTTTGCATGTTGAATTGTTCTTCTTGTGTACATTTTGGGAAGCCTGATTGGTAGCTGCTGCTGCATAATGATTCTTCAGGTCTCCAAAGGATTTAGGATTATCATGTAGTTGTTTTCGAAGGAATGGATTTTGGCTCAAGGTAGGAATCTCCGGGGTCGAAAAGATTTAGAAAATCATTTGATAAGCATAAGCGACTTTGCTCTTTTTGGAGAAGTGAATGCAGCATCGGATAGGTATTTTTCTTGTGTTGAAAAATTTATTTATAATCATTCTGTAGTTTCTTTTGGTGGAGTTGACACTAGAGACAGATTCTTTGTTTATTTTTCCTTTTGGAGGATTGAATTTCCCGCTAGGTAGAGATTCTTTGGTATTGATAGGATCTTCGAGTGAGGCATAGTTTTCTTAAATTTTGTTTGGTGGGAAATTGAGTTTGGCGTAGGACAGGGATATTTGAACCTTAGGAATTAAAAGCATCCCGTAGTTTATTTGGAGAGCTGAAATTTTGCATTGCTTAGGGACTTTTCCGTGTCATAAGGAGCTACATTTATTTTGTCTCTTACTTGTGGCAGTCATTGGGTTTGGTGTTTAGAGTGGGATAGTTTATTTAAGAACATGTCTGGAGGGACTCCAGTTGCTGGTGGTGGGTTTATGAGACAGAGGCACAGTCAAGGGTATGCTTCTAGTGGTGATGATATTGAGGATGATGCCTGCTCGAGACCCACATTTCTGATGCCTACAGCTCCAAAAAAGCGAACATGGACTGAGATTGTTGAGAACATTCTTTGGATTGCTTCGGCTGTCTTCATTGTGTACTTTGGTGATCGGCATCACAATCTTATCCACCTTTTGTTGCATGATGATCGTATCAGAAGGTGAAATTTTGCTATGGTATAATGTTTCACATAAAGCAAAGTTCCATTATCCATCATTGCTTGTGGTTGACAAAATCTGTTTAATTTTTGTTTGTGTCTATTTTCTTTTTATGTTAGGCACTACTAAGGTGCTAATGCTTCTATCTCCAGCCATATACACTACTTTAGGCATTGCTTGAGTTAGTCAAAACTTGAATGACAGTGCAAATGCCCTCTTGAGGTATTGAAAATGACTAGTCAAAAGATATTTGAAGTCTCCTGAAAATATAGATAAATCTCAAAAAGTTTCACAGTAGAAGAGCAGTTCTTTTTTGGGTAAAGCACAAGAGTGGTTCTGTGCTGGCTAGATGTAAAAAATAAGAATGGAGGAGACATTAGGACTTGTAGCCAGGAGGAGACTTATTTATGGAAAAAGATTAAGGACCCTCTGTCCTCATGCTTTGTATTCTCGCCTGCACATGTTTCTTTGTTCTCATTTAATTTGTATTTACAAAGTCAATGTTTCCTGAAAAAGTGAGAATATTTTTCTTTGTTTCTAAACTTTACTTGATTGGTCTTTTCTTGCAAGCTTTGCTGTGCAAGCAGCATACTGCAGGAAGTGTTTCCTCGGGACAGGAAACATTTTAGTCAAATTGCGGTGTACTTCGTGCCACATATGTCTACTTAGTTCATAAGCAAGTATCTAAATAGCCTTCAATAGCAATCCTCACATGTTTATCTGGTGATAGTGATTTAGAAGTTATAGGCCTAAAGCTTTTTTAAGCAAGAAGAACTTCATTCCGTTTTAGCAGCTTCTCATTTTTTTGCTTTCTGGCTGAATCTTTGGTGAAAAGTAGCCTTAGCTGAGGTAATAGAATGTCAAATTTCATGGAGACGCAAAATTTTTTTTCACAAAGATTGATTTAGTTGTAGGCTTCTTATAGCTTCTAATGACCTAGGGTGGGATGCCTACTGTGTAGCCTGTTTAGTATGATTCATTCAGTTTTTTTCTTTACCAACTCTAGAAAATAGGTAAATAGATAGCAAAGCTCTTACTGTTTGAACTCTTGTAGTACAGGGTGTTCAAATATCTTCAAATGAAAAAGATTGAAAGTAAAGATTCATGATGTGTACCTAAACAAATTATAAACAGATAGAAGAAAGTGAGTTGAGATTGGTGAAACTGGAGGTTTTAGACGATAGAAACTATGTAGTTATGCTGATACAATAGAGGGGCCTGGAGAGTTTAGTTAATTTTGGTAGAATTAGTTAAATAAGTGGATTTTTTAGTCCATTGAGTTTTTTTTTTTTTTTCTGATAATTTACTATGGAAATGCATGTCAAGGGTGTGGTAGGAGTGATAGAAAGTATAAATAAAAGTCATTTGGATTTCAGCAAGGTCATTTGGTCATTATTATAATTGTTCCTGTTGAGGAGTAGGAGTTATTAGCTTTGTGTAAGGAGTAGGCTTGCTTTGGTTGTTTCTTTACATATTAGGGTTTGTAACCTCTCAATTTCCATTTCCATCAATACATTTTCTTTTGGTTTGTAACAATGGCTCCAACCTTCTGGATCTGAAGGAGGAGCTAAGCATGAAGAAGATGGAGATTCAAGTGGAAAATCTGGAGAAGATGGTTTTGCTATTGTTGGAAGATATGAAAGAGATTGAACATGATAATTAATTGATTTGGAATCAAAACATGGAGTCTCATGCTAAGTTAGGAAGGATCAAAGATTTGAAGGTCCTGATGGACATTCTCCTTCGTCCACTAGTTGATGGCAAGTTGGGGAGATGACCATTGAAATTGAGATGCTTATGCTCTTTTAAGAGAACTATGAATGTTGAAGTAGAAGATTATCATCAAAGTGAGTGACAAAATAGATATTTGACAACGAAGTGATAGATCCATGTGAATTCTAGCAGCCATCGTAAGTTTGTTGACCCAACTAAAATCGCAAATCATCTGGAGGGGAATCCCTTCAAATTAATGGATGTGCAATTAATGGCAAATAAAGTGGATTCACCAATGTTCAATGGAATTGGTTTAATTAGTTAAAACATGCGCTGAACAATATTTCAAAATTAGTCACACTTTGTCTTCTTTTCTTGAGATAGAAAGTTCAACTAACTTCTGTTTGCATGGAGGGAAGGGTAAAGTGTTGGTTCAGGATTTGAGGAAGTGAATTCCTTATACCATTTGGGAGATGTTGATAGATGATATGTTGCTAATTCGTATGAAAGATGGCATAAAATCAAGAGGAGAATATTGAAAGATTTATTGAACATCCTGAATCTTTTTTGGCACAATTGCCCAATTAACTAGAGGAACAAAAACTTCAATACTTTTAGGCCACAAGTTGAGGACATCATTTGGATTTAGGGAGGTCATTCAGCCATTTTTTTCATTTTTCCTATCGAGTAGGAGCCATTAGCTGTGTATGGAGCAGACTTGCTCTGCATTGTGTCTATCTACCTACTCTAGGGCTTGTGATCTATTAATTTCCATTTCAGTTGACAAAATCCTCTTTTGTTTTTTTTTGGGTTCGTCACATGTGCCTTGGTATCTAATATTTTGAAAATTATGTGTGGCTATATATAAGTATAGATTAAATTCTGGAGCATCACTTTTAATTCTTTTCATTCAAATTCTTTTGATTTTTCAAAACAATACCTGTAGATCTTTTTGATTACATGTGAAGAATATACCATGCCATCCAATAGAAAAGGATACAATTCTGTATTTTGTGGATGAGACTATTGTTTCCTTCTTTCTGAACATATTTTTGTTTGTTGATTTCCTGCATGTCTACTTATGAAGTTCATAGGTTGAATAGACTGGTTCTTAAGTTGAGTTAAACAGATTTAACGTTATCTCGTTTGGTCACATTTGTGGTTCTTTGTTCGGCTTACAAGATTTAAGTTAGACGGGGAGGATGCAACTAACATATATTCTACCGGAAGGCCACTGTAGAATTGGCTCTTAATCACATTTTTCTCACTTGGTTTTGTGATGAGCCATTAGCCTATCAATTTTATTCCTCTCTTTTAAAAACTTGATTGTGGCTGAGTGTTGGTTGATATATCCTCATTCCATCCTGTTGTGGGGTTCAGTGAATTCATAATAGTCTGTGTTTCGGGCTAGAGGTAAGAATAGATAAATAAATGAAATGAAGTGATACTTCTTTTCATCTTGTCCTGATGTCTCCCTTCTTACATTTTTTCCCCATTTGCTGGGTAGGTGAGAGGTAAGAATCGGTGACTTCTCTTAATGAATGTGTCATGGTGTTTAGCCTATGCTATTCAGTTTTTTGCTTAAATAATGACAAGATGAATTTTAAGTTCCAAACAATAATATGTAGATGATAACTGGATTGCAAAATGGTGGGAAGGGAAGTGTAACCAGCCTCATTTTTATAAGAACAATATAAATGGACAGCTGGATGCCAATGGAACAGGTTTTTCTTTTCTTTCTTTTTTTTTTGTTGGGGTGGGGGGGTGTAAATGTTTGCACTGGTGTTATTATGATCCCATTCTTCTTTGCTCTCCTTTGATATTCTTTCAAAAATAGCTTATCCTTGGATCTGGAATTGCCTCATTCTGATCTTTAGTAGGTGAAAAACTTGTAGGGGCCATTAGGTTGCATCTGATTATCTTGGCTTCTTTCTCATGTTGATACCCCAACTTCTTCCCAATCCATGATTCTCATTTATGCTGGAGTGAAAGATTGTTTCTATGAATATTAGGCTCCTGAAATTGTCATTGTCTAGCCTACGCTGTATTACCATACATTCATCGAAGTTGCAATGGTGTTATGACTTCTATATTTGTTGCTTGTTATGTATTTTTAGAGCATGCCCCAATCCTGTCTTATACTTGCAATTAATCTTTTTCCTTTTTTATCAGAATACCATTATACCTTGGGATGGCTGCTGTTGCCTTGAATTTTCTCTTTTTCTTTTACACAAGCATGCGGGCTTGGGGTGCAAGAAGATTTGATGAAAAGTGGGAACTTGCTGGTATATCTGCTTTGCCATATGTTACGATACTTGGGCTGATTGCTTTTTGCTTGTAAGAGCTATTCCTTTTATTTTTTCGGGTAAATTTGTAAGAGCTATTGTGCCACTCTGTATTCTATTTTTCTTCCACTTTTGGGTGGATAGATCATTGCTATTGGCTTCTAGTAACGATATTTTGTTTTCTTCATCCCGCTCCTGTTTATTATCACTGCATGCAGGCTATCTTTTGCCTTATGGCCAATTTTCAGCTTTTTGACCATTCCTCTCCTGGTATGTAAACAGATGACCTTCATTTTGTTATTTTACTATTTCTCATTTAATATTGTCCAATGTCTACTTTGTCTTGCAGTTTACACTGTTTATGGCTGGCATGGTAATATTCCCCTATCTTGTGATTGGCATGCTCAGATCGCAGAATGACACACTGCGAACTGATTAAGATTTGAATTCTGGAACTGTACCAGCATGGATTAATCTATATTGAAGTTGGAGAGATGGTTATTACTTGAATCATCTTTTCCTGCATTGATGCATTTGGCGCCATCATTTGTGCTTGTGGTCCTGAGTGATTAAAACCCAACAATCTTTCAGTCGATCAGCTCTCTAACATTTTGTCAATGGTTGAATGGTGCACTCCTTTGTGTGTCTTTTATCTACACCGACACAAGGCCTGCAGATAGTGAAAATGATGGCATGGTAATGAAATGAGATTGATCCACATCAGCGATAGCAACATCACATGATTTTTATCACTTGCTTGTAATTTGTTGCCTTCTACAATTGCATTTTATCGTCCAAGATGGATTAGGTCGCTGTAAATTCGTGCATTTTGAGTTAGGATGTGAGGATGGGCCCTTTGCAAGATCAATCGTATACAAATTACAGATGATAATTATTTTTCATGTCTTTATTTATTTATTTTCCCATAGGAAGAGGTTCCTTTTCATTCAGTTCCTATTTTGGAAAATTGTATAGGATCTACTGTATCAGCATTCTAGATTTTTGCAGCCGACTGCCACCTGCTGTGGTATTGGTTGCACATTTCTTGTGAGGTCCGGATAGAGTTTTCTGCTGTAAATTCTTTGAAATGGGGAAAATGCTTATAGGTCATACAGCGGTCA
The DNA here is from genome assembly GCA_037954665.1 of Laguncularia racemosa. Classification (NCBI taxonomy): domain Eukaryota; kingdom Viridiplantae; phylum Streptophyta; class Magnoliopsida; order Myrtales; family Combretaceae; genus Laguncularia; species Laguncularia racemosa. Next base: position 2,573,915 of record JBBMOL010000012.1, read on the forward strand.
ACCAGTATGATTTCAGAGAATCTGCGGTTCTCTCGGTTGTTAAAGACGACAGAACAAGGGACCAAATACTGAGTTGAAATGTAGTGCCTAAATAGCTTTGTGTTATTCATTTTGGACATTCTAGCTGTTTACTTGAAGGATTTATGTTGGCTATAGCCATCTGTAGTATCGTGGGGTTTCATTACTCTTATAAAACCGGGCTTTGAGAAACTTCTGCTCAATCATGTCGTAGCTATAGGCTGTGTTGATGGGCGAGAGATAATTGCAGAATTGATGGCTTAAGCTTTAGTCAATGAGTGGACATATGTTATGCAGGACTACTCATTCATGTCTTCTTCCATGGGAGGACCAGAGACTGAGTGGAAGAAAACAAAGGAAAAGTAGACCTATTTGTTTTCTTCTTCTTAGCTTGAAATATACAATTTGATGCTGTGACAAGTTGTGGCGCAAATAACCAGTAGAAGTTGAACATCCTTGTATGATGTGATAAAAATTTTGAGGTTCAAAATGGCACCTGCTTTTGACTTATCTTCCATGTGAACGAACTGGATTTATAACATTGAATTTCATTAGTTGTTTTTTATCAATGACCAAAGTGCTGATCTAGGACATTATTATGGCTTTTTTTTTATTTTTTATTTTTCTGTGCATAAGCGTAACAAAAGTGTTTAATATTTGGATTTAAGTTGAAAATTTTCACAAGGGTGACGCATAATATGTTATATCAGAAAAAATTGATAAAAAATACATTTTAAGAAGGCTTGATATTAAATGGAAGTTCTCTAAAAATGTTATGTTTGTCGGCTGAAAATAACCAGTAAATAGCAAAAGAACCTCATGACAGCCTAGTATTTCTATTGATTGTACTAGTTTTCCTCTTTACATTTATCATAAGAGTAATGTTACATATTAGAATATGCAAATAATATTTTGGTATTAGTGGAGCATAATGGACATTAGAATCATAGGAACATGCTAGGGTAAATTCTAGGATGAATATTAGACATTAGAGAGTAGGGCTCTTGTAATGAATTTTCGAAATTTACTTCCATGGCTTAGGATATAAGGTATAAATTCTTATATACATTGGAATTTGCTTGGAAAGATGTACCTTATTTCCCAGAGTTTAAGCTATCTTATGTTTTCACAATTCATTTAAGATTAAGTTATAAAAATCTTCATTTAGCAACTACAATGGGCCATTTTCCCCCTTCCGACAGCATGAAAGGGTTCATTTGGCAATTCACTCATTTACTATGTGGTGAAGCATGTCGCAACGACACTAACCTATTTAGATAAGCTATATGTCACGTTCATACTTTGATTATGCTAAACAATCAATGACAACTAATATATTGTTTATTCTATTTAATTAAAATTAGTTGCATTTAGTATTGTATAATTATGTCAAAACAAGTAACTAAACATAAAAAGAAAAAAATGTCGATCCTCCACTGGGAAACTAATAGGTGGTTGCTCGACGTATCCCTAGTTGCTCAATATCCATTTATTTCTTCTTTACAATTCTAGATTTTTGTTTGTCAATGTAAGATTTTCAAATTATTTTAGCCGTTTAATTATTTTATAATTGTAGAAATAGCCAGGGGTATATATTTCCAACTTCTAGTAGCATATCCAACACTCTACTTTAAGTGTAAATATGTAATTTTATTTTTAAGGAGAAGTATATTTTTAGTTCTTAATATTTATTTACTTTTTATATTTGAGTCCTCTATCTTTTTTCCTCCTTTTCCATTTGAGTCTTTAATCCTTTTTTTTTTTCTATTTGAATTCTCAATATTATCAAAATGCTACAAAAATAAGATTTTCATTAAATATGTTAAATTTTCATCTATTTTATAAATGTATTAGCTATTGATTAGCTTTAGATTAGTTAGCATGATGGCTAGGGTGCATATAATTTTTTAAGGCTCCTTTTTTATTTTAAATTATTCTATTATATTTTTATTATATTATATCATCATATATATTTCATATTATTTTTATTTATTATGTAAATAAATATATTTAATATTATCATTTTTGTTAATTTAATTATTATAAATTGATAATTTAAAGGTGATACGTGTCAAAGATGTATGAAAAATTTAATATATTCAACAGTTCTTTTTTATTTTTTATTTTTGTAAAGTTTTAAAAATGTTAAAGAATCAAATAAAAAAAATTAAAAACTCAAATAGAAAAGAAGGTTAACATTAATGACTTATTCTATTCTATTTCAAGTAAACACAAGTTGATGTTTTGGTTTTGGTTCCGGCTAAATCCAATATTCGTGGAAGGTGGATGACCAAATCTATTCTCTCTTTCCATTTATTTAACTTATAACCCAAAGAAAAATAGGATATACTATATAGAAAAAAAAAAAACAATGAAAAAAAGAATATAGAGACCAAACCCATTGAAAAAATAAATTGAACTGATTATCTATTGGCCATTGGGGATGGATTCGCATGAAGCATAAGAACTTTTTAATGTTTTATATTATTAACTATTTTGATCTACATAACGCCATGCTGGTGCATAATTTTATTTTGTTTGTAGCTTATAACTGCATGCAGATGCATTATGCACTTGTATCACCAGAGTTCCTTGGACCTAATCCACTTTAATTGTCGTGTGCCTTTCTCATCCAAGTTTACAGATCAATTCAATTCTTCATATGTTTATCTTCTGCTTTATCCAGCAGCTACATGATGGGTTATTTTCCTTTCACATTATTGTCAGACATGTTTCAAACGAGAAATAACCCTACCAAAGTTTAGGCTTTCTGATGGAAGTTTGACTTGTCCTGTCCTTTCATTCTCAATCCTTTATCGATGCAAACTACTCATGGAGTTTGAGAAATCACTTTAAGGAAACAGCACTAAAGCGATGATAAGATGAAAGAAAAAAAAAATGAAGAAGAAGAAGAAGAAGAATTTCTAGGGCGGACCAACTTCAAATTCTGAAAATTTTAAGACCTTTATTTGATGCATATTTGAATATTTTTACATAGATCTAATTTATATAAGAACTTTTTTTAAGTAACTCTCATGGTACTTCGTTCACATGTGGTTTGTGGATCATGATATGTGTACCACTTTTTTTAGATCGCTCTCATAGTGATCTTACTTTCACATATATCTATCCATCATATGATTTATATGAGATTCTTTTTTAGGTCTCTCCTTCGTGGAAGCCAGCCCTACAAACTCGTGTCATTACATGAGAGGCGGTAGGTCATGCATTATGAGTTAGATTTTACTTTTTGCAAAATAAAACCCTTGTACGCGTAGCAGGAGAATTCTATATGCTTATTCACCCATGTAGTCAACGTATATCCTTTAAAATCAAGCAATTAGCTGCCATATGGTCCATACCCATGAAATTTTCTTGTGAACCCCACGCACTACCCTTACTTTCTCCATCCTTAGACCTCACCCATGTCTTGTCTCCTAAATTTATGAAGACATGTTTCAACATACTATTCCCTCTCCTCCAGAGAAAATGCACTTTGATGAACATAAACCACCTACAATAGTGCATGTCCCTATATGTATTTCTAGTGACACTTTGCATCATCAGATAGTGACACCTCCATTATAAACGGTTTTGGATCTTGATCCGCCGAAAAGAAAAGTTGCATGTTTCTTTGAGATTATTGAGATCCCATCAATTGTGCAAAGCCATTCAATGGATTGGATTGGATGGCTAAAAAGTAGGTGGTTGCTTTTTCTAGTTTATGATAAGGCATGTACGAATCATTTGGTTGAAAAGTGCACATGGACATCGTAGCATCACAAAGAGGGACACGTAGAGTTCATAGGCAACTGTTGCTAGGAGTTGGCACTATTAGAGGTGAGCATCGAATTGTTGGTCTTAGGTCTCCAAAATTCCGGCCTTTTTGTAAGCTAATAATTAAACTAATCGAATGCCTAAAATAAGCAAGTAGGCCAACTTGAAGTACTTAACCAAATTAGTCTTACTTATGTTTTTTTATCAGGTTGAGATGAGTTGAAGCTTGGATTTGATTTGAAATTTAGTGATCAAGTTGGACTTAGAATTGGTTAAGTTTATAATTTTGAGCTAGAGCTTAATTTTATGTAGTAATTGATAAATTCAAGTTCAACTTAATTAAATTCATTTAGACTCGATATTTCTAAAAATTATCTTCTTTTTTTTTTAGTTAAAGTAATATTTATATTCAAATTCAACAAATACTTAAGCTTGCCTTGAATATAATAAGGTTCGCGAGCTAATCGTGCTAAATAATATAAAATTTGAGTTTAACTTAATAAATTATCCAAGTAATCAAAGATCAAGATTAACTTGATTGTTTTTAAATCTAATTAGAATAGTTTGTAAATAAATTTAACTCATTTACACAATTAATGATAAAATATATGAAATATAGCGTTGGAAGTGCTATCTATAGGATGTTTTAGAGAAATTAAAAGAGAAGAATATGTAAATACATTTCTAGAACGAGGTATATCAACCATAGAAAATAATATTATTTTTTATTGATTTAAATATTTAAATTTGTATGTAATACTATAATATATATATTTTTCATATGTACTAGCATTTTCCTCTATATTAATCTCATCACTCGCATAATGAAGAATATTCCAATTATTATGTTTCACATACCTTATCAAGCATAGCCAAATCTGTATTGAACTTCGCTGTCTCAATTTTCATGTCCCCACATACAATATTTATATGAATGCACTCATTGAAATGTATTATTACTAAATTGACTTCTCTCGGCATCACCATTATTACAGAAAGTACTTTCCAGATACTAAGAAACTCCATTATTCAAATTAAATCAAAATAAACCGATAAATAAAATATATAATATATATATAAATTCATGGACGCACTTCCAAAGGGGTGAATCTCTATAAGTAAAGTAGGTGGTTTTTACACCTGACACAAAAAACTATATGAAGAATGGAAATCCATGACTTCTATCAAATGATAACTATATATGAGCAAAAAAATTTAAAGATTAATATATATTACATATTATATATATATAAATAGTATAAAATATATATAATAATTATTTGAAAATTATTTATTTTACAATTATACATATCAAAATATTATTATTATTTATATATTATACGTATATAACATATAGTATATATTAATTAATAAATTTTTTTCATACAAAAAAAAAAGAAAAACATAAAAACACGAAACATAAATTCATAAAATATTTTTAATACAAGACTCATCATGAATACAAAACACATGTCAGCAATACATAAAGTAATGGAAATAGAGGGATTCAAAACCATATTATTTATGCGAATAGATTGAGACTTAAAGCACTTCACTTAATAGGGATGCGATGATATCGACGGCTCATGTGAGGGGTGGGGGGTGCAAAAAGAAGAGTTGACGAAGATGTGTGCCAAGACAAACCGAGTCGAGTATTGCCAATGAATAGAAACATAACGCCATGCAAAATCAGCCGACTTTGATGTGACAGGACATGCCGTATTTTCCTAAATCCTTTATATAATTCGAAGTAACTAGTGCTCCGTTCATTTTTGTATTTTATTTTTGGTAATATACGTAAAGTGTTTACAAAAATAAAGCTAGTCTATAGTAGAATGATAAAAGGAACTTCTAGAAAGATTAAGATGTGGTAAAATGGATACCACAAATATACTTCTAATGAACAATATTTATGTGAATGAGGGATAATGGAAAAGTAATTTTTATTGGATTGATTTTATGAAATTCAGCCACACAAAACAATATGACAAAAAGCTGCATATTTATTATTTAATTCTGAAGGTAGTTTTTACTACATATTCGTGGGGCGACATATTTGTTGCCAGATTTTTGTAAACTCGTCATAAAAGTATCTTTCCTTCTCTAATAGCTAGGTAGAAGAATGACTTAAAATGAAGTTGGAAGGCCATTTCAGCATAACCATAAATTAATTTTGCAAGTCCATCATATTCAAACTAACCAATTCTTTCTTTTCTACCATAGAAATATTCGTATTTGCTTGACTCTTTTGCTTACAGTAGAACCATATCATAGGCATCCATCACATATTGATTGATTTCTAGTAGTTCAATTGTCTACAATTGCACTCGATTTGGATCCCATCCTCAATCTAATTATCCATACTTAGATGTCGTATTTGGAACCCATGAACCAAAGACACAAAAGCACAATAAGATTATCATAGATCTATCATTCTCTTCTCTGTCGGTATCTCTAACACAATACTCATGTTCACACTCAATTAAAATACTACTAACGACCTTCATAAGTCTGACTATACTAGGATTACATTTGAAAAACCCTAAATTTATGTATTTATCAAATTTTCCTAACGTTATACTGAACCCTTTGGTATGTCGATCACAAGTCCAAACATTGCGTATGGACTGAGGAGAAGATTCAGGAAGTTAGGGATTTGAAAGGATGAACTGGAAGAAAGAAAATGGGGGAAGTGATAAGTTTTATTGTTTGATAAAGAAGAATATTGGAACGAATGAATAGGAAGCAAAAGTTAGTAATATACCTTTTAATTAAAATATAAGGAAGTCCCTATAATCATAAAATATGCTTTGGTTTTAAGGATAAAATAGTTATTTAATTGAGTAAATGGTATGAATCTCTTGAAAACTTTTAAAATTATACAGACTTTTAATTTTTTAAAAAATCGATAATTAATATCCTAAAAAACAAGCGTGAGCTTCATTTTCTTTATTAACTAAATTGCTACATATAAAGTGAGTCAAAATAGATAATTACTAGGTGATTTATTCATACATTTAATTAATTAATTAAAATTTAAAAAATAACTTTAAAAGCAAGAAAATAAAAACAAAAGCAACATATATATATATATATATAAAAGAAAAGGTAGAAAATACATTTAAAAAGGCATGAAATAAAAAAAAAACCAAAAAATATAACAAAAGGTATTTTTTTTAGCATTGTCGGCCACCTATTTATTCCCCCCCCCCCCTTTTTTTAGTTTTCTACCTTTTTTATTTTCTACTTTTTTTTCCTTCCATTTTAGTTTTTTAATTTAATTAATTAATTATATTTATATATGACTAATTTGTTAGTTGTTTCATGGATGCTAAGTGCTGAATTTTTAGAAAATAAAATAAAATCATTACAATTTTAATAGTTTAGAGAAAAGATTTGAATAATTTATCTTATTTAATTTGGTTTCTTTCATAATTCTCTTCAAATTTTAGGAGAGTTTCTTTTTGCAAGCTCTAGAGAAAGACTTTCTTCCTATAAATCCATTTCTTTCCATTTTCCTTCCATTTCCAAACACAAGAAACTTGAAACCATAAGTTTCTCCTCTATATTCTTCTTTTCAACCAAAACGTAGTGCAAATCCCTAATCTCCTCGCACCACAGGTCCACAACCAAGATCCGCCTGTACCATCCCCAGCTGTAGCCATTTTGTCGCCTTAGCTTTAAGCCCTGCGGCAGGGCCCCTGCCTTAGTCACCTTGGTCCCAACATCAATTTCTTTGAACATGGGCAGCTTTGACACCTCTTCAATAAAGATTCGATTCAAATTTATTATCATAAATCATAGAGCGGACACCTAACAAGAGATAAACAAATGGGGGGCAAAAAGAGTTTGATATAAAGATTTAATGTAGAAAACTCCAAGACGACATAAGTGAAAAAAAGCAAGATCTAAACTTCCACAAGTGTAACATAATTTGCATATGGTTCTTACAACCATTATGATAAACGATTCATAATCCTCTATTATTTACTATACTCTCTCTCATACTCCCTAATACACTAACAATACATATAAAGATACTTAGACAAAAAATATAAAATGACAAACCACTCAAGCTCAATTGACTCTAATCCCAATCTGCTAAGGACCCAAAGGCCAGTTGATGCACCCTATGGCAGTGGACTGCCTCCTCCTTCAATCCGTGCTATGTCTTTCCTTTTGTCAAATTCTCCATCTATCGGACTCGGCTCTCACCAAGCCAGATATTCTATGTAAATTTTTTTTGAAAGACTTAATACTCAACGGTGACATTCATCACTCAACTGAATTCGTACGTTATCCATACAGTGAACAAGCTCCAATATTTTCATCGGTTTTTCACTTGTTTGACCATCTAAAACAATTATGGTTTTCGATTCAGAATCTTACGTGAAGCCGACAACAATCACGAGATAGAAGAAAATTGGGGAAAACCACACGGCTAATATCATGATGGCAGTTTGACTCCATAACCACGCTGAGTGTGAAATCCAATTTCTAAAGATTAGATTAATAAAGTTCCATGTAATTAAGGAAATTGTATAATTTTTATCAGTTTACATGTAATTATGAACTGCTATGTTGGATCCTTTCCATACATAAAAATGTCATTTCTCTCTATTCTACATTTTATTTCCAAACCTCGTCTTTAAAATTTCAATCCTTACAAATATTAAACACTAAACAAAACTAAACCATGCAAGAGAGATAAAGTACATATACTTTGAGATTGTAAAAAATTAATCTCCAGTTATTGCTTAATGTAAAAAACGAAACCCATATGAGGTTCTTCGATACCTATTAAAATGATATATGAGGAATATTTTAACTAGTTCCTTAAAAATTGTTCTTTACGTTTATAGGATATATCATGGCTACTTTTATATTGATGAGTCATTTTAATTTTACGTAATATAAAAAGAAAGAAAAACAACACATAAAATGCCTCGTTGAAGTATAAACTAATGTTTTAAAAAATTATAGGGATACTTCTTAAAAACCCAACACACAATTTCTGACGAGGAAATTAGGACACCATTATATAATTTCGTAAACTTTTATCCTTTATGTTTTTTCAAAGTAAAGCATATGGCCAACCATCAATAATAATTTATCTATAATATTAAAGTTTCATTGCCCTTTTTAGCATTTTACGCATCTCTTTATCATTTAAATTATTAAAATTATGAAGTTATCCTCAACAATCATGCTTATTTCATAAACCCAATGTTAAATTACTATATACAAATTTCAATGGAGAAGATATTTGTAACATGAGAAAACTAAAATTAATTTGATAACATAACTATGTTACAAAAAAAAAAAAAAAAATTGTCATTCCAAAATTTGAAACTATAAAAACCCGGTTATGTCTTATTGTTGATTAACTGATATATTTTTACGTAACTGCAAACTGACTGCTTTCCATAATTTTTTATCTCTAAATATAATTTCTTTAATTGTCCTCAATGGCAATCAATATATATGTGTATGTATATATATTACATACATATGAAAATACAATAACCCAAGCAAAAGGGATCGACTGCATAGAATAAATTAACAAGACACAATCCGAAAGTTTCCATCATATCTTGACAAATAATCTTTTTTGAGTTCATTATCTAGTCGAGCACTATTCATGTAAATGAAATTTGATTGCCTTTTCACGTGTCTGTTTGGTGAGCCAATTAGTTGCTATATTTCTCTTTCTCCAAATATGACCAACTTGACCCTGGATCTCTTCTAGCAAGATCTTTTGCTCAACAATTGTCATTTAAAATACCCCACCTAGTGATTGCTATTGATAACCATCTGGACACAACCAATGAGTTTGTTTCAACCACTACTTTAGTAAAATTAAATTGCTTGCAATACTTAAGTCCCTTTACCAAAGCAATAAGCTCAATAGAATCAATTGATGCATGACTTATGGAGAATTCAAAGCACTAAATCATGTTGTTTTTAGAATCCTTAAGAATACCACTACTTCACAGCCATCCTTAAGATACTTCCAAGACAAAGAATGGATCTTTCTTCTTCTAGGTGGTTTTGTTAGTTGAGCAAATAAATCCTCATCAAATTTGACTTGTTTAATAGAGAGTAGGCTTGCTCATCTAAGATTTAAAAGATCATCCATGATTTGGGTCACTAAGATTTTTGTTTAGGTGTTTATTTGCTTTTAATTTTTTTTTTCACCCCAAGATTCCATGGAGTTAAAATTGTAACACAAACTCTAATATAGTTGGTCGAATTGCCACCTTGACTTTTCCAAAACTTGAGCATGATATCTATGGAAGAGATACTTGGAAGATAAACTAAACCAAAGTGTGAAAAGATCAACTTCCAAACATCCTTAACATATTCACATAAAAAGAATACATCCATAGCTATCTCACACTTATTAAAGCAACGCACACATTGTGAAGGTAGACTCTGACCCCAAGAACATTGTTTATCATAAGAGGGAGCAAAGGACCAGAGCACTCTCTACATAAATAATGAAATCTTCAATGGGATGAACTTGTTCCTAAAAAAAATTGTTTAAATCCATTTCCCTACTTTATTTTTAAACTCTTTCCAAGCATTAGAAACAAAGACAAACCCTTATGGAGATTTCATCTAAAGAGGAGAGTTGTTTGCTCCGTTAAAAGAACATTCATTGAAAGAATATCCTATACTAGTTTTATAGGAAGCAAACCAATTAACTTATCTACATCTCATTTATCGTTGATCCATAAGTCATTGACTCTTAAGCGCAGAGATGTCACTACAAAGAGTTTATAGAGAGGGCCTTAAGAGAGTCATTGGTCAAACTAAAAGTTAAACTCTCACTTGCGAAGGCCAAAAAATATATGTTGCTCAGTGAAATCTCCCATTAAGTTGTATTTACTATATATATAACTACTACAGATCATATTTTTCTTTCCTTATACTTTAGAGTAATAAAGCATTAATGTCAATGATCTATATAAAGTATAAATAGGTTGATTAAATTCTTAGCACTTTTGTGGGGGAAAAGAAGTATAATCCATTTTAAATTATGGAAATAAAAAATTCACTATGTCTTAGCACAGACTAATTGAAATCTTTGTATAAAATCAAACTAATTGCTTCTTATTAAGGCTACTTCTATGTATAGTATCTTTGATTTTCGATTAGTTTTCATCATTTTTTTTTAGAATTTAGTATTAATCAACTAACTATAGTTTAATATACTCGTGTGACATGTTTTGCTAACTTTAGATTGCATTAAATATGTAAGGATTAAGATCAATTGTGCTCCCATAAAAATGGAGCCTCTATTAAATTGTATTTGCTCTATCAATAACCATGATGACATCATGTCTCTCTATTAAGCCCACACTTAAACTAGGGCCATTTATTAGCCTAGATTGATGTTTACACTAAACAAACCCTATGCAATCTCCCAATCAGTCCTTTTCTCGATGGTATATAATTTGAAAGCCTAATCTCTTTCTTTCTTTTCTAGCACAGCCAGGTAATGAAAATCCATCTCTCTAATTTCCTTCTCTCCCACTCTTTTGTATTGATGAGTACTAAATAATTGTTTGTTTCTTTGTTTTTGTGAAGTAATCTAGTAGATTTTTGGCTGTTCAAGTAACTAACTCCAAGAGAGAAAGGGAAGAAGGTGAACTCTGATTTGTGGAGTAAAGAGAGATGAGCCCCTTTTCTACTTTTTCTTCTTTTTATGTCTTTCTTTTTTGTGAGATTGTTACATCTGTTGGTTATTTCTCGCTTGTATCAACTGTAATAGTTTGTTATAATGATTACTATTCTATTTATAATCTATCACTCATCTAATATTTTTGAAAATCACTATTCCATGGTAGAAATCTACGTGCTCTAAATGGTCTCTTCATAACATTTTTTCTCCCCATCTTCAAGAACAACCTTATCCTTAAGGTTGTAGTCATTATATGTCTTTTGGAATTTCAATAAATCTTCCTAACTAGTGTCATTTGGTGGCAAACTTGACCATTATACCAAAATCTGATGAACATTTTGTCTTGCTCTAGAAATAACTCGTTGTCCTAAAACACTTATTGGCATCAACAATGGGTGATTGTGTATAACTTCTTAAGGTAGATCCAAAGATGAGATAGATATACCTTAAGCCTTTTTAAAGACTGACACATGGAAAACATTGTGTATTTTTTAATAAGATGGCAAAGCTATTTCATAGGCACAACTACCAATTTGCCAACTATCAAATAAGGCCCATAAAATCTCTTAGAAAGCTTATGCTACCATTGAGACACCAAAAGTTACTTATACGGTTGGAACTTAACAAAAACCATATCCCTTGGTTTCAAAATAATATCTAAATGTTTAGCATCTACATAAACTTTCATTTGTGTTTGCGCATCAACTAAGTTCTTGCACAATGTATGCAAAATCTCATCCCTACACCTCAAATCCATATCCATAGCATTTATGGTAGTATCCCCCCGAACATAAGTGGGTATAGATGGTGGCTCACAACCATGTAGTATATAAAGGGGGGTAAATTAAGAACCACCATGGAAAGAAATATTGTATGCATACTTTAACCATGGTAAATATTTGACCCATTGAGCATGATACTCCATAACATAACTATGAAGGTACTATTGTATAGTGAGATTAAGTACCTTAGTTTGCCCATCTAATTGTGGATGATGGGCACTTAATTTATACCATTCAAAGCAAGAAGCTCCTTCCAACAACGACTCATAAAAACAGAGTCACAATCCGATACAATAGTTTAGGGATAATTGTGTAACTTGACCACCATTCCCAAAAAGAGTGCCACTACTTTAGATGCTATGTAGTGAGTATCCAATGCCCCTAAATGATAATATTTTGATAAACGGTCCATCATGACCAAAGCTGTTGTAAAACCTTGAGACTTTGGCAAGCAAGTAATGAAGTCCATACTAATGTCTTCCTACACCCTCATTGGAATTGAAAGAGGACTCAACAACCCAGTAGGTGATTTGGTAGAATATTTAACCCATTGACAAATGATGCACTCACAAACGAACTTCTCAATTTGTAAGCGTATGCCTTCTTTAAAGAATTTTGTTGCCAAATGTCTATAAGTCTCAAGGACACCAAAATGACCTAAGCTTGGGGAAGCATGAAATTCTTGTAATATCTGTGGCATAATAGAAGATTGAGGCACAAAAAACAAACGCTTCCCAAAATACAAAAGCCCATTATGCCACTATAACATCCATTTCATCTACTTGCCCGTGTTCATGTCAGATATTACCTTCCCAAGGGTTGGAAGGCTCACATATTCCAGCTTTGAGGTGCTTAAGAATTGAAAGCAAGGAGATGGATTCCAAACAATTCACCATGATTGTCAATTTAGTGTGATAAAGCAATTGCTACTATGTTATCACCACTAGACTTATCCACGATTGTATAGTTGTAACTGATGAGTTTTGATAAGAACTTTTGTTGTTTCAGAGTCTAAATAACTTGATTTAATGTCTCCTTGATACTCTTATGGTCAATTTTGATGATAAAATGAACTCCTAACAAATACTAATACCATTTCTTGATAATTTCTACAATGGAAAATAATTCACGTACATAAGCAAAAGCTTTCCTTAAATGTAGAGGAAGCTTCTTGTTATAATAAGCAACTAGGTGTCCAGACTACAATAATACCACACCAATTCTGACTCTTGAAGTGTCAATTTCAACCACAAATTGCTTGGAAAAGTCTAGTAGCACTAAAATAGGGGCATTACATAAGGTGAATTTCAACTTATTAAGTGCATTTAAAGCCTCTTGACTCCATTGAAATTTATCAACCTACAACACACCTATTAAAGGTGCTGCTATAGAAGCGTAGCCTTTACTAAACCTCCTACAATAGCCTAATAATCCTAGAAAGGTTCTCAATTCTTCAATAGAAGATGGCAATGGCCACTTCTTCATAGCCTCCACCTTAGTAGGCTCTAAACTGATACCTCCCTATAATATAATGTGTCCTAAGTATTCAATTATAGTTTAACCAAAAGAACATTTGCTTTCCTTTAGGAAAAATTGATTGTCTAACAATGTTTGAAGAACACAAGCCAAATGTTCCAAGTTAACTCTAAGGTCTTATAATAGATAAAAAAAATCATTAAAGAATATGATGAAAAATTTCCTAAGGAAAGGTTTGAAAAGATTGTTCATAATGGCCTAAAATGTGGCTGAAGCATTGCTTAACTTGAAGGACATTACTAAGTATTCATAATGTCCTTTGTGTGTCCTAAAGGCTATTTTGGCTATACTATCTTCATGCATCCTGATTTGGTGATATCCAGATCGTAGGTTTAGCTTGGAAAATATTTTTGCACTATACGACTCATCTAACAATTCATCAATCATTGGTATGAGAAACTCATTTTTTTTATGGTGACTTGATTAAGAGCCCTATAATCAATTAAAAAACACCAAGTTCCATCCTTTTTCTTGACCAAAAGAACTAGTAAAGAGAAATGATTAGTTATCTTGAATAATGCCTCACGCTAACATCTCTTTGACCTATTTTTCTATTTCATTCTTTTGGAAATGAGGATGTTGATAGAGTTTAACATTCACTGATGGAGTATCTGTTGTTAAATGTCTTATATGTTGAACTTGGTGCATGGGTGCTAATGATAATGGTGTCTCAAAAACTTGAGAAAATTTGCTCAATACTTGCTTTAAAGTGGTATTGCTAGTACTATTCTCCAATGAAATAACGAGTTGAGCCACCAATTGATAACAAGATGCAATAGCATCAGTTGTATTGTGCATCGAAGTTGGTGGTTCGAAATAAGTACCATAATACCACAAGTTTCCCCAGAAAGAGACACCATTGTACCATTATAAGTAAAATGCAATGTATTGTAGTCAATTTTCATAGTTCTTAATTGTTAAAGTCATTGCACTCTTAAGACAATCTCAACTCCTTGAATAGGCAAAACATAAAATGTGGCTATAAACTTGAGGCCCTAAATACTTAACTTAACATCCACACACCAACCCCCATAAACAAGCTTATTTCCATTTCCAATCAATACATGATACCCAAGAGAAGGCAAAATAGTTAATCCTATATGTTTAACCTAACGTCTTTGCAACAAAATGTGAGTGCTACCTCAGTTACCCAATATTGATGCGCCCCTATTATTGATAGTTCCTTTAAAACATAGTGTGCATGGTACTTGCATTCTAGAAAGTGCATGAAAACTAATAGTACCACAATCTAGATTTTCACTATGGAGTTCCTCAGTCAACACATTATCATCAATAGGTATGATCTCATCACTATCCTTACAACTTTGTTCTTCATCGTGAGTAATCAACAGCAAAAATTTAGCTTTGCATTTATGTTTACGATGATATCGTTCATCATAATCATAGTATAATCCTTTCTCTCGTCTAGCCATCATCTTAATAAAAGATAGTTTCTTAATTGGTAATGATGATTTTGATATGTTTATAGGGACAATGTTTGAATGGTTTGGTAAAGAAAAAGATGGAGAAATTGGTTAGAAGCAAAAGATGTATGTGGTTTAGAAGAAAATTAAAGGGAAGAAGATGGTTATAAGGTCTAGAAGTATTATAAGAAGGGGATTGGAAGAAGGAAATTCATCATCAAATTTATCCTCATAAATTTTAGCCAACCATATTGCATGCATGAGATCAGCGAATGTATGAATATGAACTTCTCTCTAAATCATAGGAGAAAGGCCAAAAACAAAGCAAATCAATAAGAAACTACATGTACTCCAAATATATGATTTGCTAATGCTTCAAATTGACTTTGATACTCAACAACAGTACTTACTTGTGTCAATTTAGAAAGATCACCTTCATGACCATCATAATTTGATGGTCAAATCTAGAATGCTAGGCCTTTGCAAATTCAGTCCAAGATCTTAGCCGTTGATTGTTATACATCCATTGATACCAACTCAAAGCTCTATCTTCAAAGGCAAATGAAGCAATTGTAATCCTTTTTTCCTCTGAAATTTGATGAAAATTGAAAAATCTTTCAGCTTTAAACAACCATCCTAACACATTACTACCATTAAACTTAGGAATTCCTAATTTCATGCCTTTCATCATATTATCATTGAGATTGTGAAAACAAGATGATGACACTTGATTTGTTATCAAATTTTGCTGAGAAGAAGGTAATTGATTCTATCCATCCTCACATTTCAAGGCTTACATATGTACTTGCATTTCCTAAAAACATTTATCCATTTCATCAAATATCAATTGTTGTGTCTGTTGAATATGTGCATTTAGTGCTATTAGTTGTTCTTCAATGGTGGTTTGTCTTGTACTTAGAGCTATGATGGCAATGAGAGCACCAAATGTTAAGCCAACACTTAAATTAAACCCATATATTAGCCCAAACTAATGTTTACACTAAACAAACCCTATGCAATCTCCCAATTGTTCCTTTTCTCAACGGTATATATTCTAAAACCTTAGTCTCTCTCTTTCTTTTCTAGCAAAACTGGATAATGAAAATCTATCTCTCTAATTTTCTTCTCTCTTACTCTTTTATATTGTTAAGCACTAACTAATTGTTTGTTTCTCTGTTTTTGTGAGGTAATCTAGTAGATTTTTGGCTACTCGAGTAGCTAGCTCGAAGAAAGGAAGGGAAGAAGGATAACTCTAATTTGTGATCCCTATTTCATTTTTCTTCTTTTTATATCTTTCTTTTCTATGAGATTGTTACATCTATTGGTTATTTCTCACTTGCCTATATCAACTGTAATAGTTTGTTACACTGACTATTGTTTTTTTTTTACAATCATTCATCTAATATTTTTGAAAATCACTATGCCATGCTAGCAATCTATGTGCCCTAATTGGTTTCTTCATAACTTTCTCTCTCCCTCTTAATTTTGTAAATGGCCTGAAAATATAGACTTCTTAAGACTTATAAAGCAATAATGTCAATTGTCTACATAAAATATGAATTAAATTGTTGCCATTTTTTAGAAAAAAAAAATTGTCATTTCAAATTCAATAGATAGAAAGAAATTTGATTATCTATATTAATTGTAGATAAGATTATCTTTATCTTCATTCCCTAGCAAATGAATTCAAATGAGGAGTCTTGGTCTCTATTATATAAGAATTTACTTTAAATTTGATTATCAATATTAATTGCAAATAAGATTATCTTTATCATCATTTAGGAATATTTGTCAACAAATAAAAACCTTAGAAATGTTCATCTCTATAATTTGGAAATATCCATACCATTCCTTGAGCTTTTTTTTCTTAACCATTTTACCAAAAAGTTTCTAATTATTATTGATATGTTATTCACTATTTGGTCTTATATACCACTATTCAACATTTACCGCAATCCATATGGGACTCCATTCACATGGGATATCCCATTCTATTCCTCTTAAACATATAAGGTATTATAATATCCCCCTCTCCTTGTAAACACGCGTCGTGCTTATCGCAAAACCTTATAATTGGACCCAAATCTTTCTCCATTTCGGTTGTCCCTTCGAACACCTATTGGTTGGAGGTTAGCTTTGATACCATTTGTATTGTAACATTTCAAGCCAAAAATAGCTAATAATTAAGTCAATTAATACTAATGAGTTTTTTTTTTTGATATATTATTCACTACTTAACCTTATATATCACTACTTAATATCTCTTACAATCCATATAGAACTCCAACCACATGGGTATTGCAATTTATTTTACATAATAGGTACCATTTCTCAAAGAAATGACCCTTATTTGATAATAATGATGCCGTTTTAGGATTAGACAAATTTTTAAGATACGCAATCTTTCTTTATGTGTATTATATTTTATCAAATAGGACTTGAGACTATACTAAAGGCAATACAGATGACAAATCGGATCATGATGCAAACAATGTGTAACAATACAATTAAAAAAATTGTTTTTTTTTTTTCACATTGTCTTTTAGCCCTTATAATTAGAAAACACCTTATTTTGTTATTTATACATAATTAACGCCTACGTGTCCATTCACATTTGCTTTATCAAGGTTTCTGTCAATTACATTTTGCTCTTAAGAATAATTTTTACAATTATTTAACTCTTTTTTAGTGCCTTCTATAATTTCTTTAGTTTGCAGCTATTTAAACATAAAAGCTCGTATGTAGCCTAATGTGCGGGGAGTTTTATGACATTTTCAATAGGCTATGTCTGTCCATATAAGGAACTTTAACACATTACATAAAAATTTAGGTCAATACTATATTTTTCATTATTTTTGCAGGTATACGTATTGTTGATATTTTTTTAAAAACTTTAATATCAAATTTTGTTTACATATTTGTAATCCTTACTCTTGTATATAATTAACTACGTAATTGTTTTACTTAATATTTCATATGTTTGATGCATCGTGGGTATCCGTTGCACTCAAAATTAATATACGATGATATTACCTATGGATAGCCAAATGCCACCCCTACTTAATAAAATCCTATGTTACATTTAATAAAACACATTTACTTGCTAGTAATATAAACTAAAAGTCTATACACAATCTCTTCATTTTAATATTTTTCTAATGCTTCATTTCCATGCTTAATTATATTTGGAAGATTAAAGTAAAAGTACATATGTGAGCGGATAACCTTATCGGAACTTGAAACCTCTTCACCTAACATGGCTAGATAGGTTCAAAATAGGTATTGAAGATCATAGAATAGGTTATGGTTTTAATTTTCTAAAACCTACTTCACAGTGTAGGGTATAATGTACAATATCTCCGTATCATATAGTCATTCCGAAACCTATAGTAAAGTACAAGAGTACAGAATTTAAGGTGCCTTGTATCCAATCTACAAAATTCTTAATCAATAATATTGAATATAAAAAAATTTAATATTTCTAACTCAATACATATTCAAGGTCCAAGGCCATTCGCCTATTACCAAAAATAAAAACCTTAAAGAATATTACATTCTTCATTCCTTTGCTATATCTCATTTTCTCACTATAATAACCTTATTCGCTTGTGTCTCATTTCCTTTTTTACTTTTGATTTTCTTTTTATTGTCATTCAATTTCCCTTTGACTCTAAGGAAATCTTGATACAATTTTTAAAATCTTCTTTGGCATTAGTCATGTTTCATCTTTTTATTTCTATGATTTTAATATCCATTACTTATCTATTGTTTGATTAGATAAGCTTATTTTTAAGTAAGTCTATCACTAGGAGCAGATTGTTTTCTTTTTCCCAAAAAGAATAAATAGTTATCTAAATATGTTCATAGTGTTAGCTTAAGTTCTATTTAAGTATCAACAATTGAATCAACTTGAATTTAGAAGGTTTGTTATTTGTTTAATTGACATGATACTTAATAAGGACATAATTAATTTTTCTAAGGTTTTGTTATAACTTCATAATATTTTATAATTGTTGGATTTCATAGAAGATTTCAAATAAACACAATTTGAGGTCCATAATAATTCTAAGATTTTGTTATAATTTTGGAGATTTTTGGGATTAAATATAAGGTAATTACAAATACCTGGAAAAATTAGCAAGTTATTGGGCAACTTACCATAAAATTTCTATATGAGACACCTGGGTATTTGAGTTACTAGTTAAGGCCACTTGTTGATGTACTTTGAATTGTATCAAATTTTACGAACTAGCCATGAAAGTTAGTTAAAGTGATCACTTGAAGTTAGTTTCATAAAATATATAATATAATTGAATTAATTCTATTATGAATACAAAATAGCAATTCATATTGTTATATATCGAAAACTTGGACAAATTGACATAATAAAATCAATATTTATAAATGACACTATGTTTTTGGAATATTATAATTGACCGAATATATATATATATTATACTATGTAATTAAAAGTGGGCAAGATATATCCGATAAATTGAGAATTAGTAAAAATAAAATAAATGAAGTGATGATGAATAAGGAAAACCAAAAATCAAGTTGGGGTTGGCGTTGGGCAGCTTGACAACAAGAAGTGACAAATGGCATGCTTATAAAATATGATGCACCAACACCTAATATAAGAGACGCTAAACAATGTAATGCATACAGCTAAACTAAGGAAAACCTTGGAAAAATCACCCTACTCCCTGATCCATCCGCCAACCCAACCATCGAAACCCTTTTCACCTTGAAAATCCTGTAAAAGCGTACGTACGCACGCACAAAAACATTAGTAAAATTTTCTAGGAGAAACCTAAGAAAATTAAGCAAATATGATAAAAATATTGCTAGTTTCAGATCAGTTTTGGTTTGTTAGGGTAACATTGATGTGCTAAAAAATCCTCTTGGGGTTTAAACGTTGGCGCCAGGAGGTGGCCAAAGTCTGACGAATGACCAACATTAGCTTTTCGCATTGATTTTATTTATTTATTTATTTTAAATAAATCCACATAAAAAATTGTGAAAGATTGTATTGAGTTTACTTGTACTTTAATATGATATTTTTACTTTCATGAAATTGTAAAGGAAGATATATGGTGGTTAATAAATTATTAGGTTTGGACAAAAATGTTACCGAACTTTTGGGCAACCATTTGATGTTGTTTTGAGCCAAATTTATGAGCAGAGACTTTGAATAAGTTATATTTTATTTATATGAGAAAAATTTCGGGTGAATCACACATTTAGCATTTATTATATTTATTTTTCTTAAATTTGTGCTGTTTTTTAAACAAGTAATTGAAGTGTTTTTCACCAATTCTCTTGGTCAATTTGATTTGTTAGAGTTGTATTGGTTGATTGAATTTTATGCTCAAATTTGATGATTTAGGTTATTTATAATAATTTTTAGTAAGATCGAAATTGAAATGGTAAATTCAATAAATATACATAGCAATCTAATTTAGTTTTTGTAATGACTAGTATTAAAAGAGTATATTTTTGTGGGTTCATGGAATTTTTCATGGATTATTTTGGACTCATTCACTATTTATTACTTAATTTAGTTAATATTTAACTATATATTAGACAAATTGATAAATTGCACTTGGTTTTATGATAATTCGAATAATCATACAATCTTAACTCGCTAGTCTAATGGAATGAACGAGTTGATCATTGTGATATGAGGTGGAGAGACATTACTGACTCAATCTTAAGAGTAATTCGAACTTGATATAAACTATTTATATGAAAATTATAATTTAGAAGAAAATTGCTAGATTTAATTAGCACTTTGGTAATTTATGATATTTAATTAGATTTAAAAAAAAAAGCATAATGATACAAAGTTTATTAAAAATAGATAAGAAATAAATGAAATAAGGCGATTTGAGGTTGATAATATGATCTAGTAACTTTATACAGTATATTAGTATAACTATATTTGAATTGAAACAAATCTTAATAAGTTATGTATATGGTTATAGTAGGTGAATAAGGAATGCATCATTCTTTGACTAGTGGATAAAGAATAATCTTGGGCTAGGTGAGTATCTAGGACTCCTTGTTGATTGGTAATTGTGGTTTTGTTTTGCTAGTTGACTAAATACTTGGTTGTTGGTTCGAAGCTAATTATGGAATGAATGTGATGAGATGAGATAATGAAATATAATGTTGATGAGCTATATGATAATATGTTGTGTTTAGCTCCATGGACGTTTTGGATTTCACTAAAGTAAAATCCTTTATGAGATTTCTATTTAGTATTCTACAACTATGCAAATGATTGCTTAGATGATTTTATATTATTGTCTAGCCGTCTTGAATGAGTGATACCTTTAAGTTGCTTGTTTACATAGAATATGTGCTCGAAATCATATAATTACATTCATGATAAGTTATAGAATAGACTTAAGGGTCATTCTTTTTAAAACTTAGGTTTTGATAAATGAAAGTCCTTGATTAAAAGCTCAATTTTCAGCATATAAATTGTATTTGCTCAATTTATTACTTGGTTGTTGCTTGGTTTGAGCCACTAAGTGCCATTTAATCTAGGATACTAGTTAGTCCATAGTACGTTCATTAGCATAACATTTATATGTTGCATAAACATACGAAAATGTGCTTAGTTTGTAATATATGCTTAGAATTGTTCTTCTTGGTTTGTTATTATTGTTTCATTGGTTCGTTATGCTCACTTAGCTCACATTTTGAGTTGGGGGGTTAATTTTCAAACCTCAAATACTGAAGAATAGATTTTAAGAATCTTCTAAGGCATAGCTTGGGAAACAAAAAGTGCTAGGAGTTGCTTTTGAAGTTAGCGGCTATGATTTTTGGTCAATGTATATATATCTATATATGAATATGGATGATAAGTGATGCTCATGTACTACTTTTGTTAAAGAAAATTTTCTACAATTTGTAAAACTAGTTTAAGTATGTTAGCTATTAAGCAAAACTATTTGAGAAGCTATCCATAGGTTTGAAAGTAGGGTGAAATATAATTAGGTGTGGTGGATTATATATTTGTTAAATAAGTAGGGCTTTGGTGAAATGAAGTAACATATGTGGTTTGAGTAAACTTATCCTATGCGATATGCTAACTTCAATTATGATTAATAGGACATGAAGATATGATGATATATGACTAGTTGTGAAGAAACATCCAACATATTATAGTATTTTGAGCTAGTTCATGCTAGATATGGATTGTTGATGTACTATGGAGTGTATTCATAGGTACAGATGATAGGTGAAAACCCTTGCTAAAGCATGCATTCACCATTAGAGTGCTTAGATGCACACTATGAATTTGGAGCAAGTATTTGTGAAAATGTTTCCCCAAATGGTTATGGAATGTTTATGTTGGTGAAAACAAGTATATGTGTTAAATTTTCAGCTAGTCTTATCTTTACTTAAGGAAAAACAAAATGATTTGTCTTTTAAATACTATATTTGAGTTTTTGAGCAAAAACCTAGAAGATAGATCAATATAAAAATATAATAAAAATTTTCACAAGTTTTAATAGAATACCCTATAATCCATAATTGACAAGATATATGTTTTAGGAATTTTTATATTGATTACTACTCTAAAATTCAAAAACAAATAACACTAAGATATGGTATTAATAATGTTTCATATCTTATCCATTTTAGCTCACCCCTTGCTTTTAATGCTCTAATGAACCTGGACAAAACAAGTAACAAAAGTGTCACAATCACACTAAGACAGCAAACTTTTCCTATATTAAATCTACGTTGGAATTATTTATAAAAATAAATCTCCTGCTTCTTGGAACTATAAAACATGATTTAAACATTTTTCTAGTAGAAATTTATCCCAATTTATAGATCATCATGAAAAATTACCACTAAATTCCTCATAACATAAAAGGTAGTTTATTCATAGATTTTAGGACACCCGTTAAAATAAGCACATGTATAAAGACTATATAGTAAGGGATTACCATAAACTATTGCCAACTATGTTTATGAAACGTTTATTTAAAAAAAAAACACATAAAATATTTTTACTTTTGAATTTGATGATTTAATATCTAAAGTTGTACTCCATGTACTTTAAAATAATATATTAAATACTAAATTTTTAAAAAATAAAATTTTATATACTAAATTATTCAAATCTAAAAATAAAAATACTCCATATACCTTTAACTGAACATTTGTTTATTTATTGAGAATATAAAAGGTGAGATACACAATATCATAAAATACCTTATAAAAAAATTATCGAATAACTTATAAATACAAAAAATAAATAAATAGCGACATGCAGATGTGTGGTTTACAAACCCATATGGACACGTCCTCGGTGATTCCTCAATTGAAATATTCTCTGGCTAGTTTCACGCCAAAAGCAAATCTAAAACTGAAACATTAACATCAAAGCTTCTTTTTATTTTTTATTTTTTCATCTTCTTATAACATGAGATAGGGAAAAGCACCATCTTGGATTTTGTACTTTCAGGATTAAAGTTGTGTCTTGAGTAAATTTTATTTTTCCTATATAACTCAATTAAATATGTTTATAGATAATTTTCTGTTTAATTAATTGCTATAACTCAATGAGGAGTTGGGCATGTACTAACTATTGATGGAACTTATAATAGAGTCAACAGAAAGATTCAAATATAAAATTTTCAATATATTAAAGGTTTAAATAGAAAAAATAGTTAAGAATTGAACAGGATAGTGGAAGCAAAAATTAAGGGAATAGAAAATGACAAGTAAGATAGCCATCATACCAAAAATGATGTTGGAAAACATGAAAGATTGTGGAACACATGAAAATTAACTAAAAAACCGAGTTAAATAATATTTATATCAAGTATATTAAGAAATCACCATAGTATAAATTATATTTTTTATAATTAAAGGGAAGATAAACATGAAAAGTATAATTGGAAGCTTTAAACCACCAAATTGGTTTCCAATGAATGAAGTTCTTGAATGAATTAACTTGTTGGTATGTTGACCACATACCAACAATAAATCACATCAACTAATGCACTAGTTCAAAAATAGTTAATAGTTAAGTCACCAAGTGATTAATGGACTTTTTCAATCTCCGGCTCAAAAGTTCATGGTTCAAAAGTTCATGGTTAATGTTAATTTAATATTCATTACATTGGCCTTATAAACCATTCATAATACTCTCCTACAGCACATGTAAGACTTTTCTACTATGGGGTATCATAATTTTTTCTTCTTAATCACATTTACATGCTTGTTAGGAAACCTTATAATTGGATGCAGTTCGTCACCCTTTTTCACTATATAATTTAAATTCATTTCTACTACCCTCTACTTACAAGTCATCTCAAAAGCCTACTAAGAATTCTATCAAGTTGAAATATTTCCACTAGATTTTGCCTTATTTTGCTTCTAAATATTCTATCTATTGGTAAGGGTTAGCTCTAATATCATTTATAATCTGCAACACAAAAATAATCAATAACCAAACCAATAGAAGGTTAATGGACCTTCTCAACCATTAGGTCCAAAGGTTTATAACTAATATTAACTTGACAATACTCAATACCTTGACCTTGTAAATCATTACTAATACTCTCTAACGGTCTATATGGGATATTACTCACATAAAGTATCCTAATTTAGGTTTTATTAGATATAGAATTTGTTTGCTTAGAGATTTGGAATGCCATAATCAAACTAGAATGTACAATAAGAAAGGAAATGAGAGACAATCTAAATGAGCAAACTAATATGAAAGACAACAAAGGTAATGAAAGAGCACAAGATTGGACAAAATTATACATAAAAGACCCTAGGTCACCTAAGCACTCTATCCCTGCAACCATGTCATCCAAGCAATTAATTATGTTGTCTAGTTACAAAATTAGGTCTTTCTACTATTCCATATGATTTGCATCAAATTTTAAAACTAATTTTTTTTTCTCATGCTTTTTTAGTTCCTCTCATCTTCTAAAAAGGAAATGGGAGAACATCATCATATGGATTTTGTGATTTTAGGGTTAAAAATGTGCTCTTTTTGGACTTTATTGTTCTTACACTCTGGGTTTTTAAGAAGATGAGAATAAACTTAGTAAATAAATTATGCATTTTTATGCCTAATCTTGTATTTCATTCATGGATTTGCTATCAAATTGAAAATTGGGGTTTTAATTGAAAGAAATGCAAAAAGATGGATCTCTTTTGAGGTTTTAATGCAAAAACATGCATAGTATATTTCCAAAGTAAAAGCACTCCACATTTTCGTATAGGGGATTTGGCGTCTTATGTAATAGATGAAATAATAACCGAGATTGGGGCAATAAAAAATGCTAAACACATACACCATATCAATATAATGTAATCGGATAGATAGTAGTTAACACTAATTGAAATAGGAATGTGGACATATGGTGAGTACAACAAAGATTTATTAATCATGTTGTATTTCTATAATTAAACCATGGGATAAGTTCAATAAATAAGACAATATAAGAAAATTTGAAATGGTCAAATATGTCTAAAAATAAAGAGAGGGAAGAGAAAAAAGGAAGATGGTCAAATATGAGGTTGAGAATCCAATTAAACAAGTTATATTCATACCCTCCTAACTTTTGGCTTGCACTCACTTTGCTCAAAAGTCTTTACGGTCTAGACAAGTATGTATATTCAAATGAAAATGGGCAGTACAGTTGCATTAAAGTAAGAGCATGGATGTGATGGATATATGGTCATCAAGATCCAATCACGCTAATTAATTCTAAAAAGAAAAAAAAAATAAAGTAAACCCCACAAACTATTATTCTCCCACTAGGAATAGGATTGTAATCTTCATCAGACACTGGTTGGATCTTTTTTTTTTTTCATGTTGTGGGTCAACACATCCTACATAATATAATATATAATAGAGTCAATACATCCTAAAAGGGTCCGCCAAATACTTTGTTTTCTTTTATTATTCAAATCAATCCTTCGGGAGAGTCTGCATCTAGATGGAGTGACGCTAAACCCATATTTCAAAATAAATGAAATAAAATATTATTCATAATTAGGAAGATTAAAATGTAATGCAAACTATAAAGTAGATCAAGAGATCAAGAAAGTAAATTATGTTTTTAAATTGAACTAATATAAGCTCCAATTGCAAATAAACTCCCTCCTGACACTACTAGTTACATGTAGATAAATCTTCTAAACTCTTAAAGTAAAACTTCACCTCCCTAACTTTTAAAAGTACGTAGATAACACTAAAATCATCATTAAAGCCTAAAATGATACTCATTTGTGATTCTTTTAACAATATAGTCAAATAAGTATTATTTGTATATTTTTAAAAATTACAAAAAGATAAAAGTCATATTTAAGAGTTTATAAAGTTTATTTACGCTCTGTTAAATATAAATACTCCACAATATTGTTTAAAAAAGGGTTAATTATGTACGGTGAAATGATAGCACAAAGTATGAGGATAGAAAAAAAATGATATTATTGATAATTCTCCCCTCGCAATATTGTTCATGAGTTATTTATAAGTTTAAAACCTTAAAACCAATTAAAAAATAGAATAAATTACAATAAAGAGACAAATAAATTAAGATAAGCTATCCAAATCTAGTCACACCCCTGCACACAATGAAAACGCGAGAATTTGATGTCAAAATTGGATTTAGACAATAAAACCACTTCATTCAACTTAAGATAAATACAAATTAGTCTTTATTGTTGTATTATGAGTTCTATAACTCTTTAAAGTTTAGCCTTTAAAACTAAGCATCCTTTTTTAGGTTTTGATGATTTTTTATAACTTTTGTCTCTTTCAAAACTTGACTAACATTGTTTTTGAATAACTTCTATCATCCATCTTTTGATTCCAATTGTTTCTTTCTATGTTTTTAATCTTCTAATTCTTTTGCTTAACATGTCAGTTAATGAAGGAGTTTCCCCCTTATTTTTCTTATAAATAAATAGCTAAACTTAGCTCTTTCACTCACTAGAAAACTTGATGATCTAAAAGAGATAAAACTTAATCTCATATGTCATCTAACAAATTTCTATATTAAGATTTTGTTCAAGGATTATCAACGAAATCTAATTAGTACTGGAAATTGTTTAGTGAAAGCAAGATATTGAATCAGAATATTGTGAGTATAAGATTTCTCGATTAGTGAAGATCATGAAAAGGTAAGGAAGCCAAAATCTTTAAATAAGAATTTCATAATATTGAAGATTTACCCATTTCTAAAAATTTTCCTTTCAAGTAAAGGTTGATGATTTTGAGTGTGACTTTTGGTATGGAATGGGAGTAACCCTGGTGCACTAAATTGCCATGGACTGTAGGTTAATTTAGTTTAGATATTGGTTGTTCCATAATTCTTGTGATATTTTGTACTTCTGGAGTTTGTGATAGCTGTTGTAAACAAAATGGGTTATTTCAAGTTGTCATGCTACTTGAATAAGGGAGTTTGGAAAAATTATATATATATATATATATATATGATTGGCAAAATTAGTATGAAGGTCTTTCTATCAAGTGTATAAATATATAGTGAATTGATCATGACATGTAATTTGGAGGTGACAAATCATTTAAGGATTGTATTTACAATTATCCCTTAATATAAAATTTTGAACCCGGATAATGTAATAAATCATTCAAAAGAAAAAATAATAATAACTTCATTTTTTTAAACCCTTTAATAAGTATTCTAAGAAAAATACCTCTATATTATTTATTTATCGTTGAATCTAACTTCTTCTCCATACTTAATCCATCAATCAAAACTCATCCTATCTAAGATAATGACTATAACACAAAATTAACAAGAAATCAATAAGTTAATGATGCATCTTATTGTACCCATGTACAGTCTATTCTATAGCATGGAACATGAATAATAAACCTAGTACATTCTAAGTAATCCGTTCCTAGTGTAACTTGAAGAAAGAAAAAATTGTATAACGTAGCATTTAGCATTGTTAATGGGTGCTTTATGCACATTAATTACAATTAGAAAGAGCAATTTATTTAGAAAAAAAGTGAAAATCTACCATTAATAAGGACATTTTAAATAAGGTTAACTAGTTAGGAAGCCCCACAATGCATGGATACTGGAAAGGAATTTGAATTATAATTGCAATTTTATTTTTTTTTGTGGAAGTAACTATAATTTATAAATTGATAGTAAATGATTCATAATAAATTGATATTAAACAAATTAGTAGTGATTTTTTTTAATAATAAATGTCTATAGGAGTAAAACAAATGTTTATATTTTTTATATGAAATTAGACACCAAAATTAATGTAAGAATATCGAAACTTAATAATAATAATAATAAATTATCTATTATAATATATAAAAATGTAATAAATGTATTAAAACAACAACAAAATTCGATAGATCGGTACGATCTAGATTTAAGCTACATAATAAATTTCTATAACAACCAAATGATTATTAAAAGCATCTCTCTCATATTGATTGGATGTTCTCAATATAATATCCTAAATTTATTTATTGTTGATAAGAAATATCATTTCTGGATGCGTGTTAATATCCTTTTTACACTAAAATTCACATAGTTTTCTATGTAATGAAAATTTCATCAATGTAGCCTTATGTCTGCATCTCACAACATGAGAAGTGAATAGCAATTAATATATTCAGTATTTTTCTTCGATATATGTTGGGTTATATAATATGAAAAATGATCATACTGTATAAATTTGCTGTGAGGATGCATGTGCCTAAGTACATGTACGACTTCAATCGGTCTTGAGGTTAGCCATGATACCAATCTCATTTTGATCTTGCAAAATTACACTCACAAGGAGCATCAATAAAATTGTACAAATATATTGCTTATGCTAACTTAAATTCCTCATATTTCGGTCATAATTTTTTACACGATAAAATATATACAAGTATACCACTATTAAAAATACAATTATAAAGATAAAATATGAAATCGATACAATATTCAACATGATAAGCATGATTATAAAATAATTTAATATAATTCCAACATATATTGATTACTTGAAATTTTTTATTTAATTTTATATACTTTTAAGCATTGATACCATTTAACTCAAAGTAAAATACAATCATAACACACTCCATGTACCTTGTGTTAAAATCATATATTTATTACATCGTATATTGTATTAATTTCGTGTTTATATTTTTTAATCTGTCATGCTTGCGTTCATGGTAGATATGTTGATAAGAATTGCAGTGGAATCTTTGAGGATTTAGGTTAGCATAAGCAATATATTTATACATTTTAGTTATGCTGCTTGTAAATATTAATTCACATGTTGTTGTTTGCTCTTCTAAATAAAACAGATAATCCCAAAATGCATTATTAAATATGGATTATTTGTCACATGGCACGTGACAATTATTGCCACACATTTAAACATTGTTTCGCATTTAACTTTATCTAATTGGATTCACTGAAACAAACATATTCTCTATAATCTACGATTAAATTAGTTTGACATATTCACAAAGAACTTTATGCATCCATTAATGGATCTAACATTTAGCTTAATTAACAAAGCAATCTCTTGTTATCGCGTACAATTCACATTAATCCGGATAATTGATTTGCTCACCAAAGTCAATTCAACGTACGAAATATTAGCCAAAAATGTTTTTCACTTACAGTGTTTTACAATTAGACTCGACATTTATAGCCACAAAATATCAGAATAATTATAAATACACTCTATAAATTATTATTATATATATACTATAAACTTTTAAATTATAGCTTCATCTTATCGAAAAGTTTATAAATATGTACATCTTATCGACGTCCTTCTAATAATTTAAGGGTATATTACAATTTTCCATAAATCATCTAACTTGTTTTCTACATCATTGTTGACTTCTTCAAATATTTGATTGTAATATTAAAATCAACGAGATACGTTTGATGTCTTAGACTTTTATAGAAGTTTTACGCTTATATACTTATAATAATGAATGGGTGCAAATAAGCCTACTAAATCCTTAAATACAATTTTACATTCTTATAATTTTTAAAAATATGTATATAATATTTAATCATTATTAAAACCTTTAAACTATTATTAAAATAATCATTAATAGTAATCATTTTTTAAGTTTAGCAAATGATTTAAAAGAATATATGTATATTTTTAAAAACTACTAATAAATTTTATCGTACTTAAAAATTTAAGAACCTTTAAGATTTTATCAATAGATTAAGGGCATGTTTGCAATATTCTCTGCTTTTAATTTTATTATTAATTAAACCTATTAGCATGGCAAAAGGAAATATTCAAAATTAATAGTTATTGGAGGATTTAAAAAAAAAAAACAATTATTCTAACCCTCACATAAACTAATTAACCTTATTCTTCGTTTGTTATCTTGATATGGTACTGCTAAAATTTTCTTATATGGTTGATATTTTAATCTAGGATATATATATTATATATGTGGGAGTATAGTCCCACCGGTTATTGTAAACTACTAGATCTTTTAATCATAGTGTCGACATATTGCCTTATTATTTTTACTGGAATCTTTGTCCACATACACATGGAAAACACCCTTTTGCAATATACTACTTTTTAAAAATATATATATATAATATAATATAATTCATTGCTTTCCCTTTTACTCAAAATTAATCCAAGTCTTCAGCTTTGACTATTTCTTTTTTTCTTTTTTTTTTTAAACGCTGCTTCTTCCAATCTGTCTTGTCTTTCATTTTTCTCCTGAAAAACAATAATTTCCAACTTCAACCTCCCAATTGTCATAGCACTAGCACCATTCTTCGTCTTCTTTGGCCTCTTTTGTTAATGGTTTAGGTTTCCTTTTTCTTATTATTCCTCCAACTTTCTCTCTCTATGCTCTGTGATTTGAAACCAAAAACACAAAAGTGTATTTTATTGTATATGAATTGGTATTGTATGTGTATGCTTCACTTCACCTTTGCTTTTGTGCTTGGTAGATTGTGCCATGGGCCCTCAATTCCACTGAAGATTAAATGGTGAACTGAAAGTTTTTCTCTTTTATTGCTCTTTTTCACTTCCTCCTATCAGTTTTTTTCCCTTACTTTGCCTCCCATTTTCTCTCTTTTCTTTCATGTTTGTTCTTTCAAAATTGGGATTTTGGGCATGGGTCTTGGAGATTTTCGATCGGTGATCTTTAGCAACTTGATCTTGGAAATGAGTATTGGAGCTATTTGAGTAAAGCTGCTGAATCTGGAGCATAATCAGCTTTTATTGAGCTCAATTGTGGAAGTTTTTATTTTCAATTAATTTTCAATTAGTCGAACTATGGTGCTTTAGTTTAAGGTGAAACTAGTATTGATTGGGACATAAAGACCGGAGCTTAAAGAGTTTTGATATGGAAGAGGCGGACAGGGTTCTTCATCCTCCTTTGGTAAATTTCTTTCTAACCTTGAAATCCATTTGCTCATTTTCTTCATTAATGTACTCACTAGTTATCAGATCATCTTGTGAGCTGCTTTTTTTTTCTTTAATTCAGTGTTAAGTTGTGGATGGCTTGAGCACATTTTTGCAAATGCTTGATTTGGTGTTTTTGAAATTTTTGGAGATGTCTTTTAGTTGAAATCAGATGAGGGACTCATTTGTTTAAGTACTTTAAGGGCTGTTCTGCAATTATTTTCAACTTGAGAATTGAGAACAGAATAGTTTTTGGAAGGTTGAAGAGGCCACTTTTTCTGCAGTTGAAACTAGAAAGGTTTGATACTTGATTTGAGCAACTATTTTCCTTGTCGTATTTCGGTTGATGAAAATTATGCTGCTAGGATTTGATTGATATAGATGAGCCAGCTATCTTGTCTATATAAACTTGGGGAAATATTTTCCTTATTTTTTGTGTTTCTGTTAAGTTGAGATTGAACCCTAAACCTGTGACTACAATCATTGAAATCCTTACTGTTTGCTTGTCTTTGCTATATAGGTCATTCTTGGTTGAACCCCGTCAAAACTGTCGTGATATTCTTGTCTCTTTCACTGACTTGTATAGATTAACTTGTCTTATAAAAGTCCTGTTGAATGCATTGTTCTTGAAGGTAACCTTAACATACACTAGTAAATGCATCTAAACTTTAGTGTCCTTAGAGGTTTCTTGCTGAGTGAGAATGATAAGTTTTATGTGCATTTACTTATTATTGAATTCATCTTTACTTTAAATGCTTTAAATTGGACTAAGAACTTTCTCATCTGATTGTTACAAATCTTAGAATGTTCGTTGTTGCAGTCTAACCTTTAACATTGTACTATAAACATATTCTAATCAGTCTTATTTCTCATATTATCCATAGTAAAGAAATAACATATATGGCCAGCTATTAGAATTGAGGATGGGTTGCTGGTCATTAATTTCAATGCCATCGTCACTTGTATTGTAGTTGAGAATAAAAATGCTCATTTTGAAATTGTTATTTTAACTATATACGAACATTTTCTATGTCCACTTATTATAATTCTGGTCTATGATGCGAAGAAGACAGAGTTAAGAACATCCACTTATGCTCTTCTGCAGGTTGATACAACATGCTTATGTAGAGTTGATGCAGGCCTCAAAACTGTTGCTGGTGCAAAAAAATATGTGCCTGGAACAAGGCTTTGTCTCCGGCCAGATATTAAACCATCGATTCACCCACTTGAGACCAAGCCAACACGTGGTGAAAGAAATAGGAACCAATCTCCTCTACTTCCTGGCCTTCCTGATGATCTTGCAATTTCATGCCTAATCAGGGTACCAAGATTTGAGCACAGTAAACTTCGCCTTGTCTGCAAAAGATGGAATCGCCTTTTGTCTGGTAATTTCTTTTACTCCCAACGTAAGAGCCTTGGTTTCGCTGAAGATTGGATATATGTCATTAAAAGAGACCGAGATGGGAAAATGTCATGGCATGCATTTGACCCAATGCATCAGCTCTGGCAACCAGTTCCACCAGTCCCCAAGGAATATTCACAAGTGGTTGGTTTTGGTTGTGCTGTTCTTAGTGGATGTCATCTGTACCTCTTTGGTGGCAGAGATCCGTTAAAAGGGTCAATGAGAAGAGTGATTTACTACAGTGCAAGGACTAATAAATGGCACCGTGCCCCAGATATGCTCCGGCGGAGACATTTTTTTGGTTCATGTGTTATAAACAACCGCTTATACGTTGCTGGTGGGGAGAATGAGGGCATTAACCGGCCCTTGAGGTCCGCAGAAATCTATGATCCCCACAGGAATAGATGGTCATTTATTTCGGAGATGAGCACTGCTATGGTGCCATTCATTGGTGTTGTTTATGAGGGGAAGTGGTATTTGAAAGGCCTTGGATCTCACAGACAAGTCCTTAGTGAGGTCTACCATCCAGATACTGGCAGCTGGTTTCCAGCCTATGATGGAATGGTTTCGGGATGGAGGAATCCAAGTGCTACCTTAAATGGACGCCTGTATGCTTCAGATTGCAAGGATGGATGCAAACTCAGGGTTTATGATGAGGTCAATAATTCATGGAGTAAGCATGTCGACAGCAAAATGCATTTAGGAAATTCTCGGGCACTAGAGGCGGCTGCTCTTCTTCCCCTGGACGGAAAGTTGTGTGTCATAAGAAACAATATGAGCATCTCTCTTGTTGATGTTTCGAAGTGCGAGGATGGGAATGATGCAACAGCAGAACATTTATGGGAAACTTTAGCCGGAAAGGGGCAATTCAAGACTATGGTCACAAATCTATGGTCGAGTCTTGCTGGCAGGAGCCGCTTGAAAAGTCACATTGTTCACTGCCAGGTCCTTCAAGCTTGAACACTGTATAAAACCAAAATTCAAAATAGCTCTACTGTATGTTGAGTAGGCCGTGCTTTAATGGAAGACTGGTGAATACCTAGTTGGTTCACCTCGACAAGGGATGATAAGGCTATGTTTGGTTACAAATGCTAAATATAGCGTTTAAACTGTTTGTCACCAAGAAAATTTAAGGAGATAGAAAGGGAGAACAATTCAAGTACATTTAGAAGAAGGAGAGAATTATCATATAATCATCTCGAACGTTTCAGAACTGATTGTTAATAGTTTTGATCGGCCGAGATAACTTTTATATTAATCTCCTCTTCATTTGAATGTATGAAAATTTTCCTCCTGTTGATAGTGAAGATTTTCGAATGTTATATTTAGCATTTGTCGGTAAACATAGCTTAAACTGATAGATATAGTGTGTAATATTCAGAACATCACCGCGTATTTTTGCATGGTCTTATTACTATTTGTAAGAAAGACACAGCTGCTACAGTGTGTAGAAGCTAAAAACCATTTGATCATGTCTTGTACACTCCATTCTACCTATCAGCTATAGACTTTGTATATCTGCCTATGTTTTTTGTTGTCAACTATGGAATAACTTTCGATTTTGAAACCCGACTGAGGGAATGTTTGGCTTCAAATAGAATGCTCATTAACATAATAAAGATTTGAAAAGCAAGCTTGGATAGAAGTGCAGTTCATTTTTAGGAGGATTAAGAGATTATTGTGCAATTATCTCAAATATTTCCGAAGCTATTCTTCATTAACTTAGGCTTTAGTTTTGGTACTTTGGATCATTTCTGTTGTGCTTTCTAATATAATGTTGAAAGCTTCGTGAGAAAGCGTGTGATTTATGATTCATAAATCTTTTAAATTTGATTTTTTTTCCCTCTCCATTAATTATTGAAATTTAAATGAATTCAAAATTACAGAAGTATAGTTCAAATACTTGAATTGACTCATAGTCTTGACGTTTCAGGAGTCTAATCAATTATTCTTAATCAAAATAGTAACATGGTATACGGTGTAATATCCAAAATATCATAGTATAAATTATATTAGAAAAAGGGTGTGCTAAATATTAGAAAAATATAATTTAAGAAAAAAAACAAAAAAAAAATCTTTAACAAATATCCCGATGCATTTATTGACGTGATCTTTATATTAAAGATGAGACAACAACATCAAATACTATTTCATTGCATTATTTTCGGCATTTATTGGAACACCAACTTCATGAAATATCTAGGAACACTAAAATAATCCAAGTCAAATTTGTAGCAATCTAGAATCTAGATGGTCCTTTACTTAGTAAAAATTTCGGTTGGTTTCATGTCAATTGTCAAATTTCCAGTAATATTCCATTGTAAGTCATTGTCAATTAACTCATATGATGTAGCTCGTATTGGTTTGTCTTCTTTTTATCGAGCAAGTGGACAACAGTTTTTAGTTCTACTCTATTACCGTGAATCACGCTTCAGCCCTATCGCGTGACAAGGATATATATAACTAGTCATCGCAACCTCCAAGCTACAGAGACTCTTTCTTGGGTGCGTTCCCTGTGATGAAGGCCAATCGGCAAAAATCTGCTATCCCGTTGGGCTTTAATCCTTTTTCTCAACCATTTAAATTATGATGTTTGATACCTTCTTTTAAAATGTTTTGAATTGCTTTTAGTTATAAAACTCTGTCTTTCTTGTGCATTTTATTAGCAATCATAATTGTCATATTACTTATTATTCTTAACTAAATTTTTTGTAATTTGAAGATCATCTGCCATCCCACGGGCAGGGAGAGGATCATAGGGTATTGATGGTTGGTTTTATAATTAGAACATGTTTTGAATCTATGGAGGTTTAGGATTGCAACTATAGATATATATTTAACAAATGCAAAGTTGGAATGTGGAATGATAGGGGTTGAACTGTCACTTTAGGGTGGCAATCAACTGCTAGGGTTCGTAGTCTAGTATTTGTAGTATTCAAACTTATTTGGTTTTTTATCTTTTCTTTTTTAAGTATCTAAGTAATTTTCTTTAGGATAAATTATAAAAAGGTGATTTATAAAAATAAAAAAAAAGGTATTTGTGTTTTTTTTTTTTTATAAAGAGGTGACCTTTGTTTCATAATTTTGTGTCAATAATAAATAATGACACATGACAATATTCTACTAGTTAGTAAATAATTGATTGAATAAAGTAATCTTAGTAAATTATATAATTTAATAAAAAATATTTAAAAATTTTAGAAAATTAAAAAGAAAGGAAAAACAATTAAGCAACTAGTAGAATATTGACATGTATTATTATTTATTATTGATGTAAAATTAAAAAAGGAAACACAAAGTTATCTCTTTATTAAAAAACAAAACACGTGTCATTTTTGCTAATAACCCAAAATACATATTACCCATTTTGTAATTTACCCTTTTCTTTATCATGTATTAGGGTTTGGATATTATAAACTCTATAAATGTGTGGTTAAGTATGTTTAGGAGGTTATGAGTGCTATAGAAATCATTAAAATCGATTGTGGAAATTAGCACTATATGAAATTGTGTGAAAACAATTGTGCTGTTGTTGTTAAACTAGTTAATCTATTTAGTCCTATCTATGTTTTTTTTGGGAACTTTTCACGTTAAATTCCACTTGTCAAGTTTTCATTTCCTTTAGCTATCTTTATCTCTTATTTAGTCTTTTGTCTATCTATAACTAAAATTCCATATCTCACTTTAACAAATCGGTATCGTACCTTTGGTTGTAGCCCAAACAAATCCAAGTGACATGAACGAGAATGGGGACGTTATTTTAGCTTCAGATCTCGACATCAAAGACATGGCAACCCAACACAACATCAAGAACTTTATCGAATGCACAAATTTTAGTTTATGATAAGCCAACATGTGAAGGATCCTGGTGTTCTTACGTTTGAAGAGTAGTTGGATCTGATGAGAAGTCGTTGATAATGATCCAACTGAGCTCAGTGGATAGTACATTGCGGGAAATATTGGTGGAGCGAGTTTGGAAGGAATCGAAAGGTATATAAAGGCCGTATCTCTTGCGAACTGATTCTTGTAAAAGTGAGGATTATAATACTTTGGATAAATGATGGATCATTAATAAGACAACATATTTTATAATTCACGTCTTTGATGATTATTTAAAATACGTTAATTTGATGGTTGAGGCAAAAGAACCGGTGATTGTCCTACTATGCTTTTTAACATGATCGTTTCATGTGTTTCAAGAGACCATGATCCATGGTAATAGTAGAAATAGTAGAGGTCAGTAGTAATTTATTGAGAAAGGATTAACTGTGTCACTTGATAAGATCCACAAGTAGTTGAGGTTGTAGATTTTTTGATTGCCAAAGGTTGATGGATGCAGTGTTGGTGTTGATTCTATATGGAAGTGTGGAGGTTGGGGTATGATCTACATTCAATGTAAATAGGAGGGCTACATGAGGGGATGGTTCTCCAAGAGACAAAGCTGACGCTAGATTTAGGATGATAATAAGGGTAAAGCAATTAGTGATGTGATCGTAATTAAGCTAGAGGACAACATGGTGTTATTGGCTTTTGACATATAGTAGAGATCCTCAAAATTGAGTATTGAACTATCGTGGTAGTGCATTCCACATGTTAAAGGAGGTCACTTATGGAAGAGACTTCTTAATTGTGGAAAGAAATAACTATTGATTGGTTGATGGAATCAATGTAAATTAAGGAAGTAACGGATTCTTATTGATTGGTACATTAGTTGTAGAGTGGGCAAGTGATAAATTATGTCTTATTTGCAAAATCATCGAAGAAAGGGAAAGAAAAGGAAGAAGAATGCAAACTTACTAATATTAGGAAGAAAATGAGACTTTATAAAGATATTTTTTTTATATTCAATTTATAAGATGGGTTTCATCTTTTTGGTATTTTATTTAAATATATAAGTAAAAATGATATCAAATGACCAAAAAAAAGTAGGCAACCAAAAGCGAGCCTCAAAGGCTTTCTCGCATTGATAATACTATAGACAGAGCTCAATTGTAATGTATGTCGAAGAATAAAAGGGGTTTTAAAACTCAATATAATAATTAAAGGGGAAGATTATTTTTTTATTTTATCTTTAAATGCATTCATGATCTAGAGCTTGCTTCGCCATTGAACTTGCTCTCAAGCTTCTTTAGCTTGCTTTGGAGTAAGTCAGCCCCAAATTAGACATTCCTTTCACTCGTTCATTCTATAACGTCCCAGAACCTAGAGTATCACAATTCGCCATGTGTTACTATTACCAAGCAACACATTAAGGCTTTAAAATTCTATCATACTTCAAAACCTGCTCATATACATTATCCATCATGCTACTATAATAATAATCAAAGGAATGACTCATAAAGAGTCATTCCAAATGTCATTATTTAATAACAAAATCTTAAGCTGAAATTTGTCTCTGTAACTTCAATTTAACCATAAAACATCCATTTACAAATGTTCATAATTCTTGTCACTCTTCTTCTACATAGTAATAGTGTTCTCTACCCATCTCATCCATGTAATGTCCCCCCAAGTCCTCGTTCTCATTATACTCTAGTTGTTCATCATTTTTGCCTGTAGTTAAAAAAAAAAAAAAAAAAAAAAGAAGTGGAGTGAGCCTATGCACCATACATGATTACCACACCCACATACGCATGACGCATCACATTAATATCACATCCATATATGCAACATTTATCCACAACACATTCACAATTTAGTTCATACATCAACACCAAAATGAATTATAACACATAAGAATACTCAAAACCCTAGTACACACAAGTTTTGTCATAATGGGAACTGTCTCTACAAGCTTTGTTTAACCCTAATCTACCTTAGATTATTTCGATACACGGCTCCACTAGGGACAACACGGCATATCAATCATCGAGGTGCCCCTTAGAGATTTACCATTGTGGGCCCTTAAGCCGAGCCAAGTACAAGCAACATATCTCATTCCATTCACATAACACTGTATTACTTCATGATATCACATAATTTACATTATATCTCAGCATTTCATTATTTCACATATAACTTATTAGATAGCTTCATAACAATCACATACAACAGATAAAGTAAACATGTACCTAGAATCTTAACTTTAAGTACTTTTGTCCTAAACTTAAGCTAAGTCGATATCTAAATAATCATCAACACATTAATCTTAGTATTAATCCAACATAATATAACTCTCCTAATTCCCTTTAATCTATTAAGTTACCTAAGGTTATATTAATTGCCCCGGTTGTGTGGAACTTGATTAATTAAGAAGATAATTTGATATATATTGGTAATGTTCATCACTTAACATGACCATGTTAAAGGTCGTGCTGCTCAATACGGGCTAGTACACGACCGTGTTAGGGGTCATGTATCTCTTAATGAGATTTGGCTTCAATACAGTTGGAACACAACCGTGTTTGGAGACTGTGTTTCTCTTAATTCAATACGGTCGAAACACGATTATGTTGGAGGGTCATGTATCTCTCGATATGACTTTTGGACTCAACACAGTTGAAATACAATTGTGTTGGGAGGTCATGTTCTTCTCATTTTAACATAGGGGTAACACGACCGTATTAGATGGTCGTATATCTCTCGATATGTTTTGATAAATCAATATGAGAGCAACACGACCGTGTTAGATGGTCGTGTATCCCTCGGTATGTCATTCAAACTCTAAATTTTTTCTACCTTTATTCACCCAATCTTCTCATTTTCCAATCCTAAGCTTAAGTAAATCCAAAAATATGAATTAGAATCTCTTACTTGATTGGAATCTCACTTGAAACTCTAAATCCAACAACTCTTGTGCTTGTTCAATCTGTCCTCAAGCTCAATTCCTATGAATAACCAAATGGATTTTGTGGTTGAGTCTCCTCTAATAAAATACGTATTGAAATGACTAAAATTGTACCTTTTATTTTGCTACGATGTCTTTAGATCACTTTAAGTTTTTCCCGTGGGTCCTTAGTAGAGTTCTTTCTCCTTGTCTCCCTCTAGGCGGCTATTATAAAAGTGTGTAGAAAAAGAAGAACCCTAGGTTAGTTTGCTTATATATAGTCTTACTAGGAAAGACAAAATTGCCCCTATCCCATAACACATTACCATCCTTTATATTTAACCATATATTTATTTGTTTATTTATATAAAAAAATTAATGTGTATTACACATTCCCTCTCTTATAGCTAAGTTTTCATACATGCACAAGTAAGGAGCAAGAAACATGCAAAGTGAAATCCAGCATGGTAATCTCTTATCGCAATACATACATCTTAGGAATCGAAGAATGTCAAAAGAAAGAATTTGCAATGTCTACCAAACTATTGAGATATGGCATGTTTCAATAACAATTATACTTGTTTTCATTACAAAGACAACATGTTGCTTTATGAAAAATTCAAAATTCACGAATTCAAAAGTTGACACCACAAGACTGCATGCTAAATGATCTATAATAAAAATGCTAAATAGAGAAACATCTATTTAACTTTACATTTTAGAATTTTTGGCACACTAGGTAGTAATGGAGCAATTATACCATGCTCACACGCTGTTTAGCGACTTTAGTACCTAAAACACTTCTTAAGATGCTCAAAATCTATAAACTTTAGCTAAAGGATTTCGGTTAAAGGGTAAAATTTAGAGGGATAAAATGGTTTTATATTAAATTGAGCTAAGCCCAATATTCAATTAGATTGATTAGTTAGGTTTAATAATGAACCTAAGTAATCAAGCCTAGATGTTAGGACGCTTCAGAAAGATTTGCCTAAATAGGCTTAAATTATGGACCATCATAGTGGTTAAACCATCCTTGATCTTTTTCAATAGGCTTATGCACTTATCATGACCAAATTATTTAGCTTAGACATTTAAAAGCCCATGAAATTGTTAGTATGTCTTATTTATTGATCACCCAAGCAATCCAATGTTAATCATTCAAAACCAAACTCTATAAATACTTCAAAGTTGTTCTTCAATTGACACAATCCAAATATTAAAAAAAAAAAACAAGATCCTACAAACAAAGCTCTATACTTAAGAATAAAAAAAGTCTAAGATTAGATGTATTCATCTTTCATATGCTCT
Source organism: Laguncularia racemosa (assembly GCA_037954665.1). NCBI lineage: Eukaryota > Viridiplantae > Streptophyta > Magnoliopsida > Myrtales > Combretaceae > Laguncularia > Laguncularia racemosa. Next base: position 2,615,058 of record JBBMOL010000012.1, read on the forward strand.
TTTTCAAGAGTATTGAGTTGAAGACAATATATTAGAATCTAAAGATGCAAGTGGGGGAAAAAACCAAAATGGAAAATGAAGCTATGAAGCACTACCAAGCAAACACACTAGAAGATAAGCTAATATTTGCAGTTATTTTAAAATCAACAATTAATTATAATACAATGCTAAATGAGTTTTATAACTTTTTAAACAAGTAATATTTGTAAAAGTAAATAACTCTTGCACTTATGTGTATAGCAAGTGCACCACAAAGCATATAAATTATGATCTGCATTGTTGTATATGTTGTTTTAGTATGGATTTATATTTATATAGTTTCACATCATTAATTATTTTTATGTTTAATTTTTTTTAATGTTTCTAATATTTTTTATTACATGTAAGGTTGTAAATGAGTTAAATTATTCTTGAGCCATTTGAGCTCAACCTATTTTAAACTTAGTCAGCATCGAACTTGACTCGTAAATGAGCTAAGTTTTATGGGCAAAAAAAAAAAAAGTAGCTAAGTTTAAGCTCAAAATAAAGTTCATTTTACTTCAACTTGAGTTTGAATTCCTATTTAGACTTGCAAGCCAATTTGTAAACATGTTTGTTTATATTGTTAATGAGCTAGCTTACAAGCAAACTTGATAGTAGAGTCACAAGTTGATATATTATACTAAAATTCATATTATATTAAAAAATAACATAAGAATATAAGAATAAAACTAGTATAATTAAAAAATTATTTAAAAAATACAAGGTTAGAGATATAACTATACAAGAATGGGAAAAATAAACACTCTAGGCTAAAAAAAATATTACAAATTAAAAATCAATGACAAGCATGATGTATAAAGAATGGTGTCTATGTGTACTTTGATAGTAATGTTGGAGTGACTATCAACCGATTTTTTGGATCCCCTTCTTATTGCTTCTATATTAAAAGTAGCAGACTTCAAAATATGTTGTGCTTGGATATTGCATGATTTTGTTTAAATGCAATCCACTATTGTTATATCATAAATTTATGTTTGAAATCATAAAAATTTTACATCAATTTCAATGAAAAAAAACAGTAAACTTTAAAATTTAAAATTAATTTTGATATTTGATTCGAACTCAAGCACAAACTCATTTTTTGTTTATTTATCTAAACAAACTTGAGTTTAAGTTCAAGTTTGTCCAAGTTTATTTAAGTTCTTCTAAACTTACTTATTTAAACAAGTTAAAGCTTAGGCTCCATTAAATAAATAAACTCAATATGAACTCATTTTTTATTTGTTTATTTAAAAAAGTTTGATTTTAAATTTAGATTTATTCAGGCCCGTCTAGACTTACTATTTAAACAAGCTGAAGCTTAAGTTCCTTTAAATAAATAAGCTCAAACTTCTTTTATCTAAACAAGTAAAGTTCAAACTTTAAATTCTTTAGTAAACTTAAAATTGATTTTACAATTTTTAAGTTTAGTAAAAACTCGATTTAACTTAAGCTTAATTATATTTCTAATGTGATAAAATAAGTCTTAAAAAGTTCTGCTTTGTTTATAACCTGATTTTATATAATTATCGGCATAACTATTTTGCAATTAATACTTTATTCATATAATATTTTTAAATTTACATTAGTGTCGGGGCTCATTGTCTGTAAATTATATATAACGAAAAAGAAAAGAAAAGTGGAGGATCAAATATCCACCAAAAAAATAAAAATAAAAAAAACACACGCAGACAAAAGAGCTCTGCTCAGTTTTTCATAGACATAAACACAAACATGTTACGATCACTCTGCACCAAATTCCCTCTAAAACCAAACCACCATTCTTATGTCCTCCAAGTAAGTGAATTTCTTCTTCTTTCAATTTTAGACCTCAAAAACCCTACATTGTCAACATTTTCTTCAACCATCCTTTTTTTTTTTTTAATTTGTTGCAGAGGCAACTACACGGTAGAAACAGGAAGGCCAAAGAGCTTATTGCAAGAGGTTGGAGTGCTTTACAAGAAGTTGATCGTGTCATTGACTATTGCGAACTCAATGATCGCCGTTTAATTCCTCTTCTCAGGGTATAATTTCAAATACCCTTAGTTGTATTGCCTTGTAGTTACTTATACAATGCGGTGCTTTTCATTAATTATCGCAGAACGGCGTGTAATTTATTTAGAGCTATAGTGGTTTTTGGGTGTTTGATGCCCATTTAGTGCATGTTCGGCACTCCATTTTAGTTTCATTTGGATTAACAGTGAAGCATCTCACCAACTGTGATGTGTTTTATTTTTTTTCAGCTTTGGTTTTATAACCAGATATTTGTCTGAGTTACACTCGAATCGAATGCAAATATGAAATCATATGAAGAACTTAAGAAATTGGATAAAAAATTAGACGAAAATTGGATAGCCAAATTTTATCCTTCTGCTAGGTTCTTTGCTTGTAGAGGCATTGATTTTGGCGGATTTAGGTTTCATAGCTTAAACAATTAGGGAATTGTGCATAAATATAGCATCTTTAGGCAGTTCAGTTACCTAGAAATAAAACAGTTCGTTTTATGGGGTGTCCCAGTAACAATTTATTACTTACTCCCAGGCAGCTGATTTGGAGAAAATAATTGCATCACTAGAGCAACAATTTTGGATTTTTAGTTTGGATGAGGCATAAAGATCACTTTTGGAATATGAAGTGTTTAAGTGCTAAAGGAATGTGGTGTGGATTAAGTATCTGAACTTGATGATTTAAGAATTGGTTGCTTCCAAGTTCCATTTCTGTTGGAATTCAGTCAAGTGATATGATGATGCTTTTCCATAATTGATTTAGACATGGCTCTTTTACAAAAAGCTTATTGCTTTTCCCGTGTATCTCATTATAAGAACAGTGGTGTAGTTGGGTGAGTATTATTGTAGTATATACAAACTTATGGCAAAAACCCTTGCAAAGCAAAGCCACTTTTTAATATTACCATTTAACATTGTCTCCCTTCTCCATATACTTGAACAACTTTTTTCCAATTTATTACTGTTTGAAAGAAGTGCTTAATGTTGCCTTTTGAATTTTAGTTATGGTCAGAGGGTTTTTCGGAGATGTTTGCTCTGCTTATTTGGTATATTTACACGCTGTGCTAATTTATATTTGTTATTTTATTTTGTGGTGCAACTTTTGGAAAGGCGGCAAAGGAAAATTTTGAGTTGGCTCTTGAGGCTGACCCTTTGAATACACGTGCAAGATGTTGGTTGGCTAAACTCCATCTGAAGTATCATGTTCCAGGGAAATGTCAAGCTGTGTAAGAGAATACTTTTCTGCACTCTTGCTCTTAGTTAGCACTACTGACGTATAGTTGCACCACATTTTATGGGAATTCCTCAGATTATTTAAGAGAATGATTGTTTTTGGCCAAACATTTAGGAGAATGAATTTTTTAAACAATCAGGATGATGCTGATATGGGAGAAAAATTCATCTCAACATGACATATTGTGGTCAAGTTCAACATGGTATAATTACCTGAAAAAATATCATTTTAACATGGTATAGCTATAAATCATGGGTAGATGTACTATCTCAGATGTTATATCTGCAAAAAAAAAAAAAAAAAAAAAAGAATAATACTTGTTTATCCACAGGTTCTCTTTTCTTTCTTTTTATATTGATATCTTGAATGGATATGTTAAAGTTAAAGGAAAAAATATTTGTTCTTTCTTTTGGTTTCTCACACATTAACAAATTTTGATGAGATCAATTAATTATTGGCCATGACTTCCTTGCTTGTGCTTTTGCTTTATGGTAGGGGTGCTGCTTTGTTAGTGGAGTCTGCCAATATGGGTGATCCTGAAGCACAATATGAATTGGCTTGTCACTTGAGGGTTGGGGTGAGCACTTTTATTTGACTGCCATGCCAAATTTCATTCTATGTAACCGATTGATGGACTTTTGTTTTAGAGTCATTCTTCAAGAGGATAAATTTAATATTTATCACTCTTTTTTTCCTTACCTCCTAACAGCATGAGAACTTCTCATCTGATCAACAAGCTTTCTATTATTTGGAGAAGGCAGTGGACCAGGTAGGTATCAATCAGTGAGATGTACATTAAGTTTCTTTAGATAGCATCTGAATCTCACTAGAGCTTGCTGTTCGTTAGATGCATTCTGGTGCTCTTTACCTTCTCGGAACTGTATTTATGACAGGAGACTGTGTGAAGCAAGACATGGCCTCAGCAATGTGGTGTTTCCATAGAGCCTCAGAAAAGGTTATTTATTGTTCTTGAAGTTCTGTTGTGGTAGCTTTAGGTTAACATAATATATCATATGTGGTTGCAGACAAGCCTTCTTAGTTATGAGCACTGGTCAAAATACTTGTTGATCCCAAGAGTACAATTTTTAGAATTTTCTAATTAGTTTTAGGATTACCATTAACTTCGTAAGATATGAAAGTTAGAAACCAAAAGATAGTAAATAAGCATGCATCTGAAATCAAGGAATGAGTGTTAAGAACAATAAAGATTACAAGTTGATATTTTAATGAATTTCACCACTTGCATCTATCCCCATTCTTAAGTTACCCTAAGTTTTAGAGCAGATTTAATCACCAAATTTGGAAGCTAACCCTGTGAGTATTTTGTTAGATGTTGTTACAATTCCTAGTGTTATAGACATAAACAAAAAGCTCGAGACATATCCACTTAAGTCTTAATCCCTGCTTTGCTGAAAAAATGAGCCTGAAAAATTTTACAAAATCGACTTTACACCTTTGAATCAATTGCATAAGGCCTAACAAATGCCCCACAAATATTTTTATGATCCAGATTTTATTTTAAGTGGTCGCTCTCTGAAACAAATCTCAAATTCAATTAGTTTATTCATAGTTCTCATACTGAATATAAAAGGACCTCCTGGAGCACTTCACTGTGCTGTTAGGTATGATCCTCGTGGTTCCTTATGCCATTTTGTATCAATGAGAAGACAAGGAATGGAATCACAATTTTGTGTCCAATTTTTCTTTCCATCTCTGGATTATTTTTAGAAGTAGGAGTACCTATTCCTTAAGAACAAGGATTCTGACTTGAAATGGAACTTTCATTCTAGGTTTTAAGGGCCCACACTGATCAACTCATTCTAGCTCATTAAAATGAAGTTACTACTTCAACCTTGTCCAGCTATGCTCTAAATTGATGTATTTCTTAGAAACAATTATATTTTAATACAAGAATTCGACACAAATTTGATAAATCTGCCAAAAGCAAATATAGAAATTAAATTTTTTATGTCAAGCAGCTTTGAATTCATTTACAGCATGATGATATTGAACCTGTTAGGAGTAAAGAATCTTGAGAACGAACTGCCAGCATAAATTCCATGTATTTTTCCCAAAGTCCATATTATTATAATCAATATGCTGAGATGCCATGCATGCATTCAATCCCCTTATTTTCTTTTTTTTTTTTTAATGTAGTTTCACATATGTATAATTATATAATCTTTGCGTACTTTATTGTATATATTTCACATTAAATTTATTTGCTAATTTTATAATATGCAAAACTAACATTTAATCATATAGATATCCCTCAAATCATTATGAATTGGTTAATAAATGCCCATGTATTGACTTATGGCATGAGCCACGAAGTAATAACTTTGTAAGCACTTCTCCAGGGACATGTTGGTGCTGCCATTGCTTATGGATCTCTCCTCCTGAGAGGTTAGCTATATGGAAGTGCTTTATCTGTTTTGAGTTCATAATTCTAGAAGTTGAAAGATTATCTGCCTGAATCCCTTCTTGTAATGTTTAGCTGATGCGGACCAGATCATATTATTTATAGAAGTCTTGTATCCTTACCTTTTTATTATTCAGTACTGTGCCTCCAAGTTGGCATCTAATTTTTTAGTGTCCGGATTTAAGATTGACCTTGTGTTTAGTCTAAGAGCTCTGTAGGAAGTCCTTTCCTATGAGTTCAAGTTCAATCATTGATTTTGGAACAAAGAGATCTTGAATTTGATTTGGTGCCTTAATACCTATTTGAGTTGCATCCATTGAGGAATGGACTCCTGGGATCAAGAAGAAACAGAAAATCTCCATTTTTCTATGTCTTGGTTTGCCCTAGTGAGAAAAGTTAGGAAAAGAAGCCTTGCACATGAAAATTTATGTGATGGAAGGTTTTGTGTTAAAGGCCTGGTTTATAGATTTAGTCACAAGGTTTGACACGTTTGTTTGGTGGAACGGAATAAGATAGGAATAAATTTAGTTAAGGAATCAAATAGACAAGTAATAACTATTACTTTCTTTGGTTGTAACTAAGATGACATTAATAATATATTATAAATATATATTTAAAAAGGCCAATATACGCTTTGCTCTAATTTGGCTTGAATGCTGAGTTAGTATCTCATAGGTTGCATATAGAAAATTCCCCAAATATATGTATATATTAGGGAAAAAAAAAACAATGAATTGCTCCTTTAGTCTCATAAAGGAATTGCAATTCTTTATATGACAGCAATTGGAATTTCATAGAATAGCTATTCATCCTACCAAATGTAGTGATAGCTGGTAAAGGAAGAATAGCTATTCCATTCTATTCCTGGAAACACTTCTAGGATGAGTGATCTATTAGGAAATAGTTGACACCATCCAATAGATAAAACTGGGCAACATATCATGTCAAAGTAGACAATACTTTGGTGTGTGGAATTTCTGATCATTACAAGTGGTATAAGAGAAGTTTACCAGCCGGAGCTATGGGATTTAAGTACCAAGCAAGGCAAAGTGCCGTAATATATTTACCAAAAAAAAAGGTGCCATAATATGGGGCAACTTTTGAGCCTGTAAAGGAGCACCTTTAGAGTTCTTTTTGCTTGATGTGGTGCTGAACTTGTTTAACCAAATCAACATTATTGTGATATCTCTCAAATAGAAGGGGATGAAACTCTGATTATTGAGGCGCCTTTATTTCATCAGAACTTCAAAGTTAAGCATGCTCAATGGAAAAAGACTCCCCAGGATGGGTGGTGACCTCTTGGGAAACAGTTAGCACCAACATACAGTGACATATCATGCTAAAGTGGACAATAACTTGATGTGTGGAGTTTTGGAAATTACAAAACGTGCTTTTAAGGTTTTTGGTAATTTGGGTTTTTGAGGATTCATTAAGGAAGGACCATTTGATCTCTTACAATACTGGCTACTCCTAAACTACTTTAGATAAATTTTTGAATAACTTTTTGCATGTATTATTATTAATAATAGTAGCATATTTATACAAGCTTTTGAATCATTACTTTTCCTAAATAAGAAATTACAAATAAGCTAATAATGTCTGCTGATATGAAAATAAATAACAAAATAATCTTTATTTCCTATTATGAAAGACATCAATGAGATGTTCTGAATATGATATGGCAATCTTATTGAGTTTGTAACCAAAGTTAGAGAAGAGCTAAGATGACCACATTAAATGGATGTTACTCGAATTCGGCATACAAAACAAAAGGCTATGAAGATACTACTGGCATAGAGATCCTGACAACATCACATGGGCATTAGTGTTTTAACTGCCATGCTTGTGAGCTTTTCAAGTCTGAGGTGTGACTCCAATATGTGGAGAATGAGGGTTGGGATGCTAACATGCTATTCCTGAAACATCCATTAACTGGCAGTGTCTGGATATGGTAATGGACTCGTGTCAAGACAATGATAAAGTGGGTCAATGATTCGATGTGGAGTTAGATATTGTCTATACTTCTTTTGTGCTTTTAGGAGAACAAATACTTATTTGTGTCTTAGGGTTTTTGCACTGTGTGTTTCAGAGGGAGCTTTGATACTATTAATTTTGTTCTTGGTGACTGTTCTTATTATATTCGAGAAAACTAAATGGAAGCTTATGTTTTGGTTGTCTAAGAAGGATATTGAAATTAGTGTTGGCCATGGGGTAGACCAGGATAGATCATACGGTTAGCACCATTATCCCACAGTAGAAAATCCTTCTAGTGAATTCCATTTGGATGGACACTGTAGATTTTGATTTTTCCCTACCCAATGACCTATTCTAATTGAAATCAAATGATGGTTGACATTTGGCTAATCCCAAGAACGAGAAGACGAAGTAGCTGTTACTAAATTTGACTCGTCTCTAATTTTGTGGAAATGAGTCTATCAAGTCTAATTGCTGCTATTTTCTTTATATTCATTAGCTTGGATTGTTGTAAGTTTTTTTTTTTTTTCCTGCTATTCATTTGTTGGCAAAATTGTTGCTCTACAATATACTTTTCCTTTCTTGAGCTAGAATGATCTTCCAAACAAAACCAAAAATATTCCCTGAAAAAATGGCCTATAACTACTTTACTTTTTTTCTTTTCTTCAAACTTTTTATTTTGACATGGCTCAGGTGTACAAGTTCCAGAACGTCTGACTAAATACTACACAAAGGGACCAGTTGCCCGAAAAACGAAGAGTGATGGCATTGACATGACGAATCCAGTGGAAATGGCAAGAAAACAGTTTGAGATGGCAGCAAAAGCAGGATGTAATCTCGGATTTAAATGGTTGAGTAGACTTGAAGAGGAAGAAAAACGATCACAACAGAATGATACGCAAAAGAATACTGCTAATTTGGTAATTGCTTGAAGATCTGCTGTGACATGTGATCCCCATAGTAAAGCTAGGACCAAGACATTTTATGAGGGAAAGCTAGAGGATTGAGGTTCCACAAAATTCTAATTCAGTTCTTCTGTATATTCTCGCCTGCATCTTACACAAACTATTCGGCGTATTTTGTCTCTAGAATATTGGCAATAAAAGCAGTTAGAAATTATGTCATGCATAGATAGACCGAATTTAGTCATCCCAACACGATTACATGCTGATGGTCTTTTGTGCATTCTTCCCATAGTCAACATGTGCAGCCAGGTTTAATTACAAAAAATTCTACCACAAACCACGTTGCCTATGGATTATACTTTTTGAGCTTTTAGATCTATGATGTAACATAAAATGTGACGGGTCCAACCGATATGATCGCTAAAACTCTGTATCACATCGAACGGTGGCAGGCTAGGAACTTCCGTTTGTTACTGAAGCTCTCTGTTTCTCACTCTCCAATGTGCGCTGATGTTTTATAGATCTTGATATGTTTTTCTGGTCATCCTAAAACGCTACTTAATATGTTTACTTTTTTATTTTAATATATTCCAATATTTATTTCTTTGTATTTGTTCGATCTTACTCAGAGGTTGGATGCATATGCTGAAGGTGCTATTCTCTTTTTTCTTTATCATTTTCGTGAACTAATGTGTTTTATTCCTCCACTTTTGAGTTTACTTATGTTGTTTAAAATATAAAATTGAGTGTCGAGAGCGAAGTTTGCTTGATCGATTAACATTGCATGTCAGTGGCGATCCAAATTGTATGGATCCAAGGTGTATTTTCTCAAGAAACGGAGAATCGTGCTCAGGTGTAAGGCCATCCTTTCCCTCTTACCTTTTCGCTTTAAGAAGACCTCACCCCACTTTGAAAAAAATGCCTACAACATTAAGCTTTTATATTTTATTCCTATCTCTTTCATTTTTATTTTATACCAACTAAATAAAGTAATTAATATGTAATAATTATTATATATCTACTCTTTTTTGTGTCAAATATTATATATCTATTCAGTTCTTATTAAATTGCAATTCAAACTTTAATTATGTCATTCAACGAAGTAAATGGACTGTAGGTGTTAATGGTAATAAGGAACATATGTCAATTGTTATTGGTCAAAGTTAATTATTTTAATAAAATAATATTATTAATAAATTTAACTAAATAATATTATAAAAATAATTTAAAAACTTGTAAAAGAAATTAAAAAAAAAAACAAGAAATTTTTCATTTTCTCGCCACTCATGGCTTGAAGGTGGCCAGTAATCATTAAGGGGGGTTGTGTACCCCTCCCCTTAAATGTGGTTGATGGCCACTTCCATACCATAATGGCATGGCATGGAGAATAGCTACAACTACAAGAGGCCTTAAGTCATAACACACATAATAGGTTTTACTTGCAATGGTGGGTAGCTGCTTACCACTCTTAATTTAAAAAAAAAAAACAGAAAAGAAAATTAAGGGAGTAACCCAACAAGTCAAAATTGAGTAATGTGACCTATTAGCAACCAACTAGGTGTTTCCCTTAATTTTTCTTTTGTTTTTTTTTTTAAATTAAAGGATGGTAGATAACTACCTACCACTACCACTACAAGTAGATCACAATCTAAGGCTTCTTGTAGCCATTTTTCGAGCTAGAAGTGGTCGGCAACCACCTTGAGGGGTGACTTTGGTTGCATGACCCCCTGAGTGATTAACAACCATCCCTTGGTCATAGAGTAGATGAAAACGGGATTTTTATTTTTGCTTTTTGCGATTTTTTATACCTTTTTTTCCCTACAGTTTTTGAAATTCTTAACATATTGTTTCATTAAGTTTTTATGATAATGTTATTTTATTACTATAATGAATTTGGATAAATAACATTTTAACATGTGCCTATTAATTACCATTAATACTTAAGTTTAAATCATATGTCACCTCTTTATCAAAAAAAAAAAACACAAGTCACCTCTTTACGAAAAGTCAAAAGCATAGGTTGATTTCTTGTAATATTCCCTTACACTTATCTTATTTTATAAATATTAATTGATTTAGGTGTAATTAACTTAGTTGGTAACTTGGAGCACACATAATAACTTATATTTTCAATTTATATTATGGTATTGGTTTATTATTGTTAATTCCCATTCTTATATTTACCTTTTTTATGGAATTTATAGATATTTTATTGTTTAAATCATGAAGCTAAATAATTGAAATGCCTAAAAAAAAATAATAATAAATGAAGAGCAATTTGGTAATTTGATTTTTTGTTTCTCCAAACTTTTCAATGAGCATCATATAAATCTAAGATTTCGTCATTCTTATTCATTAGCCATTGACACAAAAGAAACCCTAAAGACACCTATTCCACTAAGGTTTGCTATTAGTGGTAAAGTAAGGAAAAGCCTAACCTCTAGATAATTTAGCAAGCTCTTCTTTCAGTTGTTGATTTAAACTTATAGTCTATGACTTTAACTTGTATTTGTAATCCTATAGAGAATTAGAGGTAGGTTTGTTACAAGATCAAACAACAAAAGGTCAAGAAATCTCCTTCTCTTTTTTAGAATTTAATCAAAACTTTGCCTTAAACAAGAACCAAGGAAACCAGTTAAGGATTTTCAATCCCTTTCAAGAGATTATGGTTTTAAAGAATTTTGGGTAAGAGACCAAAAACCTAATTTTTTTTTCCTTTTGAATTTTTACCATGGAAACCTTAACGAAATTAAATCTAAGGGTTTATTGATGAATGTAAGGTGAAAAGCTTGTTTTGACATTAAAGGTTTTTCAACTAGTCCATGGCCTCGAACTAGCCCCTTAGTTGTAATCGATCAATCTTTGTTCTAAACCAATCAAAGCATTTTAAAGTGGTTTAATCAATTTTCCAAAACCTAATTTCATGTATTCAGTGGATTTAGCAATAACCAATAGTTTGTGATAGAAATAAATAATTTAATTTTGATTTAAGTATGAGGAATTAAGCTTTTTTTTTTCATATTGGATTATAAGTGTTGAATTTTTAAGTTGTTGAGTTATTAAAGCTTTGGATGACAAACATATAGCTATTATTGTTTATTGCTTGCACTTGTTAGCTTAAATAAAACAAGACTAATGAATATTCACAAATAATAATCACCATGTTGTTTGTGCTTGTTATTGTGGGATGTGATCCAACTATAACCTATGTAAGCATTGACATGTGCTCTGATCTAAATTTTAGTCACTACAATTGTTGACGTGGGTTGTGGTCTAAAATTGTAATAAGTTTAGTTGTTAATGTGGGTTGTGGTCTAAAACTGTAATAAGTTTAGTTGTTGATTTTAATTGCAGTCAAAACTTTAATCATTTATTTTTTGAGTTACAGTTCATTATCTGTTTGAAAGTGGAATTTATGTTATTCAGATTTTTTTTTCAGATATATATTTCATTGGTTAGCTTATATTAATCAAATAATTAATATGTTTGATGTTATATTTAGAAATTCTAAGCTTGTGTGCAAGTATTGCATATGTGTGTGTGCGCGCAGTATTTTCGTACTGAGTTTCATAACTCACCCTATTGGAAAATTTAAAATTTTAGGTTGTTAGAATGTTAACAATGATTATGATGTATTTTGTGATGATTAAGGATTGTGATGATGATGGTGAAGATTCATTACGAGTGTGTTCAGACACTAGAATTTTGTGAGAGAATGATTTTAGATGACCTTAGATGGTTGTAGTTTTGAAGTTATTATAAAGACTTATTTCAATTTTAGCTATTTTCAATAGGCCTTGTTATTTTGAATCTATGAGAGTTATATGAATTTAAGGTCACTTTTAGTAATTGTGAGATTTGGATTTTGTTAAATATTTGTGATATTTAGCAAATAGCTTTTGGGTATTCATGTTATGGTATGGATATGTGATGAAATGGTCATGTTTGTGCACGAGGCGTGACGATAATTATTTTACCATAATCAAGTGCATGAATTGTAATCTAAATCAACTATGGAAGATTATGGTATATCTAGATAACGTAACTTCATATGTAATAGTTATTCTTTATCTGAATGGCTTATCTACTTTGCTTTATGTTTCTTTATATGTGATATAAACTTTTAAATTTAATTTTTTATAGCTAGTATTTCTATTTGATGATTTTTTTTCCATATTTCTTTTATTTAGATACATGCATGGTTTCAACATTGACTTAATTATTAATTCTCCTTGAAATTCAAATAAATATTATCTTTGCTAAATCTAGACTTAAAATTTTCCCAAATCACAATGTAAGTGTCATGGGACGAGAGGTTTACCCTATTGGAATGCATGTGCGACACTTGACCATCCATCAAATTCCATCTTTACTTAATTCTATATGATGAGCCAGTCTTCTATTCTCTATGCTCGTAAGTCTGTTTTGGGCCAATCCTTCATGATAGGAGAGCCATCTCAGCTATGTCACAATCCTCTATATGTTTGAGAGGATAAACTATTCTCATTAGTTTTAACCTACCATTGCCTGATTAGGAGAGTAGTATAAGCTCCGGACCAATTTACTCATGGGAGGTTACACTTACTTTCAAAGTATCCCTACTCCTAAAACAAACTATTGTGTTGATGCTACTTGCTACACTGCGACTTAAGTTGATCCATCCATCTTAGCTCCAAGGTCATGAATAGTGGCCTTCTCCTGCATTTAAATTTATGATGCCCTTGTTATAAGGTCAATTTGTTGCCACTACTCTCACCCAAATATTGCTAACCCCTCAATCCATTGCAAAGCTCAACCGGAATTAATCATCTCTACCAAAGCTTCAGGCTTTCACACTCCCTCAAGCCCTCACCCCTTTCTGCATCCTTCGATATTGCTTCTTGCTAAGTTACCTAACGGCACAATGAACCACTATAGCACTTTTTTGAAGATTTGGGTATATTCTCATTTTAATTTGGCACATGACACAATTTTCCTTTTAGCAATGACGTTCTCCCTTTAACGGCTACTCATTCTTTTGAGCTTAACCTATGTGTGTCCATTTGCCAAGAATTACCCATATATTAAACGTGTTGGGTAATATTTAGGTAGCATGATGTAACTAGAATTTTAAATTTGATGCCACTTCTTATAGGATGGGAGTTTCACCTATTTTAGAGTGTCCCTATGGCACTCAACCATCCATGGATTTCCACTTTTACTTAATTTCTAGATGGCCAATTTGTCTTCGCTTTCTTGTCTTCCCATGTCTATTATGAGCCTATCCTTCTCTAAGGAGAGCTATCTTGGCTTTACCATAATCCCTATATGTTTAAGAGAATCAACTATTCTAGTTTTGCCTTGTCATAATCTCATTATGATAGTGACAATGGCTCCCAACCGATTTACTTATGTGAAGCAATAATCACCTTTAAAGTATCTCTACTTCCATAACAAACTACCTTGTTGATGTCAGTGGCTATATTGCAAGCCTAAATTGATCCCTCTCCATTGGCTCTAAGGTCTTGAATCATAACGCAAGAACATATTGATAATCTTATCTCTTTTAGAAAAGCCATCAAGGTTTAAAAAGTTTAGGAAAATATAAAAAAATAAAAAGAAGCAAAATTAATAGTCGTAATTTTTTTTATATATATATATTATAATTGTAACTAGATATATTGTAAAAGTGCCATCATATTTTATACTATAAGTTTGTTTGTTGAGTTATGTCTTGTTTTGGGTTCGGTAAAATGTTGCAATTTTCTAAAAGGACTCCCAAACAATTTTCTTCTACAATTTCAGTAATTTTCATAAAGATAAATTTCGTAATCTCTATGAGATTTGTAATAAATCTCTAGACTTCATAAATTTCCTTTTGAAGATAAATTTTGTAGTTCTAATTTATATTTTGTGAATATCTGCATTCCCTATAAGATAAATTCCATAATTCTTGTAGTTTTCATAATAAGACTCCAAATTTCATACATGCAGCAATTTTTTTTTTTTAATTCTCCACTTTTATTTGTCTTGTGATTCTCTTGAATATTCTTTATTTCCCTTTAGATTTAAAATAACCCGACTCTCTATATATATACACCTTTGTGCATTTATATTGTTTCTATGTAATTCTTCTCTAATACATAATGATCATGAAACGTGCTTATAATTTTTAATTTTTCTTCAATTTCTCACAATATCAATTTTGACATATTTTTCCTTCAATAATTGTAAGTTTTCTTAACATTTGTGTTTCTTTCCTTTCTTTTTTTTTTTTGTTGTTGTTCTTCTTCTTCTTTGGTAAATTTCCAATATTTGTTGATTGTAAATCTCCTAATAAATCTAATTCAGAATTAAACTTTAACATGTAGCTTTCTTTATTTCTAGTAAACGTACTAAGAATTAGTAAGTCTCCTTATATGTTGCACTTTTTCTTCAATGATTGAGAATTTCCTTAAAAAAATTATAATGCTCACGGACTTTACAAAGTCAAAGAAAAATTACAAATTTTTTTGGACAAATTTTCAGTATGTGGTTAATGTCCTTCGATTCAACAATTATCCTACTTTTGTAAGTTTCCTCCACGTCTACAATAAAACTAGTATTGGGGGTATATGTCATGAGATGGGAAGTCATCCTTTCTTTGAGTTCTCATACGATACTTGATCATCATTTTCTTCATCCATTTGCCTCATTTCTAACAATGAGCCAACCTTTTTTTCCTATTTATCTAGGACTATTTTGAGTTCATTCTTCATTAAGGAGTGCCCTCATTAGCTTTGCCATAGTTCTTTTTATGTTTGAAGGGACTAATTTTCTCAATTAGTTTTGGACAGCTATGAACATCATTAGGAAAGCAGCATGACCTCCCATCTAGTCTACTCATGAGTGGCCAAACTCACCTTCAAAGTACCTATATCCCTAGAAAAATTATTTTACTAATGCCACTTATAAGACTTTAAGCCCGAGTTGATCCCATCATATCTACTATGATGTCATGAACTACGACATTCTCCCCTACCTAAATTCGTAACACCCTTGTCATAAGGTTAATTTCTTGCCACTACCCTTCCCTCCAAACAAATGCCACCCTCATCCACCTATTGCAAACTCTACTCCAAGATCATCTTAACTAAGATTCTTGGGCTTCCACAACACTCCTCTCTTAGTCTCGCTTCTCTCCATATCCTCCGAGATTGCATGTTGTTGAATTGCCTAACTATAGGATGGCCCACTAAAGTACCATTTTCTTTTGTTTTTCTCCTATATTGATTTGAAAAGGCCTTGTTATAAAGTCTTGACTCATGACACAACTGCCTCTCTTTTGCAATGGTGTCCTCCACCTAGTGATCGCTCCTCCTCTCAAGCTTTATCCACACAAACTCTTTGTCAATAAGACTATCCACATATTGATTATATTAGATACTATTTAGGTAGCTCATTGGGGTTAAAAACATTGCTTTGATACCACTTGTCATGGGGTAGGAAGTCATCCCCCTCCTTGAGTTCCCATGTGGTGCTTGACCTTCCTTTCCTTTATACATTTTACTCATTTCTAGACGATAAGTCAGTCTTTTCTTCTTGTTTACTTAGGACCATTCCAAGTCCATCCTTTATTTAGGAGTGCCCTTACTGGTTTTGCTATGGTCCCTCTTATGTTTGAGGGGATCAACCTTCTCAACTAATTTCAAGTAGTCATAACTATTATTAGAAGAATAGTATCAACTTTTGATCAATTTGTTCATAGGTGGTTAAATCCACCTTTAAAGTACCCATACCTTTAGTATAAATTATCCTAGCAATGTCACTCACAATACTATAATCTTAAGTTGATCCCTCTATATCCATGTTAATGTTATGGACCGTGACATGTACACTACACGAGTTCCAACTCTCCTTATATGTTGTTATTGATTTAAAAACCATCATATATTCACATACAAGATGGTTTTTCATGAGATGATATGCCAATTAAAAGAGTTGTAACGTTTGAAAATATAAGAGCAAAACATTAATGTCAAACTTTGTATTATTTTTTATTAAATTATATTAAGGTTTCAATGATTCAAAAAGTCTTGCCATTTTGATAGAAAGAAAAGCCTCTTAAATAAAAGCTTTGGAAATTATATAAGATAAAAGAAACCTAAAAAAATTTATGAAATGCTCACATGGAATAAAAATGTCAACGTGAAATATTTGTTAAACGTCAAGGAGATTTTTTAAAAATATTTTCATGTATTTGTTATTTTAATGAAAATATGTAACCAGTTCTCAAAAAAAAAAAAAAAAGGTTTTTCATGCATATCAATTAATGCCTCAAGATATTAGTTAATGGAAACACATAATATAAAAACCTATGATTGGGAGCATCGCAAACTAATATATTAAACACATAAATAGAAAGATACTATTTGTTAGGGATTGTAGTGGAGTGATGTTGTGCACAATAGTTCACTAGGTTGACACATCCGAAGCTAGTAGATGCAAAGTTAGTGCATGTAAAGCCAACCCACCTTAAGTTATAGAGGTAAAGTTAGAAGACAAGGAAGGATGCATGGTGTGACCATTTTTTGTAATCTATGTAAATAGGCGGGGGAACTCCTTTGCAATCTTAGCGTAGATATTTTATTGTATTTTATTTTACTTTATTTCTATTTTTGGAGGTGTTGCCTTCTTAACAAATGTAATGTCTTCTCCTACTAGAGCTAAGAATGCATATAAAGCTCTGGGTGAGGGTGTGAGTACTCTTCTGGATTGAAGCTCTTACTCACCACTTGACTGTCACGGTCAAGGCTTTCCCAATTTACACAAACCCTACACACACTTTAGCTGTAGCAAGTCCCTTGTGAATATTAATAAAAGTGTATTCATATTCATTGATTCATGCTCGTGTCTCTATACTTATTGTTGCCTACATTGTGTTGCTTATTCCTTGATACACAGGTTTTTAGGCCCGATCGCCTTTAGAGTTACATGAAGGCTTACCTACTACCACAGAGGTGGGATAGTCAGTGTCACATAGTCTTAGTGCATCTGAGAACGCCCTGGACCGTGAAAGTTGGTATCAAAGCTCAAGGTTAGTCTAGAGGGATCAACCATGACACATAACGAGGATGTTACCCGAAGAGTTGAACAACTTGAGGGAGCCATGCAACGAATGGAACAGACTGTTAATGTTTTAGGCCCACTTGAGCGTAGAGTAAAGAGTCTTGAGGGGTTGGGACAAGAGATGGTGGAACTTTATGAAGAGTTTCGGGAAGTGGTAAATACGCTTAGAGATGAAATAAGGGCATCTGCTAATAGCTTAAAGAAAAGGATGAAGGATGACTATGCTACAGTGGAAGGTTCTGTAGAGGTAGCGAGGGGCCTCAAGGAGGAGTTTCATGAGGCAATTGAAAGGGCCATAGAAGAGCTGAAGGCCTAGATTGCTGTGTTAACCCGAGTTGTTGGAAATGCTCCAACTTACATTGTGGGACCAGCTAATCAAGTGAAAGTGCCTAACCCAAGGGCATTTACTAGCATGAGAGACGCCAAACTACTAGAAAACTTCATCTTTGACATGGATCAGTACCTTGAGGCAATAGGGTTGACCGATGAGGAAACAAAGGTGAAGACTGCAGTAAGGTTTCTAATTGATGATGCTAAGCTGTGGTGGCGAACCAAGTGGGGTCAAATCCAAGCGGGAGTGGCCCATGTGGATACTTGGGAAGAGTTGAAGGCCGAATTGAGGGCTCAATTCTTTCTCGAGAATGTTGAGTATAATGCGAGAAAGAAGCTGCGTGAGCTGCGGCATACCGATGACATCAGGAAGTATGTCAAGGAGTTCTCGACATTGATGCTGGATATCTGATCCATGGGGGAATTGGATAAATTGTTCTATTTTCTGGAGGGTTTGAAGCCTTATGCCGGAAATGAGTTGCAATGGCAAAGAGTAGGTACTCTTGTCGAGGCCCAAGCAGCGGCCGAACGCTTAATAGACTACACCCATGACAACAGGGGCAAGAGTGCCTCAACAAGCCAGGAGGGTGAAAAGTTTGGCAAGCTAGGCAAACCCAAAAGTGGGGGAGCCCCTAGTGCAAGTAGTAGCAGTAGCACGACAAATCAAAAGAAGTCTTATGGCTATCAACAATCTTCAAAGAATGGGTCATTGAGCAGTGGCAAGAAGCCTTCATTTGCATGTTTCTTGTGCAATGGCCCGTACAAGGTAGCTGAATGCCCACACAAGGCAACCCTCAACACCATTGTTAAAAAGGTAGGGAGGGTTCAAGAAGACTAGTTAGATTCTGATGCAGCCTAGGATGGGAGCTCTACACATGTTATCGGCTGTTGAGAAGAGTCCCTTGGCTCGAAACAAGTCAGAGCATGAACTAATGTTTGTGAAGCTACATATTAATGACAAGAATGCCAATGCTATGATAGATTTAGGGGCCACACACAACTTTATTGATGTGCCCAAGGCCCAGAGATTGGGGCTAGTGCTGATAGAGGATACTAGCCAGATTAAAGCGGTTAACTCCAAGGCCCGTCCGATTCGAGGGGTTGCCAAAAATGTGAAATTAAGGGTTGGAGATTGGAGTGGAAATCTCAACTTCACTGTTGCACCCCTTGATGACTTTCGAATAGTCTTGGGGATAGATTTCCTAAGGAATGCTAGAGTTGCCCCAATACTCGCCACAGACTGCTTACTGTTCATGGGGATAAGCTATGTTGTATCCCAGTTCAGAGAGGGAAGGCAGGTACCGGGAACTTAGAAGAGAAGAATATCGGGGCCATGATGCTATCAACGCTCCAATTGAAGTAAGGGCTCCAACATCAAGAGCCCACATTTCTTGCTATCCTTTTAGAGAAGGAGGATAGAGAGAATGGTGAGATTCCGGAGGCAATCTAGAAAGTCCTAAAGGAGTTTAGTTCGGTCATACCAGACAAACTTCCGAATGCATTGCCTCCTAGACGATCGGTGGACCACGAGATTCAGTTGGTCCCAAGGGCCAAACCACTTGCCTATGCCCCTTATAGAATGTCGCCTCCTAAGCTTATGAGTTGAAGAAGCAATTGGATGAGTTATTGGAGGCGGGTTTCATCAGTCCCTCTAAAGCACCATTCGGGGCTCCCGTGCTATTTCAAAAGAAGCAGGATGGGAGTTTAAGATTGTGTATCGATTATCGAGCTCTCAACAAGCTTACAATGAGAAATCACTATCCTATTCCTCTTATTGCTGACTTGTTTGATCAACTGAGTGGAGCCAAATACTTCACAAAACTGGATCTTCGCTCAGGCTATCATTAGGTTCGCATTGCTGAGGGTGATGAGCCTAAAACCACTTGCGTAACCTGATATGGGGCTTATGAGTTTCTGGTGATGCCCTTTGGTCTCACTAATGCTCCTGCAACATTTTGTACTTTAATGAATAACGTATTCCGTGATTATATGGATAAATTTGTTGTTGTCTATCTAGACGACATTGTTGTGTTTAGCAGGACAGTAGAGGACCACGTGAAACACCTGCAAATGGTCTTTCAGAAACTTCTAGAGAACCATTTGTATGTGAAGCAGGAGAAGTGTGCCTTTGCCTAGAAACGCATTAACTTCCTTGGGCATGTTATTGAGGAAGGACAAATCTAAATGGATGGGGTAAAGGTGGAAGCTATCAAAGAGTGGCCAGTTCTAAGAAGCCTTACAGAGTTACGCTCTTTTCTGGGACTAGCCAATTACTACAGACAGTTTATAGAGGGGTACTCCCGAATAGTTTCACCCCTCACTAACCTCTTAAAGAAGGACCAGGTGTGGTTTTAGAATGGAGATTGTTAGGCAACCTTTGAAGAGTTGAAGCGGGTAGTGATTGAGGAGCTTGTCCTCGCCCTTCCTGACATCTCCAAACTATTCGAAGTCCATACGGATGCCTCGAACATTGCGTTAGGTGGAGTTTTGATGCAAGGGGGCCATCCTGTCGCATATGAGAGCTGAAAGTTGAATGCCACAAAGCGGCGATACTCGACACAAGAGAAAGAGTTGATGGAAATTGTGCATTGCCTTAGAACTTGGAAACATTACCTCTTAGGATCCAAGTTCCTTGTGAAGACAGATAATTCTGCAGCCAGCCATATTTTAACTCAACCTAAGCTCTCTGCAAAACAAGCTAGATGGCAGGAGTTCCTTGCTGAATTTGATATGGAGATTGAGTATCGAAGTGGCTGGACTAATCAGGTTGCAGATGCACTGAGTAGAAGAGTAGATTTGGCATCATTGGCCCAAATTGCTCAACAATCTGCGAGTCGAGTTTCCACCACCATCCAGGAGTAGATAAGGGAACACTTAGGCCAAGACTTGTTGGCTAAGAGCTTGTGGAAGTTGATCGAGGAGGGCAAGACTCGTAGATTCTAGATTAAAGGTGATCTAATCTATACAAAGGGTCATCGCTTGTATGTTCCAAAGTCTGGAAACTTAAGGAGGGCGTTCATGAAGGAATGTCATGATATTTTGTGGGCTGGTCATCCAGGTTGGCAGAGGATGATAAGCTTGTTAAAGCAGGTTTATTACTGGTCAGATGTGAAGAAAGATGTGATGAGTTACACCCAGATATGCTTAACTTGTTAACAAGACAAGGTGGAGAGGCAGAAACCTGCAGGGTTGTTAGAACCCCTTCTGGTGCCATCTCGACCATAGGAGAGTGTTTCCATGGACTTTATTACTTCCTTACCAAAAGTGGGAGAACATTCAACTATTTTTGTTATTATTGACAGGTTTTCAAAGTATTCTACCTTCATCCCGACTACAAAGAGTTCCAATGCCATCGAGACAGCTCATCTATTTTTCAAGCATGTGGTGAAATTTTGGGGAGTGCCCCAAAATATTGTGACTGATCGGGATGCTTGATTCACAGGGAAGTTCTAGACTGAATTGTTCAACATCTTAGGGTTTGAACTCAGTATGACCTCCAATTATCATCCCCAAAGTGATGGGCAAACTGAGCAGTTCAACGGTATGCTGGAGGAATATTTACGGCATTTCGTAAATGCCAATCAATTGAATTAGGTGGAATTGCTAGATGTCGCCCAGTTCTATTTCAACATCTAGCGGAGCTCTTCCTCCAACAAGAGCCCTATGGAGATCATCATGGGTCAGCAACCACTGTTACCCTACACAGTGGCAACACCTTATACAGGAAGATGCCCGAGAGCTTATCAGTTCTCCAGAGATTGGAAGCAGAACTCTAAAGTGGCCAAGATATATCTTGAGAAGGCTTCCAAACGCATGAAGAAATGGGCAGATTAAAAGCGCAAGCCTAGAGAATTCAATGTTAGAGATCAAGTCCTCATTAAGATCCTTCTAGAGCAAGTCAGATCGCTGAGGAACAAGGATAGGAGACTGATTCAGAAATATATTGGTCCAGTTCCTATCATTGCAAGGATCAGAAGAGCAGCTTATAAGATCGAGCCACCAGGTTAGTTGAAGGTGCACCCTGTCTTCCAAGTCAGTGCCCTAAAGCCATATTTTGTTGATTTAGAGGATTCATCCCGCAACAAGTCGAAGCAGCTGAACATTAAGATCCCATTCAACGTGAGTCAAGCTATCGAAGACATCTTGCTGAAAGGAGTGTTGTAGATCCAACCACTAAGGTATAATACAAGGAGTATTTAGTTAAGTGGAGAGATCATGGAGAGGAAGACAATAGCTGGGAGATAGAAGAAGACCTCAAGCCTCTATTACAGAGGGAGATAGTAAAAAAAAGGAAACATCAAGCAATCGGGTCAAGCTTTAACACCTATTGACGAGGAAGTCAATATATTAAGTGGGGGAGGGTGTGACCATTTTTTGTAATCTATGTAAATAGGGGGGGGGGGGGGGGGGGGGGGGGGGGGGAACTCTTTTGCAATCTTAGCATAGATATTTTATTTTTCTTTATTTCTATTTTTGGAGGTGTTGCCTTCTCAACAAATATAATGTCTTCTCCTACTAGAGCTAGGAATGCATATAAAGCTCTAGGTGGGGGTGTGAGTACTCTTCTGGATTGAAGCTCTTACTCACCACTTGACTGTCACAGTCAGGGCTTTCCCAGTTTACACAAACCTTACACACACTTTAGCTATAGCAAGTCCCTTGTGAATATTAATAAAAGTATATTTATATTCATTGATTCCTGCCCGTGTCTCTTTACTTATTGTTGCCTACATTGTGTTGCTTATTCCTTGATACACAGGTTTTTAGGCCCGATTTCTTTTAGAGTTACGTGAAGGCTTGTCTACTACCACAGAGGTAGGATAGTCGGCGCTGCACAGTCTTAGTGCATCTGAGAATGCCCCGGACCGTGACACATGGCAAGGGTTGTCATTAGGTGGTTATGCCAAACAAATCCCTATCTTCTATGCTAAGCTCTACCTTCAATCCTACAAATGCGAGCACATTAGTGCCATGTATTCCCTATTAGCCATACGACTTGATAGGTGCTTAATTGGTTATGTTTATTAAGGAAGATTTATAGTGTTTCCTTAGAATATTGGTATGTCTTTAAAGAATTTGATATTTAATTTAGTAATATTTTGATTTCAGGGTTTTGAGGAGTTATTGAGTTGAAAGGAGGAAAATAAATCAAAATT
This sequence comes from Laguncularia racemosa, assembly GCA_037954665.1. Lineage (NCBI taxonomy): Eukaryota > Viridiplantae > Streptophyta > Magnoliopsida > Myrtales > Combretaceae > Laguncularia > Laguncularia racemosa. Next base: position 2,638,193 of record JBBMOL010000012.1, read on the forward strand.
TACTCAATTCGGAACTAAAATGAAAAATTTTGTGTTTTGGAAGATAGACACAAATAACAAACATGATCATGTCAAGATTAGGTTAAATTGGAAGCTTAAAGAAATTAATTATGAGAGTTACATGGGACTAAGACATGACCATGTCTAAAGGTCATGTACCTCTAAGTGAAAATTAATTTTCTAAACATGGTCATGTTGATTTGGGCATGTTAGTAGACATAGCCAATAGACACAATCGTGTCTAGATCGTGTCGACATCAACTTCTAATTTCCAAATGATGTTTGAAAGTTGAAGATTTGACATGGCATGAAGCATGACTATGTTGTCATTAAAATAGGGTTTCTAGACAATTGTTCTATAAAGAGAAGAGTGGACATAAGCTCATATCTTTGGGACTTGAATTTTGGGGTTTTTCACTTCAAGATTGGAGTTTTGTTTTTGAATCTTTTGACGATGTATAATTTTACATTATTGAAGGGTTCTACTTTCATCATGTTTAGAGCTTAATTCTTCTAGCATCTAAATTTATGGATCCTAAGATTATCATGTGAGTGGTTCTTATTTTAATTTCAATGCAGTTTTCAATGTCTTAATTCAATTATGTGTGCTCAATTTGTTTAAATTGATATTTCTAGAGTATTAATTTAATTATTTGATATTATGTATTATAATTAAGAAGTATAATATGTAATTAGATCTCAACATGATTAAAAAGAATTTTATGTAATCTTAAAGATAAGTTACATCTAATCATGTGAGTAGTTCTTATTTTAATTTCAATGCAGTTTTCAATGTCTTAATTCAATTATGTGTGCTCAATTTGTTTAAATTGATATTTCTAGAGTATTAATTTAATTATTTGATATTATGCATTATAATTAAGAAATATAATATGTAATTAGATCTCAACATGATTAAAAAGAATTTTATGTAATCTTAAAGATAAATTATGTGATTCTTCTCGACTTGATTTGAGAATTTATTATTCTTTAATGCAATATTGGAAATAAGGTATTATGAAAAGATTCAAATAAGAATTTTCGAGATTAAGGTTAATAGACTTGAGAAAGTTATTGATTTAAGTGAGAAATTCTCTCGGTTAATGAAATTGAAGATGAAATTGGATAATTTTTATTAATGTCACATGAGAAATCCTTTGGGAAGTAAGATCTAGATACTTGTGTTGCACTCTTGAAGTTAATTTTAAATGTTTTTTGCTCTTATCATTTTTAATTGAGTTCTTTAGTTAATTAAGTTGCATTTAGTTTAATTAATTTCTTAATTTTATCATTTATGTAATAAGATATAAGTTAATATTAATACTTGTAATCTATATCAGATGACATTCATATTTAATTCATTATATTACGAAATTGATAGGTATATTTATCTTACATCAAAGTCTCATGGAAATAAATGAATAGTGAATATTTCGATATTGTTTCTTTATGATACTCCATTCTGTCTCTTAAATTGATTTCTCTTGACTTAACTGATTTCTTGAAAGAGGCATTTTGACTTACTAGACATGCAACGATGTGACATAATTTTATCTTTTTACTTAGTGAAGTCTAATATCTTCTTAAACCACCATCATAGCATAACACATCACAGGCTTCATATATGTGATTTTTTGATACCGATATGTGCAAGAATTCTACTAAATTTGCATAATTGTTATGTGTCTTTAGGGCAAATTAGACTTACACATAAGAAGGTACATATACAACTTTGTATGCCATCCTTGCGCTCTAACGGCACGTTTAGTTGAATGTAATAATTATTCAATTACAAGTTTATTATGTGTGGAATAGCTATTACATTATTTACTTTACGGAATAGCAATTTGTACGAAATCGCAATTCCACAAAATCCCAAATCGCCATTCCCTCCTCCATTCCCAGTAATAGCAATTTAGTGATAAACACATTACAACTGTGATAGACATTTAGTGACTTCAACCCTTTTCCTCCTATCGCCATCGGTCGCCCATCATCAGTTTGAACATCGATCGACCTATTGCCGGTGGAAATGTCGGTCCTCGTGTAGCCTCAATCGTGCATTTGCCATCTTTGTTGTCCTCGATGTGGTCAGCCATCGTCATCGTCCTCATGCAGCCTTGCTCGTCCCTCGCCATTGTGGATCCAATTGAACTTCCAACTGCTAACTTCCACTTGATCTCCCTTCTCCTCATTTGTAAAGGTGGTACCTCCATAACCAACTGAGAATGTCTATGTGGAGATGCTAAACATATAGGGTGATACTTGATTTGTTAATGTCAATTTGCTGTTTGCTTCAAAATTAGCACACAACAGCACAACCCCTGATCTCTTATCTAATGTTGCAACATTATTAAAATTCACTGTAATGTGTTGTCACCTGCAAGAATTGTGATTTCAAAAGGAGCACCTAAGCTCACATTAGTAACAACATTATCGGCTAGGAGGCTTAATACTATAGAAATGAGTTGGTAGCCCGATAGATCATAGTTGGAGTAGTATAAGGAAAACCGATTATTTCCAATGTTATGTCTCACTAAACTCTCTTTGCACATGGATGTAGAATTGATATGGTCCCTTCAAAATTAGACCCCTTTAGGAAGTATGTAGAAGAACGCCTAGGTAAAGGTCGATGGATATGCACTTTCTATAGGAAGGAATATATGGGACATGCTTCCAGGATAAAAGTTCACTTGAGTCAAGTGAAGAACCGAGGTGTTGAAATTTGTGATCAAGTTAATGAAAGTGTGAAGGAGAAAGCTCTAAGAGCACTTAATAAAAAAGTACCAAATAAGGAACAACACGTAGTTGAAGAAACAACCCAACGGAATGATTGAGGAATTGGATCTGAGAACAATCCGAGTGTTCATCCTTCATCCAATTACAACTGCTTGCAAGATAATTAGCTTGTGTACGACCAGAATTAGACTAGAGAACCTTCACATCCTGTAGTACTTGTAGCCTCATCAGTCCTAATTGAGAACAATGAACATAATCTAACAATGTCACAACAAGCTGATCCACTTTTTGACTCATTTTTCCAGCAATTTAGAAGAAAATGCAATGATTGGTATCATTTTTCCGTTCAGCCAAGTAAACGGAACATAAATATAAACCCAATTGCTAAAATGGCATGTAGTGCGGCCCTAGTGCGAAACTCGATGTAATTGCATGCCGGTCATACTCGAAGTAACTGCAAAAATTCGGGGTTAAACCGGACACTTCACTACACATGCCCAATATATAAAAGGCGAGTAAACTAAAGAACGCAAGAGCAATCGAATTAGTCTACGCTGTACCGTCTCTCTCCTTCCATATTTACCACCCTCTCTATTAAGCTATTGTATACTAACTAGCTATTCTTACTTCCTCTTCAAGACCAAATTATCTAGGTTTAGGGTTTTCCTTCTCGTTTTTTAGATCAATTTTGAAACCCCAATGGCGGTGGAAGAGATAGCTGAAGGAATCAACAGCATGAACCTAAGTGGTGATTCACAAAAGAAGAACCGTGTTCAAGTCTCCAATACCAAAAAGCCTTTGTTCTTCTACGTTAATCTCGCCAAGGTATCACCTTTTATAATCCCCCTTATACATACACACATGGATACATCCATTAATGCATGTAATTAATAGTTGCCAGTTTGGTAATTCGTATCTGTGGTTTTTTTTTTTTTTTTTTGTGAATTTACTTTGGAGCTTTGTTTGTTATTTGAAACGGTATCAGGTTTTTGAAATTTAGCGTTTCAGTTTGTTTTGATCGTGTTTATCTAAAGGTTAATTAATTAAAACCTATCACATGGAATTAAATTGGATGATATCATGATATTAAACCCGAGATTTTCACGGTGTAATATAATGTAATGCTATGCTTAATTTTGGACACCTTCGCGGGCTTTTTTTTTTTTTTTTCATGTTGAAAACTGATAAGTGATGTCCACGGCATTTGTATAGGAAGAAACTTGTATTCATTTTATGAATTTGCTATTTCATGAAATTTATCATCAGACTTGGAAAGGGACAAATCTTCCTTTGGTGCCTTGACAGTTATTAAGTGGACCCTGTTTTGAGTATAGTTTGTCTGTAGTGTTGTGTCCTGTTTTGGACATAGAGAAAAGATGGTAATTTTGCGGGTGATTGTGATGATTGATTTGTTGTGTTGCAGAGATACATGCAACAATTCAATGAAGTGGAGCTTTCTGCTCTTGGAATGGGTATGCTTTTTCTCATATATCTTGATTATACTGACGCATTCAGGAGAATCCTTTCAGTATGATTCTATGAAATGAATTAGAAGATAATGCACTTATTAAGGGGGAAAAAAAGAAGAAGAAAAAAAAAAAAGAAATAATGCACTTATGCCATTAATTAATGTTCTCTGGATTTACTTAATGCAATTCAGATCATGTTTTGTAATTATAGGGGTGGTTTATTAGTTTTGCTTTAGGTTGCTGTTGCCTTCTTGAGGAATAAGTTGAATTATCCCTTTTCTTGCACACTATCTTTTGGTGTGAAGTGGTTATAAGATTGGGGGATTCTTTCGTAGGTGATTTTTTTCTCTTTTCTTTTTTTTTTTTTTTTTTTTTTGGGATAAGTAAACATTTTATTGAAATAGGGAAGAATATACAACCATCAATTGACAGGAAGGTTTACCCAAAGAGTACATAAAAATAATGTGGGAAATAAGAGTAAACATTAGATGTGATTAAGCCTAGACCATACTAGAACTTTCTTGTTAGAGAGCACAAGGGTAGGATTTGCTTCCCAAGATGAACATTGTTCCTTGTTCTCCATATATGGTAAAATGTATCAGCAAGGGAAGATATCAACTAATGGCTTTGATTGGACTTCGAGCCATCAATAGCAACTAAACCATTTGTTACACCAGACCATGAGCAGTAAGAGGGAGGGCATTCCAAGGCTTCACAGACTTCCACCATACCTGGGAAGAGTGTGGGAAATCAAAAAATAGGTGAGAATGGTTTTCAAGACCCTATGTGCAGAAGTAGCTGGTTGAAACGTTTGTTAATCCCCATGCCATCAACCTATCCAAGGTCAGAAGTTTGCCAAGCCTTGCTAGCCAAAGAAAAATTGCATGTCTTGGAATGTTGCTTGAGTTCCATACCACCTTATCCCAAGGGACACAAGCTAGTTAAGGAGCTAAGAATTCATAGCCGTTCTTGATAGATTGATCACCTGACTCTGAAGGAAGCCAATGCAAAACATCAGGCTGGTGAACATTTAGCCTAATAGAGGTTGGGATTTGAAAGTTAGTTCAGATAGTGCCCTCAAGGAGGCTCCATGCTTCACCTTCCATCAAAGAACAAAACCTCATGTTACTAGGTAGGCTCAAGCTTGCAATTTCCTGAGCACTATAGGATAAATCCTATGGTTCTGATGGTAGCCAGAAATCTGACCATAGTGAAATAGAGAGTCCATTGTTTACATCTCATTGAAACTGACCACAAACTAAGGGATGTTGCTTCACTTGCTTTCTCCAAATCCAAAACCAAGTGATAGGGGGTTTTACAGACCAAAATTTATGGCCCTCTAAATAGGAAGAGTGAATCCAATCGATCCAAAGGCTCTTTATCCACACACCCACCGCACCCCCAACCCCCCACCCCCCCTTATATAGGTGCTAGATATACTTTACTTGAGCCATGTTGTTTGACTCAATTAACCTTCAAATGTTGAGACAACCGCTTCTTTTAGGGTTACAAACAAAGTGTTACTTGACTTTTGCTTTAGTAGAAATATTAGGCCTCCCATTCCATAGAATGGTTTGTGGCAGCTTTAACTATACATGATCATGAATAGACTCAAAAACCATGTGGTGTTGAAAATATAGGACCTGTTTGACTCATCTTATTTTCATTAGCTTGTCATCTATTTCTTGTTTATTCGAATATGTTTACTTCAAAATAGATGGAGAAAAGATAAAGAGATAATTATCTCTATCAAGTATAGATTAAAATAGATTATACACAGACAAAAAACATATTATCCAAGTGGGCTCATAAAGTTATAAGTGAATATTTGTGAAATTACCCAAAAAAAAAAAATATTTGTGATGAGTAGATTAAGGCTCTTGGTGAGAGCAAGCAGAACTTCAATTATCATGATAAAAGTGCACATACTTTAGACATAAACATGCTATGGAAAGAGCTGACAATTCCGTTTGTGTGATGATCTTAAGTGTACAAGAGGGAGATATTTAAAAGATGCGAACAGTAAAAAAGTTCTTTTTGACTAAAGATGAACTAGACAAAACCCCACTCACACACCGATGTTAATCTAAAGTTTATACTCTTATCACTTGTAATAATAAAAGAACTTAAAAAAAATTTATCAGCATTAACATATTAACGATATATGTCAGTAAGGTGAGAATTTTATTATTTGTTTATATTGATAGATACCATATATTATGGCTTTATATGCTAACTAGATGCTGTTCCTATATTCATAAGAAATCGTGTATCATTTAGAGAGAGTTAAAATCTTTTAAATGCATGAATGGAACATTTTGATTGTCCAATGATACTGTCTTTTTAAAAGTCATGAAAGGTATACATACATACATACAAGATTTGACAAGGTTATAAATGAATGGAGGGATGTTGATGGATAACATTAAGGTCACACTACTGTTTAGTTTGAGAAGATACCTTTGTTTTTGGCTATGGACAATCCTGAATCACACGTGGGATGCATCCTGTTGGTGTCTGTTTCTGTAGAAATTTTGCTATATTGTCTTTAAGAACCTCTGAGGCAAAGTGATTTGACTCATGTTGTGTGTGGAATGGGATAATTTGATATGCCAACACTTGTATTAGTGTTCAATTCTGTAGAGAGATGGAGCAGTTAGCGGATAAGCCATGCATACAGTGAGGCTCTATTTGGTAAAGTATTGGACAATTGGAGAAGGATTGAGTTGTGCTGGTTGGCTAAAATGGAAATACTTGAGCACAAACGTTTATTAGAACTAAGAAGCGATTAAATGGACAAGAAGTTGGTGCTGCACCAATTTAGAAAAATACTTGAAAGGAGAGAAACTCAGTTTCATCCAAAAAAAAGGAATTCAGTTAATGTGATTTGAACGTGTGAAGGCATATACATATGAATGCCTCCGAAAGAAATTGAATATGATAGATAATTGTATTAAGATAGATAGGTGCGGTTGTGGGAGAGACTTCGAAGGCGAAACTTCCTGAAATTACGTCACACATGGATCTTATAGAAATATGATATTGCATCAAAAGCACTAAGATAACAGTCGCATCTTGCTTATTCCATCTAGTGATAGAGCGATTGGTGCTTGCTGTTGTTGGTTTTGAATATTCACAGAATAAATTTGACTAAGGGAAGAAAACATACCTAAGAATCTGTTATGTTCCTTGGCGTAGGATCTAGTTATAGGTCTAGACACCAATAATTCTTTCCTAGAAGCTATGATGAATAAATGGAGGCAGACTCGTCTTCTATTGAGCCCCCTCCTAGACTAACTTTTTCAAAATGAAAACTTGCTTCTTTATTGAATAATAAGTCCCTTTTTATAGGTAACACAAAAATGAAAAGTAAATTCTTAGTTTAGGATATGTAAGCATAGTAACTAAAACAAGAAAGAAAACAAAATAAAAGAGTTATAATAGTTATGCTTTCCCCTTAAATATTGCTGATTTCTTTTTATGATATTGCTTTCCAAGAAAGGTATCCGTATCATTACTCCCCCTCTCGTCCTTGAGCTTGTCCTCAAGCTCAAATTCTGGATAAGCTTCCTCGAAGTTTGCAATGTTGGCATCTTCTTGAGCACCTCTTGCCTAATGGACTAAGAGCTTCTTGGTGCTTCTGTTGAGTCCTCTACGAAGAACAACTTGAGGAGTTGGTAAAGCTTTGCCTTTGCGTAGCGGTGGTAAAGTTCCCACAATCGCTGGTAGAGGTCCTTTAAACTCCTTGAGGAGAGACACATGGAACACATCATGTATGCAACTACCTGCTAGAAGTTCAAGCTTGTAAGCAACATGGTCAACTTTGGCTAGGATGTGAAAAGGCCTGAAGTACTTCGAAAGAAGTTTATGATATTTCTGATATGCTATTGTTAACTGGTGGTATGGTTGAAGTCGTAACCATACCATTCCCCAATTTCAAAACTCAACTCTCTATGCCTAGAATCATATGTGGTCTTCATCCGCTATTGAGCTTGTAAGAGCTTCTCGTGAGCAACTTTGAGTATTGTATCTCTTTCTTGAAGGACTTGATCCACTGCTTCAACTTGTGTAGTCACTAGCATAAGAAAGAAGTCGAGGAGTCTCTCGGCCATAGACTAGCTGAAAAGGAGTGGTGCCAAGGGCAGTATGGTAAGAGGTATTGTAGCAGTATTCAACCCAATGAATCCAATCAACCTATTGTTTTGGGTGATCGCCCGTGAGACACCTTAAGTACATTTCAATAGTACGATTCACGACCTCTGTTTGGCCATCAGATTGAAGATGGTAAGTGGAAGAGAAAGCCAATTTAGAACCACTTAGGCGAAATAATTCCTTCCAAAACATATTAAGGAAAATCTTGTCCCTGTCCGAGACTATGGATTATGGTAAGCCATGAAGTTTAAACACTTCGATAAAGAAAATAGTGGCAACAAAGATAGCTGTGAATGGATGAGTTAAGGGGAGAAAATGGGCATACTTAGAAAGCCGATCAACCATCACCACGAGAACTGATTTACCCCGAACCTTAAGCAACCTTTCCACAAAATCCATCGAAATATCAGACCACACTTCTTGTGGTACTGGAAGAAGTTGAAGTAAGCTTGCCGGTTGCAAGGTTTGCCATTTGTGGCGCTAGCATACCAAGCAATTCTGGATAAAATCAAAGACAACACGCTTAATACATTTCCAATAAAAATCTTGACGAATACGGTGTATGGTCTTCTGCCCCCCTTCATGAGTTGAAATAATGGTTGATACAAGTGGAGATGTAGCCAAAATATATACCTTCCCTTTTAAAAAAATGAGTCCATCTCGTATATCCCAATTTGTTCCCAAGTCTCCTTGTTCAACTCGTTGCTACAGCAGTAATAATTCTTGAGATGCTGCAATTTCCTACTTAACTGCCTCGAATATTTCAACTTGCGGGAAGGAGATGGCCATGATGTATGTAGAATCTTCATCATGTCTAGATAAGGCATCAGCAACCTTGTTCATTTTCCCAGCTTTAAATTCCACCCGAAAATCAAACCCCATCAATTTGCTTAGCCAATGCTGTTGCGGGGATGTGGTGAGACGTTGTTTGAGCAAGTATTTAAGGCTAAAATGATTTGTACAAATGATGAAGGGCCTACCCCATAAGTATAGGTGCCAATGTGATATTGCTTTAGCCAATCCTATCAATTCCCGTTTATATGCAGTTAATTTAAGGTGCTGATCAGCAAGTTTACGGTTGAAAAAAGCAATAGAGTGATTGTTCTATTGTAAGACAACTCCAATCCCACTGTCAGAAGCATCACATTCTATCACAAACTCTTCCTCAAAATGGAGTAACTGCAAAATAGAGATAGTTGAAAGAGATGCCTTTAATTTATTAAAAGCATCATCAGTTTCTTTACTCCATTGAAAGGCATTTTTCTTCAAGAGACTAGTTAACGATGCCGCCATTTGCCCATAATCTTTGATGAGTTTTCTATAGTATCCTTCTAGTCTGAGAAAACCCCATAAAGCCTTGGTAGATTGTAGAGTTAGCCACCTAATAATGCCTTAATTTTTGTTTTATCAACTTCTACACTAGCACTATGAATGATATGCCCCAGATAGGTTATCTGTGGCTCACCAAAGGAACACTTGGGCTTCTTTAAAAATAATATATTAGTGTGCAAAAGATCAAAAACTATCTTCACATGTTGCATATGCTCCACCCATGTTTGACTATAAACTAATATATTATTAAAGAAAACCAAGACAAACTTACATAAGTGAGGTCGAAAGACTTCATTCATCAAGCTCTAAAAGGTTAAAGGAGCATTTGTAAGCCCAAAAGGCATGACCAAAAATTCGAAGTGCCCATGGTGAGTTCTAAAAGCTGTTTTCTCTATATTCGTTGGTGCCATCCTGACTTGGTGATAGTCGGATTGTAGGTCTAACTTTGTAAAATTTTGAGCCCCATGCAATTCATCCACCATCGGTATCGGGAATTCATCCTTAACTGTGCGTGCATTGAGCTCTCGATAATCAACACAAAAACGCCATGAGCCATCATGCTTCTTGACTAACAGTACAGGGGAAGAAAATGGGGATCTACTCGGTCGAATGTTCCCTTGCTGTAGCATTTGTGTACACTGTCTTTCAATTTCATCTTTTTGGAGATGTGGGTATCTATAAGGTCTAACCACCACCGGTCCTATGTCAGGCAAAAGAGGTATACGATGATCATACTCACGATTAGGAGGTAAACTTGAAGGCTCCATAAACAAATCTGCAAACTCCGTTAATAGATTTTGCAAGATAATAGTGGTTGGATTGTGTTTTTGCATCAAGTTAAGCCGTGGGTCTACCTCTAGGTTTTGGCCTTGCCATAAGACCACTTTCCTCCTAAAACGAATTTCATAGTCAATGAACTAAAGTCCCACAAGATAAGTCTAAGAGTACACAACCATTTAACCCTTAGAACCACATCAAATCCTTCTAGCGGAATGGTATAAAAATCAGCATGCAAGGTATCCTTTCCCACCTGAAGTGGAACCGACTTACAGATGCCCATGCTAGGTACCCGTTTCCCATTCGCCACACATATGTTCAACCCTGGTCTTTTCCATACCTCCAGTCCTAAGCTTGAAATTAGACCTTCACGCAAGAAGTTATGTGTACTTCTAGAGTCCACCAACACCGATGCAACGACTCCCGACACTTTTGCCAATAATTGCATGGTAGGAGAATTCCGTGTTCCATTGATTACATTCAAAGAAATCTCCAAATCACCTGCTTTGTCTTCATCTGAATCACTATCGGTATCAGAAGCCTCAATCCAAAATAACCTTTTACATTTGTGTCCCAATGTATAAGATTCAGCACGGTTATAACACAGTCCTTTGGCTTTCCTCTCCACCATTTTTGCCCGCGCGTGTTAATCTCTTGATAAACGGTGTGGAAGATGCCGCTCTATTTTTGCTCCTCACCGGTTTTGTTGTTCGTGTTCCACCCTTGATGAAACTCTTATTAGCGGAAATAACTGATTCCTTAATGCTAGACTTGTGCGTCGACCAGTTGATGTTGGTCTTTGCGGTTAAGGATCCTTGGGACACCGCGTGTTTACGCTCTAAGGTTCTAGCCATATTCATGGCAATTCCGAGATTACCTGGCTGTTTCGATTCAATATCAATTCGTAGTTCTTATTTCAATCATGCTATAAAAAGATCCACTTGTTATCGTGGTCTTAGGCGACGTTCTAGCCAATAATGTTTGGAATTGGCGTTGATACTCTTCAACCAATCCAATTTGTTTGAAGTTGGCTAGTTCTCCTAAAAGATTATTACTCATCGGTGGTCCAAACCTCACATGACAATGCTCCTTAAACCATTCCCATGTCATATCAATCTCTTCTTGTTCAACTTGATCAAGCCAGAGTTGTGCCTCACCTAGTAGATGGAATGCGGCTAAGCCTACTTTATCATCTTTAGCCGTCCTTTGATTGACAAAGAACTTCTCGCATCTTTTCAGCCACCTTAAAGGATCATTAGTGCCATCATACGTTGGAAATTCCTTCTTGTAGTACCTTGGTACCTTAGAGCCTCCTCCTTGTGATTCTAACTTGTCTCTTGAACCCGCACTTTGGTTTTGGGCATGACTGTTGCTGCTTCAACCCTTTTCCGCATCCCGGTCAGGTTCCTTCCCTTTGTCTTTGATCGACATTGATAGCTCGGTCACCTATTCTTCCGGTGACTGTTGTCGCATCACCATTTGTTCCATAAAAGTTTCTAGTTTAGCTGCTAAATTATCCGTGATGTTATGTTTCTAGTGTCGCATCCCCCATAACTTTCAGCTCTTATACCAAGATGTTATGTTCCTTGGCGTAGGATCTAATTATAGGTCTAAACATCAATAATTCTTTCCTAGAAGCTATGATGAACTAATGGAGGCAGACTCGTCTTCTATTGAGCCCCCTCCTAGACTAACTTTTTCAGAATGAAAACTTGTTTCTTTATTGAATAATAAGTCCATTTTTATAGGTAACACAAAAATGGAAAGTAAATCCTTAGTCTAGGATATGTAAGTATAGTAACTAAAAAAAGAAAGGAAAGAAAATAAAAGAACTATCACAGTTATGCTTTCTCCGTAAGTATTGCTGATTTCTTTCTATGATATTGCCTTCCAAGAAAGGCATCTGTATCAGAATCGTCATGCATATAATCAGAGGAAAAAATAAGGCTTGTTTCAATTTAGCCAAGCTGTTGACAGGCATATAAAATGGCTGGATAGGTTTAGATTAACATTTGTGAAGCTTGTTATTGTATGTGAACATTGCCACAAGAAGACCTTGGCCTTCTTTCCAGTAGAGACAGGTTTTGAGCAACTACTTTCACTTTTTATGGTTGGTTGCCTCCCATAAGAAAAATCACATGACAAAGAATGAATGACCTAGTTGAGGTAGACAAACAGGGAAAGAAGTCTAGCATGCTGCTGGAAATGAAAAATATTTCCCCATAAACAGTTCTCCATTTCTGAATTGTCCAAAAATTGTTGACCATGCATACACTATTCAGAATTCACACTTTTTGTGATGATTTCCGCGCAAACCTCATTTTCTCTTTAATTCATCAATGTCTTTTATAGACACAGTGTTACTAGTGGAGTTAAAGGTCAGCCCAAAGTAAGCAGAAAATGGGAAAATCAGCGTGGCAACAAGGATATCAATTAGTTATGAATAGGATTGATGAGTAGCATGTATACAAGTGTCGTATCTGTAACTACTTTTGTTAATAAGGATGAGAATACAAGAGTATATACAAAAAAGCAAAAGAAGATAAACTCACATGAGAGTTAAAATCTCGAACAAAATACCAAATAAAACAAAAGGGTATTAGGCTCAAGATTTTGGCACTATTACATCAAAGAGCTATCTTCCAAATGGAAAACCTATAAAGAGAACTTGACAAAGTGAAAATAAGACCAACCTCTACTGAGCAACTAGCATTAGGATGAAAGAGTGTTTAGGAATGAGACCCTTAAACCACACCAGACAAAACCAAGGAACACGATCCGTTGGATGGCTTAACCGATTGTATGCTTCCTTTATCAAGAGCTGTTCTGTTGGGTTAACTTTCCAAATTAGTTTATACTCACAGCCAACCTTTGGTTCTATAGCTCCCCTTAACTCTTCCTTTATCCTTTCCCAAAGAAGCTGGCCAATCCAACCCATTTCCATTAATAACACTGCAAAGCTTAGCTTCTTTAGGGATACTTGATATTTAGATTTCTCTTTCCCCTAGCCAAGAGATTAGGGGACCCTTGGGGTGCCATTCGTCATACCACAAGGAAATAGCATTCCCATTACCCACCTCCCATTTAATTAGGTATTGTGCTAGAGGTCTAAGTTGTAGCATCTTCCTCCACAACCAAGAAGTTGCTATTGGCACCTTTAAGGACCAAAAGTTTTTGTCCTTAATGAGCTACATCCTCATCCAACTTGGTTAGAGAGCAATTAACATCAGAGCAAAGAAGCCAAATATGCTTAGTTGCACCAATTTGTTCCACATGACTGGGTCAATAATGCTCAAACCTCCTTCCTCGTTTGGTCTACAAATCATGTCCCAATCTACTTTCACCATAGCCTTGGCTTTATCACATCCATTCCATAGGAAATGTTTCGTTTTTATAGTCAAAAGTCTTCAAAGTACTCTGGCAAAATAAAGATGGACAATCAATATACTTGGATGGAGAAGAGTACACTTTTAACTAATTGTACCTGACATGCATATGATAAGGTTTTGTTTGTCCAACTATTAATGCACTTGCTGTATTTTTTAACTAGAAACTGACATGTAGCTTTATTGGCTTTAAGGACGTTAAAGGCACGCCTAAGTATTTCATTGGCAATTCACCTAGCTTGAAACCCTGCAACCGTACCAAACACTCCTTTGTTTCTTGAGGAACTCCACTAAGGAAAATAAGGCTTTTCTCAAAGCTGGCTTTGAGACCTAACAGAGTAAAACTCATCTAAACTTTCATTGCCAAGCTTAATAGACCGCTTGTCCCCTCTTGAAAATATCTTTACATCATCAGCAAAACATGAATAGTTAAGCCTCTTTGGTGATAAAAATAATCCTTCCTTTCTACCAATTTCTCTCATAATACATGAGAAAATTTCCATAACCAACACAAAGAGATAAGGGGAGATGGGATCCCCTTGTCTAAGACCATTTGTGCTTGGAAAGAAACCCAGTAGATCCCCATTTAGATTAATGAAGAACTTTGGTCTTGTTATGCATTGCATCACCCATTGGGTAAATAGAGTTTGGAACTCCATTGTTCTAAGTGTTCCAAAAAGTACCACTGTATGTGATCGTAGACCTTCATAATGTCCACTTTTAGAGCACATCTCACACCAAGGTTCTTATGATAGTTTAGCAAAAGATTCTAAGCTACAAAGATGTTACCCACTATGAAGGCTTGCTCATTGCCAGTCAAGGAGGGCAGAATTTGCTTCAACCTTTCAGGTAGAATCTTTGAAATGCTCTTGTAAATGGTGTTGCACCATGAAATTGACCTAAAATCTGTAAAAAGTGAAGGATTCTCAGCTCTTTGCAACCAAAGAGATGACTCAAGTTATTGATTTAAGCAAGGAACCAGTTGCAAAAAAATCCTTAATAGCCCCACAAACATCTTTACCAATGATGTCCCACGAGCAACAAAAGAAGCTTGAATTGTAGCCATTGGGTCCAAGGGCCTTGTCTTGAGCCAACAGATGGGCTTTATTTCCTCATCTGTTACTGGCTTTATAAGGCATTCCCAATCTGCTGTATGGACTCTTTTTGCTACCAAGGCCTCTAGGTGGTCCAACATGTGGGATGGTTCCTTCGGCTCCTTAAGTAAGTTCTCAAAGTATCTTGTGGCATGAGCTTTGATCTTGGCTGGTGAAGAAACACACTGACCATGATCATCACAAATCTATCTTATGGCTTCTTGTTACAAGAGGCTTGTTTTATTAACAATGTCTAGAGATAGAAAATCCTCTATCTTCTTCAACACTGAGGACAATTTGAAGCAGGGGAGGAAAATGTTTCAAACAAAGTTAAAGGTCAAACCCAAAATAAGTTAAGAAAATGGCAAAATTAGAGTACTAATGTGGCAACAAGGATATCACAATTTGTTGCAAAACAGCATTGACGAGTAAATCTGCATGCAAGTGTAGTATCTGTAATTACTTTAGGAGGGAAAAATCAGTGGCATGTATACAAGTGTAGTATCTGTAACTACTTTTAGGAGGGAAAATTAGCAGAATGTAACAAGTGCAGTATCTGTAACTGCTCAAAATTGGAGTATAAATAGAAGACAGAAATGTAAATAAAGGGACTTAAAATCCTGAAACAATTGGTGCCTCTTTCTTCATAAGGTGGATTAGGAGAGTGGCTCCTAAATCAGTCGAACATCCTTTCATCAGCATTTCGCCTTTTTAGCTATTGTGATCTCCTATAATTGGGCTTGCTGCATGTAGATAGTATAAGTCACAATCGGATGTTAGAGGTCAATTTCTTTTTTTTTTTAATTAAAATTTTCAAGGTTTTTTATTCCATCTACGTAAGTTCTTCTCCAGCTAGATTAAGTAGAATCCATCTTGTTATAGTTGCATTGTCAGATATGTCATATGCACCATGCCTCTAATATGCTCTCTATCTACGTTTGCTCTTACTGGTACTTGTTTTCTTGCGTTAATGTTGTCTTTTAGCTTCACCATATGAACCATGCCTCTAGTATGTTCTCTATCTACGTTTGCCCTTGCTTGTATTTGTTTTCTTGCTTTAGTTCTGTCTTTTAGCTTCCCCATAACAATGTCATTCTTTTTGCTTCTGATATTTTGTATGAGGGGATCTCAGGTCTAACATTTAATACAATTTTTTTTTTTTTTTTTGGTTTTATGTTTGCAGCTATAGCTACTGTAGTCACTGTTGCTGAGATATTGAAAAACAATGGATTGGCTGTTGAGAGGAGTATGGCTGTCTATCTTCCTCTGTAATATATATTACATCAGCAGATTTTTTTCCCCAAGCATGAAATTTAATGTTGTCTTGCAGAGATAGCAACCTCAACTGTTGATATCAAGGATGAAACCAGAGGGCGTCCTGTCCAAAAAGCTAAAGTAAGTAAACAGCATATCCTTGATGCCTGTGGATCATGCAAAGTTGGTTTGTAATTATGCAGTAAATGTGGTAATTGAAGGATTGCAAGTATTGGTTTATAATGGTTTGTAATTCATTTTGGTTTATAATTCAAATAGTTGATATGCACATCATACAGTCTATGTAGTTTTATATTTGTCCTGATAAGCAAGTTTGTTGCAGATTGAAATAGTGTTGGGGAAGTCTGAAAAGTTCGACGAGTTGATGGCGGCAGCTGCTGCAGAACAGAATGATTCTGTTGCAGGGGAAGAGCAGAGCTGAAGGAGGACAATTTTCTTGTTTCCAAGTTTAATTCCATATATTAATACCTTCATTTGTCATTATTTATCAGTATATGAGGTACTCTGTAGTCCTCAATCCCAATTCAGTTTTGTACCTTTGGGTTTCATGTTCATGTAGGAGCATATTGTGTGGAATTTGGGTCTCCACAATGCTTTCGGTTACGGGGGTCACTACTAGTGTTTCAAGTACTGTGAATTTCAAGGGACAGTCTTTTCTTTATTTATATTTATTTGTCTGAATATGAAGAGTAGAATTTGTTCAGTGGTAGTTTCTCTTTTATGGGGAAGGAGGTGGGTGAGGCGGCTTGAATTTCTCACGTTTTGCCGGTGTACATTAAAATAATAATAATTAAAAAAAAAAACCCTAAGTTGCAAATGCTCCTCCTACACTATTGATGAATAAATAGATTTTATACACTCTTAAAGATTTTAATGAAAGTTGTGGAAAACTCAACATGAAACATTTGTTAACAAGAAATATACATAAGGAACACGCACTGTTGGATGCCTTAAGAGCTGTTCTGTTGGGTTAACTTTCCAAACTACTTTATACTAACAGCCAACCTTTGGTTGTATAGCTCCCCTTAACTCTTCTGTATCCTTTCCCCGAAGAAGCTGGCCAATCCAACCCATTTCCATTAATAATGCTGCAAAGCTTAGCTTCTTTAGGGATACCTGATGTGTAGATTTGTCTTTCCCCTAGCCAAGAGATTAGGGGACCCTTGGGGTGCCATTTGTCATACCACAAGGAAATAGCATTTGCAGCTCAAGGATTTTATTTAAGATTTTAATGAAAGTTTGCACTTTAATGAAATCTTCGGATTTCAAAAAATTCAAGTATAGTGTCTGAAATTTAGTGAGATTTTTTTTATGAAGATGCAAGAGGTACAAAAAGGGATATCCATCTAAAGATGCACAATTCATGCTCTTTTACTCTCAAATTAGGCAATTGGATACATTATGGAAGAATCATAAGTATTAGAGTGATGAGACACATTTGTTAATATTTGAATATGCATGACTACATGAGTTTTTAGCCTAAAATTTTGTACCAATACAAAGAGATGCAATGTTTTACATATGACACTCAGTTCAAGTGTTAATTGCTTTGGTTGGATAAAGTGTCTAATGCCGAATTTTTGAAACTTTTTGAATGAGGTTTCACTTTCTTTGGATGAAGTCCCCTTTCCTAGGCCGTGGGAAGAATGATGCTAACTAATACGGGATATTGGAATCATCATTATTTTCATGACTTTGTTCGAACAAACTTTGTTGTGTTTGAATGAAACAAACTTGAACTACATGTTTATTCTATTCTTCATCGTGATACCGCTTTGATCAAATAATATATTCCTATACCCATCAAGAATTCATTGGAATACTTAGTTAAATATATTTGAGCTGATAATTAATAATCTATGCAATAGTGACTTAATTTACGAATTATAAATTTACTAATTTCAGGATTGTTATATATATATATATATATATATTATTTATATGCCTCCCCACTTGACAAAGAAACAAAATAAATAAAATGTCAATGTTCGTAGTCCGAAATGCTGGACAAATTGGGATTCTAGCAGAAAGTAGGTTATAGAACGGCAAACCTATTGCAAGTGGTGAATGGCTAGTTTGCCTTCCCAATTCTCAAGCAATCTCATGAAATACAGTAGACGAAATCCTGTACATGTAATATAGTAATATGAATCCAATGAAGAGCATTATATGTTTCTTCCATACCCAATGCCATCGAAAGACTTCTGTGCCCTCAAATCTCAACCGCTTGCGCTGCTAGTCCCGAATAACCCAACCAGTCACAACTGGTATAGATAACATGGAGAACTAAACGGAGCAACTGGAGTAGCACCATAAACTTTGCTTAACATGGAGAACAAAATAGAGCAACAGGAGTAGCACCATAGACCTTGCTTTAGAATTTTGTTGGCCATGTAAGACTCCATCAACAACGCTTCTTACGGTATAAAGATAGGCGAAGGAAGATTCAATTATTTTCACAACTTGGGGTGTGCGTAATATTTGATGCTTACTGAGAAAATGTACTTAAAAACAGGAGTTGTGGAAATAACGATAGAAGGAAAAATAGAACAAACTTCTGGCCAACTCTCTTTCGGTCATCACTTTCACAAATTCATTAGCCAGATAATTTTCTTTCAATGGAGGATGAGATTAAAGTGAAGGTACCAAAATTAAAGACGAAGTGCTTGTTATGATCATCCTATCTACATCACGGCATTCACAAAAAGTACCTCAAATAGACATGGGTAATTGGCATTGCAGAATGCATTTATATCGATCTAATGTAATTTATAATAACTGCAAGTGTAAATGCATCCACAACACCTAACTTTATGTGATTCTTATGATAAATTATGGGTCATTCTAAATAGTTTATTGAATTTGAATCCAATTGTGAAATGAATGGAAACATTTCTCCTAAAATATTAATCCAAATTCAACCGAATAAAGGAATCATACTCGCATAATTTAGGACTAGTCATTACAACGGAACATTCTCCACTACTAGGGAAATGGATGAAACTAGTAGGAGTGAGATGTGAGTTAACAAACTGCATTTGAAAACTGAGGACACCAACTTGATCGAGAAAAGAAACAACCATGAGAGGAATGAATGGGAGTGATTAATTGAACAACCTAATCTTTCTCCAACAACATCATGATACGAACAAAGAAAGCAAAAAGCAACAGGAATTAAAACTTAAGATCCAAATTTCAAACCTAATTTTTTTTTTTTTTGGAATCTACAACATTGTAAGAAAGAAAGACGAAGCACCAGAGAAACAAAACTAATTTTCCCTTGGTTGGGGCAGTGGCTCCTCTACACCCATGAAGTCAAAGAAACATATTTGTCCTGCGTATTATTAAAGAAGTTGATTCAATAATAGAAGTTCTAGCAAAAAAGACTAAAATAAACCATCTAAATTAGTAACATCTGCTAGGACAACACATCAAATTGACTGATAATTTCATCTCAACAAGCGTGTAAAACCTAAATAGAAGTGACAAATTTATGTTTAGAACTCAATCTACAAATTCAACAAGTTGATTTGTGCTATAATGAAAAATGCAGGCAAACTAAAGCAGGCCAAAATATCTAAATGATATAGTAAATGACTAAAATATTAGCACGAAGTAATCCATGTCAAGACATGGTACTTTTTCGAAGATATAGGGTAGTTTATCGCAATTCTCAATCCATACACTCCTTGTATTGTTCACTGTTTGAAGATATAAGATACATGCAAAACCTATAATACTTCAAACATGAAAAGGATTGAGTACACACAACATAGGAAACAGTGGAAAAAGTAGTCTATTGGAATGAATGATTAACTAAAGAATGTAATCTTATTTCAAAACATCAAGGCACAAAAAATAGAAAGCTATCATGTAAGAGACGAGAATTGAAGATTTAACTAATTTTTTTTAATTTCAAATAACAATTATCTAAACCAATAGCAGTTTTAAGAAAGAATGGAGTGATGATAGCAGGTAAGCATAATAAAATTTTCACTCACCAGTATTGGACGGCCCGTCCTTGGAATGTTCAAATGGGACTTCTTGTACAACATCCTCAGCTGGCGCTTCACTTTCTTCATTTAAGTCGAAGCGACTTCTTGTACCAACATCCTCAGCTGACGCTTCATTTAAGTCGATGTGACTTTCTTGTACAACATCCTCAGCTGACGCATCACTCTCTTCATCCTCAGCTGACGCATCACTCTCTTCATCCTCAGCTGACGCATCACTCTCTTCATCCTCAACTGACGCATCACTCTCTTCACAACTTCTTGTACCAACGTCACATGTATATCAAAGAAGTGCATTTAGTAATTTAGGATATAATAGCGCCTTATAGCAGCGAGCAAATATGAAATGTTAAGGTTTACCCAAAAAGAATACAAATCGTAAGTACTGAAATGTCTCACATCAATTGTTCAAACTGTAGTGAGCAAATATGAAATGTTAAGGTTTACCCCAAAAAAATCATGAGAGCGACAATTTTGTATTCAAAATGCAAATAAAACTAACTACTGATAAATCAAGACGTATATTTTAAGAGACTCGATGGCAATACTCTTTTAGATACATGGAATATGTTGAGGATTAATATAGAGAAAACAATTAAGCACTCAAACAACAAATCGGTCAAATAGTGTACCAGATTTGTGACTATTGGAAAATGTATGATAAGAAAAGTAAGGGAATAACATGGCCTCTTTTATTCATTCGCAAGTCATCTATTAAGTATCAAAACATAGAAAGCTACAATGTAAGAAATGAGAATAGAAGAATTAATAGTAGAGAAGTATGATAAAATTTGTACTCTATCATAGTACGCGTTTGCAAAATCTGTTTCCACGATAGGATATGTCTGGGTGTGCCCTCAGCTTGTGCTTTATTTCCTTCACTTTCGTCAAAGTAATTACTACAATTCATATCACGTGTATTAAAGAAGTGGATTAAGTAATTGATGATTTTATAGCCATTCTAGTAGAGATCAATACGAATCTTGCTAAGTACTAAAATCTCTTGGATCAACCGATCAAAGTGTCATAAGCTAAGCCAAAAAAAAAAAAAAAATCATTAGAATGATAGTTTTATATGCGAAGTGCTAGCAACGTTTGTTAATGTACATAAACTCCTGATTAAGGAGTTACTTGTATTTATTAATAATAATTAAAAAAAGAGTTACTTGTAAAGGTATTTCAACGAACACGCCGGAATGTAAACCTAGAAAACGATGATTATACATTTAAAAAGGAAGCTATAATTTTATCAAATTGATTTATGCTATAAAACAAAATATACGATATTTAGTTAAACAAAAAAATTGTTCAAAATATTTAATTGAAGTAAGAAAATACTAAGCTGTAGTCAAACATCAAGAAGCAACCCAATAACTAGTTTAAAAATGGATCAAAATATCTCATTGAAATAAGAAAAGATTAAAAATTGTGAAGCTATAAAATATTTTCTATTTGTAGGCAGAGGAAACACATAAAAAAAAAAGAAAGAAATATTACACACATCAGGCAAATCAAATGTCCCATAAAAATAAAATTAATCAATGATACAAAAAAGTGAAATTATATATTATTATTATATGACTCACCTAGACAAGGATATGTTAATCCGCACCCTCCTTGTATTCCTCAATTTGGAGAGGTCATTGGGGTCTAGCTTCAAAGATTGGCATTGAATAATATGAACTTCCTCTAAGGACTTTAACTGTGTGAGGCCTCCAATCTGTTCGAGCCCTTTGCACTCACGAAGAGTCAAGCGTTTCAGATTCCCCCATCGGAAAAGGTCAGATAAACTTGATAGGGAAGGACAATTGCATATGGATAAATCAGTCAAAGACTCCATAGTCACCAGCTTTCCACATCCAACCAATTCTAGTGAATCTATTCCCAAGTTTTGAATTTCTAAAATAGACAATGTCTTCAGCCCATCAAGCCTCACTTTCCCCTTCAAATTCTTACAATTATGCAAATGTAATTCTCTTAGACGCCTCAAGTTTGACAACTTAGGAAATTCTTCCAAGGATGGACAATCTCTTATGGATAAACGGGTTAAAGACTCCAGTCCATCAAACCCCACTATTCTCTTCAGATTCTTACAATTCTCCAAAGTTAACTTAGATAGATTTCTCAAGTTTGACAACTTTGGAAATTCTTCCAAGGATGGACAACCTGTTATGGATAAAACGATTAAATGCTCCAATTCATCAAACCCCACTATTCTCTTCGCATTCCAATTCCTCAAAAGTAACGAAGATAGATTTCTCAAGTTTGACAACTTCAGAAATTCTTCGGATGGACAATCTATTATGGATAAACGGGTTAAAGACTCCGGTCCATCAAACCCCACTATTCTCTTCAGATTCTTACACCGCCACAATTCAAACGAAGATAGATTTCTCAAGTCTGACAACTTAGGAAATTCTTCCAAGGATGGACAATCTCTTATGGATAATTTGGTTAAAGACTCCAGTCCATCAAACCCCACTATTCTCTTCAGATTCTTACAATTCCGCAATTTTAACAAAGATAGATTTCTCAAGTTTGACAACTTAGGAACTTCTTCCAAGGATGGACAATCTCTTATGGATAAATCGGTTAAAGACTCCAGTCCATCAAACCCCACTATTCTCTTCGGATTCTTACAATTCCGCAATTTTAACGAAGATAGATTTCTCAAGTTTGACAACTCAGGAAATTCTTCCAAGGATGGACAATCTCTTATGGATAAATCGGTTAAAGACTCCAGTCCATCAAACCCCACTATTCTCTTCAGATTCTCACAATTCCGCAGTTCTAACGAAGATAGATTTCTCAAGTTTGACAACTCAGGAAATTCTTCCAAGGATGGACAAGCTGTTATGGATAAATCAGTTAAAGACTCCAGTCCATCAAACCCCACTATTCTCTTCACATTCTTACAATTCTCCAAAGTTAACTTAGATAGATTTCTCAAGTTTGACAACTTAGGAAATTCTTCCAAGGATGGACAATCTCTTATGGATAAACGGGTTAAAGACTCCAGTCCATCAAACCCCACTATTCTCTTCACATTCTTACAATTCTCCAAAGTTAACTTAGATAGATTTCTCAAGTTTGACAACTTAGGAAATTCTTCCAAGGATGGACAATCTCCTATGGATAAATCGATTAAAGACTCCAGTCCATCAAACCCCACTATTCTCTTCGAATTCTTACAATTCCACAAATTTAACGAAGATAGATTTCTCAAGTTTGACAACTTGGGAAATTCTTCCAAGGATGGACAATCTTCTATGTATAAAAAATGGGTTAAAGACTCCAGTCCATCAAACCCCACTATTCTCTTCGGATTCTTACAACTCCTCAATTGTAACGAAAATAGATTTCTCAAGTTTGACAAATTAGGAAATTCTTCCAAGGATGGACAATCTCTTATGGATAAATCAGTTAAAGACTCCAGTCCATCAAACCCCACTATTCTCTTCAGATTCTCACAATTCCCCAAAGTTAACTTAGATAGATTTCTCAAGTTTGACAACTTTGGAAATTCTTCCAAGGATGGACAATTTCCTATGGATAAACGGGTTAAAGACTCCAGTCCATCAAACCCCACTATTCTCTTCAGATTCTTACAATTCTGCAATTCTAACGAAGATAGATTTCTCAAGTTTGACAACTTAGGAAATTCTTCCAAGGATGGACAATCTGCTGCTATGGATAAATGGGTTAAAGACTCCAGTCCATCAAACCCCACTATTCTCTTCGAATTCTTACAATTCCTCGAATTCTTACAATTCCACAAATTTAACGAAGATAGATTTCTCAAGTTTGACAACTTGGGAAATTCTTCCAAGGATGGACAATCTGTTATGGATAAATCGGTTAAAGACTCCAATCCATCAAACCCCACTATTCTCTTCGGATTCTTACAACTGCACAAATTTAACGAAGATAGATTTCTCAAGTTTGACAAGTTAGGAAATTCTTCCAAGGATGGACAATGTTCTATGGATAATTTGGTTAAAGACTCCAGTCCATCAAACCCCACTATTCTCTTCAGATTCTTACAACTCCACAATTGTAACGAAGATAGATTTCTCAAGTTTGACAACTTAGGAAATTCTTTCAAGGATGGACAACGTCTTATGGATAAATTGGTCAAAGGCTCCAGTCCATCAAGCCCATATATACACTCCAAATTCTTACAATCCCGTATTGTTAACGAAGAAAGACTTCCCGATTTACTTGCGGGTGATAACTTCAAAGACTTGAGCTCAACAAAAGCCAATGTCGATAGATTATCCAATTCTGACCCCTCAGGATACTCTCCCAACAAATTGCAACCCTCAAGTTCTAGTTCCCTCAAGAAATCCAGTTCTGCTAGACCTCGAATCTCACGTAGACTGCAACAATATGAAACTTTTAACACTTCCATCTTCTTTGCATGCGAGACATCTAGAATTCCACATGGAAAGTTACAATAATTCAATGTCAATAGTGACAGCATCGGTGGAAGCTGCAAATGGTCCTGAAGTTTAACAAAAGATAAAGTCAACTCCTTGAGCAGAGAAAGTCCATATACATTCTCCCATCCAGTTATGACACAAGGAATGCACAAATGCAACTTCTCAAGCATAGGTGCCTTACAAATCCACTGAAAATCCAAGCACGTGGAGTGAACTTGGTCATAGAGAGCATCTTGGTCATAGAGAGCATAGGAAAAAATACCTTCACATCCGAAAGATAATCTTAATTCAACGATATTAACCAATTCATGTAGGTTGTGAGGGTATAGTTCAATCCGTGTTGGAGAATCGATAAGTAAATGTGTCAAACTTGGGGGAAGCTTTGACATACGACGTACAGGAGTTGAACTTAATTTCAAGATTTTTAAGCAGGAACACATGCTGATTTCGCTTGGTATGTGTCCGTCGAAATCTTCACAACCACTGATTTCCAACTCTTCAAGCGAAGTCAAACTCCCAATAGCAGTAGGAAACTTTGTAATATCACCTCCAGCTATGCTCAAAACTCTCAATTCCTTAAACCGTCGGGTTGCTTCTGGTAATTCCTTCACGTAGAAGACGGAAAGGTTCAAAACTTGGAGCTTGTGTGCCTGCAAGAAAAATTGAAAATCAAAGAATAATGGTGAATGATAACCAAGCCGTGATCATTCATGCAAAAGCACTCTGCCATACACTTCCTTTTACAGAAGTATATCATACCTTCATTTGGCAACATTTGTAATGTATATCTTTTTTTTCGACATCGTCAAGCTGGAGAACAACTAAATTTGCTGGATTAAAATTGGTTGCAATGAAGTGCTCGACACCGCAGATGAGAATCCATCGTAAGTTTGGGAAAAGTCCCTCAAAGCATCCCTTGATTTGACGTACAAACAGTTCCAGCAATCTCACATTTTCAAAACCTAATAAATCCTCACTTGTAATGGTCTTACAATCTACACGAAGCATTTCCACATATTTCCTTTCCTGCAAAAAGAACATGCCTTTCTAAATTGCAACGGAAATTCTGATGTCATATGTACGGTTTTTAAATCAATTATTTTTTGTATTTAATGGCCGGATTAGAGTGCCAAAAGTTAATCCAATTTAGTCTTCAAAATTCAAATGGACTTTCTACCGCACTTCAAAATTTATATGTTACGCATTCACACTTTATATATAAAAGTAATTAAATAAAATAATTAATTTGATCTAACAAATAAATTTAATTTTAAAGAGAGAAATATTTTTTAAATTAGATTACCTCGTTTGCTATTTTATCAACATTTATGTCATCAATCTGCAAGAATCTTCTGACTTTGCTTCCATTTCCTTTACGCTGCTTCCGAATAATGTCTCTTCCCAAATCTTTCAATACGTCATGCATCGACAAGAGCTCAGTCTTCCCATTTACGACATCTGTAACTAATGATTTATCGATAAGATTTTCTGTTGATAGATTAGGACACCATCCAAGGTCTGTCCACATGTAGTATGCTTCCATTTTCTTTAGGCCACCGGGATAACAAGCTATATCCAAAAAGATTTTTTTTTCCTCCTTGCTCAATCCATTATAACTTATCATTAGAGCACTTTGAATTTTCTCATTAGGGCTTTCCTCCAACTTTTTTATTGCTTCTTCCCAAGCTTTTTCACTATGACCAAGCATCGAGGAACCGATAACCTTAAGAGCTAGTGGAAGACCGCCCAAGGAGGAAGCAAGCTTCTTTGAAAGGCTCTCAAATTGCCTAGGCGGAGTGTCACTTCTGAAAGAAAACCTACTAAAAAGCTCAAGAGCTCGATCATTATCCAATTTCTGTACTTGATAAACCTTTACAAGAGCTCGATCATTGTCCCGTTGCTGTACAAGACCCATCTCTAGAGCATCCAAAACCCTTTTGTTTCTAGTAGTGATAATAATCCTACTTCCGTCAGCTAACCGAGTAGAATCACCAAGAAAGTTTGGCAACAGATTTCCATCATCTACATCATCCAAAACAAGAAGAAATTTTTTCTTCCTGTTCAGTCCCTTTCTTATCATGTTGACTCCATCATTAATGTTGTCAATAGATTTAGCACAATTTGGGTCAATTAGGTCCTTGTATAATTGTCGTAGCAACTTCAGAAGCGCTTTATCCTCTACATTTTCTCGGACATTTGCAATAAAGGAGCAACTCTTGTCAAAGTTAGCAGAGAGATCGTTGAAGACAACCTTGGCCAGAGTTGTCTTACCGATACCTCCCATTCCACAAAGTCCAATGATGCGACAACCATCGGAGTTTAAGTCTAACATCCTTATAACAGATTTCACTTGGTCGTCAATTTCAACAAAATGACTGGGGACAACTTGAAACTTGGACCTCAGTTGATTTAAAACTTTTCGCGTAATCTCTGTAATTGCATCCGCTTCGCTGCCATGCAAATAAATAATATATTATTTCAAAAGATGTACGAAATGAACAAAATTTTAAAATGATTGTTCATTATGCCGGTCAACAATACGTACACATTAGTAACTTTCATTAATATACAAGCATATGTGCGCTCATGTTCCGTGTGCAAAAATTTAAT
This sequence comes from Laguncularia racemosa, assembly GCA_037954665.1. Taxonomy (NCBI): domain Eukaryota; kingdom Viridiplantae; phylum Streptophyta; class Magnoliopsida; order Myrtales; family Combretaceae; genus Laguncularia; species Laguncularia racemosa. The sequence continues at coordinate 2,665,482 of JBBMOL010000012.1, forward strand.
AGAGCAGTACAATAATTTTTAACATAAGACAATGACTCAATTCAACTATATAAATGACTTGTGACTGACGAATGAACAAAAGAAGTAATGAATAAACTGTTTCAAAATGCAAGAAAAATAATAATAATATTACTAAGAAAGTGGGGCTGGTGGAAAAAATGGAGCAAACCATCCTACTTAAATGGGTTACTTCAATAGTTTGGAATTATTTTACAATGAAAACCCCCATTTTAACTGAAATGAACTTATCTTTGAGATTACAAAGGTTAAATTTATAAATTCAATCTAAAATTGTATAAACTACACTATAAACACCAAAACAGTGCCAAGCCTTTTAATAATGTAGATAACCCACATTTCGTATTTTTTAAACATTTATGCCTTATTTATGAATTTATATTCACCTAAATTTGAATAAGAGTTTAATTAGAAGGTAAGGATAACAAGATTAATAAATGACATGTAACTTTCTATTACAAGAATTCCAAGGAGGCTATACAGTTACTTTTTTTTTTTCCTTAATTTTAGCATCCTCAATTAGCACTCATTAAAAATAATGAAAAAAATTGATTACTCAAAATTAACAAAACAATAATTTACGGGTTGCATGTCTAGTAAACAACAGATTTAGAAAACTATCAATGTGAAAGCTATAGGACATTCATAAAAAGTATATATATATAATAACATGTAACTTTGAGATTCGTTTAAAATATATATTCATTTGTTGATGTGATGAATGGATGCACTTACTTTTTGTTGGCAATGCAGGGTCCCAATATTTTTCCCACCTCTAAAAGTGCCTTCTCCCATTTCTCCACTCCTCCTTTTCCTTGTTGTCGATGAACCTCTAGATCTTTCTTATACAAGTCTGTCTTAAGTTTGACGTCATCCGGTCCAACATCATAAAATATGGGAATGATGCTCTTATGCTCCTGCACCATATGATAAAGTTCTTGGAGACATGCCTTACTCGCAGCATAGCCTTTAGAAAAGATAGGCAAACAAATACTTGAATTGTCGATGGCCGTCTTAAGTGCTTCACCAATGCCCTCTCCTATAACAATCTCAACATCATCTTTAAAAACACTAAATCCAACCGATTTCAACCGTTCATATAAATGGGATGTGAATTTGTCTCGTACGTCCGGTCCTCTAAAACTTAAGAAGACATCATAATTACGAGACGACGGTTCTGATGACGGCAAACAATTGCTGGTCGATGCTTCCTCCGAATTCCTTTTTCGCTTCATCTTAAGCGTTTTACACCTATAAAAATAAATGAAAGATTCCTTTCAACTCATCCATTTGTAGATGAGATTGTTCATAATAATCAACTCTAGAGGGTTTTTTTTTTTTTTCCCTCCAGATTTTAGTGAATAATCAACACTTGACTCGCTACACTAGAAGTGTCATATCTTCATTTCTACATACCAAAACCGAAAAAATCTTCAAAAGAAAAATAGAAACATCCATGCATACGTTTTTTTTGCTTTTGAAAGCACAAACCTTTAGGATATAGAAATTACTAACGAAAATCAAAACAAAATTACGGTCCAACTATTAAATCTAGCTTGACCAGCTACATCCTCTAAAAGGTTATTTTATTTTGTTATTTTATAATTATATTTCAGGCTTTTTTATGTTTTTAATTATATATATACATGTATAATTAATTATTATGAACCCTTCAAAAACCAATATATATCCGCTAATCAGTAGTAATAAATAAAGATAAACACAAATATGTAAACTGGAATTTGTCCCCACCTTTTCCATCAATGTAATACTTAAATGAGTTCTTGAATTTTTATGTTTTATGACATGATAAAAATTATCATTGGTGTTCTAAAATCCTTCAACATAGCAACCCAACTCATATTAACTCTCACAGCCTTAAGAAACTAAATACGATGATATTAAACAATTAATGTGATGTTCATTAATAATCTAAGTATGTACAATTTTTAGATTATTAAGTTGTTAATAAATGCCGCATTAACTATAGAAAAATATTTATATGCATACCTTATATAATTGATGTTTTTGTAATCTTATAAGTCAATTGTTAAAGTGATAGAGTTAGTTATAAAGTGAGTTTTTGTTAATTTGTTTTGTTTCTAATTTGGGTTTTCATGTTTGAGTGTGATTGTATATTTATTTGGGGCTTCAACCAATAACATATTAGGTCAAGCGATTTACTAAGGGAAAATGACAAAAATAATTTTTTTTGAGCAAATTGTATTCAAAAATAATTTTCATGCTTGATCCATGTACCGAAATGTACTATATTACAAGTTTTAAAGATATTTTAGGATTAAACTATCCAATAAAAAATGTCCAAAATTGAATTACGAAATATCTATAAAGTTTAAAATTAAAACTATCATTTAATTTTGTAGAGGGTAAGGGTATGCAATAAAAATAATATATATATAACAAAGCATTACCTAAATTTAGAATTTAAACCTATTTGTCATCTACCTTTTAATGATAAATAAATAATTGAACTAGACTCTATGTTTATAGATGAGATTGACACTCAACTATATCGTTAGGTTAGTATGGTTAAAAAGAAGTTTCCCATTAGTTGTACAATGAACATGGCTAAGGTGTTAATGGTGGCAGTAAATAGAATAAGAAGTACGAAGCTAGGTATGAAATTTGATAATTTCACGTTTTGAGTAGTGAGTTATTAGAGTCTATACAATCCCACGCATGAATCCTATACATATTATGTGTTAAGCATTTATAAAGGAAAAAGATAAAATAAAAGCAGGGTAAAGGGCCATATAAAATCGTATACTACTCAGATTGAAGTCATAAAAATTTTGGGCCAATTTTGCTAAAAAATAAAAGGAATGGCTTAAATGATGAGAGACAGGGAGAGAGAGAGAGAGGGTGGTACTCCGTTGTTTGTTGACCGTTCTCTGGTTTGGATCCAAATGTCCACCGTGAGACAATCACTCCGATGGCCATGAATTCGACGGCTGATACAAATCGGCTCAGCCACTCCATTCCCCTGAAAAAATGAATTGATTATACATATTTTCAAAGAGAGGGTTTCTTGAAAAAAAGTTGATACACGTAACAAGAATTGAAAACAAAAAATGTACTCGAGAAACTTAAGCAGCCAATTGTCATTATAACTTTTTTAAACCAAATAATTCGATGAATCAAAGCCAAACGAGTAGAGATTTACTTTTACTTTCTAGCATTATTTCAAGTTAGTATGGTTTTTATGCTTCAAATTTTTATGTAGTATTATTTATTCCCAAAAAAGAAAAAAAGAATTGATGTAGTATTTTAAGAATGTTTCGGAGCCTTAAATTAAAGATTACCTACGGTGGAGTCATATATTGCACCGGATGGCTACCTATAGTGAAACCGGAAAACTCTTCAAAAGAAAAACAGAAACATTGATGCATACCTTTTTTTTTGGCTCTCGAAAGCTCAAACCTTTAAAATATAGAAATTACCGGCGCCAATAGCAAAACACAAAACAACGTTGGAGATTCCCGTATCAACGATGAATAGAAGAAGAAATGGTACTGTACTACAACTGGAAAACAGACAAAAAATCTATTCTGTTCCTACCCAAAGACATAGCTACAGCTGTCAATTAAAGGTAGATATACCTTCTTTTACTGGTAATTTGAACATCGAGGATTTATTAGATTGGCTGGCAGAGGTAGATCGTTTCTTTGATTATATGGAAGTGCCGGAGAATCGTAGGGTGAAGTTAGTAGCTTGTAGATTGAAAGGAGGAGCTTCGGCCTGGTGGGAGAGGTTACAGAATAGGTGATATAGAGAGGGGAAACAACCGGTGCAGACGTGGTATAGGATGAAGCAATTGATTCAAAGGGATTTCCTACCTCCTGACTACGAACAAATATTGTTCCAACAGTATCAGAAGTGTAGACCGGGCCCGAAAACAGTGTATGAGTATACGGCGAAATTCATGAGGTTGGCTGAGAGGAATGATCTTAGGGAAAGCGAAGGACAGCAGGTGGCTAGATACCTGGACGGGCTGAGGTTGCAAATTAAGGAGAAGATAGGGGTTCATGTTTTACGCAATGTCAATGAGGTGAAAAACATAGCTCTTCGAGCAGAGATGATGCTGCAAGAGAAGACCAATAGATTTGATGGGGGAAACCGAAGGTTTAAGAACGAGGGGTTCAGTACAGTAGGTACGGATAAAGGGAAAGTTGTCCCGGAAGTACCAGGTGGGGTTAATGAGAAGAGAGAGGAAAGAGGGACAAGCTAGAGACCAATGGAAACTAGGGAAGCACCTAAACAAAACAATCCCTATGCTAAACCAGTTATGGGAAAGTGCTATAGGTGCAATCAATCGGGCCATCATTCCAATGAGTGCTCCAGTAGGAGACCAGTCAATGTTATTGACAGAGAGGAGGATGATGAGGTGTGCTGTGAACCGGATGGAGGAGATGAGCTTTATGGTGATGATGGCTATGGGGATGATGAGGAGACATATGTCATCAGGAAATTGATGTTAGCACCGAAGTGTGATGAGAAGACCCAAAGGCATCAGTTGTTCCGTACTAGATGTACTGTCGATGGTAGGGTGTTTGATTTGATAGTGGATAGTGGGAGTTGCGAGAATATCATTGGTAGAGAAACAGTGAGAGTATTGAATTTGCTGACTGAAAAACACCCGAATCCATATACCATTAGATGGATTAAAGTAGCTGAAAGAATAGAAGTCACCGAGCGATACAGGGTACCTTTTTCTATAGGGAAGTATAGAGATGAGGTCTATTGTGACGTCGTGGATATGGATGCATGTCACCTTCTGTTTGGGAGGCCTTGGCAATTTGATGTTGATGCCAAACATGAAGGAAAGGAGAATGTTTACCGGTTAGAGAAGGATGGGGTAAAGTTCACTCTCCTACCTCTCAAAGCATCACACCGCCCTAAAGCTTCTAAAACGGAAGGGCGTTCCTTCCTCACTATCACCCAATCTGAAAGGGAGATGGAGGAAGCAATCAAGGAGACGCATACAGTCCATGCACTAGTTGTCCGACAGGTGATGACCGTGGAGGAAGGTCAGAGTAGTGATCCAGAGTTGCCTGACAAAGTGAAGGAGCTATTGGAGGAGTTTAGGGAGATAACATCCGAGGAGCTACCTGATGGATTACCTCCCATGAGGGATATCCAGCATCATATTGATCTGATTCCAGGAGCTAGTCTACCTAACCTTCCACATTATAGAATGAGCCCAAAAGAGACAGAAATATTGCAGGGAAAGGTGTAAGAACTACTCCAGAAGGGATTCATCAGGGAGAGCATGAGTCCATGCGCAGTGCCCGCCTTGTTAACCCCAAAGAAAGATGGGAGTTAGCGTATGTGTGTCGACAGCAGAGCAATCAATAAAATTACCATTGGCTACAAATTCCCAATACTAAGGTTAGAAGACATGTTAGATTGCTCGAGTGGGGCCAAATTCTTTTCCAAGATCGATATGAGAAGTGGCTACCATCAGATTCGGATCCGACCGGGAGATGAGTGGAAGACGGCCTTTAAAACCAAAGAGGGCCTATATGAATGGATGGTCATGCCTTTTGGCCTTAGCAATGCCCCAAGCACCTTCATGCATATTATGAATCAGGTACTTAAACCCTTTTCTGCGCAGTTTGTAGTAGTTTACTTCGAAGATATCTTGATCTATAGCAAAACTAAGAAGGAACACATTAATCATGTGAGGGAAGTGTTGAAGGTTCTGAGGGAAAACAAGCTCTTTGTGAATCTAAAAAAATGTGTATTCCTCTCTAGGAGGTTGCTGTTTTTGGGTTTTGTCGTTAGTGGTGATGGGATTACTGTGGATGATGAGAAGGTAAGAGCTATTAGGGAATGGCCCATTCCTAAGACAGTAAGTGCATTGAGGAGTTTCCTGGGGTTAGCAAGTTTCTACAGACGGTTTATTCGGCACTTCAGCACCATTGCTACACCTATGACTGAGTGCTTGAAGAAAGGGAAGTTCCAGTGGAGTGATGAAGCTGAAGGTAGTTTCGAGTTATTAAAAGAGAAGTTGTGTAATGCGCCAGTTCTTGCATTACCCGACTTCGATAAGTTGTTTGAAGTCGATTGTGATGCAAGTGGGGTTGGAATAGGAGCGGTACTATCTCAGGAAAGGAAGCCCATTGCCTTCTTCAGTGAGAAGTTATGCGAGTCTAGGCGAAATTGGTCCACCTATGACAAAGAGTTTTATTCAGTGGTGCGTCCTTTGAGGACCTGGGAACATTACCTAGTGGGCAAAGAATTCGTGCTATATTCCGATTGTGATGTCCTTAAACACTTGAATAATCAGACCAGGATTAGCAAAGATATGCATGCACGATGGATTCAATTTTTACAGAAGTTCCCGTTTAAGCTTAAACATAAATCGGGAGTCTACAATAAAGTTGCAGATGCTTTGAGTAGGCGAGCCAGTTTGTTGGTGACACTTCACACTGAAGTGGTGGGGTTTGAGCATATGAAAGACCTGTATGAGACTGACAATGATTTTAAGGATGCTTGGGTGATGTGTCGGGATAAACAGCCTAGCAGTGACTTCCATATTTATGATGGGTTCCTAATGAAGGGAAATCAACTTTGTATTCCAGAGTCTTCTCTGAGGGAGAAGTTGATTCGTGACTTACATGGTAGTGGATTGGCAGGTCATCTGGGCAGGGACAAGACCATTGCTGCAGTCAGTACTAGATACTACTGGCCGCACTTGAGGCGTGACGTTGGGAGGATTGTGCAACGGTGTTATACATGCCAGACGTCCAAGGGTCAGGCCCAAAACACTGGCCTCTACACACCATTCCCTATTTCTGATAACATATGGGAGGATTTGTCCATGGACTTTATCCTGGGATTGCCCCGTACCCAACAGGGCGTTGATTCTGTTTTTGTTGTGGTGGACAGGTTCTCCAAGATAGCCCATTTTATCCCATGTCGAAAAGTCGCTGATGCTCAGGTCATTGCCAAGTTATTCTTCAAGGAGGTGGTACGCCTCCATGGGGTGCCTAAAACTATTACTTCAGACAGAGACAGTAAATTCCTGAGCCACTTTTGGCAAACCTTATGGCAGCTGTTTGATTCCTCTTTGAACTATAGCAGCACCGCTCATCTACAAACGGATGGTCAGACAGAAGCAACAAATCGAACTTTGGGCAATCTAATTAGGAGTATCTGTGGTGAGAAACCCAAGCAATGGGACGTGGCATTGGCTCAGGCGGAGTTTGCTTATAACAGTGTCGTTCACAGAACAAGAGGCAAGTCTCCCTTCTCTATTGTCTATACCAATACCCCTAACCATGCTGTGGATTTGATCAAGCTTCCAAGAGGTACTAAGTTTCACACAGCAGTCAAGAACTTCGTGGATAGTTGGCAGAACATTACAGCAGAGGTGCGGGCGAAGATTGAACACTCTAATGCTAAATACAAAGCTGCAGCTGACAAGCATCGAAGGTGACGAGTGTTTTCAGTAGGCGATCAGGTTATGGTCTTTTTACGCAAGGAGCAGTTCCCTGTTGGCAAATACATCAAGCTTCAACCTAAGAAGTACGGTCCGTACCAGATTGTGCAGAAAATCAATGATAATGCGTATGTGGTTGGCTTACCGAACACTACGGGCATTTCAAAGACATTCAACGTTGCGGATATCTTTCCTTTCTTTCCCGACGAGGAGGCGTTATATCCTATAGAGAACTCGGGGTCGAGTTCTTCCTTGGTGGAAGAGAATGATGCGGACATGGAGAACACAGAAGAGTACACGGCCTAAGAACACGGCCGTGTATAATTATACACGGGACATCATAGAAAAGACAGAAGAGTACACGGGTACAGGCACGGCCTGAGACACGACCGTGTGTCCCGGTAGAATTCTCACAGAAATTTACACGGCCTAGAGGCACGGCCGTGTATGTGACCCGTGTGTCCCAGTAGAATTCTCACAGAAGCTTACACGGCCTAAAGGGACGATCGTATACTGCGATCGCCACACGCCCAGAAACATACACGGCCTAGAGGCACGGCCGTGTATGCGACAGAGTATAGACGTGTATCTTATTATTTATTTCCACGTGTACGCTTAGATTTTCCCCTTTTAGATATTTTACGGGGGAGTATAAATACCCTTTTGTCAGACGTGTTAGGGTTACGTCTTATTTTATATTTGAAATATATTTCGTGAGAGGCTTCTCTCCTTTAATGGGTTGTGCGCAACTATTGTGTGTTTGAGAGATTCATTGATTGAGTGATTCTCTAGGTTTTCTACGCTAACTCACTGCGTCAGACACTCAACTATATCGTTAGGTTAGTATGGTTAAAAAGAAGTTTCCCATTAGTCATACAATGAACATGGCTAAGGTGTTAATGGTGGCAGTAAATAGAATAAGAAGTGCGAAGCTAGGTATGAAATTTGATAATTTCACATTTTGAGTAGTGAGTTATTAGCATCTATACAATCCCACGCATGAATCCTATACATATTATGTGTTAAGGCATTTATAAAGAAAAAAGATAAAATAAAAGCAGAGTAAAGGGCCATATAAAATCGTATACTACTCAGATTGAAGTCATAAAAATTTTGGGCCAATTTTGCTCAAAAATAAAAGGAATGGCTTAAATGATGAGAGACAGGGAGAGAGAGAGAGGGTGATACTCCGCTGTTTGTTGACCGTTCTCTGGTTTGGATCCAAATGTCCACCGTGAGACAATCACTCCGATGGCTATGAATCCGACGGCTGATACAAATCGGCTCAGCCACTCCATTCCCCTGAAAAAATGAATTGATTATACATATTTTCAAAGAGAGGGTTTCTTGAAAAAGAGTTGATACACGTAACAAGAATTGAAAACAAAAAATGTACTCGAGAAACTTAAGCAGCCAATTGTGTCATTATAACTTTTTTAAACCAAATAATTCGATGAATCAAAGCCAAACGAGTAGCAATTTACTTTTACTTTCTAGCATTATTTCAGGTTAGTATGGTTTTTATGCTTCAAATTTTTATGTAGTATTATTTATTCCCAAAAAAGAAAAAAAGAATTGATGTAGTATTTTAAGAATGTTTCGGAGCCTTAAATTAAAGATTACCTACGGTGGAGTCATATATTGCATCGGATGGCTACCTATAGTGAAACCGGGAAAATCTTCAAAAGAAAAACAGAAACATCGATGCATACCTTTTTTTTGGCTCTTGAAAGCTCAAACCTTTAAAATATAGAAATTACCAGCGCCAATAGCAAAACACAAAACAACGTTGGAGATTCCCGTATCAACGATGAATAGAAGAAGAAACGGTACTGTTCTACAACTGGAAAACAGACAAAAAATCTATTCTGTTCCTACCCAAAGACATAGCTACAGCTGTCAATTTCTTTGTTTCTACACAACGAAACTGAAAAGAACCTCGAAGGATAGAAAAATAGGAAGTTGGAAGCATAACTTTTTTTGTTTCCTTTTAGAAAGCTCAAACCTTCAGGATGTAGAGATAAGCGGCACGAATAGCAAAACTCAAAACAAGGTTAGAGATTCCAATATCAATCATGAATAGAAAGAAGAAATGATACTCAATTGGTAAGGACTAAGGGTCGTTAAATACCGGCGCTGTGGAGGTTCGGAGGTGAGGTACCAGGAAATTTACTGGAAACTCAGTGGAAAATGCACTATGGAACGTTGGCCTTAAGGATCTTTCCTTTTTCTATTCATTATAAAAACAAATAGTATAAACAACTCAAAGTGGAAGATTCTTCTATTCATTATGTTAGTGCTAAGTCATAATAATATACAATATGAGATTAAAAACAATGATAAATTTATTTATTTGCGATTACCTTCAACAGATCATGTATTTGTCAGAAAATGGCCATGAGCATGAGCATGAATAAAGCATTAGGACCATACATGAGGAGAACACATGTTTGAAAAAGGATTAAAGAGACAAGAAAATTGAAGGGAAGATATGAAGTAGAGAGAAGATAGTGATAAGTGGCGATAAAATCCATCACTCTCTAGATTAGAGAGTTGATATCTAAGGTCGCTTATAAAAGAAATTTCTAAAGTATATGCATGCTATTTGAAAACGAATAGGATGATCGAGAATTGTTATTGACATAAACACGTGAAAACAAGCACCAAGACTAACTCAAAATTTATATTATATAATAGTTCTATGAATAAAATTAGTTGTTAATACACATTTAAAATTTCTTACTCTCATATTGATTTCATTCATTTCTTATATGATATTAATACTTACAATTATTAAATGAATTTAATACTTTAAACATTAGATTAGATGTTATGCAAATTTATTTTACTAGATTATAAGATATGATTCAACCTATAAACCAAGCATAATGAAATCAAACCGTGTCCACCTCTAATTGTAAGCCTTCGTTCACAAAGCCTTTGTTGTCTTTGGTGCTTGCATTGAGTTTGTTCACTACACCAACATGTAGCATGTAGTTTTTTTTCACTAAATAGAATACGCTAAGACTTACTATACAAAAAGTAGGTTTCTAAATCAATTTTATTTCCTAAAATTGTTTGTTAGTTTTGGAAAATGCTCTGTCATTTAAAAATGATTTAGAAAATCCATAAAGTTTTGAAAATGGTTATTGATATTAACTAGAAAAGCAATTCTTTTATAAAGTTCATGTTCAATACACATATTATTAGCAAACTTATTAAACCTGAAAAGGAAAGTAGGGAATGAGCCACAAGAACTCAATATAGAATAGCTTTAATTACATACTTGCATGTCATGCATATTTAAATCTAATGCATTAGCATATTTTAACAGTTGAATTCCTATCTTGAACCTTTTGCTACATTGATTGTTCTACAGTGAAATTTAAGGAATTAACATGAATCCATGTTATATACATATAAACAATAATCAATAGTTATTAATTGGTTTACTTATCGTAATTAATTCTCTCATTGAGTTTTGTTGAGGGTTTTGTAGCATACAAATGGGACAAAGGTTAAAGCGTTATGTGTCAGCTTATTTATATTTTCTTATTAAAAAAACAAATGTAAATAAAATTTAATGTTTTTTGACATTATGAAAAAAAATAAAATATATTTTCTTTATGATGCCAATGCCAAAAAAAAAAGCGTTAAATTTTATTTACATTTGTTTTTTAAAATTACAATCATTATTCAAACTTTTTTATCAGCACATTGTACGGACTCTTTAACTAGTTTCTAAGCAAATTTAGGCTCCTTGAATGTTAAACTACTACTTCCTCACTAAAAATGAAGTTACAATAAGTCAAAGTTTAGGCTCAATTGAGGGAATAAGTGAAGCTAAGATTAGTTTAGCTAGTTACAATTTCAAGGACTTTACTTTGCTTAATATTATTCTGGGCAACACTATTTTGAGGATCTTCTACTGGATACCTATCTAAGGATTATTACAATTGAGCACTATGGACAAGTGAGTGACTCTCTATGATTATCACACTTATTTGTACTTATAATTAGTAATACCTTAAATATATGAATAAATGGAATTGTGTCTAGGGATTATTGGGGTTAGCACGTGATTGAATTGTTTTGAATTGCTTGTGGACGCTACCTCAAATAAGAATTGTATGTTGCCCTTACATAATTGCATTATAATTTGCCATCATTGTCACATAGTAGTTGGAATGGATGATGATATGAGTCAAGGTCCTATTCTATTATCTGCAAACTAATTAATTAGAGGATCATTGCACTTTTGATAAAGTTTGAGTCCACCTTATCGTTTAAGGCCTACATGCATCTAGAGTTGTAGTAGCTACAAAGTACATTTCATTTCATTCTCTTGAGGTGTATCAATCGAGAGATCTTTCTCCTATGGCACATTATTCTTGAGTACAAAAATGTCACACCAAGAAATCCATGATATTAGACATCTCAAACATTGATGGTACTAAGAAATCTACAACCTTGGTATCAATAGGTGCAATTCCATGCTATATACATTTCTCCATGACTGTATATATATTGATGGATGCTCTCACTAAATGGTGATAGCTTACACACTAATAGTTTTCTTTTGCAAGTTATACCAAAGATGGGAATGTGGTATCTGTGTGAAGAGCACTTCTCAAATCTAAGCCTGCTAAGAGTTTAGTTAGTGAATTAATCTAATAGAAATTCCAAATTTTAAGAGATTGAGATTTATTTACTCCTTAAAAACTAGGTTTTCATTTTTTTTAAAATCGAAGTCACTTAAAATTATTTACATAATCTTTTTATTTAGTAGGAGATACCGATTTGTTATGGTTTTAGCGAGCTACAAAATATTAGTTTCTATAGTTATTTTTACATATCAACTTACTATGATCAAATATGGTTTAAATAGTCTTACAATCTTTAACATGTAAGACGATTTTTATATCATGAGTATACACGTGATATGACCACTTCAAGCCATTTCTACTAAACTGGCTTTAAGGCCATGACAGGTCTCATTAATATGTATTCAAGGCACAATAATTTTATCTTAACCATACACTTGAATAACAATAATTCGCATTGTGACGTAGATTTTATATATTTAAGGCACAATAATTCACATCTTAATTTTACGTTCACGATGATGTTAAATTACATGTTAATTTAAAATACTACTACTTCTACCCATTTCTTTGAAAAGAAAGGAACATGTCTGTGTCTTCAATGAACGAGGATTAGAGACAAAGGTTTTATATTAAATTACATCTGACACTTTCAGTTTTTTTTTTCTTTTTTGATGAGCATGATTCATGATTAGAAGGTTACTCTTTATTTTTATATCACTTTGCTTTCTTACGTCTAACTAGTTACAAAAGATATATTATCATATGGAAGTTAATTTTTATTTTTATTTATTATTTTAAATTAAGTATAAGTTTTGATTATGTTAAAATAGAAAGTTTAGATATAAAATGAAATGGACTGTGTATTTATAATTGCATTAAGCTCTTAAGAGAGAAGACCACTAGAGTCTTATCACGTTATCTTAATACCATTCACACCATCAGTTCACACTTGGTGAAGAGAGCAATTTTAAAATGATAGTGAAATAAGAAGACTAATTTACTTCCCGATAGTGGAAATACTGTACAGATGGAGAGAGGATGTTCAGCATTTTCTCTCATATGTCGTATGCTCTGTAAAGCTTCATTTTCTTTTTTATTTTTTCTATCAGTAAATTCCATTGATTGTTTCTTTTATTATTATTAATCTTATTTCTACAATAATTTGAAAGATATTAGTATAATTGGAACCTGATTATATTATATAAATATTTTTTAAGTAATTATACTATAAAATTATTCTTTCAATCTTTACTATAGCTATAAATAGAGATGAACAAGAGTCAATTATTTTGTTTGTGATATATCTATTATCATTATATTCTTGATGTTCATTTATCATATAGTAAATGAGAGGTTCAATATCCTTTTATTAGCTTCTTAGTTTCTAATTTTTTGAGTCTTATGTTGTTGGGCATGTTTTATCTATGTTTATTGAAATAAAGCATTACTATTGCAAAAAAATAATAAACAAAGGATGTGTTGAATTTACTATTTAACTACCACTAGTATTAATATGGAACAACCAATGGGGTTATATTTTGGAAAAAAAAAAAAAAAGATAAGAGTTTTGATTATTTGTTCGGTACTACACTATAAGCCACTTTCTTATTGGTGAGTGATTAGGTTAACCGTAATATCATAATGCATATTGTGAAGGCCATCCCCATGCTAATATCACTAGGATATTAAAGTAAACCTAATATTTAAGACCTATAAGTAAAAAATGAGATGAAAGCAATCTAGACCATTCATCGCCTTAAAGGAGTAGCTTGCTACCACTATGTCAAGAGATAGCACCTAGTTAATAACTACCAAAGGGCTAGAACTTTTTCTAGTTGACCACCACATTAGAAAAATCATTTCAGATTTTTGAAATTCAACCATTTAACTTATAATGATCAAAAAATAATTAAAACATGTTCCTTAGTTGGTCAAATATATTTGGTATGATATCCAACATTACGTTTTGATTGATAATCCTCTAGAATCTTTTTGTATAAGCATGGCTTAGGCTTAATATATATCATTAGCTTCAACATCGTATAATATATGATGTTGTACTTATATTCCAGCGGAATCATATGAGAGAGTTCTTGGAGATAGGCTCTAGTGGAAGCAAGGTTTTAAAGAGAATCTGTCCACAAATTCTTGGGTTATTGATGGCCTCTTTAAGTTCTTTATCGATCATTTCAATACGTCTTCATAAGAAGGAAGATGAACACATGCTATACAATGATAGAGATGAGATGGAATTGATCACATGTATTCGCTCCTCAAAAACTCAAAAAGATATGATACTCACAGGGTGTCATTGTTTGTGATAATGGTGAGTTGTTCCATGTTAAAGCTTTCTTTGATCCACTTTCCCTTCAATATAGGCACACTTAATAAATTGTTGTTAATACTTATTTTAGACTAAAATTTTTAATGTTAAATTGGTTTTCAAATTACCATATTAAGACATTGAGGTCAAGTTTATTTTGCCCAAGCAACAAATGATTGCAATGACTCAAGAAATTTATATAACAAAAATATACTCAATTACAAGCTTTAGAAATCCAATACATTTTCAAAATGTCCAAAACTTCAAAGGTTAAATTTAAACTAGTCAAGTAGCTTATTGAATTAAGCTTAAGTTTTATGATGTTTGATATTTTAAAATTTCAGCTAGTATATTAAGAAAAAAAAATGAAATTCAAGTACCAAATTTAATATTTTATTTATTTATTTATTTATTTTTATTATTATTATTATTATTATTTTAAAAAGTAAGGTAATTAAATTTTAAATTGTTTGGATTATTAATGATAATACAATATCCTTGATTGATCGTGTTAGAGCTAAATCATAACTATAGATGAAATGAGATTAAAAAGAATAGTGACTTTATTTATTTACCATGATCTTAAAGATAAACAATGCAAACATGAATATTTCTTAAACAAGTCATGTTTTGTTTGAAAATCGAACCGAAAAGTGCGTAAAACATGTCCATTAGAATGAAGGAAGGACTAGAAAGTAGGAACTAAGAATGGGACCACGTAAGAGGATAACGTGTATTGCATTATCAGGATGGAAAATGACCAAGTGGAGGTAAGAAAAAAAAAATTATTGAGAAAAGTGAGTAAATGAAAAAAACTATAAATTCCTTCATTTGGATAGAAAAGGAATAGAAAGAAAAGTTAATATTATAGTTTTATATTTTACTAAAATATTATAAAAGTATATAATCCATAAACGGATGATTTTGTTTTAAATGTGAAATAGT
This sequence comes from Laguncularia racemosa, assembly GCA_037954665.1. Classification (NCBI taxonomy): domain Eukaryota; kingdom Viridiplantae; phylum Streptophyta; class Magnoliopsida; order Myrtales; family Combretaceae; genus Laguncularia; species Laguncularia racemosa. Next base: position 2,680,840 of record JBBMOL010000012.1, read on the forward strand.
ATCTCGTTATGAAGTGTACTCTTAATAATAAAAATTCTAAGGGATAGAGATTAGTTTAGATCTTTGTTTTTCTTTTTTCTTACTCTTATTATTTTTTTTTTGACAAGCCTAATTCATCCATTAGAAGACTCTCACTTATTTTTAGATCGCTTTGCTATCTTATATCTCATAGATTACAAAAAATATATTATCATATGGATATCGATATTTATTTATTTTTCTTTCTCTAGAAGTTTTGATTATATTAAAATAGGGACGTGATAGTAGATTATATAATGCTCCAAAACCTTGATATGCTATAGCTCGCTATGTATCCTCAGTACTAGAAGACACGCAAATGCTCAATTACTACAATTCTCTAAATATTATCTTTCAATTATTTAATATAATAAACAAATTTCTTAAATTACTACAGTGAAAACATTCATAAACTCCAAAAATACTATAATTTTTGAAAGAAATATATATCCTCCCAAACATAATTCCTTTTCAATTTTCTCAATTTAAATATAGCAGAAGCTTTCAATAATTTAAATAACATGATAATCTAAATCACAATTACAAATTATTCCGTATTCTCTTTTCTCCTCATCGGGATCCTACTTGTCATGATACACGTACTCCACATTCTCATCCGTATCGTGATTCGTTTCTACTAGGGTTTCATCATACTCTACAATCTTTCATGTAGTATCTACAAAAAAAAATTCCCATAAGGGGTGAGTTAATAACTAGTGCAGTGCATACCTATATATACACAGCATGCCATACCAAAAGCAATAACACATGCAAGATGCAACATAATATTCATATACAATTTTATTTATCTTTCACAATCTTTAGCCGATACATAATCACATCATAAATATCTTCACACCTAACATTCATAAGCATCCTTTTATAATCCATCCACAAGCAATATATATATATATATGACAAATGTATTCTTCTTTGTCGATGAGTCTATTAGCATACATAATAATAATATATATATATGACGGTGGGTACTTCCTACTGTTTATGAGTCTATAAGTCCTTATACATCAACCTTCCACATTACACATTACAACTTTTCACATCACAACATTCCACATCACAACCTTCCACATATAACCTTCTACATATGACCCGGATCATTTTGATACACGACCCATCTTGATCATTAGGGTGCCACCCTAAGAACACTAACCCATACTTAGTTTTTTGGACCCAACAATTCACAATCACATGCAAACTTACTCGAGATCATTTATAATATTATTAAATCTACACGCAAAATTTAATTTATCACGCACAAGCAACAAACATAGTATACATGTACCTGACTTTGCAAAACTTAGTTTGTCTTATACTTTTCTAGTTTCACAAGTCTCCTAAACCTATACACGATTCAAATTATATGCTTTTAAAATTGTATTCCTATAAATATCACAAGGAAATAGACGTGTTTCAACTTAACACAGTGATGTTGAAGGCCGTGTAGGTGAATACTTGGTAGTACATGACCGTGCCAAAAGTCGTGTACATTTCTCTCTCTCTCTCTCTCTCTCTCTCTCTCTTTGACATGGGCGAGATACAATCATGTTAAGGGAGCGCGTATCTCTCTATTCATTTTTTTTTCATATATTTTTTTCAATAGGGTTTCAACATGGTTATGTTGAGAGGTTATATATCTCTTTATCTATTGTTCAATAACACGGTCTCAACATGATCATGTTGATATGTCATGTATCTCTTTGTCCACTATTTATTAACAAGGTCTCAACATGGTCATGTTGAGATGTCATGTATCTTTTTATTTACTGTTCATTAACATGGTTTCAACATGGTTATGTTGAGAGACCATGTGTCGCTCTGTTCAGTCTTTAAATTCAACACGCTCATAACACGGTCATGTTGAGAAATATTGTATCTCACTATATACTTCGTAAATTGATCCCTCAGTTTGATTTATAATAAATTTAATCTAATTGATCTATCTAATATGAAATTTACAATGTAATATACTAATAGGTACACTTACTTGACCCTAATTATTATAGTGATGGATGAATCACTTGTTTCGTCCTTTGTGTATCACATATTGATCTAAATCTATAAATGAATCTTAATTCATTACTTCCTATGCTATTATATACATGCATAAATCACGATTCATAATTGTTAATCTATATACTTACCTTGATTTGATACACTCATTGTAGTGCGATTGTCTTGTCCTCTTGTAGATGTATACAAGAAAGCTCTAGGGTTCTATGAAATACGCAAATGAGGCAAAAATGTGTTAAACCTAAGTTAGATTCACTTATTTACTTAGGTCATAAAATTACCATTCTACTCCCTTTGCTTTAATCTATTTACCTTCTTGTCTGTTCAGTCTTCACTACCCTCACTCTATCAATTTTCATCACATCTTCAACCTCAACTGCTATGAAAGCTATGATACTTTTACCCTACAGTTCTTATGTTGATAATCCTGTTAGCCTATGTGCTTCCAATTTAAAACTAAATTGTTCCCCTTATGTTGCATGGGAAATATTGCAATAGTTCCTTAAACGTTTTCCATGTGATTACTCCTAGGTTAAGTCTAGAAACACTTGACTACCACTTGGAAATCGAGCCTCTAAACAAAAAAAAACAACATATTTTACCTTCTTATTGTTAGAAATTCCTAACGCCTCAATGTCTTTTCCAACTCATCAACCCATTGCCCAACATCTAGTGGATCATTTACCTTAAGTATGAATGATCTGACCATTTTGACAAAACAGTCCAAACCCACTTTCTCAACTGGCCTCTCTCTTTCTTTAAGTTCCTCTATCATCTATACCTGTCTCATACTTAGCACTTGCATCTCTTATATTTGTTGTTGTTATTATGCTACCACTCCTGCTAGAGTATTAATAGCTTCTAGCATCTATGCAACGTTGATTTTGTTCCCTCCTTATCCATGTTGAGGAGGTTTGGATGGCCTCCTATTATAAAAAACATCACGTCTAGCTTCTGAGGTTAACCCTGGTCTCGAGATTCTCTTAGACATTCTATTAAACACATTAAAGCTTTGAGGAAAGATATAAGAATATATACATTCCTCAAAGTATGGGATATCTAAACATTACTGAAGGGGTTCACTAATCAGTAATATTTATCCCATTTTTTAACCACTCTCATTGTGTATTGTCCTCTTATAGGTTCATCGCCTAATTTATCTATAGATCATGACTTACTTTTTACTAGTTGAAACTTATATTATTGATCCTCACTTAATTCTAAAGATCATCAAGCCTAGGTAATTTATAAATTCATCAACCTAAGCTTTGAAGATCACAAATCTACATTCTTTTAATCAAAACCAAAGCTTATAGGATCATCAACCTATGCTTTGATACCACCTAAGCTATAACACCTCAAAACCCAGGTACACTACGGCCCGCTATTTGTCCTCAGTACTAGAAGATACATAAGGCTCAATTGCTACAATTTTCTAAACATTATCTTTCAATTATTCAATATAATAAACGAATTTCTTAAATTACTACAATGGAAACATTCATAAACTCCAACAATACTACAATTTTTGAAAGAAATATATATCCTCGCAAACATAATTCCTTTTCAATTTTCTCAATTTAAATACAGCGGAAGCCTTTAATAATTTAAATAACATGATAATCTAAATCACAATTACAAATTATTCCATATTCTCTTTTTTCCTCATCTGGATCCTACTCGTCATGATACACGTACTCCACATTCTCCTCTGTATTGTGATTCGTTTCTACTAGGGTTTCATCATACTCTACAATCTTTCATGTAGTATCTGCAAAAAAAAAAAAAAAATTGCCACAAGGGGTGAGTTAATACCTAGTACAGTACATACCTATATACACACAGCATGCCATGCCAGAAGCAATAACACATGCAAGATGCAACATAATATTCATACACGATTTTATTTATCTTTTACAATCTTTAGCTGATATACAATCACATCATAAATATTTTCACACCTAACATTCATAAGCATCCTTTTAATAATCCATCTACAAGCAATATATATATATATGACAAATGTATTCCTCTTTGTCAATAAGTCTATTACCATACATAATATATATATATATATATATATACATGGTTGTCAAAATCGCGATTTTACGTAGAATTGCGAAGGGGTCTGTAGAATCGGAACGTAGAAACGTAAGTTTCTACAACTTATGTAAAATAACTTTCAAATATTATAAATTTACTTACAATAGTCATTAAAAAATATAATTAATAATAGAAATAAGGAAATTAAGTATTTATTTTAGCCATAAATTGTAAATTTGCAATAAAAGTCATAATATAGATAATCGAGCATAAGTTGTATAATATAGATATTTTATTTCTAAAATGATAAATCATGTATAAAACAAGTTTCACCTAGTTCTATATTCAAAAACTAAAAGATAATAGATAAAATTTAAAAATCAATTGTGACTTTAAGAAATTACTAATAAATAAAAATTGATAATGAAGATATACCATTAGAAAGGAGTAATATTAAAAAATGACCAAAAGTACATAATGAAGAAGATATTATAACAAGAAAACCTTCAAAATTATATATTACTAGGTAAATGTTTGTACTATTCGTGATTATTAATTCAAAATATATTTACTTAACAATATCTCACATTTACTTAACTATGAGAATGATATATTGAAAAGATAGAAATATAAATACATTTATATATTTCCTATAAAATTAAAAAATCTAAAAAATTATTATAAAATTAAAGTTATCTACCATTTATTTTATTTACTATTACAAAAATATTAGTTAAAATAAGAAAAGTTACAGCAATCAAACATGAGTGCTTTAATACAAACATGATCACAAATAGGAACAAGAAGACTAACAATCGACGAACACAAACACAAAGACTTCAATGCAACGTAACACACTGACAAGAGAGGAGAGATGACCGACGAACATGTTAGGGTATGACTCATACTTTCGCTATGATAGGAAAGCACGTGGGCCTCCTGGACGTTAGAGGGAGTTTAACAATTAAGCCCACGATTGTTTATTAAAAGTTTAGGCTTGGATAAGAAAACACGAAGAAAAATGCTTTTTAGAAGGAATAGGGGAAGAGCACGGCCGGGTAATTAAATTGCACGGCCATATGTCAAGGAAACCTGCCCACAGAAGCACACACGGTTAAAGGTATGACCGTGTTTTGAGCTTGGAAAATCCACAGAAATATATACGGTTGAGTACACGGTCTGAGACACGACCGTATGTTATTTGCGTGGAAGCTGTAGTTGTAAATATTTGTGGAATCGGTTGAAATGAATAGAATTGCGATTTTGAATTATTTTACTGTTTAAAATCGCAATTTTATTACGATTTTGCTCCTCTCCGATTTTGTATGTGAGTTAACTGGGAATATATATACAAACTCGTAAAATCATTGAATCGTACGAGTTGAAACACGATTTTGACAACAATGTATATATATATATATGACGGTAGGTACTTTCCACTGTTTATGAGTCCATGAGTCCTTACACATCAACCTTCTACGTTACACATTACAACTTTTCACATCACAACATTCCACATCATAACCTTTTGTATACAACCTTCCACATATGACCCGAATCATTTTGATACATAACCCATCTTGATCATTGGGGTGTTACCCTAAGAACACTGACCCATACTTAGTTTTTTGGACCCAACAATTCACAATCACATGCACACTTAATCGGGATCATTTATAATATTATTAAATCTACACGCAAAGATTTAATTTATCACGCACATGCAACAAACATTGTATACATGTACCTGAATTTGCAAAACTTGGTTTATCTTATACTTTTCTCATTTCACAAGTCTCCTAAACCTATACATGATTTAAATTATATGCTTTTAAAATTGTATTCCTATAAATATCAAAAGAAAATAGACATGTTTCAACTCAACACAATGATGTTGAAGGCCGTATAGGTGAATACTTGGTAGTACATGACCGTGCCAAAGGCCATATACATTTCTCTTTCTCTCTCTTTCTCTCTCTCTTTTTTGACATGGGCGAGATACAATCATGTTAAGGAGGTGTGTATCTTTCTATTCATTTTTTTTTCATATATTTTTTTCAATAGGGTTTCAACATGGTTATGTTGAGAGGTTATATATCTCTTTATCTACTGTTCAATAACATGGTCTCAACATGATCATGTTGAGATGTCATGTATCTCTCTGTCCACTATTCATTAATATGGTCTCAGCATGGTTATGTTGAGATGTCATGTATCTCTCTATCTACTGTTCATTAACATGGTTTCAACATGGTCATGTTAAGAGGCCATGTGTCGCTCTGTTCACTCTTTAAATTCAACATGCCCATAACACGATCATGTTGAGAAATAGTGTATCTCACTATATACTTTGTAAATTGATCCCTCAATTCGATTTCTAATAAATTTAATCTAATTGATGTATCTAATATGAAATTTACAATGTAATATACTAATAGGTACACTTACTTGACCCTAATTGTTATAGTGATGCATGAATCACTTGTTTCGTCCCTTGTGTATCACATATTGATTTAAATCTATAAATGAATCTTAATTCATTATTCCCTATGCTATTATATACATGCGTAAATCATGATTCATAATTGTTAATCTATGTACTTACCTTGATTTGACACACTCATTGCAGTGCGGTTGTCCTCTCCTCTTATAGATGTATACAAGAAAACTCTAGGGTTCTGTGAAATGCGTAAATGAGGCAAAAATGTATTAACCCTAAGTTAGATTCACTTATATACTTAGGTCATAAAATTACCATTCTACTCCCATTGTTTTAATCTATTTACCTTCTTGTCCTTAGCAAATATATATATATCATTCTCCCTCCCTTACAAGAATTTTTGTCCTCAAAAGTTATTTGGATTATTGAAGAGTTTTGGATATCTTCTTCTCATCTCCTCTTTTAATTCCTAAGTTGCTTCTCTTTCTATTTGATTGCTCCATTGCACTTTGACATATTTGATAACCCACTTTCTCAAATTCTGCTCTTTAGTATCCACAATTCTAACAGGTCTATCCACTATTATGAGATTTGGCCACACTTGCAGAGGTTCTTGTACAGTGATTTGATCTAGTTTTGGTACATTTTTTCTTAATATGGAAATGTGAAATACATTGTGTAGCCTAGCCAAACTTAGTGGCAATACCAAACTGTATGCCATTGGTCCAATCCTCTCGAGAATTTTGAAGGGACCTACATATCTAGGATTTAATTTCCCTCTTAGTCCAAACCTTATTACTCCCTTCGTATGTGAGATCTTCAATAACACATGATCTCCCACTTGAAACTCTAATGAGTATCTCCTTTTGTCTGCATATGACTTTTAGGGGCTTTAGGCTAACTGCATTCTTTATCTTATCAACTTCACTTTGTTTACTGCATCTTGTACTGGATTAGGTCCCAATATTTGTTTTTCACCCATCTTATCCCAATGCAAAGGTGACCAACACTTTCTTCCATACAATGCCTCATATGGTGCCATTTAGATGGAAGCTTGATAACTATTATTGTAGGTAAACTCCACTAAGGGCAAATGTTCATCCCAATTTCCACCAAGGTCTAATGCATAGGCCCTCAACATATCCTTAAATATCTGAATTGTTCGCTTTGACTGGCCATCCATCTATAGGTGAAAAGCCATACTAAATTGAGGCTTTGTCCCAAGAGCCTTGTGCAAACTATTCCAAAACCTTCCCACAAATTTTGTATCTCTGTCTGACACTATGGAGATTAGTATCCTATGTAACTTTACAATTTTTTTGATGTAGATTTGTACTAGTTTCTTAAGTTTGTACATAGTACCTATTAGTATAAAGTGATTCGATTTTGTAAGTCGGTCCATAATCACCCATACAGTGTCCAATTTTGTCAAAGATCTGAGTAGTGTAGTGATGAAATCCATGGTAACATGTTCTCATTTCCACTTTAGCACAGGTAACGACTGTAACATGCCAACAGGTCTCTAATGTTCTATCTTAATTTGTTGTCAGGTCAGACACTTAGATACATAATCAGCCATTTCTTTCTTCATATTCCTTTACCAGTAATAGTTTTTCAAATCTTTATACTTCTTGGTTCTTCTAGGGTGAACGAAATACCCATAATAGTGTGCCCCCTTTAATATTTCTTTCTTCAATTCATCTACACTTAGCCTACATAACCTGTAACCATACCTCAATGCCCTCTCTATATCTTCATTAAATTCTACAACTCTTCCCTCTTCCATTCTTTTCTTTATTTCTTGTATTCTCTTGTCTTCAACTTGTGTAACCTTTATTCTATCGATTAACATTGGTTGTATTCGTAGGCTGGTAAGTCTAGCTCCAATTTCATGACTCACAATCTCCTTATCTAATTTATGTATATCTTCTAATATCTTCTTTTGAGTTGTGATCAAAGTTACTAAATTACTATGCTTCTTTCTATTGAGTGCATCGACAATGACGTTAGCTTTTTCGGGATGGTATTGGATATCTAAGCTGTAGTCCTTTATCAGTTTGAACTAGCGTCTTTGCCTCATATTTAGCTCTTTTGTAATATGTGAATATTTTGCACTTCTCCCTATACAAGTAATGTTTCTATAACTTTGTTACAAATACTATGACTGCTAATTCTAGATCATGTGTTAGGTAATTCTTCTCATAAGACTTTAACTGCCTAGATGTGTATGCAATCACCCTATCATTTTGCATCAACACACATCTAGGCCCTTAAATAGAGGCATCACTGTACACCATAAATTCTTCACCACTGACTGGTAGTGCAAGTATCGGTGTAAAAGTTAATCCCTCCTTCAATGTCATGAAGCTTACTTCACATCTATCATCCCATACAAACTTTACTCCTTTTTTAGTCAACTTAGTTAAAGGGGTTGCTAGTTCAGAGAATTATTCCACAAATCTTCCGTGGTATCCTACTAACCCCAAGAAGCTTCTAATTTCTATTACAGTCTTTGGTATGGGCCATTCATTTACAACTCTTATGTTTTTAAGATCTATAAATAATCCATCCTTACTAATCACACATCTAAAAAATGTGACTTGCTTTAACCAAAACTTACACTTCTTAAACTTGGCGTATAAATTTTATACTTGCAATCTGCTCAATACTATCCTCAAGTGCTGCTTGTGATCTTCTTCATTTTTAAAGTAAATTAAAATGTCATCTATGAACACGATGACAAACTTGTCCAAGTATTTCCTGAATATCTAGTTCATTAATCTATGAAGGCTGCTAGTACATTTGTAAGTCCAAAAGGCATCACTTGGAACTCATAATGTTCGTACTTAGTTTAGAACACAGTCTTTTGGATGTCCTTTTCCTTGATCCTCAATTGATGCTACCCGAATCTCAAGTATGTTTTTTAGAAGACTTGAGCTCCTTGTAACTGATCAAACAAGTTACCAATCCTTGTAAGAGGGTATTTATTTTTAATTGTAACCTTGTTTAACTCCTAGTAGTCTATACATAACCGCATATTGTTATCTTTCTTCTTTATAAATAGTATAGGTGTACCCCAAGGTGAAACACTTGGTCTGATAAACTTCTTATCCAATCATTCTTGTATTCAATCCTTCAACTCCTTCAATTCTATTGGTGCCATATAGTATGGTACTTTGGATATGAGAGTTGTACCAAACATTATATCTACACTAAGCTCAATCTCCCTTGTTGGGGATAAACTTAGCATTTCATCCAGAAATGCTCCAATAAACTCTTTCATTACCCTCACTCTATCAATTTTCATCATATCTTCAGCCTCAATTGCTACGAAAGCTATGATACTTTTACCCTACATTTCATATGTTGATAATCCTATTAGCCTATGTGCTTCCAATTTAAAACTAAATTGTTCTCCTTATGTTGCATGGGAAATATTGCAATAGTTCCTTAAACTTTTGCCATGTGATTACTCCTAGGTTAAGTCTAGAAACACTTGACCACCATTTGGAAATCGAACCTCTCAAAAAAAAAAAAAAAAACAGCATATTTTACCTTCTTATCGTTAGAAATTCCTAGCGCCTTAATGTCTTTTCCAACTCATCAACCTATTGCCCAACATCTAGTAGATCATTTACCTTAAGTATGAACTATCTAACCATTTTGACAAAACAGTCCAAACCCACTTTTTCAACTAGCCTCTCTCTTTCTTTAATTTCCCTCATCATCTATGTCTGTCTCATACTCAGCATTTGCATCTCTTATATTTGTTGTTGTTATTACGCTACCACTCCTGCTAGAGTATTAATAGCTTCTAGCATCTATGCATCGTTGATTTTGTTCCCCCTTATCCATGTTAAGGAGGTTTGGATGGCCTCCTACTATAGAAAACATTACCTCTAGCTTCTAAGTTTAACCTTGGTCTCGAGATTCTCTTAGACATTCTATTAAATACATTAAGCTTTGAGGGAAAATATAAGAATATATACATTCCTCAAAGTATGGGATATCTAAACATTACTGAAGGGGTTTACTAATAAGTAATATTTATCCCATTTTTTAACTACTCGCATTGTGTATTGTCCTTTTATAGGTTCATTACCTAATTTATCTATAGGTCATGACTTACTTTTTACTAGTTGAAACTTATATTATTGATCCTCACTTAATTCTAAAGATCATCAAGCCTAGGAAATTTATAAATTCATCAACCTAAGCTTTGAAGATCACAAATCTACATTCTTTTAAGCAAAACCAAAGCTTATAGGGATCATCAACCTATGCTCTGATACTACTTAAGCTATAACACCTCAAAACCCAAGTACACTACGACCCGCTATATGTCCTCAATACTAGAAGATAAGTAAAGGCTCAATTGTTATAATTTTTCAAGCATTATCTTTCAATTATTCAATATAATAAATAAATATCTTAAATTACTACAATAGAAGCATTTATAAACTTCAACAGTATCACAATTTTTTAAAGAAATGTATATTCTCCCAAACATAATTCCTGTTCAATTTCCTCAATTTAAATACAATGGAAGCCTTTAACAATTTAAATAACATGATAATTTAAATCACAATTACAAATTATTCCATATTCTCCTTTCTCCTCATCGAGATCCTACTCATCATAATACACGTACTCCACATTCTCATCCATATCCTTATTTGCTTCTATTAGGGTTTTATCATACCCTACAATCTCTCTTATATCATCTACAACTAAAAAAAAAAAAATTCTCACAAGGAGTGAGCTAACGCCTAGAATAGTGCATACCTACACACACACACACGCATGCCATGCTAGAAGCAATAACAAATGCAAGATGCAACATAATATTCATACACGATTTTATTTATTTTTCATAATCTTTAACCAATACATAATCACATTATAATCATCTTCACACATAATATTTACAAACATCTTTTCATAATCCACCCACAAGTAATATATATATATATATATATATTATATATATGACATTGGGTACTCACCATTGTCTATGAGTCCATGAGTCCTCACACATCAACCTTCCACATTACACATGACAACATTCCACATCACAACCTTCCACATACGACCTAAATCATTTTGGTACATGACTCTACTAGGGACAACGTTACATACCGATCATCAAGGTGCCACCCCAAGAACACCGACCCACACTAGGTTTCTTGGACCCAGCAATTTACAATCATATGCACACTCAATCAGGTTCATTTACAATATTATTAAATCCACACGCAAAAATCTAATTTATCAAGTATAAGCAACAAACATGATATACACTTACTTGACTTTGCAAAACTTGTTTATCTTATACTTTTCTAGCTTCACAAGTCTTCTAAATCTATACATGATTCAAATTATATGCTTTTAGAATTGTATTCCTATAAATATCAAAAGGAAATAGACGGATTTCAACTCAACACAGTCATGTTAGAGGCCGTGTAGGTGAACACTTAGTAGTACAAGATCGTGCTAAAGACCATGTACATTTCTCTCTCTCTCTCTCTCTCTCTCTTTTTTTTTTTTGACATGGGCTAGATACAATCATGTTAAGAAGCTATGTATCTCTCTATTGATTTTTTTTTTTTAAAATAGGGTCTCAACATGGTTATGTTGAGAGGTCATGTATTTATTTGTCTACTATTTATTAACACTGTCTCAACATGGACATGTTCAGAGGTTATGTATCTCTTTGTTCATTATTCATTAACACAGTCTCAACATGATTATGTTAAGAGGTCATGTATTCCTCTATCTATTATTTATTAATACAGTTTCAACATGATCATGTATCTCTCTATTCACTATTTATTGACACGATTTCAACATGGTCATATATCTCTTTGCCTATTGCTTATTAACACGGTTTCAACATGGTCATGTTGAGAGACCGTATATCTCTCTATTTACTCTTTAAATTCAACATGCCCATAACATAATCATGTTAGGAGATCATGTATCTCATTGTATACTTTGTAAATCAATCTCTCAATTCAATTTCTAATAAATTTAATCTAATCGATCTATCTAATATAAAATTTACAATGTAATACACTAGTAGGTACATTTACTTGACTCAAATTGTTATTGTGATGGATGAGTTGCTTGTTTTGTCCCTTGCGTGTCACATATTGATCTAGATCTATAAATGAATCTTAATTCATTATTCCCTACGCTACTATATACATGCATAAATCATGATTCATAATCGTTAATCTATATACTTACCTTGATTTGATACACTCATTGCGGTGCGGTTATCCTCTCCTCTTGTAAATGTACACAAGAAGGCTCTAGGGTTCTATAAAGTACACAAATGAGACAAAAAAGTGTTAACCCTAGGTTAGATTCACTTATATACTTAGATCAAAAAATTACTATTCTATTCTCATTACTTTAAACTATTTACTTTCTTATCCTCAACATATATATATATATATAATATTCTAAGTAATTACAATATATTTGTAATTAATCTAAGCTCTTTAGAGAGCCCACCACTAGATTCTTATCATATTATCTCAATACCATTCACATCCTAGTTCACCATTCATCGGGAGTCATGACCCATCTATAGTACATTCGTGAGTATCCACTACGAAATCACATTTCCATCATCAAACGACTTCTTGATCACTTCCCTTTTTTATATGTTATCGATCAAAATTTTATCTTTTTATATATGATTTCACTGATTTATTCTTTTTGTATTTTATTTCTATTTTTAACGCTTTATATTCCATCATAATTAAAAAACGATATATTTCAGTTTTATTACTTTATAATAAAATAAAATTATGAAATATATCTAATAGAAAAATGTAATAAAATAAAAAATCAAATCACATCTCTACCGTTGGGTCAATTGGAAAAGAGTAATGTACATCAATTGAGAACTTTCGATGCACCTCCACGAGTATTTTCTGCAAAATCACTTCTCTATTATTGCATTACTTTTCATCAATTTTCTTTCTTACATTTCATCAATTAAATTTCATTTTCGTGTATATGTTTTCAACGTTGACACTTTTTGTATCCATATTTTTATTTTTTACATTATATATATTTTTAATAATATTATAAATTATTATTATTTTAGAATAATATTATATTATATTATAAAATAATAATAATTTATTAAATAATATTATTAAATGCAAATAACAAAAAAAATATAGAAAAAACTCCTCGAAAAAAAGAGAGAGGATGTGTTAAAATATACTTGATTAAATTCATTATAATAGTAAAAAAAAAACTACAAAATAAAAGGAAAAATTACAAATAAAACTTTCACACTTTGACATGGTACTACTCCATAAGCCTATGAAATGTAATTTAATACTTTTTAAACTCTTATTGCCTTGTTAGAAAAAAAAATAAATAAAAATTCTTATTGGCATATCAAAGACGTTTGCTTTTTCTGTTGAAAAAATAGTGCAAGGTCTAAATTTGAGGGTATTTAAATACACTATGATATCAATCAAAGTTCAAGGTAATTTGCAATTATAAGTTATTTGCTAATTCATGAGACTTTTATAAGATTAAGGGTGTATTAAATACATTTTTTCCAAAAATAAAAATAAAAAAGGAAATGATAAAAAGAAACATATTGTTCATCTTCTTCCTTGTCCAAACCTTATTGGCTAAGTACTATGTTCCACCTATCTACACAATGCCGTAAGGGTCTAAGCAAGTCACAAAATACTGAGTGTCTCTCTTTACATGATGAGAAAGCTTAATGCTGTGACAGTTTCTATGTTTTGTTCTTGCTGAAGCTGTAGATAAATTACTAATCTGCTAGTTTCAAACAACTCATACAACAAAGCCGCATCTGTGTTCAGGGACATAAAGGTCTATGAAAGTTTGCCACACAATTCATGTTTCACTCCAATAATATTAAATGATTAAAAAAAAAAAAAAAAACTCTACCAGGATGATGTGGATGCATCCATGTAAATTGTGGTTGTTGTTGTAAAATGAGTACAAGGTCTGGGTAAGGGGGAAGACAAATAGTGATTTTTCCATTACTTTCTTTTTTATATTTATAATTTAATTTGTCTAATTTTGTAGGGTATTTTATGATTATAATGACATTAATCAAGTATGATTAATTTAAAACATATATTTATCCATATAAAAATTCAACCAATTTGATCTTTCTATCAATTTTTTAGCAGAAAACCTTAAAGTTATTCCATATATGTTTTCTCATCAAGTTGGAATTAATTATAATCCATATAATTATTCAATCAATTTGATCTTTCTTCTAATCTATGGGAAACACAAAACCTTCAAATTATTCCATATATACTTTCTCATTGGGTTCTTCATTTGAAAATGTTGTTTTAGTATCCATTTGTCGGTACACATATGTACGTGAATACAAACAAAACTCCAATTGAGATCATTCTAACTATTGTTGCATATGTATCAAAATTATCAATACCATCCCTTTTCATGAAACCTCCATCCACTACCTAGAACTCTCTATATAATGATAATATATGATGGGAATCTTCTCGGTGATTTTGATGGATAGGGAACTTGATTTGGGTGATGATCCAAATCACTTATATGCATACTTGTTTTCTTTATCTAATAAATATTTGAATGATATTCTAACAGGTACAACGATATTTCCTCACAGGATGCCAAATGAACTTCACTGTTGGTCAATTAGGGACATCATCGGATTCTCATCCAATGGCTCATTATGATCAACATTGCCTCGACGCATCAACTCTTTGAAGATTATTATCTTTTGTACTTGTAATTTATTTCTTTAAACTATTTATTTTGTAAGTTTTTAGGAAATTTTATTTGGTTGTAATTTGTGTTTTAAGATCGGCCACCCTATAGTGGCATAGTTGTAATTTCTAGTCACTTTAACCCTAAAGGGAGCAAGTATAAATACTTGTTTAAGTAGGGTTTTAAGGAGGAGGAGAATACACTTGAAAATTGCAACAAACATTTTCGTGAGAGATTAGGGTTTCCTAAGATTTCATAGGACTCTTATAAATTTCAATCCAATTGGAATCGTGGCGAGTTTGTAACTTAGTGAATTGTGAGTTATATCAATTCCCTAAGTTGATTTCCTTTTCATCACTAGTGTGTAATATCTAGGGTTGATTAGGGTGGGTTCTTATTGCTCTGATTTTGGTGTCATTTGTGATACCAAAATCCTTTAATATTATGTTATCGAATTAATTGGTTTTATATCATTATATTGCCTTCAATTTATCTTATATTGTTTTGCGTGGAATTCCATTGTGTTGAGGAGGAGTTTACGGTTTATTTGTATGTGTTATTGGTTGGGATTTCATTGGATGTTGAGTTAAGTTCTTGATTCATTTGAGAAATATCATCATTGTGGTTTTAATCTTCATTGACTTTCATAAATCGAATCACCTTCAAATTTTAGGGTTCACGCCAACTTGTTCCAATTTGAACCGATTTTGATCTTATGATTAGGAGTTGTTCAATTGGTTTATTTACATATGCTTAGAGCCCCTTTTAAGTATATCATATTTGGTATCAAAGCTTGTGGTCGTGAGAAGGGGTTAATTGATTTTGAATTCGAAAATTAGGGATTGTTGAGTTAGCACCTTGATCCGAATTATGAAGTGGAGTTGAGTTATTTCATTGTGTTGTTGAAGTGCTATCATTGTTGTTAGTTGTTGTAGATTTAGAGTACTTGTAACATTCTTAGCTTCCTTGAGAATTGGCTGTGAGTGTGTAGTGCCCTTGAAGTGGACTGTGAGGAGTAAGGAGTGTTGATCATTTGTGATCAAGTGGAGAAGAGTGAATTGTTGTGTGTTGTTTTTGGAAATTGAGTAACATTTGTGATTTTCAAACTTGAATTTTTAGAATTGAGGTGTGAGTTAAGGAAGCAATTTGAATTTCAAAACACACATTAAGTGATTGAGTAATTGTGTATTCATTTGAATTCGAAAGTGGCTCCTTACCATTGGTGGAATAGAGCAATTATTGAACTTAATTTGAATTTGAATTTGAGCTGCATTGATTGTTGAAAATTGCGGTTTGTTAACTTATTTGGAAGTAGAAAAGTGCATCGTGACTTAAAGGTGTAAGTATGTGGTGTTGTGTTTTGTAAAGTTAGTGAAGAGTGTGTGTACATTTGGTGTGGTGTTGTGTGTGTTGTATAGAGAAGTGTTGCTAGGGGCGTGAATGGTGGTGGAACCATGAGCAAAAGGAGTTGTATGGCAGTGAAGTTTGTATTTCTGTATGTGTTGAGTTGCTGCCTATTGTGAAGTTAATTAGTGTTAAACTAAAGCAAGAAAAGGAAAGTTGAGTAGTAGAATTTGAATTCAAACAAAACAATTAAAGTGTGAAAGTAATTGAACTCATTACTTAAACACTTGTGGTTGAATTTAATTCTTAACTACGTAGAAGTGATTGTGTGTACTTCATTTATTTAACTTTACTTGAAGTACTAAGAATTATCTCCTTGTGTTTTAGGTTCTTGCAATGTAGGTTTAATATATTGGTGTGGTTGTTAAGCATCTTCTTGTGAATTGGTGTTGTTAAAGGATTGTGCTGTAATTTGTGGAAGTGTACTTCATCAAATCACAAGCATGTCAAACGATAGTGTGAATAGGGGAATTGGCAATGAGGCCAATAGCTAGGTTAGTGGAGGTCAGGGTCATAACATTGCAGGTAGAAGGACTTTGGAAGAACAACTCCGGGATCTTACTACTATTGTTGCTACTTTAGCAACCATGATTGATAGGATGACATTGCCACAACCGCCGGTGGTAAACCCTTAGGCACTACCTCGAGTAGCTCCACAAAACCTCTGATGCGTGTAACCCTAGGTATGTTAAACCTAGAACCCCAACGATGTTACTTGGTTTCAATTACCCTAAGGATCGTCTTGAATAAGCGATGCGTAACTAGACCCTAATCAAACCCGTTGACTGTAACCTAAGTTATCAAAAGTTATTCCTAGTAATTCAATTAAGAATCCTATGGAAAAGTTCTTTTGCAAAAGAACAAAAAGAGGTATTTCATATCTCACAAAAAAGATGTGTTTTCATATATCAAAAGTTGTCTCTTTACCGGCCCCTAGCACGGTATATATAGCACACGAATACAATACGGAAAAACCTAACACAATATGAAAAATCCTAAGTTTCCTAATCTATTTGTTACCTTATCCTCATGTAACCGAGTAGGCAACTAAATAATATAAATTATAAACCAAAACAAATTAAAAATCCTAAGTTGCCTATTCTATCATTGTGTCACCAATTAGGCAACTAAATAACATAAATAACAAACCAACAAATAAAAATAAACATTAACAAAACCGAATGTATCCTCTAGTGTAGCGGTCTACGCAAACATTTAATGCCCCTAAATTATTTCATCCTTCCATGGTCACGTGTGTAGCGACCCACCTACTAGGTCTGATTCTTGAACCTATTCCAAAATTCCTGTAACTATCCTTGGTACCTGTAGATAGGTTGCTATGCCGTCTCTGAATTAGAGATAAGGCAAATTCTGCTAATATTGAACCTGTAACTCCAACCTGTATGAAATTTTATAAACGTCCTGTAAAATGGCGCTAACAGCGCTATCATTTCATATCCACATCATATCTAAACACATGTACTTAAAATCTCCTGTCATATCATACATCATATATATATATATATCATCGGGATCTGCATTCCCGGTAAGTAGGCATAGCCTAGATTGATCCTGTAGCCTTAAGTGGCTCAAAAGATTACAAATCCAACCTTATACACACAAATATTTACATTACAATCTGAAGATTAACACCTATAGATCTTATTACAAATAACAGAGGTTCCAAAATGAAACTAAGGGCTTCTTTGTCTCTATTGACGCTCTCTAAAAACCCGAGTCTCCAACAACTTATTCTTCAATACCTGTACCTGAGGTTAGCAAAAACACTAACCCCTCAGCTTCTTAAGAAGCAAAGTGAGTATAAAATCAAGCAACCCAATAAAAACAAATAACAAAATCACATAATAGTAATCAACAATATTATCAAATACCTCGAAGTGATTACTCAAGCAAGCAAGTTTTCAACTCAAGTTATACTCACAACCTTTTCATTGGAGACCATTTCAATCACTCATGTTTACTCACAGGTCACAAATATTTTTCAATTAATCCAGGCAAAGCCTGTCAACTGGTAGATAAACTACTCTCATGTACTTTTCAAAACTTAATGTTTTCTCAACCAATTAAGACATCCTTATATACTCTTTTTAGTTAGAAATATTTAGCTCGCCTTTCACCTGCCTCAAACAAAAGGGGTGACCAGATCCCCATAGGTCACTAAACCGGGCCGGTCCGTCGACCATGCCTCAAACCCATCCGGGTCGACTCAAAGGTCGTACCACAAACTTACTAGGCAGGGAACATGACTTTTCTTACATTAAGTGTTTTAGGTTAGTAGGTACTTATAGCCTAACTCCCATTTTATTATCCATTTAGATATTTCATCGTTACCAAGACAACAATAGTATGAACTCAACCAGTCATATAAACCCCATTTAATAAGCTAAAAATAACCCAGCATTACATCATAATCATTAAGCATTCGATAGTTTAAGTTCATTACATCACATATAATCAGGAATAGTATAATCAAATCCCGCACCCAACTCTCATTTAAGGATTTTCTAGAATGTTCCCTTTTTTTTTTCTCATAATCCAATCATATCATGACATACAACCAGCCATCAGTAAACCAATATAATTCAACAATCCTCCTGCATTGATCACAGTAAGTGATCGTACAGGGTAATTTCAGCCAACAACAAGTAGTCTGACATTATCAACCACTTGTACCCAAGAGAAAAGTTAAGGGAGTACTCACCTGAACCAATATATGCCAATCCAAACAGTCGCACCAGCCAAGTTCCTTTGTCCTCCTTACTCAATAGAAATACCTGAATCATCAGTATACCAATCAATGTTACCTCATTCGCTCTATTGAACCCTAAATTGCTAATTCAGTATTCAAAACCCTTAAATTCCATCCTAACCTCGTATAATCCACCATTTTCCAACAACTTCTAATTCATATACATATGGGTATATTAACCTATTTATATATTAATGTAATTAAATTTCGACATGATTCTATATTGAATCGTATGGTTCTAAATTATCATAATCTTGCACCGAACACTCCCGTTTTTGTTTCGTAACTAACCCAAGCTTCTCAAAATCATATTATGCTTCAATGAACCTCAACTGAACATTGCATTCAACTAATCAAATCAAATTCTCTAATTTTGCTAAGGATTTAATTCGGCCAGAATATGGTAATTAGCTTGAAAAATTCACTAAAAATAGAAAACGACTCCAATATGAACAATTATTGATTTGGTGATCTAATAAATCATATAAGGATCTTGTATACTAAAAATTAAATCCAAAATACATCATTTGACCTATTTAGTTTCCAATTTAATTTACGACCAGAACAGAGCATTTCTTAAGGATCACATATTTTCGAATCAAATCTCAGAAAAATAAAATTACCAAATTAATATTCATACAAACTTGTGCCAGAATACCAAAAATCATAATTTTTCATCAATATTTGATATTTTTAACAAAAATAGGAAGTTTCGGGCGTTACCGGGGGCTGCTCCGTTCACCGGCCTCCGGCCACCAACTCCGGCAACCACTATGTCGGCCGGAATCCTCTCCCACCCAAAACCTTAAACCTAGCTTGGCCTAGCAGCAGATTTACCCTACCCCCTTCGAACGAACAAACAAAATTCTTCCTACTTAATTTGATTTTTTGTTCTTCAATTTCTTCAAATTCTTGTTGTATCCTACTTCAATCTTGTTCTTCTTCCTATCCTGATGATTGCATGTTGGAAATTACAACTTCAAATTGCCCAGAAAATTCGGATGAAATGGAGAGGGTTTTGGTTTCTTTTTTTTCTATTTTTTTGATGATTTGATTTTTCTCTCACCCTATTCTAATTTCTATATATATATATATATAATATTACTTACTTTTTCTGACATTGAGGGTATTGTTCTGCATTTGTTTTTGTTTTTTTTTTTTTCCTTCCTCTTTTATTTATTTTCTTTTTAGTTATAATATAATATAATATAATATAATATAATATATTATGTATATATATATATTTTTACATATATATATATGTCCATATAATTTATATTATTATTATTATTATTATTTTTATATATATTTATTTTATTTTATTTTATTTTTAGCATATAACATATATATACATATTATTTCAATTTTAACATTATTATTTAAGTTTTGGTCCTCACATTTTCCCCCCCTTAAAATAGTTTCGTCCTCGAAACTACTACGCGGGTACAACTCATTGTATTTTAATATCCTACACTTAAATTACAAAACACTTAGAATTTAAGTAAGGCCATACATATTTATATCCTAAGGGTGAAACAGAAGTTACCTGTTTAGAACAAGTCTGGGTATTTAGTCCTCATATGATCTTCTCTCTCCCATGTGGCCTCTGCCTCGGTATGACTATTCCAAAGGACTTTTATAAACGTAATATCCCGGTTTCTGAGTTGCCTAGTGGACCTGTCCAAAATGGCAATGGGATACTCCTCATATGTCATGTTCTCCTGGAGTCCTTTTGGTAGATGTTCTAAGACAACTATCGGATCGCTAACACATTTCTTCAATGAAGACACATGGAATACATTATGGATATTGGCTAACTCAGCAGGTAACTCAAGTTCATATGCCACAGCTCCAATCCTCCTCTGAATCTGGTATGGACCAATATAACGAGGACTCAACTTCCCTTTTACTCCAAATCTCCCGACCCCCTTCATAGGTGATACTTTCAAGAACACAAAGTCTCCAACTTGAAACTCTAATGATTTTCTACGTTTATCAGCATAACTTTTCTGTCTACTTTGTGCTGTTTGCATTCTGGCCTTTATCACCTGAACTTTATCCTTCAGCTGCTGGAGCATTTCTGGTCCCACTACTTGTTTCTCTCCAATCTCATCCCAATATAATGGGGATCTACATTTTCTTCCATATAGGGCTTCATATGGGGCCATCTGTATAGTACTATGATAGCTGTTATTATATGCAAACTCGATTAGTGGCAAATGTTCATCCTAATTACCACCAAACTCCAAAACACATGCTCTTAACATATCCTCAAGTGTCTGTATGGTTCTCTCTGTTTGACCATCTGTCTGAGGATGATAAGCTGTACTGAACTTCAATTTGGTGCCCATAGCTTCCTGTAGGGTTTGCCAAAATCTAGAAATAAACCTGGGATCTCTGTCAGAAACAATAGAAGCGGGTACTCCATGTAATCGCACTATTTCCTTAATATATAACGCTGCTAAGCGAGATAGTGGCATGCTCTGTTGAATTGGAAGGAAATGGGCTGATTTAGTCAGCCTATCAACGATTACCCAAATAGCATTATGCTGTTTCCTGGTCCCGGGTAATCCTATAACAAAATCCATGGAAATCTGCTCCCACTTCCATTCAGGAATGGAGAGGGGTTGTAATAACCCTCCAGGTTTTTGATGCTCTGCTTTAACTTGTTGGCAAGTGCTACATTTTGCCACATATTCTGCAATGTCTTTCTTCATCCCTGGCCACCAATACACTGATTTCACATCCCTGTACATCTTATTGCTTCCTGGATGGTTTGTATAAATGGTATGATGAGCCTCATCTAGAATTGCTTTTTTGATCTTCTCTATTGCTGGTACACATAATCTACCTTTGAATCTTAATACTCCTGTCTCATCACATATAAAGTCGGGATATCTAATCATATTATTCCTGACTTTTTGCAGTTCCTCATCAGTTAGCTGTGCTTCCCGAATCTGATCTTTCAATGTAGGTTGAATACTCAAACTATTTAATCTAGATTCCACTCCTGGCCATATAATTTCTAACTGTAACTGCTCTAAATCCCTCCACATTTCCACTCTATCAGTGATTAAAGTTGCCAGATTACTACACTGTTTCCTACTTAACGCATCAGCAACTACATTAGCTTTACCAGGATGATAGTGAATGGCTAGATCATAGTCTTTCATCAATTCCAACCATCTCCTTTGTCGCATGTTCAACTCTTTTTGAGTAAGGATGTATTTCAAACTCTTATGATCAGTATATACATCACATTTATCACCATACAAATAATGTCTCCAAATTTTTAAAGCAAATATTATAGCAGCCAACTCCAAATCATGAGTAGGATAATTTTGCTCATATGGTTTCAACTGACGGGAAGCATATGCTATAACTTTGTCATCCTGCATCAATACACACCCTAATCCAATCTGAGAGGCATCACAATATATAGCATACCCACCTGTTCCACTAGGAATGGCCAAAATAGGAGCTGAAACTAACCTCCTCTTTAATTCCTGAAAGCTTTGCTCACATTGGTCTGTCCATTCAAATTTGACTCCTTTCCTCATCAATCGAGTTAGGGGTACAACTATCTTTGAAAAGTCTTTCACAAATTTCCTGTAATATCCTTCCATACCAAGAAAACTTCTTACCTCCCTGACTGTGGTAGGAGGATTCCACTCTGTGATGGCTTGAACCTTTGCAGGATCTACAGATATTCCAGAACCTGACACAATATGGCCTAAGAATGCAATCTGGTCTAGCCAAAAATCACATTTCTTCAACTTAGCATACAACTGTTTTTCCTGTAGAGTTTGCAACACCTTTCTTAAATGCTTAGCGTGCTCCTCATTATCTTTAGAATAGATCAAGATATCATCAATGAATATAACCACAAAGTCATCCAAATATTCTTTAAATACCCTATTCATCATATCCATAAAGGCAGCTGGGGCATTAGTTAAACCAAAAGGCATCACCAGAAATTCATAGTGACCATACCTGGTTCGAAATGCAGTCATTGGTATGTCAACCTCCTTCACCTTCAATTGATGATATCCAGATTGCAAATCAATCTTCGAGAATACAGCTGCTCCTTTCAACTGATCAAATAAGTCATCAATTCGGGGTAAAGGATATTTATTCTTGATGGTTACCTTATTCAACTCACGGTAATCTATACACAAACGTAGACTACCATTTTTCTTTTTCACAAATAACACCGGTGCACCCCAAGGTGACATACTAGGCCTTATGAAACCCTTATCCAATAATTCCTGCAACTGCTTTTTCAACTCCATCAATTCTACAGGAGCCATACGATAAGGAGCTTTGGATACAGGTTTCGTACCTGGCATTACCTCAATGCCGAATTCAACTTCTCTATCTGGGGGTAAGCCTGGCAATTCCTCAGTAAATATTTTTGGGAATTCACATACAACTGGGATATCCTCCACTCTCTTCTCTTTCAATTGTGCATCTACCACTGAAGCCAAATATCCCATACATCCTTTCTTCAATAATTTCTTGGCTTTGTTAGCTGCTATGATCTTAGGTATTGATCGCCTTATACTCCCTCTGAAACTGAATGCTTCCTCATCTGGTAGACAAAACTCTGCTACTTTATCCTGACAATTTAGATGCACCTTATACTTGGCCAGCCAATCCATGCCAAGGATAACATCATACCCTTTCATATTAAGAATAACCAAATCAGCTGGCAATTGCCGCCTTTCAATCACCACAATACCATTCTCCAATTGATAACTTGCTATCCTTTCCCCTCCAGAAGGAGTACTTACCACATATTCACATTTCAAACTCTTCACTGGAGCCATGTTCCGTCTCACCCAGTCTTCAGCGACATAAGAATGGGTTGCTCCAGTGTCAAACAAGGCATAAGCGGGATTATCATCTAATCGAATCACACCTGAAATCATCAAACACATCACATTCCACTTCTAGCAATTATTGTTAACATCCTACTCAATGAAAAGTTAAGTATAGTCACATCTACATATTAATTACTTCATGTATATACCCATAAACACATCTATATATTCACATTTGCATATATGCACTTACACGTACTTATAGGCATATATTCACTAATACAATTTGTTTAACCCCTAAGCAGATACAATTATTTTACATATGTACACATGTAAATTCATGTCTACACACACATTTATATTTACACATATAGATTCATTCATTAATTCAATTCCTCAATTCATAACAAGCATCAGCATCCCATACACATCAAAATTCACACACATATACATATTTACACTTATACATTTACATATTTATATAGATATATAGGTTCATTTACATTACAACTATTTACCCATCAAACTATCAGATAAGTTTAGTAGTCTTACCTGCTACTACATCATCCACATTAGCTGGCTCTGTCTGTTGTATAGCAAAGACTCGTGCCTGAGTCTAAGGTCGCGGTCTACCCCTCTTAGGATTTAGATCATGCCTAGGTGCTGGGGCCTGAGTCTGAGCCTGAGTCTGCTAACCTCCCTCACTCCTACCCCGACAATTATGGGAAGTATGACCAAACTGTCCACAGGTGTAACATTGGAGGTCCTTAGGATTCTGACATTGCCTAGCAATGTGTCCATCTACCCCACATCTATAACATTTTCCTCTCAGCTGAGGACATTCATTAGCCTTATGATTGCCCTTACACTTCCAGCACACTATAGTATAAGTTTGATTCCTTTGAGGTCGAACTGGTGGCTGATACTGCTTCTTTGCTTTTCCTTTATCCTTACTCCATTTTTGCCAAAAACTACCTCCATCCTTTCTTTTGTGTGAAGGACCCTCCATACCCTTCATATCCCTCACCCGTTCCAGTATACGGGCTTCATTCACAATCTCCACATAAGTCGCAACTTTACTTCTTTTCAGCTCTGCCTGAAAATAGATATCCAACCCCGCACGAAATTTATCAGCTTTTACCTCTTCATCATTCTGATAGGCCAATGGAGTGAATTTCAACAATCTGCTAAACTCTCGCTCATACTCCATTATGCTTCTACCTTTCTGCTTTAATTCATAAAACTTTTCCCTCATTTTATCTTGTACACATGAGGGAAAATGTTGACTCAAGAAAACATCCTTAAATGCTGGTCGAGTAATTGGAGCTTCCATCAGCTCCTTCTGTGATACCTACCAATCATGTGCAGTATCTTCTAATAGCACTGCAGCATAGTCTACCTTTTTATCCTCGGGAACATCATGTACCTGGAAAGCTCTTTCTATGGAGTTTATCCAATTCACAGCTGTAGTGGGGCCTAGACTCTTACCATCAAAGGGCTTTACAATTCTTTGTACCCTAGCTAGTTTATCCCCACCTGATCCCGCGGCCATAACTTCAGCCCAAGCTTGCATTGCAGCAACCATCTGCTCCATTGGATTCTGTGGAGCTGGCGGTGGAGGTGGTGGAGGTGGTGGAGGTAAATCCTCTTGCTGATCATGAGGGACCATATTCCTGGTCCTCCTACCTCTACTTCTGCCTCGACCTCTTCCACATTCCATTTACTGCAATCAAATCTACATAAATAAGTACACTTGAATCAGAAATCAAATACTTAAACTTCTTAAACAAGCATATGTATTCCACAATACACAAATACATCACAATTTGGTAAGTTAAATCAATTAACACAACTTAAAGTCTTCATTCATCCTAACTACCCCCACAAGCTCACACGGGTTTAATCATAATGCTTAAACCTAAGCTCTGATACCACCCTGTAGCGACCCACCTACTAGGTCTGATTCTTGAACCTGTTCCAAAATTCCTGTAACTATCCTTGGTACCTGTAGATAGGTTGCTATGCCGTCTCTGAATTAGAGATAAGGCAAATTCTGCTAATATTGAACCTGTAACTCCAACCTGTATGAAATTTTATAAACGTCCTGTAAAATGGCGCTAACAGCGCTATCATTTCATATCCACATCATATCTAAACACATGTACTTAAAATCTCCTGTCACATCATACATCATATATATATATATATCATCGGGATCTGCATTCCCGGTAAGTAGGCATAGCCTAGATTGATCCTGTAGCCTTAAGTGGCTCAAAAGATTACAAATCCAACCTTATACACACAAATATTTACATTACAATCTGAAGATTAACACCTATAGATCTTATTACAAATAACAGAGGTTCCAAAATGAAACTAAGGGCTTCTTTGTCTCTATTGACGCTCTCTAAAAACCCGAGTCTCCAACAACTTATTCTTCAATACCTGTACCTGAGGTTAGCAAAAACACTAACCCCTCAGCTTCTTAAGAAGCAAAGTGAGTATAAAATCAAGCAACCCAATAAAAACAAATAACAAAATCACATAATAGTAATCAACAATATTATCAAATACCTCGAAGTGATTACTCAAGCAAGCAAGTTTTCAACTCAAGTTATACTCACAACCTTTTCATTGGAGACCATTTCAATCACTCATGTTTACTCACAAGTCACAAATATTTTTCAATTAATCCAGGCAAAGCCTGTCAACTGGTAGATAAACTACCCTCATGTACTTTTCAAAACTTAATGTTTTCTCAACCAATTAAGACATCCTTATATACTCTTTTTAGTTAGAAATATTCAGCTCGCCTTTCACCTACCTCAAACAAAAGGGGTGACCAGATCCCCATAGGTCACTAAACCGGGCCGGTCCGTCGACCATGCCTCAAACCCATCCGGGTCGACTCAAAGGTCGTACCACAAACTTACTAGGCAGGGAACATGACTTTTCTTACATTAAGTGTTTTAGGTTAGTAGGTACTTATAGCCTAACTCCCATTTTATTATCCATTTAGATATTTCATCGTTACCAAGACAACAATAGTATGAACTCAACCAGTCATATAAACCCCATTTAATAAGCTAAAAATAACCCAGCATTACATCATAATCATTAAGCATTCGATAGTTTAAGTTCATTACATCACATATAATCAGGAATAGTATAATCAAATCCCGCACCCAACTCTCATTTAAGGATTTTCTAGAATGTTCCCTTTTTTTTTTTCTCATAATCCAATCATATCATGACATACAACCAGCCATCAGTAAACCAATATAATTCAACAATCCTCCTGCATTGATCACAGTAAGTGATCGTACAGGGTAATTTCAGCCAACAACAAGTAGTCTGCATTATCAACCACTTGTACCCAAGAGAAAAGTTAAGGGAGTACTCACCTGAACCAATATATGCCAATCCAAACAGTCGCACCAGCCAAGTTCCTTTGTCCTCCTTACTCAATAGAAATACCTGAATCATCAGTATACCAATCAATGTTACCTCATTCGCTCTATTGAACCCTAAATTGCTAATTCAGTATTCAAAACCCTTAAATTCCATCCTAACCTCGTATAATCCACCATTTTCCAACAACTTCTAATTCATATACATATGGGTATATTACGCTCTATTATATATTAATGTAATTAAATTTCGACATGATTCTATATTGAATCGTATGGTTCTAAATTATCATAATCTTGCACCGAACACTCCCGTTTTTGTTTCGTAACTAACCCAAGCTTCTCAAAATCATATTATGCTTCAATGAACCTCAACTGAACATTGCATTCAACTAATCAAATCAAATTCTCTAATTTTGCTAAGGATTTAATTCGGCCAGAATATGGTAATTAGCTTGAAAAATTCACTAAAAATAGAAAACGACTCCAATATGAACAATTATTGATTTGGTGATCTAATAAATCATATAAGGATCTTGTATACTAAAAATTAAATCCAAAATACATCATTTGACCTATTTAGTTTCCAATTTAATTTACGACCAGAACAGAGCATTTCTTAAGGATCACATATTTTCGAATCAAATCTCAGAAAAATAAAATTACCAAATTAATATTCATACAAACTTGTGCCAGAATACCAAAAATCATAATTTTTCATCAATATTTGATATTTTTAACAAAAATAGGAAGTTTCGGGCGTTACCGGGGGCTGCTCCGTTCACCGGCCTCCGGCCACCAACTCCGGCAACCACTATGTCGGCCGGAATCCTCTCCCACCCAAAACCTTAAACCTAGCTTGGCCTAGCAGCAGATTTACCCTACCCCCTTCGAACGAACAAACAAAATTCTTCCTACTTAATTTGATTTTTTGTTCTTCAATTTCTTCAAATTCTTGTTGTATCCTACTTCAATCTTGTTCTTCTTCCTATCCTGATGATTGCATGTTGGAAATTACAACTTCAAATTGCCCAGAAAATTCGGATGAAATGGAGAGGGTTTTGGTTTCTTTTTTTTTCTATTTTTTTGATGATTTGATTTTTCTCTCACCCTATTCTAATTTCTATATATATATATATATAATATTACTTACTTTTTCTGACATTGAGGGTATTGTTCTGCATTTGTTTTTGTTTTTTTTTTTTTCCTTCCTCTTTTATTTATTTTCTTTTTAGTTATAATATAATATAATATAATATAATATATTATGTATATATATATATTTTTACATATATATATATGTCCATATAATTTATATTATTATTATTATTATTATTTTTATATATATTTATTTTATTTTATTTTATTTTTAGCATATAACATATATATACATATTATTTCAATTTTAACATTATTATTTAAGTTTTGGTCCTCACCACGTGAATCAAGTTGACATATGTATATGCTCCTTCAGTGTAGCTTGATTCCGTGGCTTGCAAGTTCATGACTAGTTCCGGTACAACTTCGTTCATTCTTTTAGCTCTAGCTCGGGTCATTGGGCCTCCAATGCCATGTAATGGATTATGGAATTTTGGCTCCTTCCTTTTTTATGCTAGCTGATCCTCATCAACCTCCAGAGAGAAGGAGTAGTGGGAGGAGGAAACTTAGGCAGAAGGATGGAGGGAGATCATCACCCCTATAGGGAAAAGAGGGACGGCAACTTTGGGGTTAATCCTTACCCAAATAGGGATTTCAGGCCGCCTAAGGGATTGAAATATGTGATGCTGCAAATGCCTTCCTTTGATGGCAGAGGTTCAATTAATGATTATCTAGACTGGGAGGATAAGGTTGAGGGTCTCTTTGAATGCTATGAGATTGATGACAATACCTGAGTCTTACTGGTTGCTATTGAGTTCATAGGGTATGTCGCCTTATGGTGGAAGAATCTGATTACTAGTAGGCATAGAGATGGTGAGGCTGAAATACCGACATGGAGGGATATAAAGAAGGCTCTAACAAAGAGATTTATTCCTGATCACTATAGGCAGAAATTGTTTATGCGTCTTTAGACCTTGAGGCAGCGAGGCAAAACAGTCGATGACTATGTGTAGGAGTTTGAAACCCTAATGATTAGATGTAGGTCAATTGAGCCTTCAGAGCAAACCTTAGCACACTTTGTTTTAGGGTTGAAATATGAGATTGCATGTGTAGTTGAGCTATAGAGATATAGTACACTTGATGAGGCTATTCAGCTAGCCTTGAAAGTGGAAAGGTAGAGGTGATCCAACTCGTTTAAGGTTTCAACTAGTAGGCC
Organism: Laguncularia racemosa; assembly: GCA_037954665.1. Taxonomy (NCBI): domain Eukaryota; kingdom Viridiplantae; phylum Streptophyta; class Magnoliopsida; order Myrtales; family Combretaceae; genus Laguncularia; species Laguncularia racemosa. The sequence continues at coordinate 2,710,862 of JBBMOL010000012.1, forward strand.
CAATACTACTACCAGGGCCATGGGAGCTGATGGTCGATTAGGAGGACCAAAGGTAGTAGGTGAGTCAGTGAGGCAGTGGACAAAGCTACCCCTAACACAGACAAGGAGAACATGACCTCAGGAAAGAGTAAAGAGGTAATAGTACTAGACGTTAGGCAGACTGTACTGGGAACTACTAGTGGGAAAGTGCACCAAATTAAATGCTTTAAATGCATGAGATTTGGACATATGATGGCATAGTGTCCTAATAAGAGGGTAATGGCTGTTATGGAGGGTGTTGGAGAGGAGGATGAGGATGAGAAGGAACTAGTTGAGCCTACAGACCTATCTATAGCACTGCAGGAATATTATGATGATCAGACCGTTGAAACACATGAGGAGGGAATAGGTGAATAGTATTTACCAATTAATGTGTTGCGCAGGGCTCTAACTTTATCTCCTGATGCTAAGGACAAACAGAGGGAGTACATATTCCACATTTCTTGCAGGATCAGAGGTAACCTTTGTGTACTCGTCATAGATAGTGGTAGTTGCACGAATGTTATATCTACTATACTAGTAGACAAATTACAATTATCTACTAGTCCACATCCTAGCCCTTATAACTTGCATTGGTTGGATAATCGGGGTAGTATGCATGTTACACAATAGGCAAAGGTGCCAATGAGTATTGGGAAGAAATATCATGATGAGATCTTGTGTGATGTGATTCCCATGTGTGCATTTCATTTACTATTGGGTAGGCATTGGATGTTTGATTGAAAGGTGTTGCATGATGGCTTCAGAAACACCAATATGTTTCGAAAGGGAAGGTCGTGAATAGTATTGGTACCTATGTCTCCATCTGAGGTGCATAAATTCCAAGAGCAGGTTAGGATTACTTTAGTCTCATCTAGTAATCGGGAAAACAGGACAACAGAGGCATCCGGGTTTAGTATAAGAAGTGACCCTCTAGATTTGATGGCAAATCTTTTAGAGGCCCGAGGAGATAATGGGAATCTTCTCAATGATCTTGATGGACAGGGAACTTGATTTAGGTGATGATCCAAATCACTTATATGTATACTTGTTTTCTTTATTTAATAAATATTTAAATGATAATCTAACAGGTATAACGATATTTCCTCACGGGATGCCTAATGAACTTCGCTGTTAGTCAATTAGGGACATCATCGGATTCTCATCCAATGGCCTGCTGTGATCAACATTACCTCAACGCATTGGCTCTTTGAAGATTGTTATCTTTTGTACTTGTAATTTGTTTCTTTGAACTATTTATTTTGTAAGTTTTTGGGACATTTTATTTAGTTATAATTTATGTTTTAGAACCGACCACCCTATAGTGGCATAGTTGTAATTTTTAGTCACTTTAACCCTAAAGGGAGCAAGTATAAATATTTGCTTAAGTAGGGTTTTGAGGAGGAGGAGAATACACTTGAAAATTGCAACAAACATTTTCATGAGAGATTAAGGTTTCCTAAGATTTCATAAGACTCTTATCAATTTCAATCCAATTGGAGTTGTGACGAGTTTGCAACCTAATGAATTGTGAGTTATGTCAATTCCCTAAGTTGATTTCCTTTTCATCACTAGTGTGTAATATCTAGGGTTGATTAGGGTGGGTTCTTATTGTTTTGATTTTGGTGTCATTTGTGACACCAAAATCCTTTCATATTATGTTATCAAATTGATTGGTTTTATATCATTATATTGCTTTCAATTTGTCTTATATTGTTTTATGTGGAATTCCATTCTGTTGAGGAGGAGTTTACGATTTATTTGTATGTGTCATTGGTTGGGATTTCATTGGATATTGAGTTAAGTTCTTGATTCATTTGAGAAATATCATCATTGTGGTTTTAATCTTCATTCATAAATTGGATCACCTTTAATTTTTAGGGTTCACGCCAATTTGTTCCAATTTGAATTGGTTTTGATCTTATGGTTAGGAGTTGTTCAATTGGTTTATTTGCATATGCTTAGAGCCCCTTTTAAGCATATCAATATATGATACTGTCATTACATTCTAATAGAACCATATGAGAGAGTTTGTGGAGATAGGCTTTAGTAGAAGCAATGTTCCAAAGAGAATGGGTGTGTAAATTCTAGAGTTATCGATGGCTTTCTTAAGTTCTTTATTGATAATTTCAATATCATCTCTATAAAAATTAACACAAAAACATGCCATGCAATTATAGAGATAGGATGTATTTGGTCTCATGTATCAAGTCCTTAAAAACTTAAAAAGACATGACACTTATAGGATTTCATTGCTTGTGATAATGGTGAGTTGTTCATGTTGAAGTGTCCTTTGATCTACTTTCCCTTAACTATAGGCATGCCTAATAAATTGTTGTTAATTCTTACTTTAGACTAAATTTTCAGTGTTAAATTGTTTCTCAAACCATTTTAAGACATTGAGATCAAGTTTACTTTGCCTAGCTACATGTGATTGCCATGACTAGGAAAAGTTATATATCAAATAAATATAATCAATGACTAGTCTTGAACTCCTATACATTTTAAAAATGACAAAAACTTCTATGCAACTATCATGCTAAGTATTGATAGAGCTTTTTGAGTATAAACCCCTAAGGTCCATTTTAACCTATTTAGGCTCTTATCTGAGGTATATGTGCCTAGATTGATCTCCTCTAAATCACCACAATATAGAAGCGTTAATGCTCAACTAGCATGCCTTAACCTACAACTTAGATTGGTCGCATGCATCCTTAAGGTGGATAAGCATCAAAGGCCTAGAATAAATAAGAAAAGGAGTTAGTAAAAAATATACCTTCTACTAAAATCAGAATGGAACTCGAGCATCAATGCGCTTACCATATCAAAATTGCTTTTAACCCCTATTTATAAGGGTTGGGAGCTACAAGATAAAAGAATTTTTGACTCTCTAAAAATTCTCTTCACTATTATTCACAAATTTGTGCTAACTTAGGCATCAGAGTGGTTACACTAGAATAACATTTATCACCCCCCAATAGCCTAATCTCTTCTTTTTGCAAGTGATTTAAACACTTAAGAAATTCCAACATAACATTTGCCCCCATCTTAGTGATCCTACTCAAGATTATATTCATGGTACCCAAATCAAAATCTACCAAATTGAAAGAAACCATGGACACCTTAGCAATGCACCAAAACATCTAAACTACAACATCCTAACAACTAAACCTAAACGCAAACACCAACCCCAACAAATTGATGCCAAGTGTTTTCTAGATTTAGAAAATCTATGCAAAATGTTCACAGCCTAAAATGAAGTTATTCATAATGACAACATAAAGATTTAGTCTTACGTGGTAGAATTAGAGTAACTAGGGTTGTAAATAGCCTAAAGAGGTGAGGGCAATTTGCTCATTTCAAGGTCAAGATATTTAAACCCCGCTTAGGATAATGCTTCCCTTTTCTCTTTGCATAGTTGCTATCACATAAACCCTCTTAAAGACCTACAAAGAAACCTAATGGAAAATAACAAAAATCAACCCCTTTTTGCTAAGTGAAGGTTTCGATCTCTAAGATACATGCATCAGATTATGGATTCATAGCTCTAAGTAAATTAGATAACGTTTTGTTAGAATTCGGAACATGGAGCAAGATGAAAAAAGCGATTATAAGATCTCAATCACGATTTCAAAAAAGTAAGTGTATAAATCTATGTAATGTATTAAGATTAGCAAGTTAATTAATCGATTACACTTAAATTCACAGGAATTAGGTTGGGGGAATAATTAGAGAAGAGGAAATAGGGATTTGTGATGGAATAGTGGACTACACAGGCAAGTACACACGCTCGTGTACTTGCCCATATCGAAACACAAATGTGTACAGAAAGGTATAAGATCACCAAACAAGCTCGTGTACTTGGGCGTATCAAATTGTGAAAGTTCACAAAAAGGTATACAACCACTATACACGACCGTATACCCTACCGTGTCGAAGTACATGACCAAATTCTCGACTGAGTACTTAGGTGTGTTATATTAACAAAAATATGTAAAAAGCTATATGGCCACTAGCGTAACCATGTTCTCTCCCTTGTTCCTCTACATGGCCACTCACATAGTTGTGTTGTTTTAGGACACTCACTATTCCATTGTATTTCATTCACTTATGATTCTGAGTATACGTAATTGTAGATTTGAAAAGGTTTGAGGATTGAGAAAATACAAGAGCATAGAGGAATCATTTATTACTAATTAGGTACATGTATGTTGTGTTTGTTGCTTATACATGTTAGGTTAGAAATGCAATTTAACCTAAATTGATATTGAAAATGAAGTGACTGGTTGTATGTGATTGTGCATGGCTAGGCTTGAGGAAGAGAGAGTATAGTGATCTCCAAGTGGCAACTCAATGATTAATATGTAAAATTGTCTTTAGTGAAGTCGAGTATCAAAATGATTTGGGTAGATTTAGGATGATATGATATGGATGGACTCATAAACACGGGGAGTACCCACTGTTGTATATTTATACATGTATGGTATGGAAGGACTCTTAGACTCATAGACAGTGGAGAGTACCCACTATCGTATATGTATAATTTATATGATATGGACTTATGGATAATGGGGAAAACCCATTGTTATATATATATATATATATATATATGTATGTATGTCATGGACTCTTGGATTCATGGATAGTGGAGATTACCCCACTATCGTATATGTATAATTATGTATGGACTGAACTCATGGACAAAAAAGAGAGTATCCTTTATCGTATACATATGTATATATAAGTGTGTGTAAGGGGTGTATGGTGATTATGATGATGAGAATTGTGTCTTGGACTAAAAAATATAAAAGACAACAAATTGTGTTTAGTTTTTCTATTGCATTATGTTTATGTTGATATTTTTGGCATGGCATGCATGTGTGATTGTAAGTAGACATTGTACTAGGTATTAGCTCACCCTTTAAGGGACCTTTATTTTTTTAGTTGTAGGTACTTTAGGGGAATTGTAGGGTATGATGAAATGATAGTGGATACAAACTAGAATTCTAAGGAGAATGTAGAATATATGTACTGTGAGGAGTAAAAATTAGAGGAGGAGAAAGATAAATATTAGACTACTTTGTTTAGTTGAGATATACTTGAGACGATTATTGCACTTAAGTTTTAAAATTGCTTCCATTGTATTGATTGTAGGAGATTGGATATGGTTTATTTACTATGAATAATTGTTCTTTCCAGTTTCTTTTATATGGAGAGACCAAGTGGTAATTGTTGAGTCATTTATTTATATATAGTTGGAGAATGCTTTTATTGATTGTTATGGTTATCTAGATGTTGATGGTGAAATTTAGTAGATTCTAAACCTTTGCGTGTTGTCACCTACTGAGGACACATCGCGACCTATACTAACTACAGATTTTAGGGCTTTACAATATGCCCATTCTCCCAAATACTCCAAAACTACCATGAAACAACCTTCCACAATCACCAATAGTGGTGAATTCCCAACAACTAAATCAATAAGCTCAATTTGCAAAGCTTTGCAACCATGCTCCTAATAAACCAATTTTATTTGTAACGTCATAGGGGCAAGCTTGTTTACCCCCAATCTTGTTGGCTACATCATGCAACCACAATGGCACTGTAGCTTTGAACAACCGACCTAAGCCATCTAATAATCAAACTTGAGCTAACATGTAGGTCCATGACATGGACATCGATTAGATATATGATTACACCAAATGCCTCTCTAATTTGAAGGAGAGAAAGAAGGTTGATCCCTCTACCAAATTTTTCATCAATCAAACTCCCTTTATGTAGGTGATACAAAAGGAGGATTTATAACTAAATGCCTGCCTACCTTTGCTCGACACCTATGATGGAACTACCAATTTTGATAATCACTTATGCCATTTCTAGACAATGATGATCCTGCACAGCCTCAATAATGCAATCGCTTGTAACGCTTTTCTAAACACCTTACGTAAAGTTTCTTAGACTCGGTATAATAATTTGCCAGCCATTTGATGAGTTGGCTAACCAATTCCAATAGCATTTCCTAGTAAGAAAACTCCGAGTGAAGGACTCATCTACCTTGAACTTGATTAAATAAGGTCACAACGAGTCAATCAAGGATTACTTTGCTTGGTTTAATGCTATAATGTTGGAGACTCCCAACGTCAACAAAGGAGTTACCTTAAACGTAGTCATTACAACTGTTAAGCCTGCTGGTGACTTCTTCAAATCCCTAGTAAAGAACAAACTAACCAACTTCAAGGGATTCAAGGAAAAGGCTCGAAAGTACATCCAATACGAAGATATCATCTTGGTAAGGAAGGAATTTGACCAAAGCAAGTCGGATAAGAAAAAAAATGACAACAAAGGAATAGGATCACCTTGGCTTAAGTGGGATTAGGGGTCATCACCGGATAATGACGCAAAAGATAAGAAGCATGTCATCCCAAGTTTCATAACATATACCCCACTAAACTAGCCAATAGAGGATATTTTTGTGGAAGTATGTAGCATAGGCATCCTGCTTAAACCAAAAAGATTAAGAGGTAATCCGAATAGGAAAAATTCCAAAAATACTGTGACTTCCACAATAACTAAGTTCACAACACAGATGAATGCTATCAACTTAGAAATGCTTTTAAAGATCTCATTCGACATGGGTATCTCCAAGAGAACATTACTAATCCCAGCAATTTTATTAAGCAACCTACTGATAGAAGGTAGGAAGTGCAAGGTTACAATGAGCTAGATAATAGTAATAACAACCACCCAAATCAATCCCCCAATGGCATAGTTAATACAATCATTAAGGGGGTTGATCAAACTCTTACAACTTAGCTAATTCCCCAACCAACCGATAGGTGATGAGCTTGCACAACAAGAGGTCAAGACTAGACACACCTGTCCCTTTCTTGGATAAGGACCTTGAGGGGGGGCAAAACCCTCAACAATGCTTGGTGATTAGTACAAGGATTGCCAAGTTCAACGTAAAGAAGATCTTGGTCGATACAAGCAATTCTACATATATTTTCAAACATGCTTGTAACCAAATGTAACCTAAGTTCAAGAATAAGATGAAATCCTATAATCATGGTTTGCATGGGTTCAATAATCAACCAGTTAGGGCTGCAAGCATCATCACCCTTCCCATGGAGCTCGAGGATAATGATTTCTTAGTTCAACAAAACATTGTGTTCTTGGTGGTAGACCTTACAATGTGATGTTGGAGCAACCAAACCAAAACACATTTAGGATGATATCTTCAATGTTGCACCTAAAGGCAAAATTTTCAACACCAGTTCTAGTAGGTGTGTATGTTGAGGAGACCAGGAGTCGGCATTCATGTTGTATCTAAAGGCCCTAAAATGGGAGAAAGTCTTCAACATGGAAATTAAACCTAAAGAGAAGTTAGGATCTAGGGGAGAACCAGTCGAGAAGATAGAGGAAATTCAACTCAATAGCAGTGTCAAGTAGACACATGGGTAGGGATGTTAATGTCTACAGAGATCAAACAATAGCTTGTCAAATTCCTCATGTTTAATAGTAACATTTTTGCTTGGTCACCATCAAGCATGCCAAGCATCTCCCTAAAGGTAATGATGCACCACCTCAACATCAATAGCAACGCCAAAATTGTCAAACAAAGAAGAAGACATTTCACCTCAGAATAGCAAGTAGCTATTAAAGAAGAGGTGCAAAAGTTGCTCCTAGTAAGTTTCATTAGGGAGGAATGTTACCCAACTTGGCTAGCCAATTGTGTGCTAGTTAAAAAATCCAATGGGAAATGGCGGATATGTATAGATTGCGCAGACCTCAACAAGGTGCCTAAAGGATTACTTTCCCCTCCCTAAAATTGACCAACTTGTTGATTTTACCTTCGATTATGCTCTACTTAGTTTCATGGATGCCAACTTAAGTTATAACCAGATCAAAATAAAACCAAAGAATGAAGTACACACTTCTTTTATCGCTAACTTTGGAACATAATACTATAAGTAATGCCTTTGGGTTTAAAAAACATCAAAGCTATATACTAGAGGTTGGTGATAAAAATGTTTGAAGAAGAAATTGGGCGGAACATTAAAGTATACTTGGACAACATGATCATCAAAAGTAAATAGCTTGAAGATAATCTCCAATACTTGCAACAAACTTTCGATACTTTGAGGCAATATAATATAAAGCTTAATCCCCAAAAGTACGTATTTAGGGCAACCTTAGGCAAGTTCCTTGGATATATGGTCACTTAGCGTACCATAAAGGGAAACCAAGAAAAGATTCGATCTGTTATCGAAATTTAGCCCTTGAAATCAATAAAAAGAGGTATATTGGCTTATAGGACGCACCGCTGTGCTAAATAGGTTTGCGTCTAAAAGTGTTGACAAATGCTTCTAGTTCTTCAAAATTTTGAAGAACCCAGCCAATTTCCAATAGATTGACTAATGTCAAATTGTCTTCAATAAGTTAAAGCAGTTCTTGAAAACTCCATTGGTGTTCTCCAAACTCGTACTAGGGGGGGATTTGTTCTTATATTTGTCAATTAGTGAATAAGCTCACTCTTTAGTGTTAGTATGGGCTTAACGGAGGGAGTATAAACCAGTATACTATGTTAGCCATGTCCTTTGAGGGCTTGAGGTGAGATACACTAAGGTGAAGAAATTTGCTCTTGCAATAGTGATCTCGGCTAAAAGACTACGGCTATATTTGAAAGCTCATTAAGTAATAGTCTTAACTAACCAGCCACTACAAAATATACTATACAAATCAGACACATCGAATTGGATGATGAAGTACATACTAGAGCTTAGTGCTTTTCGAGTACAATATTAACCTAGGGAGGCAATAAACGCACAGGTCCTTGCAGATTTTATAGTGGAATGCACCATAGAGGATGAAGCATTGGATGACAAAGATAAACCAATGTAGACTCTCCACATAGATGGCTCCTCCACTCACGGGGGGAATGGATCTGGCCTTGTGTTATACAGACCACATAAGGTTGAGGTGTCATATGCCCTTAAGTTTAGGTTTCTAGTAAGAAATAATAAAGCAAAGTATGAAGCTTTGATTGCGAGTCTCAAATTGGCAAAGGTGATAGGTGCCAAGAAACTGGAGATATATTCAGACTTGTAACTCGTCATCTAACAAGTGAAGGTGGAATACATAGTTGAAGATGAAGGATGACCAGCTACCTCCAAGTTGTAAGCAACCTTACCTCAAAGTTTCCATCCTAGAACATCACCAAGATTCCATGAGCAGAGCACTTCGAGGTAGAAAAGTTTTCAAAGTTCACATTCATAAACATCCCTAACCTAAACAAACAAGACAAAGGGGTTTTCATTGAATACCTCCTAGATAAGAGCATCAACAAGAAACAGGCTTAGGTCATAGAGTTGCATCCCACGTTATGTGTGCCATTCTAGATAGATCCGATCCTTGACTACTTGAGGAATGGCACTCTCCCACAAGATAAGAAGGAGGCCAAAAAGCTTATGTACAAAACTGTAAACAATACCATCATAAACAACCTCCTTTATAAGCTAAGCTTGAGCACTCCACTCCTCAAATGTATCTAGCTCAAAGAAGGTTAAAGGTTGTTGGAAGAACTACACATAAGGATATGTAGCAACCACATCAAAAGCTGAGCTCCATATCTTCGAGCACTCCTACTTGGTTACTACTAGCCCACCATGAGGGAAGACTCAGAGCAACTTGTATGAAGATGAGTGCAATGCTAAAAAATGCATTAATAGAGCATGCTTTAAGCAATCACTTGCATTCCTTCACCAGTCCTTAACCCTTTGCTTAGTGGGGATTAGACATTTACAGTCCTTTCCCTCGAACTTCTAATCAATCACAATTTATTATTGTTGCTATTGATTACTTTACCAAGTGGGTAGAAGTCAAGGTTTTAGCTAAGATCACAGGAAAAAAAAATGTCGAAACCTTCATCCTGAACAACATCCTTAATAGAGACAAGGTCTCATTTGTGCTTAGAATGGATAATGGAGCACAATTCGACAACTAAAAGCTTAGAGAATTTTGTGACAAGCACAACATCAGCATCCACTATACCTTGGTAACACACCTTCAATCCAATGGGCAAGTCAAGACTGTAAACAAAATAGTGCTTAAAAATCTTAAGAAAAGGGCAAACTAGGCTAAAGGAAAATGGAAAAACGAGCTCCCAACCATTTTGTAAAAGTACTGAACTACACATAAGACCTCTATAAGAGAAACCCCATTCAAACTTGCTTTTAGCTTATAAGCTATCCACCAAGTAGAATCAGAGATTTTGAGCTTTACATGCTTACATCTACCTCCTTTAGATCGCTGCAGCATAAAAGTGTTAATGCTCAGTTAGCACGCCTAAACCTATAACTTAGATCAATCACACATGCCCTTAAGGTAGATAAGCATAAAAAGCTTGAGCTAAATAAGGAAATGAGCTAGTAAAAAAATACACCATTCACCAAATCAAGAAAGGGTCTCATGCATCAATGCACTTGCCATATCAAGATTAACCCTAAATTATAGGAGTCAAGGGCTATAAGATAAAGGATTTTTTTACTCTCTAAAAACTCTTTATTATCATTTAGAATTTGTGTTGACTTAGACATCAAAGTGGTTACGTTAAAGTAACCTTTGGCACCCCCAATAGCCTAATTTCTTCATTTTTTGTAGTTGATTTAACCACCTAAGAAATTCCAACATAACACTAAGCTCAAACTTGAATAGCTTATCAAATTAAGCTCAAGTTTCATGATATTTAACAATTTAAAATTTTAGACAGATAATTAAAAAAAAAATTATGTACCAAATTTAGCATTTTTCTTTATTCTTTTGTTTTCTTAAAATTAAATTCAATTTGGTGAGATGGAGAAAAATTCCCTCCTCCTAGGAAATAGGTCAAATTGGTTTGTAGTTAGCCTTGGAAGTGTCAAGTTATGAATCTAAAAATAATAAATTATGAAGGCCTACTATGACCAGTTTCGAACCAATTCAATTGACCTGACGGTTTATAGGTTCAATTTTAATTTTTTATTTTTGTAATAAATTTAATTGTATAGAAACTGAAGTTTAAAATTGAATTAAAAAAAAAAACTATAAACCCAAAAAGCATGTAGATTTTAATCAATTTTTTTTTTTTGTTGAAACATCAGACCAAAAGTGCGTAAAACATGGTCATGAGCATGAATGAAGCACAGGGAACTGAGAAGGGACCATGTGTCTACGCAAGGAGATTTCGCATTGCTTCATCAGGATGGAATATTATTAAATGGAGAGAGAAAATTACAAAGAATAAGGACACAAAAAAGTTATAAATTCCATTGTTTGGATAGAAAAGAAATTGAAAGAAATGAAAGTTAATATTATAGTTTCATATTTGGTTAAAATAATATAGAAATACCTATTATACAAAAAGGGTGATTTTGTTTTGAATGTAAAATAGTATTTTCTTTTGAATTTCTTCCAGATTTCTACTTAACGAAATGTTAATTGCAAGGCTAGCAAAAACTTCCCTAAATTCATCCCATCCCTTGCTTTTCCTTTATTCAAATGAGAGTAAAATATAAATTACCTTTCCCTTTCATTCCTCCCATTAGTCCAAATGCGGTGAAAACATGACTTACTGGCAAACTTTTTAGGATTAAAAGCTAACTTTATGATATAATTAAGCATACATTATCTCAATTATTAAAGTGGAATGCCCATTTGTTGTCTCACCCATTCTAACATTTGCTTTACTTCTTGAAATTTACTTAATAGATGCTGCGAGGTATATATATATATATATATATTTGGAAATGGATATTTGTTATAAAAATTTTTTAAAGAAAACTACTTAGCTCTATGAAAATCCACTCCTTATTTTCCTATCATTATCTTAATATGCTAATATAAATATAATCATTTAATGTGAGCGAAATTCTTTAATATGTAATTATTAATTGAACTCTTGAAATTTAAACTTTATACAACCGTTATGATAAATTATGGCTCACTCTAAATAGTTTATTCAATTTGAATTCAATTGTGACATGCATATCTCTCTCCTAATATATTAATCCAAATTCAACAGAATAAAGAATTATATCCGCTCAATTGTGAATTAGTCAACACATTGGAACATTCTCCACTACTATGGACATGGACAAGCTGCATTTCAAAACCGAGGAGACCAATTTCATTGAGCAAAGACGCAACCACGAGAGGAATGACTGGGAGTGATTGATAAAACAACCTAATCATTCTCCAACAGCATCATAATACAAAGCAGAAAAAGCAAAGAGTACAACCTAAAAGAACAAGAATCATGAACCAATAGGAATTTTAAACGGAAGTAGTTAATTTCAGACCCTTTTTTTTTTTTTTTGAAAGCAGCAACGTTGTAAGAAAGACCGAGTACTAGAGAAGTAGAATTAAATTTTCCTTGCTTGGGGCTATGGCTCCTCTGCATCCATGAAGTCAGAGAAATTTATTTCCTCAAGCAGTGTTCTTCTCCAAGAAAGATATTTTGTTGTAGAGACTACTTCAACCATCATTACATGTAGCTTTGTCATATCTATTATTAAAGAGTAGAGTCAACACATCAAAGAGACTGATAATTTCATCTCAACAAGCATGTAAAATGTAAATAGAAATGATAATTTTACGTTTAGAGCTAAATCTATAGATTCAACAAAGTTGATTTGCACTACAAAGAAAATAACTTAATATGCAGGCAAACTAAAGCATGCCAAAATACTAATTGATATAAATTATAATAAATGACTAAAATATTAGCATGAAGTAACCCATCTTAAGACAAGGTACATTTTTGAGGATATAAGGTAGTTTATCACAATCCTTAATCCATACACTCGTTGCATTGTTCACTCTTTGACGATATAAGATATATGCAAAACATAGTAGTCAAAAGTCATCACATGACTGAACAAAAAAACTATCTTTCTCCAACATAAAAAGGATTGAGTTCACACAAAACAAGAAATAGCAGAAAAAAGACTAACTAGACTGGCAAGTCAAAGAATGTAATCTTCTTTCACTACACCATGACAATGAAAAATAAAAAGAAGCTACCATATAAGAAATGAAAACTGAAGATTTAACTAAATCCATTTGATACCAAATAACAATTATTTGAACCAATGGCATTTTAAGAAAGAATGGAGGGATAATTGTAGGGCAGCATGGCAAGATTTTCACTGATCAGTATTAGATGGCCCAATCTTGGAATGTGGAAAACATTGTATTATAAATGGGAGAGAGATTTCCTCAACTAGTGATTCACTTCATTCAATTCGAAGCGACTCCTTCGACCAACATCACGTGTATTAAAGAAGTACTTTTAGTAATTTAAGGTCTAATAGCCTTATAGTAGTGAGGAAATATAAACTATTAAGTACTGAAGTATCTCGGATCTACAGTTCAAATTGTGTGATGAATTAGGGGGAAAAAATCATGGGTGAAAGTTTTGCATTCAAAATGCAAAGCAAAACCTTGTTATTGTACATGATTCCAGATTAAGCAGTTAGTCATAAAGGTAGTTGAACAAAGATGTGGAATGCAAAACTGAAGAAGGTGGTTATGCATTTCAAAATGAAAGCTACAGTTTTAGCAAGTTGATTTATACTATTTAAGAAAATTCTCAATAATTAGTAAAAACAAAAATTATTTGAAATGATTAATTGGAATAAGAAAAGACTGAGATATAATTACACATTAAGAAGCTATGCAATAACTAATTATTTAAAAATTGATCAAAATATCTAATTGAAGCACAAAAGGACTAAATTTGTGAAGCTTAAAGCATCTTCTTTGTAGGCAGAAAAAAGAACAAATAAAAGGAAATGTTACACCCAGTTGACAAATTAGACATCCCATTAAAATAAACAAAACCTATGAAACAAAAATTGCAATTAAATTATTATATGATTGACCTAAAGTGGGATAAGTTAGATAAGCCAGAAGTAGTTGTGGTTGATTGGAAAGGATTCATGCTCCTGGATTGTAGGCGATATCAAATGTTTAGTGCAACGTAGCAATGTGTTGCACATTGCTTTGGTTAGGGTTGATAAAAATCAATTATGGTGGCTACACGAGAAGATGAAAAAGAAGTGGATAAGGAAATGCAGGGCTAAGAAAATACCTGGATAGCAATAGAAGTTGACCCATCAAAAGCCACAGTATTTCCATCCATAGAAGTTAACCTGTTGGAAGTTGATGTATCAAGTGCAAACGTATATTCTCATAGATTTCATGAAGGGCCTCTTTTTAAGAACATGGAAAATGTTGAGGATTCATATAGAGAAAAAAAATTAATCACTCAAATAACAAATCAATCAAACATTGAGAATTAAATCTATATTTTTCTTTTTCAAAAATTGATCACTTCCCTTATTGAAACTAGAAAAGAAAAATTGAAAAGCGAATGATTAAAAGATATCTTTTGTAGGCTGAAAAAAGAAAAAAAAAAGGGGATTAATCATTATATAAGATGAGGACAATAATTCAATAAATAGTAACATGAGATTATATAAGATGAGCACAATAATTCAATAAATTAAACAACTAAACTAACTTAGCACATACAATATCATTTAATACAATACTAATCCAAAGTCGCCACATGCTAATTAATCATTCTAAGCTACTTGTGTAAGTCCCAAGTAATTAACAATATCATCTTCTATATTTCTTTTTCTAAAAGTAGGAGTAAGATCAAACTAGTGTAGGCAAAAGAGATTTATAATACAAATTGCATTAAAAAAAAAAAGCACATATTTTCATACTATAGTAATAGCCTATGAATCACTAATGAGATGTTGAAGAAGAATGAAAATATACCCCTAAGCAATAATAAAGTGTGCAATGTTGACTAAGGTCATAGCTAATTGCTACATAATAACACTCTTGATTCAGGAATAACCATGTTAAACATTGATGTATTAGCGGTGATGTTCTAAAATGGATTTCATAAATTCATATACAAATTTTGTAGCAACACTAAATAAGAGCAACTCATCATTTAAAAAAAAAAAGTAGTGAGAATATTTTTTTTTTAATCAACTTCATTCATTACAACATGATCTATATATGGAAAGTTTAACCACAAGGATCACATTGCCAAGACTTCAAACTACGAAGCACTTATGAGCATACTGCCTAAACTACAAATAAACATACACCAAGCACAAAATAGGACACTACAAAAAAGATACTAGGAAAAATATATACACGTCATTTTTTTCCCAGCTTTGAAACATTATAATAAGTATGATACATTAACATAAGCTCATATCATACTCCATTTTCATCATAGATCAACACAATAGTACACTAGTAATGAAAAAAGATATTAATGAAACTCAATGAAGGCAACAAAAAGAATAGGAACTATGCAAATAGCAAAAGTCTTTGATGTCAACATCCTTAAATGACATGTACCATGTTAGTAAATAAAATGGCATATAACTTCCAATATTCCAATGCATTTAATAAAAAAAGAAAAGAAAAAAGGGTACCAAGCGCCCCTTCGCCACCCCCCCCACAAAAAAAAAAGAAAAAGAAAAAGTAAATAATCTAACTCAAAAACATTAAAATGATAAACATTTTGGGAGACTGAAGTCATTTAGTTAGTCTCGCTTATTAGAATATTTTGATAAAATAGCTGAGGTTATAAAACTTAACATCCAAGAAGAACATCCTTCAAGTACTATCAATGACTTGTTTCCATTCAATTTATTGACCAAAAAAATTAAAAAAAAAAAAGACTATTTAAAATTTGCCCATTTGTTTTTATACTTACATATTTTTGTCACATAGTCTCATTGATCCACCTTCCAATTTTTTCATGGGCAACTCGAAATGTCTCAATCTCTCCTAATTCCTACAAGAAGATATTATTGTTAATTTTAAATAAAATTACTTCAAAATTCAACTAAATAATTAAATACCTTCTCATGTTGTATGCTAACATAAGACTTAAGCCCCATTAAATGATTATATGGAAGACTTTCGCAGTTCTTTAGATTGATCGCACATCTTTTCTGAAAGAAAAAAGAAAAAGAAAACTCAATACTTTATCAAGTCATTTTATAGCTAGTCTTTTCTTAAAAATAAATAAATCACATAATCAAGTTATAATTTTTCACATTTAACATTTCAATAAATATGAGTGCTAGTACTTGAAAATGCTCAGAATCAAAGAAGTCACATAGCTTAACCCAATCATGGGGTCAATGTTCTAGTCGTTGTGGAATGGCCTTGCATGCACGCTTTCCCTTTCCATGTAGTTTATAATAGAGACAAAGACTATAGTGTAACTCACTATAGGTTTTAGCTGCCACTCTGTGTAGTATGTCCTTCCACCGTGAATCATTCTAATCAGCCTCAAATTTCTCCTACAATTGAAAATGATTGGTTTACTAATAATTGCCCATATGACTAAAGTTAGCTTCATGAGAATAACCTAACACATCAACACTTTCATCAAAACCCATTATCAAAGAGTTAAGCCACTATTGTCAACTAGAGAAGACCAAATTTCAACATTAAAAGCGATTGCCTTTTTTAAGTAAAATATCACTACATAAGTAAACTCCAAGTGATTGTGAATTCCTTATTTGCTTCACATAGTTCATGTTGCCTTCATATATAAAATTTAATAGGTTAGAAAAATTTGTTTATGTAGAGTAATTATTACTAAGATTCAGTAAAAGTTCATCTATCTAAAATACTTTACTTCTAATGCAAAAGGATTAGAAAAAGAGATTTTCAAATAGAAACTTTCGATATAAATAAAAGTTAAAGATAGTGAAATTCAAAACATAGTCGCTTACCAGAATGTCACCATCACTTGGCTTCATTTTAAATGTCAAAACAACTAGAAAGAAGTAGAAGCAAACTCCATTGGGAGAAATAGCTTCATGAACACATACCAAAAGACACTATCTAGGAGGACAAAATCCCAACAACATACATTTTTGAAGAATTTTAGATAGGAGAGAAAAATATTATGTATGTAATGACCACACTACAAATTTTGTAGCATTATTAGGTATAATATTTCACTAAGCATGCACATAGCTCTAGTAGAAGCTATTTCAGTCATCATAACATCGGTCGGCGATTCCATTCCTACTCCTTTGAATGAGAAGAGGCCTTTAGACTTTTGAAAAGTAGTTTAGTTGCCCATATTTAGGCCCCCTCTTCCCTTCCCTAATGAAAGAGTCCACCCCTTACCTCGATGGACACGGCAGTAGTGGCAGCGGCACCATAAGTAGCATAGAAAAAAAAAAAAACCCAAAGATTCAGTCCTACAACTATTAGGAGCAAACTAATAGTCCCACAACAGAGATTCCTTTATGCTAAAGCTTTGATTCCCCACTTGAACCCATAATTTATCAAATGAATTTCATACCAATTCATCATAGTTTATGGAGCAAAATGGGTGTGGTTAAAATCTAAAACCCTAAAATGAACAAACTTCTATTGATTTGGAAAAAAAGAAGTCAAAGAAGAAGAAGCAATTACTTGAAATATGTAGTCATTGACAATGGAGATGGAGAGGCGGTGGTGGCATTTTCCAGTGGAAAAAAGGAGAAACTGTTCACATTATTTATTTAATCTGATAAATAAAAATTCTCTTTGACTAATCTAATATGACGATTACTTTTTCCTCTCATATAAACCGTCGGATGAGCAAAATTCTGTCGTAGTGTTGAAAATAAAAAAAGAGAGAAGAGGATGTGTTAAGTTAAGTACATATTTTAAATTAAATATACTTGATTGAAGTCATTATAATTATATAAAACTACAAAATAAAAATAATAAATATTACAAATATTCTTATAACTTTCACACCGATGCTCTAAATTTTTATTTACTAATTTATAAAAGTTTAAAATTTAAGAGTTATTTATATATATATTTTTTTAATGGTAAAATGAGCATGTTCATCTTCTTCCCCGTTCGAACCTTGTTGGCTACGTACTTTGTTCTGTTTGTTTACATAAGACATTAACTCTCCAAGAAGGTGACAAAATATTGACATTTCATTTAATTTATTGAAATAGAATAAAGTTGGAATGTGATAACAATTTTTTTGGTATTATTTTGTTTTATAATATAAATATTATTTTTTATTTTATATATTTATGGCACAACAATTTACATCTTAATTTTATGTTCATGTTAACTTAACTTAGTACATCTACATTCAAGTACAATAAAAGGCAATTTAATATTGTGAACAAAATTCATCAACATGTAGTCAAATCATATTTCTAACTCCATAAATTAATTAAATAACAAATGCGATAGGGAAATAGTTGCTCTAAAGTTACATTTTCTAAATTTTTTTAAATTTATAAATTACTAGTCATGATTATCTAAATTTTAAATATCATTATGATATTATTTTTATAATATGTTAATACTCATAGTTAATAATTGAGATTATTACAAAAAAAAAATAACAGAATAATAATATCACAAGATATCTTAAGAATATTTAAGAAACGATTCAAATTTATGCCATAAAGTTACCTTAAAGTGTGCTTTTATAATAAAAATATCGAGGGACGGAGACTACTACTTCTACCCATTTCTTTGAAAACAAATGAACATGTCCGTGTCTCCAATGAGCAAGGATTAGCGAAAAAGGTTCTATATTAAATTACATCTGACACTTTTCGATTTTTTTTTTTCTATTTTAATGAGCATGATCCAACGATTAGGAGGTTACTCTTTACTTTTATATCACTTTGCTATCTTACTAACTAGTTACAAAAGGCATAATATCATATTGATGTCAATTTTTATTTTTTATCTTTTATAAAATAAGTATAAGTTTTGATTATATTAAAGTAGAGGGTATAGAGATAAAATGAAAGACTTGATAATGGACTCTGTTTTTTTTTTTTTTGTTTAAAATAAGTATAAGTTTTGATTATATTAAAGTAGAAAGTATAGAGATAAAATGAAATTGATTGACTGTTTAAAAATGAAAAATATTTCCACTAATTGGATTTTATTTTGAATATCCAAAATTTATATCTTCACATTTTAATTGCACTTTTTTTTTTTTTAATATCGCAAAATCACAACCCTTGATGTAAAACACGGGATTTCCAGCCATGTTCGGGCTACTTGGAATGCAGCAATCTCGATATCTTACCGATTGTACTGCAGAGCCTCAGCACACAGCTTGCGATGGTCATATATATATATATATATATATATGCATGTGTTATATATATATTTATTATAATTATTTAGCTGTATATATTAGCTTTTAATTAATTAATAATAATAATAATTTAATAAAATAATATTATCAAATATATTTAATAAAAACAGAAAAAGAAAAACAATTCTTGAGAAAGAAATGAGAAGAGGACGTGATACATTAAGCATATGTTTTAATACTTGATTGGAGTCATTATAAAACTATAAAATAAAAAAAAAAGAGATTGCAAATAATCTCATAACTTTGAGCTATTGTGAATATAACTCTTAAATTTTTAAATCTTATAAACAACTTCCTTAAATTTTGAGGATATATTCTAAACTAAATAATTTTTAAATATTATAAATAATTTCATGAATTTTAATAAATTGATAGTATAAAGAATATTTTTTTTTCTTTTTTGATTAAGAAAAAAATTAAGGTCAAAATCGAGGGATGTTTTTGCACTAAAATCAAAATTGAGAAGATTTATTATCATATTTAAAAATTCAAAGATATATCTACTCTAAGTAAAAGCTTAAGAGACAATTTATAACAACTAAAAATTTAAAAGTATATCAGCATAAATTAAAGTTTAGGAGAGCCAATTGCATTTTTTCACCAAAATAAAGACAAAATTGCAAATAAGTTTTTTAAGTTTTAATTTAGGTGCGAATGTATCCCGTAAATTTAACATTTATAAAGAAACCACAAACCATCCAATACCTTGGTGAGTATCGACTACCAAATCGTATTTCCACCATTGGATGACTTCTTGATCACTTTTCTTTTTGACATTTCATCGATTAAATTTTACCTTTTATATATGATTTCATCAATTGATACTTTTCGTATTTTATTTCTATTTTTAACACTTTATATATATATAGATTTATATATATCTATCATAATCAAGCAGTGGTAGTGGTACATATCATTTCTTATTAATTCATAATAATAATTTAATAAAATTAATATTATGAAATATATTTAATAAAATATAATAAAATAAAAAGTCAAATCATATCTCTGACATTGGATCATTCGGAAAGGGCAATGTCCGTCGATAGAGAACCTTTAGAGCACCTTCGCGAGTATTTACTGGGAAATCACATCTCCACTATTGCATGACTCTTTTTTTTATCAATTTTCTTTCTTACCTTTTATCAATTAAATTTCATTTTCGTGTTTCTTGTGCATGATTTCAACGTTGATACTTTTTGGATCGATGTATTTTTTATATTATATATGTTTTTCATAATATTATAAATTATTATGATTTTACAATAATATTATATTATTTTATAAAATAATATTATTAAATATAAATAACAAAATAAAAATACAAAAAAAAATCCATAAGAAAAAATAGAGGACATGTTAAAATAAATATACTCGATCACGGTGGTTGTTATAAAATGAGTACAAGTTCGGGTTAAGGAAGAAGACAAATAGTGGTTTTTCCATCACTTTATTTCTTATCTTTATAATTTTTTGTCTAATTTTGTAGGTTTTTTTAATGATTATAATGACATTAATCAAGTATGATTAATTTAAAACATATCTTTATCCATATAAAAATTCAACCAAATTGATCTTTCTTTCAATTTTCAAGGAGAAAACATTTAAATTATTTCATATATATTTCCTCGTTGGGTTCTCCAATGGAATTAATTATAATCCATATAATGATTCAACCAATTTGATCTTTTTTTTTCCAATTTTTGGGAGTCAAAACCTTCAAATTATTCCATTTATACTTCCTCATCAGGTTCTTCGTTTGAAAAAGTTATTTTAATCTCTATTTGCCGGTACATATATATATACACAAATATCAACAAAACTCTAATTGAGATCATTCTACCTTCCGTTGCATAAGTATCAAAATCATCAATACCATCCCTTTCCTTGAAACCTCTAGCCACTACTTGTAATTAAAGCTAGGGAAGTGAACTGAACCTGACCTGCAATTGGGCCGGCCCACGATGACTTGCACATAATGTAAGCCGAAGAAGTCGGTTCACCCAGTACATAATTTTTTTTTATTATAAAATTAGAAAATTAATGTGACGATTTAATATTTAAATTTTTATATTTTGATATTTAATTTGAAAGAATTATAATAACAAGTCTAAATCAAATTTGAAATTCAACATAATTTTAAAAATGATGCAATGCATATTTTATATAAAAAAAATCTAAAGGAACTTATTTAAGTTTGGCTTAAGTTGAAAATTAAAAGATTCTCATTTTCACATATTTATAATCCCAAATTTAATACAAAAATATAATAAGTGAATATATACTTAAAAGATTAGTATTCATATTAAATTTTTCCAATTTTTTTTCTTTAGGTTACAAAATATGCAAGTAAACTAGTAATTAAGGATATATAACTTCTAAGCTAAAAGTAAAATATATAAAGTCTTTATAAAGTATTGTATTAATAAATTTAAGATATATACACAAAATTACTTCTATTTGATTGCTTTTAAATAGTATATTTTTAATTACCTTTCTATAAATAAGATAAATAGATTTAGTCAATGCTCTTACAACCTAGTAATATCAATACTAATTTTTCAATAAAATGAATTTAGGTTTAATTCTCCTTTTCCCAATAAATAAATAAATAAAGAGAGAATTAGATTTATATACAATCATTTTTCTTTATATATAGACTCTAAAATACTATATATTAATAAATTAATATAAAATATACTTAAAATTTTATATATGACTAGTTATACCTATATTCTCTAAAAAGACTCTATTTTTAAGTAACACATAAAACTTATTTAGTCAATAAGTTTAATCCCTAGAAATTGATCTTTTATTACATTATAGACATGAATGTTTTATCCAAATGTTTTCATTTAGTTTTCCTCTATTTTTTTTTTTAATATCATACGGGTCATGCAGGCTAACCCACGCCCACATCAACGTGGCCCGCTTTTCCTTCCCACCTCTTCTTGAACCCTTTTTCAATCCTACATGAGTTCTCAAAGCTACAGAATTGAGTTAGGATTAAGGATTACAGTACCTTGTCCAATGATAAATAATAACATCGATACTTGAGATTTGCCATCGTGTACCTTCTCGGTTCTGAAGCATTCTCATGAAATATACTTGACAAGTTCCTATACTGGAAGTAATATGTTTTCATGAAGAGCATTATTTATTATTCTTTCACACCCAATGCCATTGAAAGACTTCCATGTAATGATGTCGCCCTTAAGTCAGCATTCCGCACCGAGTTGACTGATATTGCAGTCTAGAACCAAATAGACAATGGAAAGGCAATTACATGTATGTCCTTACAAAAAACAAGAAGGGCAGATATATACAAATTGACTCATCTAACTAATTAAACACTCAATGTGAAAATATAAAGAATTCCATCTTGAATTCAATACAGTAGTACATGGAATCGTACAATAAGCTACATATTGTAGAAATGTAAAGAAGAAGAAGAACTAACTAACTATGTCTGCTACTTTTGCTATTTATATACAAATTGACTCATCTAACTAATTAAACACTTGGACCAATAGCTACAAGACGAGTGGCACTGTTAAATACATCCACATGTACAATAAATATCAAGTCATCTCATCCTCCCTCAAGTTGAGGATCCTTGAAGACCCAACTTTCAAAGCAGTAAATGCAATTAAGTCTCTCTTAAAGCCTTTGTAAGAACATCAGCAAGTTGTAAATGAGAAGGAACATAGGGTGCCTTTAAGAAACCATTAGCAATCTGATCACATGTAAAATGTACATCTATGTTGAGATATTTAATTCTTCTATGCAAGCACGGATTGGAAGCAATCAACATGGCTGATTTATTGTTACAAAATAAATGAATTGGAAGAGAAATTGGAACTTTAAGGACCCCTCAATATAAAAGATGTCCAAAGTAACTCCTTAGTTGGCATAGCTATACTTTCATACTCTGCTTCTACTATGGAAGTAGCAACTACTAATTGTTTCTTGGTTTTCCATGACACGAGATGAACTAAGAAAGACACGATACCCACTTACCAATTTTTGATCAATTGGATAGGCTCCCTAAGCAGAATCACAATATCCAGCAAGGAAAGAGAAGTTGACACAATAGAAAAGTCTTAGTGATGAAATGCCCTTAAGATATCATAATACATGAAATAATGCTTGAAGATGAGTTGTTTTAAGACAAGCGAGAAATTAACCCAACCGGTGTATAGAGTATGAAAGATCAAGTCAGATCAAAGAAAGATAAAGCAATTTCTCAACAACCTTCCTATAAAACAAAGGGTTATCAATAATGTCACCCAAAATATCATCAAGTTTTAATCCTATTGGCAAAGGAAGCTTTATTGGGCGAGCACCTATCATACTAGCTTTCAAAAGAACATCAACATAAACTGTCATTGAATTAATAAGGTGCCCTATTCTATACTACAAATTTCAATACCAAGGAAGAAGTGAGCCAAACCTAAATCTTTGATAGTAAACTATTCATGTAACTGCTATTTCAATTTACTAATTTGCAATGAAGATGTTCCTATCAGGTGCATGTCACCCACAGACAACAAAACAACCAGAAAACTAGAAGAAGAATCCCTTACAAACAATGAACAATCACTTTTTGATTAGTAAAGACTAAGTAAATGTAGGAATTTTGAAATTTTAAGATTCCATTGACAAGATGCTTGCTTTAAACCATCCAAAGATCGTTTCAATTTACACACTTGATCAGGTTTAGCAAGAGAATAACCTTCAAGAGGAAGTAAGTAAATTTCCTCATCAAGAAATCCATAAAGAAAAGCATTCAAAGGCCATTGATAAACAATAGCTATAGCTAATAGAATACAAACTGTACTAAGCTTAGTTACTAGTCTAAAATAGTTAGGAGTTTGAACGTACGGAATTCAGATCTTGTAGATATTACCGCTTTTCTCAAGAGAGGGCAGGATCCTTAACTTATTAAAAGTAAAATTCTTGATTACTCTCAAGGCAGGGATAATTTCTCTAGAGCTTAGTGGCTTAATTTTATATGCAGAGATTAAAATAGTTAAATATCATAATCAATTGAATTTTATTTATTAAATTATATATATTAAGATTAAAGATGCTAATAAAATACAATATTACATTCAACTTTTAACTCCATTATATTTAAAAATGAATGGCTTACAATTCCTGACGACACAAACTCGACTCATATTACATGGAACAAATCGGGACTCAATAATTAATGGGTTGTGATTTTCTAGTTGACTCATTTTGACCTATCATGAAATGGGTAGATTTAGGTCCACATACGTGCATCACCCAAAAACAGTTCGATGAAATTGCAGCTTCTTATTATACTATTATATTATCTTATTATATACATATTTCCTTTTACAGGAATTATAACAACATCCTTATTATACACGTACAATGTGTATATATATACATTATACATGTATTATATATATAAAAGTGTTATTCATGAAAAGTCAAACTTTAACAACCGATAACATCTTCGAAAATGTATTTGTGTTAGATTAGATTGTTTTATAATGCAGAATTTAAAATTCACTCAAGATGGAAAGATGAATAAATGAAAGCAATCTCAATAATTTCCTTTAATGACAAAGAAAAATACATATAAAAATTATTTAAGAGATGAGAAAAGTACAACACTTTGAAGACATTAGAGAGAATCACTCTACTATACATTTTGATATGTAATAAGAACCTATTAGGTTTAATGACATTACTTACTAAAATCCACAAATATATAAATAAAAGAACTCAAAGTACTTTAAACACTATGAATTTAATTTTGTAATTCGTTAAGTGTCTTTTTTTTCTGGAAATTAGGCTTATGCGGTAAAAAAAAAAAAAAAAAAAGCTTACAGTGAGTACTTTTCACTGGATTGGGCAGGATTATGTAGTGAAAAAGCTCATCACATATTTATTTTAAATAAAGATTAGGTTTTTCTTATTTTTGGTAAAAATAATATATATTTAAGTTAAATAAAAAAATTATATTTCATAGAGCCAACAAGTGATAGATAAGTAGATCCAACTTCCAAGTGGTACCCACCTTTCTTTTACGCCTAGCGATTAAAATTTAAAAAACAAAGGAATTGTAGTCATTTGCTGAAGATGAATTCACGTGGTAACTTGTTGGTGGTTGTCATAGTTCATTCTGATTCCCTATTTGAAAACAAGGATTCCTCTTTTACATAAAGTTGCTCGTTTATCAGCAACTCTTTGGTCATCTTCATAAAGACTAGTAGAAGTAGACGCATAGTATATAAAAATTAAATAAAATGCTATAATTAAATTTAAAACATACTATAACTACTGGAGGGGGAGAAATTGATAGGATACCATGTGTGAAAGCTCCTATATTACATGTTTATAAAAGGAGATCTAAATTAGTATAGTAGTCTATTGTGTATTATGGTGTTGTATTATGTTGTAAATAAGTAGTTGGTTGTGTTTGGATCATTGGTTGTATTTGTGTAATGTGAGTATGGTGTTGTATTGTAAATAAGTGTTGTATTATAAATAGAAGTGGGATGTGTGATTAGGTAGCAATTTAGTGCTATAGAAGTGTCCAGTGGAGGTGTTGCCAATTGGCAAGAGGCTCATCATATAAATAGGAGATCTCAAGTTAGTTAAGGGGAGAGCGGTTTTTTGAAAGATATTTTTGAAGATATTTCCAGAGTTGAGTTGAGCAACTTGCTGGGGTGTTGTTCTTTGTCTTTCTTCTTCCTCTTGATAGTATAGTAGTTTCTAACCCTAGTTGATGTTGGTTTCTGTTGATTATAACTGTAGTGATACATTTATTATCTATTATAATATACAATTTTGAAAGAAAACACCTATCCTTTTATATGTTTTTTGAATAATTGTAACTTTTATACAATTTAATATAAAACAGTATAATTTTTTACTTGAAATGATATATATTTCAAATAGTTATAACTTTTACACAATTTAATATAAAATAATATAACTTTTTATATCAAATGATATTTCACTCTTATATTTTGAAAGATAATAACTTTTTTAAATGGCATATAACTTTATTCAAAATTATTTAATATTCACATAATATATTATAAACATATGTTATTAATATGTAAACATTGGTATCTTTTAAATAAATTTATTTTTTTTTCCATTTAAAATACTTCAAACCAAAAAATCTACACATGGCATGGGTATTAACGAGTAATATATAATTTTTGTTATTCATGAACAATTTTGTTTGCTAGCCTACATCTCTACTAAAATTTTTTCAAAATCTTGTTGCTCCTTTGCAGACATTTGTTTATATGAATTACCTTCTAAAATTTTTTTTCTCCATCGATAGCTTTTTTTCTTGCTCACCTTCTGCAATCTTACAACTCTATGCATTCATTTTTTTTCAAATTGTATTTTAAATGTTGCAAATATTTGTTTGCTTCAACCATTTTAATCCATTATAAGTTTTCTTTGTTGAATCCTGCGTGTTCATTGTTGCTCAATGTTTTCTTTTTCTTTCCTAACTTTGTATAGTTGTTAGATTTTAACTTTTGGGTTTTTTTTTTATCCTAGTAGGCCGACCCGCTGGTTTAAGGGGTTGAACCAGTGGGTTGTGATCCAGTTCACAACTCGCTAGTTCGGCCAGGTTGCATAAAGCAACCCAGTAGAAACCTGCCGGCTTTGTAGGTTCTACTCGTTGGTGACTGATTCACGAGCATGAACAAGCCCTTTCTAGTTGTCTACTCTACACCCACATACAAAGTGAAGAAAGACATGAGTTTTTGTTGGCTTATTGAGTTCTATTAAGGTGCAACAACTTTATTATAGATTATAATTTTTTTCTTGTTACTAGTTTTTTATGGTTGAGTCTATATGTTTATACTTAATCTCTAGGCATGGAGTATGAACTAGTCTACGTTGAACACTCTCTTACGTTCGTCTTCCTTGTTTGTTATTTCAATTTCCATTGGAAACCTTGATTGATATTCATTTTGATAATTCTTTTTTATTTCAATATTTTACGATACATTGCTATATGTAATAAACAATAGTTAATTGCAATAATGGGTGGAATTGTGAATCGAACTTTACTAAAAAAAATTTATATATGGCTCGTGATATTTACAAACTAAATTGCATGATTAGATTCGAATCAAGAAAGGAATCAAACTTATATGTTTGGAAAACAAATTGTACAAAACCGAACCTTGCCTATTCCTAATTCTAATGAATTAGCTTGGATGTCCAAAAAGAAAAGTTAAATTAGAAATTTAGAGAGTAAGTATTAGGAACCAAGATCTTTGAACATATTAAAAAAAATGAGATAATAATTTTAAGAATACATGAAGTTTCAATAATTAATCACTAGGACATTAAAGTAAACCTAGTAACTAAGACCCATAAGTGAAAAATGAGCTAAAAGCAATCTAGTCGCCATAAATTGAGATGGAGTGCATATCATTGGGTTGGGCATGCATCACCCTAAACGGTATAAATTCAGATAGAGCTGATAATAATAATCACATACCAAGACTTAGAATTGACTTCGGCAAATTCTGTTCTATTTAGGCGAGGACCAAAAGAGGATGGATGTCACTTTGAATTTTTTTTTTTTAAAGAGAACATTTCTTAAAATCTAAAAAAAAAATTATTAAAATAAACGTGAACATTTTTTTTATCCTTTCACCTTTCTTATACATGTTTCACCTTCACACTTTCTCGAATCAAATCTTAAATTTATATTAATAGCAATGCATATAACGATTACCTATTTTGTCAATGACTAACAGTTTTTATACATGCAACTAGCCACTCCCTTCCTATTTTTTTAAAAAGGGTTTTTCTATGATTTCTTTGGATGAATGGGTAGAATTCATTTATTTATTATTTTTTTCGTAAAAAGTAGGGTGGTTAAATTTTGAATTGTTTGGGTTGTTAATATTAATATAGTATCCTCGATGCATCATGGTAAAGCTAAATCATAACTATAGATGAGATGAGATTAAAACACATTGAGTATTAGAGCCAATCATTGTCCATCAGATGACTTATTAGGATGGGGTTACATATTTAAATATTTTTATTTTTTTAAATTATATAAATATTATACTTATAATAATTATTCCTAAAATAGGTTTTGAAGATGCATATGTTGTTTGCAACTTTAGGGAAAAAGAAATTTTATTTGAAGGCACAAACCGATTATGCGTCTTCAATACAAGCTATAGTGAATTTTTTTTCCTTGATGTATCTGCAAACTTATTTTACAAACCTATAAAAGCTATGAAAAAAGGTTTATTGCAAATCTATAAAAAAGCTGCAAACCCATAAAATTATTATAAAAGTATTACTGCAAACCTATAAAAATGATACAGTAAATTTATACAGTATCATAACATGTGATTTGTAATACATTGAAAAAAATTTGCACCGATAATTTGTAATATAAATATGAATCCTTATTTCATATGTTCATATTTCCATTTTTTAATTTCCTTTCCAAATTTCACTTTATTTCATTGTTTACAAATTTTTGTTTTCATAATTTCTGTTTTATGCAAGTTTTACTTTGTTGAATTACGTGTGTGAAAATATTTTTATCAAGATTTCGGTATATTTTCTTAAGAAAAAATTTATTTTTGTTACTATTATACTACTTTAGATAAATGTGAAAAAAAAAATAGTATAATTATATGTACTCCATAATTTTTATTGAAATAATAGTTGTTGTTAATTAATTATTAATTACTAATTAATTAGTTTTTAATATATGATTAATTAATATTAGCAAATGAATTATGTTTATATGTTATTATAATGCATTTTTGTAAACGTAGTTGTTAAATTAAGTTGTTGTTAATTAACTATTAATTAGTAGTGATTAGTCATTCAAATGTAAGTAATTAATTATTTGAAAAATAATTAGTGAAATTTTTTTTATTGATTGTAAATGTAAAATATATGAATAGTTTTGTACAATTAGTTATAAAATTAAGTAGTTATTAATGATCTATTAATTATAGGTGATTAGTCGTTAATATGTCATTAATTAATTATTGTAAAATTAAGCAGTGAAAAATTTTGTATTGATTGCAAATGTAAAATATTTGTATGGTTTTGTACAATTACTTATAAAATTAATTTGTTACTAATTATTCATTAATTAAAGGTGATTAGTCGTTAATACGTTGTTAATTAATTTTTATAAAATTAATTAGTGAAAAATTTTGTGTTGGTTGCAAATGAAAAATATTTGTATAGTTTTGTATAATTATTTATAAAATTAATTGGTTATTAATTATCTATTAATTAAAAGTGATTAGTCATTAATTAATTGTTATAAAATTAATTAATGAAAAATTTAGTATTGGTTGCAAATGTAAAATATTTATATGGTTTTGTAGAATTAATTATAAAATTAAGTAGTTCTTAATTATCTGTTAATTAAATGCGATTAGTCATTAATATGTCATTAATTAATTGTTATAAAATTAATTAGTTAAAAATTTTATGTTGGTTGCAAATATAAAATATTTGTATGGTTTTATTCAATTAGTTATAAAATTAAATAGTTATTCGATGGCATGAGTTGTTACTTTGTTTTGACAAGCACACCATCCCCCTTGATCCTCGAATGGAGCCATACTTGCATTTGGCTGGATTTGAAGGTGCAAGCTGCCTACGATACATATATCCTTAGATTAACACATGATTACAGCATTGGTAGAGTGATAGCAACTACAGATACACACATTCCACATGCTAATGGACAGGCAGAACATGTCACAGGTACTTCAATAACCTAATTTTTTTCCTTGCAATTAATCATATTGATCTTTTAAAGTGAACATAATTTCCTATTTTTAGATTGAGTGGGAACCATATGATGGGAATTTAATTAATCTCCTGCATGATTTCTGTAAAGCTGGCATGTACATTTGGGCGGCTTAGGTGCCACTAATTTGTTTCCATATTGTTGAGTGGCATTTTTCAAACTAAGTAACTTGGCAATTTGGTGGGTTTTAATATATCATACAGCCAGTGAACACGCAGTCGAAGCTCCATGAAATCAACATGCAGGGGCGGATTGATATTACAATTTACATCAACACTTTGTAATGTTCAAATAATTGCATGATCGTATCAAATTTAATTTGCATTTTGTTTATACTTTTAGGGTGACACGTTACAACAAATTTACTTATTGTGTGGTATAGACACGACCATGAGAATAGCTGCTCAAGGTCTTCAGTTTATGCTTCACCATTTGGGGGGGTGGTTATAACGCTGTACTCGCAACCGCAATAGCAGAATACCCATAAGGAGGTACAACCGATTCCTATGCAGCGACGAATGAGGAGATGACAACGACCTCAAAATCGAGGTGAGACGCAGGAAAATCCAATACATGACCAATAGATGCTTATTGATTTCGATGTGAAGTATGCTAGCCCAGGGCCGATTTTTAGTCAATATAAGACACCACATTGGGATTATATAAGTAATTCTGTTCCAACATTACCGTCTCCATAGAAGAAACTCTCTAGAAAACAACTTATATATTAGGGTGAATCATCAAGTCAACCTACAAAGTGGAGTCCAATGCCTCGACGAGCATTGGACGATACTCCCCAACAGCATCCAACACAGGAGTTTGAAGCTCCTTCAGCTCTACATCTAAGGTTAACCAACGCCTTCTCTTGGCTAGCTAGACAATTCATTAAGGGAAGGTTATGGAATGGGATAAGGATAGGAGTCGATGATTTTTTATTCATTTCATGTGTATATGTTCCATTGAAACAATTAAGTTAATGTATTTTTACATGCAATGTGTACATATATGAATTTACAACTTTGAATTTTTCAAAACAAATTAATAAATGTTTAAAGAAATGAATATTTAATATAATTTCTCAATAAATTACAAAATTGCAAATATATATACAAAATAGCAAGCATCTCCTTTCTACCATGCCAAAACAAACTGGATGAAGTGACTGAGGATTCACCTAAGTTGCAAAAGGGAAAAAGCTAATGTTAGAGTCACAAATGCAATGTTAAACGTGATGAAATATATATTGGTATACATCAGTTACCATTATCGTGTTAATGTAGGCACGTTCTTCTATTATGCCTCCCCCCCCCCCCCCCCCCCCCCGACAAAGTCCACATGTGATTTGATCTGGACGTTCCCTAATGTCTGTCTCCATGTGGTATCTTTTCCACCTTAGTTTTCCCTTTTTCCATGCGAAGTCCCCCTTGGGCAGAGTGACGGAAAGTGTACTGGCTCCTAATCCAACTTGTCGCGTATAAGCATGAAGTGCATCCTATATGTGTGCTCCTGATGTGTTCATATGTATTAATCACGTATAGAGTGCGTTATATCAAGCTTAAGTGAGGCAGCTACTGTATATACGTGAGAGCATGAAATTTTGTATATTTTTCACTTCTGGCAACTGCATATGTTGCTAGTAAAGTCAACAACGTGTATTCAGCTTACTCCCCTTAACCAATTGGTGACATGATGACTACCAACGAGGACTTCAAAAACTCTATCATGTCTACTATAGTCGATGACTTTGTGGTTGCTAACTCATGAACTCCATCAGTCGATTTTTTAGGTTGCATATTTGGTGAAAATTTTACCCTTTGCCATATTCTTCAATGCCTTTGTATGCTTCCAGAAAAATTACCCCACACAATTGTAGAACATCTTTTTCACCAAAGCAGTTACAAGTAACCCCTCAACCCCCTTTAACATGGAATTGTAGCTTTAAATAACACTGGAGGTCATATACTCAAATCGATAGCAACCATCATGAGATAGCATCCATATATCCAACGATATGTCCTCAAACCAATCCAATGCATCTGCCTTAATAATCCCCACTTGCTCCATCATATAATTCAACTTGTGAGATTGTGCTTGCAACCCGGCATATATGACTAACCTCTTGCACTTGATGTTTTTGTGTGCCAAGTTGAAGTTGCTTACAATGTATCGTAGACAAAACTGTCACACTATAAGTGGAGGCCGCCATCCATTCACTTCTTCTTAGACTGTTGATCTTATGCTTGTGTGTCTATCCGATATGAGGCAAATGGTTTCACAACCTTTACGGTCGGCAACAACATATTCCTTCAGTTTTCTCAAAAACTAGCCCCATGTCTCAACTATCTCCTAATAAACCAAACCAGAGCGAATGCCAGCGGAAGTATGTGGTTGTTACTATTAACACCACAAGCAACATATTCCTTCAATTTTCTCAAAAACCAACCCTATGTCTCAACTGTCTCCTAATCAACCAAAGTGAATGCTAGCGAAAGTATATGGTTGTTACCATCAATACTACAAGCAACTAGCAACTTGTGAGTATACTTCACATATAGAAAAGTGGCATCAATGGTAACAACTGCTCTAAGGAATCTCCAAGTTGCAATGTACGGCCTAAATGCCTAAAATACCCACTTTAAATTAGACACACCGAGGATACTCGATTTACTCCACTCCTAATCAATTTGTGTTTCAAGATTTGTATTTTCTATCACACAAGAAGTTTAGGTAGTTCATTACAAAACTTCTCTCAGTTCCCATACACATGCTCGATAACCCGTTTCTTCCCCTCCCAAACCTATCTCTTGCTGATCCTATAGCCACATTCCTGTTCGACAACAAAAGTTACCTCAACTACCTTCATATTAGGATTGTTCGTAAGAAGATTGACAAATTGGCTAGCAAGAAGATTGTAATCCAATTGTGGGTGATCTTAACTAATCAACGGGTTATTACATATGTGTGGACCCTCGAATCTTGTCACTATGAACATGCCCTCTAACTTCTTCTTTCGAGCCCAAAGCCTTCATTTACAACCGCCATCCCTTCTTAAACAATAAATTGACTACAGTAGTAGACTAGACTTTATAATAGTGAAGTTACAATGGTTTTTTACATGTTAAGACTTCACTACTTGAATCACATTGCTTTCATTCTAAATCTCATGCCCCTGTAGAAATAATTACTATTGCTCGAACCACTATAAATATTAGTTTGCTCCTACTCGAAATAAATGTAACCATTATCACCTCCAAAGTTGTAATGTGGAATAGGACTTCTAACTACCATGCTTGATAGTTCAGCCTACTCTGATTGATATATTGGTTGTCTCAAGTGGGTATGTACGGTTGGAGAGTTTTCTTCAGGTACTTAATCTCCCTCGTTCTCACTTTTCCCATTTTCCTCATCGAAACTCTATTGGTACTCTCCTCCTCAACACCTATTCCTACATCATTGTCAGCTGCAGCCTCTACTCTTACACAAACCATGTATAGATCCCATGTATTTAGTTGTTGTAATATTGGAGTAGCTACTTTATCTATTTCATCTCCTTGTTGACTTCCATTAGGTTACATTTCTACAATGTTATGTGATGAATGTGGTTAATTGCTTGTATCGAATGTTTACCTTACCAAGGGGCCTCCCAAATCATTAGAAATTCTAATGTACCACCATTGTACCACCAAACCGAGTTCCTGAATCATATAATTAGTTTGATCCATCTTTTGCATTTTGCTTAAGTTTTGAAATTCAATTTTCGAGTTTTCAACTATAGCAATAAGTCTTAAATTAGTAAGATTGTGTATTTATGGAATCGAATTTCTTACATTCAAAATTTTAAATTTTACAGGAGTATTTCTTCTTACTTTTAAGACTTTATTGTGAAGTTGGGCAAACAAATAAAGATAATTTTTCAAAAGTCTAAATTTGGCTATTCTAAAATATAAAAGTATTAGAAGGATTATGTTATGTTGTATTAAATCGTGCAGTATTACAACTCGCAAGGAAAGGCTTCAACTCCTCCATAATTATTAGCTTTTTTTTTTTTTTTTTCGGTAGGGCATAAATTTTTGCATAAAGGGCATGCATCTTGGATGCATGACTAAAAC
The DNA here is from genome assembly GCA_037954665.1 of Laguncularia racemosa. Taxonomy (NCBI): domain Eukaryota; kingdom Viridiplantae; phylum Streptophyta; class Magnoliopsida; order Myrtales; family Combretaceae; genus Laguncularia; species Laguncularia racemosa. Next base: position 2,745,042 of record JBBMOL010000012.1, read on the forward strand.
AAAGTAATTTTTAATGGCAAAAAGTCGAACTAATAAAATGAAAAATCCCAAAACGTTATACCGATGAAAAATTAAAAAAAAAAAAGCTTTTCGCTATTGTGTATATATATTCTTTTTTCTTTTTTTTTTTCCGCCTAAAAGCCTCGTGTATGTATATGTATAACATGATTATTGTCCACATGTGGACTAATAACAGTGGAGATATGGATAGATAAAGCAGAGACAGAGAGAGAGATTTCCACACGGTTTGGTGGTAATATCCTCGAAGAGGAAAAAGCGCGTTTCAATCTGCAGCCCCACAGCCCCGGCCTTACTTCTTTGTATCTTTCACTCCATGTCGTCCGGCTGTGGCACAGTACCATTTCTTTTCCCGTTCTGGATTGATATTGGATCCCTAACGTTGTTAGAGCTTTGTTTTGGTGCCAGAAATGCCTAGATCCAGAGGGATTGTGCTTAGTGCTTTCCTAGGTGAAAAAGGTAAGCATCTAATTTGTTTTGGTGCAAGTTTTGTTCTGTAGAAATAAGGAGACAAGATAGATCTATAGTTTTGTCTAATCCAGTCATAGTGTCATCCCAGCTATAAGTATAAATCTTGATTGTTTTTTTTAGCTAAAAGGTATTAATTGCCATGTTTTTTATAAGGGAACCGTTAAATTTAATACTTGAATTTTGCTTATATTTTGTAATTAATTATTTAAAATTTAAAAGTATTAATTCTAAACCTAAATTTTATCTATTTTTTAATTAATAATTTAAATTCTTTATTTTTATTTTTATGGTTAACTATCTAAATAGAGGTAATTTAAGTTTGAGTATTGAGTCAATTTACCCTATTTCCTAAATTATCATTCTAAAATCGCATATTTAACATGCAATTTTAGTATAATATATAAATTGCATGTTGGATATATAATTTTATTGCAAATATCGCATATCCAACCTACAATAACTTTGAAAATTTTATTGAAAACAAAATCATACACTAAACATGTGATTTTACAACGGTATTGAATGAATAAAATTGATCAAAACCCTATTTTGAAAAATACTTTTTTAGAAATGGGCAAATTCACTCAATACTTGTTTAAGTTCTATAAATATATGAAAATTTTATATTTATGTCATGTTTGGATTGGGGGTTTGGGTCTCAAATTATTAGCCCTTACCAATATTTTAATAGCAAAATTGACAAAAAAGCTAAAATAATACTACTAAAGTGAAAGCAAATATATGTACATCTAATGAGTAAGATGGCACAAGCAATTGAGTCAGATCAATTATATTCGTGGTGTTAGATAAAAAAAATGGTGATTTCCTATAATCGCGCTCTCTCTCTCTGTATATATATTAAATATCAATGTTATCTAAATTTTAGTAAAAGTTTGAATATTTAAGGGTAAATTACCAGAATATGATGAGGTAAGGAGCTAATTCCATTCTCTAAAGGAGCCTAAAGTTTAATATTCAATCAATTGTTTGATGAACACAAGAAATTTGCAGTGAATCTAATAAAATTTAATGATGAAAACACTATATTATTACTTGTTTGTACATTAGGTCCTTGTGTAAGTCCATGCTAAGTAGAATAAGTTAATATTAAAATAATAATACAAACATATTCATTAAAATTTGCATGATATATGATAAGATAAAAGTAATACGAAATGTTTCACTTGCATACCAATTTCCATGTTGATCTCTTTCCATTAATGACTTTTTTTAGGCCATTTTTCTTTTTTATGGATGTATTACCTTTAATTCTTACTTTTGTTTATATACCTTTTACTTAATTATCTAGATTAATTTCTCTATGGCATAATCCTACTAGAGTGATCTCTTCAAATAATGCACCTATCATACTTACCTTAATCCCCATGATATTCTTGTAACCACAAATCCTTATCTTAAAAGATGTATTTGTTAAAGAAGCCTTTGCCACTAAATAAGCGAACAATCTAGTTAACATTATATATTGTCCTCTAATGTTTTAGCTTTGGACTATGCAATTCACATGAATCATGTCCATATCTTTAGATTGTACCTTTCAAGCACTCATTTGATATTGTGAAGCAATAAAATTTTTAGGCATGAGCACATAAAACTCCCAAAAACTCAAATTTGTTATAAGTACAATCCACTTGACAATTATGTAAAGATAAAATAGATGACATGGTGATTGGATCTTGTTGAAGTAATGAATTTATATTTAGTTATTGATCTTCCATGCCTAACAATCCTATGTCAACCACAACTCATCATACAATTTATCAAATATTATTGTAGTATGAACTTTTACAGCATGTTTCAGTATTTCCACTCCTTTTGACATAAATGGGTACTTTGTCCAACTTTAAATTTTGCTTTTAACTCTTCTAATATCTATCATCCACTAATTTTTTTTAAATGTTGAAAGAAATGTAGAAGGTTAGATTTGTAGTCTATATACCTCTTGATCTGATTGATCACGCTTTCACTTCTTAGGGTAGAACAAATGTTTGCACAAAACGACAATCGACCATAAACTAAACCCCATTTATCTTTTATCTCAACCATTTATGGCATCCATTTTGATAAATCATCAAAATGGTAAGAAGTACTTTTAACTCATTAAAATGATAATCGTGCTTTCACTTCATTTTAACTAGCAATTAGTACATTCAACTTCTTGCTATTTTCATTAAACTTGTTAATAGTACTTTTTGACTCATTTTGATAAATCATCAACCCTTACCTTCAATTTTTTTTTTATTTCCTCTTTCAAAAACAAATTATCATTTGTTAAATTTCTTTATTTAGATAAAGAACATTATTGTCATTTTTAAAAACATCATTTTCATCAATAAGAAGCAAATTGGTTTTATTAAAAGTTACTTCTGATTTTTCAAAAATTTGATCTCATTTTCACGCTTTAAATTTTTTACTTTAGCTTTTGATAAAGCATTTAAGAGCCTTACTAATTCCTCACAAACATCACTAGGTATATCATTAGATCTAATATTAGAAGTTACCTTAGAATTAGCTATCAGATACACACATAATTCTTCTTCCTCTTCTATTTCTTATGATTCTAGCTCTATCTCGTGTAGTAACTCTAAGTCACCATCATTACCTTTTTCTTCTTCTTGAACTTATCGAGTTTATTCATGAATATTGGACATTCATTTTTCATATGGCCATACTTTTTGCATTCATAGCATAACTCTTATTTCACTTTCTTCTACTCTTCTCTTTTATAATTCTCACAAGCACTTGATTTTCTTCAATTGGAATTAAATTTTTTTAGTTAACTATCCTCTTACCTTTATTCTTCATGGCATGGTTTAGGCATTGAGCTAGAAGATTAATGTCCTCATTCTCTTCACTTGAATCTTCTAAATCAAATACTAGGTCATCCTCTTTAGCTTTAAAAGCTATTTCTTTCTTGCTTTAAAATTTTCATTTGGAACACATCCAATTCATATGACATAAGATTTCCTCTTACTTCATTGGGCGAATCCTTTAAAGATCATGTCCTTTCTTGATCATAGTCATCTTAGCATCCCAAATTCTAAGTAGTATCTTAAGAATCTTTACCACAAAATCATGATTAGAGTAATTTTGTTGAGAGAAGTAAGCCCGTTTATAATACATAGAATCTATTAAATACTATTTAGTTTCTTGCTTGGTTGTACTACAAAGAATTCATATTCTTGAACAAAAATGTTAATTCTCATCTCCTTAGTGTATTGTTTACTTCATGTGCAACATATAATTTATCCCATATATTTTTAATAGAACAACATGAGAATACTAAATTAAATTCAAAAGGAGAGATTGCAATTGGAGGCATGTGTTTATCTTTAGAATCAATAGAATCATTCTCCACTTCCCCTATTGTAATAGTAGTTGAAACATCTTAAATGCAAGTAATTATGATGATGCGTGCTTTTAGATCAACTACATGGATGTGAGTTACTATTCCACTATGCAAAGTTAGTGCCATCAAAACATGGAAATTGTTAGTTTGCAATGAAATATATTTTTTTTGTCATTTTACCTTTTGTTTAAATATATTTATGCAGTGCTTCCTTTGATACTAATTGTTAGTCACAATAAAACGATTTTGGCAGGGGGAATTAGGGTGTAATAACAGTAATTAACAAGTCTTTATCAAAGTTGCATAGGGAAAGCAACAATAAATGAATGTGTGCAAAAATAAATGGGATACGATTAAAAAAATTGAACACAGTTAGTGGTTCTTTCGTAGAGTTAGTCCACTCTTTTAGGTCCACATTATGGATCTATCTTTCAAACCAACTTTCCACTATTTGAGAGAAAGAAAATTATATAACCTTCACATTTACAACCATGACCATATTTTATCTAACGCTTCACCCTAAGCAAGAACAACACAAAGTATTTAAAGCAAAAAATCCCAAACCTTCTTTCAAATAATCTCACCAAAAAGTGATTAGCTTAGATAGAATTAGTGTTTTGCTTCTAAGAAAAATGAGTAAGAAGATTTAGGCACCGAGAACTTATTTGTATTGAAGTTGCATTCTTATTGTTGTAATTGTTCTCTTCCTATTTTCAAATTGTTTCCTTATATTATTATTCTCCTAACTTTCAAATTCTTTTGACTTTCAAAAAAGCTCACATTTACTTATTGTCCTTGATCCTTTAACTAATAGCCATTGAAATAAGCCTTGATTTTTAATTTGGTTCCTTGATTCTCTAGATATCTTATGTTTGTTGAAGATTTATTTGTTGAAATTTGCCATACTACTTAAGGGCACTACCTTCTATGTCAACTACTAGAAATTGTGAGACCTTGTAGTTAACTAAGATTAGTAGTGAAAGCTTCATTTGTCTTACCTTTGCTACTTGAGAATGCTACTGACTTACTAAGCTTTTAGTAGTTGAAAGGGTGGCAGAGCTACACTTTCTCATCTAGTAATTTTATAACATTATGCTCATGAGCAAAAAACCTCCCTCACAGTTTTGGGATTCAAGTCTTATGTTATGGCTAGGAGCTACTCCTTTTATGCCCCTAGTGTCAATTGCTCATGGAACTTACGGTTCCTTGTGGGAGATTTTCATGATGTTGGTACATTAGATGATCGATAAGATTGAAAGCCTATGTCAAAAGAGCAATAAAGTTTTAGAAGGATGTGTATTAAAGTAATATTTAGCATAAAAGAGATTTTTTTGGTGCAAGGTACAAACATGGACCTAGGTTAGATCTAGGTGAGGTAAGGCATATTGGGCGTGGCTCTATATGAAACTTGTACAATAGAGCAAGCAAAGAAAACTACAAGGCACACATTAGCACTCTTACAAGAAAATGGCCTAGCTAACGTGCCCCTTATTTACTTGTCTTTGAATTTTACATTGTAATATCTTTAAACCTTATTGATAAGAATTATCCAACTTAATCTCCCAAAACTATCTCCTTAAATCTCAATGAAGTTAAAATTTGAAACTTTAAAATTTTGCTTCATCCTTATGTTCTTCTAAATCCCTTGGAATTTAGGATATGGATAACTTCTAGACATAGTCCTTTGCAAAATTCTCTCAAAATGATTTATTGTAGTGAATTGGTTAGATATACTGCCTAACTTAACTTATGGTGCTAGGTTTTGATCAGCACTAATGTTCTTGCATCTTCTAAAAACATCTTCTTCTTACTTCTACTTCTTTATCTAGAACTTTTGCTTTTGCTATAGCTTTAAGTGTTACTTTTGCTTTTGGTATTGCTTCTAACTCTACATTCATAACTTCTATTATCTTCTACTTATAATATCTTCTACCAATATAAATCGGAACTTCTAAAATCTTTTGATTAGAACTTCTTTCTTACTTGTAAGTACTCTAAACTTCTTTCTAGTAGCATTAGAACTTCAATTACTTGCTTAGAACTTCTTCCTTCTCATAAAACTTAAGTCTAAACATCTTCTATTTAAGTTGCAATAATTTCTAATTAAACTTCTTATCACTTTTATAATGCAAACAAAGTAAGATAATATTATACTTTTAAAGTAGTGATTTCTTATCATAAAAATCTCTTAAATTACTTAATAGAATTCCTTTAGTTTGATATTAACAATGTTAACCTTAGCCTAGTGGTGGTTAGCTACTTCATATGGTAGTCAACAATCAAGATCATTGTCGGCCTAATTCGGCTTGTATTTCTTGTTTTTCACTTATGATTCTTAGTTACTGAGGGTTTGTTTATTTAGATATTACATAGTCTCAAAATTATTATGACATAGATGAGATAGGACTTCAAGTTCTGAAGCAATATGATCATAAGAAGTATTCGAAGTAAGGTAATTACTGGAATAAAAAAACAAACAAAAGAAATAGTTAAATTTGGAAGCTAAAATTCTAAAGGCATCGAGAAACATTACTAGTCAAATTTTGAAAGGGTTAGGAGATTTTGGAAGCCATCACAAGTTGTTGGAAGCTAATAGTTCAACAAAAGAGGCTTATTTTAAAAGTTCAACTTTGAAGCATTATAACATTTTACTTATAAAGAGTTGCAGAACTTATAATATGTTGATAGAGACTAATTTGGGTCTACTTCAAGCTAGCACAAATCACTTTATTGTTTGGGTTCATTTCCAAATTCAAAATCATGTGTTTTGGTTGCGTGTTGAAGGCTTAGAGAACATCCATATAAATTAGAAAAGTCTATTTTTATTTATTTTGTTTTCAATTACATTTTTTATTTAGTTTTCTTAATAGTTTTAAGGTTTTTAATCTATAAATATGCAGACAATATAATCAAAAAATTATTATTGATTATTATAAACTGATTATACCTTCATGCTGCATTTTATTATCTCAGTTTATTAATACATTATAAGACCTTGGTCCCCTTTACACTTACTCTCTAATTTCTAATTTGGCTTTTTTTTTTTGGATGTCCTAATTAATTCATTAGAATCGTTTGGACGTGTTAGATCTTTCATAATTATTCTGTAGAGAGAGAGAGAGTAAAATTGAAATTACTCTTGAGCATCTTACCAACTACTAGGAGCTATTCAAATATCGATTCTCATATCCTACTAAATTGAAAAGTCTTGCTTCCAATACATATAAAAATTGTTTCGGTTCAAGAAATCGATCTAAAGTATACATATTTCTTAGAGATCATTATGCATATCATTTGTTCCTAGTCATGTGATGTGGACATCGTAGCTGACACCGGTGTCATGGGTGTGTCTTTTAAAGACACGACCGTGTATTGACTCTGGAAGATCCACAGAAACATACACGGTTTTGTACACGGTACCAAGGCACGGCCGTATATTGATTTTGGAAGATCCATAGAAACATACACGGTTTTATACATAGCACCAAGGCACGGCCGTATGTTGAGTTTAGAAGCTCCATAGAAACATACACGGTTTTATACACGGCTGTATATAAGCCGCATGACGAGAACGTACGTATATATATATTTCCACGCGTATATATATGTTTCCTTTTTTTTATTTGTTTCCTAAAGAAAGACTATATATAGTTTCCTAGGTCATTATTAAGGTGATCTGTTTATCATCTATTGAATTAAAACACGTGGAGAAATTTTTCTCTATTTCTTCAATTGTGCGCAATTGAGAATTTTAAGGAATAATTTAGGATTGTTCCTTGTTTATCCTTAAGATCCAATCCTAGAATTGGTCTCGTGCTTTTATGCTTTCTATGCTGCATTAGTTTTGTATCAGAGCAAGGCATTTTCCTGCGAAGGTGTCGACTAACGACGATGTTGACGATGGTCGTGTTCTCGACCTAGATCGGGATGCGGAAGTCCAAGGAGTCGATCAATGGGCTCCAAGGGTAGTGGTTGAAGCCATGGATCGGAGGCTTGGGCGAGTAGAGCAATGCTTGGAAGATCTGATTACGGGTTTTAACACCATGGTGGTGGACCACAACGATAACAGGGACGTTGGTGGAGGTCGACTAAGGGTAGTAGTCGCTTGTGGCAGTCCTATCAATCAACCTGCAACTGCAAATCGATGGAATCACCGGTTAGATGGGAGTTCTTCTGAGGAAGAGGGTGACTTCTTACAAAGGAGAGGGTAACAACAGAGGAAAGGCGGTGATGAAGGTAGAAGATACCGCGGGAATGACAACAGAAATGATCACGAGTATGGTGGTGGATATCAAAGACACTACCAGACATACGATCAGGCAAATGGCAGTGATTTCCATCTCAAGGTAGATATCCCATCGTTTAATGGTAATCTTAACATAGAGGATTTTTTTTATTGGCTTACAGAAGTCGATAGATTTTTCGACTATATGGAGATCCTCGAGGATAGGAGGGTGAGATTGGCTGCGTGTAGGTTGAAAGAGGAACATTTGCATGGTAGGATTGGTTGCACAATAAGAGGCAGAGAGAGGGCAAACAGCCAATAAGGACATGGTACCGTATGAAGAACCTACTGCAAAGAGATTTTCTGCCATCGGATTATGAGCAGATTCTCTTCCAGTAGTACCAACGCTGCCGTTAAGGGCAGAGGACGGTGCATGACTATACCGCCGAGTTCATGAGATTGGCGGAGAGGAATGATTTGAGGGAGACCGAGGGTCAGCAGGTAGCACGATTTATCGATGGGTTGAAACCCCATATTAGAGATAAAATTGGGGTGACGGTATTTAAAACCGTAAACTAGGAAAAGAATTTGGCCCTTAGAGCCGAGATGATGATTCAAGAGCAAAAGACAAGGCTTGGTGAGGGCAGGAGGAATTATGGATATGATAGTGTTGGTAGTAGCAACCGGGTGGTTGGTGAAAAGAATAAAGGAATAGTTAAGAAGCCTATTGGAAGTATAGAGAAGAAGGAAGATAAGGCTGAAGGGAAGAAGCCTCTTGAAATCAAAGAAACCCCAAGGCAAAGTAATCCATATGCTAAGCCAATTTTGGGGTAGTGTTATAGGAGCAATCAACCAGGGCACCGATCCAACGAATGTCTTAATTGACGGACCGTAAATATTGTCGAAAGGGAGGAAGAGGAGGAAGTGTACTGTGAGCTGGATGATGAAGATGAGTATTATGATGAGGTTGATGATGGGGTGGAGCCGAGCTATGTGATTAGAAGGATAATGTTGACACCGAAGTAAGAGGACAGTTCGCAGCGATACTAGTTGTTCTGAACTAGGTGCACAATTGGTGGGAGAGTGTTCGACCTGATTGTTGATAGTAGGAGTTGTGAGAATATAATTGGGAGAGAGGTGGTAAAGCAACTCCAGTTGCCAGCAGTTGACGTGGATGCCCAACATGCTAGAAAAGAGAATAAGTATAAGTTGGAAAAAGGGGGTATGAAGTACACATTACTGCCATTGATGGATAAACGACCCAAGACACAAAGGGTTGAAGGAAAATCCTTTCTGACAATCACTCAGTCAGAGAAGGAGATGGTTGAGGACCTGAAAGAGTCCAAGGTGATGCATGCACTTATCATGAAGAATGTTGGAGAGAATGTAAATAGTGAGGAGGTTCCAGCAGGTGTAAAGGGGGTGTTAGAAGAGTTTAAAGAGGTAGTGCCAGAAGATTTGCCAGAGGGGTTACCTCCATTGTGTGACATCCAACACCATATTGATTTAGTGCCTAGGGTTAGTCTTCTTAATCTCCCTCATTATAGGATGAGCCCCAAGGAAACTGAGGTTTTGCAGGAGAAAGTCCAGGAGCTACTAGACAAAGGATTTATCAAGGATAGTATAAGCTCGTGTGCTGTTCCAGCACTATTGACTCTAAAGAAGGATAGTAGTTGGAGGATGTATGTAGATAGTCGTGTGATCAACAAAATTACAATTGGGTATACATTCCCAATTCCTCGCATTAAAACATGTTGGATAGGTTGAGTGGAGTGGTGATATTTTCAAAGGTGGATCTTAGGAGTAGATGCCATCATATTCGAATCAGACCTGGGGATGAATGGAAGACTGCTTTCAAGACGAAGGAAGGATTATATGAATGGTTGGTTATGCCATTCGGCCTCTGTAATGCACCCAGTACCTTCATGCGTGTAATGAATCAGGTACTTAAGCCTTTTATTAGTAGATTTGTAGTCGTGTATTTCGATGATATTTTAATATATAGTAAGACTGAGGATGAGCACTTAGTGCATTTGAAAAGTGTATTAACTGTGTTAAAGGAGAATAAGCTTTATGCCAATCTTAAGAAGTGCATATTAATGTCAAAGAAGTTGCTATTCTTGGGTTTTATAGTGAGTGGTGAGGGGATAACGGTGGATGAAGAAAAAGTAAGGGCTATTAGAGAATGGCTTACTCCCAAGACAGTGACTGAGTTGAGGAGCTTTTTGGGGTTGGCGGGGTTTTATAGGCGCTTTATACAGCATTTCAATATTGTCGCTGCCCCATTAACTAAGTGCCTAAAAAAAGGGAAGTTTCAATGGGGTGAAGAAGCTGAGTTTGGGTTTGCTATGTTAAAGGAGAGATTGTATAGTGCACCGGCATTGGCATTACTAGACTTTGACAAATTATTTGAGGTAGACTGTGATGCTAGTGGGGTAGGCATTGGAGTAGTGTTATCTTAGGAGAAGAGACATGTGGCTTTCCATAGTGAAAAGCTCTATGAAGCTAGGAGGAGTTGGTCTACTTATGATAAAGAGTTCTATTCCGTGGTTAGAGCTCTGAGGATGTGGGAGCATTACTTGGTAGGGAAAGAATTTATCCTGTATTCAGATTGTGTTGCTCTAAAACATCCGAGTAATCAGACACGCATCTGTAAAGATATGCATGCCAGATGGATCCAATTTCTACAAAAGTTTCCATTCCACTTGATGCACAAATCTGGAGTTCAAAATAAGATGGCAGACGCATTGAGTAGGAGAGCTGATTTATTGATCACCATGAAGGCTGAGGTGGTAGGTTCTGAGCAGATGAAAGAACTATATGAAGAAGATGTGGATTTCGAGAAAATATGGAGGAAGTGTCTTGATCAAGAACCCAGTGATAATTATTATGTCATGGAGGGTTACTTAATGAAAGGAAATCAACTTTGTATCCCTGAATCATCTTTGAGGGAAAAGTTGATTAGAGACCTACATGAAGGAGGATTAGTAGGACATTTGGGGCGAGATAAGACTTTGGCAATAGTGGCTGCAAGATATCATTGGCCTCAACTGAGAAGAGATGTGGGGAGAATTGTGCAAAGGTGTTACATCTGTCAGACATTTAAAGGACATTCTCAGAATACTGGGTTGTACACTCCACTACTAATGCCTGAAAATATCTGAAAGGATCTATCTATGGATTTCGTTTTAGGTTTGCCTCGTACCTAACGAGGTGCTGACATTGTTTTTGTGGTTGTAGACAGGTTCTCCAAGATGGTTCACTTCATCCCTTGTACGAAGTCAGCTGATGCACAGGGTGTTGCCAAGTTATTCTTTAAGGAGGTGATTAGGTTGCATGGGGTTCTCAAGTCTATTACATCAGATAGAGATACCGGGTTTCTTAGCCACTTCTGAAGGACACTATGGTACATGTTTGATTCTTCACTCAATTTTAGTAGTACAACCCACCCTCAGACTGATGAGCAGACAGAGGTGACGAACAGGACTCTTGGCAATTTAATACGAAGCATTTGTGGAGAGAAGCCAAGACAATGGGATTTGGCGCTTTCTCAAGCTAAGTTTACTTACAACAATTCCATCCATAGAACTACTAGGAAATCTCCTTTTTTTAGTGGTCTATACAAAAGCGCCATCTCACGCATTGGATTTAGCTCTGTTGCCTAAAGGTGTAGAGTCCAATGTAGCTGCAAAACACATGGCTGAACAACATCAAGCGGTTGCATCTGAAGTGAAAGAGAAGATTGAGAAAGCTAATGAGAAGTACAAGGAAGCCGCAGACAAGCATAGGAGGGAAAAGCTCTTTGAAGTGGGAGATCAGGTGATGGTGTTCTTAAGGAAAGAACGTTTTCCCGTGGGTACTTATATTAAATAGCAATCAAAGAAGTATGGTCCTTACAAGATTTTTGCAAAGATAAATGATAATGCGTATGTGGTTGGACTTCCTGAAAGCATGAAGATTTCGAAAACCTCAATGTAGCTGATTTATATCCATTATATTCCGATGACGAACCTTTATATCCGGAAGAGAACTCGGGGTCGAGTTCTTCATTGGTGAGAGAGAATGATGTGGACATCGTACTTGACATCGGTGTCATGGGCGTGTCTTTCAAAGACACGGCCGTGTATTGATTCTGGAAGATTCACATAAACATACATGGTTTTGTACACGACACCAAGGCACGAACGTATATTGATTCTGAAAGATCCACAGAAACATACACGGTTTTATACACGGTACCAAGGCACGGCCGTGTGTTGAGTCTGGAAGCTCTACAGAATCATACACGGTTTTATACACGGCCGTGTATAAGCTGCATGACGAGAACGTGCATATATATATATTTTCACGTGTATATATATATTTCTTTTTTTTTTATTTGTTTCCCAAAGAAAGACTATATATAGTTTCCTAAGTCATTATTAAGGTGATCTATTTATCATCTATTGAATTAAAACATGTGGAGAGAGTTTTATCTGTTTCTTCACTTGTGCGCATTTGAGAATTTTAAGGAATAATTTAAGATTGTTCCTTATTTATCCTTGAGATCCAATCCTAAAATTGGTCTCATGCTTTTACACTTTCTACGCTACGTCATCATGCAAGTTGAAGTTATATTTAGATGATATATTCTTTTAAAAAAGGAATTGAGAAAGATAGGTTCTCAAGTATTGACTTGGCTTGGGTTTGTAGGCCTCAAAGTGGCTTCCCTGCTCCATTCGCTGTGATCTATTAACAAAGTAATTTGTGAGATAGAATTTAGGATAGCATTCTAGGGCTTCCCAGTTTAAAATTAAATTGCATAGCATTTTAACTCCTTATGTATTTTACTTTCCTATTCCGTCATTATTTAATTTAGTTTTCATTTTTCTTTTCGATTAAATAGTAGAGTATTTCACTTGCATCGAGTATTTGAGATGGCATATAATTAATTGACATATAGTTAGTCCATATTTATTTGACTTAAAAGAATTTTTTTTGAAAAAAAAAAAAGAAGAAGAATTGCCCAGTCATAAAGAATATATTGTTTCTCCATAAGGTTTGACGGTCTTTGTAGTTTTATATTGCTCCAGAGATGTCCTTATAACCTATCTTTTTCCTTCTAGAAATAGCTATATTTGTATTTCACAGTGGATAATACCTGTCGAACACTAAATTGCCCTTGCATGTTTCTAAAGTTTTTTTGGAGGATTTATTTCTCAATAGAATAGACTGAGAATTCACTAAAATATTTAATTGACATTACTTTTTTCTTTTAGACACAATGAAGCGAAAGTGGAACTCGCAAGAAGCTACAACTAGCAATTGCCCACTATCATCAAAAGCAACACCATCTCATATATACGATGTCTTTTTGAGTTTTAGAGGACCTGATACACGGAACACATTCACTTCCCATTTATATGAACGTTTGGAGTCAAATGGTTGTCGTGTTTTTAAAGATGATGTTGAATTGGCTGGAGGAGAAGACATTAAGGAAGAACTTAAGAACGGCATCAAGAAATCGACAATTTGTATACCCATTTTTTCCAGAAACTATGCTTCTAGTAAGGCTTGTCTCCAAGAACTTTCACATATGCTGGGGTGCAACAGCATTATCATTCCCATATTTTACGGAATTACAGCTGATGATGTGAAACTTAAATCGCCCATGTACAAAAAAGATCTAGAGGATCTTCAAACAAAATATAAAATCGAGTCAAAAGAAGTTGAGAATTTTGAGAGGGCACTTAAAATGGCGGGCACAAATGCTGGTTACACCATTGTCGAGACAAAGTAAGTGCTTCTAATCATCATATTAATATAATTTATATTTTTTGACTAACCCTAAACTCAATGTTAGCAAGCATATTTTATTTCTTTATACATGTTGCACGTCTTTCAGGTGAATGGTTTCCGATTTGTTATCTATAAAACATGCAATCCATTAAGTTATTTTCCATAATTTTATGGAATCCGATTTAAATTATTTTAAATGACAGCTACAAGACGTTAAAATGAACCTAAAAAAAAAGTGTTAGTTCCATGCATTTCTTGGAATCTATTAACCTTTAGAAAAGAGAAATCAAATTCCAAATAATATGATGTTATGGTGTTATTTTTTTATTATCATCATCCCTACGTTTTTACTAAATTCACATGGAAAATAAGATGAGTCAAATTCCCAAACAACGCATAAATGTATGAATAATATGAGATATTGTATTTTTGAAAAAATAAAATCATCTTTTTTATAAAAGAAGGAAAAAAGTCAGTAATGTTCTCTCTATGTAATGAGAAAAATAAAACCATCATATAGTCAGGAGCGAAACCGTTTTCTTCACGCTTTAAATTTAACTTATTATATATTAGTGGAGGTTTAAGGTATGTATATATGCATTGTTGACCAACACAATATTAACAACTATGTGACTCAAAATTTTATCCTACCAAAAACGAATTTTCTTTTCTTACCTTTTTTTTTTTTTTAGGGATCTTGAAATATCAAGAGAAGCCATAAGGCTAATCTCTTTAAATTTTATTGGTTAAGTGATTATTTTACTGAGGAAAAGTAAATTAAATGAATGACAATTCAATTGATCTAAGCAAATTGAGAGTTTCTTAAAAATTTACAGTTTAAAATAAGGGAGGTTAACTGATCACATTGTTCACTAATCACTATATTATGTTCTCCAATGTATTTACTTTCACACACACACACATATTTAGCCAATAGTAATTACTTTCATATAGATGTGGCTAGCTTGGGCTTGAATTCATAGGCAATTTGCCTCAACTTTAGGTCAAAGATCTCATTTGACTAAATATCCTCCCAACTATTATGCTAAAAAGAGTAGGAACGCTTCTCCATTTCAAAAATTAGTATAATTTGTGTAGTAGTTCTACATTGCCAATTGCTTCTCTTTAATATATAAAATAAAACTAACAGTTTGGAGAAATAAAAGATAAGTACCATAAGGAATATGCTTGAAGTGTATGTGTAAATACTAATAATGGATCTGAAAATCCACATGCAGATTACTTTTAATATCGTCCATACAGTATATTACTATAATAAAAGTGTGTAGTATAACATATAGTTTTAGTTGTACATACATTTTGGAGTTGGTTGAGATAGATACCAGATGCTTAACTTCTGAACTTATTTACCTGGCAGTGAAGCAAATCAAATTACAGCAATCACTCGACAAGTTTTGAATCTTGTGAAGCCTAGGTATCAAAATGTTTCTAAGCATTATGTTGAAATCAATGGTGAAGTGGAAGCTGTCATAAAAAGGTTGGACTTAAACTCCAATGGTTGTCGCATCGTTGGACTTTGTGGAATGGGAGGTATTGGTAAAACAACTCTAGCCAAGGTTGTGTTCAACCAACTCTCTTCTAGCTTTGACAATTGTTGTAGCTTTATTGCAAATGTGCGAGAAAGGGAAAAATATAATGAGCTTCCAAAGTTGCAACAACAATTATATAAGGATCTAATTGACCCAAAGTTTGCTGGCTCCATTAACGACATTAATGATGGAATCAACATGATTGAAAAGGGACTAGAGAACAAGAAATTTCTTCTTGTTTTGGATGATATGGATAAAGAAGATCTATTGACAAGCTTCTTGGGAGATCATACTCGACTTGCTAATGGAAGTAGGATCATTATCACTACTAGAAATAAAAGGGTTTTGACTGTTTTAAAGCAAGAGGTCTACGAAGTACGCAAATTGGATCGTACTAAAGCTCTTCAACTTTTTAGTAGGTGTGCTTTCAAAGAGGAATCTCCTCCAAAGAAATTCAAACACCTTTCAGAAGACATCATTTCGTCCTTGGACGGTCTTCCATTAGCTCTTGAGGTTTTTGGTTCCTCATTGTGCAGTCGTGATATAGATACTTGGAAAGACACAATTGAAAGGTTAAAGGGCACCCTTCCTAAGGAAATTCAAAGCATCCTAAAGATAAGTTACGATGGACTACACGAAGATGAACAAGAGATCTTTTTGGATATAGCTTGTTATCCAGGGAGCTTAGAGAAAACAGGAGCATGGTACATGTGGAAAGAATGTGGATGGCATCCTAAACTGTCAATAGACAATCTTTTGAATCAATCACTAGTAAAAGTTAGAGTCCTTTATGATCATTTTCAGATGCTAGAAGTTGAAGTTTTATGGATGCATGACGTGTTGAAAGATCTTGGAAGGTCCATTATTCGAGACGCTCGTACAAAAAATGGAAGGAAACTCGGGAGATTCTTACGGATTGATAAAAATTTTCACAATGTACCTAATAAGGTAAATGTCTGAACTTAGTGACATTTTTGTAGTCCCTATGATGTAGTTAGTATTTAATTTGAAAACTCTTTCCTTTTCAAAATTTAATTGGGTTATTATGTTAAAAGTAATTCTTTTATCCAACTTTTACATCTAAAGTGTGATTGTATGCAATGTTGCATCTATCTTATTACTGAAAAAACTATATAAAGACCTGTATGCCATTTTATACAATTTTTTTTAAAAAAACATAAAATTCGATAAGTGATATAAAGTCCATCGGAGTTTTGGAGACTAGATTGAATTGGCTTTTAGGCTCTCGATTTGATCATTACAATTTAGCTTAGAGCGTAGCATTATGTTGCTTATTTGAATTGTTATAATTCTTAAAAAAAATCGACATATCTTTCTGAAATTATACAGATGTTACCACAATTCCATTGGGATTTATAGTCATTTTACTTTCTAGCATTTTCTTTTTGCAGGAGAGGAAATATGTGCAAATGCTTCAGATAGGCTCCCGCTTTAATCCTTCTGAGACCATCTCAGCAAAGGATTTGGTATGTTTTGGTAATGTGAGGTTTCTTATATTAAATGCAAAAAAAGTGGAGGGAAGCTTGAAGGGAATATTCCCAAACTTAACATGGATTAACGGTAGCTGTGTCGGGCACTTCGTGGCAACCAATTTCAGTTCAAAAAATTTAGTTGTTCTACATCTTGACCCTCCCCAAATCTTCAAAGATTGGTGGAGCCAAATGAAGGTATGATGAGATGATATATTTTTAATGATGACTAATATTTTTCTTTCACACTCCCAAAATCTGATATGCATTTTTAGATTATTTGTATGGAAGGCCTTACTTTGTGACTTTGTTAGGTAGTTTTAGTTAGTCACATGTGCAATCATTTAGCCTTGTATTTTGCTCCCATATATATATATATGTATATGTATATGTTGTAATCAGAAAATTAGAAAAAGTAACAGAGCAGAACAGATTTCCTCTTCCTGAGAATATTTGCTTCTGTTCCTCACGTTTTCTAATGTTTCAATGGTTCAAAACCAACAATTTTTATAAAGAAGTGTGTGCCTATGAGTGCTTTTGCATCAATGACCACAACATGGTTCTTATTGACCCATATTCTTTGATATTCACTTTTCGTACAGGTAGATGAACCCAAAGTTTTAGATTTTAGCTATTGTTCTCACATTCCTCGTACATCAACTATCAAGGAATCTTCAAGTTTACAAGTGCTGATACTTCATGGCTATAGAAACTCTACTATGCCCGAGCTGGAGTTACCAGATTCAATCGGACAGCTAAAGGAATTGAGAGAGTTGCGAATGATCTATTGTGGGATTAGAAAGTTTCCTACTACTATTGGGAGTCTGATGAAGCTTGAAGTGTTGGAAGCCAGGGGTTGTAAGCATTTCGAGGGAGATATACCAAGTGAAATCAGCATGTTGTCCTCCCTAAAAACCTTGGATTTGAGATGGACTCCTGTTTATAGAGTGCCAAAGCTTCCCTCAAGCTTGACACACTTACATATTCATTATGGTAGAAAAAAGATGCATGTATACTCAAGCAGCCAACTTGAGTTGGTTAATGTTATTGAATTAAGTTTATACAACAGAAATTGTGATAATCCTTTCAAAATCCCCAATGCCCAGGTGGCTCCCAATCGCTTAGATTTTCAATGGATTGGAAGGGCATCTAGCCTTGAGAAGATGTGTTTGCGTGTTCCATATTTCATTACTGGACTGGAGATGGTGAATGGACTTTCTTCGCTCAAGGAGTTGGAATTATGTTTTGCAAAATTCCAGGACCATCTGCAGCTTCCATCGATGCTATCACTTTTGAAATTGGAAGATTGTGAGTTTTCGTTTGGAATTCTAGATGTCTCACACGCAAAGAAGCTGACTATCATTAAATTAATTAGATGTGACAAGCTAGTGAGCATTATGGGGTTAGATGGACTCAAGTCTTTGCAGGAACTCTGCATAAGAGAATTGAGAAGTCTATCTTCTTTCCATTTGAGGAACTGCGAGAAACTAAAGTGGATAGAGGGGTTTTCTGGACTTGAGTCTTTGACTGATTTATCCATAGAAGGCTGCCCATCCTCGCAAATGTTGGATTTAGATGGACTCGAGTCTTTGGAGAAATTCCGCATAAGAGATTTGAGAAGTCTATTTTCTTTCAAATTGAAGAACTGCAAGAAGCTAAAGTGGATAGAGGGGTTTTTTGGACTTGAATCTTTGACTGATTTATCCATAGAAGGCTGCCCATCCTTGCAAATGTTGGACTTAGCTGGACTCGAGTGTTCGGAGAAATTCTGCAAAAGAGATTTGAGAAGTCTATTTTCTTTCAAATTGAGGAACTGCCGGAATCTAAAGTGGATAGAGTGGTTTAATGCACCTGAGTCTTTGCCTGATTTATCCATACTAGACTTCCAAACCTTGGAAATGCTAAGTGAAATTTCAAATGGCTCTCCTGATTTGGCAGGCTCGGAAAGTCTATCTTCAGTGGAATTGTGGAATTGTGAGGATCTAAAGAAAGATTGGTTAGACGCAGTAGATTCTGTAACCCGTTTATCCATAAGAAACTGTGCATCCTTAGAAAGACTTTGTTTTCCGTCATTCACAATGGAATTTTCAGTGGAGTTAATCCAATGTACGAATTTGGAGGCCATAGATGCGCCTTATCGTGCTCTACAGCCTTTGGCAAATTTAGCCATATGCGATTGTCCATCCTTAACATGTTTACCAGACCTTTCATTTTCGGACCATTTGCAATGCTTGGAGCTTCACAACTGTGAAAAACTCGGACGCGTTGAAGGCCTCACAGAGTTAAAGTCTTTGGAAAGAGTCTACATTGAACGATGCCGATCTTTGAAGCTAAACCGCGATGAAATCTCCAAGTTGAAGACTATAAAGAGTGTATGGATTGAGAATTGTTATGAACCGCATTTTATCTCCAAAAATGTACGAGTTACGAGAGCGAGACCAGTGCCCAATCCTGAGTTATACGAAGGAATATTCTCGATACAAGGTCAGTTATGTAATAATATAATTTCATATTTTGTTTCAATGGGGGATTTTATTTTAGTGGGATATTTGATTTTGCTTAGTGTATGTAATATTTCTTTTTATATATGTGACTCTGAAGAAGATTTTTTGTTACTTTACAATTTAGTGATTTCTTATTCGTTTTCTGTTTTGGTCGAAAGGTTTTTTCTTATACCAATTAAATATTTTGAACACTTTTTTATTTAAGTAATGATTGAGGATTTTGTTTCATAGTATGAATCAATTGTTGTAAACTCTAAAGTATAAAGTAGTTCAAGAAAATAAAATGTTATCTATTCTAAGTAAACTTTTGGCTTTTATAAGCCTTATAAAGAGATAAATTCGAAAAACAAACAACCCACATTAAACAATCCACTTGATAAGTGGCTAATAACGTGGTAAATAACTAAGGAAATGGTCAAACCTTACCTACATGTCCTAAATAATAGGATTTATTAACTGAATGAATTTTTTACTACTTCAAACAATCCCAACAATTCCTCCCCTAAACTGATTGTATTAATGCTTTCAATTTACTCGTGGTATTATGCACACACCCACTGACTCACGTAGCTTCAAGAACATATCCAGCTTAAGTGGCTTTGTCATAATGCTTGTGACTTGTTCATGTGTAGCACAATGCTTCAACTCAACAACTCCATCTCTGATCAAATCACGTAAGAAATGAAACCTTACATCTATGTGTTTGCTGTGTCCATGCATGACTGGATTCTTGGATAGCTTAATGGTGGAACTGTTGTCATATAACACAGTGGTACACTTCCCTTGAGGATGACCAAGCTCATCTAATACTCTCCTCATCTATACCCCTTGACAAGCACAAGAGGCAGTTGCTACAAACTCTGCTTCAGTAGTGGACAAGGCAACTACAGGCTATTTTTTTTAGGACCAAGACACAGCTCCTTCATTGAGTAGAAACACATAACCAAAAGTGCTTTTCCTATCATCTACATCTCCTACATAATCATTGTCTGTATATGCCATCAACTCTCCATTACCCTCCTTTCTATAAAAAAAACTCCCAAATCTATAGTACCTTTCAAGTATCTTAACACCCTTTTCGCAGCTTGCAAATGTAACTTAGTTGGACTTACCATGAATCTACTAATGAGAGACACCACATACATCAAGTCTAACCTTGTTGCAGTTAGATACATAAGACTTTCGACCAATTGTTTGTACATGGTGGCATTCACCTTGGATCCTTCTTCATCCTTCATTAGTCTAATGCTAAGAAAAATGGGATTCTTCACACTATCACTCTTCTCCATCCTAAACCTCTTCAAAACATCTTTTGCATACTTTCTTTGACTAATATAAATGCCTTGAGGATTTTGTAAAACCTCCACACCAAGAAAATATTTCATCTTTCCTTAGTCAGTCATATTAAATTCAAGTTTCATAGAATTCTTGAACTTAACAAACATACTCTCATCATTATTGGTAAAAATTAGATCATCAACATATAAGCTAACAATCAAAATTTTACCTACATCTCCCCTTTTTATGAATAAGGTGTGTTCACAATTGCACCTCTCAAATCCTTCTTTGACAATATATACTTCAATCTGGTTGTACCATGTACGAGGGGCTTGTTTAAGGCCATACAATGCCTTCTTCAATTTGTACACCTTGTACTTTTCACCCTTCTTCTCATAACCCTATGGTTGCTCAACAAAGACTACTTCATTTAGCTCTCCATGCAAGAAAGCACTTTTGACGTCAAGCCGATATACACTCCAACTAATTCGAGTTGCTAAAGCAATTATTATTCAAATCATATCCCACCTAGCCATCGGCGCAAAAACTTCAATATAATCTATGCCATGCTGTTGTGCATACCCTTTCGCTACCAATCGAGACTTACACTTGTCAACCTCATCGTTTTCATTGAGTTTAGTTTTGAAAACCCACTTTACTCCAATCTTCTTCATTCCCTTAGGCAAATTTATCAGCTCCCAAGTCCCATTTCTTTCGATTGCTTCTATCTCTAAGTCCATTGCCGCTCTCCAGTTGGAACTTTGAATAGCTTCTTCAAAGGTAGTCGGATCTCAAGTTGTAGTAAATAGTACCAGATTGTTGTACTCTTCTGTTTCTGAAAATTCTCCCCCACTTACATAACCTTCCATCCAGAATGGTGCTCTTCTATTCCTCCCTTTTGGTGGATTTTCTTCAGATCTTGGAGAGTTCTCTCTAGTTGACTCACTTGAAGATAAGCTAACCTCTCCTCCTCCTCCTTCTACTGCCACCTCCTCTTCAGATTCTTCTTCACTTTGATCATGTTCACTTCCTTCTTCATTACTATCTTCCCACTCAATGATATCAAGTCTTGCTTCTTCATTACTTCTTCCCCAATCCCAGCACTTATTTTCTTCAGAAACCATATCTCTACTTACAACTATCTTCTTGGATACTAGATCATAAAGTCTATATGCTTTAGACTCTTCACTCATCCCTAGTAGCACACACTGAAAACTCTTATCATCCAGCTTCTTTCATTTACTATTTGACACATAAACATGGCCAATGCATAAAAAAACCCGAAAATAATCAACATTGGGTTTGACACCACTCTAAGCCTCTTTAGGAGTCACATTTTTCACTACTAATGTAAGACTTCTATTGAGCACATGCACACACCTTACGACTGTAATCATCAATAAAGCTTATGAAATACCTCTTCTTACTATTGGAGACAGGTTTGATGGGTGCATAGATGTCAGCATGTACCAACTGCAGTCTTTGTGATGCTTTTCATAAACTCCTATTTGGAATTGCATCTCTATGTTGCTTTCCCACCATGCAGTCAGTGCATATTTTGGATGGTGCCTTCAATTGTGGTAACCCTTTCACCATTTGTTTTTGTTGCAATGTTCTCAGACCCTTAAAACTTAGATGCCCATATCTGTGGTGCTAAAGGTAAGTATTGTCTTCAAGAATTGTTTAGAAGCAAGTGGGAGCTTTCGGTAGAATTCTTGCAAGCAATATGAACATCCTATTTGTAGACATTGCTGTTTGCATAATAAGCCCTTTCTTGGGATGAAAAACTTTACATACTCCATTTTGTATCAAAATAGCTATACCTCTGTCTTGCAATTGTCCAACACTTAACAAGTTATTTTTCAACTTGGGTATATAGAAAACATCAGTGATTACCTAAGTAACTCTAGCAATTTTCAACCTAATGTTACCTTTTCCTAATACAGCCATCTTGGAATTATTCTCGAGCTTCACAAAGTGCCGAAATTCCTCATCAAGGTCTGAGAACCACTCCTTATTTGCACATATATGATTGCTACACCCTGAGTCAAGGAACCAGACATCTTCTCTCCTTGATTGATCAAGCTCCACATATGACATAAGCAACATTTCTTCCTTCTCCCATGTAGGACACTCATATTGAAAGTATCCTAATTGATGACACTTATAACACTCAATTATAGCTTTATTGAATGCTTGTTTGCCTCTTCATAGAAAGGCTCCACAAGCTCGACCGCCTCCTCTTCCACCAATTTTACCATCTTAGGCCACCTTTAATGCATGCTCATCTCCTCCATGCCCATTCATCCTTTGCTCATGTACTAGTAAGCTGCTCTACAACTCATCAATGGCTAAGGTGTCTAATTTATTAGATTCTTCAATCGAACACACAACATAGTCGAACCTTGAGGTCATTGATCTCAAGATCTTTTCAATGATCACCACTTGTTGTATGTTTTCACCATGAATCTTCATCTTGTTTGCTATGGTGAGTGTTCGAGCAAAGTACACATCAACACTCTCACCCTCTTTCATCTATAGAACCTCAAACTCCTTCCGAAGAGCTTGGAGTTGTGCTCTTTTGACTCTAATGGAACCTTAGTACTTCTGCTTCATAGAATCCTAGATGTGCTTGGGAATGTTTCTGTTGAGGATTGTCTCCATAATGGTTCGATCAATATCTTGCAACAGATAATTTTTTACTTTCAAGTCTTTCAGCTTCTAGTCTACAATTGATTTTTGTTGTGCTTCAATAAGCTCCACTCCCTCTACTGCAACAGGGATTCCATTGTCTACCAAACTCTAATAGTCCTTTGAGTGAAAAAAATTTTTCCCTAAGCATGGACCAATGATCACAATGGCCATCAAACTTATGAATTGCAGGTTGAACAAAATTATTTTCAGCTGCCATAATTCGATGCTATCTCTTCTCACTCTTTCTCTTTATAAGAAACTGCTATTTCTTTTCTCTCACACTCAGGCCCCATGAACCTGCTCTGATATCAATTTGTTGTAAACTCTAAAGTATAAAGCAGTTCAAGAAAATAAAATGTTATCTATTCTAAATAAATTTTTGGCTTATATAAGCCTTACAAAGAGATAAATTCGGAAAACAAACAACCCACATTAAACAATCCACTGATAAGTGGGTAATAACGTGGTAAATGACTAAGGAAATGTTCAAACTCTATCTACATGTCCTAAATAATATGATTTATTAACTGAATGAACTTTTGACTACTTCAAACAATCCCAACATCATTTTGCTAAAATTGTAGCTTCCATTTTAAATGTGTAATCATCATTTAGGATTGCATTCTAAATGTTTTGTGAAGTGCCTCCACAAGTATTTGCTTAATCAGAAGCTATGATAATAACTAGCTTTCGCTTACATTTCAAATATGAAACTATCACCCTCATGATTTTTTACTTGGTTTATCTCAGCCTTTGATCTGTTGATCAGAGAGATTTTAGTACTTCACAAGGGTTGGATTAATCTATACTATAAGGGCTATGAGATCTTAATTTACGAAAACTACTTCTTTAATACACATGTGATATTGGTTGAAGTAGTTCCTACGACAAAAGTGAAGCAGAAGCAGCAGCTGAGGAAATACCTTTGCCGGTTACAAAATGAGATTCTCCACATACTCAGACTGAGTCCTCTAAAACCGTTGAGTGGAAATTTTGTCATGTTCACTTGCTATTATGGCTTCGTTCTTTCTTAAAGTGCCATTGGTTTAGGTAACCATTATTTGAAATCAAATAAAGTCAGTTAAATCTTCAATCTCATTTCTGTTAGGATCAGCGCACAATAATGAAGTAAAGTAAAAGAGGGAAAAATTGAAATACCTGATTTTATCCTGATTTACCCTTAAATTAGGGCTACATCTAGTAAAGAATTCCACTATAATTAGCACGTCGCCTTTCTCATTTTTTACGTTACTCAAATATAAGAAAAAAAAATAATATATAATAATGGTAACAGTTATTTATGAGCTCAAGCCCAAACTGTTAATGAAAAAACATTGGCTTAAATCCTAAAAGCTCTCTGGTGAAAGAAGAGTACGTCTAGTTTATCATTCTCGATTCACTTAGTGCAGTTTCTAATTTTGTGTGAACTCGATCTTTTTCATTTTCAAAAGATAGGTGTTTTATGAACTCATGCTTCATTTTCAAGTGATTTATTGAGATTTGGTCGCTATGTTTTACACATGTATCTTACATCTTCAGAGTGAGTGAACCATACAAGGAGCAAACCACCTTACATTCTTAAACATGTACCAGGTCTCGAGATGGATAGAAGAGAGCTCGACTTTGAGGAAACTTAAATCAAGACATTTATATTCTAATTTATGCTTTACTCTATTATCTTCATCGTTACATTCTATCGTTTCAAATATTTCTCTCTTTGTTGATTGGATACTTCATGCTACTATTTTAGTGATTTATTATTCAGTTAGATTGATTATTAAGTAATTTTCTTTACAGTGCAAATCAACCTGTTGGTTATGTAGACTTCATTCTGAACCTAGAAGTATGCACTTCCATTTGCATTTTACATGCTGGTTGAGATGAATTTATCACTTATTTCGATGTGCTGATTTGACAAATGTTACTAAATTACATGGTTTGTTTCTCTTATTTTGCTAGAATGGCTACAATTGAATCTACTTTTTAAATACTACACAGGACAAATCTCCATGCGATAATGGTTGAAGTAGCTGCTACAACAAATCCTGTGTCTCTAAGAAAAGACTCGATGAGGAAGTATGTTTCTTCGACTTCATGGATGCAGAGGAACCATTGCCACTGAAATTCAATTCTGCTTCTCTCGTGCTCCGATCCATCTTACAATATTATTGCATTTAATAAAAAAATCTAGATTGGAAATTTGGGACTTCAATTTTAATTCCTGTTGGTTCATGATTCTTCTCCTTCGTTGCCGGTACGTTGTGCTTTCTCTGTTTAATGTCTTGATGAAGCTGGAGAAGATTACGATTGTTCTATTAATCACTCCCATACATTCCTCTCGTGGCTATTTCTTTTCTCGATGAAACTAGGTGTCCTCAGTTTTTAAATGCATTTTGTTAACTCATGTCTTGCTCCATTTATTTCGTATTACCCGCTTTGTCCATTTCCCTTGCAGTGGGGAATCTTCCAATGCGATGACTAGTCCAAAATTATACGGATATGATCCCTTATTCTGTTGAATTCAGACTGGCATTTTAGGAGAGAGAGGTTGTTTCTATGCATTTCATGATTTCAAATTTTATAAACCATTCACAATAAGCCATAATTATCATAACAATCATATAAAGTTTAAGTTTCAAGAGTTTGATGTTGCAAATGCATATTATCTGTTACACTTGCAGTGTTCTCATGATACATTAGATCATTATAAATTGCATTCTACAACGTCATTTCTCCGTACCCATTTAAGGTACTTCTCTGTGAATCTGTAATATAGATAGGGAGATCGAACCAAGTATTTGTCTCCAATTTTGTCACCTTTACCCTAATCCTATTTGCCAAATAAATATGATACATCTTATCTATTGAAAAAGTAATAGGAAAAGAGTTTATTTCTTAAGATGTTCTCTTTCTTTCTGATTTTAGATGCTTTTCCGCATGTTCCTACGAGATACTTGGTTATCTTTCTCTAGTTTGATGTATAAATCCATCATTTGCGGCTAACTATTCAGCAAAAGTGAAACAACCTGATGTTATCCTGTGAATAATTCGTGAAAAAGATTCAAATATACTAAATAAGGCAGTAAAGTCTTATTACTAGTATTATAAAGTAAGATGTCTTCTCTTCAATAGTAATGTTATCATGTGATTTTATTTATTTTTCATTTTACAAGTTAATGCTTATGTTCTAGTTCTAAAACTAAAACCTACCCTTTAACATCCTAAAACCATCACAGAACATATATCCTATATAATATACAGGATATGGGTATTTTATAGAACTTATAAATTTTTTTATCTTCTCATAAGTTTTAAATTTATATGATATTAAAAAAGTATTTTACATAGTAAGCTTTAGGTTTGAGGTTTGTATTGGATTTAAGCTTTTCTTTAACATAAATATATTATTGTTTTTATTTTTTAATAAAAAATACAAGGTTATTTTTTATTCATTGATGCATAATAAATTATTTAATAATTTCTACGAGGAGGGTATAAGGTGTCCTAAAACTTGTACCTTATATACTTTATGGCATGTTTTTACTTTTTAGAATGGAATATATAGAAAATAGAAAAGTTATGCAATGAGAATGACTATTATAAAAATAGGATAGGAATTTATATTTCAATACTTACTTCTTATAATTTTTATTATAGGAAATACTTGTTATAGTAATTACTTCACTTTATTAAGTATACATTAAATTGATAATACAAAAAAATTATCAATTTACCTCTATTTAATCATTAATTGTAGTATTAATGATGGTATAATAGTTATAATATTTGAATTTTTCAATCCCTCAATAAACAGAATAAAAAATTCCACCACCACTTTTAAAAGTAATATCTATTCCTAATAAATAGAAAAACCATAGTAATTAAATTCCCTCTTCATTTTTCTAAGTGAACAAGGTAATTAAAAATGAAAAGGGAATTATTACCTTAGTTCGAGTTCAACTCAATAAATTACTTAAATAGCTCAAGATCAACTTGACTAATGTTGAATTGAACTCGAGCTTTTATCAAGCCAAACTCGAGTAGTTTGAAAGCAAGATTGACTTGCTTATACCCATGCCCCTAGTTCAGTCCTTGGTTCCTATTCTTTTCTTTATCTTTATGTGTGAGTTTTCAAAGAATTTGAGTGTGAACTGAAGGGCTGGTAGTGGTGGTGGTGAGGGTGGTAATGGTGGTGGTGAGGGTGGTGTGTTGAGGGAAGGGTTGATGAGGGCCTTAGCCCCTTGAAAAATAAAAAAAAAATATATATTAAATTTATATTTTAAGAGTAAATAACAAATTATTAGTCATGGGTTCGATTTCCATGAATGCTATTTTATATTCTTTTTAGATTGAATTAATTCTTACGTTGCTTAAATGACATTCTCTCTATTTTTTTTTTTTCTTTACAATAATCAATAACATCAAATTTCATTTCGACCAAAATCATAGCTAAGAAATAAATTCTTTTGAGTTGCTATTTATTTATTCATTATGTACCCTAAATAATAATTAACATTGTCAATGATATAAATGCTTTGATCTTATCACATAAAATATGAATAAACAATAATCAACATATATAACTTATTGTACTTTCCTTATAATTAATACTATGAAAATTAATGTAGATTATTAAACAATTGAGGATTGATAATTTTTGTAGTATTGCTAAAAATAAAATTTTTTAGGGTCATCATTAAAAAAAAATTGAAGTATACTTATCTCTATATTATTTTGATTTTTTCACTTCACTTATAATTACCTTTTTTTTGTATTGTATTTTTGTTAATAATAAAATTTACACAAGTTTTACATATTAGTTTTTTTATTAAATTGATGGATATATTTCAATATTTATATATATACTATAACGAAAATATAAAATATTTATTCTTTAACCTCTTAAAAATGTATTGAATACCCTTACTCATTTCCATAAAAAATAAAATAAAATAAAATTTCCTTCTTATTAAGTATAAAAAGTGTTGTGGGTGCACTTATCTTACAAACTCTTTATATATATAAGATTATGAATTTAATCTATTATTAATATAAGTATAATAAATCTAGCCCCACAATCCCGTAATTTTGTGTTCGCTCCTGTTTCAATCCTCCACAGTCATATAAAATCCACTTAAGCATCATCTAGATTATTATGATCTCACACATCTACTAAACGAGAAACTGTTATCTGGTATTAGATTAGTAATTTATGTATTTTCTTTTGTACTTCATTTTGTTGATTTCAATGTATTTATATTGCATCTGGCAGGAACTTGTTAATGAATTCTTTGTCCATACATTTTAAGCATCAACATATGAGTGCTTTGTTTAATTGATTAAAATATACATTCATTTTTTTTCAAATACTATAATATGCAAATCTTGAATTTAATGTCCTAGAAAATAGAGGAAATTGCGTTTTAACTTTCCATTTAAATTGGTGTGTAATGACAGTGTCTCTCATCAAATCTAAATATCTAATTGACCAATTTGTAAGACATGTTAAAATTGTATAAGTAAATGAATTCTTTTGAGCACGAATGGTATCGGAGGATGATAGTTTGGCCTAAGCATGGTACGAGAATAGCGTATTAGACGCAAGAGATGAGTACAAAATGAAGGTGGAACCACCTTACAAGGTAACAATGGCTCGGTACAAAAATTGCGAGATAGATCCACACGACTTGTTCCCTATTACCTACCTCCGATGGAACCGTTGTAGAGTAAACCATCTTGATGACAGGATTTAGACAGACATGGAAACTTGTAGGAATTGATACAATCAAATTTACTGATCCGCAACTTGCATTCAAGAACTATTTCTGTAGGAAGAAGAGAGAATTCGAGAGGGGGAGAAATGTGTAAAGCTGTGTGTATTTCAGTTGACTATTGAAAGGAAAGAAAATAAAATATATAGTTTGTTCCTTGCTAATTAACTGTACATAAAATATCTACACGTGTACAAATAAATAACCACAAATATAATGTAAACACCAACACCTACCCCCACTAACAAACCCACAACCCCTCTCCCTCTTATCAATTGGGGCTTTTCCAAAAGTCCCACCTTAACACAAAAAGGATGAAGTTGTTAATTAGTGACAGCTTTCAGCATGGAGTCAACTAGTTGAGAAGCAAAAGTTATGCGGACAATGCATAAAATCTTGATTGCACATGATCTCGTGTGAAATGTATGTTCAACTCGATGTGTTTAGTACACCCATATAAGTAAGGATTCTCAGCTATTAGCTTGGCAAATTTACTATCAATGAACAAGCAAACAAGAAGTTCAACATGAACCATAAGATCATGCAAAAGAAAAGAAATCCAAAGCAACTCTTTTGTTGTTGATGCAAGACTCCTATACTTAGCTTCTACCATTGAAGTAGCAACTGAGGTTTGTTTCTTGATCTTCTAGAAAATGAGAGAATTCCCAAGAAAAATGAAAAAACCCAATAAAGAGTTATGATCTACCCGACTACTTCCCCAATCAACATCAAAATAAGCCACAAGTAAAAGGGAACTATTAGATGAATAAAAAATGCCTCTATCAATGGTGCCTTTTAAATACTTCAAGACACGGATGGCAACATGAAGATTGAGAAATATGTGGTTGAGAAACAAACTAGCTAAGTTGTTGAACCACAAAAGAGATGTTAGGATGTGTAATTGTGAGATATAATAGACGCCCTACTATGCATCTGTAAATCGAAGGATCAACCAAAGAAGAATCGGAAGAAGTATCAAGATGTAAGTTGACAGGGAATGGAGTTTTAGTTGGTTGTGCTGCTATAAGTCCAATGTCTTGTAGAATGTCCAATAAAAATGTTCTCTAGTTTGGCATAAGATCATAGGAATTTCAACACACTTCAATTCCTACGAAAAATCGGACATCTCCTAGATCCTTAATTGTGAAAGCCTTGTCAATAGCACTTTTCATAATAGCAATAGTAGGGAGAGAATTGCCAACAATAAGCACATCATCAACATAAACCAAGATAGCCGTGAAACCATCATCATTATTACAAGCAAACAATAATCATGCTTTGATTGTATAAAACCAAGAGAAACTAGAAATTTATTGAATTCCTTGTTCCTTTGCCTTGATGCTTGCTTTACACCATATAAAGATCTCACAAGTTTACATACTTATCTAGGTGAAGCCATGGAATACCCTCCTAGTGGCATCATAAATATTTGTTCATCGATGTATCGATTTAGAAAAGCATTAGTCACAGCTAATTCGTGAACATGCTATTGCTTAATATATCCAAGAGCAAGTAACACATGAATGATAGTAAGATTAGAAATAGGGAAAAAAGTATGTGAGTAATCAATGCCCTCAATTTGATTGTAATCTTTAGTTACTAACCCTGCTTTAAATCTCTCCACTATCCCATCAGGTTTATACATTATTTTGTACACCCATTGTTGCCAATTGCTTTCTTTCCTACTAGTAAATTTGTAAGTTCCCAAGTGTGATTAGATTCTAAGGCAAGTAACTCATTTTCCATGTTTTCAACCCATTTAGGATCTTTCTTTGCCTCATGATAGTTTTTAGGCTCACAAATTGCAAAAACATTAGCCAAAGACACAATGTACTCTTTAAGATAATGAGTAAAGGAATTTTCATGAAACAGAGGATATAATGTAGTCAAATGTGAATGAAACTTGCTATAATTTGTTGTTGCAAAAGATGAATTGGTTTGGAAATAATGTATAAAGTCAGTTAACCAAGTTAGTGATCTTCTATTTCAAGTTAAATGTCTAACAGGAACAGATTGTGTATTAGAGTCAAAACTGTAATTTTCTTGTTCATGAGAAGATGAAACTAATGGACTAGACGATGATAGTGAATCAATGCAATTAGAGGAAACATTAGGAAAAATAGATGTATCAAGTGAAGAAGAACTAGGTTACTAATCAAATTTGAAAGGAAAGACATTTTCAAAGAACACAACATCTCGACTAATGAACAATTGATTAGAATCTAAATCATAGAGTTTGTAAACTTTTTGTCCATATGAATATCATAGGAATACACATTTTCTACCTCTTGGATCAAATTTATCTCTTCAATGGGGAATTGTAGATGCATAACATAAGCATCCAATGACTCTAAGTTCATCATGTGATGGTAGTTTTTGAAATAGAAGTGGGAAAGGACTTTGCCAATTCAAAGATTGAATAGGCATCTTATTTATGAGATTTTTTGTAGTTAGAAGACATTCCCACCAAAACTATTTGGAAAGATTAGCATGAAGTCTTAAGGCTCTTGCTACATCTAAAAAGTGCCTATGTTTTCTCTCTACTATACCATTTTGTTGAGGAGTGTAATTGACATTCCTTTTATGGACAATTCCATGTGTATGGAAAAGCTTTTAGCATTAAGAAGAAAGAAATTCACCACCATTATTAGTATGGATGTATTTTGGTGTGGAATGGAAATGATTTTTAACATATGCCAAGAACTTGACTAGAATGGTAAAGGTATCAAACTTGTATTTCATGAGAAAAGTCCATGTGCTTTTTGTCATATCATCTACGATTGTAAGAAAAAATTTATCCGTAGAGATAGAAGGTGTATTATAAGGGCCCCATACATCTATATGTAACAATTGAAAAGGAAAAAAAGAACATTTAGATCTACAAGGGAAATGCAATTTGTGAAATTTTGCCATCATGCAAGTGTTGCATACAAAGTCTAAAGTTTTCAAATGATTAAAATCAACCAAAGGTTGAAGTTTAGAGAAAGAAATATGACCTAGTCTACTACATAATAGCTCTAAGGACAATTTCTCATTATCAAGAATACCATGATGGTAATGTTCTAAGGAATCAAACATAAAAGTTTCATCTTGACTAGAAAACTCAAGAGGAGAACCAATAGTTGAATCTAACTATGTTACATATAGTCTAAAGGTAGCATCTTCTTGAGTAACAATTTTCTTAGAAAGTTGGTCCTAAAAGAAACAATGTTTGTAATGAAAACTTGCAACTAAACTATGACTTGTAAGTAAACTACTAATAGAAAGTAGATTAAATTGAAAATCAGGAACAAGTAAGACATTTGCAAGTGTAATGTAAGAGTTAATCAACACATCTCCAATGGTGTTTATTGACTTAACACAACCATTTGGTAATTTGATTTTAATTGGTTCGGTTAAGGTTCTTTTATTGGTTAAAAGGTGGCAAAGTGGAGACATATGATTTGAGGCTCTTATGTCTACAATCTATTTACCTAAAATATTATCAACTTGAGATGTAAAAGAAGAATTACCTTGAGAAAAGACATCAAGTGTACCTACAAAATTCGCTATGGCCTAACATGAAAGATCATCCATCTACTACTTTCCACTTTACAACTTCTTGATAGACTTTAGTAATAAGATCATATTCAACATTGCTCGAATTTATTGTAGGTACAATAAGAGATCCACATATTAGAGGATTATTGACAATCATAGAGTTTGAATCAACCAGTGCAGCTACTCTAGGATTCTTCTTGTCTTTGGATCCTTTAAATCATTCTGGATACCTAATTAATTCAAAACACCTTTCAACAGCATGTCTAAATCTTTTACAATGTACACATTGCAACTTTCCTAGTGCATTGTTTCGTTTATCACCAACATTGCCTTTAGCAGCATTCTTTGTGTAACAAGCTATCAAAACCTCATCACATGAACCAAGCATATCACTCATGTACTTTTATTTCTCAGCTTGACATACTATGCAATATGCTTTACTTACTATAGGTAAAGGATCCATATACAATATTTGACTTCTGACATGCTCAAATACATCATTGAGTCTCATCAAAATTGCTTGAGTTTCATCCTGTTTTCAATTTCTTGAAGCTTATTTTTCATATTACAACTACATTGCTCATAAGCTCCACATGTACACTCAAGGTATTCACAAAAATTGTTCATCACATCCCATAATTTCTTCAATTTATTAATTGATACTATCGCATTCGTATTTCCATGCTTCATATTTGCAATATCATGTTGTAACTGATAAACTAGAGGACCACTAGTAATGCCAAATCTTTCATTAAGGTCTTCCCATTATTCACAAGTCGATCTTGCATACACGAAAGCTTCACACAAATCTTTGGTAATGAAATTTCAATAACTAAAATTGAATCATATAATCACACCTTATCCACCTTTGAATTTCTTTTGCATCTTCTTTCGGTTTCAAACAACTACTTTCTATAGACCTAATTTTGCTTTTTCACCTAAAGCCAATTTTATAGATCGACTCTAATGAAGAAAATTTATTTCATTGAAAAATATGCTAGTAATCAACACACTAGGATTATCAGATGGTGACAAGTATAAAGAATTCAAATTAATTGGATCTACTACCATTTTCTCGATCAATGATATTTGAAAACAAGATTTTGAAAAGAAAATAATAGAAAATCTGAACAAACCTACTTACTTTGATTAAACCTTACTCTAATACTATGTAAATTGTAGAAATTCGTATAATCATATATATACATTTGCAACTTGTATTCAAGAACTAGTTCCGTAGAAAGAAGAGAGAAATCAAGAGAGAGAGAAATGTGTAAAGCTATGTGTATTTTTATTGACTATTGAAACCAAAGAAAATAAAATATATATGGTCTTTTACTTCCTAACTGTATACAAAATATTTACATATGCACAAATCAACAACCTTCTTCCAACAGAAAGCATAATTTGTTTCATTCATAATAATAAATTCAACCGCCATTTTGGAGACAAAAATGTCCATGCGAGATAAATCCAACCTTTCAGCAAAGTCCTTTTACTATTCATTATTAACTTTATATAATGCCTTTATACTAGGTATTACGCATATGAACGGGGGCCTAAATTAATTTAATTAGGTGAGCCTAGTTTTTTTTCTCTATTTTTCATTTTTAATACATAGGATATTAGAAACTACATACAAAATAATTTAATTATATGTAGATTCCATCTTCCATAGATAAAAAATGAATTACAAATCCACCTAATGGTACATACAAGAAGTCCAACGTATGTTTTTTAGCCCCTTTTCTCAGTTTTGTGGATACTTCAAGCATGCTCTTAATTATGATTATGAAAAACTATGTTAATGGGATTGTTATGACCAATTAAGTAGGGTTATATTAGAATCTTCTCAATTTGCTTTTAATTAAGAATATATTAGTTGTATTTCCATTTTTTTATGTGTATCACATGATCTTAAACTAAAGGGAATAACTAAATGAAACGACATAAGATGAAATAAACAAATGAGCCTAATTATTCTCTTACCTTACCTTACTTGTTCTAACAATTACTGGACCATATTTATACGGTATCTCCTCATCTCATGCATTCATTCATTTTGATTTATTTTATTTATTATTTTATTTTTCCCGTACCAGGATAACATAAATTGAATTACATAGACTTTGAAGGCAGATCAATAATATTTGGCAAGAACCATCCATGCAAATCCATGAGCAAATGCTAACATGCACGTGAAATCTCCATTCCGTACACATCACCTGGCCTTAGGACATGATATTTGGAGTTTCTTTTAATGGCTCGTGCAAATATTTCGTGTTTTCGTGCAACAAGATGATTATTGATTTGTCTTTTATGTTTTCTTGGACAAAATTCTACATAAATAACAAAAATTATAGGGTCAAGAGAATTTTTCATAAGCACTTCACGAACATAACGTGATATAATAGAGTATTATTTCTGGATACTCATTTGCTACATGTATACGTAGTGCATGTAGAAGTAAAACACAAACATCTTCCTAATAGAAGATCAATGGAATCTTACGTGTTTTTTTATTTAAAAATTACTAATAATAACTTTTACATAACCCGTTAGATACTATCTTTTATATGATTTATACATGATTTATAATATCCAATAAATCTTTTCTGTTTAAAAATACATGTTTTTCTAATAAATATATCTACCGTTAAAAAAAAAGGAAAAAGCCTTGAAGCACAACATTAAATTACATTCTTTTCTCCATTTACTTAAATAAAAATAAAAACATGCATCAAAATAAATTAGATGTCTTATTGTATTGCAAAAGCTTCCCTTTCCCCATTTCCACTCTAGCGCATCAAAATTTTCAATTAGATCCCATTTCTCATGGGGTTGCTAAGGAGCAGTTAGGTGCTTGGTTCGCACCTTATTTTCCTTCCCTTTAGGTCTGAGAGAGAAGAAGAGAGGGCAGCTGATGGGCATTTGATGCCAAAGCAAAATTAAATTAAAGGGTCTGAAATTAATTTATGTGATTGTCAAAATTAAGTTGAAAGATTGAATAAAACAACAATTATATAAATACGTTAAGATATTCACCGTAAAATATCAAAAAATTAAAGGTAAGGAAAAAGAGCTTCTTTTTTTTTTTCAATCCATTCCTCTTACATGACATCAATTCAACCTTAGTCATTGTCTCTTGCTCATGAATCAATGATTAATTCTATGCCAATAGTGAACGTTCAGTAACCTTCAATATAATATAAAACTTCGTGGAATCGGAGATCAGATACCTGAAGACTCGCTAAAAGATTTCCAAACACGTAATAAAGAATTTGTTTCATGGAATAAAAGCTGTCCCCTGTCATTTGATTATTCCCTCAGCCGGAGTCAATGCTTCAACTTTTGCTTCTGAGGCATATCGATCATTGTCGCGATGAAAATTTACCAAGTAATATGTTGATATAATGTAGATAGTCGATGGTGATAGCCGTTAGATTATATTAAACATAATTGATTGAATATTATTAAATTAAGTTTTTTTTTTTTTTAAGTAGTGTGATTTCATTCTTCTTTATCAAGATCATATATATTTTTTTTAGCATGGTGTAAGGCTATTATTAATCATTTTTCTTTTTATTTCATCACATTTCTTCCCTTTTTATCATCAAACGCTTGGCAAGATTCTATTATTGGATTCATCATGGTCGTACTTCGCAAAATTTTCTAAGCCGTTCATCGTTAAATTATACAAGTGGTCCTTCGCAGGCATGATGCTTGTGGCATAGGTTCGTGGACTCGCCTTGATAGATGGGAAGTTGTCGTGAATGTTAGAAGGGTAATTTCAACTATGGAAAAACAAAAATCTACGAGCATATAACATAGAATTAGTGCAATCTACAACGGTGGTGGAATCTTCATCAGGTTCTTTATTATTTATAATTCTTTTATTACATTGTGATGAATTTCTTTAACATATCTTTATATAATTATTGTTTACTTTGAATTTCATATTTAATTTTTTGCATCTTTCTTTAATTATTTTTACTTTCATATCCTACATCAAATTTGGTATTGGAGTCTATCTTACATTTCTTCTTAGCCTAAATTTTAATGTTCGATTTTTACCCTAAATTTTCTCTCATTTGTTTTTAAAATTGTCATTATCAAATATGTTTGAGTGAGGAGAAGTTATGGCTCGATTAATTGCAATTAAGCAATAAAGCAACAATCTTGAAGGTTGTGTTAATATCTTGGAAGCTAATAATTTTTCTATTGGTAAAAAATATGTACAAACTGAAATCTCAGTCCCATGTATTGTCCACAAAAATAATATAGTGCACAATTCTCTTAAAATTTAGCCAAAACATGAAAATATTCAAAAAAAGTGCACATGAGAAAATAAAGGGGGAAGTTCATAAGTCTTTCATTCTGTTCCGAAAGAGTCTTGCCAAGGAAGAATTTCACAAGTCTTTTTAACTTACTCCTAAAAAATGGTGCTGTGATATATTTCCACTTTCACTTATTGTTCAATCTTTAAATCCTATTGAGTCAATTGTTTTCCAAACTCATGAAAAGTCCATGGTTGATAAGGAAATAAATTTAAATAATGAATTATGTGAGTTTGTTGTAGAAATTCAATATAGGGATTTGAAGTATCTAGAATAAAATATGACAATTGTGACAAGGAAAAAAAAAGAGAGACAAAGACATGTAGAAGTTTAAAACAAATAATACAACGTTTTCTCAAGTCAAGAAGAATTAATGGGAATATGAAGAGTTGCTATGTCATGAGTTCAAGATTAGTTTTTGCATATTGCAATTTCATTCAAGAGGATTCTAGAAAATTTTTAATGATTCAAAGATGAATCTTTTTAAGAGAGAGGAAATGATGCAGAACAAAACTTGTAATTACTTTATAACAAAAATGGCTCAATATTTAGTAATAGAATTGTTTCTGGAGTTAGATGTGATGCCTTCTTTTTCATTAATAGTGTTAGACTATTAAAAATTATAATGTAGTGTGAGGCTATACAAATAAAAAAATTTGCGGGGCCATCATTTAATTAATTTGGCAATGTAAGATTACTAAATATATCATATTTAGATTATCATTTTGTTTCATTAAAAAAATATTCATTTCTTAGTAATCTCTTAGTATTCTTAACATATTTATTATTTACATTACAATTTTGTAATCAATTTATGTGGTTTTTGCAATTTTCATATTTTATAATTTACTCGCTTGCACTGTCCTACATCAAAATTTTATGCAGAACAATCAAATAAATTAATTATAAAATGGATAAAAAATTATGGATAAACCAAAAGTTAATAAGAAAACTTAATCTAAATAATGATTATACTAAAAATTTTAAGAACATCATCAAGAAACAATTTCTTTTTTATATATATAAAACAAAAAGATAATCTAAAAAGAATACACCTGATAGTATCACACTATCAAATTGATAAGATGATGGCTTTACACCAAACAATACCAAACAATGAATTTTCAAAATGATTCCACACCTTCAACTAAAGGAAAAAGGCATTAAACCTTTGAGAGGAAGTTAATTTTCATTAAATTTTTTATATTTTATAATATCAAAGCTTGGCCTTTTTATAGGTATAATAAGATCTAATATTCTAGGAAACTAGAAAATATAAAATATTTGCTATCTTAAAATAAAGATACTAATTTAATTAAATCCTAAAAATAAGAAACTAAATCTAATCAAATAAAAAATAGTAATAAAATCATATATAACCTAAATAATATAAAATAAAATAAAATTCATATAAAAATTATCTTCTTATATTTGCTCGTTCTTAATCTACATTATTACCCTCTATTAAAAAGATTTGTTCTCGAATCTCTAAAATTTCTTTTGAATGCTTCCAAATCAAGTTGCAATATGCAAAAACTAAACTTAAACTCAAGACATAGCAGCTCTTCATTTTCCCCATTAATTCTTCATGACTTGAGAAAATTAATCTCTTGCAAATTAGTGTAATATCTATTTTGGTCTTCTACAATGTCTCTAGTCTCTTCCTTTTCTCTTGTCACTATTACCATATCTTCCTCCAAATACTTCAAATCCTTGTAATGAATTTCTACAGCAAACTCACATGATTCATTGTTTAAATTAATTTCCTTGTCAATTTTTGTAGACTTTTCATGAGTTTAAATAATAATTGACTCAACAAGGTTTAAAGATTGATTAGTAGGTTGTAGTGGTTTGATTTTGCTAACATCTTCCTTAGGAAGAGAACTAAAAGACTCATAAATCAACTCCTCTATTTCCTCAATGTACTACTTTGTGTATTTTCATGTTCAAGCTTAACTTTAGAGGAACTGTCTTATATGTTACTTTCATGGACATTATGTGAGACTACAATTTCAGTTTTTGAATGTTTTTTACCAACAAGAAAAGTATCAGCTTTTAGGGTGCTAACAGCCTAACATAACCCTCAAGGTTATCTACTTGTCACTCAATTGAGATCGATTTAGTCATAACTTCTCCCCACCTAAACATATTTGATAAAGACAATTTTGAAAACGAATGGGAGAAAACTTAGGGCCAATAATCCAATGTTAAAATCTATATTGTGAGAAGAAACCTAAGTGTATGCACTGATACCAAATTTGATGAGAGAAGATATTGCTTCAATACCAAATTTGATGTAAGACAGTGAAAGTGAAAATTACAAAGAAATGGAAAAATATCGAAAGAATGAAATACTAAGAAAAACTACGAAAATTTATGAGAAAAAATAATCTAAACAATAAATATATGAAAAATATGCCAAGAAATTATCAGGAATTAAGTAAAATATTTTTTTTATGAAACAAAATGATATTATGGAAAGGATATATCTGATAACCTTGCACCGCTAGATTGATAAATGATGAGCTCATACTACCTTTGATTCGTAAGGTCTCACACCATATAATAAAGTTTTTATAGCCTCATATCATCAATGAAAAAAAAGGCATCACACTTTTAAAAGAAAGTAATTTTTCATTCAATGTTTTTCATATTTCATAATATCAAGGGTTTGCTTTAAAAGAAAGTAAATTTTCATTTAATGTTTTTCATATTTCATAATATCAAGGGTTTGCCTATTTATATGCATAATAAGACCTAATATTCTAAAAAACAATGAAATATGAAAGATTTTCTATCTTAAAATAAAGATACTTATGTAATTAATTCCTATTGAGCTAGTTCTTATTCAAACTTCTAATAAGTTGACAAAAATTGACAAGGAAATTAATTTGAACAATGAATTATGTAAGTTTTCTATAGAAATTCATTATAGGAATTTGAGGTACCTAGAGGAAGATATGATAATTGTGACAAGAAAAACAAGGAGAGACTAAAGGCATTGTAGAAGATCAAAACAAATATTACACCAGATTGCTAAATGTTAATTTTCTCAAGTTAAGAAGAATTAATGGAAACATGAAGATATGCTATGTCATGAATTCGAGATTTCTTTTTGTAGTTCGTTGTTGGATCCATGAGGATTTAGAGGAAATCTTAGAGATTTGAGAGCGAATCTTCTTTAAAAAGGGGATGATGCAAATCAAGCAAAAGTAGATATGGAAAGATGATTTTTACATAGATTTTATTTTATTTTACATTATTTAGTTTCTTGCTTTTAAGATAACAAATCTTTTATTTTCTAGTTTCTTTAAAAATTTATTCCCTATAATATCCGGTCTCATTATGCTTATAAATAAGCAAAACTAGTAATAATTTACAATAGAGTGAATTGATATTTAATGACATAATTATTTATAAAGTGAGGATTTATGTCTTATTTTTTATTGATGGTGTGAAACCATCAAAATTTGACATGTGGTGTAAGATCATACAAATTAAGGTTGGTATGAGGCCATAAAAAATTCGTTGTGTAACATAAAGCCATACAAATCATTAATGGTGTGAGGTCATTATCTAAACCTAGTGGTGTGAGATTACTATATATATCTTTTCTTAGTTATTGTTTCATTTCTAAAAAAATATATATTAAATGTTTTATTTATTTCTTAGTAATTTTCTTAACATTCTTCACATAATCATTATTTAAATTACAATTTTCTAATATCAAAGCTCTATACATCAACATTGTTGAGTCTAATATTGATTTTTTTTTAATTTAACTTATATTAAGCCTAGCCCACTTAATATAAGTTACTCGATAGTAAAATTAAGGGAAAAATCTATTTTTATTATTTTAAAAATTGGATTCATTACCAACTTAAGTTAGAGAAATAAAAATAAGTTAACGTTAATTGGATGGATTAGCCTTAACTAGCTACTAGTCCACGAAATTTCTAAAAAAATATTTTTTTAGAAAAAAATTCAACCAGAAATATTGAGCTCGAGGAGCTAACCTATTAAAACCTAAATGGTTACCACTTGTTATTTTTCAAGAAAATGAACTAAAAGGCTTCATATAAATTCCCTTTCATAACTATGTATAAGAAAAATAGCATTTTCAGGTAAATAAGGTAAGGAATAAGTCAATACAACGTTAAAAATTATTTATCTATTTTTTATGACTAATTTTTCCTTTTTATTTTTTATTATTTATTTGAAAGGGTAATTTGAAAAAATAATTTTTTATAATTTTTATAATTATCTTATAAGTTCTTACATACCCATTAATCATGATCAAACCAACGTAGTTTTTTTTTTTTATAAAACCTTAGTTGGTTAATTGAATTTATCTATAAAAACGGGTTAGGTTTACGTTTATTACCATTTTAATTTTATATAAAAAAACTCTAATACCTAAGTTTTATTCCCATTCTTTAAAAAAATAAAATAAAGACATCCTACTTTTTGAAAATAACAATTAACTTTTTTATTTCATAAAAATATTTTTTTAAGTGACAAATTATTTATAAAAAAAATGTGAAAAAGCTAGTTTAGTGACCTATGATAAAAAAAATTATTATTTTTATTATTTTTATTTTTTAAAAAAACCTAACTATTATACTAAAACTAACTAGGAATTTAATCGATTCCAAGTGACAATTATATCAGAACATCGAAAACCTATATAATGCTTCCCTCTTAAAAAAAAACTTTTATTATTTATTTTGTCTATTATTATTAATGCAAATGTGGCAATAGACGGTGAAAACATGACTAATCACGAAAATATATGAAATTTTTTATACTTGATTTGCAATCATGAATACTTAATTAAATGTACGAATACTCAATTAATATGAAACCATGTGTGCAAACACTAAGCTTGAATATGCCAACATGCAAATCAACTTAAGACATTCAATATTACAAAGCATTATTAAACTTGCAAATGAAATATGAAGTTAATATCATATTTTGTCTCTTCTTTTTTTTTTGTTTTATTTTTCTCATTCAGAAGCTACCTACTGTGCGTGGGTCAGGCCAGGTAGGATTGCGGGTCGGTTTGGCAAGTTCGGATCACTCCAACGGGGTCGCGGGTCTCTTTTCACACACTTCGCTTGTGCAAGCTGTGCGGGGAAGGGGCCAGTGGCAACCATGGCTCCGTCAAAGTGATCCGGTGGTCGTCAATGCATGCTGATTCGTCGGATCGACTCTCCAGGATGTGGTGAACACAACGGTGGTTGCAGTTTGCTCCCAGGTGGCGTGATAGTGGTGCTCCACGATGCCCACAAGTCGCCAGATTTGAACGATTCGATGTTACGAGTGATAAATAAAATAAATAAATAAACAAAATTAAAAAAAGAAAGAAAGAAAAGAAAAATAGAATTAATAAATCCAAATCCTAACAATCTCACCCGTATCCACTAAACAAGCAATAGTTATCTGGTATTAGATTAATAATTTATACAATTTCTCTTGGATTTTGCTTTGTGGATTTCTGTCTGTTCTTATTGCATATGGAGGGAGCTTGACTATGAATTGTTTGTCCACATATTTTGATTGTCAATATATGGATGGTTTTATTAATTAATTTTAATATATAGTTATGTTTTTCAAATTGTATAATATGCAAATCCCAGCTTAAATGCCAGGAAAAAAAAAAAAGGAAATTGTGTTTAGCTTTCCTTTTTGAGTTGGTGCAATGACAATCTATCATTAAATTTAATTGAATAATTCATAAAAATGAATTAAAATTTCTTGAGTAATTGAGATGAATGAATCCTTCTAAGCATGGCTGGTATGACACCATGATATAGGTCTGTCTAAGTATGGTACAAAAATTGCGTAGATGCTTGACACAAGCACATGATGAAGGTTGTTCAACCCTACACGATCACAACAGTCCAGTACAAAAAATGGCATCGACAAACCTACTCAGCTTGATGTCTACCTCCCCTGAAACTCTTGTAGTGTGTGCCATCTTGTCGACAGGATGAAGATATACAAAGAAAGTCATTCACCCTTGGAAAGTCAAGCTTTCTATCCTTTAAGGTCTTTCAAATCATTTAGGTTCTCCACACCTAACTTCACTATAATCCACACCTTCTTCTAATAAAAAAGCATAATTTGTTTCATAATGATAAAATCAACTCTTTGTATTTTTCATTTTTTTAGTATAAGAATATTAAAAATTGTATAAAAAATAATTTGAACTTATATAGATCCTATCTTTCTAAATATCAAAAATCAATAAAAGATTTATCTAATTCTATATAAAATAACTCATTTTTTATATCTTTTAAAGAAACTCT
The DNA here is from genome assembly GCA_037954665.1 of Laguncularia racemosa. Classification (NCBI taxonomy): domain Eukaryota; kingdom Viridiplantae; phylum Streptophyta; class Magnoliopsida; order Myrtales; family Combretaceae; genus Laguncularia; species Laguncularia racemosa. Next base: position 2,788,379 of record JBBMOL010000012.1, read on the forward strand.
AAACCTATTATAAAAAATTTATGTTATAGGATTTTGGCCCAATCATGATATTATTATTATAATTATGAAAAACGATATTATGGGATTATTATGATGAGCTAAATAAGGTTATATTAGATTTCTTTTTTAATTTTTATAAGAATATATTTATAGTCATATTTTCATTTTATTTATATATTTACTTGGATAAGCATATTAGCTTAGAGTAAAGAGAATAACCAATTAATGAAATGCCATAACATTAAATAAGCAATCAGACTTTAATGTTAAGATACTTATAAGTTAGTCGTAGTATAAACCTTCATTCCAATGAAATGAAACAAATTCATATTCCCACCTTTTATTGTACTCACCGACAAAACAAACTGAGTCATAAATACTCTTGCGCCTGGATACCCCTGTGCCTTATTTGTTCTGGCAAGTGACTATATATCTGTTAGTTGTATTTATTTATTTAGTTTCTCCTGCCATGCTGATCACATAAACAATTTTGGAGCTATATTCCAATTTGCCGTCGTGGACAAACTTAATTTATAAAAAATGATTCCGGCCAAAGTATTTTAGTAAATTTCATGATAAATCACATATTAAAACTATGATTTTTAAATATAAAAAAAATCATATGTTGAATATGTAATTTTCAAAATCACATATTGATAATTCGATCACATATTTAATATATAATTAAAAATTAAAAATCGCATAATCAGTATATAATTATTTTTATTCAACTTATAATTTTATCACGGTATTTATGAAAATATTTTGATCGGAGTCATATTTTACCAATCAAGTTTGCCCACAACGCAAATTGGAACATACCTCAACCATTTTGCATGGACTTTTAGAACACAGCAATGATTCCTGGTACGAGCCATCCAAACAAACTCAGTGCATAAATCATTCACCCTTGGAAAGCCATTAACCCTTGTAGCGTGTGCCATCTTGACGACAGGATGAAGATGTACGAAGAAAGTCATTCACCCTTGGAAAGTCAAGCTTTCTATCCTTTAAGGTGTTTCAAGTCATTTAGTTTCTCCGCACCTAACTTTACTACAATCCACACCTTCTTTTAATAAAAAAAGCATAATTTGTTCATAATGATAAAATCAATTCTTTTTATTTTTTATTTTTAATATATAAAATATCAAAAATTGTATAAATAATAATTTGATCATATATGAGCCTCATCTTCTTAAATATCAAAAATCAATAAAAGATCTACCCAATTTTACATAAAACAACTCATTTTTATTTTTTATACCTTGTAAAAATACTCCAAGCATATTATAAAAAATTTATGTGATAGGATTCCAGCTCAGTCATGATAACTAAACGAAATGTCATAAGATTAAATAAGCAATCAAATCTTAATATTAAAACCCTTATAAATTAAAAGTAATATAAACCCTAATCCTAACTAGATGAAGTAAATTCGAATTTCCACCTTTAATAATACTCACCGACAAAACAAATGGAGTCCTAGGTACTCTTGCGCCCTAGATACTCGTGTGCCCTACTGTATATATTTCTACAGTATCTTCTCGTCTCTCGTACTCTATTAATTTTATTTATTTATTTAGTTTTTCCACTTCTGTCGGTGCTGATCACATAAACAATTTTGCATGGACTTCTAAAACAGAGCAATGATTACTGGTACGAGCCAATCCACACAACTCCGTGCATAAACACTAGTGAAATTTCTTTTCCAAACACGCCATGGCGCCATAGAAAATTACATTTGGAACTGTGGCCACATAGTTAGTGCCAGTAAATCATGTAAAAGTTTCCATGTTCTTATCATTTTTCTTTAATGCGTTAATAACAGTATAGTACACCAAAGTTAGGATGAAATGCTAATGCACACATAAGTCCAAGCTATTGTTTTGGAATTTATTTCAGTGTCCCAATTCTTTTTGTTTCTTTAATGTGTGTAAATTGAGTTTTGTAGACGATTCAGTATGAGCAACACGCGATCTAATCTGAAACAGTATTAAGAACCAATGGCATTACGATGTTTAGCAGTCTTTATCTATATTTTAGAAATGATTTTATAACAGTTATATATGTTACATTTTTATTAATCTATCACTTGTTATTCAAGCTGCTTATATAATAGGCCATAAATCTTTTTTGTTTTTCTTTACAGGTAGCTTGCCAACATGGATGATATGTACTCCTTCTTTTTATTTTCCCTTTCGTATTGGAATAATAAGGGCAAAATTCATGGAAATAACAAACAAATAAAACTCAAGAGAATTTCACAAGCACTTGAGTCATATAGCATGATATAATAGAGTATTATTTCTCGATATTCTTTTGCCACACGTACACGTAGGGTATGTAGAAGCAAAACATTAATATCTCCGTAGTACCAGTCTATAAGCTTGCACATTTTTTTTATTTAAAAGCTGCTAGCAATTGTCAGAGAACTTCCCTCATCTTGCCATTCGCCTATTAGTTGACACTGCAACAAAATAAACACGAAATTAAATTAGTCAATACCTAGTCGTGACCAAAATAAAATTAGGTAAACCTGATTAATAAAATGAGCAATACATCAAGAAGAAAAAATTTAATAAAATAAAGGCTAGAGGGATTTACTTTTTACAGTTGGTGGAGGGGCTTATATTGTAAGGGATGCTAACACCACATTTTTTAGGGATTCCTGAAACAACTCCGTAATTGACACCGGAAATTCTGGCAGCAGCGGATTTCAAGCACTGGCAAATAGCTTGACGGTCGGCCTTGGTCTTCGCGGCAGCAAGGAGGGACTTAATTCCTTTGCAGCAACCTGCTGGTGGGGCTCCAGCACCAGGTCCCTTGGCATAAGGAATGCAAGGTCCTAAGGAACTGGCCACCTGACCACAAGTAATCGCTGCTTGAACTTTAGGTGTGGATACTATCATGCACACAAGCGCCACACACACAAGCTTAAAAAATGCAGAATTAGCCATTCTTAATAGCTAAAAACAAAAATATTCCTAGAATTTTGGTTGAATACAAGCGGTATTGGTATTGTGCTTATATAGGGAAATGAGGGGGACCAAAAGCAGGACAAGGGGTGTCAAGTGGATGGATGACTAGAGTTCAGTTGTGCATTCAGTTTGGGTGAGATTCAATGGTTGGTGTGATTTTTTAATGCCTACTATTACTGCACAAATTTATTACCAAGAATTCAATTGTTATTGACAAGAACCTAATTTGAATAGTCTACTATGAAAGCATTATCAATTATGTCCGTGTAGATGTGTCATTTTCTGTCATTGCTCACTTAGTTATCCATGTTTTTCAAGATATAATTAGCTTACCTACATCATGGTAGGGAAATAAAAGTTGAAAATGCTGTCCAACGTTGTATTTTCCATCTTTTGTTTTTAGGTCTCTAAGTTGTTTTTCTTTCTTTTTTTTTTTTTTTTGTGTGTGTAGAATAACTCTTGTTATTGGCGTTGCGTAGGGATTGCTTTTGGGTTAATCAGACCGCATATTCACCATCAGCTTAAATCTTTGTCCAAAACTTTGAAAGGAATCAGTAATGAAGCGTTAATTGCGCCATCAATCATTAGTGTATTAAATTAACAACTTAAAATATCCCAGGAAATAAACTTTTCCTAATCTATATTTATGTGGAAGGACGTCAAAAAGAAAAAAGAGTCCACCGGCATGCAACCATATACATAGTTTTTCTAAAATAGTTTCGCTTTGATGTAAATTTTCAAGAGAAAAATATGAGAAATACTGTGGTAGATTTCTCAAAAAAAAAAAAAAAAAACTTTTATGATATAGATCTGTCTAAGTATGGTACGAAAATTGTGTAGATGCTTGGCACAAGCACATGATGAAGGTTGTTCAACCCTACACGATCACAACAGCCCAGTACAAAAAATGGCATCGACAAACCTACACAGCTTGATGTCTACTGAAACTCTTGTAGCGGGTGCCATCTTGACGACAGGATGAAGATATACCAAGAAAGTCATTCACCCTTGGAAAGTCAAGCTTTCTATCCTTTAACGTGTTTCAGGTTCTCCACACCTAACTTTACTACAATTCACACCTTCTTCTAATAAAAATGCATAATTTGTTTTGTAATGATAAAATCAACTCTTGTATTTTTCAATTTTTAGTATATAGAATATTAAAAACTGTATAAAGAATAATTTGATTGTATATGGATCCCATTTTTCTAAATATAAAAAAAAATCAATAAAAGATATACCTAGCTCTATATAAAATAATTCATTTTTTTTGTCTTTTTAAAAATACTTCAAACCTATTATAAAATTTTTATATTATAATATTTAGACTCAACCATATTATTATTATGGGATTATTATAATGAACTAAGTAAGGTTATATTGGATTTCTTTTTCAGTTTTTTTAAGAATATATTTATAGTCATATTTTCATTTTATTTATATATTTACTTGGATAAGCATATTAGCTTAGAGTAAAGAGAATAACCAAATAATGAAATGCCATAACAGTAAATAAGCAATCGAGCTTTAATGTTAACATCCTTATAAGTTAATCCTAATAAATCTTAATCACAGTGAGATGTAATAAATTCATACTCCCACCTTTTATCGTAATCACCGACAAAACAAACTGAATCCTAAATACTCTTGCGCCAGGATGCTCGTGTGCCTTATTTGTTCTGACAAGTGCATATATATATATATTTATAGAGTATCTTCCCGTCTCTCGTATTCTGTTATTTTTATTTATTTATTTAGTTTTTCCTTTTCTACCATCCTGATCACATAAACAATTTTGCATGGACTTCTAGAGCACAGCAATGATTAATGGTACGAGCCATCCAATCAACTCCCATAAACACTAGTGAAATTTCTTTTCCAAACACGTCATGGGGCCTTAGAAAATTACATGTGGACTTGCGGCCACTTAGTTCGTGCCAGTAATTCATGTAAAAGTTTCCAAGTTCTTATCATTTTTCTTTAATGTGTTAATAACAGTATAGTGTACCGAAGTTGAATGAAATGCTAATGCACACATAAGTCCAAGCTGTTGTCTTGGAATTTATTTCAGTATTCCAATCATTTTTATTTCTTTAATGTATATAAATTGAGTATTTCTTTAATGTTGATCGGAGGATGATATATGAGATACACAAAGTGAGCCATTTTGAACCTATTCTTGTATAAAATGGTAGTCAAGAGCAACATGTTTCATATGTGAGTGAAAAAATGGATTGGAGCAGAGGTTCATGGCACCAACATTGTCACAATAGATCACTAATTGATGAGGAATGGTAATACCAAGTCCTATAAGAAAAGAGCAAATCCAATGTAGTTCGGCAGCAGTAGCAGCAATAGAACGGTATTCTGATTCAGTAGAAGAACGAGCAACTGTCCATTGCTTCTTGGAGCTCCAAGAAATAGGATTGTGACCAAGATAAACAATGTACGCACTGCTGGAGGTGTAGTCATCTTTGTTACTAGCCTAGTCGACGTTAGAGAAGGCATGCAAAATAGGAGAAGAAGGGCAACGAAGTGTAATACCATGGTCTAAGGTGCTACAGAGATATTGAAGATGTTTAACAGCATACCAATGAGTAGCGGTAGGACAATGCACAAATTGAGAAAGTCTATTCACTATATAGGCAATATCTAAACAAGTGAGAGAGAGATATTGAAGACTTCCAACAATGGTTCTATACTTGATAGGATCAGTTAAAGAGGTACTAACATGTAAGGTGAGTGGTAGATTGATGGCGAGAGGTGTTGAGGCAAGCTTAGCTTCAATCATATGATTTTTGTGGAGAAGATTAGCAATATATTTTCTTTGATTGAGAAAGATACCATCAGCATGAGTAAGAACTTCAACACCAAGAAAGTAATGTAAGGGACCTAGATTCTAAGAGAGAATTGATGGGAGAGTTGGTAGATACACTTATGTACCGCTTGGGCATCATTACCAATAATAATAATGTCGTCAACATAGACTAGAAGATATAAGATAGTGCCATGAGTGTTAAAGATAAACAAGGAAGTGTCAGCCACTGAGTAAGTGAAGCCATTATTGAGAAGAAATTGACATAGTTTGTGATAACATGCTCAAGGCGCTTGTTTGAGACCATAGATGGCTTTGTGGAGTTTGCAGACATGGTGAGGATGATCTAGATCAATGAAGCTTGGAGGTTAAGACATAAACATGTCATCTGTAAGATGTCCCTAAAGAAAAGCATTATTGACATCCAATTGACACAAGGACTAGCCATTGCTAATAGTAAGACTAAGAACTAGGCGCACAATGACAAGTTTGATAATGGGACTAAATGTTTCAGTGTAATCAACTCCAAGTCGTTGATGAAAGCCTTTAGCAACGAGGCACACTTTGTACCTATCAACAGAATCATTAGGCAAGTATTTAGTGTAAAAAATCCACTTAAACCCTACTAAGTTTTGAGCTGGATGAGGAGCAATATGTTCCCATGTGCCATTACTGACAAGAGCATTAGATTCCTCAGACATGGTAGTGCACCACTTCGGATCTTTCATGGCTTGAGTGATGGCATGGGGTTCACAAATATGGGGATGAATGGTAGTGTGGAGATTAAGCTTTTAGATGGGTTTATGAATGTTATGTTTGGATTAAGTTATGATGACTCGTGGTGATAAGGACTTTGAAGAGTGTAGGATGGGCGAAGGATCAATTGCAATAGAGGATGGAGGAACACAGTTAGATTGTGGAGGAATAGGATTAGACGAAGGGGAAGAGTGTCCAGCCGTGGTAGGGATCAATGTTGTAGGTGTAGGCTGGGAAGAACCAGAACTGACAAGGAGAGGTAATGTGATGGAGCACCATTCAAACAAGGTGGAAGAGGAGACACGAGAGAGAGAGGGGTGAGAAGTGGAAAAGAAGAAAACAATTTCAACAAAGTGGACATGATGAGAGGTATACAAACAATTAATGGAAGTGTAAAGACAGAGATAGGCACTTTGAGTGGAAGAATAACCAACAAACACACATGGAGAGGAATGAGACTCAAGTTTGAGAGCTATTTAAGGACAAAGGCAAAGATAACACAAACAACCAAAGCTACGAAGTTTATCATAGTTTGGAATAGCACCAAAAAGTTTGAAAAATGGAGACACATTGTTAAATGTGGGTGTAGGAAGACGATTTATAAGGTAAGCGGCAGTAATGAAGACAAAAGACCAATAGATGAAGGGCATAGACGCATGAGACAGTAGAGAGAGACCCGTTTCAACAATATGTCGATGACAGCATTCGGAGTACCCATTATGTTCCAATGTGTGAGATGGAGTGGTAAGGTGAGAAATGTCATGAACTGTTAAGAGGGATGATAAGGCTTGATATTCCCCTCCATTATTAGAATAAAGTGTTTTGATGGAACGATTAAAGAATTTTTCCACAATAGCTTTATAGCGAGTAAAGACATCTTTAACATTAGATTTTTTTTTTAGAGGATACAACTATATGTATTTAGTAAAATGATCAACAAAAATGATATAATATTTGAAAGTATCAATGGACATAATCGATGAAGTCTAAACATAAGTGAAAACAACTTCAAGAGGTGATGAGGTAGAAAGTGTAGAAGAGGAAAATGGCAACTTGTGACTTTTATTACAATAGCATGAATTACAGTGGAGCTGGAGATTTGATGAATAGGAAACAGCTAAGTTATTTAAAGTTAAGAAATGCTTAAACGTTGACATTGAGGGATGACCAAGTCAATGATGCCATGCAGATAAGGAGGTGTTAACACTCGAGAATGCAAGTAGCGGTGAGGAGTAGGTTGGCCATATATAAATGCCACCCTTAGGTTGACCTTTTAGGAGAATTGCCTCTATGTGCAGATCCTTCACATGAAAGGAAGATGGTAAGAATTCAATTGAGGTATTGTTAGAAGTACAAAATTGAGAAATGGAGATGAGATTGTGTGATGGGGATCAGCTAGCATCAAGAGTTCAAGAGTCAAAGTCCACCGACTCGTTACATGGTATGGGAGGTCCAATGACAAGAGCTAGAGTTAAGCGGATGAGAGAAGCCTTGCAAGGATTAGTGATGGAGCTGCAAGAGAGAGAACCGAGCTTTACTAAGGAATCCAAGGGATCATACACGGCCTCCACACACGGGCGTGTATCACGACCGTGTATCCTTACACGGCTCAACAGCACGGCCAGCGGCACAACCGTGTGTCTCAGCAAAATTCTCACAAAAGAGTACACGGCCAAAAGGCACGGTCGTGTATGAAACCGTGTATCGTGCTTGTCACATACACAGTGTTATACACGGCTCGGAGACACGGGTCAAGTATGCGACCGTGTAACTTGTTTGTCGCCTGCCCAATGTCATACACGGCTTGGAGACACGGGTCGTGTATGCGACCGTGTATCTTGTTTGTCGCCTGCCCAGTGTCATACACGGCTCAGAGACACGGCCGTGTATTACACCGTGTACTACGCGTATCTTTTTATTTTCGTTCCGCGTATTTTCCTTTCAAGACTTTGTACGAGAAAGTATAAATACCCTTTTGTAAAAAACGCTAGGGTTACGAATTTTGACAGATTTGAATACATATTTTGAGGGTTTTCTCTCTCTTTGTTCTTTGCAAAAGAACTCTTTCGATTTCTTCAATCTAAACGCTTGGGGAAATCATCCTGATAACTTAGGTTTCAATCAACAGGTGTGGTTGGGGTCTAGTTCCGTTCATCACTTGTTCAAAACGATTCTTGGGGATCCGATTTCAAATCACGATCGTCGGGTTCTAGGTTTAATATACCTAGGGTTCGCATCATTTGGTATCAGAGCTTCGGCTTCTTGAATTCAAGTAATTCTATCCTTTTCTATTAATTATCGTTGTCTTCTTTATATTTAAAAAAAAAAAAAAAAAAGATTGTCTTATTTGTCGTAGGAATTCAAGGTGTTCGAATAGTTACCTATTCTTCGTTCATCTGGAAATTCGTATAAAAAAAAAAAGAGAGAAATTCGTATAAAAAAAAAGAAGAGAAATTCGTATTGAAAAAAAAAAAAAAAAGGAAGAACATTTTCAGTAATCCAGTATCTATAGTTCTCGTTCATTCGATTGTGTCATTGTGTCCCTATTGGAGTCCTTGTCCGTGTTTTCCTAATTGACTGTTGAATTGAAACCCGTTTGTTTAAGAAAGTTGAGTTGCCCTAGTGGTTTCTATTAAAGAAAATTTTGATTGAGTTCTGATCAAAGAGCCTATAAGAGCGAGTTGAGAGGATCATTTATTTATTGAACGAAACACGAGTGAATCCACATCTGTGAGTGTAAACAGGTGAGGGAGTGAATTGTGAGGTTTATATTTTCTTTGTGTGTTATTTCTAACCTTTTTTTGCAGCACAATGTCTGGTCAAAGTCCTACTAGTGGAGAGAAGGGAGGCGTAGATAGTAAATTGATGTTGGAGGCATTATTCGGTGAGATGAGGAAAATGCTGAGTGCTGAAATGGAGCAAGTCCATGAGAGGTTGGATAAGATGGAGCAGAGTAGGGAACCGTCAGGTAGTAATGTTGTAGGGAGAAGAACCCATAGGCATTCAAGGGGAGGAGTGAGTATAGAAGAGAAGGAGGATATTGATTCAGGGGAATATGGTTTCATGAGGGAGAGAAGAGATACCCAACGGCGGGATGGAAATTTAGGTAGTATTAAGATGAGGATACCTTCTTTTCAAGGGAAGAACGATCCAGAGCTGTATTTGGAGTGGGAGAGAAAAGTGGACCATGTATTTTATTGCCATAATTACAGTGAGGAGAAGAAAATAAAGTTAGCTGCAGTTGAATTTTCTGATTATGCCAGTGTATGGTGGGATCAGCTGGTGCGTAATAGGAGGAGGTATGGTGAGAGGCCTGTTAGCACATGGAATGAGATGAAAACAATTATGCATAAGAGATTTATCCCTAGTCACTATTATAGGGACTTGCATAGAAAATTACAGGGGTTGACACAAGGGTCCAGGAGTGTGGAGGATTATTATAAGGAGATGGAGATAGCTATGATTAGAGCTAACGTGGATGAGGAAGATGAGGCTACAATGGCTAGATTCATCAATGGGTTGAATCGGGAGATCGCTGATGTGGTAGATTTACAACAATATGTGGATATTGAGGAATTGTTGCATAAGGCGATCAAGGTAGAGAAGCAGTTGAAGTATAAAGGGAATTCTAAATCTTGGGCGACTTCTAACTCTTCATGGAAGTCAAACTGGAAGAAGAATACTGCAGAATCAAAACCAAAAGAGGATGTGAAGGCCAAGAGTCCAGTTACTGCCTCTAAAGGTAAATCTGACACTAAACCATTCACTAGAACCCGTGATGTTAAATGTTTCAGGTGTCAGGGGTTTGGACATATTGCATCTCAATGTCCAAATCAAAGGGCCATGATCTTTCGGGATAATGGAGATGTGGAGAGTATCAGTTCCAGTGATGATGACATGCCACCATTGGAGGATGGTAGTGATGTGGACGTTGAAGGACCCGTGAGTGGGGAATTACTAGTTACTAGGCGAGTCCTTAGTACTCAGCCTAAGGATGATGGCGAAGGGGTTCAACGTGAGCATATTTTTCACACCCGGTGTCATGTGCAGAAGAAGGTATGCAGCTTGATCATTGATAGTGGTAGCTGTACTAATGTTGCTAGTACCTTATTGGTTGATAAATTGAGGTTGAAGACTATAAAGCATCAGAAACCATACCGGTTACAGTGGTTAAACGAGTGTGGGGAAGTGAAGGTGACAAGGCAGGTTCTTGTTTCATTCTCTATTGGGAGCTATCATGATGAGGTGATGTGTGATGTCGTTCCCATGCAGGCTAGTCACATATTGTTGGGGCGACCATGGCAGTTCGATAGGAGGGTAATGTCTGATGGGTACAAGAACCATTACTCTTTTGTCTTAAACAAGAGGAATGTGGTTCTAACTCCCCAGAAACCATGGGAGGCTTGTGAGGATCAGGTGAGGCTAGCAAAAGAATTTAGAGAGAAACACTTGAGTGGACAAGAAAAGAGTGCAAAAGAAAGAAAGAGTGAGAGGCATACACTTGTGAGCCAAGAGAGTGAAGAGCTTCACACACTGAGTGGAGAGAAAATTGCAGGAGAGAGTGGAGTTGCAAGAAAAAGTGAGGTTAAGAGTACAATAGTGACCAGGAAACAATTACTTGTACTCATGTATAAGGATTTGTATATTACTACTACTAACCTTAACTCTTCTTTGCCAAGTGTGGTTGTGTCTCTTTTGCAGGAATATGAGGATTTGTTTCCTAAGGAAGTACCAAGGGGATTGCCTCCACTAAGAGGCATTGAGCACCAGATTGACTTTATCCCAGGTGTTTCCATTCCTAATCGGCCAGCTTATAGGGCCAATTCAGAGATTGTGCGATTGCATGGCTTAACTAATTCTATTGTGAGTAATAGGGATGTAAAAGTTTTGAGTCATTTTTGGCGTACCTTGTGGAATAGGCTAGGCACTAAGCTGTTGTTCTCTACTGTTGCACATCCTCAAACAGATGGTCAGACCGAAGTAGTCAATAGGACTCTTTCTACCCCGTTGCGTGCTGTGATTCATAAAAATTTGAAACAATGGGAGAACTGTCTACCACATGTAGAATTTGCATATAATAGGACTGTGCATTCCACTACATCCTATTCTCCATTTGAGATTGTGTATGGTTTTAATCCTTTGACTCCACTGGATATTTTTCCTTTGCCTGTTAATGAATTTGTTGATCTTGATGGAAAGAAAAAGGCAGAATTTGTGCGGGAATTGCATGCTCAGGTTCGGGCTAACATTGAGAAGAAAAATGAGCATTACGCTCGCCAGGCCAATAAGGGTCGTGTGAAGGTTGTTTTTCATCCAGGAGATTGGGTGTGGGTGCATCTGAGAAAGGAGCGATTTGCCGAACAGCGAAAGTCTAAGTTGCACCCTAGGGGAGATGGACCATTCCAAGTGTTGGAGCGCATCAATGATAACGCCTACAAGATTGACTTACCAAGTCACTATGGTAACGTAAGCGCAACTTTTAATGTTTCTGATCTTACTCTATATGATGCAGGTGATTCGAAGACGAATCTTCTCGAGGAAGGAGGGAATGATGGGGATCAGCTAGCATCAAGAGTTCAAGAGTCAAAGTCCACCGACTCGTTACATGGTATGGGAGGTCCAATGACAAGAGCTAGAGCTAAGCGGATGAGAGAAGCCTTGCAAGGATTAGTGATGGAGCTGCAAGAGAGGGAACCGAGCTTTACTAAGGAATCCAAGGGATCATACACGGTCTCCACACACGGGCGTGTATCACGACCGTGTATCCTTACACGGCCCAACAGCACGGCCAGCGGCACAACCGTGTGTCTCAGCAAAATTCTCACAAAAGAGTACACGGCCAAAAGGCACGGTCGTGTATGAAACCGTGTATCGTGCTTGTCACATACACAGTGTTATACACGGCTCGGAGACACGGGTCAAGTATGCGACTGTGTAACTTGTTTGTCGCCTGCCCAGTGTCATACACGGCTTGGAGACACGGGTCGTGTATGCGACCGTGTATCTTGTTTGTCGCCTGCCCAGTGTCATACACGGCTCGGAGACACGGCCGTGTATTACACCGTGTACTACGCGTATCTTTTTATTTTCGTTCCGCGTATTTTCCTTTCAAGACTTTGTACGAGGAAGTATAAATACCCTTTTGTAAAAAACGCTAGGGTTACAAATTTTGACAGATTTGAATACATATTTTGAGGGTTTTCTCTCTCTTTGTTCTTTGCAAAAGAACTCTTTCGATTTCTTCAATCTAAACGCTTGGGGAAATCATCCTGATAACTTAGGTTTCAATCAACAGGTGTGGTTGGGGTCTAGTTCCGTTCATCACTTGTTCAAGACGATTCTTGGGGATCCGATTTCAAATCACGATCGTCGGGTTCTAGGTTTAATATACCTAGGGTTCGCATCATTGTGTTTAATGGTTCGAACACAAAGAACATTAGAAAGAGTAAACGAGCAAGATGAAGTGTTGAGAGATGTGGAACCAGTATGAATAATGGGATGTTCAAAACCATCACCAATCATGATTTCATCTGTGCCATCATAAAGATCATGAAGGGCAAGACTGTTGAGATCAGTTGTGACATGATGGGATGCTCCATTGTCGAGCAGCCAGGAATCATCGAGAGAAGTTGTTTCTGTAGCATATGCTTATGCTTGCTAGGGAGGTGTACCATGGGATTGAGCAGGCATGTTGGATCGAGGTGGTGGTCGAGCATGAGGATATTGTTGATGAAATAGTTGACATTATGAGACAACATGTCCTTGTTCATGACACCACTAACATTTTTCAAGGAACGTTCGAGCTAGGCAATATTCCCTAATGGTAGTAGGTCTAGCCAATGGAGTTACAGCAAAGATGAATTGATGAGATAAAGCGTTGCCAGACTGAGGAACATGATTGTGAGTAGGCCACTGATTTGGGCATGCATTTGAATGGTGCGCAGATGCTAGGAGAATAGAGGCGCTTAAATTGTGTTGTAGGGAGAGTTCTTTGTTGATGAGATTTTCATGTAGTTCATCAAACGAAATGACTATGCCGCGACTGTTGACAGCGTCTATTGCTAATTGGTAGTTGTCATTGAGGCCTTCCAAGACTTTTTCAATCAAGTCTTCTTGATCAAGAGGTTTTCCAAGGGCAGTAAGTTCATTAGCATAAGTTTTGATAGATTGCATGTAGTCTATGATAGAATTGAGACCTTTAGTGATGTTTTTCAAATTGTCCTTGAGCTATTTGATGTGTCCCCAAGAAGGTCAAGCATATGTGTTAGCGAGAGTTTTCCATGCCTCGTGAGAAGTTTTTTATTGCTTGATAAGCAGTACAATGTTAAGTGAAAGAGTGCCTACGAGTGCTCCAAACAAGAGTTTATCATGTTGTAGCCATGTTTGATATGCTAGATTGGGAGTGATAGTGTTGTTGGTTGTGATAGTGGCTAGGGGAGAGGGGTGAGAGCCATCAATGAATTTCTGCAAGTCATAGCCAATGAGAATAGCTTTGATTTGGGTTTTCCAAAAGAGATAGTTTGTGGTGGTGAGTTTGATAGAGTTGTGGATTGTGACCATGATTAGTGGATTTGTGGATTCTAAGGTGTTTTAAATAACAGTTAGAATGTCCTCAGTTGCCATGGTGGATTGCAAGTGAATGTTGACAATGATTTGAATGAGATAATGGAAGCTCAAGTATATGGATCAAGCTCTAATACCATAAAGAGAATGAATAATGAGGACTGTTGGAAGTTTTCCTCATTTCCTTCCATTGATTTGCTACTAATATATACATTGATTACATCCATGATTGTAGGACTGTTAGAACTATGTTCATCTAAGTTACACAATTATAGAAACGGCTAAAACTATTTTACACAAAACTAGAAGCTAGAAAATTTACTTGTTATGCTGGTCGGTATTAATGTGTATCAATTTTCATCTATATTTCTGAAAAACTTTTAACACATTTAACATATATTATATTTTTATTAATCTACCACTCATCATTCAACTTGCATAGGTGATGAATCTTTTTTGTTTTTCTTTCCAGATAGCTTGCCAGCATGATGGTATGTTTTTTTTTTCTCTCTCTCTCTCTCCCCTTTTGTATTGGAATAATAAGGGCAAAATTCATAATAACGAAAAAAATAAATAAATAAGTAAAACTCGAGAGAATTTCACCAGCACTTGAGTCATATAGCATGATATAATAGAGTATTATTTCTCGATATTCTTTTGCCACACGTACACGTAGGGTATGTAGAAGCAAAACATTAATATCTCCGTAGTACAAGTCTATAAGCTTGCACATTTTTTTTATTTAAAAGCTGCTAGCAATTGTCAGAGAACTTCCCTTATCTTGCCATTCGCCTTAGTTGACACTGCAACAAAATGTACACGAAATTAAATTAATCAGTACACAGTCCTCACCAAAATAAAATTAAGTAAAACCTTATTAATAAAATGTGCAATATATCAAGAAGAAAAAATTTAATAAAATAAAGGCTAGAGGGATTTACTTGTTACAGTTGGTGGAGGGGCTTATATTGTAAGGGATGCTAACACCACATTTTTTAGGGATTCCTGAAACAACTCCGTAATTGACACCGGAAATTCTGGCAGCAGCGGATTTCAAGCACTGGCAAATAGCTTGACGGTCGGCCTTGGTCTTCGCGGCAGCAAGGAGGGACTTAATTCCATTGCAGCAACCTGCTGGTGGGGCTCCAGCACCGGGTCCCTTGGCATAAGGAATGCAAGGTCCTAAGGAACTGGCCACCTGACCACAAGTAATCGCTGCTTGAACTTTAGGTGTGGATACTATCATGCACACAAGCGCCACACACACAAGCTTAAAAAATGCAGAATTAGCCATTCTTAATAGCTAAAAACAAAAATATTCCTAGAAGTTTGGATGAATACAAGCGGTGTTGGTATTGTGCTTATATAGGGAAATGAGGGGGACTAGAAGCAGGACAAGGGGTGTAAAGTGGATGGATGAGGAGAGTTCAGTTGGGCATTCAGTTTGGGTGAGATTCAATGGTTGGTGTGATTTTTTAACGCCTACTATTACTGTACAAATATATTACCAAGAATTCAATTGTTATTGACAAGAACCTAATTTGAATAGTCTACCATGAAAGCATTATCAATTATGTCCATGTAGATGTGTCATTTTCTGTCATTGCTCAATTAGTTGTCCATGTTTTTCAAGATATAATTAGCTTACCTACATCATGGTACGGAAATAAAAGTTGAAAACGCTGTCCGACGTTGTATTTTCCATCTTTTGTTTTTAGGTCTCTAAGTTGTTTTTCTTCTTTTTTTTTTTTTTTTTGTGTGTGTAGAATAACTCTTGCTAGTGACGTCGGTTAGGGTTTGTTTACCATCAGCTTAAATCTTTGTTCAAAACTTTGAAAGGAATTAGCAATGAGCCGTTAATTGCGCCATCAATCATTAGTGTATTAAATTAACAACTTAAAAAAATCCCAGGAAATAAGCATTTCCTAATCTATATTTAATATGGAAGGACGTCAAATAAATAAATAAATAAGAGTCCACGGGCATGCAACTCTATACATAGCACGACACCAAGTTTTTCTAAAAAATACGAGAAATGCTGTGGTAGATTTCTCAAAAAAAAAAAAACACTTATATGAAACAAATATTACTTGCAAAATAAAAAAAGTTACAATTATATTTTGCAACGCATGCATGATAGGTAGGTGTTTCTCCAGTGTTAAGAATGGGAAGAAGCTTTGAGACGAACATCAAATCACTTTCATTTGTCCATGTATTTAGATTCAAATAAAAACATACAAAGAAAATAAATTCGATGCCTTGTATTGCAAAAGCTTCACTTTCCCGGCACTGGCACATGAAAATTTTTTATTAGATCTATTTGAAAGTCAATCGTGACTCGTAATAAAGTCTTCTAAGTTAGGCCCGCAAAGTGCTCTAAAGGGAAAATTACAAGATGATAAGGTAATTGTAGGTGCATACGGCATGTGAGGACAGCTATTGGTGCATACCCAAACAAACCAAAGTTGTGGTGAAAATTAAAATTTAGGGTATTCCCTTTTTCTTTTTCTTTTTTTCTCCAAACACAATGCCCTGTATAAAGCTGTGATTTGTGAACTTTACTGTAGCCACTCATAGGATGCTATTTGGATCGAATTTCTACTATTGCTACCTATAATTCTTCTTTCAAAGCTGTATAAGGTTTTTATTTAATATTCAAAACCTACTTCATTAAGGGTGTTATAAACCTACAATCCAACACCTTAATCCGTCATTACAATTTATGCCAAAAACCTTTAGGTAAAATAAATAAATAAGGTATCAACAAGACTGTAATTTATTTTTGCTATTCATGAAAACATTAATTAAGAATAAACCGATAACATGTTATATAACCGTATAAATTATTTATAAGAAAATAACAAATGTATTAAATATAACCGCTTATAATTACAACTTTTATAAAATAATCTCATAATGATATTATTAAATCACCAATCAAAATAAACTTGATTAAATCAAACTTAAAAACTATTGCAATAGAAATTCAATATCTATTCTAAACATTCATCAAAATTAACTAAAATTTAATTTATCTTTTTCCTCAATTATACCCATAACTACAAAGAAAAAAAATTTATCAAATAGATTTAAAAAGATATAAGACTAAGGGATATGAATATAGTTGAGAAGTGAAATAGTAAGATTAAACCATAGAGATATAATTACAGTTACTTAAACTATGACAAAAAAAAAAAAAAACAAAAATTATTTTTTAATATAATGTGACCAGTCAATAAGTCATGATCCTTAATTTTTAAAATTTAAGCAGTAGCAAAAACAAAACAATACCATCGAGAAGTGGAGGAAAGGAGCATGAGGGACTAGATGCAGGGAGAACTCAAAAGCAGCAAATAGGAACTACAAATTTTCACTCGGAAAACGATATTACATTAATTCAGAGGAAAATAATCTGGCCTTGCATGTAGGAACAAGCAAGCCCTTTCTATGACAAAAATTTCGCATCCTAACAAAAACTTGTAGCATGTAATTCAAAAATCTACAAGCATATAATTTGGACAATTTACTTAAGACTTTCCCTTCTTTGATGATCCTTTCTTAACACCTTTCTTTTGCACTTTCTTGTTTGGCTTCAATTTGCTAGAGGTTGAAGATGAACCCCCCTTCTGAGCTCTTCGTTTTTTCTCTTTCTTCACGTTGTACATGGTTACAGCCTGCGGTAATCAACATAATCAAAAATCTTTTAAAGCTTTAAATGCCAACTCATTATGTGATGCACCACAAACTAACTGCAGAGAGAGGAGTTGATATAAGGAAGTCACTCCCACCTTATCGACATTAAGTATGTCATGGGAATTCTTAGAGATTATCTTGTTCAGAATTCTACTTGTTTGCTCCTTTTCTTTAGAACCTGCACCGGTTCCTTCCGCAACTGGTAGGAACTGGATAAAGGATGAAAAATTAAGGACATACAACAATACAGGAAAAAATTATTAAAGAAATTAAAGAATATAACAGACTCACAGAGCTTATCTAGAATACAGACCTTACGATATTTATGATCATGCTTTGCCTTCTTTTCTCCAGGAAGCTTCTTATCAAACTTCCCACCACTAGCTGTTGCAGTACCTGCTATTCCAGCAACACTACCGAGTTCATCTCTACCAAGTTTCTTCGGGGCAGCCTGAGTTCCTGTTATTGGCAATGCTGTAGCAGCTAGTTGAACATGACTGCAAGATTTTAATTAGAGGAAGTGAATTCTTTAATTTTTATCACCTTTTTAAAACCATATGGACTTAATTATTAGGCCACAAATAGGGAGCATCTATATGAACTGAATAACACAGAGAAAACCGCAAGCATACATTTCTAGCTACTTGCACAGGGAGGCGTCACTCTACAGATGGACTATTTTTCCGCAGAAAAGAGAAAGAATAGTACTAATCTAACCAGCTTCAATTCTTCTGAAGTAGTTATAGTAAGGTTGGATGGCATAGCAGAATCAGAAGAAAGACCAAACATCACAGGGAAACTAATGAGAAAGTTCAGAAAAAATAACCTTGGCAAAGCACCAACTTTTGCTGCTTGTTTTAAGTTTTGCAATCGGTTTTTCTCTTGCTTTTCTACTCGTTTCTTCTTATCAGCTTGTCTACTGGCAAAAGGATCAGATCCTGGCTCTGCAAACATGATGAAAAAAAATTATGTTAATAATAGATCAGATGAGTTGTCAGAGAATAAACGCAATGGAATTAATCATCTAGAGAGAACCCAAAAAGAACTGCATATTTAATCTGACCAAAATGGTAAATAGGAGCTGAAAGAGCTTCACTACTGGGATTCATTTAATTATTACCGTCAGTGGCTTTGGCCTCAATTATTGGTATATCTTTATCATCATTAACACGATCATATCCATAACGTCGTTTCCAGGTGCCTGTCTGCTCATCCCACACAACTTTATCTTTCTTACGCTTCTTAATGCCTGAAAAAGAAACAATTAAAGCAACAATCATTGCAAGCTGGACACTCAAGCAAGGATTGACAACAAATAACAAGCCCAGTGAATAAGGGCCTAGAGCTTAAAAGATCTAAAAGAAATGATAAACAAGGAGATCTATTAAACAATGAGTTCACTCCAGTGCTATAGATGAGTCACCTTTCATCTTTGCAAATGTTTCCCATTTTGTTGGAGGTTTAGGCTTCGGCAGCTGAAAAAATAATGTATTGAGCAACCTGATATTAGTGAAATACATTCGAAGTCGTAACAATGAAATAAAGATATAAACCTGTGCATATCAGCAAGATGAACAGAATATGATGAGATCAGACATAAGTATCCCAAGATACATGCAAGAATTACTTCAATTGGCAATTCACTGATATTGTCATCAAATTGCCATCTCTTCCATGACATCTTCTGCAGTGAAATTGCTTCTATAATGACCATTGATTGAAGCTGTTTTCCTCCACTGTATGAAAGATAGCTCATGAACATCGTTAACACCTATATGCTAGAAACTCCCTTGGATCACGTAATGAGACCTTCCACAATAAAATCCCCACCTAACCAAGATTGGTAGAAAAAGCGATTTCCTTTTTTTTTTCCTTATCTACCTACATATATTGCTAATACAGTGAGAACTCATGTGTGAGAGAACTTTGAGAACTTTGAAGACAATTTTTGTGAGGAACTTCTGGCAACTATATTTACCCATCTTCTTCTTCTCTTATTATAAAGTATGATAGAATGAATACTATCATCGCCTCCCCTAACATATGAGATGCAGGCACAAGGATAACACAACAAATGCACAACCTCAATTGCTAGGCAACCACCCTATCAGTACACACAGCATTTTAAAGACATACTTAATATACATCCTATGACAATCTCTGGCAACACAACTACCAATCTAAATACACACATCCGCAAAAACAAGAAAAATAATACACAACATTAAACCCAAGATGTTCCTAACACTAAACCCATCAACGCCTAAACTACAAAAGAAGTTCAAAAGAACTTTTGCTTCTCAACAATCCACATCATGATAAGGAGATGAAAATTTTGTTATTCCTTGAAGAGGAGCCAAATACACATTGTGACAAATATTAATCCAGTTTGGCACTTGATCTGTAGGGAAGTGTTGACATATAATAGAACAGCCTATCTTTCAGACAAGCAAAATTTTATGTAGGTAATCAAAAAAGCCTGGTAGCAAACAGAAGCTACAGATACAGATTTTGCAAAAAGAACTTTCACCTCGGAGGAATAAAAAATGACTTATCCAAGCACTGCCAGTCACTTCACTATTCTCTTCCAAGTTTCAGACCAGAAGAGTGCACAATAATACTTTTATGTACCCATGAAGCACAATCATTCAACTCTAGCATAACAATAAAGACAATGTCTTACATGCTTTTCTCTAGGCAACTTCGTTGTGGGTGGAGGCAGCTTGACTATGGGACCAACCACATCTTCAGTTGAAGGTAAGTTGAAAAGAGCATTTGCAACTGCCTGAACCAGATCTCTCCCTTTCTCCAGACATTTTTCAATTAACTCCTCCCTGATGATTAAAGATACATAAAATGCAAAACTCAATTTCAACAAGTGTATTTTGCCACAGGCTAGAAATCACAAATGCACTAATCATTAGATTTTTGGATAATCAATTCCCTAGCAATTCTGTTTTCTTTTTCTATTATTACACCAAACATTACTTGCAAAATTATTATAACTATCAAGAGTTCTTTTCACACAGAAAATCCAAAAAAGAGAGCAGAAAACTATTCTTATTATCATGAAAGTGCCTGAGATAACTCTTCATGCTGTAACATGTATCTGAAACTGAAATGATTTATCAGCATAATTCCAAAAGGGACAAATTTCCAGAAGCATATTCCCAGCTGGTATATCTCTTATAATACCCATGCACATATAACTTTATGATGATCAACATCGTGCCTAAACCCCCAGAAGACAGCTAAAGCATCCCACAGGCCACACAGCCATAATTACAATCATTGAATTAACCTTCGTTCAATGAATAAATCAACACAATCAATCACAGTAGTCCTAGAGGATGTCCTTCAGCACAGCCAAATTCCCCAATAGGAGAAATTTTACATATGCAAACTTACTTTGCAATTGAAAAAAAAAAAATGACCCGCAAATAGCATAACACTTTATATAAGGTGTATAATCACCTGCATCATGATTAAAATGATCTGGCCAAGGAAAATATCACACATCCACAGGCATGGGTCAAAGACCCTGAGACTTTGAATTGGATCCCATGAAAAGGATATGATAATGATTACCATAACTATTTTTTATTAAGCCAATTGCAAAGCTTACGGGATTACCAAGCAGAAGTTTGTAAGTACAGCGAGATGAAAGACAAAGCAGAGACTTAACAATTCAAAAAGCACAGTGCAAGGAGAACCATATTCTTCTATAAAAGCCCACAAAACCATTTCATAAAGTTCCAATGTGTCAGGAGTTGAGGTACCAAAGATGTCAGGAACAGCATAATTTATTCAAAATCCTTTCCTTAAAAGTATGATAAAATGTGGAGCCTGTAAATTACGATCTCCAATAGCAAGCCCACCTTTCATCTTCATTTATCAGTAATTTCATTAGCTCTTAAGCTCTACATGCTCCATATCTATGCTAAAACATTTGCCTCTCATTTTTTTTCTATAATGGAGGGACAGGGCTGTAATTGAAGCAGGAACTCCACACACATCACCCACCTACAACCCATAAACAGTACAGCTTGTGCTATGAAGGTAACCCAAGAAATGCGTCCTCCCAATAAGGGAAGTCATAACGTGGTAAATGGGACAGTTATTACCACGACACATGAACCACGCGCAGGACCAAACTACCTTCATTAGATTTCTTTATCGCAACAGATAGCCCATCTTATAGCGAATTAGACACCTAGAAGACCGAATCTAACTATGTGGCACATACCAATAAGCCGGTTCCATCACTACTCAGTACCTAACTATTTACTCATATCTCATGCCCGACTCTCACAACAGAACCTAATACATATATAAACTCAAAATCAGCTTCAAAGATTAAAAATTAACGAAATTAAGCCATATAAATAAGGAAATTGGTCCGAATAAACATAAACAGTAAATTAGCAATAAGCAATTTGACAAAGAAACTGAAGAAGAGGAGAAAAAGAAAAACCTAGGAGGAAGAGAAGGAAAACTGAAACTAGGGTCATAAGCCATTAGATGACCAAGGTCCACTTGCGCTTCGGTCGCCATTTTCTCTCTCTCTTTCTTTTTCTCTGTCCCGCTCTTCTCTTGTATTAGGGTTTCTAAATGCTAAACCCCAACGCAGAAGCTAGATTGGAGAGACAAAGGCTTCCCTTTTTTTCTTTTTTTTTGGGCCGACAATTTCCGCCAGTGTCCAGAAATTGGGCTTCATAATGAGCCCAATCCTTTAGCCCGAATCAGGTAGAAGCCTCTAAAGTGTTGCCCATTTGCAATGCCATTTATTTAGTGATTCGGTTCAATCTCTTGACAATATTGTTGAAAAAAAAAATCTAATTTTTGTGGTAGAGATTCCTCTCCCCCCTCTCCCCGTGGGTCAAACCTTAAAATACACACTCAGAGCACATTTACTTAAACGCAATAACTATTCCACTACGAGTGGAATAGGTATGACGTTGTTTATTTCACAAAATAACAATTCGCACGAAATTGCAATTCTACAAAATTAAGAATCACTATTCCCTCTTTCACTCTCTATAATAGCAATTCAGTACCCTTTTTCCCTAAACACATTACAGTCGTGGACATACGTTTGGCAACTTAAACCCTTTTGCTCTCGTCGCCGTCAGCCTATCCATCGTCAATTTGAACGTCGATTGGCCTATTGCTGATGGAAATGTCAATGGAAGCATTGATCTACCCCAATCGTCATGCATTCAAACATCATCCCTTGCCTTTGTCATTGCTAAAGTCGATCGTAGCTCACCTCCGTCATCACTAGTGGTTGTTGACATAACATCATGTATTATCCCTCATCCTTATGCATCTACCATCGTTCTCATCCTCATGCAGCCTCGGGTGGATCTGCCCTCGACCTCATGCATTGCCGATCATCCCTTGCCCCTATTGTCGTCAAACTCGATCGTCCCTCATTGTGGTCATCACTGACCTTGTCGCAGCTACTTCCATCTAACCCTCCAATCGTGGATCTGCCCTCGTCACCGCCAATCTCGATCATGGATCTTCCCTCATCATTGCTGATCTTTACCATCCTTGGCCTTCATCATCACCACTGGTTGTGGAGTTACGCCTCATTTGTTGGTAGAGCTACTGGTTACTATTAGTGATGGTTTTGCTAACTGGAGTGGAAGTCGTCGGCATTTAAGGATTCTTTCATTGAACCATTTATTATTCCACTCTTATTCCTTCCCTTATTTTCCTCAAGTAAACAATATAGTCATAATTATGTTACATATAAGTAAACAACATTATACCAATTCACCTAATAGTTATTCCATTACAACCTTATTCCATTCAGCAAAGTAAATGAGCTGTCAGGATAATCTTTTTTAAGATACATAACAAGACCCTTTGGGTTTCAAAAAACATTAAATTTTTTATCCCATGTGTACTATTATAGCCAGTGATTCACATTTTCCAATGGCATGTTTGTTGAAAAAGGGAATGAGGAAGCATTGATAGGCCTTTTGGTCATGATCCTAAGGCCAGCTCAATCGGCCCTTTAAAGGATTAAATTAATATGCTTAAGGATATTTGGGATAAGTATGAAAAATGCATTAATTCTTTAAGATATATTTCATTATATCTTTATATAATAAGTGTGGATATCTATTATGATTAATTTATTAGCCATTATAACTTATGATGGATGTAAAATCATGCCCTTTATTTATGTTTATAGTCATAAGAATAGTCACCAACTTACATAATTTTAGTGTTTTAGTACTAATGTGTTTTGTATGTTGGGTTATAGGCTATGATATAATATGTTACTATGTGTAAGTAGTATATATCATGAGTACAAGTGTTGATCAGGCATTTAGTTATGCAATTTAAATTTGATATCAGTTATTTCTGGCAATTGTAGTAGTTTTATGGGAGAAAAATTAGGAAGGAGCACATAAGGAGTGAAATGCCATTATATATTTATATCCTAAAATTTTTCAATGCAAAAAGTAAGTCCTATCATTTTTTTTTCCAAACATTTAGAATTGCCAAATTCTAAAGGAAATTGTAGTTTTCTCTATAATGAGCCCTAAAATAAAATTCTTAGGTTCTCTTTATGACAAGCCTGAAAATTTATGTGAAAATCAAGTAAGTCCTCTCATTTTTTTCCTAAACATTTAGAATTGTCAAATTCTAAAGGAAATTGTAGTTTTCTTTATAATGAGACCTAAAATAAAATTCTTGGGTTCTCCTTATGACAAGCCCAAAAAAATATGTGAAAATCAATCCTATAGCAATTTGGTATTAAAGCCAAGTTTAATGGAAGAATTGAAGAAATTGTGACAATAATTTAAAGTATTTATGCCCATGTGTATAGAAGATTGAGAACAATTAAAGGTAAGACAATAGCAAATGGCCACACAACTTGCAAGTTTAACTCGTCATGTTATTGTTTAGCAAACAAAGGAGAAGAAACAAGGTGAAGCAAGCAATTATGGAGAGGAAGAGTAGGTCTTAGGCATCTTAGATAAAGAATCCCCACTACTGCATTTAGGCGTGGACTTGAATCGAACCACAAGCTATACTAAACCATATATTACAGTTTTTTTTTTCTTAAATTGAACATAATCATACTGTTCAATTTGTAACTTTTTCAAACGTAAAAAAACGGTCTAGTCTAATTTGGTCCATAATTCAAATCACTTTTATATGCATTATTAATTTTTGTATATACAAGTCAATAAATCATGAAAAATTATACTTAACGCAAAAAAAAATGATTTATTATCATTGGTTTTTAAAAGAGATTTTATTATTTATTTTTAGATAATTCTAGTTTTTATATTAGTTATTAAGAAAAAATACAAAATAAATAAAGTAGTGAGTTACTTAATAAAAATCAAATAAGAGAAAAAATTGAATAAGCGACATATAATTCTCTTTTTTAGTCATACATTCTCTAGAATTTCACCTTTGTTTTCTTTTTTCTTTTTTGTTTACTTCTTATAGTTCAATTTGGTTTGATTTATAATTTTTTTAACCTAAAAGAAAATAATCTGGTTTGATTTGTAATTTTTTTAAACCTAAAATGACAATTCAAATCTAATTTAAGATTGGGTTTGATTCGATTCAATTTATAGTTCAATCAATTTTTTTACCTAACCCTAGCTACAATCACTACCATCCTTTAAAGAAAATGAAAGTGATGAGGGTTATAATATTGAATACAATAAATTCTCTTTTGTTAGTAGAGCAAATCTTGCAAATTGGTTAATAGCAACTAATGTTTCATCTACAACTAAAGTTAGGGAAAAAAGTCCAATGATGAGTGACAACAAAAGGGCAACTGCACAATTCTTGCAAATGTAGACAAAAAGGCATCGTTGAATTAGAAAATGAAATTTACAATTACTAGTGCTTCTTCATTGAGTAAATTTGACAAAGATGACCTTAAGGAGAAAGATGAAAACATTTTGGGGGGGGGTGGGGGCAGGGGGTGTTGGGGGTTTTGTTGGAGGGGGTGCAATAAAAGTCTAATGAGAGAAAATTTGTATCTAAAATTTTTAAACTTGGTCTTTTGCACTATGATGGAATTGATCCTTTGAGTTAGGTAACTAATTGTGAACATTTCTTTTGTCAACAAAGAACACCAAAGAAGGAAAAGCCTTGGTGTCTTTCACTTAGAGGGCAACACACAACTCTAGTTTTTAAGGTTAGATCAACCTAAATGGATGTGGAAAGAATTCACCAAGCAATATAATTGGCGATTTGGGCTCCCTATTCAAAGTTGCAAGTTCAATTAATTGTTTAAAATTACATAAATAGGATCATTGGAGGACTATTGATGCCAATTTGAGCATATAGCAACAAGAGAGATTAGAACTAAAAATGTCCAACCATCACATTTGAGGTTAGCCATGTCTTAGAAGAGGGGAGTAATGTTATAGTTAATTCATCACCCCCCTTATGACTTAAGATGGATACAAAACTATGCCCTTTACTCATGTTATAGTCATAAAAAGAGTTGCTAGCTTGCATAATATTAGTGTTTTAGTGTTGATGTGTTTCATGTGTTGTGTCATATGCCATGATATAATATGTTATTATGTGTAAATAGTATGTATCATGAGTAAGTGTCATGATCAAGCAATTAGTTATGCAATGTGAATTTGATGTTAGTTATGTCTCGTAGTTGTAGAGGTAGTTTTATGGGAGAAAAATTCAAAGGAAGCGATTAAGGAGTAAACTACCATTGTATGTTTGTATTCTAGAATTTATCATTGCAAAAGGTAAGTCGTATCATTTTTTTTCCAGACATTTAGAATTATTAAATTCTAAATGAGGTTTTAGGACTCTCTTTATAATGAGCTCTAAAATGAGATCATCTAGTTCTCTTTATAACAAGCTAAAAAATTTATGTGAAAATTGATCTTGTAGTAATATCTTTAGGAAAGATACATTTGACATGAATATCTTAGTACACCATTTGCCATAAATATCTAGCCAATTCATAAGGTAAGGAATATGAAATTCTCACAATTACTCTCTCTCTTTCTTATTGTTAATTACGTGGTGTTTGTCTGACTTAAGTGTTAGAGTTCAAATGCTAGAGATACCTTTAGCACCCCATAGTTGAAATTTGCTTTCTTGTAGGTCATATTGCTTCCAAATTGAAGATCTAATCTAACCCATTTCTCAAGCAACAAGAACCACACTCAATAAGAAGTAGTAAGACTTCAATTTTCAAGTGATGAAATAGAGAAATAATATCTCTTCCCTTTTTTTTTTTTTAAGAGAAGATCAACTTTATTCATTCAAATGTTTATATATCATTTTATAATACAAGGCACTTCTTTTTTATTTAATAAAATTAGACCTCTATAGTAAGCATCTAGATAAAAGAAGTTAGATGTCATAAAATTTGTATTGATCTTTCTTGACTTATTGTCAAGGTAGTCTACCATTTTATTTAATTATCTATATATGTACTGTATTGAAGCTTCCAACCTTTGCATGAGCTTCTTTATATTTTAGAGAGTATAAAATCTATACCATATATAACGTATATCATCTTTCAACTATTTTACTGCTACCAAGCAAATATGTTGAAGCTTATATTTATAACATCAAGCCTTTTTTCTATGGCCATAAGTTTCACACTTGAGTTATGTTTTCAATCGCTATCAAACTACCAAATGCAAAAAATATATTACCTTCTTCATCTTAGGCTATCCCTTCAACTACTTGAGTTATATGCCATTATTGGTTTAAGGCCCTAAAGTCCATTTTGCTTTAACCTAACCACATAATAGAAAAGTGCCTAAAACTAATAGGGATAAATTAAGGAAGCAATCTAAATCCCTTGAAAAACACCTCTTAAGTGAGTATTTCATATTATAAATAAGACGTCTTCAGAAAAAAAAATTACTTATCTAAAATAGAATCTCTTAACGCTATAAGAGGAAGCTCCTCCATCAAGGTAAGATGATTTGATACTCCCTATACACTTTGATTATCTTACTCTTACACTGCTTCTCTGACTTGATCATTGGAGTCCAAGTCTTGGAGACACTTTCTACATTTCAATAGCTCACATTTGACCATCTTACAGATTGAATTTTGCTAAACCCAAGAGTGCAATTTTGCTCAAAATTGCATCTAAGCAGTAAAAGCAATTAACGGTTAGGAAATAAAAAATAAAAAATAGCTATTCTCTTAATCTTATAAAAGAATTATAATTACTCATTTTGTCGTAAAATACAACTCTATTGAATAATCGTTAACCAAACGCAAAACTAGGTCATAATGATCTATTTACTTTCTAAAAAATAGATAGAGAAATGAAAGTTGTTTTCTAAGGAATAACTATTATATATGTATTTGTTATATTGGGATATAGTATGTTGTTACATACATACATGTTGTCATCTATGTATGTATGATACTTTGCATGATCAAACTCCATGCCAAAACTTTATTATGACATTATTTCTTTTTGGAAAATTGATCCCATGGGGGTAAGAAAAAAACCAATGGAATTATGAACCAAATCAGACCTAACTAAAATGTATCTAAAATTTAGTTTTTTTCTATGCGATTTACTTTACGGTTTGATTCATATTGAGTATAATGGTTTACAGTTTCAACCATGATTAGGAAAGAAAAAGAAAAAAGAAAAGAAGAAGAAGAAGAAAGCAATCGATGGTTAATTTGTGCTATTCCTAGCTTTATGCAATTCTTAATCACCATTCTCCTCATCTTAGACCACTCAAATCTTAATTAGATACTAGAAATTTAGTTTTCTATCGATTCTTTCGATTTCTTTCTAGTCACATTACTCCATTGGTATAGCTAACATAAAGCTAATATATATGGTGCTTTTGAGTTGGAATTTTCATAGCTCTTGAAGTCACATTAGTTTTAATTGCCTCAAGATTTGTTCCATTTGGCTCATATGCATATGAATGCACATTCGTAGGTACTTGTCTCATGGTCTTCTATTGTTGCTCTAACTTGTGTGTAGTGTAGCTAGAGAAGAAAGTAGAGGGATTGGATATCAAATTATATACGATATATTAGTAAACATTACATTTGCTGAGAAGTCTTTTCCTTTTTTTCAAAGAAAAAAAAAACCGTTGGAAGGACCAATGAAAAATCAAAATTTCCAATCAAGACCATGAGATAAAGCAAGATAAGAGTTTTCTATTTTGTTGGTGTGTTTTTTGTTTTGGCGATTTTTAATGGTGAAAATGTACCACTGTACTATGTTATACATGTATTTCCTAAAAATAGATTAAAGATATTGTAAATCATATTTAATTTACTTTTAAGATGTTACCTTGTGCTTTAAAAAAAATAAAAAATCAAGGAGATAGATAAAAGGATTACCATGCACATAGTAGTGTACAAGTTTTCAATTTATACTTACATTAGGTAAAAGCTTGTGGGATACATGATTATTGTTTTAATATATACTTTTACTTAACAGCTAATAACAATTATCATGTTAACAATATATATTTTTAAATTATTATAAATATAGGATAAATTTTATTGTCTAATGCGTAAATATATATATAACCTATTAAAAGATTTATATGATTACCACATAGTTTTTCATGATATGATGCACTAATCGTAAAGAGTTATAATCTTTTTGAATAGGATAAATTATATGGACTACTTCTAAAAATGTTTATAATTGCATGGATATACTAGTTTTTCAAGAACTTACACTCTTCAAACAAACATGTGGCCCACTATCCATTAACATGGAATAAAAAAATATATCAAAAAATTGATGTGGCACTACGACATTAGGTAAATCAACAAAAATTGATAAAAACACTAAAAGTAGTTTGTGCAATTTACCCTTTTGAATATAGGATTGAAACGATGTTGCATATAAAGATACATCTTTTGAATAAAAACTTAAAAGTCTATCTATCTATTTATTTATTTATATATATACTAGTAGATAACGTACATGCGCTATGAGTGTAAAAATAAATATATATAAAATTATTAATGAAAATATTAAGAGTATATTAAACCATTAAAATGGGCGTTTAAAATATATAAAATAGTTATGAAATTACAAGTTAAATATTTGTTCTAATTATTTATAATATTTTTAAGTTATAAAATTTGATAAAAACATAAAAAAACTTTTAAAATTTTTTTATAATTTAAATTTGAAAAATGTTATTGCATAACTATTTATTGATGCAATGTTCATAAGATATTAAGATAATGAAACATAAATGATAAAATGTAGATACTTATCTAGCATTTGGCTTTCCTCATTGTTCATGATGAAGTTTAGAATATACAAATGCTTATCAATTTACATAAGGATAAGGATAAGGATAGTTATAAGAAGTAATGAGAGAAAGGGTGTGTGTGTGTGCACGTATAAGAGAGAGACCGTGAGTTGGTGGATTGGTATCCAAATTGTGCAAGACATGTGGGTCAAATTTATTGGTAGGAAAATAAAAAAAATAAAAAAAAATCTAAAGACACCAAAAGGGTGTGTCTTGCTTTAATAATATAAATATATATATGTATATATATATTTACTATGTTTAAAAGATTACAAAAAGCATGCTTAGATATTCTTATGAAACAAGCAAACAAAACTTTAACATCAAGTAGCATAAACATCAACATCTAAGCAAAAAGCAAAACAACTTTATCAAACAAAAAATAACATCAAAATACATGTCGAAAAGAAATTGCTACATCTTAATTGTACATAGGTCAAGCTCATACATACAAGATTTAATAAATTCCAGCTCTTGGTCATTTGTCCCAAAAAGATGTCTTAAAACGATTATTTTAAAATAAGAAATCTATCAATTTTTATTAAAGTGAATGGAAAAATGTTTTGGTGCAATGACTAAATTAAAACAACCATGTGCATAATAATTAAGACTACAAGAGACAGCAATAATGGCCATCACATATATTACATCTTAGGTGCTTCAAAGCAAACTCTCACCAAAATATTGAGTGCATATTAATAGTAAGATTGTACTACCCAAAACTTGAAAGCATAAAGTAAAAAATCATAAGTCAGGAGTTTATACTACAGAGATTAGCAAGATGAATAGATGCTGTAGTCCTCTTCTCCGCGGTGTCCTCTGGTAACTCCTTGCTCTCAAGAAACTCGTATTCTTGACCCTTTAGGTCATACAAAAGCATGGTATCCTGGTCACATATCAACAAGACCTTACCTTCATCTAACTCTCCCATGAGCACTACATGCAATGGATCATCTGTCTGCATTTCAAAAGGTATAGCACATTCGATATTGAAATCGTTTGCCCAAGATTCTTCTACACCGTACTCCTTCATTACCCAGATCTGCAACTGCAAGGATTGCCCCTGTTGATAATGATTAACTATGCATAATTTACCATCAAAGTCCATTAATTGTAGGTTGTCTAATGAGTCATTAGGTAGTCTTATCAGATCAAAAGTGTCATTAGTCAAGTCGAATGAGACTATGCTGTCCCATTCCATGTATCCCCCTGCCATCCAGTGGAGTCGTTCGTTCACAAGGACTTGCGGGTTCCTGTTTATAATATAATAAGGGGGCTTTCCAACGCTTCTCCACCTTTTACTCCCGCTGTCAAATACTATACACTCATAATCATATGGTAAAGATCGATCGCACTCAACAAAGACGACCACTTTATAAAAGTTTGTAGTTGGATCAAATACAAAGCCAAACGTATCGGGAAAATATCGACATTCCATGTCGTCGAGCACAGGCAGCGGCATGTATTGGTTAGTGAATGGATTCATGATGAAGATGGTCGTATCAAAAACATCGATGTAGCAAAGCAAGCCATTGTGCGATTTCACTTGTCCATATTCCGATATGTCATACGACAATTCCCTTTTGAAGACTCTTGTATTGTCAGATAGACCTGCCAAAAAAAGTCTGTCACACTGTTGAAGCATGAGAACTCGATTGTTACTCGGGTTGGACGAGGAGCAAGACCATTGTAGTTGATGAAAATGAGGTTCTTCTATGATGGACTTCCATTTTTTGCATACACATTTAAGGCCTATCAAATCTAGAGTTGGAACCCTAGCGAGAATGTTCGAGATGATCCCATCAGGAAGAGACTCCAGATCCATTTTCATAGACAATATGGACGCCCTCCGTAAACCCTAATTGCTCGTCTTGAAAAGACTCACTTTGAGCCTAGGGTTTGTATAACTATGTGCACGTTAACATCCCTTAGAAGAAGACTTATTTTATATGTAAGACCCTATTATGACGACCTCACAGTTGTGTGTTTTTAGAAGTCAAGTGTAAAATCTATATCCAAAGAGATACTCCTATTTAAAGGAGGAGATCTTACGAAATTAAAAAAAAGATATATGTCCTTCGATATTTATTTGAATTCAATAAATTAATGGGACGTTGTTGAAATTTAATAGACCATTCAATAAAGTTTTATGATTTATCAAAGAGAGATTTACAAAAGATTTGTTTGTACATTTAAGATTTGATTGCGTTAATATGATTTTTATTTCTAATTTAATATATGGTTGCTTTTGATGATTTATTTCAAGAAAAATTAATAGCCATATCACTTCATAACTATTTTAGTCGGTACTCCCTTTAGTATCATAATCTATTCTATTATTAGTAATATTTAATAGTGTTCTCAACAATAAAGTAGTTGTTGTATATTCACTCATCATAATAAAGTAAAGGCTCATTCTTACTTCTATTATTTATATTTCTCTATGTATTTATATTATTTAAGTAAAATATACCATTTTAGTGTCTTAGGTGTTCATTATATTTTTTTCTATTACCAAATTACAATAAAACCTTTTGTGTTTACTTTTTTTTTGGGGTAAAATCCCATAAATTTAACTAGTTTGCTTAAGAAAAATGATGATGTTATTTGAAATTATCCAATTGGGACTTAACAAAGTAGGAATAAGAAAACATGTTGAATAAGAGCTTTACATGGTTAATAACGGAAATCGAATTTCGAGATTCAAGAAATAAGAAAGAAACTCCTCATTTCGCATGAAGGATAAAAAGAAAATTATGAGGGCAAAGGTATGAGACACCTAATGATATCAACATTTCTTAATAAAGAATCCTAAAATAGTTATTGCGATCTATATAGCCACCTAGAAGGTTGCATAGAAACTTTCAAACTCCTAGTATAAGGCAAACTACCCACAAGCAAATTTAAATAGTAATAATAAAAAATGCACATGCGATTCAATGAGATGTCCAATTCTAAGTAAACAATAACCTAGAGAAATAAATGATTTGATGATTCTAACTATTTCATCAAAAATCCCAAAAATCTCATAATAAATTATATCTTTAAACAATTGGACCTATGCTAAAATAAAATTTAATAGTAAGTAATTGTATGTGATGCCATATCATAAAGTATATTTGACACTAAATTCAAATATACATAATAATGATAAAACATAGATAAAATCTCCTTGAATAAATGCAACCACTTAAAACTAATGCATATTGGATATACTTTATTCCACTTTCTATCAATAATAATCTTATGTGAATTTTCATGTAAATAATCAATTGAAAGCAATATCATTTTATTGGTATCAATATTATATAAATGACAATTGGGATTTTTTTTTTTTTTTGCAATAGTGATTTTTCAAGAGCTCTATAAGAGTTAATAAAAATATAAAATACCTTAAGACATTAACCTTAAGAAATTTGTATTAGAAAATTTGCAACACATCAATATAAGTTATACAAATATATAATTTATAATTGGTGTACTGTTTCCAAAGACTTTATATTAATATTATACTAGTATGTTTCTTATATATATAATATGAATGTATACCGATAGGGTATTCTTAAAGGATTTCATGTTGTAATACAATTATATACATTTTCAAATATACCTTTTATATTTATGTGATTTTGAAGGATTACATAATTCAACAAAGGTATATATTTGTAATTTTTATACATAGATAAGCTAATTTATGTAATATTTAATTATATCTATAATTTGATATAAGTTGTCATAACATTTAAAAAATAACTGTAGTATAATCTAAGCATTTATTTGTACAAACCCATGGCACTAATAGTTAAATACAAAAGAATATTTAATATATACATATGTTTATGTATAAAGTATTACTTGTATAAGAACTATCTTTTATATAACCAATAATTATAATATATTCAATGTTAAAATTATTTTTTGAAAGCTTTCTTCATTATATGCGTGATAGGTTTATATTCTAAACATGATTGTTTGATAGCTTATATAGCTATGCATATAATTATTTATGTATGATAATTGCAAATTTTAATTAAGACGGTAAGCTAATATTTAACCGTTTGTAGTATCGAGTTGAGAGCAACAAATGATAATAAGTAAATGATGAAAACTATAAAAGGAAACTTTGTATGTGAGTGCTAACGAAGATTTTACTCATAAATTATATGAAATAATTTAAAGAAGGAGTCAAGCACTTTCAAAGTTGAGAAAATAAATATAAAAGTCCTAAACCATGTATATAAACATGCCTAAGAACTAATGCAACCTTAGGAAATTTTGTTAAATTTAATTCAAAGGAAAAAATCGATCCCATTCTTCAATAGCCTAATTTGAATTTATTTTACAAATCTCAAATAAACACAATAAAAAAATCACAAGCAAATAAAAAAAAAAATAGAAGCCAACCCATCCATTTCTTTTCTAGGTTGCCATGAAAAATTTTAAGGAAAAAGAAATTTAATAAGCCAGTCTAACTAAACTCAATCTAACCTAAATGCTTTATTTTCTCCTAACCTACTCAATCAACATTAGCCAACATGCTATCCAACCCCTAAAAACAAAAAAAGATTGTTGACCCTAGCCATTCTTTCGAATTAAATAACATGCAAGTTGATCACTTATCCATTAACATTCTCTAATTAAATAACATGTAAGCTAGCCATTTGTTCATCACCAAGTCCTATAACTATACAAATGGGATGGGTTACACAGCATAATCTGTTTAACTCACAAAAAACTATGGATTGAATTTAAGAATTTTGACTTGTTTAAAATATAAGGTTTTTTGCTCGCCCTGCTTAACTTATGGATCAAAATGTGGCAATCTGTTTTGGATAATAGTTAAACTCTCCTCTATAGCAAGTACATTCTAACATTGGTGTTTGTTGCTTATAATCATATAATGACCCAAAGAACATTGTATTGACACTTAAAAAAAATCATAAAAGGATGGCGGATTGGCTTACTTAATCCACTATATCAAATGTTATGGGTTGGCCCGTTCAACCCACTAGCTAATGTTGTAGTGAGTTAGGCAAAAAAAAATTAACCCACTTAAAGCTAACTCATTTAACTCATGGGTCAATGCAGATTGGAGAGGGTAATTAGCCCATTTAGGCCTCTTGCATAGTTTTACCGAGTCTCATCAATATTTTTCTAAAATCCCATAAACATTACACCAAGAATTCCAAAACTAGATACATATATTTTCTTTCCCCAAACCTCTTCTCGTATAGAAAATAATTAGGGAAAATTATATTTTTAATACTCAACATTTATCTACTTTTCTATTTAAGTTTTTAACTCTCTTTTTTTTCTTCTATTTAAGTGTTTAATATTTTCAAAACTTTATACAAATAAGACTTTTATTACACATATTAAACCTTTTAGCCATTTTAGACATGTATTAGTTTTCGATTAGTCTTATACTAGTTAGTAAAAGTAGCTAGGGTATGTACAATTTTTTTAATTTTTTTTTAATTTTATTTCTTTGTATTTATTATTATTTTATATATTATATTATTAAATATATTTAATATTATTTTTATTGTATTATAAAAATAAATATATTTAATATTATCATTTTGTTAATTTAATTATTATTTGAACTAATTAGAAATTGATATGAAAGACACGTGTTATTCTCTTTGTATTGCTCTCCTAAACATTATGTTTTTAATGATTACATTATTCACCGCTGTGACTTTCGGCCTTTTCCGGGAAATGAAGTTTGGCCTACCCATCATCTCTGCTTCTCGAATAGATGAATGCCTTTAATCTTCCCTTGTTCAACTAAAAACAAATCAGGCCATGCCTATTGGTCTCTCTCCCTCCCCTATCCTTTTTTTTTTCAATTTTGGAAACTAAAAGCGTCATCTAAACAGCCTTTAAGCATTTCAAGCTAAGATTCTTCAAACCTATATGTTTATTTCAGTTTAGACGAGTGGGTGTACACATATTTATGCAATCAAGATTCAAAATTTTAAAGTATGATCTTATAATGTATGTGTGATATCCTTTTGTGTTTAGGAGAGATCATGATACTCATATGAATAAAGTTTTATATGAATTATGAAAGATATTAAGTAGTGGTATATAAAGTTAAATAGTAAATAATATATCAATATTAATTATAAACTTTTAGGTTAAATAGTTATAAAAGGTTCATTAATATTTCTTGATTATTTTTTGATAAAAACATTGCGAAGGGTATTAGAATTGACCCCTTACCAGAAATTCATGATGATTGAAAAGAGAGAAGATTTGAGCTCAATCGTAAAATCTCATTATGAGAACATCACGTGCAAAGGGAAAATTGTGATACCCATGTGTTTAAAAAAAAGTTATAACACCTTATGTAAATGAAGTATTGTGTAACAGTATATAATATCAAATAGTAAATAGTATATTAATACTATCTAGAAATTTTTTGATTAAGTGATTGAAAAACGTCCATTAATGTCTTTTGGATTAGTTATTAACCACTTTTAACATTAGATATTACAATATGCAAGTGCATAATTATGTAAGTAGAAATAAATTGATAAAATGGTTGATAATCATATATAACCAAGGTTAGAAATAGATATAATGGAAAATAAAATGATGCAGTGTACACAGGTATATGAGCATAGTAGAACCCCATGGTGCAATTTATTACTCTTTTATTGCATCAGTTTTATTGTTAATAAAATTTGATGTTCGACCATGGAGGAAAAAACAAATGATGAATGCAAAAACCAATAATTTTGATTCCAGATTTCAGAATAACTGTATTAATAAAATATAGCTTTAAACATATCTGTGCATACTTGAACAAATAAAGACCCCTAGGCAAATGAACTTTTCTTTTCCATATTAAATACCGCTTATTAATGTTAAACGTCAAGGATAGCTAAGAAATCTCATTAAAAAGAAAAGAAAAAGAAAAAAGAGAGTAAAATAGTGGAAAGATGGATTGCATGCATGCCGAGAATTCCTGGTAAAACGAGTCCACTTTAAATTTTATCTTTTACATGGCCTATATAATTTAGAGGCCGTGAAACACCAAAATTATTTAGAAGAAGTTGAAAAATTATTATTATTATTATAAACAATAAATATATGCATACACACCTACTTTTTTGTAAAACTTAAAGCTTACACGGTTTTTTTAATATAATAGAGCTGTAATAAAATGGATATTATTAAAAAATAAAATAAGGGTGTAATAGGTTATGAATGGATATTATCGTGTTTACTTTAACATAATGAAATTATTAAAATGGTGCTTAGTCAATAGAATTGGTAAGGAATAAAACATCGATAATGCTAAAATATGCCTCTAGCTAGAGTAATAAAAATAGTAAATGGTAAAAAGACTTCCCACTCGAATTCCCAGATTAGGAACCCTAAGCCTCAAATTGAAACACTATGGAAACCTGCATTTGAAGAGTGCAACCACCAAAGTAGTTGCTATGCTAATGAATTGAGGACGATCAACAACATAAACAGCACAACACAATCTCCCAACAACTAGAGACCTATAATAAAGACACACAAAACTCTCCAAACCTCACGTACGATAACAAAACCTAAACACGCAATCAAAGGATATAAGATCAAGAACCTATAGCGGCAGATTAAGCTCCTATAATAAGAAGAAATTGTTGAATCTATTGACCAAGGGTACTAACTTGGTCAAGATGGGAATGCACCATCTGATTCTTGCACTTGGAGGAAGGAATGAAGCTTAGAGCAGCCACTATCATCTATAGTGTGACCACCATCAACAAATCTGGTGGAGAGAGTGTTTGATGGGCAAGGTCGATGAGATAAGGGGGTCAGAGTTGTAGATTTAGGGTTCTTTATGTGTTTTTGTTTAATTGTAATTCTAAGGGTGCAACTTAGTATTGCAATTCCATATTTTAAGTAATAGGCATTCCATAATGAATTGTTATTTCAAGGTAAAAAACCAACTAAATGTCATAATAGCAACTCCATAAAGAATAAGAGCATAATGGAATTGCTATTATATTCAAGTGAGCAGGTTGTTAAAGTGAAGAGAAGAGCACTTTTATTTTATCTCGTGTTAACTGATACTTAATAAATATTAGAAATAAATAGGGTCTCTACATTAAAAATAACAATTAAATGCATATACGGCCAAGGCACCTTAACACATATATGAAAGTACCAAATTTTCATTTTTGTAAAATTGGGATAATTAATTAGAAGAAGAAAAATAATTATGACAACATAGAGTATGTAAGCCAAGAGCATACGGGAATAATAAATATGCAAACTTTTGCTTCCGTGCTTGATTATTTTGATATGCAAAGGATATGACAAAATTTACAAGATTAAATAAGGTAATAACACTATTTATACCCATAAATTTGATGAAGACTTCAATGTAGGATGACAAGCTATATTGATTTTAGTATGCATATAGAAATTAGTATCATTAGAAAATTAATTAAGAAAAATTTAAAGCTTACCCCAGCATATACTGAGATTGCAAGTGAGGTTTAGATGCATAATGTTATGTTTTTTCACCTAAGCACTTTAGCTAGAAGAGCAAAATCAAGAATCCTTAGTTTATAGGATAATTATGGTAATTGGATCTTTGATAGAGAAGCTATGATATCCTTTATAAATAATCATTTCTCCCATCTGTTTCAAACTCAACATGAATCATCTAGACAAGAACCAATCCATTAGCCAAACTTGGGAGATTTTATTTCTTAGCAAATAAAAGAGTTGTTATTTGAACTTATTCATTCAATGGAAATTTTCTTATGCCCTTAGTGTCTTGGTGTGCTGAAAACTCTAGGGGTTGGTGGTCTACACATAACTTCTATGTGAAATATTGGGATATCAAACTTGGATTTATTATTTTTTATTTCAATTCCGGAGCACTATTAAAGTGTTTTAAAGAAGAATGTGTTTTCTACTAAATGAATCCCCTTAATATAAATAAAAATTTAGTTGTTTTGATCCTGAAATTTCAAGAAGTGAATCCTTTAAGAATTTTTGTCCTATTAGCTTATGCATAACTCTATATAAGTTAATAACTAAGATTTTGGTAAATTGCCTTGGACCCTTTCTTAATAACTTGATTAGCCTTGCACAATCCAGTTTCATCCTTAGAATGTGTGCTATTGATGATATTATGTTAATGTAAGAAATTTTGCATACTTATAAGAAGAATAAAGGTAGAAGGGGTGGATGATTTTGAAGTTAGACCTCTAGAAAGCTTATGACCAATTAGAATGGGTATTTATTAGACAAGTCCTTTTTGCACTCAATTTTCTTAATCTTTGGATCGATTTGATTAGTTCATATTTGTCTTTGGTTTCCTTTCAATGATTTTAGATGGTGAACAATTGCCAAAATTTCAATCAAGCCTTAGTATTTAGCAAGAAGATTTGACATCTCCTTATTTATTTATTTATTTTGTAAATAAAACTCCTTAGTTAATCATTCAGTATCATGATGAGTTAAAACTTTGGACACCTTTGTGGCTTAAAGATAGTCTTTAGCTTTGTCCCATTTATTTTTCGTGAATGGCCTTATCCTTTGGGAGAAGTGATTTTAGAGAATGCAAGAGTTATAATGAATATCATGGATACTTTCCAAAGACTAGCTAGTAGAAAAATTGATCATGCAAAGTTTAGGGTAATTTTCTCTAAC
This sequence comes from Laguncularia racemosa, assembly GCA_037954665.1. Classification (NCBI taxonomy): domain Eukaryota; kingdom Viridiplantae; phylum Streptophyta; class Magnoliopsida; order Myrtales; family Combretaceae; genus Laguncularia; species Laguncularia racemosa. The sequence continues at coordinate 2,828,149 of JBBMOL010000012.1, forward strand.
AATTTATCTACTAGTTTGAAAGAGAGTATTTGTAATATTGTTAGCATTCGACAAGATACAAAGTTTAGTAAGTATCTTGGATTGCCTCTATGATCAAATCACTACGAGAAAATTAAAATTTAGAAATAAAAAATTTGCGATGAAAACTATCTACCTCTAAAAATATTAATTAGCAATAAATTTAGAAAAACAAGAAAAAGACATGTTTTTTATAGTTTTATTCGTTTTTGTAATGAAATATGATATGGATTACCAATAAATTTATGAGGAATTTAATTCTGTTATAATTTTGTCTCTAATTCCATTAAGGAAAATGAAAAAATTTTAATGCAATAATTTTTTTTTCAGCTTTTATTACCAATCTGTCTCTACGTGTAAAAAGAAATAAATAAATAACCTTGACTTTCACAAATGGAAAATTTTTATCTATAATACTATAGCGGTAAATATTAAATTTTTAGCATTATATATAAATTTTCAAAACTATTGCAAATTTGTCTTCAAAATTATTCACGTACAATCTTAAGTTTTAGGGACATATCAATTCTATATCTAAAAGTAAATAATATATGTATATAAATAAACAACATAATATAATGCAATATATTATGTATTATAATTTTCTATCTTATATATAAATATTATATAGCATTTGATATACTTATATCATATAAAATACTTATGAAGTTATAAATAATTGAGCATATATAATACGATATAGTATAAATAATATAATGAATAATATTTTTCAAAATAATATGATAAAATGCTATGTCTTTGCTATATATAATTTACTATAAATTAAATATGTTATTATGCACTATTAGATATGTAAATTCCAAGAATTTTTCAAATCAGAAGGTAAATTACCTAGAGATAACTTGGTAATATTTCCCAAAATCAATAAAAAAAACCTAACCCTAGTCTTAGAGATTACTTTAACTCGACTTAACACTTGGAATAAAACCCTAAAACTAAGAATCAAAACCTTAATCAAACCCAAACCCTAAATGCACTACCTTCCTAACCTTAAACCTTAAAATAACCAAGTGATGTCCTAAATTGATTTGGAAACCTTAAGTTAACAATTGAAAACCCCAAATTGAGAGATGAACCCCAAAACAACTAATCGAAACCTTAACACATGTCAAATGCCCTAAAACTCTAAATTAATGTGTCAAATTCAAATTAAAACCTAAAGTTAGATTGTTTCCACAGAATGCCATAAATCATACAATTAAGCATAACTAGAAAGACTAAACTACCAAATAATGTTAATTAAATAAAATTGATGAAATCAACCCTTAAATGGTATGTAACAAGCTATAAAACATTACCAGTTTCCAACCTAGTTACAAATCAACTAAGCTAGCCAAAATACCTTCAAAATACCTAAACTAATTTAACTAGGAACCAACTTAAGTAACAAGAAAAAGACAAAAAAAAAAAAAAGAGAAAAAGAAAAAGAAAAGGGAATGCCTAGGGGATTGGATGCCACAAGCCTTGCTTGGGAGATAGAAGGGATTTGACTTTGCCTTATGATCCAATGGCCACCTTTGAATTAATCAAATAGATTGGGTAGCTTAGGCACTTAAGATGTGGTGTTGTTAAGCTAAGGGAAGATGGTTTTCAAATAAGGGAAAGTTATTAGACCAGAGCTATATTATTTACTAAGATTTAACCACAATATCCCATTAATGCTTTTGTCCCATGCACATTATGAATGACTTAAGTAAATTAAAATAAAGCATATATACACACACTACTCTCTCTTTCAACAGGCCAAGCTTCCCCTATCCCTTTCACTCTCACTTTTCTTTCATTCGAAACACCCAACTCCCTTTCAAATTCACACAAACTCCACCATCACTAACCCCCATCCATCGCTACCACCACTTCCATCTCATGCCATTCCCATCACTACTCTTCTCTTCCATTTTGTCATCAAAAACCCAAGAAAACTTCACCACTGTTTTCCTTCCCTAGTGACTGAGAAAACCCCCTCCCCTAAAGCACCACCACCATAACCCACCATCTTTTACCAATACTTAAAGAATTAGAGTGCTAATTAGGGAGGTTGGAGTTAAGGGAAGGTGCATAGGGTGGATGCACAGCTAAAGAAGAACAAAAAGCGATAGTCTACCTAAAAAAAGTGCAAGTAAGGATCTATCCCTAAGAGTAGGATAAGTAAACTTGAAAATCTTTAAAACGACTATAAAAACACACACAAAAAAAAAGAAAACTTAAAAAGAGAAAATTACGGTCAAAACACAAAACTAGTTAAAATTGGTAAATATAGCAAATTTCACTAAATAGTTTATTTAGTTTAGCAAACTTAAACTTATGAAGCTAATATGATTAAGATAATATGGGAGTTGCAAAAGAAAAAAAAATGTATGTGGGCTAAGTTCTTGAAGAAGAAATACAAGTTTAGCGAGTGTTCTTTCTAGGAGACTAATGGCTTAAAGTTGTTTAAGGCCGTGAGGGGAGCAAAAATAAGTGGCTAAAGGACAAGTTAATGAAATGCTCAATTACAAGTCAATGGATTAATTTTTGGCTTGATAATTGGAATGAGAATGGCTCAATATGAAATTGGCTTTATGACCTTCTAAGGAGAAATAGATAGATACTTTTGGTGGATAAAGCCTAAGAATAGGACGAGGAAGTCATATCTTTCCCATTAGATGCAGCTTGTAAAAATCTACTGGGTAGCATATGGATTGATAGAAACCAAGAATAACAAGCAGTAGAAACTTGGATTTATGACCCCAATGCTGAAGTTACTACTAGGTCAGCGTATAAAAGATTGAGAAATGAAAAGGAGCGGGATGATGGTCGATACTGGAGTTGGATTTGGAAAAGTCTAACCCTTCCAAAATTACAATTGTTGCTATGGAGATTAATGCATAATGGGCTACCAACAACAGATAACCTAATGTAAAGAGGAATTTCTGTCAATATTGGTAGCTTATGTATCTTTTTCCATGTGCATAATGAAACAACCAAACATATGTTCAAGAATTGTGATATGGTAAGAAGGTTTTGGCTAAGCATCAACAATTTTAAGATATTCAAAGTAACATTCTGGGAAGACTTCTAAAAATAGCTATGAATAAATGGTGAGGGAAAATGAACAACAAGGGAAAACCATAGCCAAATCCATTTCTGTTCATGTTGTGGGGCATTTAGAATGAATGAAACTGAAAAATTTATAAACAAGAAAGCGAGAACATAGCATGGATCAACTATGTCAAGATATAAGCGACAAATTGGTAGGGTGTGTATGGCAACAAGGGATGAGAAAGTACGGTTGGAGTATTCAAATGTGAATAGACCACACCATGCCAAGGTTTTGTAAAGATATATTGCGATGGTATAGTAAATGTCTAAGAGAAGAGAGTAGGAGTAAGGAGAATATGTCATAATAAGAAGGGTCAAGTAATAAGAGGATTTGCTAAGACCCATGCTATTGTAGCGCCCATTGAAGTTGTAGCATGAAGTGCTTTTGAAGCTTTATGTTTAGCTAAGTAGATGAATCTCAATAATATTACAATTGAAATGGATTCTATAAACTTTGTCCAATGGATTAATAGGAATGTCAATGATGATGCTCTTATGCCTTATGTGTTTTTCTATATGTTTGCTACTTTATGTCTCGAATTTGAGTCATTGTTGTGGACAAACTTTTGCTAATGTATGTTTCTATTTCCCACTGAAAAAAGAAAAAAAAAAAACAATTCTGTCACATTGTTGTGTATAATTTTTACTCACACATGATGGTGTATATTTGATGTACATATTAATATAGTAATAATATCATTCAAATTGTACTAAAACTAAAACTATTACTACATTAATAATATAAATTAATACATTAATAATGATGTAGGGTGTTAGCCTAGGTGTGGGGTTACACGCGTGCTACATAGGAATGTGCTACACATAGCATAACTAAAAAGCGACACATACAAAAATTATCAGAGAGTAAATGAGATGGGGAGGAGAAGTAGGCAATCTCATATAAGGCTCGATACTATGGTGATGAGTGCATGTTCCTGTGAGTAAATGAGGGAATATTGTGGTTTTGATTTTCTGAGGAAAATCCAGCAGAGTAAAGACATTTTTCTAAAGAAGAATCCCCTTTTGAATGAGGAGGTATAGAGTATTTATAGTATTTAATTATGAATCTCGTTCTTTGGATGGTGGGGAAAATTAATGGATTTAGGTAAATGAGCCCTCATATGGGCTTTATATGAGTATAGGCCCATTAGAGGCCATCAGTATGTATTTGAGTCTTACAAAGAATGGTTAGATCGGATCGATCGATCCAATAGACTTTACCCTAAGTTCACTATAACAAATCTCCCTTGATTATTCCAAACCATGGGCTTCATGAGCTTGACTCCTTATAACCTATTACTTTGGTCTAAAGAATCAAATTCATTAAAATAAAAGGCTAAAAGCTCATAAATTGAATTTAGCCCTCTATATTTTATCCCTAAACTAAAGTCCTTTGAATATCGGATGAGCCTTTCTAATGGTTAAGAAATTACTTTGCACATGCGTGCTTGCAAAATAGTTATATTACTGTTGTATAAACTTACATAGTGTAAAAGCCTAGCAGCAGTGCTTATGAAGTAATTTAATTTTTTCCTAGTGTAAAAATATGCAACATCGTTTAATCTTGTGTGTTGCTTTGGCCAATTACTAACATTGCTTTGCCCTTGGATACCATAGAGTATAGAGTTATTAATGATAGTTTCTTTGACGATCAATAAACTTGATATGAAGTGATTCGCTTTGTAAGTTTGGATTTATATAGATTTTTTTTTTTCACTTGAATCATTCCTCATAAACTTTAGATGGTAAAATAAAGTATTGCTATATTTAAGTTTTCGAAAAGAACTCAATAATTAAGGTCTACAAAAGCTTATCATCTTTACTTCACCAACGATGATGGAAAGTTTTTTGTATGTAATCTGACAAGAGAGAGAAAATGCTCCCACCTCTCTTTAAAACTTTCCAATACCCCTACCTAAAAGACCACTTCTTTTAGGATAAACACACATTTTCCCACCCACCCCTTTTCACCCTTCTCGCGTGCTGCTGGTGCTGATGGATGAGGACAGCAGCCACCTTTAAGAGCCATCAAGTAGGTCCCCTACTAGTGGCCGAAGTATGTTGGGTGACCATTTTCCCCCACTCTACATAGGAAAACTGGGTGCTGAATCACTAAGTATGGCTTCAAAGGTTGGAAAATCCAAACTTCCGGATAAGGAAAAAGCAAGGGTGCTTTTTAAGTCTAAGGGAAAAAGCAAAGTTGACTTGTCCAAAAGAGGAAGTTTAGATTCTTGTGTCTCTGACGAAAAGCTTTCTGCCCACTGTGGCCAAGCAGACGAGAGCACTAAAGTTAGCTTTGGTGCCACATCACCCTTTCACCCTTCCCAACAATTTTCCTCCTTTGGTAATTCTACTTTAGAATTAGCTAATGGATTGCTAGAAGCCCTGGAAAAACAAAACCATCACCCCTTACTGAAACATCCTTTAGAGGAGAGTATGGAAGAAAAACTTATGCCCATACATGTGGTGCTAGAGACGTTGATGATGAAACCAACTTCAAGTTGCGGTATTATCCCCCGGATAGGAAAGGTGTGGTGTTACGTGTGAAGATACCAAAAGCGGTGGAGGTTGCCGGAGCTGACCACTAGTCCTCAACTCTCGTTGGTTCTTCCTAGGCCAAAGGTTGCCTTTTAAGCTTGTCTAAGACACGACCTTTCTTCTATGGAAAGAATATGGAATTTTGGAAGTTTTGGGATGTAAAAAGGGGTTCTTCTACTTTAGATTCACTTATGGAACCAACCTCACACCTCTGTTGGAAAGGACATGGTATTTTGCGCAAAGATACCCCATTCTTAAAAAATGGAGACGAGGCATAGTCCTTGAGAAGCCTTAGCTAACAAACGTTCCAGTTTGGGCTTTCCTCTTGCGTATTCCTTATGAATATCTCAATGAGGATGGCATTAGTCACATAGCAAGTGGAGTAGGGGTTCCCCTCAAGGCTGATGCCCTAACGACCTCTAAAAAAAGGGCTAACCATGCGAGAGTGCTTGTTAAGATTGATGTGAGAGAGGAAATGGTCACTCAAGTCAAAGTAGAGAGATCTGACGGGTCAATTTCAAGGGTTTTAGTTAAATATCAGGGACTCCCTTTAAGATGTAGTGAGTGCAAGGTCTTTGGTCATACCTGTCGGCTTATTAATATAGGGACATGCCCAGTTGCCTCGAACAGTCAAGGGACTAAGAGAAGTGAGGATCAGTGGGTTCTAGTTGGAGGAGCAGGAATAGCGAAGGGGAAGTTAAATGTAAAGGGAAAAGCGGGCACTAGTGGTAATACTATGCCTTGCCATCAACTTGGCAGGGTAGGAAGTGAGGGAGGATAGCCTATCCGCAAGCTTAACCAGGCACTTGAAGCTAAGAAGGAGTCTACTAGCCCGGTCCCTAGTTTTAATCCTAGAGACATTCATGTGTGTGAAGGGGAGGAAATGATTGGATTTGAATCAATGGCAGCTGTTGACATCCTGCCGCGTGAGGTGGAGGATAGGGCAAGGAACGAAATGGAAGTAGAGGAATGTTATTCTCCAACTGCCACCCTGTGGTTGAAACATAGCCTAAGAAATCACCTCTTTAAGACCATAGTGACCAGGTCTCACCCAAGGATGCTCATGGAGTTGATGAGTTTGAAAACACTCCCTTTAGCAAACTAATTCCCCAAGTCCACCATGATTAGGGCAGTAACCCAAAGACTAAGAAAGGTTCTAGCTCTTCTAGTAGATGCAAGAAGAAGGTGAGGAAAAGGAGAAGAACCTTCACCTAGCTGCCCAATATCTTAATCACTATGCATATTGCAGCTTGGAACATTAGGGGGTTAAATGACCCCATCAAGGTGGCGGATGTTAGAAGGATTTGCAAAGATAAAAAAATAAGTTGCATATGTTTGCTAGAGACTAAGGTTAAGCTAATGAATGAAACATCAATCCAAAATGCATTGAGTGCAGCTTGGCAAGTTAGAATAAATGTGGCTACTCAGAAGCGAATGCGGTTGGCTTGGAAGCCTAGAGATTGGAATGTTAGTGTGGAAATGGAACACTCCCAATTTATGCATTGCAAAGCCATGAACATGAGATCCAATTCCACTCTTTTTGTTACCTTTTATCTATGCTTCCAACAATGGTAGAAAAAGAAGAACCCTTTGGAGAAACATTGAGAACCTAGCTTGGTCATTACATCAAGATCCGTAGCTGGTCCTTGGGGACTTTAACGTAACCAAAACTCCTTTAGGGAAATTGGGTAGGAGAATGCAGCTTACGGATGAAACGGTTGAACTACAAAGCTATATTATACATTCAGAATTAGAGGATTTGAGTTATGCAAGGGATTTCTTTACTTGGTCTAACCGATAGGAGAACAACCCAATACTATGCAAGTTGGACAGGATTATGGTGAACCAACAATGGCTTAGTTTTCTCCCCAAGACACAAGCAAAGTTCGTTTCCCCCACTCTTTCAAGCCATTCCCTTGCTATCACTTGCATAGACGTTAACTTGGGTACTAAGAAAACTCCTTTCAAGTTTTTCAACTTTTGGGTTAAACATAAGAGTTTCAAAGACCTTGTGAACAATATATGGAGAACGGATATTAGAGGTTCCAAGATGTTTCAAATTGTTAGAAAACTCATACTATTCGAGCAAGAACTTCGATAATTGAACAAAAATGAATACTCCTACCTTTCGGACAAGGTATAGATGGCCAATCCAGATTACATCTCCTACAAACCTCTGTTCTTGGGTATAGAAATACGTCCATTATGGAGGAGGAGAAGAAAGAGTATAAAGAATACTATTTGCTTAAAGGAGCCGAGGAAAGTTTCTACAAACAGAAATTGAGGGCACATTGGCTGAAGTTGGGGGATAAGAATACTTCTTACTTCCACAAAACTATAAGGAACTTGCATAATCGTAGCTCCATTCAACGGTTAATTAGAGATGATGGAAGTGAGGCATTTGGGGATGTAGAAGTCAAAGCACTTGCAGCTGAACACTTTCAGAAGCTTTATGATTGCCTTTCTTCTAATCTTAGACTTGAGGATGTGAGTAACTTGGTAACTTGGAGATTGAGTAACCAACAACAACTCGAGTTGGATGTTCACTTTACTGAAGATGAGATCAAGTGGGGATTCTTCTTACAAGCCAACGAGAAAGCTCTAGGGCCTGATGGGTACTCTCCTAAGTTCTTTAAGGAAGCCTGGGGTATTATTGGTAAAGACATTTTGGAAGCCTCCAAAGAATTCTTGGCATCTGGGCACCTACTCAAGGAGATTAATTCATCCATTATCTCCTTAATTCCTAACGTTGCTAACCCATCAAGGTTATGTGAGTTTGACCCATTGCTTGCTGCAACATCATTTACAAGGCCATATCTAAAGTCATTGCATCTTGAATAAAGAGGGTCCTCCCATTTTTGGTTGGTAGAGAACAAGCGGCTTTCATCCTAGAGAGAATAATTACTGACAACATCTTCCTTGCTCAAGAGTTGATGGTAGGTTATCGAGTCCAAACAGGAGCACCACATTGCACCCTTAAAAGTGGACTTGCAAAAGGCATATGACACAATTAAATGGGATTTCCTGATGGCGAACCTCTCCCTCCCCTCCCCCCCCCGCCCCAATTTATGTACTGCCATAAAGTAGTGTATTTCCACTCTAAAGTTCTCTATCAACATAAATGGGGAATTAGTAGGTTATTTCCCAAGTAAGAGGGGGTTGAGATAAGGAGATCCAATATCTCCTTACCTCTTTGTATTGGGGATGGAGGTTTTATCCACTCATTTGAGGAGACTGATTGAGAACCCCTAATTCTCCCTTCACTGAAGATGCAAGAATGAGAAACTAACACATCTATGCTTTGTAGACAATCTTCTCATTTTCTCTAGGGGAAACCTTGATCAAAGAGACTCTTCAGTGGTTTCATACTATTTCAGGCTTGGAGGTGAAAAATAGTAAAAGCAACATTTTCTTCTCTCATGTTCCCATGGGGGAAAAGGCGTATATTCTCACATATACCTAGTTCCAAGAAGGTAAGCTGCTAGTGCATTACCTAGGGGTTCCCATATCTTCCTTCAAACTTAGAAAAGAAGACTATGATGCCTTGCTAGAGAGGATGTTATCTAGGATCACTTCCTAGACATCCAGATATCTTTTATACGCGGGAAGATTGCAGTTAATCAAGTTGGTCCTTACCTCTATACAAGTCTATTGGAGTAATTTATTCCTAAATATGTTATTTGGAAGATGGATAGCTTACTTAAGAACTTTCTCTAGAGTGGGAACCCTCACACTTATTCCAAGGCTAAAATTAGATGGAGTGAAGTTTGTAAGCCTCTTAAATGTGGGGGTCTAGGGATACCGGACTTACACTAATGGAATAATGTCATTCAAATAAAAAACATTTGGCATCTATGTAAGGAAAGATCGAAACCTTATGGCCTGAATGGGTTAGCTCCACAATCTTGAAAGGTAGAAGCTTCTGGTCAACAAAAGCACCTGCTTTATGCTCCAGGACTTAGAAGAAATTGCTAAAGCTTAGATGCCTAATTCATGCCAGCTTTCGTTGGGAACCTAATAACGGACTTGTTATATCTCTTTGGGCAGACTATTGACTTCTAATAGGCCCGTTGGACATGATATTAAGTGCTCGAGAGATGGATAGTTCTGGTTTCCCTCCTACTATCAAACTCTGTTCCCTTATGGAAGGTAACAAATAGTGTATACCAGAGGGATTGCTTCGAAATAATATCCAGATTCCTACTTCGCTCAATCCCAACACCTCACTTAATTATCGCCTTTGATGGATTCATTTTAGCATGGGTGAATACACAAAAAAAAGTGGATATGCTTTCCTTAACCCTCTGACTCCAGTGGTGCCCTAGTTTAAGGTAGTCTTGAACAAACACTCAATACCAAGACACTCATTTTTTCTATGGTTAGCTTGGTTATGTAAGTTATCCACCTTGGACAAGCTGATATCATGGGGTGTTACTTCTACCACTACTTGCTTCTTGTGCCGTTAGGGACCAGAAGATCACTCCCACTTGTTCTTCAATTGTAGCTATTCTTACTTGATCTAGAGCGTGATATGTGACTATATTCATTGCTCTGCCTCCTTCAAAAGTTGGCAAGGGGCTACCACATCCTTGTTGTCCCCAACTGACTCCAATTCTCCTAATTTCCATGGGTGCGCTGGACTAATTGCGACAATATACTGTATCTGGAGAGTACGTAATAATATACGCCTATGGAATAGCATTCATAAGTGAGGTTCAATTGTAAATCAAATTAAAGCCTACTTTTCATTATTGTAACGCTTAGATAGTAATACCTTTGTTTTTATTGTTGTTTTATTTATCCTTGTGACGATGATATAATATTATCCGTTTTAACGGTTGTACAACTTTAAATATCAATAAAATTTAATTTATAAAAAAGATAAGAAAAAAAAAGTTTTTTGTATGTGCTTTATTTATTTATAGCTAAGAATTCCTGTACATTGATTGGACCCATTCCGTGGGCCATTTCACGGGGACCGTGAACGTCAGGTTGCCTTCTTCCTTTCCATTCTGCCCTTTCCCTTTTTCTTTTTCGCCTTTCTTCTTCGTTCTTTCTCTCTCTCTCTCTTTCTCTCTCCCTCTCTCTTTTACTTACTCAGCAGGAGCAGCCAGCGAACACATCTGGGTGCTCCTTCTTCCACATTTTCCTTTCCCATAGCTCCTCTCACTTTTCGCTGGTCTCAGTTGCAAGCTGACTTCTTCACCATCGTAGTTACATAGTAGTGGCTTGAAGGAAACCCTTGCCGAAGTCCGTACATGAACTCAAGGACACGAAGGTGCTGAGGGCCTCTTCAAGCACATTTAAGTAGGGAAACTACTTCTCTTCTTCTTCGTTTCCCTTGAAATGGGAGGTTTATCCACTTTATTGACGTTAACACTATTGCTTGCATGAGCTGAGTTCAGGTCACCATGACTCAATGAGTCGTTGCCGAGTTGCCATCGCAGTCATGGATTGAGGTGGCATTCAAAGATTGACTGGCAGAGCTTGAAAAATTGGAGCTCAGGAACTGGAGCTAGAAGACTCTTTTCTTCTTTCTCCTTATCTGTTTACTGATTTCAACAGGTAGGTGTGCTGCTCTGTTTTTCATCTCAGTTAGTTGCTGTGTGGTTGGCTCTGTATTCATTCCCTAATGGAATTGCGTATCCTCGTTTACCAGCCATGTTCTCATGTGTATGTGTCTGTTGCTCTATTCTGGCATCCGATTGAGGACATGACAATTTGCTATTCTTCGTCATGTTTTGCAATTGTGGGTTCACACATGATGGTCATGAATGGTGTTGGTGTCGGGCTATAATTAATCTCTCTGTTTAGAAGCTGTGTTAATAGATTTTGCTCTTCATGCTGGTCTTGACAAAAGCATTTAAACTCTTGAAGCATCCACTTGCAGTAAATCGAAGCTATTTTGTTATCATCAGTTCTTTGGTTAGACATAGTAGCAGACTCAAACGCTCTATGGAGGTTACTTTGCTTCTGAATCCACTGGTTTAGGGTCGGGAACCTTTCAGGCTGACCAAGAGCAAATTCATAGAACAGCTGGTCGGTATTGGGTTGGAATCCCTTGCTAGAGGAACTTGAAATCGAAGTTTCGCTGCTGCTATACAATATACTGCTCCCCAAGTGCAATATACCAAGAGCAAATTGAGGGGGGCAGAAAGGAACGTCTGCTGATGAATGGCAAGGGTGGTTAAGTTATCACCCCCTCTGGAGATAATTTTGTTCTCCACTCCATCGTTAGGTAAGGAGGAGCAACTGGTATGCATGCCCATCTGTGACTAGATCGTAGGGAACAGGCTGGGGGCACGCATGTAGAAATTACTTCATGGACAAAATCAGCTCGCATGATCTCTGCTGCCTTTTCTAGCTGCATCAGTGTTTCCTTGCTCAAAGACTGGACGAGTTAAAAGATCTTTTGGCCATTCATATAGCAACGAGAGAAAAAAGAAAAGATATTAAAATCATGAGTTGTATCTGTCCCATCCGCAATGTCACCAATTGCCACAATATAGGAAATGAACTGTGACAGATACACAGTGGGCTTGGAGGTTAAGGGACTAACTAATCTCTTGTTGGAGTCCTTCATGTCATAGTCCATAGTCTGTAAACTGTTCTCTCCAGAATTCTCTAGTATTCTGCAGCAACTGTCTTGGAATGCTCTGAATGGAGGCTCTTTAATAGGGAATTCAGGTGGTGGTGATGATGGAACAAAGTAAGAATTTGGAGGAACTGAGAATGTGGAGAATGGAGGGGCGGGGCATGGGCGGTGGGGGGGATGGGGCAAGAGGAAGCGGTTGTGATGTGGGCATATTTCACATCATGTTTGAAGCTCCTTGAGGATTTCATGGTCCCAGCATTTGATTAGTATCATTTGGGAACCTAGGCAACTTATTTATAGATCTATGTCTTGAACCAAGTGATGGGATTGTAGTTTTGACGCCAGTGGATGAGACCGTCGACAAATTGGATTTGGGTGATGGAGTTGGAAAGTTTGGAGATGTTGAATCAGGTGACAGACGTGATGTTCCAGCAGATACTAAGAAGAACATGGTGGCTTTTGCCAAGACTTTGAAGAATCATGACAATTTTACTGGAGGCTCAACATTTTTGGTCAACATGCGGTCCGTTAGATTAAAATCAGATCAAGTGTCACTTGTAAGTGCATTCTCTTCATTCTCCCAAGATGGACTTCTGAGATTTCTACTGCTCGTATTCTTTTTGATTGCGATCTGGTTAGAGATCCAGTGCGACTCCCTGTGACTGTTATTTCTACCTTGGCCAACAAATTTGGGCATGGGCTGAGCATGTTTCAAAGATTCCCAAAAGGCCGGTTATCCCGTTCCGATGCTCAAGGAACGGTGTTGGCTGCATCCAAAGATAAGAAGCTTTCTGTTAAGGGAGTTCTACAATGAAGAACAGGAAGATGGCCCTGATAAAGAATCCCGACAAAGCTTGATTGGCATAATTTTCGTGCTTTGGACCATATTGCTTCCTTTTTATTTATTTATTATTTATTTATTTTTATATTCATGAAGGACAACAGTGACAGCCCTCTGGCAGTGGATCTCGTATAAATGTTGATGAAGTTGAGTTTATTATTATTATTATTTATATTCACTTTCTTTGACTCTCACTTTTCCTCTTACTTATTTTATAGGTAAAGAAACTCGGCACTTGAGGGACTTGTGATCATGACAAAGACTAGGCATCAATGAACTTAGCTTGCACTTGTAACGAGTGGTTGAGACACAACGATTTTAAGAGGTTCAACTCTTTGTTATTTTGTCTCTAGTTACTCTTGAGTTTGTATGACCGTGCGATTGTAAGAGGTTTGACTCTTTGTCGTATTGTACTTTGCAACTCACAAACTTATAGCTCTTATTCGAGTGTGGTAGTATCCGTGTTACCCTCAGCCATTTTGGACTTTAGGCAATAACGGGAAGTAATCACGAGAGTCAAATTGAATCATGTCAAGTCGAGTGTGTTGTAGTCACGTTTCATTTGTCATCGTGAGCTTCTAATAAGCTGAAATGAGCTCAAATTGTGTCAAGCCGAATGTATTGTTGTCACACTTTGCTCGTTATTGATACAAAGTCCAACTGGCTGAAGCAAAACTCCATAGTACTAGTAGCTAAACCCTGTTCTATAGGTTTGTACCTCTGTATCCTTGTATATTGGCTTGATAGACGTAACGTAGTATATCCTTGTATATTGACTTGATAGAAGTAGCATAGTATACCCTTGTGCATTAGCTTAATAGATGTAGCGTAGTGTACCCTTGTGCATTGGCTTAATAGATGTATTGTAGTGTACCCTTGTGTATTGACTTGATAGAAGTAGCATAGTGTACCCTTGTACATCAGCTTGATAGCATAGTATAGTTATGAGTCCAATTTGCACGTTTAATGTTTGATTAATTGATACTACATAGGTGTGTTTCCCTGTTACACATGCACTCGACATTTGATTAATTGCCTTTGCATGCATGGACTTCCTCACTACATACACACTTAATGTTTGATTGATTATCCTTGCATGCATGAGCTTTTTCACTATACGCATACTTGATGCTTAATTGATTGCCTTTGCATGCATGTGCTTCCTTGTTATATGCACACTTGATGTTTGATGTATAAGACTTATAAATATGCATATCACTTTTACCATGTATGGCTCACTTTATTTCATAGGAGGGGAGTTTTCAAATTTAGTATTTTTTTGATAATTCATAATTTATTAATTTGAAAAAACATTTTACATCCATCAAAAGACGGTTAGAATTAAGTCTCTAAGAACAAACTCATAAGTATTGATACAATTAATACTCTACCAGATTACTTCCTAAAGACATAAGATCAGACTTAGTTACTTTACTTCTTTGTTCATCTATTGTATATACTTTACTTCACTCATGTATGCATGCGCACTTCATGTCACTTGTGCATTGCCTATCCACTTCACTCACTTATGCATCCATGTACACTTAATATCACTTGCGTATTCATGCACCATGTTGTCTATAGCATTACTCCTATGAATGAATGTTGCTTTATGTTTATTGCTTTGAGCCTCTCATCTCATGTCTTTAGTAGTGTATCATAATATGAATGTCGTAATATCAATACAATACATTGCGATTTTTTTTTTGTAAAATAAGATCCCATGCAATCGAGCTATGTTTTTCATTTGCAAGGATGATCCTTGCCAAGGTTGTCAAAATTGTGATTTTACGTAGAATCGCTAAAGGATTTGTAAAATCGAAGCGTAGAAACGTAAGTTTCTACAATCTATGTAAAATAACTTTTAAATATTGTAAATTTACTTACAATAGTTATTAAAAAAATATAATAGATAATAGAAATAAGGAAATTCAGTATTTATTTTGGTCATAAATTGCAAATTTGCAATAAAAGTTATAATGTAGATAATCAAGTATAAGTTGTATAATATAGATATTTTATTTCTAAAATGATAAATCATTTATAAAGCGAGTTTTACTTAGTTATATACATAAAAGCTAAAAGATAATAGATAAAATTTAAAAATCAATTGTAACTTTAAGAAATTACTAATAAATAAAAGTTGATAATGGAGATATACCATTAGAAAGGAGTAATATAAAAAAAAGACAAATAACTACTAAATAAAAGTAAATAATAAAAAAAGGTTATTTTCTTGATATTAAGCACTTAAGTGTCCTTTTTAAACCATGAATCCAAATATTAAGCACTTAAGTGTCATTTTCTTAATAAATTTACATAAAATTTATACAAAATTATATTTAATAAGTATTAGAAATAAGGTTCTTTTAAAACTTATCAAAGTATAACACTGCAGTTTCAAATACCATTTACTTTAACCAACTTTCGCTCTAACCACTATCTACACTGTAGTAGTATGTGCTAAATGACGAGCCAGGAGTTGGCTAAACTAACCAACTTTGCCTTCGCTTCATATCACTAGAGCATCGTGCTTCATTGGTTGGGATTTTTTCATGTTTGTTTCCTACTTTAGTTGAGCCGGTTTGACAATAGATAATATAAACGATTGCATAGATAAACTCAGTATGTCACTCGTAATTGAAAATTGTATCATAAAATGCACTAGGTACGATCAGCACTACATAGAAGACCATTTATCTGAAACAACAATTTCCAACTTCTTCGCACTCTTTTCTTAACACCTATACAACTTAAACAAAGAGGAAAACATAATAGGAATAGGTTGACAGCAAACATGGCCAACCTATTGAAGACAACGAACACAGGCAGTAGGTAACACACACGATGAACACATGTAAGCACTCCAAACAGCAAATGTGGCCTCACAGATGATAGTTTTGGCCGAAGTTTGCAACTAGGGCTAATGTTTGATAGCGGATAGGGCTGATGGTGATGATAAACACAACGGCCACACCACATAAACGATGAACACACGCTAACACAATCCTCGTAGATTTAGCTAAAGACACAATAGATCTAGGTGAGCATGAGAACGATGATGACTAGAGACAAAGACACAACAAAAGCCACGAGGAACAATGAACACAACGACCATAGCAGACATAATAAACATACGACATGCCCTGTAACCACCAGATCTACATGAAGACATCACATGCATGATCAAGAGACCACAGATTTGGGAGTTCATCCATCAGTTTTTCCTCTCCTCTCCCCCGTTTTTGTTTGTGTAGCGGAGAAAACGTGTTAGGCAATTGAAAAATAAAACCTTGTAGTAGAAATGTAAAAACGTTAGTAGACTCGTGATTTTATCGATTCCACGTGTGGCATAGTGATTCTACTACGATTTTACCTCAAAAAAACGTTTTTACATACGAGTTGACTAAGAATGTGCTCACTAACTCGTAAAATCATAGAAATGTATGAGTTAACTCGCGATTTTAGCAGCATTGATCCTTGCATTAACCATAATAAAAAGAAATAGGAATAATAACTCGAATTGTTTTAACTCAAAAGTAATGGCATCATTAGTCAATGGGGTATTACCCATTACTTAACTTATTCAGAACTTGACAAGTTTAAGCTAAGTGAATGTATTATGTTATGCGCCTAGGAGATAATACTCTAATTGGCCGACGAATTGTGAATCGAATAAACATTATGTACTTAGGAGACAAACCTCATACTATGTAGTAGCAATGTAACAATGTGTAAAACACATACGGTATATATGTTAAAGGAATACTTTCTCCCAATCTTGAAATAATGATAAAGAGAAGAAGACACCGACAAATATATAAAAGTAAGCTCATGCTACTTAGGCTTGTCATTTTTATTAATTAACTTTCTTAATACATCTTGTTTTTTACAAGTGAAGCTTTTTAATATATTGAAAATTAATAGAAGTAGTAATAGTATTTGTCTTTGAATTATGAAACTTACAATAATCACTACCGTGAACTTCCTTAGTAATGATGAAGATTGGCTATGGTGATTAGCCTAATCGTGCTAGATCTAATTCTTTCATCTAATTAAGGGTGGAAAATAGTGGAAGTGGAAGGCAATGAATAGAAAGATTTCTAATTTGAGTTTCATTTCTTTTCTCTCGAATTTTGAAGAGAAATAGATGTTTATGGGTGTAAATAAGAAGGCAATTACAAGATTATCCTTCACTTTCCTTTTCTTTATATTTCCAAGCATAAAGTAAAAATTACATTTTCTTCTATTTTCATTTATTTTCCTTTTCTTTATATTTCTAAACATAAAGTAAAAATTATATTTTCTTCCATTTTCATTCATTTCTTTTCTTTTCTACTTATTTTCACATATTTCTCTTGTCAAATAAATTGCCAAACATAACAATAATTTCCAATACTTTTCACCCATTTCCTCTAATTTATCTCCAAATTTGGAGAGTGAGAAAAAAAGGGTTTTAAATTAGAAATACTTAGGCTGAATTTCATCAATTCCATTCCATTTCCATCCTAACCAAACCATAATTTCCTTCCCCGTCCATTGATTTCATTAGATTTTCCTTAATTTCCTTAACACTATGCTAAACATTAGATTACTAAAAATTCAAACTATAGGAAATTGTGGAACTTCTAGCTCCTATATTTATATGTTACGAAAAAGGTTATCCCCTTTTTACTAGTATAGGTAGATAGTCTCTACCTTACCGAACTTCATAAGATCTTTTTTAAGGTAGATTTGTTTATTATCATCTGTTTTAAACAAATATTAGGATTTGTGTTTTTTATTTTATTATTATTATTATTATGTAGATTTGAACAAGTAGCAAGAGCCAAGACCAAGAGTGACGGGACGGGATCCAACTCTCAGCTACCTTAAAGCCTCCGGCTAACGATTTGCAAAACCCTAAACCCTAACCCTAATCCTCCAATAATTATAGTAAACAAATATATGAACTTGAACAATCCATCTCTCAACTACCTTAACCCTTCGGCTCACTATTTGCAAAACCCCAAACCCGATCCCTAATCCTCCAATTTGATTTTTACTAACCTCTGTTCAATTATGGTTTCTCTGTCTGTCTCTCTCTGTTACGATTATGATCATCTCATACACCACAATCTGGCTAATGATCTTGTTTGTATTATTTACAGACAGGAGAAGCAATAAATGCCAAAGCATACCCTTTAGCCGATTCTCAACTCACTATTACAATTTTGGATCTTATTCAACAAGCGGCAAATTACAAGCAGCTCAAAAAAGGCGCTAATGAAGGTCTTTTCTTTTACTGACTTATCCCTAGTATTGTTTATTACAGTTGAGATTATCCTGTATTCAAGTTAAGTTGAAAGGGTATAGTATATTGCAGCTTGAGTGGGACTTCTTGTGAAAAAAGAAAGAACATTTTCAAATTTGAAGTTCCGATTGAGTATTTGGGTATTCAGTAAACTCAAGCTTGCGGTTGTTTGTGTTAAGTAAATTACAAGCGAATTTAGTTCTAGGTTGACTTGAGGAGCTTTTGATTGGGTGCAAGGGTCAAAATGTCGATGTTCCATTGAAGCTTAAACTCTGGTCCAGTAATTTCTTTTTTCACGTCTGCCTGGAGGAAGAAGAAAGAATAAAGTACAGGATGTAATTGAGTTTATTATTTGTTTAATGCATGGTGTGCCCGATTGGGTGCTCTAATTTCATATAATAAAAGTTTGAATTTGAACTCTTTTTTTTTTTTGCCGGGGGTGGGCGGGGGGTGGCGGGGCGGTGTTGTGGTGTGGGGTGGGTGGTGAGGTTGGGGGTTGTGCTAGCTGGGCTGGGTATGAAGAAGAAATTATGAGCATGTTGATATATGTTGAATCTTTTTGATTCCTTTAGGAGACACATGTCTAAGACTTTATCACAAGACGAAAACTTTTGTAAGATAACATGTTTGAAAGCAGGAATAAGTCTATATATACATATATATATTTAATTCATCATGTGTTTTTCTTCATTATGCAGTATTGTAACTAACTGATGGTCAAATCACAGCAAAAAAGACACTAAACAGGGGCATTTCTGAGTTTTTAGTCATGGCTGCTGACACAGGACCATTGGATACTCTTCTCCATCTTCCACTACTTGCTGAAGACAAGGTATATTTTATTTATTCTTTATTTTTCTTACTATGGTTAAAAAAGCATGTATGGGTAAAAGACTGTTGGTTTGAATGTTAAGGATCTTGTGTTCGTCTCAGACTCAGACTTCTCTTTTGTCTTGAATAGCTGAAATGAATGATTCACTTTATGCTGCATTGAATCAAATTTGTTAGCTACTTTTTATTGCTGTTTTCCTTGTGAATTAGAGTTGCCTTTTTATTGTCGAAAGCCATTTTGTGTAAGGTTAAAATTGTATTGAAATTGTTTCCCAGGTTGTTCAGTTGCATTCTGACTTGGAGTTGACGATGAGGAAAATCAAGACTTGTAAATTTGTATAAAGTGGAAGCTTTCTCTTGCACATAACCCTTTCTTTTGAGGGTGTAACATATTTTCTTCTGTGTGTTTGAAAAACATGTGTGGTCTTTAGAAGTAGCTTTGTTGAAATGCTTTACATTTATTTTCTTGAATGCTTTTTTTAATAAGAAGTAGAATTCTAGTTATATGCATTAGAATACAATGTGTCAAGCCCTTTAAGGGGCTTGATGGTGGCATCTGCATCCCTACATGCTGTCATGTCATATGTGCACTTGCCATGAGACAACTGCCTCGTGCACTACAGTTAAGAAAGCTCTATTTAGTTACCTTGTTCATGCATATTAAAATATAATTAGATATCAGAAAGATTCAAAGATAAGTATATATTCCATTTTTTCTGCGGTTTCTTAGATCTTAGAGGATCAAAATCTTCTATCCAATAGTTAAATGGGAACCTATGAATGTGTGAGTGTAGCTTCAAGATTTTGAAAGAAACCAATTATTATTTACAATACCTTAGCTTTCATAGCTTTCAACTATCAACTATTTAACAAAACAGAAGCTAAATTATTTTTCTCTAAGATTTGGGGGAGCACTAAATCGTTTGGATTCTAGCCCATCTCATTGCTTCAATGAGTACCTACATATATGAATTGTGAGGAGTGACCCAAACAACATGCAAGTATAGAGATTCTTGATACAAAGTACAAGCATGCATTTAGGCCTCTTAACCAGTGGCCATGGATATCCATTAGTAGGACCATATCTATATATATTTATAGACGGAAAAGTGTAGATAATAGATAGAAAAAAATTATTATAGGTAAAGAGGGGATGTATTCTTGACTAGTTTTCACCTTGTAGATATTTGATTTTGGATAAGGTAGCAGTCATCCTTTGTGTAATATGGAGTATAGTGACGGAGTCAAAGTTGTTGGCAAGGGTGTGTCAGCATCCCACCATGGCAAATGGTGACTCATAAATAGCGTTTTTAAAAAGGCGAAAGGAGCATGCTCTTCATCTGCAGATTTTAAGGAGGCTTTAGAAGTTTTAAAAAGGGATTGGGATGAGAAATTTGAAAATTATAAGCATCATCAGGAGCTCATTTTTATGGATAAAATGGAAGATATGTCCTTGGTCATGTCTACGGAGTTTAGGAAAATGACAGAGATGATACAACAAATGGCTAAGAATTTTCAAAAACAACATCAGGATCCAGATCAATATATGCCATCTCATCAGACTCCATCTCCTTTTTCCAAAATCCTTTAAAACATCTAATTAGCAACCTCCACAAACTCAGACACCTCAACTGGCTGAAGAAACATCAACTGGTCAAGCACCTGAAAATCAGTTCATTTCCTTTCAACCTCCATCAGAAGCTACAAGGAATTATATTCCATTAATGTCTATTCAACCATCTTCCATCTATAAAAGATTTAAGAGATGTGCTGTAAAGAAACTCAGTTCCAAGATGAATTCCAAGAAATAGTATTGTTTCATACAGTTTAATGTCTAAACTATATTAGCATTTAGTTTCTGACTTTTCAGTTCTTGGACTTTGTCAGTTGTGTAAATGACTAATTGCTGAATATTTTTGATATGTTACGAAGACTATGTTATGCAGAATTGCTCTAAATGATATCTTTTTGGGCATTGTTGACTTGCTATAATTTTTTATTTGTCCTTGTTGTGTATCCTACATACTCATATTGAATTGAGGGGGAGATTTGATTACTCGATGATAACAAAAAGGGGGAGTAAATGTAAAAACAATTGCTTTTGCTTGCTTTTTTTGTTGTGAAAGGTTGCTGCTGCAAATGTGCTGTGTTAAGTATGATCTGAAAGTGATCTGTGATGATTGGAATATATGAATGAATTGTTGGAATATGCTATGTTTTTGTTCTTGAGAAAGGGTTTTGTTATCATCAAAAAGGAGGAGAATGTTAGGATCTCTCTAAGTGTTTTGATGGTAACAAAATCTGTATTTTTTATCTGTTTAATTTCTCTATCTTTAATTTCTGTATTTGTATCTGTTTTATTCTTATTGTTTTCACACCATACATAAATTTAAGTAATCAAAGGGCTGTTTTATAAACAAAAATTTTGAAAAAGTTACAAGTAATTAATTCATGCCTCCCCTCTTAATTATGTAGTATGATACCAACAAAAGTGTATGGACATATGACTGAATTTTGACCTTTTTTGTGATTATATTAAAGATTGTATATATATAATATATATGAGGTTTGAAGAACCATAATCTCATGTTAAGCTATGTTTTAATCCTGATATCATTTTGGAAAGTCGACAATTAGCATGGAAAGATTGTCCAGAAATAGCCCAGGAAGCTGAATCATGACTCAAGTAATTCTCAAACTAAGACCTAAAAATGATGGAAATTAGCTTTCTTACCTTATCACATTTCATTATGTGCTTTGGATTTTTTTTTTTTTTTTTGACATCATGAACTGCATTTGTCTATATCTTTTTGGCAGGATGGTGAGATGTGAGTGAGTTTCTTTAAGTTGAATACTCTAAAATCATGGCTAGGAACTTTATTTACTGGTGACTTGCAAATTCAGCATATTTTCCACTATTGATTATTTTGATATAAGCACCAATCTTTTCTCGTCTCAAATTCACAGAATATACCTTATGTTTTTGTCCTTTCAAAGCAAGCTCTAGGATAAGCTTGTGGAGTAACAAGACCTGTGATAGCATGTTCAGTGACGTCAAAAGAGGGAAGCCAACTAAAATCCCATATACAACAACTAAAGGTATTGCATAACTGCAATTTTGTTGTTCTTTCCTTAAGACATGATGTAATATTCTTTTACATGTGGACACTGTTAAACTTATACCTGTGATGTTTTGTCTTCTTATGTTCGAAAGTTAGTTCTTTATGTCCCAAGTACAGCAGTTCTAAGCCTGCTGTTCCAAGGCAAACCTAAATGTGACACGTATTGGTTTCCAACAAACAATATGTTTTCAAGAGAATGAACTAATGGCTGTAGTTGACCTTATCCAACTGCGTGGTGCAACCACCCCCATGTGGAGTAATAAGGTTGTATTTTGGCCTTGACCCCTTTTTCCTTTGTGGCCATCTATTGATGATCTTAGCGCCCACATGTCCCCCATGGCCATGGACATCAAAGTGGTCCTTCAAGGACCACTCAAGTGGCTAGGACCAGTTATAACCATCTTGGATGCTCAAAATTGAAGTTGATGCAGTCACTTGTGAGCATGCAATATTATTGTTTTGCATTAAATTTTCTTTCAGTTTTTCTTCTTGGTCTGGTGGAAGCAATATTTCAGATGTATTAGTAAAGTATTAGCTTGGAACCATGTTCCTTTGGACTCCGGTGATAAGCCTAGAACATACGAGAAATTTAATTGTATGTCCTGGAAACTCATATTGTAAGCAAGCCACAATTTAACAAATAAAAGAGCACTTGACATTTCTTTTAGTCATTGAAAAATATTAGTTGATCAGTATGCATTATTATTCCTTATTTGGACTCCATTTATTGGCAGGATGCTAGCGTGAAGCTTTTGATATGAATTGAAACAGAACATAGAATTGGTGTGATGGGCTCCATCAGAACGAGCAACTTCTTTTCCATATTTGCAGTTGATCTTTTGGAGGCTTTGATCGAAGGGTCTGTGTTTGATGAGACCATTTACGTTATTCTTTTGATTCTTTTATTTATTTATCTATCTATATATATTTTTTTTGTGGGAACGCATATTTGAATCAGATCCTTTCATTTTCGATAGGCGGTCTGTTTTACGCCCATTGGGAAAGAAACAAGAGGGTACATTTTCATGTCGCTGGTTCTTATTTTGTTAACGGGAAGGCCATTAAGAATCTGTGTTTACGATGTTTTAATCTTTGCACTACTTTCTTTGGCATATCGTACCAGCTAGTACATAACACAATCACAGGCCTTTGATGGGGAAAACACCCATAGGTGAAAGAGCAGAGAAACTTTTGCTAACACCTGATCAATCGAAAAATGTTCTACTTCCTTTTATGTGACATAGCATGATGTGGCTTGTAGGATCAAATTCTTGAACCTAGAGATTGTCTGCTCGGCGCAGGTCTTGTGCATTTTCAATAAAACAAACTAGAGCATCTGATCTTCCATTGATGTGGTTTTTACGAATGGGACCCGTGTATTCTGAGAGGACCTGTCATAGGCATGTCATATGATTAATGTAGGTGTTGTTACTTCTTGTGAATTTCTCTTATCTTGCAATGACCATATGACCTATCATATATGTTATATAAAGCTGCAACTTTGGGCGTCAATCGTTTTCATTTATGTGAAAAATATTTTTTCAGAATAAATTAGTAATAATTACAACACCCAGGACTATAGGAATAGCAAACTTGCACCTTTGACTGGGAGGGTTATTAGAATAAGTTGCCATTTCAGAGCAAAAAACTTGAAGAAGATCTGAATGTGGGGTATTAATTTATGAATTATTAAACGGTGTATATTAGAATTTCTTTTTATATTATTAACAGGTGATTTATCTCGATATCATCCTAATTTAATTGTCCTTTTATTTTTTTAACTATCAAATCAGTACTAGCCTTCGTAGAATATATTAGTATTCACCAAGAACATCTCATATGTTAATTTACTTTCATAGATTGATAATTGTATAGGATCGTATATCAAGAAGAGAAAGATCATATATGCAATGATTTTTACATGCCAGGAGATAATATAGATCTCTTGAATGTACAATAATGTGCAGTATTTATTTCATTTGTGTACTTTCTAAAGGATAATGTTATATTTGTCACTTGAAATGAACTTTCAAATTGCCTAACTCGGTATCCAGCTAGACTTATGAGGTGAGGGCTACTATCTCTATTAACTCCATCTAGATCCATCTATCTAATTGGCTTTTTTTTTTTTTTAAAATAAATTATGGACTGTCATGGAGATATATGTGAGTTTGCCGGTCCTTCGCAAACTACTTTCTAAAAAAGAATTATGGAAAAAGTATTTTTTGAAATATTGTTGCGAAATTGTAGTTTCAACCTATGATTTCTTTGTAAAATGAACTTGTAATTCCAAGTGGTGATTTCACTAAAAGTCGCATCTTCACATGCAATTTTTATTGAATTTTGTGTCATGTATTTCCCTATTTCTTGGAGTTGGGATTTAATGAAACTTGTGAAATTAAATGAACTTGTAACAATTATAAAGCTCACAATTGGAAATAAATAAACCTATGAAAATAAATGAACTTGAAAATAAATTTATTTTCTAAATTCTATATAACACTAAAAATCTGTTAAAAGCGTAAACATGTGACAATTATAAAGTTCATCATAACATAAATCAATTGGAGAAATTAAATGATTTTATCAAGTCCTTCAAAATATATAAGCAAAATTACACGTATGGAGCAAATGAAGTTAGAAGAACATGTGTATTTTAGGAAAATGAAAAAAGTAATGTATAATTACATTACCAATATACATATCTATCTAATCCCTTCACTAACACCGTCTCTCATAATGTCTTTGTACAACTGGTGTTGAACTCTTTCTAATATGGAAAAAGATGCTAGGTCCTCTAATGTCGGGATGGGTTTGGGTTTAGAATGGTGACTCATCCTATGAAATATATCGAGGATCTATTTACATGACTCCCTCTCCCATATCTTATGTACCAAAATGTCTTTCCTTCTAAGGATTAGGTGGTGTAATGGTAGTTGTATATGGTATGTGGACATTAGGTGTGTAAAACATTGTTGAATCGACACTGAAGGTAGGTGTTCGTGAAATCGCAATCACACAAATTAAAATCCTTTTTACTCCGACTCTTCCTTGCGATCAATTAGGCAAGTACACCTATCGATTACAGTAGTATAGAGTTTAAGCACGGATATCGTTCCCTCAGGGATCAACAAGTACTAATACTAACCTCAAACTGACTATCTAACCGCACAATTTCGAGTGAATTGATTTAACCAAACTACCTAAATTAAACTAAATTATCTAATAGAACTGAAATCAATGAATATCAAACAATGAGTTAAATTATCAAATTCAATGTTCCAACGCGTACCCCACTCTTACTACTCATCTAATTACTATGTAACTTCAATCCTTAGAAAACTAATTAACGAATACTGATTATCTCTGATCCGCGAGACATCTAACACTAAGTTAATGTTTCTTCCAAAATCACTAACTCCTAATTCTAACCATATTAACAAAGATCCCTCTTTTATTAACAACAATCAGAATTGCATGACTATACCCAATCCCTCAATTAGATTAAATCATTATATCCAATCTAATACGGAAAACTTATGCTTTCTATCCCTAGATTGCATACAAGCCTTTTCATCCGATGTATGATCTATTCAAACAAGAGATTTTCCAACCAACTTATCAGAAATCAATGTAATCTAATGCTGGCCAAACATCAAATCAACAATATATAATAAACAACATGGATGAAATTAGAGATGCTCAATCGTCATTTATTTTGCAATAAGCCCAATGTTACATAGTAATCAGACTTTCGTAAGATTCGGGTATGAAATAATTAGCTACACATGGTTCTCAAGGAATAACAAAACGAAAATAATCAAATCCATGTGTGAAACCCTTCTAGAATTAAAGCTCGGAAATTCCTTTGACTGCTGTTGTTCTCCAAAATTCCAGGATGTGTTTTATGCCTTTCTCCCCCTCTCCCCTCTTTCTCTCTCTTCAAAGACGACTATTTATACCTAGGGTAGCTTCCTCTCTGGCGTGTAGGAGATATCCTTCAAATATGGACGAAAGATTTAAAATCGATTTGAAGATATCTTTCCTTCGATAGACACACGGTCATACTATACGGGTGTGTAGATAAACCGTGTATCTCTCTAAATCAGTGAACTCTGGGCGTGTATGTCCCACACGGCCGTTTGTAATAGCCGTGTATTCCTCTGTCTTCTTTGTTCTTCGTACACGGTTGATTACACGGGTGTGTAACTCAACCGTGTGTCCTCCTCAATGTGTTCTTATGCACGGTTGGGTTACACGGGTGTGTATTCCAACCGTGTATTGGTCTGTCCTGAAAACTCTTCTTCCAAGCTGATACACGGTCGGATACACGGGTGTGTATCCGAACCGTGTAGTCTCCTGATTCCTTCACACGACTGTTTATAAAACTGTGTGACTTCCTTTAACTTCAAAACATTCCCTTTTTACTTGCTTTTATCTCCAATTCGTCTTGAATTTAAATACTTTTCATCAAGTCCTCCTTTTCCACACCTGAACATGAAATATAAATCAATTAAGCATCATAATCTTATATTTTCACGCCCAATTATCTCAAAAATTGACTTAATCATCTCCAATTATAAGAGTTAAAATAGATTTATCAAATTTCCCCATACGTAAGCATTTGCTTGTCCTCAAGCAAATTACACATATGGAAGTCTCAATTCTCAGAATTCTTAAAACTCATGAAGAAATTCAATCATTAACCCCACTTTATACCAGGATAACTTTCTTATCACTCAATCTTATTAAGCACTTGTATTCAAAATACCAATAGTAGATTTCCAGTATTAATCCAGGTAAGTGAAACTTTTACCCTTTATCATTTAACCAAAAATCTCAAGGTTAAGATCAGACTTACAATCATAGAACTCAGGCATATACATCCACTTATTTCCTAGATCTTTTTCCCCTTTTTGGATTGGGAGTTCAATCTTTTAGTACCTTTTCTTAGTCAATTAACCCATGTAACGAACTTTTAATCGATAATCCCGGGTTCATCACCCAAGTTAACAGACGTTATCCCCTCAAGCATAGAGGGCGTCCCTCGGATTTACTTGTTCGGGTTGAATTAACTAATCAATTCCTTTTTTTTTTTAGTGAATAAGAGCGGTTTCCTTGGTCAGTAAGTCCCAGACCAGACGATTTTAGGCTACTAGGTTTTAAGATACCCCTTCGAACCTCTACCACTCGAATCCAAATATTCTAATTTAAAGCCTCATTTAGTTCAGTTTTCTCGGATTTTACTCATAACCCTTGTAGCGAGCTTTCAGCCAATGATCCCGAGTTCATCACCCAAGTCAATAGATGTTATTCCCCAGAAAGGGCACCCCTCGGACTTAATTACTCGAGTCAATGAGGTCCACTTCTGAACTATTTGTTATTGTTCATCATTTTTTTTTTCATCAAATTACTCCCAATTTGTGTTCTATTCCATTATTTTTGTAGGGGAAAGTCACCAAGCTATAAGTATCACTTGTTCCTTCATTCAAGATTGCAAAATCAAATCCTAATTCTGAAATGAAAGCCTAAATAATAAGTAAGTCTCCCTCACATGGATACCATACTATAACTCTAAAAAGGTAAAGAGAATACAAAATAAGAGAATAATGCAAAATTCGAAAATTTTCCATGAAATAGCTGCCTATACAAGTGAAATTTTATGTTTCTTGAGCAACTATTTCTCATCATCATTAAGCTTCCAAATGTTACTTAAACAAGGGAAATTGAGCATTTAAAAGTCCATAGGTTCATTGCTCTTGTGATATCTTTCTGTTCTTTCTATTCCCTTTCCCACACTTAAAATCAGACAGTGTCCCCAATGTCTGCCCACAAAGTACACTAAGGAAAGAAAATAGAAACAAGGAAAAAAAAAAAGAGAAAGAAAACTGAAACTCCCCTGAAATCTATAAGTGGCAAGTCATTCACAGGGGAAACTCCATTCAAGTGCAAAATCCTCGAATCATCCTTCTGAGATCATCAGCTTTCAACATTCAATCAACACCAGCGAAAGTCTAAATGGGTATAGATAAAATCCTAAAAACAAAACACACTAAAAGAGAAACTAAAAGAAATGATTATCACCAAAACAAATAAGCACAAGTCAATATCATCCAAGTTTATCACAGATAGTGAAAGTCACAGCAAATAGTCAACAGAAACAATTTAGGGTTAGACAGACAAGTTAGCAAATAGTTAGGAAAAATCAGTCATCATCCTTCTCAGACACATAGTCTTCATCGTCAGGGTTTTCCTCAGCAACCATTCGCTCCTTGCCTGGTTTGTGGGGGTTTTCCTTTGATGGAGCAGGTTGAGCAGAAGACGATCCTCCCTCAGTATGCCTCTGTCGGCTGATCGGTTCGGGAGGGATCACATCTTCTTCGCTTGAGCTGGCATAGGAAGAGAACTGAATGTCTAACTTCTCACCAAGCTTGGTGAAGCAATCGATTAAAAACTTCTTTAGTCCCTTACTCCTCTACAAAAACTTGGAAAAAGAAAAAAAAAAGGTGATAACTCAAAATAAAAATGAAACTTACCTAATTGCATGGGTTGCCTCCCATCAAGCGCTTTTGTTTAACATCGTTTGCTCGACGAAATGAAGCTCCTTCTGATTAAGTCACCAGAGGGTGGAGTCTAAACTCCTCTTGGCCCTCTTTCTCCCCTTGAGTCCCAAAATACAGCTTTAGGCGCTGTCCATTTGCCTTAAAAGTGTGCCCATCCGGGTGTTCCAATTCCGCAGCTCCATGGGGAAAGACTTTGTGTACTTTGAATGGTCCAGACCATCTCGATCTCAACTTGCCCGGAAAAAGTTTTAGCCGCGAGTTGAACAAGAGAACGTGATCTCCCTCATGGAATTGTTTCGGATGATGAATCCGCTGGTCGTGATACCTCTCCACCTTCTCTTTATAAATGCGCATGTTATCATAGGCCATAGCGCGCCATTCATCGAGTTCGTTCAACTGAAACTTTCTCTTTTTTCCAGCAGCCTCTAGATCCATGTTGAGAGTACGCATAGCCTAAAAGGCTCGATGTTCCAACTCCACTGACAGGTGGCAAGCTTTCCCAAACACTAGTCGGTATGGAGTGGTACCCAAAGGAGTTTTGAATGCAGTCCTGTAGGCCCACAATGCATCGTCTAGTTTTTCCGACCAGTCCCTTCAGTGGTGCTCCACAGTCTTTTCTAGAATTCTTTTGAGTTCATGGTTTGAAACTTCCACTTGACCACTCGTCTGAGGATGATAGGGGGTTGCTAATCTATGGGTGACTCCATACTGGTTCAGCACTTTCTCCAATTGCACATTACAGAAATGTGTTCCCCTATCGCTAATTAAAGCCCGTGGTGCTCTAAACCTAGAAAAAAGTTTCTTTAAGAATTTCACCACTACTCTGGCATCATTGGTGGACAAAGCTTTGGCTTCTACCCATTTGGACACATAATCCACTGCCACGAGTATATACTTATTCCCGAAAGAATTTGGGAAAGGGCCCACGAAATCGATCCCCTATACGTCGAAGATCTCACACTCCAAAATGAAGTTCTGGGGCATCTCATCACGTTTTGATATACTACCCACATGTTGGCACCTGTCACATGTCTTCACAAAACTGAAGGAGTCTTCGAATATACTTGGCCAATAAAATCCGGATTCCAAAACCTTATGGGCTGTCCGATTCACACTATAATGACCGCCAGTTGGCCCGGTGTGACAGTGCTTCAAAATCTCTTGCCCTTCTTGCTCGGTTACACATCGTCTAATCACTTGATCTGCACAAACACGAAACAAGAATGGTTCCTCCCAAAAATAGTGCTTTAACTCAACAAAGAACCGCTTCTTTTGCTGAGGCGTTTTGTCACTAGGGAGTACTTTGCAAACAAGATAGTTAGCAAAATCAGCAAACCAAGGATCGGAAGTGTCACTTACCTCGTTAATTTGATAAAGTCCTTCCTTTGGAAAAGCATCATCAATCTCATCTTCATCCAATTTCTCCAAATGTGGGTTCTCCAATCGAGAAAGATGATCAGCAGCTAGATTCTCTGCTCCCTTTTTATCCCGAATCTCCAAATCGAATTCTTGGAGAAGCAATATCCACCGAATGAGTCGCGATTTGGCATCTGTCTTAGATAATAAAAACCTGAGAGCTGAATGGTCAGTGTAAACAATTACCTTAGACAAAATTAAATAAGACTGAAACTTGTCAAAAGCAAAAATTACAGCAATAAGTTCCTTTTCGGTCGTGGTGTAGTTCTCTTGAGCACCTGTGAGGGTCTTACTAGCATAATAAATAGGCTAAAAGTGCTTATCCCTCCTTTGTCCCAAAACCGCTCCAACAGCAAAATCACTTGCATCATACATTAATTCGAAAGGAAGATCCCAATCAGGAGCCACCATGATAGGTGCTTTGGTTAACAATTCCTTAAGCTTATTGAACGCTTGAAGGCATTCATTGGTGAATTCATAAGGTATGTCCTTTTCTAATAATTGTGTCAACGGACGAGCTATTTTAGAGAAGTCCTTAATGAACCTTCTATAAAAGCCAGCATGCTCAAGGAAACTCCGAATGGCTCTTACTAAAGAAGGTGGTGGAAGTTTTGCAATTGTGTCCACCTTAGCACTATCCACTTCGATTCCTCTATGAGAAATTTTATGGCCTAGAACAATACCCTCCTTCACCATGAAGTGACATTTCTCCCAATTCAAAACCAGATTTGTTTCTTCACATCGAATCAACACTCTCTCCAAATTATTGAGACAAGAATCAAAGGAATCACCAAAGACGGAGAAATCATCCATAAAGACTTCCATAATGTCCTCTACCAAATCCTCAAAGATGGCTAGCATACACCACTGAAACGTAGTCGGTGCGTTGCATAACCCAAAAGGCATGTGCCTATATGCGAAAGTACCGTAGGGACAGGTAAAGGTAGTCTTTTCTTGGTCCTCAGGAGCGATTTGGATCTAAAAATATCCCGACATACCGTTTAAAAAACAGTAGTGTAGATGTCCTGCTAACCGCTCTAGCATTTGATCCACAAAAGGGAGGGGGAAGTGATCCTTGCGAGTTGCCTCATTCAGCCGTCTATAATTGATGCACACTCGCCATCCCGTAACAGTTCTCATGGGTATCAATTCGTTCCTTTCATTGGGGACCACAGTCATTCCCCCTTTCTTGGGTACCACTTGTACAGGGCTTACCCAAGAACTGTCGGAAATGGGGTAGATTAACCCTGCATCCAAGAGCTTAATCACCTCCTTCTTGACCACTTCTTTCATGTTAGGGTTTAACCTTCTTTGAGGTTGCACCACAGGTTTGAAATCTTCCTCAAACAGGATCTTATGAGTGAAAAACGAAGGACTAATACCCTTTATATCAGATATCTTCCAAGCAAGAGCACTCTTGTGCTCCTTCAAGACCCTTAATAAGCTATCCCTTTGCTCCCTTGTCAGACCAGCTGAAATAATGACAGGGAGTTTAGAGTCGGCCTCCAAAAAGGCATATTCAAGGTACTTAGGGAGTTGCGTCAACTCAAGTTCTGGGGGTTCTTCAGCCGACGGTTTCAATCTTCCTTCCTCACTGACCCCAATCTTCTAAAACCCCTTTCTACAAACTACTTCCTCACAAGCTCTCAGATGAGCTTTGACATTTTTAATCTCCACATTTTTCATTCACTTCATCATCATCCGCTATCAAATTCAATTCAAGAGGATCTCTACACATCAACTCTTGCATAACACTCATTACCGACCTGTCAACACAATCTATAGCATAACATGTATCGTCGGCGTTCAAAGTTTGTTTCAGTGCTGCTGGGATTCTCACCACTAGTTCATCCTCCCCCACTCTCAAAACTAATCTTCCATCCGCCACATCAATCACAGCTCTTGCAGTGGCCAAAAATGGTCGTCCTAAGATCAGCGGGACCTCCACATCTGCATTTATATCAAGGATTACAAAATCAACAAGGAAGATAAAGTTTTCTACCTTAACCAGGACGTCCTCAATGATTCCTCTAGGGAACTTGATCGAGCGATCTGCCAGCTGCAGACTCATCCTCGTTTGCTTTGGCTCTCCCAAGTTTAGTTGCTTGAACAATGAGTATGGCATCAGGTTTATGCTCGCCCCGAGATCCGCTAAAGCTCTCTCCATCGGTAGTTCACCTATTAAGCATGGAATAGTGAAATTACCTGGATCCTTGAGCTTCTTGGGCAACTTGTTTTGCAAAATCGCCGAACACTCAGCTCCAACAACTGCAGTAGAGATATCTTCCAACCATTTCTTATTCGAGAGCAAATCCTTTACGAATTTCGCGTACCTGGGCATCTGTGCAAGAGCTTCCACAAACGGTATGTTGATATGTAATTGTTTAAACAAGTTTAGAAACTTACCGAAGTGCTCTTGATCCTTATCCTTTTTCAGATGTCCCGGATATGGAATTGGAGGCTTGTATGGCTGAACAGTGGATGCTTTAACTTTCCCTTGAACACACTCTTTCTCTTTGATCTCCTCAGCTCCATGTTCCTTCTTAGCACCCCCTTCTTCTTTCTTCTCAACCCCTTTTTCAAGCGCAACCCCTTGTACTCCAATAGTGTCAGATTGCAATTCCTTACCGCTCCTTAGAGTCACTGCCTTTACCTGTTCCCGAGGATTGGGTTCGGTGTTTCCAGGCAAGGATCCTTGCGGTCTTTCTAAAAGCAATTTTTCTATCTAACCCACCTGAGTTTCCAAGTTATGAATGGACGCCTCATGATTCCTTAGAGCTGCCTCTATGGATTGTTGGCGTTGCTCTGATGTTTGGATGAACTTGGAGATCATGTCCTCTAGATTGGACTTCTTTTCTGGAAGAGGTGGTGGAGGAGGCCTTTGGAATCCCGGTGCAGGTGCATTGCCTCGAGGGAATTGTGGATTACTCTATGAAAAATTGGGGTGATTGCGCCAACCCGGATTATAGGTGTTGCTGTAAGGGTTGTTCTGAGGCCTTGTAGGGTTACCTACATAATCAATCTGCTCTGTAGTCCCTTGAGCCATGAAATCGGTTGATGAATCGGTTGGATAATATAGGGGTGGTGCAGATATCGCCATCCCATCGACCTTTCTAGCTAGAGCATCGACCTTTGCCGCAATGGTGGTCATCATTTCCACTTCATGAACACCTGCCACTCTTGGTCTCGCTCTGGCGTTTCTCCATTGATGCAAACAATTCTAAAGTCTCTTCAGGAGTCTTTACATCAAGTGTGCCACCAGCAGCAACATCAATGGTTTGTCGCGTCGGATAATCAAGCCCATTATAGAAAGTTGAGGCTTGCAACTAGTTAAGCATTTGGTGGTGTGGGCACCGCCTAAGCAAGTCCTTAAATCGCAACCAAGCTTCATGGAGTGGCTCATTTTCCAACTGAAGGAATGATGTGATATCATTCCTCAACCTGGTAGTTTTAGAAGGCGGAAAGTAATAGTCCAAAAATGTTTCTGCCAGCTGGGTCCAAGTCGTGATGGAGTCCCGGTCCAAAGAACTGAACCACTGCCTCGCTTTTCCTCTCAAAGTGAAAGGAAACAGACGCAACTTTAGTGCCTCATCAGACACCTCGTTCTGTTTAACGATAACACAAATGTCTAGGAACATCTGAATATGAGCATGGGGGTCCTCGTCAGGTAATCCATCAAATTGGCATTGATTGTGGATCATATTCATTATAGAGGCCTTGACTTCAAAGTTGTTGGCCTCTATTGCAGGCATCACTATACACGATCCGATACTCCCCAAAGTAGGCATAGCATACTAAACCATGGTCCTACGTTCGTCCACCATTGCTTCAATATGAGATTTGCTGCTGTTCACTGATTGACTGTTCTTATCTACTGAATTCTCACTCTCACTCAGCAGCAATCCCTCTTCACTCACAGCAGGTTCAACACTCTTTAATTTCCTTCTGACTGTCCGATCAATCTCTAGGTCAAATTCAAGGAGTTTAGAAGAAGAACTCCTTGTCATAAACTGTAAAGAAAACCAATTTAATTAGTTCCCTTTATAAGAAAGTAAAACCAAGGATAACAAATGATAAGAGAAGAAATGGTCAGATTAGTCAGCGTTTAGTGTTCTTAATATCGTCGATCCCCGGCAACGGCGCCAAAAACTTGTTCGTGAAATCACAATCACACAAATTAAAATCCTTTTTACTCCGACTCTTCCTTGCGATCAATTAGGCAAGTGCACCTATCGATTACAGTAGTATAGAGTTTAAGCACGGATATTGTTCCCTCAGGGATCAACAAGTACTAATACTAACCTCAAACCGACTATCTAACCGCACAATTTCGAGTGAATTGATTTAACCAAACTACCTAAATTAAACTAAATTATCTAATAGAACTGAAATCAATGAATATCAAACAGTGAGTTAAATTATCAAATTCAATGTTCCAATGCGTACCCCACTCTTACTACTCATCTAATTACTATGCAACTTCAATCCTTAGAAAACTAATTAATGAATACTGATTATCTCTGATCCGCGGGGTATCTAACACTAAGTTAATGTTTCTTCCAAAATCACTAACTCCTAATTCTAACCGTATTAATAAAGATCCCTCTTTTATTAACAACAATCAGAATTGCATTACTATACCCAATCCCTCAATTAGATTAAATCATTATATCCAATCTAATACGGAAAACTTATGCTTTCTATCCCTAGATTGCATACAAGCCTTTTCATCCGATGTATGATCTATTCAAACAAGAGATTTTCCAACCAACTTATCAGAAATCAATGTAATCTAATGCTGGCCAAACATCAAATCAACAATATATAATAAACAACATGGATGAAATCAGAGATGCTCAATTGTCATTTATTTTGCAATAAGCCTAATGTTACATAGTAATCAGACTTTAGTAAGATTCGGGTATGAAATAATTAGCTACACATGATTCTCAAGGAATAACAAAACGAAAATAATCAAATCCATGTGTGAAACCCTTCTAGAATTAAAGCTCGGAAATTCCTTTGACTGCTGTTGTTCTCCAAAATTCCAGGATGTGTTTTATGCCTTTCTCCCCCTCTCCCCTCTTTCTCTCTCTTCAAAGAAGACTATTTATACCTAGGGTAGCTTCCTCTCTGGCGTGTAGGAGATATCCTTCAAATATGGACGAAAGATTTAAAATCGATTTGAAGATATCTTTCCTTCGATAGACACACGATCATACTATACGAGCGTGTAGATAAACCGTGTATCTCTCTAAATCAGTGAACTCTGGGCGTGTATATCCCACACGGCCGTTTGTAATAGCCGTGCATTCCTTTGTCTTCTTTTTTCTTCGCACACGGTTGATTACACGGGTGTGTAACTCAACCGTGTGTCATCCTCAATGTGTTCTTATGCACGGTTGGGTTACACGGGTGTGTATTCCAACCGTGTACTGGTCTGTCCTGAAAACTCTTCTTCCACGCTGATACACGGTCGGATACACGGGTATGTATCCGAACCGTGTAGTCTCCTGATTCCTTCACACGGCCGTTTATAAAATCGTGTGACTTCCTTTAACTTCAAAGCATTCCCTTTTTACTTGCTTTTATCTCCAATTCGTCTTGAATTTAAATACTTTTCATCAAATCCTCCTTTTCCACACTTGAACATGAAATATAAATTAATTAAGCATCATAATCTTATATTTTCATGCCCAATTATCTCAAAAATTGACTTAATCATCTCCAATTATAAGAGTTAAAATAGATTTATCAGTAGGATCATCATAATATGTGAAAGATGAGCCACTGGTAAGTAGTGAACGGTTGGGCCATCTATAGGAAGGCTAGTAGATTGATCTTGCATTACCTACTGGTGACAACCCCTAACACGAGCTTATCCTCTCCCCTAGGTCGCATGAGGTGGAGGCATCTCCTGATGGTGCTCTTGATGATCTAGAGAGAATAATGTAATACCACCATGACCCCAAAGAAGATGCTTCCCAGCCTATGCTACGACCTTGGTCTCTTTTAGGGAATTCGCTACCTCAATGTGAGTGAAGTAATCTGATTACATGGAAAATCAAGCATGTTAATAATACAATGTACAATATATAAAAGTATGATGATATGGTTAAAGTGACTTACTGAGGCATCTAGCATCGCTCCCATTCGACCAATGTACTGTCATGTAGAACTATAGTACCAAGGATAATATATAGGATCTATCCCATCCGGAAACGTGTTGTTGAACTTTTGTGGAACGATAGAGAATCAGCACTGTTCCCATTGTTGGATATAGACCGCATGTCTCCTCCTCCAATCTTCATTGGTTTTCCTTCTAAGATTGATCCTATGGAGGGAATGAGATGTGTCACACTATTGTGGAATCCTCTAGATCCCACCAAATTGCCTCATCACCTGATTAGGTTGTTGCCACTCCA
The DNA here is from genome assembly GCA_037954665.1 of Laguncularia racemosa. Taxonomy (NCBI): domain Eukaryota; kingdom Viridiplantae; phylum Streptophyta; class Magnoliopsida; order Myrtales; family Combretaceae; genus Laguncularia; species Laguncularia racemosa. Next base: position 2,864,893 of record JBBMOL010000012.1, read on the forward strand.
TAATATGGAAGCAAATAAGAGGCACCTTGGCATATCAAACATCACTCCTTTTTTGAAAGGAAAGGGGAAGCTACTTTAGGAGCTCATGCATATATGATATCTAATAGATCTATAAGAAATTAAGTTATTTAGTAAACAATAGATGAGTAAACAATATTAAATCAAGTAATGTAAAATACTCGATTGGGTCTTTATTGATCCAAAGCATCTTGGTACTAGGCAAAGACATGAGTAACCACATGCATGATGTCAAACATGGCATGCTAATGACATGCTAAAAGAGCATTATGGGAAATGTAGACTTGACATTGAGTTGAGGCGATGTGTGGAAATCTATCTTAGGCCTAGATCTGCAGAAGAATCACAACTCCTACAATCTCTTGTGGGATTCATCAGTTGCACGACATAGAAATCTATACAGCTAGGTTAAGCATGCTGCTCCTTAACTATACTGCCTTGCCACTTGAAAATTCTCTAGAAGTGGGAGAAACATTAAGTGGACTAGGTTGGAAGTTTTATCTACGAAGATGAGTCTACCCATGAGCTGGAGGATGTATGCCCATACATATCACATGATGGATAACTTGCTCGTATTGTTTAGTAAAGAATTCTTTAACCATAACATCTTTAGTTGTCCCTTTGAGATATCATGAGGGCTAAACTTAACTCTAAACAAGTGCTCACACTCATTTGCCCAATGTAAGCTAGTGATACAATTGACTACATGCTTGTAATAGGTAAGCCCAATTGCACCACCACGTCTTGTAAGGTGATTGTTAGCTCCTCATGTGGCATGTGAAAGGTGTGCATCTCCAGTCTCCACATCTCTATAAGAGTTGTAATGAGGTGCTAGTTTAATTGTATAATCATAAGTTGGGACACCCTACGAAAGCCAACTTACTACAATTAAGGTGTGAGGCACTATTTGAAGTGTAATATCTCCTTTGGAGTCTTTAGAGAGGCTTTCTATTTACGATGCATTAACCAAGCATCCTCATGAAAATGAAGTAAATTTAGTATGATTAATGTGACTCATTAGTATGTAATATACCTGTCCCCTCTAGATAGCCTTTAAGCGATGAGTCTCCTATAGTGTAAGGAGCAATCTATATGTTGGGTCCAAATTCATCTATATAAGAGACAACAAAAAGTTAGGTCATTTTCAAAATTATACAACAAATTTTCATTTTTTCTTTTCAACTAAAAATAAAAAGACTTAGCATGATTTGTTTCTAAAAATAACAATTGTTAGCAAACATGAACCTTGTTGCCCCCTTCGTTCGAGGAAGTTTCTTCTATTATGACCCTCCCTTCAATAGAAACCACAAGCATTCTAAGATGATGGCTCCTTAAGGTCTATCTCATTGTAGTATTGCTTTGATCACGACCTGCCTTTGCCTCAAGTAAGTTCGTAGTTCAGATGAACATATGGGTGTTATATGTCCGCTTACTTACTGTTATTTCTAATAGAAGTGAAGCTAGTATGGTATACAAGGGTTTGGTGTGTCCAATAATACCACTTAGCCACACGTTGCATATCATCTACATGAACATATGACATAACTGAATATGCATGTAAATAAGGAATTCTATATGTTTGCCATTTGTTACATGTACATTCATTTACTAGTAAGTTCACGATGTGACTGTTGCCACCTGCAACTTCATATCTTGTTCTTCTAGCACCATTGACAACCTCAAAAAATCAACTCCCTTTATTAAAACTTAGTACCTCGTGGTGACTAGTAGCTTGGCCCCATTTTTGAATTCTTTCAACGGCCCACAGGTGTAAACACACCCCCCTTTTAAAATGCTTCACTAGCCTTGCCATGTCTTTGTTCTTAGTACTTGATGCAATTATAGAAGATTTTCATGACCAACACCAACATTGGTAAACACCTCACTTCCTTCAACATGGTGTTGTAGCTCTCACAAAGGTTAGTAGTCATGAAATCATATCTAAAGCCCTTGTCATATGCTCATGTCCATACTTCTCTAAGGATGCGAGCGAAATAATTGGGTGTAGCTTCATTTCTTTTTCTCAACTCCTCTATGTAAAATTCAAGCTTCTTTTCTTGCACCTAAAAACTTGCTACCATAACAAGTTTTTTAAGTGGGGCACTCTTGAACTTCGAGTTGTGGTTACTAGCTACTTAACAAATGTGGAATTGTTAATGTGCAAAAAGGGGTTGCCATCCAACACCACAGTGCCAAACTACCTCCATTATCCTTGCATGTTGGTTGGATATTAGACATATCATTTCCTAGTCACGACGATTGCTAACAATGTGTTCCTTTAACAACATTAAAAACCATGACCAGGAGGTGAAGGATTCTTTGTCCACCAATGCAAATGCTAATGAGACTATGTGATTAGCACCATCCATGCCACATGTGATGAGAAACTTGTGGTCGTATTTCCCATAACAAAAGGTTCCATTGATATCGACAACCGACCTACAGTGTTGGAATGCTATGACACATAACTCAAATGCCTAGAACACTTTTCGGAAGATCACTTCTCCTTCTTTTATGGTTGGCTACTCTTGCCACTTAACGTGTGTACTTGGGTTGCTAATCTAAATGCAATTAATAGTTTGAGCAACTCCATGTAAGATTTATCCCAATCTTCATATATAACTCGATTACCTGCCTTCTACCATCCCATACTCTTCTCCTTGTCACCAGATACCCAAATGTGACACAAATATTTTGCTTCAACATAAACACCCTTATATTGGGTTCATTCCTCACTGAACTCAAGAAGCATCGACTCATAAAACTTAAATCTAATTGGGGATGGTCTTGATTCAATAAAAGATTGATACATGTGTATGGCCTTTGACAATAGTAATTACAAAATCCCTATCCATCTGTTTTGTCATGCACGAAATTGCTATATGCATCCCTTGTCCCTCTCGATGCAAAAAACATGCTACACCTTCCTATTAGACTTGTCTACACAATAATTGTGCTAATTCTTTATATGGTATGCCTTTACTATGTATATTAAATCAGACTTTCAAGGAAAATGGCATTCCTTTTCTTAACTCATCATCGAAACTCAAGTCATATGAAGATTGAGCATTCTTTTCAAATGTTATGTACCCATCACTACCATCCCTCCTATTGAAGAACGAAATAGGATGTTTGAAGAACGAAGTTATAGGATCTACCATTGGAGAGCTAAACACAACTTAGTGTGCAATGGCAACCTTTAGGGACACTAGAGATAGAGGATTATCGGATATATCAAACTAAATATTCATGCAAGGCCCACCGATTTCATTCTCCTCATTTACCACTTCTTCTTTAGAATCCATAGATACTTCATTGTTAACCTCTTCGATTTCCCATAGTCGAATATTGCAAATTTCACAAACTCTACCATCTCCACAAAATTCAATTGAATTCTTCAAGATAAAGCAAAATCCACAAAACTAAGGAAAATTCTACAAATTAGAGCAAATTTACTACAATTAGGGAAAATTGTGCGAATTTAGCCAAATGTAATAAAATTGAGGCAAATTCCACAAATTAAGGCAAACTTACTAAAATTAGGGAAAATTTTATGAATTTGGCCAAATTTAATAATATTGAGGCAAATTCCATAAATTATGGTAAATTATACAAAGTAGGGTAAATTCACTAAAATTGAGGCAAATCTTATAAATTTGGGCCAATTTACTAAAATTGGAGCAAATTCTGTAAATTAGGGTAATTTTAATATAATTGGGGTAAATCCTATGAATTTGGGCAAATTTATTAAAATTGCAGTGAATTTTACAATTTAGGGCAAATTTACTAAAATTGGGAAAAATTCTATAAATTATGAGAAATTTAATATAACTAGGGCAAATCCTACAAATTTAGGCAAATTTAGTAAATCGCAGTGAATTCTATGAATTACAGTAATCCTACCAATTATGCCAAATTTAATTAAATTTGGGCAAATCCTACAAATTCTTCGCCAATTGATATGGAACAATGTAGAATATTGAGTACTCTTTCAATTTTAACTTTCATCTATTACAAAATCAACAATAACACATGCAATTTTATAGAGAAAAACAACAATAAGATGTATGATCATTAAATTTAATTAATCAAATTTACAATGAATTTTTACATGAAATAAGTGATACTTCCTTGAATAAAAACTGAAATTGCGAGTTAGAGTTGCGAAACTACAATTTCCAAGCCAAAAACCATGTTTTGTAGATGTGTTTTTGAAAGAAATTTGAGAGAAAAGGACAAATCATGTGTTTGTGTCTGCTGGAAAATGATGTTTTGTGTTAGCACGGGGGAGATATATGGTGTTCAACTGAATTGTAGATTGGGACTGTGATTTAAATTGGGGGTAAATTGCAGGTTAGCACTGCGATTTACTTAAAAAATGCACCGTATCATTTAAGAATAAATTGCAGTGTCAATATGTAATTTACCCTTAATTGAAATCATAGGTTGGATATGTGATTTCTTCACATTTTGAAATTACAGTTCGAACTTGTGATTTTGAAACAATATTCCGAAAAATACTTTTTTTTTTTAAATCTTTTTTAGGAAATAGTTTGCCACAACTAGCAAACTCACATATATCTCAACTGTCACATATCTCATATTATGCTTAGAATGTCTATATGATTATTTGGTAGCAAAAATGACTATAAAAACTCATTTTTGACATGACATATTATAGTTTTGGAGCTATTACTTTTGCTAGCAAGACAATCGCCTAGACATCTTAAAGTGAAATATCATCATTAAAATAATTGTATAGGATTTATGATAGTTTATAAATTGGTAAAAAAAGCCGACTAGATAGATGAAGTTAATATATAGTGTTGTTGCCCTCAAAAAGTATAATCGGATATAGTTGGGGTAATAAATTAAAAAATAGGTTAAAATTCAAGTAATAAAAGCAATATTAACACATTTTAAAAATAATAATAGAAAGATAAAATGCATTATATGGCCAAATTTAAAAGTTGTCATATATTTGTCATTTAGGTAAGCAGTTGGGCCGATAAGTGGAAGAGATTTACTTTTAAACATCGTTGTACTTTTTCTGTAATAAATGTTTGAGTTGAGCAAACATTAGGCTGGTCAATCTTATTCTTTCCCACTCCCAGGGCTAAATTGCCATCGAGACTATGTTAGGGATACAATGGCTATGCTAGAAGCACTTTTTTTTGAATATATATATAAATTTTATATTAAAATCAAACTAAAATTTTATTCCCCAAAGCATAAAATCATACTTTTTAAAATGTTTCCACCTCAAATGGAAATAGATTATATAGTTTTACAAAATTTAGGTTTCAAACAGATTTAAATAAAGCACAAAAGAGATGTAGAAAAGGATCATGTATATACATAGAAGATAACTCCGAAAGATCGTCTTCTTGCCGATCTTTCTCTCCTGTTTACTTTCTTGAGTTATTTTTAATTAATAGATAATATTGATGAAAACAAGCACCACCGTGGGCGTGCCGGAGTGGTTATCGGGCATGACTAGAAATCATGTGGGCTCTGCCCGCGCAGGTTCGAATCCTGCCGCTCACGTTGTATTGCCCTTTTCTTTCTTTTATTTATTTTATATTATTATTTTTTTTTATGATTTTGCTGAAAACCTAAAACGTAAAATTTTGAATCCGCACCAATTTTTTTTACCGGCTTACGCTTGTCTACTAACTCTGTATCGTTAAACAGCAAGATATCACATCAAGGCGTCTTATTTCTCTATAAATTTTTATTTCACTTTTAATATAAATAGGAGATTTTTAGAGAATTCTTTTAAAGCAAAAAACAGCTACTTTAATCCCCACCAACTCTTTTTCTTTTCTTTTTTCCACCCATTATCTCCATATGCTAAAATTATGATCATTTTTCACAACATTAATCCATAAAATATATTTATATTTTAACATAAAAGACTTATATTTTTTTCTTAAACAAACGCCTTCATTAATATGTTCTTTCTTAGTATAATATTACAATATAAGACAACCTTTTGGTGTCTTACCTTTGTAGCTATTTTTATTTGCGGTTTAACCAAACGGATATGACGTTTTTCTAAAAAAATTATGATTAAAAGCATGTGGTTGAAAAATAATTAGGAGAGTAGACTAAAGGCTTGCGGAGAATATACATCTTTAGTGCAAATTCTAATTATAGTGTGCGCCTATCCTCATCATCCTTACTTAACCCCACATCCTCAATTGGTCTCTCTTATTCACTTGTAATATAAAGTATTTCTTATTGTAAACTCTCTTAAATCTATTATCACGACTTCAAATTACGGTTTTTTACTCGATTTTCACAAAGTATGTATTTTCTAATAATGTTAACAACATTTTATATATTATCCACGGTTATGATTTTCTATACTTTGCTTTCTCTGTCTACTGCTCTATTACATCAAGCAACTTACTCTACTGCAAATCCATGTACTGATCATGCAACTGAATGTATTTGTCTATACTTTGTATCATCTATCTCAATAATATTCCGGTCACTATATATTATTTTTTTTGATAAAAATATGACACCGTTACAAGCATATACTTTTTCTTTCTTTTTTTCCCCTTCTCCTTACACCTACGATAGATAGGTAGACTAGGCCCAAGCTCATCGGTCTAGCTCATAATTCAAACAAGCTATAGGTGGGAAGAGCTCAAATGAATAAGGCAAGTCAATAGCTTCATAACTCTCCCGATTCGTCTTCACAAATCTTGAAGTTAAGGAGGAAATTATGGGCATTAATTACTTTAAGTATGTAGTTTATCCACCCTCTCTATAAATTCATGATAAAGCCTCTAGGTAAAGAATCCACATTTTGTTACCATAAATACTCTCATTGCTCTGATCCTACACCAAACTAACTTGAGCATAGGAGTTGTATTGGAGTTGCCATGCTTGAACCAACTCTAACACCTCCATAACACTTTTTCCTTGTCTTTTGTAGGTTATTTACTGCCCCTATAGGATCAAGTAACAATAGATACTATATCTAAATGCTAAGCAAACTTAATTTGTATGGGAGTATAATGGAATTTTGGCTTTATATGATAATATCACAATGTAATATTAGTTGTAGTACTAACTTTTAGTAGTAATTCTTAGTTATAACTAATTTGTTGCATGTTGTACTAAGATTAAAAATTGTGGGTTTTGTGAAATTTATTATTTATGCTCATAGAAACATTGTGAATAACAATGAGGGGCTATAATACGATAGGGATCCCATTAAGAAGTTGAAAATGAAAAATGAATGCCAACTATAATGAATTTTTGCATAGGATATGAAGAAGCATAGGAATCGTTCCTATTATAGTTTGGGAAAAGGTACTACATAGGCACCCTCATTATTATGAACATGGTGCAATTTTTTAGTTAATGGCTATTAAAGATGATAACAATGTTGATAACCTTATTGAAATAACTAAAGCTTTTAGTGAGACTCACATATAAGACATTACAACCTTACTATAGTAACAATTTCATTACAACCTTATTCTTTATAAAATAGTTATCTTGGCAATTAGTTACATTTGAGGTTACATAATAACAATTTCATAAAGTATCCTTATTACCAAATAAAAAATAAAAATTGAATAACCAATCATTAATCACATTTATGAATAGCATTTCAATGATGGATTTGATTTCCCCCTTGAAATATCCTCATTAAAATCAAAATCAATTGATTATAATCTTAGTGTAATTATATTCCATTCCTCAATAAAAACTATTACATTATAATTTTATTCTATTCAGTAAAGTGAATACATAAGTATAATAAGATTTATGAACAATCAAGTGTTCCATCTAAACAACACACATTTCAAACAAATAATTCTATTCATGAAACAACATAACTAGTGCATAATGATGATCCAATGTCTATATATGAATCCTTCTATGATAATGAAAATTCAATGGAGGAAGAAATAGGTCATGTTATCCAAGATCCTTTAATTGATTTTGATTAGGAACAAATTAATGAAGGTGTGAAGAATGAGGGGACTTTTGAAAAGTGTTGTAAATGAAATGCCTACATGACATCACCTAATCTCATTACATACCATGCAGGTACTAGAAGATTTGTCTTTTCCTTAGAAATTGAGATGACCAATATAGCTATTACGGATCCGATTCCATTTCTAATATTGGTGAGGGCAAGGGTTAAATCAATTTTGAGGAAAATGAGAATGAGAGGTATAGTAACTTTAGTTCTAACCATGAGTTCAAGAAGAGCATGGGTTCAATACTAAGTTGATCTCATTTATATGGCATTAAGATGCATCACATCAACAATCATTGCAACTTTCATGTTGATGTATTAACTAAGATCCTATGGGCGGTTTTTATTGCAAAAAAGAACAATGGTTGTAAATGGAGGTTCCAAGCTTATAAGAAGAAATTAAAAGGTCGTTTTTGTTTTGCCACTATCTTTGTAGAACTTCACGTATGCATCAATCTAGTGAAAAACTAGGATCTTTATCAATTAGATTCTAACTTGATAGCTGGTTGATTTCTCAATTATGTTAGGAAACACCTTGATATCAAGTTTGCTAACCTTAGTACCGTGGTTGAAGAAAATTTAGGCCATATGGCTTATAGGAAAAGGTTATAAGATGGTAAAAGAAAGACAATTAAGAATGTATATAACAACTGCGACAAATCCTATACTGAGCAACCAAAGCTCCTTAATGTAATTAAAATTAGTAATTCTAGGACATAGGTTGAGTGGGGGTGGCATAGTTTGGAAACCACTAAGGAGGTGATGGTTGTTATCAATCTTCACTCAAGAAGAAATGACTCTCCAAAGTTTGTGAATTGCACCACTTTTAAACATGCTTTATTTGTTATGTTATATTGTAAATGCTATTAGGAATGATTGTTGTGGTTTGACTAGTAAGTGACCTAACTATATAGTAGCCTTAGAAATTATATTATCATGTTTGCATGGAGTAGTAGCCATTTTTTCTAAATTATGTTATTTAAGAGTAAACAAACACTAGGTTGATAGACCATTTGTTGTTTAGTTTGATGTCTTGGAATTTAATGGACTTTGTTGTTTAGTTCAGGGAAGTTAGGTGACTTTATCATAATTAGTTTAGAGGTACCAAATGGAACCTATATTTTTAAAATCATGCTTTGCATGATTATGTCATCAATCTTTTGATTTATGATAATTTTAGAAAGTATTTCATTTTATTAAGTCTCTCAAAGATAATTTTGATTATAATATAACATATGATTAAGTGTTTACTAACATGTTTATCTAGTGTGTAGGATAAGAATAAAATGACACTTCAAGTTTTGAAAAATGTGTTAATCAAATTATTTTAATGATTTGAAAGATGATAAAATTATATTTTATATATAAAAAAGAGATGATTACAAGCACTAGGAAAGATCAGTCAGCAAATGTTTGTTTTGAAATGAAAAGAAAAAAAGGAAACTAGAAACAAACATTCCAAGGACAAGAACATCTGGATAAGTCATTTTTGAAAAAGAAGAAGCTAAAGATGAAAAATTATATAAGAGTTTCGAAGTTAAAGAATAGATTAAGACTCACCTTCACAGGTTGAATATATTTGGGTAATATATTTGACTTGTTCCACTCAAATAGGAATACTCATTATTGGGGATATTTCAAGTAAATCCTATACAAGTTGAAATAAATGAATCAAATCAACATTTATTTCTTTAATTGAAAAATTAAGGTAGTTATGAAAAGGAAATCAAAGACATTAAGGAGAATTATAGGAAGGTTAATATTTATAATCGAGACTTTACTTTTTCATAATTGAAGGGATGTTAGAAGAACAAGTGTATAAAGGCTACTACAAATGGAGGAAGCTAGAGTTGAAAATATTAATATTAATAATAAAATTATTGTTTCTTGTACTAAAGATTAGAGAATTATATTTTTTTTTATTCTTATTTGACTGTTGATAAGTTTTGTGAGATGTGACTTTACTTTAATCTAGCTTTATGTGAAATCTAAGTGAGTGATTAGCCAAGGAGGCTTGATTGTTGCAACCTTCAAAGATTTGAATTTTTTATATAGTAGGTAAAGACAAGTAGCTCCCCAATGTGTAAAGGCTGAAAAAGTTGACTAACGCACAAGATAGAACCATTATAAATTTTTGTTTAATCTTCTTAACTCTTAAACTTTTAAATTTATTGCAATTTGTTTATTTTTTTTT